>JAKOOJ010000006.1:88251545-89684045 GCA_022577455.1 Arizona elegans | reverse complement strand
CAAGGTAGAAAGCTTGTTGAAATGTTGCCAAACCTTTAAAATGTTGGTTAGGATTTTAGCCAGAGTTTTAAAAGACCTTACAAAGTGTTTTGTTGGGATTTTGGAGGATTTTGAGCTGAGATCTGAGGATTTTAAGCGTTTTAACTAACAGACTTTTAAATGCCACAAGAAAACACCCGAGATTTTAACTTTTTACATACACCCACCCGTGAAAACTTGAGAAGACACACACACACACACACATACATATATATATGTATATATATATAAAATCTGTTTCAAGAGACCAAAAGTAAAACAGTGGTGTGAAGTTGAACTATCTGATCAAATAGGGCAGTGATTCTCAACCTGTGGTCCACAGACTTCGGGGTGGGGGTGGGGGGCTACAATGTCATCACAGGCTTGAAGCCTTGAAGAAATGTTATTATTTAAACCTTGAGTTAAATCTTGGGAGTCCATGGCCACAAAAGGTATTTAAAGGGGATCTGTGGTGAAGAAAAGAGAACCACTGATATAGGCCATGACTAGAGAAGGGAACCAAGTCTGTTTTTTGAGTTTTTCTCAAAGTATAGTAAAATTATTGCTGAAAAATTGGCTATAGCACGGGTGTCAAACTCAATTTCATTCAGGGCTGCATCAGAATTGTGTTTGACTTTGGGGGGCCGGGGTGGGGCGGGTGTGTGTGGCCAGTTTGACATCACTCGTGTCAGGGGCGCCTGTGGTGGCCTGAGCACCCTGCCAGCGAAAATGGGCTCTTGAGCTCCATTTTTGGCTGCAACTGCCTCCTGCAACTTTTTGCCAGTGAAAATGGAGCTCAGGAGGGCTGCTTACGGCCCTCCCAAACTCCATTTTCCCTGGCATAGACACTGCAGGCTAGTCCGTCACTGTTTCCAGGGTGGACCCACGGGCCAAATCTAAGCACCCAATGGGCCGGATCCGGCCGGTGGCCCTTGAGTTTGACACCCATGGGCTATAGTTCCACAGTATTTTTCAATGGGACATGAAAATGGTATTGTCACTCCTAAAATAGGCTTTGTATAGATTAAAACAAAAAAACAAAAAACAAAAAAATCTCAGACACATCCCTTCTAAATTAGGAAAGAAACTGCAAAATCCCTACTCTATTTATGTGTTTGCTGTAACCATCCCCATGTCAGATGCATCTGGTGTCCTCATCACGAGGCACAAGAAGAGATGGAAAACACACACACACACACACACACACTTTTGTACTCAAGTTTCTAGTATTAGGTGGAGCAATAATTCATAAAGAGTATTGGAGACATCTGACACAGTACTTCTCCAAGCAGCAATACACTGAAATGAATTTAATTCTGGAAGCACTATTGCACAGATCCATTTGTTTCATGTAGTTTTGGAAACATAAGCTTCTCATTAGAATTTTCCATTGTGTGTATGCAGCAATACAGGGCATGTGAACGATTACTAACAATGAGTTTGTTCAAGGATACCAGTCTGGTCAACAAGAGGCTCAGGGTTTGAGCCTCGGAAAATACAGGGTAAAACTTGTCTCCATCTTTGCAGTTCTTGAACTGCTCCAAAATGTAATTGTGTCTCCTTCATAGTCCATCTTTTTTCCTTTGGGGAGGGGGGAGGATTTGGTGGTGGTGAAAACTACACTTATTTATATAAATATGGATCCCCAAGGAAAATGAAAAGTAGGTGTACCTCCCTTACAAGGCTATCCTGTTGAAGGAATCCCTTCTGAGTTTTATCTAGCACTTTAGCCATTAGCTTTACAAAGGGTTGTGTTGCCCAGAAATAATTTCTTCAGCAACACTTTGGCATGTCAAGATAAGAAAGAATTTATCTGTTTCTACTTTTTGGATAGGTAGGTGAAGCTGGAGTTAGAAGGAGAGATTGTTTGGGCCAAAACATTGATGTGATGAAAAACACAAAGCAGACTTTCTTTTCTTTTTCTTTTTCTTTTTTTTTTTAAAAAAAAGCCAAACTCACAAAATCCATCAAGTTGAATTGTTTTCTGATGTTTTCCCGTCTTTTCCCACTTGATGCTTTGAAGTGATGGTTCCACTCAGAGATAACTTAAATCCTGTGGATTAACTTGGACTGCAGTAGCCCCAGCTCTAAGTAGAATTGCTACACCAATGATCAGAATGTTGCCTAGAAAATGGCTCATATGCCTCTTAGCAAGGGGTTGTTAAGATCTGTTGTTGTAATTAGGCAGAGTTCTGAAGTTCCTGGGGCATCCCTCCTTGCAGCTTTAATAATCTGGTGTAGTAGAGGGAGGCTTGCTGAAATGCTATATCTTGTATTCACATGAAAGTGCTTTCTATGCACTTTAAGGCTCTTGTCTTCACTCTTTGCTGGACAGAAATGGGACATAAATTTCTGCCACTAGGCAGCAGATTTAAAGTAGCTCAGCTCAGATAAGAATTTCATTGGAATGTTCTTTGAAGTAATCTGAAACAATACTTGCTTGTGTATGCTGTTTATTTTTGCTGACATAATATTGCTGGCTGAGATGTGTTTCATGTTTGATTATGTCTCATGCTATTTTATTTGTCTGGTCTGCCATAAAACAATGCTGCCCTGTTGATTTATAGCATTTCATCTTACTCTTCTTTTAGGAAGCTGAAATGACAACCAAGCATTCCCCTCCTCCGCCCATTTCATCTCATGCAACAATACTAAATGTTCATGCTTTAGTTTGGCCAGCTTAAAAATGCTAACAGGATCAGCTGGAGTAAGGAGTCTGATGAGATGGAAAATGCTTCTTTCATAACTGATATTTGCTTTAGAACAAGGGTGGCAAACTCATGTCATCACGTGACAAATCAGGACTGTTTTCCCCTTTGCTAAAATGGGCAAGGGTGTGGCTAGCACATGACGCATCTGGCCCATGGGCCAGGAGTTGACAGCCTTGCTTTAGAAAAGCAGCTATAACCATCATTATCCTTGACATGCTCCCAGCTCCAGCTGATATTAATTGCCCCTTTATGAAAAGACTGTCCATTAAATGTTATGTTAAATATATTTCATCTGGAGAAATCTTCGCTAGCATTAAAATAGGCCGAGCTGAGAATTTTGTGCAGTATCTGTATGACAAAATCGCTCAGATTCGGGAAGGGCTGGCCTCTGACTGGGTATGTCCGGACGGGATGACTGAGGCAGGTCTTGAGAGTGTTATCTGGGGGGAGTTCGATCCTGTGGCTCCCGAGGACATGGACAGGGTCCTGGGACGGCTGAACGCGACCACATGTTTATTGGACCTGTGTCCCTCCTGGTTGGTACTGGCTTCCCGGGAGGTGACACGAGGCTGGCTCCAGAAGATTGTTAACGCTTCTTTGAGTGAGGGGGTCCTGCCGGCCACTTTGAAAGAAGCGGTTGTGAGGCCCCTCCTCAAGAAGCCCTCTCTGGATCCGGCTGTTTTGGCTAACTACCGTCCAGTCTCCAACCTTCGCTTTGTTGCGAAGGTTGTTGAGAGTGTGGTGGCGCAACAGCTTCCCCGATACCTGGATGAAGCTGTCTATCTAGACCCACTCCAGTCCGGCTTCCGGCCTGGGCACAGCACGGAAACGGCATTGGTCGCGTTGGTGGATGATCTCTGGAGGGCTCCTCTATCCTGGTCCTATTAGACCTCTCAGCGGTTTTGATACCATCGACCATGGTATCATGTTGCACCGGCTGGCGGGGTTGGGAGTGGGGGGCACCGTTCTGCGGTGGTTCTCCTCCTACCTCTCTGACCGGTCGCAATCTGTGTTGACAGGGGGGCAGCGGTCGACCCCGAGGCACCTTGCTTGTGGGGTGCCACAAGGGTCGGTCCTCTCGCCCCTTCTGTTCAACATTTATGTAAAGCCGCTGGGTGAGATCATCCGTGGTTTCGGGGTGGAGTTCCATCAGTACGCTGATGACATCCAGCTGTACATCTCCACCCCAGGCCACCCCAACGATGCCCTTGAAGTGATGTCCCAGTGCCTGGAAGCCGTGCGGGCCTGGATGGGGAGAAACAGGCTCCGACTCAACCCCTCCAAGACCGAGGGGCTGTGGCTTCCGGCGTCCCGATATAGCCAGCTGATGCCATCATTGGCTATTGGGGGTGAATCACTCGCCCCCACGGAGAGGGCTCGTAACTTGGGCGTCCTTCTGGACGCACGGCTGTCTTTAGAAGATCATTTGACGGCCGTGGCCAGGGGGGCTTTTTATCAGGTTCGCCTGATACGCCAGTTGCACCCCTTTCTAGATCGGGACTCCCTACGCACAGTCACTCAGGCACTCGTCACTTCCCACCTGGACTACTGCAATGCTCTCTACATGGGGCTCCCCCTGGGGTGCACCCGGAGGCTCCAGCTGGTCCAGAACGCGGCCGCGCAGGGGATTATGGGGGCGACAAGGCGCTCCCATGTGACACCTCTCCTGCGCGAGCTGCACTGGCTCCCGGTGGTCTTCCGGGTGTGCTTTAAGGTGTTGGTGACCATCTTTAAAGTGCTCCATGGCTTAGGGACGGGATATTTACGAGACCGTCTTCTGCCACCAAAAGCCTCCCACCGGCCAGTACGCTCGCACAGAGTGGGCCTCCTCAGGGTGCCGTCCGCCAGATAATGTCGGCTGGCAACCCTCAGGGGGAGAGCCTTCTCTGTGGCGGCGCCCACCCTCTGGAAGAACCTCCCCCCAGAGATACATACAATAACAGACCTCCGGATTTTTCGTCGGGCCCTGAAGACCTATTTATTTCAACTAGCTGAGCTGGCTTGAGTTAAATTTTAAATTGATTTTAAATTGGATTGTTTTAATTTACGGCCAAAATATTTAATTAATTTAAACTGTTTTTAAATTTTGTATGTCCTGTTTTTTACTTTGGCTGTTCACCGCCCTGAGTCCTATTTGGAGAAGGGCAGCATAGAAATTGAAACAAATAAATAAATAAAATAAGGTACTGTGGGCTTCTTTCTGAAGAGAGATTTCACATGGAGCTCCTTGTTCCTAATCTGATATTCTAATCATTGTACCATATTGACTGACTGTCTTCTAAGATTTAAGAAGTTATGGGTGTTGAAGGCTACACATCTGAAGGATACTGTTTAGGGGAAGGATTATTAAAACTGCCGTTGCAACATTTGATAAAAGCCAGTGAAATCAATGGGAGTTTTTGTCACATTCTTTCAAACCCTGACTTAATGAGATCTAAGGAAGGGGCTTGTTATATTTGTACTTCATCTTTGTTCATAAATTTTGGTCTTCCTTTTATAAAAGCTTAGCAAAGACATTTTGCTAACTAAGCAAATCAATACACTAATCCATGTACAAAAAACCCCATCTGGATAATTGAGTCTCTTAAATGGGATGACTATTCTTGAAATTACTTTTAGCTTACAGAAGGATTGTTCTTACACAAGGATTGTTCTGAGATGCAAGTTCCACTCATGAAACTGTTCTTCTCAGTTACGATCTGTGATCCATTTTAATTCTTCCCTTGCTGTCCTTCTAAAAATCTATATTTTGATTCCACCGTAAGTTGATTATTACCATTTGTTTCTCCTAAAAGAGTAATAAAGAATTATGAGCTGAATATAGCCATGGAAGTTCTCTTTGAAGATGTTCCCCCAGATTCAGACTCTTCTTCTTTTTTCTTTCTGTAAAGGGGAGGAAATGCTCTTTGAAAGACACACTGCAGTGTTTAAAGACTGCCTGCAGATTTTTGCTGCATCTTTGAAGGGTTCATGGCTCTCCAAGGCTTTGATGGATCTCTATAAGGAGTTGTCCCCTTTGTACAGTATTTAAGTTTCAAAGCAGACTTGATGAATTAGAGTAGAGGATATCTTAATACCCAATTGCTCTGGTTTCTGAGAAGGGAGAAGAATTTGGGAGGACTATATGGGTGAATAATCTATGTGTGAACATAAGGCATGCAACCGTGGTCCTAAGGCCAAACCATTTCTCTGCTTTAGCTTAGCTCTGTTGGTGTTGATGAATGATGCACCCTTCATGGCATGGTATTCCTAAAATATTTGTCTGGAGACCATTTGAAACCAATTGTCTACCCTGACTCTGTATTTTGAAGTGAGCAGTGCAAGTTCTGTGTGATTGGCTCTATTTTGCTACCCAACAACATATTGGTATTGATGAAAATAGAATGGTACTTATGACTAATCTTATGTTTCCAACAACTGACTACAGTATGGCTTTTATTTTAAATCTTTTTTAGAAAAGAGACCATTCCATTTAAAATGTACTTCATGTAACTCATGTAATGTGTATAGTTGATTAATGCATGTCTGTAATGTAAGTGAAGGGACATGGTGGCCCAGTGGCTAAGATGCTGAGCTTGTCGATCGAAAGGTTGAGAGTTCAGCAGTTCGAATCCCTAGTGTCGCGTAACGGGGTGATCTCCTGTTACTTGTCCCAGCTGCTGCCAACTTAGCAGTTCGAAAGCACATAAAAATGCAAGTAGAAAAATAGGGACCACCTTTAGTGGGAAGGTAACAGCTTTCTATGTGCCTTTGACGTTTAGTTATGCCGGCCACATGACCACGGAGATGTCTTCAGACAGCGCTGGCTCTTCAGCTTTGAAAGGGAGATGAGCACCGCCCCCTAGAGTCGGGAATGACTAGGGGGGATGCAAGGGGAAGCTTTACCTTTTTAATGTAAGTGAGGAGACACAAAAGGAATGCAAAACCAAAAGATTTACAGTTAGGCTATGGGTCGATTTCTGTTGCTATTACAGTGTTTTTTGTTATAAAGTTGCAGACATGGCTTATTAGGAAATTTAGTTCTTTTGTTCACAATCAGTGCCTTGGTGGTGTGATGTTTTGTTGTTCTTCCAACTGCTTCTCTGATTGTGCTTAGATCAAAGGAGATTGAGGCGGAGGGCTGCAATGGAGATGCAGCTTTCTTGGAAGTGCGAGTCCAACAGTTGGTGATAGAGTTCATATTGAACCATGTGGATGAGATCTTCAGTGACAACGTTTGTGTCAGGCCAAAGGATAATGAAGATAATGAAGGTAATTCCTTCTCAACTCTTTTCGTTTATGTTAGCAATGACCATTTACAAATGTACCTGACCTCTTTTGCCCAATAAACTTAGTTCTTCCCAGCACATACTGTATTTTTCGGAGTATAAGACGCACCTTAGTTTTTGGGAGGAAAATAAGAAAAAAGCTGACTGGCAGATGGATCAGCCTACCGGAATACCCCCAATCAGCTGTCCCCAGAAGTGAATTTTAGCAACAGGTTCCTTGGTTGTGAGCTCTGTGCCTTACTTTTTTTTGCTTTTTTTCTGCCTTTGAAACTTCTGAAACTCCACTTCAGAAAAAACTTTTTTTCCTGCCTCTGAAAACCTCTGAAACAAAGCTTCAGAAAAAAAGCCTTTGAAGTTCTGTTTGGGGGCTTCTTTTCTGAAGCTTTGTTTCTGATGCTTTTTTCAGCCTCTGAAACCTCCGTTTGAGAAGCTGGGTGGGGCTACATTCGGAGTATAAGACCCACCCACATTTTCACCCTCTTTTTTGAGGGAAAATGGTGCATCTTATACTTCGAAAAATAGGGTAATCTATTTACATTACTTTTAGTATTTAGGTCTTCTGAGATATTCAGAGCACCTGAATCCCAATTCTATTGAAAAAAGAAAACAGAAGAAGGAAATGAAGGGCATCTATATGATTTTTTTTTAAAAAAAATAGAATCTGACTTTGAATTATTTTGATGTGACTAATATAAAGCCTGACTAATAGTGGACAAAAGTCTGCTATCTCAATCTGTACAGGTAAGTCCTCGACTTACGACCACAATTGAGCCCAAAATCTATGTTGCTAAGTGAGAAAGTTGTTAAGTGAGTTTTGTCCTGTTTTATGACTTTCCTGGCCACATTTGTTAAGCAAATCACTGCAGTTGTTAAATTAGTAACACCATTGTTAAGTGAATCTGGCTTTCCCATTGATTTGTCAGAAGGTCACAAAAGGGAATCACATGATCCAGGGACACTGCAGCTATCATAAATATGAGCCCGTTGTCAAGCATCTGAACGTCACTCACATGACCATGGGGGATATTGCAACAGTCATAAGCAGGGGTGAAATGCTCCCATTTGGATCCTGTAGCGATGGCGGCAGGTAGCAAAAATCCCTGCCCCCCCTCGCCCATGCCCACTCAATTGCCCGGTCGCCTGCTTTCCGCTTCTTTTAAAAATGCTTTTAAAAGGTAAAAAAAAGGCTCTGACAATCACAGCTGAGCCACGCGATCATCAGAGCCTTTTAAAAAAACTTTTAAAAGCATTTTTCGGCCGAATAGGTTGTAAAAAAATGCTTTTAAAAGTAAAAAAAAAAATCACGTGCCACAGCTGATCAACCCCCCCCTCCCGCATGCTCTTCTACTTACCCCATGCCTCCTCTTGGTCTGCATGGTGCGCACTGCACATGCGAGCATACAGCGTGCATGCACAGCCAGCAAACCAGTAGTAAAGTGGTTCAGTTTTCACCACTGGTCATAAGTGTGAAAAATGGTCATTAGTCACTGTTTTCAATGTCGCTATAACTTCGAATGGTCACTAAATGAACTGTTGTAAATCGAGGACTACCTGTAATTTTTTTTTTTTTTTTTTTTTTGTCCTTTATGGCTTTTTAAAATTGCTTTCAGAACCATTAGTAGGTTTGGGAAGATCCAGCCTTACCAAACCTTTAATTTATACACAGAAGGAATAAAGACATAAAATCCTCGGTTCACATTGGAGAAAAAGTTGCAAAGTTTTTCATTCATTGAAGACTGAATTATGGGGATCTAGTAAGAAGTCTCAGCTTTCATTATTCTCTTTTGTTGCTCATTCCTTTTGATCTTGCAACCTGATTACTTGGAAAAGCAAAAAAAGGGAGCATGGAAAAGAGAATTAACAGCCAGGAGAACTTTCCCCTCATCATTGATCTAATGTATATTGTTACAGTAACTCATCACACCAAAAAGATATAGGAAAAGTCCTGAGATACTTGGTTTGAAATTTATCAGCTATCATGAATAGGCATTTTAATGGCTGGTGGGCCATTGAATATTAGACAATATTGCCATCACTAAAATGACTATCATGCAGTTTCTCCATCCACAAATTGATGCTAAGGATGGGTACAGTATGGTCAGGCATAACATTTCCATTTAATAGAAGGCAGTGAAACTGGAGAGGTTACTCCTGACATCACTAATGTTTCCAATGTCCCCTAATCCCTGATTATTTTGTCTTGTTCCTGAGCATGTGGGCATATTTCCAAATAAACCACCAAGTTGCTATCTCCACACTTATTTTTGCTAAGATCAGAAACCTTCTTGGGGAAAAGAAATGATATTAGCAGCTGACACCTTGATTTTTACTGTGTCAGTTTCTGACACATCAAGTTTTAGATTAAAAGAGTATTAAAAACAAAAACAAGTGAAGTATGGCAAGGAATATGTGCCAAGAAAGTTGTTTGCAAACACATTACTACCCATGGATGTTATATAACCCATGGATGTTATATATCTAGCTTGTGCTGTTTCACTAGCTAGAACAGCCATCATGCTGAAAAATCAATTTAGCTGTTGTTCTGTCCCATAACAATCTTAAAAAAGAAAAAGGTGTAAATAGTATGGGCTCATAAGTTGCAGCTGCCGGGTGGACAGGCTGCTTTAAATTGTTCCTTTCTGGCAGCTGTTAATGGCAAAACATTCAGTTAAGGGATTATTTTCACCACATATCATGAGTAGTACTCAATAAAAGTTGCAGACCTGTTTTAAGAATTTCCTAGGCTCCCTTATAAACTGTTCCATATAAATGGTGTACAACATGATAAAGGCTTTCAAAGAGACCATTTTCATGGTTTCTATATAATAATGAGTCCCTTGGACTGTGAGTCCCTTAGATTGCAAGATCAGTCCTAGAAGAGATCAACCCTGATTGCTCTTTAGAAGGCCAGGTCCTGAAGATGAAACTTTGCCACCTAATGAGAAGGAAGGGCTCACTGGAGAAAAGCCTAATGCTGGGAACGATTGAGGGCAAAAGAAGAAGGGGATGACAGAGAACGTGGTGTCTGGATGGAGTCACTGAAGCAGTAGGTGTGAGCTTAAATGGACTCCAGAGGATGGTAGAGGACAGGGAGGCCTGGAGGAAAGTTGTCCATGGGGTCACAATGGGTTGGACACGACTTCGCAACTAACAACAAAATATAATAATATTTAAAACAAGGTCAAAATATTTAAAATCAAATGCAAAGTCCATTATTCAAATTGTAAAAATAACACGATCATAAGACTTCCCCCACCCACCACACCTTCCATTCAGGTATATTCTGCTTCACTTCTTTTTAATCTGGCTTTGTCCTCTTATTTTATTATAAAGTGTGTTTGGAGGTGAGCTTTCTTTGCTATGGCTTTTCCAATAAATAAATAAAAACACAGCTAATTAAAAGAAATGCTGAAGTGCCAATTTTGAAGCTGGGAAAGCTGTCTTTAACCATCCGGACTTTTTTTTTTTAGTTCCAGGGCTGTAACTTCCTACTTCCTTCTAACAATAGCAGTCAGTGTTGAATAGGAAAAACAGCAACAATATTTAGAACAAATTTCCAAAATAATCTGGATGGGAGAGAAGTATTGCTTCATCTTCAAAACTAGAAAAAGACCTTAGTCTTTTCAAAGTTCAGCACAAATAAACACCGTCACTTTCAGAAGATGCACGCCAGCCAAGGCACTGTGGAGTGTGGCTGACCAAGGGACTATTGGGGTAGAGGGCAGGGTGCTGAATTGCATTACTGGATAAGAAGTGAATTTGTTCAACAATCACATTTGCAAACAATGTCACTGGGAAAGTTTATTCATTAAAGGCATTGCTTGAGATATCTATTGCTTTTCCATTTCTCTCTGGCATTCCCACCTTCCATTCCATCCCAAATTAGGCTAGATTCTAATGAGTTTTTCCTTCCATTTTTCAGAGAATAAACCTGTGATGAAGAGCCTAACTTTACCTTCCACTTCTCTGCCAATGAAGCTGGTGAGCTTGGAAGAAGCTCAGGCCCGAAGCCTCTCAGCCTGTCACCCTGCCCGCAAAGAGCGAAGAGAGAACAGTTTGCCAGAAATTGTTCCAGCCACAGGCTCCTTTTTCCATACCGTCCTTGATCTGCCAGATAGCAAGTAAGTACCCATTGTTTTAGTACCTGAAAACTGAACACAAAAGATAAATCGGGCCTTGAAGGAGCCTATAAATTTAATAAATAAACAAATATCATCCAAAGATCTACCATCGTCTAACTCAGAGTTCCCCAACGTTTCTGGCTTTGTGGACCGGTGGGGAGGAAGGGGGGGTCATTCCACATGAGTGGCCAGCAAGGGCACACTCACCCAGCTCCTGCCACTCATGCAAATGAAGCCTACGCGCTTGCCCACTGCTTGCAGAAATGAGGATGTGCATACATGCGCTCAGCAGCTGTTTCTACCACCCGGTTGCAATCTCCTCACGGCCCACAGGTTGAAGTCCCCTGGTCTAACTTGCCTTCTTTGGTGCTTTGAGGCATCTTGTTAGATACAATTGGTGTGCAGCCAATTTGCACCAACTATAACAGTGTGTGCAGTCAAGCACTAGAAGAGAAACCATGAGCCATTTGATAGCTTCCATGAATAAGCTTAGTGCAATTTTGGAAGGAGGAACCATATTCCCCAGCACTGTATAGATACATCAAAACTTGAAATATGTGTTTAAAATATATAGACTCCCCCACCACCCCCACCACCCGATTCCCCAACATTGCTGTGAGAAGGATAACAGTAAATCCCTGGTCAGTGTCAGTACCTCCAGTATCAGGCAGACAGATGGATACAGGAATAGTTTTTCTGCTTTGCTTCATTTCAAATGTTTGATCAGCAGGAGTGGAATGCAAGGCTTGAGGCACCTGTGATAAGACAGCCACCTACTGGTAACCTTCCCCAATTACATTTGCAATAGCTAGTTTAATCTTCATTCTTTATTTGTGTAGCATATCCAATATTCTATATTTTACTCTTATGCACGGTTGGATACTGTTAAAAGATGACAAAAGCTGTTATGCAAGACTTATATTATCCAGCCACAATGGAATTGTCATCAGTACTTTTTAGATACTTAAATTGCTGTTGGCATATGGCATTTGATCATGTTCCCATAATATAAATGAGGGCTTGAGTAGCCACATCTTTGTACGAGTAATAAATTCTGAATCCCATAAAGCATTAGCATGAATGGCAGACCATACTGAACTCACAGGGCTGAGGTCAAATGTTATTTTACCCATAATTTCATTGGGTGGAGTTGGCCAGTCATAAAAGGCCATTTCCCACATCATACATAATATAAAATATATAATTAGTGGGAAAGGGAAAGCAGTCATTTTCTGGGTCAAATTGTCTAGCCTCTTGGCTACTCTGATGGCAAGAGCCTTCTATGTTTCAAATCAAAGCCTTCACACCATCTGCTACCTGATCTTTTTTTAGCTGGAGATGCTGAAGTCTTTCTTGGCTACAGCTGTGAAAAGCGGTAAAAGAAAGTCTGAGAGGAAATGAAGGCAAATAAAAGGGACACATTAAAAACATATTAATCTTAACTGTTAACCATTGCTACTTATTTACAGATCTTTGATTTTATCTTTCAGGAGAAAATTATCCACAAAGCCCAAGAAATGGAAGTCTATTTTTAATCTGGGCCGGTCAGGATCAGAAGCTAAAACTAAACTGAGCCGCAATGGAAGTGTGTTTGTTCGAGGACAAAAAATCTCGGGTAAAGATTCCCTATGGCCTTCAGTAATATAGCTTCTCTTTTCTCCCTTAGCTTGCCCTTGGCCAACAGGGTGGGAAAAAAACATCCCAGCACTTTGCAAAAGATCATTCATGCTAATAAAGTAATGAGGATTAAAAGCCAGTATGAACGATGCTTGACAACAGCATGGGGGAGACTGCATATTTAATCTCTTGCATCATGCTAAGTATCACTTCAGTAGGACAATAACAGGCAGTCATATCCCAAAGCCTATGAAATTCTTGCTGTGAATACTGTCTATTATTTTACTGTGTTTAACATGCATTTCTGAATTCGCTGAATGCATGCGCAGGCAGAGGTCAAGTGTGCGTCTGCCAAGCTGTTACTAAGAATATGCCTATGCCAGTCATTTTATTAAGGAGTCCTGGAACATGTGTCCATCTCATCTTGTCTGGGGTTTCTGATGAGATAATCACTATCTTATTAAAGAAATGTACCGGCTCCCCTCCAACAATCCCTGTAGAACAAGAAGATACAATTACTGTGCGTAGCTTTTAATTCTTGAAAAAATATATATTACCAGATAAGTACCTTACATGAAGGATAGGTGTCCAAACAGCAATGAGGAAGGATGAAGAAATAATTCAGTCTTGATTAACAGCCCAACACTCTGCTTAGGGAGAAGATAGTGGGTTCCTTGAATAAAGAACAATGCACAATTATTCATTGTTTATGAATAAGCAACTCAGAAAATCCTTGCAAAAATCGTATCGCTAAACATATTGAATAAAACTTCCTTTTTTCACTGTGCTAAATAAAAGTTAAGAAAACATTGCACCTCTTATACCTTGCTAGCTGGTAAACCTTAGTTTTAGCTGTAAATTAAAGATAGAGCTGTATGTATTGTCAGGATATTAAATCTTTTTCTGCTTTGCAGCTGCACTTGTTAACAATTTTCATTTCCGTATAACTGCAGTGTGTGGTTATATTTCCAACATTTTACATCCTTTCCTTCTACAGAGAAAGCAACCATTCGACCAGCTAAAAGCATGGACTCACTTTGTTCACTTCCAGTAGAAGGTAAGATTTGGTCAGTGTGTATCAAATATGGAAAAGTCAAAAATTTGCTCATTTTTGGGGCATTTTTGTAGCAGAAGCTGAATTTGTGTAATTTTGATGGACATACTGAATTTCTGTTTAGAGAAAATCTGTTTGTGGGATTTATTGCATGCAAATGCAGTCCTGTTCATAGAATCAGTAGATTCAGTGGTGGGTTGCCCCCATTTCGGACCGGTTCGCAAGAACCAGTAGTAAAACTGGCGTGAGGCCCCACCCACCACCCCAGATGTTTTCATTACCGATCTGCGCATGAGCGAAGTGCGCGCACGTGATTCCATTTTGAACCGGCAGTAAAAGTAAGTAGAACCCACCCCTGAGTAGATTGTGAAAAACATCAAAAAGTACTTAGTACAATCACTGGTCAGACAGAGTGCTGGAGTAGCCACTTGCCTTTCCCCATCATCTTCTTTTTCTAGATGAACTTATGATTCAAAAAAAAAAAAAAATCAGCAGTGTGTGGCTATGTGCAGTGTGCAGCAGCAGCCAACAAATTAATACTATCCTTGGTTGTATAAACAGAGGCATAGAATCAAAATCACGTGAAGTATTAGTACGCTTTATAAAGCCTTAGTAAGGCTTTATAAAGATGGAATGCTGCATCCAGTTTTGATCACCACATTGCAAAAAAGATGTTGAGACTTTGGAAAAAATGCAAAGAAGACCAACTAAGATAATAATAATAATAATAATAATAATAATAATAATAATAATAATAATAATAATAATAATAATAATAATAATTTTATTTCTATACCGCCCTTCTTCCGAAAGACTCAGGGCAGTGTACAGTCTATTAAAAGCACAAGACAAACATCAATTAAAATTATTTAAAATTATTAAATAATTCAGCTCAATTTAAAACCCCAGAAATTTAAAACACCCAATTTAAAATTATTATGTTGATAGCCCGGCCTGGCGGAATAACAGGGTTTTGAGTGCACAGCGAAATACCCGGAGGTCGGAGATCTTATGCATTTCCGGGGGCAGTTCATTCCATAGGGCTGGGGCTCCCACAGAGAAGGCCCTCCCACTGGGTGTCGCCAGCCAACATAACTTGGCCGATGGCACCCTGAGGAGACCCTCTCTGTGGGAGCGAACTGGCCGGTGGGAGGCTATTGGTGGCAGCAGGCGGTCTTGAAGGTACCCGGGTCCTATGCGATGGAGCGCTTTAAAGGTGGTGACCAACACCTTGAATTGCACCCGGAAGAACACTGGGAGCCAGTGCAGCTCGCGCAGGAGGGGTGTCACGTGAGCACAACAAGTTGCGCCCATAACCAACCGCGCGGCCACATTCTGGACCAGTTGGAGCCTCCGAGTGCTCTTCAAGGGGAGCCTGTTACAATATTTTTGAGGATCAGACTCAATGATGAATTCAGAAGCAATTTCTTCAATTAAAGAAGAGTTTATTCATAATAGGCATTCTACTTATTCTTGTCAGATTTACAGTGAGAAGCAAGCATGAGGTAAAAGCACTCTCTATTTATATCAAAGGGGAGGAGTCAAGGAAGGGGGTGATTATACATGAATACATTAAAGGAGGAGGAATAAATTAACCCTTTATATCCTGTACATATATACATATCTCTTGTTATAGAATAAGGCATTTACTTATGACAAATCCCCCTCTAAATGCCGATTCGACATATAACAATGATTGCATTCGGATTCAGAACTATATAGTACTTGTAATTTTGATGTCAAGTATTTGTGTTGTTTAGAAGGTAAAGGTTTAGTTAATATATCAGCTATTTGTTCTGAGGTTTCGCAGTGGATTGCTTTAATGAATCCATCCTGAGATAATTGTCTCACGTGTTTAAATTTGATATCTATATGTCTGGACCTTTGACCAATGGCGTCAGATCTTGATATTTCTATAGCCGCCTTATTATCTTCATGTATGACAAATGGTAGTATTGGATTCTTCCAAATATCAGATAATAAATCATTAAACCATACTAAATTATTTGAGGCTTTAGATAAACAGACGTATTCTGCCTCTGTTGTGGAAGTCGCTACTAAATCTTGTTTCCCAGTGTACCAAAATATTGGACAATCATTTAAAAATAATACATAACCTGAGGTGCTCTTTCTACATTTGATGTCACCTGCCCAGTCTGCATCAGCGTAACTGGTGATAATAGGTTCTTTAATATTATTGGGTTCTAAGAGTAGGCAGAAATCCATGCTGTGTTTTAGATATCTTAGTATTCGTTTAACTGCTTCCCAATGATACATAAGTGGTTTACTTACATGTCTAGATAATAAATTAAGTGGCAGAGCTATATCAGGCCTGGTCCAATTAGATATATACAAGAGAGAACCAATAATTGATCTATATAATGTATTGTTCTCGAACTCAGGTGAAGATTCATCCATATTCCTTAGAAAATCAGTCTGCATAGGAGTATCGCAAGGTTTGGCATCTCTTAAATTGCATTTTTCCAGAAGTTCTATAATTTTATCTCTCTGGGATAATTTGAATCCCTTTCTTGTTTTATTGATTTGAACTCCAAGGTATTTGTTTACCCTTCCTAGCGACTTTAAAGAGAAATGTTCACTTAGCTTGGATACAAATAAGTCTTTCTTTTCTTTATGTTTGCCTATATACAAAATATCATCCACATAGATTAACACAAATTCTAATGATTCACCTTCCTTTCTGACAAAAAAACAATTGTCTGCAGTTGTGGCTTTGAAATCCATATTTTTAAGCACGCTGACTAGACATTCATACCAACGCTTGCCGGATTGTTTTAATCCGTACAAGCTTTTGTTAAGTAACCAGGTCTCATTTCTATTTGTACATTGGCTATGAGGTGCCCTTACATATATCTCTTTGTTGAGCTTTGCATGTAAGTATGCAGTCTGCACATCATATTGAAAGACATCAAGATTGAGTATAGCCGCTATGACTAAAACTGTCTTAACACTTTCGGTTCTTACAGTGGGAGAGTATGTGTCAGTGTAATCCTCAAGATATTTTTGAGCGTAACCTTGTGCGACTAATCTAGTTTTATATAATTTATTACCCTCTTCTAAATCTTTGATTTTGAATATCCATCTGGTGCCTATAATTGTCTTGTTCTTAGGGGCAGGGACTGGTGTAAATACATCTAATTCACGCAAGCTGTTCATTTCTTTTGTTATGGCTAATTCCCATTTTTCTCTTTCTTCCATGGGAAGTTTCAACACTTCCTCGTATGTGTTAGGTGTTGGTGTCTCGTCATTCACACACATTATATAATCCTTATACTTATTGGGTAATTGTTTTCTGTTACACCTGATTGTTCTTATTGGAAAGCTCTCATTATCGTGTAGATACCTTGCTTCCTTTTTGGTTAATGAATCTGTTTTTATCCTGGTATGGTTACCTGTCCATGTTTTGTTTTTGTCATCATGTGTGTTATGTTCATGTTTCTCTCTTTCTATTCTGTCTTGTTGTTCAATATTTGGTTTTGTATTTTGGATTATCTCGTTAAGATGTATCTTAGACCAGTTGGCCTGTTCATGAAATACTGCTGTTCTTGAGACTATGAATTTGTTATTACTGTCAATGAATCTATATCCTTTTGTGCCTGTTTCGTATCCCATGAATCTGAGCCTTCTGGATACGTTATCTCCCTTACGTCTTAATTGTTTTGGTATGTGTACGTCTGCTGTAACTCCAAATATGTGCATGTGTGATATTTTTGGTTTCCTATTGTACATCACTTCGTATGGTGTTTTATTTAGGATGCTAGACCAGGTCCTATTTTGGGTATAGTTTGAATATAGTAATGCTTCTGACCAGAATTGTTTTCCTAAACCAGCATCTTCTAATGTACATCTAATCATGGTTTGCAGTGTCGAGTTCTTTCGTTCTGCTGTACCATTCTGAAAAGCAGAAAATGGGCTAGTCGTGAAGTGTAGCATTCCTTTGTCTTTTATCCATTGTGAGAATTCTTTTGACATGAATTCGGATCCCCTATCTGTCATGATTTGTTTTATTTTGATATTGTGTTGTGTTTCTACACGTTTGTAAAATTCTTTGAATTTTTGGAAAGTTTCATCTTTGTGTTTTAAAGTATAAACAAATCCATAACGGCTATAGTCGTCTACAATAGTTAGGAAATATCTTTTTTTGTATGTGATGGATGGTGTTAATGGACCAACCAGATCCATATGTACCAGATCAAAAATTTGGTTAGAGGTCCTTGTTGCCCTCTTTGGTTTTGGGTTTGTTCTGAGTTTTGAGGATTTACATACTGAGCATTCCAAATAGTTTTTACAATCCTTTATTTTAACACCATCAGCATGTTCAATCATTTTTTGTATTACAGGGAAACTTGCATGTCCCAATTTTCTATGTAACATGTGTGCACATTCATCATGAATTGGTTTGCCTATATTGGGTCTTTTGTTATTGTGTGTATCACTAGTGGGTGTGTCTTTGTGATTACAGTGTGTATTGGGTTCTTCATTGTCATTGTTGTTACTGTGTTCACTGTCTATGTTGATGTCGTCATCAGTGTTTGTATTAATGTTATGCAACCATTTATCTTCTGTTACAAGGAAGGGTAGGCCCCCTTCGATAACTACACTATTCAATTTAGTCACATCCTTTTCTAGTATTGTTTTTCCCCCAGAGAAGATTATATTTATGTTGAAATCTTGGCTTAATTTCACTGCACTAAGTATGTTATGTGATATTTCTGGTATCAACAATACCCCCTCTACTTTACCTAAACCAGGTATATTTACATCTCCTTTCCCTATGACTTGAACATTTTCTTGATTGGCTACTCTTATCATAAATTTATCATTTGTGAATGAAGACAGTATTTTCTTGTTATTTGTTGTATGATTAGTCGCCCCTGAATCTATGAGCCAAGTATTGTTTTTTGATTTTTGTGTGATGACATCGTTATGTTTATCTAATCCATTTAATGATCCTGATTTTCTGTCCCTTGAATTATCTCTATCCTTTCTGTGTTCTCTGTAGTTTGGGGAGTCTCTATATCTGTATCTATCAATAGATGATTGCCTGTCTTGATATCTACCCGTATAATCACGGTTTTGTCTTTCCCTATGAAACATGGGGCAATCTCCCTTAGAGTGTTTTCTGGATCCACAATTGTAACATTCAATTGTTTTTTGGTGATTCTCTTGGAAGGTTACCCCTTTTGCCTGTCTGTGTTCTGTGTATGCATTGTATCTACTTTTCCTCAAATTATCTTCAGCTATTAACTTATTTGACAGACTTTCTATGGATAAGTATCCTAGATTGATTGAGTCTAAGTGTGATATGTAGTTATCCCATGATGAATCTAATGAGTTAAGGATAACGCTTTTCATTGTCTGTTCTGATATTATTTCTCCTCTTAGATGTAATTCTGCTCTGGTTTTGTTTAAGGATATTAAATGTTCACTTATGGTGGTTCCAGATCTTAATTTGGCTGAAAAGAAATCTTTAGACATTCTAGTGGTTGTTGCTACACTTTCACTATGAAACAATTTAAACATGCATTGAATTATTTCTGAAACAGTAAGATTATGCTTAATACTGTAGTACATGGCAGGTGATATGCTAGAAATTATTAAATAGAATGCTCTGTGATGCAGGCAGTCTATTTTTAGAGTCCAAGGTCTTTTGGGAGGATTGGTTATAAAAAATAATAAATTTTCTTTCATAAAGACAACCTGAATTTGTTGACACCATTCCTGTAAATTGATGCCATCAATTCTAAGATTTGGGAAATCACTAGGTAGATTCCCAATATTACTATTCCCACTACTTACAACTGTGGGTAGTCCATGGTCCTGTAGATGTTGAAAATTGCAGAATGGTGTGGGTATTCTGCTGATGAGCTTGAAAGGTTCTCCTTCTTCATAAAGTTCATTGTAGTTCTCTGTGTTCATCTGCGCATGCGCGTTGGTCATTTCTCTGCTGAAGCCTCTGGGAGAGGTTCTCTTTGCTGTAGCTCCCTCGTAGTGCTCTCCTTCTGATGATTCGGTCTCCGGCTCGATCTTGGGTGTTCTGCTGGCAGCTGTGGTTCGTCTCTTTTCTTTGGAGCTTTCTTGCTTGGAGTATTTTGTTCTTTGGATCGTTTGTGGTGTGGGGGAAATTTCGCAGGGCCCTCTGGGTTCAGGCGTCGTCATCATCGTTGTCCGGATCGAGTCGTGCAGGCTTTGAGATGTCTGTTTATTTCTTCGTCTCTTTTGTATTTTTGCATTATTGGCTTTTATCGATTCTTTTGAAATTGTTAGACTTGTGCCAAACGTTTTAAATAGTTTTCTCATGGGTGTTTCGATTTCTTGTTCGGTGGATGATTCTTCTGTATCTGTTTCTGACTCTTCAAAAGAATAAATATATTTTTTGCTATTTTTTGTGTTTTTTCGCGCCAGAGTTTTTGAATGGTGCATTCTGATTGGTTCAGCCATGTTCATTTCTGTGGCTGGTTGAAGAAAAGATGGCTGCCTTTCAAAATTTTGAGCGGGACCTCTGGTCTTGCTTCTGGTTATTTTTTCTTTCGTTGTAGGTTCGCTCACCATTTTTGTATTTTCGGGTTTGGCTTTTTCAATGTCTTTTTCTCTCGCTGCTCCGTTTTCTTCCAAGAAGCCTTGGAGTTCCGCGATGAGTTTGTGGTCATCTTTTTGACTTTTTATTAGCCTCAGTATCTCCGATCTGAGATCTTTGTCTTTTATTTTGTTCTCTTCTTGGTTGTCGGTTTCATCTGCTGTTTCTTCGATGTCTGTGGTGTTATCTTCAGATTCTTTGATTGTTGTATTTATTGGTTCGTCGATCATTTCTTGATCTGTTTTTGTTTCTTTATCATTTGCCCTGGTATTGGGTCTTTCTTTTTTATTCTTGAGGTTTTCTTTCTTAGGCATGTTGGATTTTATTGAGTCAGTTCAACCATCCTCTGCTACCAATTTGTTACAATATTTTTGAGGATCAGACTCAATGATGAATTCAGAAGCAATTTCTTCAGTTAAAGAAGAGTTTATTCATAATAGGCATTCTACTTATTCTTGTCAGATTTACAGTGAGAAGCAAGCATGAGGTAAAAGCACTCTCTATTTATATCAAAGGGGAGGAGTCAAGGAAGGGGGTGATTATACATGAATACATTAAAGGAGGAGGAATAAATTAACCCTTTATATCCTGTACATATATACATATCTCTTGTTATAGAATAAGGCATTTACTTATGACAGAGCCCCATGTAGAGAGCATTACAATAGTCCAGCCGGGAGGTGACAAGGGCGTGAGTGACCGTGCGCAAGGCATCCCGGTCCAGAAAGGGCTGCAACTGGCGAATCAGGCGAACCTGATAAAAGCCCCCCTGGCCACGGCCATCATATGCTCTTCTAAAGACAGCCGTGCATCCAGGAGGACACCCAGCTTGCGAGTCCTCTCTGTGGGGGGGGCAAAGATTCACCCCCAATAGTCAGCGATGGCACCTGCTGACTATATTGGGACACCGGAAGCCACAGCCACTCGGTCTTGGAAGGGTTGAGTCTGAGCCTGTTCCTCCCCGTCCAGACTCGTATGGCCTCCAGGCAGCGAGACATCACATCAAGGGCATCGTTGGGGTGGTCTTGGGTGGAGATGTACAGCTGAGTATCATCAGCATACAGATGACACTTCACCCCAAAACCACAGATGATCTCACCCAGCGGCTTCACATAAATGTTGAACAGAAGGGGTGAGAGGACCGACCCTTGCGGCACTCCCCATGCGAGGCGCCTCGAGGTCGACCTCTGCCCCCCTGCCAGCACAAACTGCGAGCGGTCAGAGAGGAAGGAGGAGAACCACCGCAGAATGGTGGTGATTAAAGTCTTAGACTAAAGACTAAAACATATGAAGAACGGTTGCAGGATTTGGGTATATATATTCTAGAGAAAAGAAGGTCTAGGAGGGACATAACAGCACTATTCCAGTATTTGAGAGGTTGCCACAAAGAGGAGGGGGGTCAATCAAAGCACAAGAGGGCAGGACAAAAAACAATGGATGGAAACTATTCAAAGAAAGAAGCAACCTGGAATTAAGGAGAAACTTCCTAACAGTGAGGATGCCATCAGAAGTTGTGGGTGCTTCATCACTGGAGGTTTTTAAGGCAGGACAATCACTTGTCTGAAATGGTATAGGATCTCCTGCTTGAGCAAGGGGTTGGACTAGAAGACCTCCAAGGTCCCTTCCAGTTCTATTCTGATTGACTATTGTTTATGCAAAACTTCAGTTGCTTGAATAAGAGGAGTTTTTTGGGGGATACTCTACTCAAAAATTTATGTAGTCTGGGAGATTTGTCAATCTCCCAGACTACATAATAGACAGACTGATACCAGTCTGTGTGGTATCATCTAGCAGAGGCCATTTTCTCATTGTGGAATTTATGAAATGTACAGTATAGGAATGGTCTCTCCACAGTAACCCATGCTTCGCAATCTCCTAGATTTCTGAGACACACTCTGTGTGGAGCTGCTGTTGAAGATGGTTTAAAGTTTGCAATCTGTGCCAAAGGCAGATACAAACTTGTATACTTGTACAGTACTTCATGAATGCAAGGTCACTTAATATTAATTCTCAATGCACTAGTTGGCTCTGATCAACCCCAACTATAATATGTAAAGCTGCAAATGGTTTATGATTTGGTTAACCTCTAGGAATGCCTGTCCCTTTATTTTTGTTTGTGTAACATTAAACATGTTCTTAGAAATAGCCTGTTTTAGGGATTGTTCATTTACTAGAGGAAGGCTGAATTCATAGGAATGCCAACCACAACTGTGTAACTTATTTTTCCTTAGAAATTAGATTGTTGCCAGTGTTGAGATTACTGCAATTTTGGGTCTTGGATGAAGGAATTCTTTTCTACCAAGCCTTTTGATTGTTTTTTTTTTTTTGATTAAAACAAAATTGGATCAATGTCAAAATAGGCTGTTTGATCACCGATATTGGATCTATTTTGATCAACATGGAAACATTTTTCCAAAGTGAAAATTGGCTATAAGAAATTATATTTAAAATTATAATTACATCAGTTTTCTGCATCTAGAGACAAACCTTACTGTTATTATTGCTACTTCAGAAAAATGGTTTGTGGCAAGCTGTTGCTGTGCTGCGTATCGCACTACTGTATTATCACTTATATCAACAAATACCTTAAGGTAATGGATGACTGCAGTTTATGGGGGTAAGGGAGAAGTAGAAGGAATAGTGAGAGAGGTTTTTTTATATTTCTTTATGGGGGGGGGGAATTCCACCTTAACAGATTCAGAGAGGGAGAGGGAGACAGAAAGAGTGAGGGAATGTTGCAAATATGGATCCAGAGAAAGGTTGAGGGGAAATATATACGCTTCTCTCATTTTCTTCCCTATTTCACCACCTCCCAAACTTTATATTTCAGCCTGTCCATCTTTTAAAACAATTTTATGACTGCTGCTTTCGGCTTAGAAAAAAGATAGAGAATTTAGGAGAAAGTGGAAAATACCCCCTTTACCCCAAGTTTGTCTTTTACTGAATAACTTTTCCCTATCACCATTTCCAAATAGACGGAAGATGGAATCCATGACTGGGTTACAAGAATACATATTTGAGGATACCAAAGCAGGTCATGATGACTGCTTTTGAAATTATAATTGTAAAGTGGGGGAGAGCTTAGAAATAAATACCGCCAGTGGTCTAACAGAAAATTGAAACATGCCTAGCAAGTATTGTGCAAGGAAAAAGCTCTCTTTAAGTCAGCCTGGTTTATCCCTACTCTCAATAGAGTATTTACCATAAGATTACAGCATTTGTGGGGTGACACAGGTGATAAACCACACATCATAATTCCACAATGCAAACTTTGTCCCTTATGTACTTGTGTTTGATACCTTGATGCAATTATGAAAGGCCAGAATTCGCATCATGCTGTTGCAACACATTCTTATCATTTTTTCTTTATCATGGTGTGTTCCAGGTATTGACACAAAGGAAATTCTGAAAGTTAGCTTTTGCTGGGCCATTACAAAGATGGAACAGACTTTTGAAGGAAATATTAATCACCCTGTGTGCTCTAGAAGAAATAAAAGATATAAAAGATGCGATTTAAAAGTTCTATCTGGCCAAGTATTCAAACTAATCTAAGATGAATAAACATGGTATATTGTCCCCAGATAATATCCAGATCTCCATGCTAATCCCAAGGTTCTGCCATGTTCTGTGATATTAATTTTACTCCAAAGGAGCAAAATATTATCAATCTACCATTATTATTTTTCTTTTAATGCCCCTTTAGATTCTTCTTTCCCCTCTCCATAAATGATTGAATCACAGCATCACTAGAATGTGTCTGTGACCCTTCAACATTAAAAAAAAACAACAAATTAATAAATAAACAATGTACAATTCAGGCCAAAAAAAGATTGACCATCTATGAGAGACCGGATTGGCAAAATTCATCTTTGTTTTCTTCCTTTCTTCCTTAGGAGAGGATGAAAAAGGTCATTTCAAGCGCACAATCACGACGGGAGGGTTTTTTGTTCCAATGATGAAACAACGACTGGGGGGACCTAGCAGCTCATTTGACCTCAACAAACAAGACACAGAGTGGGATCTCAAAGGTGCCATGAAAGGAGCAGAGGGAGGAGCAGAGGACAATGCAGAGAATCATATTCCACGGCCAACCCAAATGAAACCACTTCCTGAGCAACTGAAGGTATTCCGCGCCACTGAAGACCCTGAGAATGAGCAAACTTCCCCAAAGATGTGCCGTATGTTCTTTACTTCAAATGATGGGACATCCAATTTGGGATTCCATGGGACTCTATTCCCCCTGGAAGCCTCTCCCCGTCACCAACATAAAGCCTTGAATATCTCAGAGCCCTTTGCTGTCTCAGTTCCCCTTCGAGTATCTGCAGTCATCAGTATCAACAGTACACCTTGTCGGATGCCTGTCAGAGACAAAGCAGCTTTCTCTGGCCTTCAAGAATCTTCTTTTCTGGGAAAAGAAAGTGCTATCTCTTCAGTCCCTGAAGGTGACAACCATGATCAATTAGAGCATGTCACAGTCAAGGAAGAAAAGAAGCCTGAGTCCAAATCCATAACAGGTAAGCTCAGAATAAGGATGGATGATGTTCCAGGAGATGTTGAACAGCTTGTCTCTAGCCATGGCAAATGATCAAAAGAATGAGATTTGCAAATGTTGAGGACAACATTTGGAAACAGTTGTGCACTCTGACTTAGAAAAGGCTGTAGTAATTTGTTCACAAGAGACCTCCAACATGGGTAATAGAGAATATTTGAAATATTGAGAGCATGTCATGGATATTCTTGAAGAATATTTGACACACATGTTTTTTCACAACATTGATTTTTTTTGGTGGGAACATGAAGTTGAAAATGCCAGTTTACCTGAATACCTATTGCTCTCTCTGTCCGTCCATTCTTTTTTTCTTTTTGCTAGTGAAGAAAGAAAACCTAGATATATTACAGTGATTTTTAAAAAAAAGTAAAACTAGCAAAAGAAAAGCTAATTATCCTTATAATTATCAATAGCAGTTTAAAATGGATGTAATCCTTCAAGCTTGTTAAATCACAGAGCAACGCATTGTGACATCTTCTCATTTTTATAATATTTTTTCCCCAAAATAATAGATATCAATCTTATACCCTGTCTCTAGAGGTTCTTTAAAAGTGAGGATTTTTTATAAGAAAAGTGAAGAGTTTTTTTCCCCCGTTACATAAAATAGTTAAAAATATCCTGTGGAACAGAGTGCCTTTAGGAACACATGGGTGACTCTGTATTGGAGATGCCAGAGCCCGAGGATGTTATGAAAACCTTGCCTGCAGTGATACAGCTGGAGGGATCTTTTTACTTAGTTATTAATGGAACAAAAGGGAAGTCTTAGTAGTGGGCTGAAAGTAACTGTCAAGTTATTACATGTACTTGGAAGAACATAAAGACAAAAGCAAGTTTTAGAAAGAATCAATTGAGGCAGGAAAGCACCTGGCAAGGAACGGCAGAAGCTTCCCCAATTGCTTTCCACTCGAAACTTCTTTTCATTAAAAATATAATAAAAAATCAGAGTACAGTATTTTATATGCCTATTTTATATACCTAGATTTCCTCTTAAATCAGATTACTGCATTATCCTGAACATCTAGAGCAGATGCTGGCAACACACTGCCAGGGCATCTATTACATTCTTGTAATGGCTCCCAAAATAATGAAATGATATTTTTGAATAATTATTAAATGGCCAGTTTTCAGAGATTTTGGTGTGAGATCTCATTAAATTCTAGACTTCTTTTCTAGATGTCACAAGAACCCAACATGAGGTTGCAAAGATAATGATCTCATGAAAATTTAGGAATTAAAAATATTTAGGCCATAACTGAAGTTTTTATGATAGCATTTACAGCTTGAAACTGTTGAAAACTCCATATATTTAGAGATGTTGGGATATAAAGGATCGTGCTAAATCATATACTCTATATGTATATGATTTAGATATGTAAAGGAACCCAGATTCAATATGTGCCACTTCCAGATAGAAATCTTTACATCTCTTTACATCTTTAATTTGCAATTTGTAGACTGCTCAGATTAGGGGCATACTAGTATATACTATAGAGAAGAAACCATGTCTTATTACATATAATTATGCTACCAAACACACGTAGAGGGCATTGTTCATCTCACAGCTACTGTATATAACAGTTCAGGCACAGTTGACTTCAAATTATCTGTCCTTAAGATAAACTCAAATTGAGAAGTGCATAAATCCAAAAACAAAATTATTTAGAAAATCATTTTCATTTTAAAAGCCAGACATATCTATCTGTCTGTCTGTCTGTTTGTCTGTCTGTCTGTCTGTCTCCTTTTCAGTCTGTTTTTCTTTCTTTTATTTGTCCAAAGAATAACCATGTTAAGCATAAATTGTACTTAATGCAACAGATTTCCAGATTGCTCTTCTATGCAGATTCAGTTTGAAGAAAGCTGTCTGCTTAATTCACTAAATTCCATAAATGCATGGACATTCATTGTTGTAGACATGTTAAATACTGCTACCCTGTTTTCCCCAAAATAAGACATCCCCTGATAATAAGCCCAATCGGCTTTTGAGTGCATGGCAATAAGGCCAAGCGCTTATTTAAGGGTTCAAAAAAATTATAAGACAGGGTCTTATTTTTGGAGAAACACTGTACATTTTAAAAGAATCAGGATGTATTCTTATTGAAATTATGGTTAACTTTGTGTTAATGTGTAGCTAGACACTTCTCTGGGAAACTTGGGACTGTAATAATTTGTGTCTCCACAAGGTGGTTTTATTCCTTATTGTCACATGGGCCTTTAATCAACCTCTTGAAATACTTTAACCACAGCTGATTTAGTTATCATGAAGAGGCCCTTTGATCTGTGAAATTCAAACACATCCATTCATGCCAATATAATAGGGCTTCTATCTTTTTTTTTACATTTAAACTTTAAATTAAAGTTTTACAATGCATATAAAAAAATAACAGAAACTAATAAAGAACAGAAACAGTAAAAAATCAAAAACAAAGAAAACCAACAATACAGAAACAATAAAAAAAATAGAAGAATCCAATTTATTTGCATCAAATAGCAATACAATTGCAAAATTCATCCTTATTCTATTATTACAAAACAGCTCACTTTTTTCTATATTCAGGTTTTTTTTCTAGTAATCAAAATCAAAAAGCATAAGTACATTTTTTCTGTTTCATGCAAAAAGTCCATAGGAGGTTTCCAGTCAACCAAAATGTAGACATCATTTTTCCCCCTCTAATCAAAGGGATTAATGTAGCTATTTCTACTAGTTCCATAATATTCACCAATCATTTCTCCATTATAGCGTGTGTCAAATGTTTCTACTTTTGAGTACAAGTAATCTCATTGTAATTGTCATATATAAAAACAAAGTTCCACAACTTTTTTTCCTAGCTGCTTGTCCATTAGTTCCCCCCCCCAAAAAAAGTCTCTGATTTCAGTTGTACTTTAACCTTTTAAATCTTCTGAATTAATCCATGTATTTGTAATGTTTTGGCTTTCTTACATATCCACCAAACCAGTGGTGAAATCCAATTTTTTTTACTACTGGTTCTGTGGACGTGGCTTGGTGGGCATGGTGTGGCTTGGTGGGTGTGACTTGGCCATGGCAGGGGAAATATACTGCAAAATCTTCATTCCCACCCCACTCCAGGGGAAGGATATTGCAAAAACTCCATTCCCACCCCACTCTGGGGCCAGCCAGAGGTGGTATTTGCCGGTTCTCCGAACTACTCAAAATTTCCACTACCAGTTCTCCAGAACCTGTCAGAACCTGCTGGATTTCACCCCTGCACCAAACATGATAAAATGTCCCTTCTTGTTGTTCACATTTCCAACAAAAGTTTAAAAAAACCTTTATATATTCTAGATCATTTCTCTGTTGACAAATACAAATGTTACATCATTTTATAAACAATAAAAATAGAACGTAATGTAAATTTCAGTCCTTTCAACCATATATTTTCCCATTGGTTCATTTGTATTTTATAGCCATTTTTTTTATTCATTTTGTTATACATTCCTTTACTTGTTCTTCTACTGTCTCATGTTTCAGAAAAAGTTTATATATTTCAGCAATGACATGTTCATCAGTGAGTAGTAGGGTTTTTATTTTTATTTTTTTATTTTTTTTAAATAAGTTTTATTACACACATATTAAAACATTGGACACGGTGTAACCGTCCTGGCATTCTCTTTGCCATACATACTAAAATGAAAGATAAGTATCATATATACCTTAATATTTATATACAATTAGTCTGTTCAGTATTTACATATATAAAGACATCCTTTTCTGTCTATATTACTTATACATTTGTTTTATCCATTATCATTCTATTGTAGTTATATACATAACTTTAATTCTACATTTTATGAATTCTAGTCAGTTCTTGTTTTTCGACTCTCTTTTCTGTTCCAACCATTGATAAAATTTATTCCATATCTCGTGGTATTCTGACTCGCCTTTATTTTTCAATTCCAAGGTTAATGTATCCATTTCCGCACATGGCAAAATTTTCTTTATCACTTCATCTTCTAGAGGAGTTTCCTTATTTTTCCAATTTTGGACAAAACTCATTCTTGCTGCTGTTATAATATGTATTATTAAGAAAATTGCCCCTTTACTCTATAGAGCAGAGGTCTTCAAACTTGGCAGCTTTAAGACTTGTGGACTTCATAGCTGGCTGGAGAATTCTGGGAGTTGAAATCCACAAGTCTTAAAGCTGCCAAGTTTGAAGACCTCTGCTATACAGTATAGTAGGATTTTTATTATGGGCTTCAGAAATCTGAAATTTCACTAAGGGACAGCAATGAGAGATTTCTATAGCTTTCAGCACAGACAGGGCTGCCCAGAAGTTTTGAAGCTGCCATCTCAGTATGATGCCTTCCAGAAACACCAGAACTATTGTCATATGCAGTCGGCTTCAGGTTGAGGAAGGTTGATTTAGAATAAGTTGACTTTTTCATTATACGGTTTCTTCTTTTTCTTTTGATTGTTTTTTCTTCTTTAAGATTTGTATATCTGCTTTTTATTTGATTTGGTTATATAGATTCTACAACTGAGAAAATAGCCATTGTTAAGAAGCTGGGGTCTATAAGTATTCCTCAAGTAACAGTCAATGCCCAGGAGACAAAGAGTGAAGGCGACAACTGCAGCCAACTTTTAAAAGATAAACTCCCCCTGGAACAGAACCCACTGGTTATGATCCTTGCAAGCCAGCAGCAGACAGAGAAAGCAAGTCAAGACCAGTTTGGAATTAAGGACATGTCAGAGCAAATTTCCTGGCCACCGGAGCTATCAATAGATAAAACAGAAAATAAATCACATCTAAAGGAATTGGTAAGAAAAAGTATTGAAAGTCGTCTTTGCATCTTATGTTGTTTGACTGTTTTGCTATTTTATAAAAAAGACACCAACTATTCTTTCCTCAAGTACCATTCTTGATACATCTTGTAATATTGGACCTTTTTATACAGTGAATTCCAGTTTTAAACATCTCCCAAACTGAATCAGGGTGATTTGGACATAATAAATATGTAAATCAAAGCATAATTCATCCAAAGCCAATTAATTTGATACTGAACTATCTCTGGCTTTCACTAATGATTGTGAGTTTCATACATTTACAAACAGACTGCAATGTCTAAGAATCAATCCAAAGATAATTGAAAACATTTTCCACAAAAACCAAACAAAAGCAGTCATGTTATTCAGAAAATTTTCAGGTTGCATGCATAGGTACACCTCTATTCTACTTATAACTTTCTTCACATTTGTCCACTAAAAGATAGAAATGTGTTGGTTTGATTTTCATCTCAGAAGGATAAATAAAATTTCTGAATATGTCATTCAGTTCTACAAATAATTAAATTAGTCATTAGGGTGTCCTCCATATTATTGTTTTTTTAACAAGAAATGTCTGAACCTTTTTTAAAAATATGAGCTGCCTTCCTCTTCTAATAAATGTCAACAAATTTTCATCCAATCAATTGAACATAAAAAAACCCCTACAGCTTGTTTATTTTTAATAATAGCCAAGAGGGGATTCAAATTTCAGATCTCAGATTCAATTCAGTCCCCAAAAGGAATTGAGGCATTCTAAATAAACTAGACTAAAGCAGGGATGAAATGCTCCCGGATCGCCTGATCCGGTAGCGATGGCGGTGGGTGGTTTGGAGAACCGGTAGCAAAAATCCCTGCCCACCCCCCATGCCCAGCTGAGCCGAGCGATCATCAGAGGCTTTTTTTTAATTTTTAAAAGCATTTTTTCTACAACCTCTTCGGCCTGAAGAAATGCTTTTAAAAGTAAAAAAAAAAAGCCTCTGCTGATTGCGCAGCTCAGCTGGGATCGTCAGAGGCTTTTAAAAGCATCTTTTCTACAGAGGTTGTAGAAAAAATGGTTTTAAAAGTTAAAAAAAAAAGTTGGCCATGCCCACTCAGTCACATTACCCCACCTCCCACCAAGCCATGCCCACTGGTAGTAACAAATTTTATATTTCACCACTGGACTAAAGCTATTTGTGGGTGGGAGAAGGAATCCAAGTTCTTTTTCACTCATTACTTACTAATAATTCTCAGTCTTGCTTCCTTTGAGTCAAAAAGCCCCACAAATCTTTTTTTTCCTTCTCCTTTGCCATTGCCAAATGTTAAAGTCCAATAATGCTGATCTCAAATCTCTCAATGGAAAAAATCCTGGGAATCACATTAACATTACTGTGAGCACCACACCAAAGTGATGGTTCTGATCCCAATTTTATGTTCCCTGTAAATAAATTTATCACTACCAAACAACTAATTCATACTATTTCTCTGAATTGGATTTCCTTTGGGACTCTTTTCAAGATTATTTGGAAACTTCAGTTAAATTAAAATAGAACTGCAACTGCATTGGACTGCCTACTGTGTTTCCCCAAAAATAAGACCCTGTCTTATATTTTTTTTAACCCTGAAATAAGCAGTTGGCCTTATTGCCATGCGCTCAAAAGCCCAATTGGGCTTATTATCAGGGGATGTCTTATTTTCAGGGAAACAGGGTAGTATGAACCCTTGATTCCATTATGCTGACTGCAGGTTCATTTCTAGGTTTAAGAAAGCTGCTAAATTGATTTTTAAAGCATTGAATGGCTTGAAAACAAATATTTTCAAGGAAGAGTCTTCCCCGATGTATCTGTCATCTTTCAAATTTGTCATCCAGGATTTTTGCCAAGATGAGGAGCTTGGTTAGCTACAAAGGAGAGGCCTTTTCTCTGTCTCCAGGGAGGCACCCTTAATTTACTATCAAGGTCAAAACATTCCTCTTTATTAAAAATGTAAAAATAATGTAAAATAACTATAATGTATATAATATATGTATTTATATATTTATATCTAGTGTAAAATATCTATAACTTGCAGTAAGTAAGCCTTTTTAATATCTCTACAGTAGTACTTATTAGTTGTATCCTGTTTCCTAATTTTACATTTTTAATAACATCATAATCTGTCATGAAAATGCCAGTTAGCGAGTGAATCTGAAGTAAAATAAATAATTGAAAAATGTTATATTAATCAGCACTCATGGCTGATTTTCAGATACTTGCCCTGAATTCTTCAGCCTACTGACCCCCTTCATGAAGCTTCAGATTGCTCATTGATCTCCAAACATGTATTATATGAACATAATAAATACTACTTTATCTGATAGCACTATGAATAATAACAATAATACAAATGGATAGTCCCAACCATCCAGGAGGAGGGGGTTAGTATTCACCACTTTGAGGAACCCTGGCCTAACAGTTTTGTTTTTGTTTTGACCCTTCAAGTCAACATTGACCCTTGATAACTGCCTGGACAGTTCCCTCTAGCTTTCTTGGCAAGATTTCGGAAGTGATTTGCCATTGACTTCTTCCTAGGACTAAGAGAGAGTGATTGGGCCTTAGCTGGCTTTGTATACCTAATGCGGAATTAGAACTGATGGTGTCCCAATTTCTAACCTTGTGCCTTACCACTACACTGATCTGGCTGGTTGACCTAACAGTAGACTGAAATTATCCTGTTGGGAAGCTATGCTAGTTGATATATTTCTGCATTTGCCATAGTGTGATCAATACAGGAAAGCCCAGAATAAAATGTTGTAAAATATTGTTCCTATTCATAGATCTACAGAATACTCCATTTTATTTCTCTGATCACTTTTAGCACGATAACAGATAGTCAAGATTCTGCACCCATAGAAAATGTTTAGTCCTAGTTGGCCGTTTTCAAATTCCACTCCCCTTAAAAGTTTTTTTTTTTCCTAAAGTTTGGATTTCTTATTATTCTCCATAGAAAAGAATCATTCTCAAAGCTCAACATTTGGCCAATTTTTCATAATGGTCAATTGGCGAATGGATATTCCTCCATCTGAAGAAGAAAGTGGATGGAAAGTGAAAAATAGCGCGGGATAAATACCCATTCTCTTCACAATATTATACTGCATACCCCTCCACTGAAGTGAAATGTGGGAAGAAACATGATTGATAAAAGGCAACATTTGTTTTAACTACGGAATTCATTATTATCACTAAATATAATTATGAGAGAACCAGTTTGGTCTAGTAACTCAGAGACCAGGCTAGAAACCATGAAAGTCAGATGGGTGACTTTGGGCCAGTCACTTTCTCTTAACCCACAATGTCAACCTCAGGTGACAACTCAGTCAATTTTTGTTGCAACCAATGGATCAACACTCGGTTGAACTGAATAAAAGTAGACACTTCACTTGTGGAAAAACGATAGAAAAAAAATATGATGGCAATCAATAATAATAATAATAATAATAATAATAATAATAATAATAATAACAACAACAACAACAACAACAACAACAACCTGATCAGTGGGTGCAACAAAATTTCACAAACTGACTACCTACAATGCCATGACCGCGTTGCTAAGATCATTCACTGGAAATTGTGCCAGTACAATTTTGAGTACAGCAAAAACCACTGGGAACATCAGGTTGAGAAAGTTTTAGAGAATGAGAAACTCAAGATCTTGTGGGACTTTAGGATTCAGACTGACAGGCACTTGGTCCACAACACACCTGACATAACAATAGTTGAAAAGAAAAAAGTATGGTTCATTGACATTGCAATACCTGGTGATGCACGGATTGAAGATAAAAAAAAATCACAAAGTACCGGGACTTGCAAATTGAAGTTGAGCGACTGTGGAAAAAGAAATCGTGTGTTGTCCTGATTGTAATTGGAGCCCTTGGAGCAATACCCAAAGGGCTACCCCGCTATTTAGAAATTCTAAATTTACTGGATGTGAACATTTTGACTCTACAAAAAACCACCTTATTCGGAACAGCTTACATCCTCTGACAATACCTTAACAGTTCCTAGGTCCTTGGTTAGGGCTCAAGCTGCTGAGCTATTAACCAACCTCAAAGGCTGTGAATCTCATTAAAAATTAACCAATAACAACAATAATAATAACAACAACAACTTTATTGTCATTGTACATGTATACACAGTATACCCATACAACAAAATTCACTTAACACACAACGACCAGTTCCAAAACACATAACATCCCCGAACACATTCCCACTCACCACAATTTCCCACCCCTAAACCACCCAAACAACCACACAAGAGACGAAGTAATACTGTCCAACATTTCACTGATGGTGGCCCTTTAATTCATTATTGAGTGCAATTAAAGCTCTGGGATAACATGTGGTCCAAGTTTTAATTGTTCTGTATCTTCTACCAGAAGGGAACAGTCCAAAAAGATTGTAAACAGGATGGGAAGAGTCTCCGAGAATGTTATGCAAGTTTCTCAAACAGCGAGATTCAAAGATGTCGTCCAGGGCTGCAATATAAGCAGTTTTAAAGGGGAATAGCTAATTCATGGAGCTATCAGTAATTATCTGTAATTTCTACTTTTGTTGGCAGAATATTGTTTTTAGATACTCTTAAAGCATCCAGCTGCTAGAGAGCTACAGTTGAAAATGTTTGTTTTCCTGCTGTCATATCTGTGAGCTTCCTGGATGCATCAGTTAGGTTACTTGTGACACAGAATGCTGGAATAAAAAGATCTTTTGACTTGTTCAAAAAAGTCTCATTTATATGTTCTTAGCCTATTTCTACTTTCATACTTATCAAAGTTAGAACTATGTTAGGGTGTCACATTTTATTAACTTTTGGCATTATAATTGTCAAGCTTGATCTTCACATTGACTTTGAGGGAGGGGCCATTATGAAGTTTCCAATGATATAAATCCAAATCCACTGAAAATATTATAGTTGATTGAAATAGTTTATTACTTGCTGATTTATTCCCACTGTATCATAGTTTTCAAATAGTGCCTCATTTTTAACATTTGGTTTCCAACAAAGTAGGATGGACAAATAACAGGATTTCTGTCTTCAATGGAGGAAATTTTCATTTTATTATTTTATTATTTATTTAATAAAATTAGAATCTATATGGTTTTTAATGGAAAAGGATAATAGAAAAACTTTTCATTCTTTCAATAGAATATATGCTTAGCTGTTATTCTAAAACTTTTATGTAGTTGTTTTTTAAAAGGGCCACAACTTATAAAAAGGAGTTATGTGATCTAGATGGTTTCTCTTTTTCAGGTGGTTGATGATCATTCCAACATTGTGATGAAACTACTGTGGCCAGATATTCAACAAGAGCTGAAAATTGTTGAGTCTGAGGAGGAGTTTTCGTGTACTGGAAGTGATCTAAAGACAGACGAACAACAACAACAGGAGTTTAAACCAAGTCTTACATCTATTGCATTTTCAGAAGCAAAGAGTTTAGTGTGTAGTTCTCTTCTGCTACCAACTCCCTCCAAAGAGGAAAACCTAATTGGAGGTCCATTGGCTATATCTGACATTCTTTCCAAAGAATCACAAGAGGTACAACTTTGCAACTCTGAGCCATTCAGAAAGCAGAGTAGTATTCCCTTCACCTCAGTGAAGCTGCAAAATATTCCATGCTCAAAAAATTGCCCACAAGATGATAACACAAAAAATGACCTCCCATCTCAATCCTCAGATTGGAAGTTTCCATCAGAACTAAAAGAAAACACAGCTTTTTCAACAGACAAGTCATCATATTCCAAAGAAAATAATTTAGATCAGCTAGAATGTGAAAGTAAGGATTGGCTTATTCAAAGAGAGAAAAAAGTTGAAACAGCAACCCAGTTCAAAAAAAGCAGTGACACATATTCAGAGAGAGATCTAGCCAATTCAAAGATTCAATGTAGAGCTGAAGTCCCATGGGTCAAAAAGGGCAGAATGAATGATCAAAACTCTGCTAATCAACAGGAGGAAGATACATGGAGTGACCATGTCCATGGTTTAGAATTGCTAGAGCCATGGGAAGATCATCAGTGGGTCACCAGTCCCCTTCATTCTCCTACCTTGAAAGAAACTCAAGCGAAGGCACTTCAGGAGTTTCAGCCACAGAACCAAGGAATAGCCCAAAGCCATTTCAAGAAACCATGTTTCAGTCGTAGCTTTTCCTTAGATAGTAAAGATTTTTTGAAAGCTCATTGGGCAATAGAAATACCTTTAACTAATGCACACGAGGAACAGCTTTGTGGTGACCTAGCACAAGGAATGAAGGAATATTCACCAGGACTGTGGAAAGAAAGTTTTCAGAAAGCTGAAGCCTGGCTGAATTGTTTAAAGGAAACTTCAAACTCACATGAAACAAACACAAAATATCTAAGTCATAAAGCAGGCTTTGCAGCCACAGAGTTGCCTTCTAGTCTTGAAGGATTGCCTAATGTTGCCTGCAAAGCATTGGTTAAGAAGGAAGTGCCTGAAGATGACAAAAAGCAAGAAAACATGAAGCTAGATTTGCCTTTGTCACAATTCAATACTGAGGTCAATTTATTAAATTCAAACTGCACAGGAAAGCAGGCAACTAATATTCAACAGAATGACAGACCGAGAGTTCCTGTTATGAAAGGACCATGTTGTACTAAAGAGCTGCAGATCAATAAAGATGAAGACATTCCATGTAAAGGAAAGCCAAGGCCCTCTTCTCTCAACCTGGATTCTGTCCTTCCACTCGCCAGCCGTTTTAATTTTGACAACTTGTCTTTCCCCTCTTCACCCAGGCACTTTCTCTGCGGGCAGAAAGATGCTAAGTCTAGTGATTCTGCACCATCCCTTCCTGTTGCTTGTCCAAGTGAAAATAAAACTGACCTTTGGGGGTCACACTTTGATCCTCAAGACTTAGACTTGGAATACATAATGATGGCTCATGCTACCACTGGTCGTCGTAATTCTGCCCCTGTAAGTGTTTCAGCAGTAAGAACATCTTTCATGGTTAAGATGTGTCAGGCTCGTGCTGTCCCAGTAATCCCACCAAAGATTCAATATACCCAAGTTCCCCAGCCTTTGCAGGCACAAAACCCCAACTGCAGAATCGCAGTGGCATCAGAGAAGAAACAAACAGAAGTCAAGAAAAGTCTAATCAAGCCCATTCAAAATGCTCAGGGTCAGCTGCAACTCCCAAAGAGTCCACCACTTGATGGGATGATGGGAAAAGAAAACAACAGTACACTCATTTTGGATTCAGCTGCAGCTAGAAAAGCCGAACCACCTTTTCCCAATCATAATACTACTCAGGATGCACCAGTTCTTCGGCGAAAGAGAACCTCTGAAGGAGAAACTACTGGAGATACTCCACAGTCCTCAAAAATGGAGAGGCCATCTGGGGTTTCGAAGCCTTCTTACAGATCTAGACCAGGAAGACCTCAGAGCCTTATTCTATTTAGTCCTCCCTTTCCTATCATGGACCATCCCTCTTCTGCAGACTCTAGAGTATTGTTATCTCCCATAAGAAGCCCTACACAGACCCCTTCTCCAAGTCCAATTTTGAATGATTTATTAGGGGCAGCCCCAGAGGGTGTCACTCTTCGTAACAAGATGACTATTCCAAAGAATGGCCAAAGACTAGAGACATCTACAAGTTGCTTTTACCAACCACAGAGGAGGTCTGTAATTCTGGATGGAAGAAGCGGGCGTCAGATAGAATAATGTCTTTCAATTTCTCTTCCCTGGTGGATGAGATATACTGGTAACACTGAGAACTATGAATATGATGGTATTATTGCTAAATGCTTATTACTAAAACAGTAATTGTTGATTTCAACAATCCTTAATTTTATATTTTGTCACATTTAATAGATGAAATTATCCCATAGGTGAAAGCAACATTTTACTGCAAGGAAAGGCAGAGGTAAAAGTTGTCTAGAAATGTATTCCTTTATAAGACTCTCATGCTTCTGCTTCCCACCAACAGACACGAATCATCTCAGCTAATGTTCCTTTCCATGATCTTGCTTATTGCCTTCCTATAATGTTGAAATGCTAAGTATTGGGGATTCTAGTCCTGGTATGTATTAAGAACAGCAGACCTGCTCCATGCATCTATATTCAGACCTACAAGGAGCATTGTCAAAAGAGGTGCACGCTGGGCACTCAAATAAGTGGTGAGAGAGGAATGTTGATGTGTTTGAGTGAAACCTATTTTGATAAGCTATTATTATTAAAAACACCAATTATATCTTACATTTCTCTAAATGGTTGATGGACTTTAATACTGATTATAGAAGATTGTACAAATAGTCATACAGTATGAAATATCTGCTCTGTCAATGATTAGAAGATTTAGTGATGTAATAGAAGGGATTGAACCCGCTCCGGATTATTTTCATCCTCCTCCAAAAGCACTAATTTGCTATCTCTGTAGCGGTGTCACTTTTGGTAGCTGCTAAATGGAGCGATAGGGCAGTCATAATAAACTTCAATCCATTATTGAGAACATTATAGTGTACTGATGTTTATTGAAGACATTATAATATGATTTTCTCTACACCAGCCCCAGTGTGGCTGCTTTGCAAATGAGATTGAATTTAAGTTGCTACCCAACTTGCATCAATAAGTGGCACAAAATAAATTTCAATTAGCAAATAAATTCCAGCCCAAATATCTGGTTGCAAGTTATTAAATCAGAATTGGGGGTCCGAAGATCTATCAAGAATGACTTACATGTGTTAGATTTTGTTTTCTCATTGACTCTCAATATCATAGTCCAGAACCACATATTCACAAAAAACAGTTGAACTAGAGCTAGGATAGAAAATATGTAGACAAGTGATTTTGTTGGGAAAATATGTGACAAGTGATTTGGTATACATATAAGATATTGAAATGACATATATTGTAATTTCACTAATACTTATTTTGATACATGTACTTCTACCTAGAATTCCAACTTTGATTTTGAGAATAAGTTGCTTCACATAACAAAATGAGCACCTCTTACTTTTGAAGTCTATTATAAATCCCGGTTTGCTTTTTTAACTTTTCAATAAAATTTATGTAAGGCAATTTGAAATAATAGCAAAAGAGGATTGGCAGTTCTAAAACATTGTGGTTCTCTCTTTATAACAGAGTAATGGGTGACACTGTCTTTATTTGCACATTGTTATTAAATGTTTTGTTAAAACAAAAAACAAAAAACCCTGATTTTAATTGAAGAGAATTTAATTGAAGAGAAATTCAGCTACTTAATTGAAAAGAAATTCAGCTAAAGACAATTGGAATGGATTTTTAAGATTTTTAAGATTCATTTTGAGAATAAATCAGTTTCTCCATTTTTGGAAACATAGAATAAGAGGTTCTGCTTTTTGCATCCATAGATTTGGTCAAGGCTTGGTATGCTAATTATAAGAATTGGCAAAGAAGGGAAAGAAAAAAACAGTGTCCTCCCACCCTCCCCATCCTATAATGCCCAAGGACAGAAGGAAGGACACTGTGGGTTGTCATTTTTGGTGGAAGAAAGAATAGGTTAATGGAGTGAAGCAGAGTGCTGAATTAGAAGGAATGTTGTTAGTACATTATACCATTTCTGGGATAACAAAAATAATTTACTTGCTCATTGAATGGTATCTAGAGAGAAAGATAGATTTACCTGTGGGATGGTTTGTTCTTTTGTGTAAGTAATGCCTAGGATTTGCTTTAAGCAAGGTATGTTGACTATTTTCCTAGTGACAGATATATTTTCTAAAAGTGTGCTATAGAAATAAATTAAAACACAGTATAATTAAGACCTAAGAAGCTGTCTCTAAATAGCAGTGCATCTTGGACAAAGCCAGTGTTTAGAAATTAGGCTTTGTTGCAAACTCCTCTTGTGTAGGTTTCTCACACTTTTGATAGAGAAAGATCATCAATTACTGTGGAGTCTGTCCTTCCTGATCTTTTTTCCTGCAATTGTTCTTCACATCAACACAGGACTTTATCAACTATTGCTAAGCTTATCTGAAATAGATCTCACTCAAAAAAAGTAAATCTTCCAATTATTTCATGGCAATGGTCCCTGGGGTGATGGTGGTGAAGAATTGTTTTATGAGATGAGAGATATGATTAAGAAGCTAGGAAAGTGCCTGTACATCATTTTGCATCCTTAGCACTGTTTTGCTTTAATTTCTTGACAGTTTCAATTCTTGGGTGCAAACACACACACACACACAATTTCAGTTGAGATTAGGAAAATCATGGGAAAATCTTTAAAATGGATGGATACTTCTTCCATTGTGTTCTAAAAAAAGGCCTAATTTTGGGTTCCCACCCAAAATTGGAGGGGTTGGAGGTGGAGGAAAAGGTGAGGGCTGCACTTGGTTTTTCAGTGGCATGCTGAGAACAACACTCCAGAAGTTAGATCAAGGATAAAATAAAATAAAATTGATTTCATTTCTTTCAAAAGTGAATTCAGGTAATTTCTTTCTTTTTACATGTATTAAATGTAAAAATGTTCCCATGCATTTTTTTTTAGTTTTTTCCCTTTTTCATAGTAATAATTACAACTTGTCAGCAACTTTTGAAGGGACACATCCACTGTAGTCAAAGCATTCAAGGTCCCTCTATGGCTGTAAAGTCTCAAGCTGTGCATCTTTCCTGTATATGAAAAATGCTGTATGCCATGTTAAATTGCTTATAACATTTTAACTGTAAGTCTTTAAGATACAAGTATACTTTTTTCAAGATTTGTTTCTGATAATTTTATTAAAATAAAACAAATTTAAGTTGAGGATAAATTCCTGTTCCTTCCTGCCCCTTCCCCTCCCAGAAGAAATTATGAATCAGTTTTTCCTATTGCTTTCAATTTGAGAGGGGGAAGCCAAGTCCATTAATGTGAGCTTTGTATGAATGCGTTGAATTTCATTTAATCACCATGATGAGTATTTGTTTTCATGGAGTGCTGCTCCTCTATTTTAGTGCTTACATCACGTGGAAATTTTGCCAAGTCTCAACCATGAGATTAAACTGGAGTTTTTATAAAAACATATTTGTGTCTTAGTGTTGTTTTGACAATGTACATAGTTACTGTGCTCTTGATGAGAACAAAAGATATTTACTTTTGACATTTCTATTATGGTCATCCTTACTTGATAAGCTAAATCAGGGATGGAAAACCTGTGAACTTTCCAGATGCTTTTGAAATTCAATTTCCAAAAGGCCCAGTTAATACCAAGTTCTGAGAAATATTGATAAGGAATCTTTCAGCAATATGAAGGGCTATAATTTCTCCATCTTTGAATAGCCCCAAGCATTAAGGATGCTCATCAGCATCACGGTGTTATTATGCAAGATCATTGACAACCAATTCTTTAAAGAAATTGAGAGAATGTACATTGTTATTTCAATCAAATAACAGTTCAAATTTTAAACTGATTTTAAATTGGGTTGTTTTAATTTACGGCCATATATTTAATTATTTTAATACTGTTTTTAAATTTTGTATGCTCTGTTTTTACCTTGGCTGTGCACCGCCCTGAGTCCTATTTGGAGAAGGGCGGTATAGAAATTTAATAAATAATAATAATAATAATAATAATAATAATAATAATAATAATAATCCCTACTCACGGTCACTCATGCCTTAGTCACTTCCCATCTTGACTATTGCAATGCGCTCTACATGGGGCTGCCCTTGAAGAGAATCTGGAAGCTCCAGTTGGTGCAAAATGCAGCAGCCCGCATGGTTTTGCGCAGACCCCGGTGTGCACATATATCACCTCTCCTGTGGGAGCTGCATTGGCTGCTGGTTTGCTTCCTGGTGCAATTCAAGGTACTGGTTGTCACCTTTAAAGCCCTTCATGGCTTGAGAGTGGGGAGGCAGGGAATGTTGCGGATCCCATCCCTGAGGGAGATACACCTGGCGGGACCCAGAAGAAGGGCCTTCTCCGCGGTGGCTCCCTCTCTCTGGAACATCATTCCCCCAGAGATTAGAATGGCCCCACCCTAATTCTCTTCTGGAAGACACTGAAGACCTGGTTCTGCCAGCGGGCCTGGGGAACCCAGAGTGGGATGAAGCCCATTAAATGGCTTGTGTGATCAGCTGTTGCTGGGGCGGGAGGTAGGGGTCAGGGGTGATTTTATTATATTAATTTGATTTTTTTATGAGTTTTACTGTTTTTTAAATGAGTCACCATGGGCAAGTAGGCAGCAATATAAATATAATAAATACATAAATAAATTCTCATCTAAAAAATAATCTTTGGAAGTTGACTGAACTACTCCATGTGGGTGGCTCATCTACCTGTGGGAAGCAGTCAGAATATTAGCGATCACTCTGCATCCTTTGTAACTAGTCCAAAAGTTACAGACTTAAAATTCTTGCTGAACTTTAGTCTTTTTCGTATCTAGTAGAAGAAAATCCAATCTTCTGTGTTTCCAAAGCAACTTGCATAAATCTAACATTACATTTGGTAGCAGCTGGATCTCATATTCTCTTACAAAGCATCTATCTTGACTACTGTCACCACAAGCTCATAACGTGAAGGGATTTAATTCTCTTTCTCTTTCTCCTCCAGCTGCTTCCTTTTCATTTTTCAAAATTTAAATGCATTAATTGGGATCCTGTTCGTGTCTTTAGATACATTAAAATGAAAGGCCATTTGCATGCATTTTGACCGATATGCAACAGAACATAGGATGCTTAGTCTGATACTTTACTTTTAGTAATATATTTAGCATGGTTTGTGCTGGAATGAGATCTGGGCAATCTGCTAGTTCCCTGGATTTGATGGGATTCATGGCTTCTTCCTTATTCATGGATACACACACACAAAAAAAAGACCTGATCTGGAAAATTGGAACTTTCACTGTTATACTGAAGAAAAAATAATAGTATCAGCTACACATTTTCTCCTTCTTTGAGAAGATCGGCAATGTATCATTTAATATTTTAAGGGGAGGTGAAAAATTCCAATGAAAAGTCAGCAGTGCAGTGTTGCAAGGAGTGGATTTGGGTGTTTTTCCGCTAGGTCTTTTGGAGGAAATTGGGAATGGGTCAGGGGTGAAATCCAAAATTTTTCCCTACTGATTCTGTGGGTGTGGCTTGGTGGGTGTGGCTTGGCTTGGTGGGTGTAGCAGGGGAAGGATACTGCAAAATCTCCATTCCCACTCCACTCCAGGGGAAGGATACTGCAAAATATCCATTCCCACCCCACACTGGGGCCAGCCAGAGGTGGTATTTGTCGGTTCTCCGAATTGTTCAAAATTTCTGCTACCGGTTCTGCAGAACCTGTCAGAACCTGCTGGATTTCACCCCTGGAATGGGTCTTTATTTCTATAATATTGTTAACTGTGAGGGCAAAGTTATAATTTTCATGTGTTTTCTGTGGCAGATATTTAGCAATACTGGTAGTCCTCAATTTATGACCGCAACTGAACCCCAAATTTCTGTTGCTACACAAAACAGTTTTTAAGTGAGTTTTGCTCCATTTTATCACCTTTCTTGCCACAGTTGTTAAATGAATCTGGCTTTCCCTATTGACTTTGCTTGTCAGAAGGTCAGAAAAGATGATCACATGATCCCGGGACACTGTAACCATCATAAATACATGCCAGCTGCCAAGCGTTCAAATTCTGATCACATGACAATGCAGAGGCTGCAACGGACGTAAATATGAAAAACAATCATAAGTCACTTTTTTCAGTGCCGTTGTAACTTTGAACTGTCACTAAATGAATGGTTCTATGTTCAGGGCTATCTGTAGTAGCAAAAAGGTCTATTCTTCTTTAATACAAATACTGTATAAAATGGACAAAGCTTCTCCTTTAATACATTGGAAACCTAGTAGGACATGTACAAAATAAGTGCTCAGGACTATATTCTTGCTCTTTCTAAAATAGTTTACAGTATTACAATATTCAGAACAAATTTTAAGTTTAAGTATTTTTTGGAGTATAAGACGGATCTTTCCCCCCCCCTAAAAGGGAGTGAAAATTTAGGTGCGTCTTATATATCAAATGTAGCCCCGCCCACCCACTGGCCCCCACCCTTTGGCCTCTGCCTCCCAGCAGTTTACCACCTTGCAGCAAGCAGCCAGAAGAAACAGCTTGTTTCAGCTTCAGCACAGCCTAATTAGCACAAGTTGATTGGATCGGCCTCCCAACTCTCAGCTGTTTTGCTCTCAGCTATTTTGCACGGGCCTCTGCTGCTTGCTGCAAGGAAGTAAATTGCTGAGAGCAGTTTTTTTTTTCTTGTTCTAATCAAGCAATGCTGAAAACAAAAATGAAAGTAAAGCAGGCTATTTGCTGTTGGCTGCAATGAGGCAAAATTGCTGAGAGGCAGAGGCAGATTTCTTTTTCTTGTTTTCCTCATCCAAAAAGATAAGTGCGTCTTATAGCCCAGAGCATCTTATACTTCGAAAAATACAGTATATCATTTTAAAAGAGCAAAATCTGGTTTATTACAGGTAGTCCTTGATTAATAACCATTGCTTAGCAATCATTCAAAGTATTGGATGATTTTTTTTTTCTTCAAAGTGTTGATTCAAAAAAGAACCAAAATTTTGGTCCCTAATCCATAGCCATACACGTACTGTTTTTGTTGATTGAATGTCAGTGATGCTGGCGGAGGAAAGAAATGCATCATATCCTTTTAGCTTTAGTGAAAGTGCAATCCAGAAATATTTAATTTTAGCAATAGGAAGATATGTTAGCACTTCAAAGCAAATACAGCAGCTGCTTAATAATAACCCAAGGGATAAAAGACAGAACCGGGGATAAAATAACATAGCTGAAGTTTTCTGGAAAAGGAGCATTTTCTGAAAGGCAAAAGCTGAAGCAAAGAAACAAAAAACAGATGTTGAACTCATTTTCCACTGCTGAAAGAACGTGGGGGGAAAAAACTTGTTTTAAAAAAGGAAAGTTAATCTCTGTCTCAGCAAATACAACATTCGTTTTATTCTACATTTCATTACCGTTACCTTAGGCAACTGAAGATCATCACATTTTGCCCAAAGAAAGATGATCAAAAAGGAATCCTATGTCTCTCAATGTGTCCTGGAGCTTTAAACCACTTGTTAAAGAAGAGCCTTGTTTAACTATTACAGAAGGAATATTCTTTTGGTAAGAACTATGCAACTCCAACCTGACTGGAAAGACTTAGGTCATATTTCGATGGGGTGGGAGTGTTGCTGAAAGCACTTGAAGAGAGGCACTTGGAAAAGCATTTGTTTAGATACTCATGAAGAACATTAGAGGGATCACACCCATGCTTATAGCCTCCTATCTATATTCTTGCCATAAGGCAGGGATTAGCAGTCTTTAGAGACTTAAAGTATATTTAGAACTTGGAGAATGAATGCACTCACAAAATGGCTGTGATATTCCTAGAAACAATGTGAAAGCAGAGGCAGGAGTTTTTTGTTTTATTGTTGCTTTCAATACGGAAGCTATTATATTTATTTAAAAACATTAAATGTCAGGAGAGCTGGGCGATTGTAAAGAATTCATTATAATTCCTTTGTAAATACTACATATATGCATGGCTAAGTCTACTCTAGAATTTTAAACGTAAGATGAAAAATGTATCATCCATGGATAAAATGACCCTATTTTTTTAATTTGTACAATTGGCTTATTCAAGGATGGGGCATTTTTCATGGTATATTCTTTAAAAATTCAGAGGTTGGTTTACCTATAGATGGACTCATCGAGTACACCATATGCCACAATATGGGCAGCATGTGTGTTTGTGTGTGTGTGTGTGTGTGTGTGTTTATGTTTATGTATAAAGCATTACTGTATATACTTATGGAACAACTAAACAAAACCAAATTTTTGATGTGTATTTTGGAACCTACAATTTTTAACTTATCTGTGAATATATACAATACTAACTGATTCTTACCACTTTCTTTGGAAAAAAATCAGTGACTATTTTAAAGGGAGAAGCTGTTTTAAGTCACAGACTTCAATTGATGCAGTAATACAGCCTGGATAGCTCAGACAGAAGCACTGTAATTTAACACCAGCTGTCTGCAATTAAAGTAAGATCGAATCTTGCCAGGCTCAAGGTTGACTCAGCCTTCCATCCTTTCTAAGGTAGGTAAATTGAGGACCCAGTTTGTGGGGACAATAAGCTGACTTTGTATAAATATACAAAAGTATGAAGGCTATTGCTTAACGCACTGTAAGCCGCCCTGAGTCTCCAGAGAAGGGCAGCATATAAATCAAATTTAAAAAAAAAAAATACAAATTAAAGCAACCCTTATTAAATGGTTGTCCAGTCCCTACTTCAATATATAGGATAAACTACAATGTTTCCTTGTTATTGGTGTCACTGTCAAATCAAAACAAAACAAATCAAACTCCCCTTAGGTATTTAAAAAATAACATCTCTTCCAATTATTATTTCCCCTCCTATTTTGCATTTTAAAGGATAAATACAATAATGGCATTCAGTCTCTTCTCAATAGAACTTGTTTTTCCCATCTCCTGCTCTTTTTCATTGCTCTCCCTAAACTGCCCCAGGCTGAAGACTTTTTAAAGTGTGGGAGTACTGATACTATGTTGTGAATCCAAAGGAATTTGTTTCTCATCAGACTAAGTTGGTAAGTAGTAACTCTCTGGAGCATTAGTAGCAACACCTAGGTGTATGGAATAATACTTAGCTATTTACCCAGCAGGTATGCTGCCTGTTTAACCACTGCAGAAATGTTGAATAGCCTTAAGAAAACAGCTACTGCTTATGAAAAATTGGGTGATGGTGAGAAGAACAGTTCACATACAGGATGTTATTAATTTTGGTTGTTTTATTGAAAATTAACACATCTTCTTTGTGCCTTCTAGAGTATGTCTGGAGTAACCCTCTGAATAATCAATGTTATGGTAAATACAGAAAAAAACCAATAAACTCTTTAATATATTATAGAAGTTTCCCTTTCAGCAAATTCATTCATGGGCAATTTGAGAGCAGTATATGACTTTGCCCTCTAAACTTTAGCCCACTTCATCACATTTGCATTATGGAGGAAACTACATGTGAAAAATATTGTTGTGCATTCTATCCCTCAGCAAAATCTTCATTTGGGTCATTGGGAAACAAAATGAAAGGCTTAAAGCTATGATATTCTATTTACAAATTCAAATGTTATTTCATGAAATTATAGGTAAAAGCGGTTTAATGTTGATCTATTGAAATCAAAATTATACTTAAGTATCCTGGTCCTACAGTTAAAGAATCCCTTATAAAATATGATTACTGATTTTTTTTAAATGAAGACACGGGTTTGATTCAATAACTGAAGTTTCCCATTAACTTTAAAAAAAATCATTCATTCCAGTTCTTCAGTTTAGAAAAGCATAAGAGAAATCACTATAATGTACAATCAATATACTTGGATTACATGTGAGACAAAATTCTATACTCTTAACCATCTTTATTTTATTGAAAAAACACAGTTTATTAATAAAGATTTGAACAGGAATAAAATATACAGAAAATGTATTGCTTTTTGGAGCCTACATTTCATGGAAAATCATTTGCATCTTACAATTCTCTGTACAAGGCATACACTATCACAACAAAGTTTACAGTTTGATATGTTAACAAAAGATGGATTGTGTAATTGGTTGGTCATCTATATATTAGACATTCATATTAAAATAATAAACATGATCTCATTGTGAATTCTAACAAAATATATTTAATTCAAGATCCAAGGAAAATGTTAGGGTATCTCTTGCATTCAATGTGTTTTCAAGTATAATTGTTCTTCTATGTTTGGTTCTTTTAAGAAGTCATTCTCTCTTGTAAATAACTTAGGAATCATATCAAACATTGGTAAATTGAGGATTGTATGTGTATACCAGTAATCAGAGGTAGCCAAAAAAATACTGCAAAAAACCCTAGATAATCACTCCAAACAACTGGTTCAACACTTTCTTATTTTCTTAAAATAGCCATTTCCATTAAAAGAGAATAAATGTAGCTCAGGCTTGAACTGGTGTTGTCTGGGCAGGTTGCTTGCTTGCTGTTGGTTCATTAGCCAAATAAGTAACACCATAAGTTTATATATACTGTAGTATCTTGCCCTGCCAGTGTTGGTAGGGCTGTGGTTTTCTCCTTGAGTGAAGGAGCAGATGGTTTTCTGCTTCATTGTTTGTCTGGTATTAATCCCTGTTTATTGGGTTTTGGATACTAGAGATGATGTGTTCTGGTCTTTTTGTTTCCTTCTTAGTTTTTTAATTGTCTCTTTTGAATGATATATAAAAGTAGCTTATCTCTATGTATCTAATCAAGGAACTAATAGAGTAACTACCAAAGAAAAAAGCACAGGTTCACTAATACCGTCAGGGCAAATTGCTGTATACAAATAGGGAGCAAATCCAACAGTCATTGGCATGGATGATGTTACCTGGTGGAGTAATGAAACATTGGCAAACAAACAAACAAACATGAGAGCACCAGGGACTCTACCTCCATTTTCTATATCTTAGCATGTCCTTGATTGTTACAGAATAGTTACAGCTGGAATAGTCCAGTCTTTGTGATTACTATTGCTACAATGTCTGAAATTAAGGCAATGGGAGAAGAAAGGCAAAGATTAAAGGGACATCTTGAGAAGTTCCACAGAGAGAAATTATATAGATATGAACTATTTGTGAGTGCCAGTTTAGTGTACTAGTTAAGACATCAGGCTACCAACATGGAAACAAAGCCAGTTGGTGACTTCGGGCCAGTCACTTTCTCTCCACCCTAGAAAAGAGGCAAAGGCAAACCACTTCTGAAAAATCTTGCCAAGAAAACTTCAGGGACTTATCCAGGTAGTCTCTGAGAAATGGTCATAACTGAACAGAAGAAGGGACGGGAAAAAAACATATATACTGTAGATTTATGGGAAAAAGCAGGAAGAACAGACTGCGAGGCCATTACATCTTTAATATTCAATTCTGCTCCAGTAGAACATTGTACAAAGAAGGACCCAAGTCTGGAAAAAAAAGGAAATAATTCAAGGAGAATTATTGGAACATCTTTTTTTTATGCAGCACATTTTGGTTTTCCACTTCAAAACTCCATTGAACAGAAGAACAGCCTGAAGTTAATTTGTACAAGCAGCATAATTAGGTGTGGGACAATTAGCTCTCTGAATTAAGCATGTATTGTGTTCAGCATAGAACCCCAAGGTTGTTTTATTACCATAAAGAAATACAAATGCATAAATTTAATAAGCACCATGGCTGACAGCAAAACTATGAAAACTTCTGCAAGTAAAATGGTTCTCAGGTCTTCCTCTTTTTATGGAAAACTATGCAGACAAAGAAGCAATGATATAAGTTATTGGAAAGCATCTCATAAAGGCTTTCATTAAAGTCACTGCCAAAAAGTATGCAGAGAAACAAATATTTAGACTGCCCAGGAATTTAGGACAACCTTGTTTCCATGCATGTCTGTGCCTGACTGTGGCAATGTCTAGGGCAGAGGTGACAAACTTTTCCTGTTGACAGCCACATTCCTTTCCGAATAATACATGCCAACTTTAGGTGTGCCTGAACCCAGCAGCAGAGAAAGCCAAGCCAAGCTCAAAGTGGCCAAGAATATGCTTTTTCTTCCCTGCCCAGGAGGCTACTAGAGCAAGGTCTTTTTCAAGGTTTCCCCAGCCAGCATGCATTTCTGTCAGCAGAAATTATGGGGAATTCTGAGAGTTGTCAAATTTGAAAAAAAACCTGATTGATTGGTTGAAATACATAAATCAATAGTTTAATCAGGACGGAAAAATAAATATGCTTAAATATAAAAAGAAAGATTATTTCATAATTTCAAATTTTCCTCACATTGCCCTGACTATTGTTACATTCTCCTCAATGAGGAGAAAACAATGAGAAAAATATTACACTGATGTCATCTAAAAGAAAAGTAAAAAAAAAAAAAAGCTACTCTGGGAGGGAGTAGCCAGATTCTGAGCTGGAAGTCTCAGAGTCTTTTAAAGGTCCTGTGTTAGACAGAGAACATACCTTATTAAAAATCTGAACTGATTATTTATGGTAGCCCAAAATGGACTATAATCCCACATATTCAAGCATATTGTAAAAGGGAGAAATTGGGAAAGAGGATTCTAGATCTACTTTTGAGTAACACCAGTGTCCAATGTCTTCTAGAATAAGGTTTGGGAAAATAAGAAAAGCTTTGCTTTGCTTTGCTTTGCTTTGCTTTGCTTTGCTTTGCTTTGCTTTGCTTTGCTTTGCTTTGCTTTGCTTTGCTTTGCTTTGCTTTGCTTTGCTTTGCTTCCCTTCCCTTCCTTTCCCTTCCCTTCCCTTCCCTTCCCTCCCCTTCCCTTCCCTTCCCTTCCCTTCCCTTCCTCAATTATTGTGTTGTAGTGCAGTGGTAGCTTGGTATTCAACTGCTCTGAAACTCATCAAACTTGGTAGTCAATGAATTTTGATGTGAAATTTTTGTCCCGGTACTCATTGTTTATTTAATATTCAATGCACAAGCTAGAACTTGTCGGTGTCGGCTGTCATTTTACTTTGTATACATTTGTTTGATACAAATGTTTTTGTTTGATACATTTGTTTGATACATTTGTTTTTGGATTCATTGCACCTCTCGTAACCAATTAATGATGAGTACTGAGATACCACTGTATTTGTTAAGATGAGAGTGAGAGAAACTGTCTAGCTTCCCTCAACCTATTGATGAACTTTAGAATTCATATTCCTGTTCAGCCTGGCTATCCCTAGTCCAACTCCAACATTATTTAAATATCCTAAATATTCTACTATGCCTGTCATTCAGGTGACATGCTCCCATCGTGTTTGTCCACATGCCTCTCATTTGCTGATAACCAGTCTTCCTGCATATTCACATTCTTTTTATTGCCTTCCTAGAGGTCATTTTTATATTTACACTGAGGCTTGTTATACTGGTTAAGGGACTCTGTAAACTCAGGTAGCCATTGCAAGTGTCCAAGAAGGACAGCACAAACAAGTCATACAGTATATTATGAACAAGTTTTCCCTGTTATGAAAGGCTTATCTGACCTTAGCTGGCTCACAACATTAAAACTGTGAGTTCAATCCCAAAACACTGGAGACTGAATTAAATTATAAACTGAATTAAATTATAAACTTTTGAGATGGTTTGCTCAAACCCAAGCAACTTTAATTACACACAACAATGAGTGTCAGCAGTATAAGCAGGCAAGTCTTTGATAGAAGTCATTTACAAACAAAATTTAATTCAACAAAAAAGGATAAGGAAAGGACATCTACTAATAGGACCAAACCTTTCCGTAAAGAATGGATAACAAAATGAAAAAGTAAAAGAACAAAAATGTATAAGGTTAAGAGCACATCTTAAAATTAACACTAAAATGCACATTAAAGGCACTAAATCATGAAGTCCAACAAATAAAGTTCTGTTAGATACTTACAGTCCAGCACAGAATGGCAAATCCAAACCAGGCAACGCCCCAGGCGTGTCTGTTCATGGGGCCAGCAATAGTTTCATAGCAGCCCTAGGGGAAAATAAAGAGGAAGAGGATCAGCTACAGGCAAATAGATCTAGTTACTAAGCCTTCATTCAAAAGAAGGACTGGTGTAAATTAATACAGGCAAGATTTAATGTGAACTTGTACCTGCCTGATTCATATGGAACTAGAATGAACCCTTGTCAATACTGGCAGTTTCCAGAATTGTGCAATATGGCTTGCAAGCCATAAATATGTGCACAAAAGTTTATGTGGAAGGTAAAAAAAAATGTATTCAGGGAAATTGCTTGCAAACTTTGTACACATTAACAAAAGTCCATACAAAAATGTGCAATTTAGATTGAAATTTATACAAAAATGTTTATAAATTCTTACACAGATGTTTTTATGTCAAATTTGAAAGCTGAATATGTATGAGCCAAAAAATGCCAACATGTGGGAATCATGAGAATAGTATACTAATATTTAGAAATAAGTAAAAAAAAAAAAAGTCGTCAAGCAAAAAGAGAGAAAACACACTTCCTGGTTGGAAGTTGAGGAGATTTCTCTAGAAATAAAATATCTTTAACTTCATCAATCCAACAAGGGATTGAACAATAACCAAAGCAATTATCTAAAATTTCATTAGAGTTTTAGCATCCATCTTTTCAAAGTAAATTCCTTCTCAAATAGCTGTACTGCTGCGGTTAAAAGTCACTGAAACCACTGATGTAATTATCCAGATTGAAATGGAGGTATCCCATTTTAAAGAATTGTCAAAGTGATGGCTATCAGAGGCATAGTAATGGATTAAAATCTATTAAAGTAATGCAATAATCAATGTGTTAGTTTTTAAGATTATCACAGCAGTCCAACTCTTCACATTTTAATCAAATAACAATAGGCTGGTAGATATAGCAGAGTGATGAAGAAATAGTATTACATCCATCAATAATATTTCAGCCTGTTGAATTTGTATAATTATGATCAAGATTAAGTTCTTAAATTTAATAAGCAGTAGCAGTCCCAGAGAATTTTATCTTATGATAGGGCTGTTCTTCTCTGACAGGGATGTAAAACAAGGAACATAAGGAGAAGAGGAACATTCAGCCTACCGCATTGGCAGTAAATATTGCTAGTTTTGAGCACCCCATTAACATTTCAGAGAAGACAAATATCAATGAGTGTTTTGATTGCTGCAGAACAAAAATAAGAAGAAATTCTTACTGTCGTATGGTAATAGCCAGGCACCCCTAATTTGCAGCCATCCAAGTTAGTTGCTTTTCCTAGGAGATCCATAACACAGCACTGTCGTGGCCAGGGAAAATCTGCGTCACTGTTCACTGTCCGAAAAACGGAGGTATATGTTTGCCAGTCGGTTGGGCCATTCACACCACAGCATTTATTCTGGATTTATGAAAGAAAAATGCATTTGTTGGGGTGCAATAATAGGGCACTGCACTTGTCATTTTTAAAAAAAGAAATGAAAGAAATTGCAGTCAATTTACTTTTTTATTTTTACCAAAAATGTGAAAAAAGATTTACATCCAATGAACCAGCATCAATTTTACAATGTTTCATATTGTAAATTGTTTCACATTGTAAAAAACACTGAAAATTGTTGGAATGTAACAGAACTGGATGGAATACAAAAATCAAGGAGCTCTGATTTCCTCAGATAGATCATTTACAGGATATTACAATGCAGCATGAAATCATATCAATGGGGGGAAAAGTAGTTTACATTTTTCAAAAGCTCCCCAAGTTTTGAGCTAACTCTGCATCATCCCATTACTTTTAGTCAAATTCATATAAAAATATTGCTTAAGGGCAAGACAATAAATTGATAGATTATGGCAATTATTCAGAACAGATCTCATATATTGACAACCTGTAGTTTGTGCAATTGCATAGAACAAATAAATTAGAAGCTCAAACAGGAGAAGGAAGACGTGTTAGATATGTTTGCCATCTTGAGTTATTTGTAAAAACAATAAAGGTAGGATAGAAATAAATACATAACATAGTCCTTGAAGTACTGTAACTCTGTTTGGCAGTAATCCCTGAGATCAGGACTCTTTATTCTATATGCATTGTAACCACATTCTATCAAATGTAATTATAATTCCTCTTCGGGATTTCTCTATGAACCCAGAAGGTTGAGAATAGAGTCAGAAAGCATTTTTTTAAATCCATTGGCCAAGCTTACAGTATTTGAATCTCTGAAAATGGTGTTTGTAGTCTCCAAAGCTCTAAACAAAACAATAAGATTCAAGCTGATCAGAAATTGTAAGTAGTGATGGACTACAACCAATTTCTAATCCTATGTGTATTCAGTTTTAAATGACCTTTCCACTCAGTTGCAGTAATGTGTGATAGATGAAAAGCTGCAATCCCTTTTTTTAAAACTCCACATTGTTGTCAAACTCAAGAAGCAACAACCACATAGATTTCAGAACCATGTCTTAAATGCTATAAAACACAAACTGAAAGATCAACTTTTTAGGCAGTAAGACAATTAATCCAGAGTTTATTTGAAATGTGTCTTTCCCATGATCAGCCCATCTGGTCTGTGATGAGTCTTTTCACACAAACTGAATTTCTCCCCCATCTGCTTCACACTGTCCCTCAGACTTTCATGCTAACAGTGTCACAATCTTAAAAAACATTCTTAAATGAGAGTGAAGAATTAGTCCCAATGTAGTACAGTACTCTTACCTGCAACATGAGACGATTCCATGTCCGGGTAATACCTTCACTCTTCCATTTGTCATCATTGTTGATTGGGTCTGGATTCTGGTATTTTTCCAACATTTGCTTCAAGAAAAGTTCATTTGTAAGCTAAGAGGTAATGAAAGGAACGAATATGGAGATTTTATTTGGAGAACACTCCATAAAGTCAGAAGTCACATCCTTGGTAACATCTAGCAAATAAATCTTAGATGTTTTAAAATTAGTTAAAATTAATTATTTTCCTCCAGTAGTACATGCTAACTAATGTAAATAACATTAGCACAAGCTTAACCCACAAATTCCAGTTTTTGGTAGACTACTTCACTGAGTAACTTTAAGGAGTTCACAGGTGATTAAGCTTTTTTTTTTAAGGAATGATTATATCACTGAAATGTGTTAGCTAACGAAGAAACTCTAGTCAACAAACAAATAAAATCCTGCAATCCACAGATATGGTAGAAAAATTTCCTTTCCCTTAGATTAAAATAATGAATTTAAAACTTGGTCATACCATATGAAGGTGCTGCAAGACCTTCAACATGTTTGCAGAAACTCTACACTGAATTGAGAGCATCTGAGAGAACAGACACATCACTGGCAAAATACTCACGAAATCCCGATGCACTGTTGCTGTGATGCTAGAGGCTACTTCAAAGGCAAAGACGATCATCATCAGGATGATGTACTAAATACAAACAAACAAAACCCATGTCACAAAGAACATTCAATACACTTCCATCTCAAATCGAGTGCTTTAATGACCCTCCCCTGAAATCTGTCTTATTCCTTCTGTTTCTTCCTCCTTCATCTTTTAGTTTGCCAGAATTAAAAGCTTGGGAAAGAAGCATGAATGGCTTCCCATAGCAACTTTCAGCTAAATTATTTGTTCATATATTGTTCATAGACCTCTATCGAAAAAGCCACATTGACCACTAAATGCAATTTTAAAAAATGGTAGAATCAAAGCAGGAATAAAAGAACAAGAATCCTGCAATTCCTTTTTTAAAACAACACAGAATAGGAACCAGCTACATTTTTCCTAGGAGAAAGTTCCATAAATGGGGCTGTCAGGGTTCCAAGTAACACTCTCAATGAAAGAAAACTCCAAGGCTTGAGTTTTCTCAAAGTTACATTTTATTAGAGATGTCATATTGGCATATCTGGAAGAATCTGAAAGTTTCCAGGTTTTCCCCACCCAAAGGAAAGTTCAAGTCTCTCCCCAACATCCACAAGTCCATCACATGGTCCAATTAGCTATCGTCCCTACCAGCTCCATCCTCCCAGGTGCAGGATAAGTTGTCCTTGACTTCTTGAGAAAGGAATGTTATTATGACTATATATCCCCCATGCTCCATACAATTCCCCCTCCCAATTTCCCACAGTAGTAAATGTGACAGGTCTGAAGGCCTAATACAAAAGATGGCTTCCAGGCCTGACAGGGGCACTATTACTGAGAATGATCTACTCCTGTTAACACGTTGTACATCAGCTAGTAGAACCAAGTCTAGGACTCGCCAACCTATCTGTGTTAGGTGGTATTGAATTGACAGACCCTTAACAACTTTTTGTTTCTTTTGTTTGCAAAAATTTATAGGCAGTGAACAGAATGATGTGGGTCCATTTAATTACTCTGGTAACAATCCAGGAATCTACCAGTCACAGCTTCTAGTTAGCATTAATTTGCTATACTGAGAACATACAGGTTTTCTTCGACTTACAACTAATCATTTAGTAATCATTCAAAGTTACAATGGCACTGAAAAAGTTAGTTGTAACTGGCCATCACACATTGTTGCAGCATCCCCTCGATGATCAAAATTCTGATGCTTGGCAACCAGCATGTAATTATGACGGTTGCAGCATCCAGGGCTGATGTGATTACCATTTGCAACTTTCTCAGCCAGTTTCCAACAAGCAATGGGGGAGCTGAAGGTAGGCTGGATCTGTTTAACAACCATGGGATTCACTTAACAACTGCTTAACAACCATGGCAAAGAATGTCATAAAAGTGGGTGTGGCTCCTTTAACAACTGCCTTGCTTAACAAGAAATTAGAATTTCTGGTCCCAATTCTGGTCCATAAATTAAGGACTACCTATATTCATGCAAATTCAATATCAAGGAAGATCAATCCAATTGGATGCATGTCTTAATAAAACAACAATCAATCTAATTAACAGAGTGGAGGGCCAAAGTAAAGCAGTAGTTGGAATAACAACATAATTCCACATGTTATTTTATCTCCCTTGTACCAACCCTAGTTCTTACTATGTTCTGAATATTTTATAAATTCAGTTCAGCATGAACCAGATTTTTAACAATACAGCCACAAATGAGTAACAAGTTGTTTAATGAACTCTCTAGACAACATATTTTCCTTTTCCAATAATATAGGCTGGAAATAATGTGCTCAAAACCATGTTTGATTTACAACTACTTCAAATCATACCTGCAAAATGATAAGCTTTTCCTATTGTAAGCTATTCAGCTCCCAAATATACAAATCCATTCATTAACCTGTCTATTAAAAATAATATCCACTTGCAAACTGTAGCATTCTGTGATTAAGTTATCCACTAAATAATGCTGTCTATTATACAAGTAATAAGCCATTCCAGAAATTATCTGGCAAATATAGAGTGAGAACCATCTTTTGCATTTGTAGGACAGTATGACCTGCAAAATCCATGTCAACATGTTATGATTGATGTCTTTATTGAAGCCTGGCCTGCATGGTATTCTGTGTAATCTATTCACTGCATTTTGTAAAGCCTGGACACTCTCATGCATTGAATTCTAATACTAATTTTCTCCAAATTTTCCAAATGCCAGAGGATTTTTTCACCATTAGCTCTTGAAGTAACTTCCTTATCAACAGCAGAACAGGATTAACTTGACCATTCAAAATGTAACATCTTTTGAATTCACATTTTGTTGAACTAACAAATCTAAAGTCGGAGATTTTTTTTAAAGAAAACCTACCTTTAAAATAGGGGAAACTGCAACAAAGGAAAAGGAATTTTTAAAAAGGGAAATAAACTTGATGTTCTGTCATCTTAAAGGGAAGTGAGAAAGATCTGTGTAAATATTTCATCCCAGAATGAAATTTCTGCACAGAAGGATAATTTTAGGAACAGCTTTATTAATATACTTAAGAAATGATGCCCAAACTTCAATATAATGTATCTATCCCAATTTATATAGTCTTTCAAAACTTTTCGCTGAAGTGCTAATGATTTGAGATAAAGCTATTTCCCGTCTTTTTAACACCATTTTAAATGCATCCATTTTCTGATGTTTTGAAATAACAAACCTTGCTGCTACCAATAAAAACTCAATCAGTCTTATAGCGCATCAGTTTCTATGTCTGAAGAAAATTGGACATAAAATCAGCAGGAGGGTTTATGCCAAAGTCTGCTGCATGGTTTTCCTGTTTTTTGCAAAATATTTTCACAAAAATTAAAAACTAGTTGGGCATTGCCATACAACTAGCTTTGTGTAGTGCTCTGCTTAACATACATTAGGAAGTTTATAATTTAAGTAGTACAACTTTAATGCAGTGTAAAGTTTACCATTAGTAAACTTCAAGATTAGTTTTTGCTAATTTACTAAAGCTTAAAAGCCATTCTGCATGAAAGATTCCAATAAAATTCAACATGTTGAAACTTTTAAGTCATAATTTCATTACCCTGTGGCCTTAAAATAAAAGTTTAACATGTTAGATATTTTAAATGAAATATGTATTATAAATAAATATGTATTTATCTTCCCATTTCTTCTCTTCATTGAAAAACATAAAAATCATTTTTCAGATTTCATATCGCTAAGGGTTAAATATTAGTTACTAAGAATCAACAAACACTTGATGGCACATAAAAGGTTCTTCTATGAGGTATGTGTTTAGACATAACTTGTCTGTATAATGTAATCTACTATAGAGATTATTAACTTTTGATCTTTTAAATCGCATAATGGAAGTATTTACTTTACCTAGGAAAAATGATCTATTTCGTCTGAAATTACTGTTACATTAACATTTGAATCCATTTCAATTCCCCGTAACTACCTATATTTATTTCTAGAAAGTCTTGGGGAGGGGGAGAAGGGAAGGAAGATAAGATCTCTCATAATAATGACTTCATTGCTAATCTCAAGATGCCAGACTGTTTTTCTGTTTGTACTTTTTCAGTACTTTACAGTTCTCCTAAGATGTGGTTTCTTTATACTTCGAATGTCAAAACCGAGAACAGGCTATGTATAATTGGAATTTACTTGAGGTACTATTGAGGAGTTACTAAATCCTGCTGTTTGGGAAAAGGTTATTTTCCTAAGAGTCTAAGCTTCTCTACTAAGAGTCTATTAAGAGTCCAAGCTTTTCCTGGTAATTTCCAATTTGACTTTCATACATTTCAGAATAATTTGTCATTTTTATGTGTGGGATTAAATCTTTCTCCATTTAGGATCTTTTGGAAATGTTTATCCAGGATTTCTAGCACTACTTTTTTTTCTGCAACAATTTTTTACTTGTATTTCTTTTTGTCTCACAAAATCATGCTTTTCTCCCATTTATAAATTTCTTCGCTACCCATCACGGTTTTTGAATAAATGAGAAGTCAACATACATACAGTAATTTAGTATTCAAATTCTTTTCTGCAACACGAAAGTATTGCAGGAATATTGGCATACATGTTTTATGATGTGTACATCTTGTATACTATATTTGTCTGAATACAGTTTATATTCTAACTTGAGAGTAATATTATGATAGAAATGAATTTCTCAGTTTCTTAAAATTGTATAGGAAAGCTATAAAAGTATATAGAAAATTGTCTTGTTTATCCATCCATCCATCCATTCACTTCTTCAATTCATTTGGCTTCTAGGCTGTATGTGTAGGTATGTATTATCACGTGTGTGCAATGTGCATATCTATATCTATATTGAGATATATGCAGATATAGATATTGATACCAATATCACATATATTCATATAATGCTAATTCTGCTGTTGATAGGTTCATAAACTATCTCCAAAAGTTTTCTGGAAGAGCCACATATTGACAACTTCCTATAAGGCCATGAGAATGGGAGGCAGGATATTCCATAGGAGAAAGCCCAATAGAGATTACCATCATAAGGCTCCTCCAATTGTGCTCATAGTAGATAAATATTCTTGCAGGTATTTTTTTCAACTTTCCGGTTGGGTTCTCAGAATTTACCTGGGAAAAATAATACTTTCTTAGGTACCCAAGCCTAAAATTATATTGGGATAAAGTTGGTGACCAGTGCTTGGAATTGCACTCAGAAATATACTGTTGACCACTGCAATTCTTGCAGAAAGGATATAACATGCAGTATCAAAACTCAGCATGATGCATGTGGGCATTTTGGACCTGCTGAAATTTCTGAATACTCTTCAAGTACAAGCTCATGTAGAAAGAATTACAGTAATCTAGGTGAGTGATTGTTCTTGGGGCATCCTATTCCAGGTAAGACCACCACAAATGATGCATCACCTGAAATTGGGCAAAGATCTCCTGGCCAGGGATATGTGATTCAAAGAGGAACCATTCCACCTCAGATTTTAAAATTGAGAATTAAAGCTAGTAGAGTCCTACAGTCCATCGGATTCTGAATTAACAACTGCTCCATCTTTCTTGGATTGGGTTTGAAACTATTTTTATCTGTCTATAGACCATGATAGCCCTCCAGCCATTATGTCAAGACTATTATGAAAATTACATAGCTACTGTATGCAGTTCTGATCATAATCACTTTCCTCTTGCCATATTTTGCATATGAATTCCTCTTTTAATTCGCATAAATATGCCAATTAAAAACTTTGTTTAATTTTTAATTGCACTGAATGGAAATATTTTCTTTCTAAAGAAATGTGGCTATGATGCCTTTGATAAGAGCCTTATCTTAAAATGGTAAAACTGAAGATCTAGGGGGGAAATCATTTCCCCCCTTTTTTTATTCATGTCACAGTGATTGACAGCAAACCATGCAAAAATACCTTTCACCAAAAAGTTTCTACTTCTAACAAACTAAAACTGTCATTAATTTTTATTTGTGCAAGAAGTGCCAGCACATATAATGATTTCAGTCTCTGAAACTCTGCAAACACAGTATTTCCTTGACAACCTATTCATTATTGTCTCCCATGGTATTATCAATGTTTCAGAAGTCACTTTCTGCAAAAACCACGAGAATATACCAAGATATACGGCTAGCAGATGTATTTCTTAGTTGGTAAGATCACCAATACCTTTTGTTGCTACAAACTTACCACTAATAGCATTGTCCTGCTTGACTTTATGACACCAACAATACCAAGAACAGATAGACAAAAGAAACAGAAACCAGTGAAGATCCCAATCCAGGCAGCACCATAGATATCATCATTGTCCGTAGCTTCCAGCAATGGATATAGAGAGTGTTGATCAGACACAAAAAATATACATTCAGCCATGAGCGCAAGGCCACAACACTGAAACCAGAGAGACACATGAGTCATTCCAGAACATTCTCTAAATTTTTGCATTTGTTTTTAAGGCAAAAATCTGAGCCAAACTGAATACTCCATTTGAATCACACACTTCTTTCTTTCATAAAAAGGATACTCCAGATCAAAAAATGTGTATACAAATTTGTGACTGGAAGCATTATAGATATTTCGCATAGCTTCCATTCTTCCAGCTTCCAAGTGTTTGCTTCAGTTCTAGATGCCTTTGAATGGAAAATGATGTTTCCTCAAACTGGTGCCAATCTCTTTTTACCAACCATTATGTTGGTCACATGACACTTATTCCAATTGTATTTTATCTATCACATATTACTTTTTAGAAGAAATACTCCCTTTTGTATACTTTTATTCAACAAAGACATTTTCTATTTGATTTTTTTTACAAGAAAATGGAGAAGCTATTTTTCATTCACAATAGGCATTTTTTCTGCCATTATTCTTGTCTCCACAAATGAAAAACACATTTGCATTTTTTACATTTCAAAGTAATGCTGAATTAGGAAACACATACATCCAAGCACATACACGCATACAGACGCACACACTCCTAATCCTAACATGCAATTTAAACTAAAGACGCACATTTATCAAAGTGCAATAATAAAAATAAATAAATAAATAAGAGTGCTTTCTACATTCAACTCTTACGTGCAGTATATGGATTTTATAGCCTAGTATGGCTGCTGTTCTGCTGGCATGAGCTAGAATAAAGAGTGAGAAAATGGCGGTGGGTGGGGGGAGAAGCAGCTTTAGTCCTGAAAGGCAGATGCTGAATTAGGAAGCCTAATGAATTGACCCAGCTGGCTAGCCAGAGCTGGTGTGGGGAGATTTTGAGTGTGTCATTTCATTGGGGCAGTAAAGTATATAAGGCTTGGATACTAGAGCTCTGGGGAAGCAGCCATCTCAGGTGCTGCAGGACATGCTGCCAATGTAACCCAAAATTGGAGAGACAGAAGAGAGTGGAGAGTGGAGGCAAGAGTAAAATTGGAGTGAACAAAGAAGGGGAAGGGAGAAAGATGAGAGAAGTTGGAAAGTGAAGCGAAACTTCCAGACAAGTATTGGTTGTTGTTTGGGGGAAAGAAAAGCAATGGTTCAAGGATGGTTTCACTGGAAATATGGAAGTGAAGGCTCAGAAGAACAAGCTCCATTGAAGATCCACAACTCAGCAGAGAAAGGAGGAATCTGGCTGGTTGCAGTTAGCCAAGATCCTGGACAGTGGTGGATTTCAAAATTTTTTACTACTGGTTCTGTGGGTGTGCCTTGGTGGGCATGGCATGGCTTGGTGGGCATGGCAGGAGAAGGATACTATAAAATCTTCATTCCCTCCCCATTCCAGGGGAAGGATACTATAAAATCTCCATTCCCTCCCCACTCCAGGGGAAGGATACTGTAAAATCTCCATTCCCTCCTGATCAGCTGGGACTTGGGAGGCAGAGAACAGATGAGGGTTGGGCCAGTCAGAATTTTTACTACCAGTTCTCCGAACTACTCAAAATTTCCACTAGCGGTTCTGCAGAACTGGTCAGAACCTGCTGAAACCCACCTCTGATCCTGGAGAAAAGAAAGGGAGTCAGCTGCCAGTAGAGAAGCCCTGGTTTGGGGGAAACTGGACAGAAGATCCTGAGATATATTCTTCCCCCAACATAGGTGTTCAACTGAACTGGAAAAAAGTCAGGCAACACTGAATACACTCCACTAATCCCAGTCCAGCCCAGTTCAGTCCTTTCTTTTTTTCTCTTTCCAAGCCCAGAAACAAGGGATTGAGACAGAAAGGGAAGGAGAGGAAGGAGAAGAGATAGATGGGGAAAGTCATCTCAGGGAAACCTTGGAGAGAAACCTGATATCAGAACTGTGTTTATTTTATCTCAGTGGTAAATAACTGCATGAAAAAAATAATAATAAAAAACTCCTCTGTGTTTCCGTGTCCATTGCTACCTTTGTAAACCTTTCACACTGTAACAACCAGTTATTAATTTACAAGGGAATGACTGTATTCATGCATTCAGCTAAAGCAAAATATGATCTGTTAGGTTGGATTTAGCTTGTTGTATAAACTGAATCTCTGCAATTTCTAAACCAGAATTTGGGGTTTATTGTGATATATCAATGCAATGAACTGTAGTTTACAAAGCTAACTATTATTTTCAAAATCATGGCTTAATAATGTGTGAACCTAGACAGTGGTATATTTTGAAGAAGCCTTTGTTAAGTTACTTACCCCTATGACAACATTTCCCAGGATTAATAAGCCCTGAAAGCATCGCACACCAGTGTCTCCTTTTGCCATCTTCGGTTGGCAATGCAATCTAGAAAGGAATTATACATGTGTTAATACTGCAGGTTCTTTCAAAAGTGCTGTCTTTTCCTCCTCTTTTAAACCCTACAATCTTCAGATTGTACGGCTTTTAAAAGCCATGCAATCTTCAGTCATGTCCCAGACTGTAATAAAAAGCTTCAAAGACTTCAAAATCACAACAAAATGATCCTACAGTACAGTATCTACAATAACTCTTTAAATTGTACAGGAAGAACACCTATTCTCACTTCATTAGCAAATAATGTGTCTTAAAGAACAACATGTGTCTAATCCTTTAGTTCTGAGGGATGGAATGAAATGAAATAGAATGGAATATTTTATTGGCCAAATATGATTAGACACACAAGGAATTTGTCTCTGGTGCAAAAGCTTTCAATGTATATTCAAATAATAATAATAATAATAATAATAATAATAATAATAATAATAACAACAACAACAACAACAACAACAACAACAACAACAACAACAACAACAACTCCAGATGGAGTTAGACAATTTGGACAGAAAAACAAGGAAGCTTATGACAATGAATCATGCCTTGCACCCTAAAAGTGATGTTGACCGATTATATTTACCAAGAGCAGAGGGTGGTCGAGGACTCCTACAAGTAAAGCAGACTGTGGAAGAAGAAAAATGCAGCTTGAATGATTACATCCAGAAAAGTGAAGAACCAATGATTAAGGAAGTAAATAAAGGAGGCCTTTTAAAGACAACTAAAACAAAAGCAGAATATAAGAAAGAAGTAACTGAGCAGCGAGCTGAAAATTGGAAACACAAAGCTCTGCATGGCCAATACTTGAAAAGTATTGAAGGCAAAGCTGACCAGAAACTAACTTGGAACTGGTTAAGATCAGGAGTACTGAAAAAAGAAACAGAAAGCTTAATTTTGGCAGCTCAAGAACAAGCCCTAGCCACAAACTGCATGAAGGCAAAAATTCAACATGTCACCACCAACAGCAAATGCCGCCTCTGCAATGAGAAAGATGAGACAGTCGACCACCTGATCAGTGGGTGCAGCAAAATTTCACAAACTGACTACCTACAACTCCATGACTGGGTTGCTAAGGTCATTCACTGGAAATTGTGCCAGAAGTTTGGATTTGAGTACAGCAAAAACCACTGGGAACATCAGGTTGAGAAAGTTTTAGAGAATGAGAAACTCAAGATCTTATGGGACTTTAGGATTCAGACTGACAGACACTTGGTCCACAACACACCTGACATAACAATAGTTGAAAAGAAAAAAGTATGGTTCATTGACATTGCAATACCTGGTGATGCATGGATTGAAGATAAGCAGCAAGAAAAAATCACAAAGTACCGGGATTTGCAAATTGAAGTTGAGCGACTGTGGAAAAAGAAATCGTGTGTTGTCCCGATTGTAATTGGAGCCCTTGGAGCAATACCCAAAGGGCTACCCTGCTATTTAGAAATTCTAAATTTGCCGGACTTGAACATTTTGACTCTACAAAAAACCACCTTACTCGGAACAGCTTACATCCTCCGATGATACCTTAACAGTTCCTAGGTCCTTGGTTAGGACTCGAGCTGCTGAGCTATTAACCAGCCTCAAAGGCTGTGAATCTCACTAAAGATTAAATAATAATAATAATAATAATAATAATAATAATAATAATAATAATACAGTGAAGATCTTGTGGGACTTTCAAATACAGACGGATCATCATTTGGAACATAACACGCCAGATATCATGGTTGTTGAGGGCCGAAGCGTACAGTTTATTGGTATCGCTGTACCAGGAGACACCAGAGTCGAAGAAAAAGAACTGGAAAAAATCACGAAATATTGAACCTGGCCATCGAAACTACACGGCTATGGATGAAATGTAACAGTGATACCCATTGTCATCCGGGCACTTGGTACCAGGTCCAAGAATTTTACAAAACATATCAAGAAATTGCAGCTTCCTGCAATAACATTAGCAGAACTGCAAAATACTGCGCTACTCAGAACATCATATATTTTAAGAAGATACTTGGTTGATACGTAGGACGCTGGCAGCAACCTGTATCAACCATTAGCACCTGTCAATGGTAGTTATGATACATTTTTAAATGTTCAGTTGACTGACTTTCATGTTTAAAGAATAAAAGAGATAATAATAATACCACCAATAAGAGGGAGTAGTAGAGAAGATGAGAAGGATAATAATAGTACCACAAGTATACAACATGGGTAAATATACTTAGATGTAAGACAATACTGTGAGGATTAGGTGTCCAGCAGAGTGATGGCACAAGGAAAAAAACCTGTCTCTGGGTCTAGCTATTTTGGCATGCAATGTCCAACAGCCATTGCATCCCAAGGAGAAGAGTTGAAACAGTTTATAACCAGAATTTGAGGGGTCTATAGATATTTTCTCAGCCCTCCTTCTGACCTGCACAATATATAGGATAAAAATGTCAGATATTACCATCTGTATAAAGCATGCAGTATTTAAAATGACACCCACCAACCAATCTCCATAGTAGACAAACTGAACAGATTCTGCTATTCAAAACTATTTATTTTATTTATTTGTTTTAATTTCTATACCGCCCTTCTCCAATATAGGACTCAGGGCGGTGCACAGCCAAAGTAAAAACCAGACATAGAAAAATTAAAAACTGATTAAAATAATTAGATAATTTGGCCATAATTAAAAACAATTCTAATTTAAAATAGTTTAAAAATTTGACTCAAGCCAGCCCAGCTAGTTGGAATAAATGGGTTTTCAGGGCCCGACGAAAAATCCGGAGGTCTGTTATTGTACGTAACTCTGGGGGGAGGTTGTTCCAAAGGGTGGGCGCCGCCACAGAGAAGGCTCTCCCCCTGGGGGTCGCCAGCCGACATTGTCTGGCGGACGGCACCCTGAGGAGGCCCACTCTGTGCGAGCGTACTGGCCGGTGGGAGGCTATTGGTGGCAGAAGGCGGTCTCGTAAATACCCCAGCCCTAAGCCATGGAGCGCTTTAAAGGTGGTCACCAACACCTTGAAGCGCACCCGGAAGACCACCGGGAGCCAGTGCAGCTCGCGCAGGAGAGGTGTCACATGGGAGCGCCTCGTCGCCCCCATAATCCCCCGCGCGGCTGCATTCTGGACCAGCTGGAGCCTCCGGGTGCACCCCAGGGGGAGCCCCATGTAGAGAGCGTTACAGTAGTCCAGGCGGGAAGTGACGAGTGCTTGAGTGACTGTGCATAGGGAGTCCCGATCTAGAAAGGGGTGTAACTGGCGTATCAGGCGAACCTGATAAAAAGCCCCCCTGGCCACGGCCGTCAAATGATCTTCCAAAGACAGCCGTGCGTCCAGGAGGACGCCCAAGTTACGAGCCCTCTCCGTGGGGGCAAGTGATTCACCCCCAATAGCCAATGATGGCATCAGCTGGCTATATCGGGACGCCGGAAGCCACAGCCACTCGGTCTTGGAGGGATTGAGTCGGAGCCTGTTTCTCCCCATCCAGGCCCGCACAGCCTCCAGACACTGGGACATCACTTCAAGGGCATCATTGGGGTGGCCTGGGGTGGAGATGTACAGCTGGGTGTCATCAGCGTACTGATGGAACTCCACCCCAAAGCCACGGATGATCTCACCCAGCGGCTTTACATAAATGTTGAACAGAAGGGGCGAAAGAACCGACCCTTGTGGCACCCCACAAGCAAGGTGCCTCGGGGTCGACCGTTGCCCCCCTGTCAACACAGATTGCAACCGGTCAGAGAGGTAGGAGGAGAACCACCGCAGCACGGTGCCTCCCACCCCCAACCCCGCCAACCGGTGCAACATGATACCATGGTCAATGGTATCAAAAGCCGCTGAGAGATCTAACAGGACCAGGATAGAGGAACAACCCCTATTCCGGGCCCTCCAGAGATCATCCACCAATGCGACCAATGCCGTTTCAGTGCTGTGCCCAGGCCGGAAGCCGGACTGGAGCGGGTCTAGATAAACAGCTTCATCCAGGTACCGGGGAAGCTGTTGCGCCACCACACTCTCAACAACCTTCGCAATGAAGCGAAGGTTGGAGACTGGACGATAGTTAGCCAAAACAGCCGGATCCAGAGAGGGCTTCTTGAGGAGGGGCCTCACAACCGCTTCTTTCAAAGTGGCCGGCAGGACCCCCTCACTCATCGGCTGATGAAATGCGCGGAAACCTGGTGGGCACATATCCACGAGGGGGACTCCCCCCTCCTGGCCCAACCAGGTCTCTGTAATACCCGCCAAGTCCGCCTCCCCCTCCTGAATAAGATCGTGGATGAGGGGGGCTTTATTAACAATGGACCTGGCGTTGCATAACATCAGCCGAAGGCTCTGGCCCTGAGAATCTGGACAACCTGGGGAACAAGAAAAGCATTGGGGACCGGAGTGCGCAATCGCTCTGAGATAACGAGTGCGCATTCCCCGAACATGATATGGTCCCCAGCTTCCGCCATATCTGCCCCTCCCACTCACTATGCTGATGGAACAGCCCTCTTCAAATCGAACTCCACCCCCCTCCCCGACCTCCGGTTCTATGTCCCTAATGTCGTGGCCCTTCGCTAAGGCTGGTCTTGAACCCGGTGGATTTCCCCCAGAACCCACCTTAATGCCCCCCGAACCCCTTAAATTTTTTGTTAAAAACCCACTAAAAAACCCACTTAAAAAACCCCTCAAACTCTTCTTTGAATTGGGGAATTGTATTTTAAGGAAAGCATTTCTCATGTTCATTCCTCACAGAAAGCCATGCGTCATATAAAATGTGTTATTAACTTTTTAGGTGGGAATTATTACTTAGGAGTTGATTAAGCTTTTGAACACATAATGTATTGTAAGAAAATATTTGTATTTCTACCTCAGTTGAATTCTGATATAATTTTGGAATCCATTCTACATGCTTCAATTCATAATTCATTTCTTCACCTGATTATTTGTGGTAGGATTAAAAGAATCACTTTATTTGGATGTTATACCATTTCTACAAAGGCAATGAGTGAGATCTTTCATAGTTTCTCACACCTACCTGGGAAGTTCCTTCAACCTTGGGCTACAGCTTCTGCTTCATGGTTGAAAATGTTATTTCCTATTTTATAGCAGATAGCCTACAGCAAGCCTGATTCAACCTTTTTGGGTGAGAAAGTCACACCCATCAGAAACTCTTTTGCAACCACTGTTATAGAACCGGCTGAGAAAATAATTCAAAGAGCTGGTTGCAGCTAGAACAAAAGAGACCAGGAAAGTAACATTCCAGTTGAATGTTTTAAACTTCTGAAAGTTTCTGTTCTGCAGTCCAGTCCTTAGTATCTTCCATGGAATTTACACACCTTCTCCACCATTTTCTCTTATGTACTTGCAGAAACAAGACTACTAGACAGGTTTTTCTAACTATATTTTCCCCTAATTTTTGTCAATCTTTTTTTTTTATTTCTTTCAGAGGAGAAGAGAAATCCAGTGATATTCATATGGATAAAGTGTGGCACTCTTGTATCTTTTTAGTTATGAGATGGGGGGAAATGAGAATGTCCTTTTACATTGTACAGTTCCCATTTCCTTCTTATACTCTCAATAAATCTATTGCTTAAATATAATTTTAATAGGGATGTTTTACATGAATAAAAAGTTAAACATAACATATATAAAAGAGAACTAAGAAAAAGAAAAAAGGTGTGGAAAAATAGTACAAAGAAAAAGAAAAAGACAAAGAAGTGACTTCCAATGTTCTTTACAGCACTTACAGACCAACATATTATCCCTCTCTCAGATTACATTTTATGGTTCAGTGGTGGAATTCAAAAATTTTTACTACTGGTTCTGTGGGTGTGGCTTGGTGGGTGTGGCATGGCTTGGTGGGCATGGCTTGGTGGGCGTGGCAGGGGAAGGATACTGTAAAATCTCCATTCGCTCCCCACTCCAGGGGAAGGTTACTGCAAAATCCCCATTTCCTCCTGATCAACTGGGACTCCGGAGGCAGAGAATAGATGGGGGCGGGGCCAGTCAGAGGTGGTATTTACCGGTTCTCCAAACTACTCAAAATTTCCACTACCGGTTCTCCAGAACTGGTCAGAACCTGCTGAATACCACCTCTGATATGGTTCCTTTCTATCTCATTTTCAACCTTTTAAATCAGCAAACTCATAAATCACCATTTCATTTTTTTTTACAGAAAAATATCATAAAAGGATTCCACTCTTTTATAAAAGAATACGTTACATCCCTGATTAAATAGGTCAAATTTGCCACTTCTGAAGATTTATGTACATTTAGTTGGTTTCTGCCTCTGTGTAACATAAATCTAGCAACTGTGTCTTATACTTTTTGATAAGAGAGAAAAACAACTCTCTTTAATGTGATATTCATTCAGATATTTAAAGAGTTCTATCATGTTTCTTGTCAGTCATCCTTTTTTCAAGATGAAATATGGTGTCCCAAACTGGAAAAAAAAACCTCACTAGTCAAGGTAACCAAAGCAAGACTGACTGGAATGATTGCTTTCTGTAATTTGGAGACTGTGCTTCTCTTGATGCAAACTGAGTGTCTTCTTTCCAGCTATGTGACACTGCTGGATCATATTCAATTGCAGATAACTACATCCACAATCTTTCACATGCGCAGTTGGTATACCAGATGGCTGCCATCCTATACTTGTACATTTGATTTGGGTTTTTTTTACTGTGAACTTTGCACTTATATCTATTGTATTTTCTTCTGTTATTTTTAAACTATAATTTTTATTTTTATTTCTATGTTCTATGTTCTACCTTACCTGACTTTGAATCATCTGCAAATTCGATAAGCATTCTCCGCAGTCAGACATAAAATTGATTGTTGTGGCATACCACCTACTACCATTCTCCAATTTTATGGATACCTATTGAATTATACTCTTTGAGTGTGTTTTGTAAGATAGATATGTAATCACTTTATTGCAGTCTATAAGTAATCAGCTTGCTGGTCAATGTATTTCAAGAAATTTTGTCTGATCTTTTGCTGAAGTCAAGATATTATAGATATAACATTCCACAATCTATTAAAGACGTAATCAAATATTAGTTTTCCAAGATATGTTCTACACAATTTTTGGTAGCTTCTAATAAGTACTCCTTTGTTTTCAAGACGTTTATACATTAAATCCTTACAGATTTACTTTAGAATATTGCTAGGTATCAATTTCAAATTGGAGTTTTATGAAATTTCTTTTGCCCTTTTGGGGGGAACTTCTACTGTCCTCCACTCCTTTAGTACTTTACTAATTCTTTTTCAAAGATAGTACAGTTCAGCTGGACAATTATCAAATTCCTTCAACACTCTAGGAAGTAACTGACTTGATCTTCAACTTTAAACTTTTTCAAAATGAATAGGTATTCTGTAAACATATTTGTATAATCTCAAATTTCAGTCCTGCTCCTTCATCCAACACTTCACAATTTCCTGGTGGAACACGTATTGTGGAGCACGTTGGAGAAAATTGAACCACATCGAGTAGTTCTTCCACTGTGTTACCTATTGATGTTTTGTCTTCTTCATTGAGCAGCTGGTGTACTAATCTTTTTGTTTTATTTTTTAAATTTTTTAAACATTCTTAGTATCTCTTGCTTAGTAATCTATTATCAGGACTCCCAAATGTGGCTGTTCAAGAGACAACTGGACTTTTTGGGTTTTTTTTGAAGACGTTTCACTTCTCATCCAAGAAGCTTCTTCATCCTTCCATTCCCCACCATCCAGCCAGAGCTGAAGAAGCTTATTGGATGAGAAGCAAAATGTCTTCAAAGGAAAACCATAAAATCCAGTTGCCTCTTGAAAGACCTCCTTTGGGACAACCATGACCTGGATGACTGAGAATCTTCATAGATATCATCAGAACAATTATCACTGCTTGCGAGCTGCTAATATGCCTTTTGAAAAGCTCTAAAAATCAATTGGAGAATTTGTGTTCTGCTTTGCTTTTTATAGATAAATAAAATAAGAATAAAGTACTGAATATTTGAGGGTCTCCCTATCCCTGATTACATCTAACCATTTCATAAGATCTGGCAGGAGATGCATGTTATATGTCCCCTCTACTAAGAAATTTCATCTAATGGGACCCAGGAAGAAATCTTTTTCTGCCATGGTGCCTACACTTTGCAACATCACTCACCTGGAATTTAGATTGGCCCCAGACCTTCTGGCCTGTAGGAAGGGCCTGAAGATTTGGCTTTGTCATCTTGCCTGGGCATATGGTAAAGGTGGTTTGGAGCCTTCTAAATAGCTATATGATTAGTAAATTGGATTGTGACCTTTCAGATCATGTTTTTTTTTTTAAAAAAAAAATTATAATTGTAATTGTAATAGTTTTGGTTGTTTTTAATGTGTTTTAATGGTTTTTGTTCTATGACTTTGGTTTTTTTGGGGAGTATTGTTTTTTGTGTTTTAAATTTGTAAGCTATCTAGAATCACATATGTGAGATGAGCAGCTATAGAAAATGAATGAATGATCTTTGAGCCAGGGTGGCACAGTGGTTAGAGTGCAGTACTACAAGCTACTTTAGCTGACTGCTAGCTGCAGTTCAGCAGTTCAAATCTTATCAGGCTCAAGGTTGACTCAGCCTTCCATTCTTCCGAAGTGGGTAAAATGAAGACCCAGATTGTTGGGGGCAGTAGGCTGACTCTGTAAACCACTTGGAGAGGGCTGTAAAAGCACTATGAAGCGGTATATAAATCTAAGTGCTATTGCTATTTTATTGAAGTCATGAAAATGAATTGTTTTTAGATACACAGTTCCTGATACCTTCCACTATTTCTTCCTAATGGATTTCTTTTCTCTTTTTTAAGAAGCCATTTTTATTTTGATGAAAAAGGGTTAGGAAAAGAAGTCTTAACAGATAAGTAGTCCCAGTAGTCATTCAATTCTTAACTCCTTGGAGTTTGACAATAGGATCAGGCCTGAAACTTGTTTATAGTAAAAGCACTATTAGTTTATTTTGTTTAAAGGAGGAAGAAGACAAACAGAAAAATGCATTGAAAGAAGAAAAGAAATGAATAACTCTATATTACTGGCTTAAAAATTGGCTCCAGATTAGTATTGATACCATCAGTTATTTAAAAATGTGCATGAATTTGGTTTCAAAACTCTCAAATGAATGAAGAAAACAAGTGAAAAACTAAGCCAACATCTAAATTTTCTTGCTGGCAAAACTGTTCATTAAAACAACAACAAACCTCTTATGGCTTAAAGACTGCTGCAATAAATATGTAAAAATTTAAGATGCCCAAGGGTTCTTTAGCACATTTGATGCTAGTAATATTCATAATACAACACAAAGTTAAAAGAAAGTGAGAGAGGAAAAATGTAGCAGTATAATTAGTTCGGTTCTGTCTTGATATTGGATGAAATGTCTGTGTGACCTCTAAGATGTCTAGTAAAGTTTCTAAATCAGAGCTCTTCAGATATGTTGAATTACAGTTCCCAACATTCCACACCCACAATGGTCAACAAAATAACTGGTTGAGAAATTATCATAGTTACAGCTCCAACCTCTTAGGGACTGCTAGACTGGGATATCCCTATCTAATTCAGCCTTCCTCAAACTGTTTGCTGTCATTGGTAAAATTCCATGTTTTAGACTTGTTTATATCAACATCCTAGTATAATATCTCACCTATAACATATGGGTTTGGGATTCAAAACAAAGTTAGCTACACACCTGTGGAGGTATCTCTTTCCAAATCAGGAATGGCCTGGAACTGGCTGTTTTGTTGTGTATGAAACTTCCTAACTGAGCTTTGGTGCTTTTAACATTTGTAGAACAAAAGCTTAAAAACGAAAATATTTTTTATTTTTTTGCAAGTAAACAAAGAGTCGGAAAACACCCTGACTCCACCAAAACCACAGAAGCCTTGAATAAAAGAGAAATATTTTTGAAAGGGTGTGGTTGAGAACAGAGTCTCTATGGGCATTGAACCTTATTCTACAAAGCTTGCATTCTCAGAAATTTCATTGGGTAATGGGAGCTGTTCTTTGACTGTAGAATATTTCATTTCCTAGTTTTTTGCCTTAAACAAATTATGTCTAAACACTTTGTTGCCCTGAAGGCTCTTAAGAGTTAGGAATGTTTGTTTTCAGCACCATATTTAAGATCGGTCTTAGATATTACTTTGTTTGCTTATTTACTTATTTAAGGTAAAGGTAAAGGTTCCCCTCGCACATATGTGCTAGTCATTCCTGACTCTAGGGGGGCGGTGCTCATCTCCCTTTCAAAGCCGAAGAGCCAGTGCTGTCCAAAGACATCTTGGTGGTCATGTGGCCAGCACGACTAAACACCAAAGGTGCACAGAACACTGTTACCTTCCCACCAAAGGTGGTCCCTATTTTTCTACTTGCATTTTTTACATGCTTTCGAACTGCTAAATTGGTAGAAGCTGGGACAAGTAACAGGAGCTCACCCTATTACACAGCACTAGGGATTCGAATCGCTGAACTGCTGACCTTTCGATCGACAAACTCAGCATCTTAGCCACTGAGCCACCATATCCCTGTTACTTATTTATATTCTGCCTTCATTAGTTTTACAAATAATTCACAGTAGTAAACATATCCAACATTATTTCCTCCTCCTATTTTTCCTAGAACAACAACCCTCTGAGGTGAGTTGGGCTAAGAGAGAGTTATTAGCCCAAGATCACCTAGCTGGCTTTCATGGCTAAAATGGAACTAGAACTCACAGACTCTTGCTTTCTACCCTGGTGCCTTAACCACAGATCAAACTGGCTTTAGTGTATATGGATGACACAAAATACAAAAGTTAGTCTAAAGTGCACTGGATAAATAATCATGCACTGAAAGTGTTTGTTAGTACAGTGCCACCTAGTAGGTTGGAAATGTGTAATAATATGATGAATCTCTGGATTAAAAATTATAATCTGATTATAGTGGCAGAAGTATGGTTGGGTTAAAATTGGGCACTGTGGCATACTAGCCAAAACATCTAAAACCTTAACCATTTAGAGCCAGGATGGGAGCAAAGATCAATATCTAAGGGTGCATCTGATGACCCTGTTGCATAGTAAACTGAAACTCAGATTATAAGAATAGTAAACATAAAGAGCATTAACTAACAAATGAAATGGAAGGAAGAAAAAATAGATATCTTGTGATGTTATGAAACCAAAAGAGAAAAAAGCAGAGAGAGGAGCATCTGAATGAAGGTGGTAATAATCCTGTTGAGTGGAGTTGATGAATACATGCATAAAAGTGAAAGTATACACTTTGTTTATGAATGAAATGGCTAAAATGAATGGCAGAAAGGATGGAGTGCTATAAGTGTGTGGGTGGGTGAGTGTGTGTGTGTGTGGGTGGGTGGGTGGGTGGGTGGGCGTGCGTACATGCATGCAAGCATATGCACCCATACGTTGGTGACAGCTGGATGCTACATCCATTGAAGTCTAACAATGGAAGAATTATGGAAAACGCTGTGGATCATTCTGAATGAATAAATTCAGCCAAAAAATTATTCAACAAGATGACATGAATGGATGACTGGGAAAAAGACAGCATAGTATAGAAAACTGATTGAGCAATTCAGAAATACAGGAATGAAATTAAATGAAAAAGAATGGTAATTGTTGGTAAGCAGTTGCTTAGAAAAACATCTAAAAGTTTGTTTTAAATGTGTTTGAATGTAAGTCTATTCATATGTATATATGGATGCAAATATAAAAGCATTATTTATTTGATTGTCTGTGATGAAAGACATAATTAGTGAACAATATGAGAGTTATGACTGGCTCAGTGGGACAGATCAAAATTTTGTTAACATCCAGAGTTGAACTTGGAGGGAAAGTGGATAGTGAAAAAAAAAAATGGAAAGAAATGAAGGAAGAATGCCTGGGAAAGTGAAAGCATGAGACAGGTATAAAACCTGATTAGAATATAATCTCCAAAGAAAATGAATGGGAAGTGGATGTAAGGAAAGATATTGAGGAAACTTCAAGGCACGAAGGATTATGCTACAGAATCCCACAAGTATGTTAACAGGAAAATGTTTGGTGGAATAATGAAGTTATTTTTTGAAATTGGAAAAATATGCATAAAAGAATGATTGCCATGAAAGACAGAACAGAAAAATACTGTATAATATGTTTAAAGGGTGAATGATAATTGTAATATAATCAAGGAGGTAAAGGGACAGATAATATTAAAAATCAGAGCATTGTTGATGGAAATGAAAACTTTTTGAGGTAATAGATGAAAAAGCAGCAATTTGAATACATCCTTGCTTCTCTGTATTTACTCAATGGATGGTTCTTTTGGTTGTTCAAACAGCACAAAGCAACCTTTTCTGACAGCACAAATTAAAGGAGTCAGTCTTTCGCTTGTTCCTATGCAGAATCCATTGTTGCATGCTTTCTAACTCTTTTACTTCTATAGTATTTTAACTTCTTCCCACAATTATTCAGATTCTCAATCCACTAGGCCCAGGTTTAGTTATAATTTTATGGAATGAATTTTAGGTATTGGGTTTGGAAATTTTCTAGACTTTTTCTGTCAGATATGTATTTGTATTGTTGTGATTAGTAGCTGGTAGACTGATACACAATCCGCCTCCAGCATCTGTATCCATAGTTCAGCAGAACTTTTCTATATCTTGCTACATAATCTCTTAGATTATGGTGTTGTCCATTTGGAGATTTTCAGGTGTAGAACCATATTTTATAATAAAATAATGTGTTAGACTTCTATATACCATAGAAAATGGGCTCTGCATCACTGTAGGTTTCTAATCTAGTTTAATCATATACGGTTTTCTCCAATTTTTCTTTTAAAGTCACAAGAAATTATTAGAACATGCTTCTTTGGTACTGAATCTATTATTTTTGGTAATTTTCCATAGAATTATTCATCTATTTCATCTTTCATTGATGATGCATATACCTGTATAATCAAGAAACTGAATGGCAATCCTTGAACGTTGATAAATGCTCCATTTTTATATTTGGGGTTCACTTCAAGAATAGAACACTTTGAATTTGTCTGATTAGAAATGTCCCATACCTGTCTATTTTAGCTCAGTTACTCATAGAATCCATTTCCTAATCCATGTCATTTCAATTTTAACAAAATCCAGCTTTTCTTGCAATCATTTCATGTTTCCATCCTAAAGTTTTTCAATCAGCTCCAAGCTCCCCCGTCTACAATCAGCATCTTGATTTTCCAAAGGCTTTGATGCAATTGTTCATACTGCCTAGACCTACTTCAGAATAGTCTTTGTTCTTCTTTGTAGCCAAATAGTTACCTCCAGACCTGGGCCCCTCATCTTTAACAGCAACATGACACTATTTTTTGGTGAGCTTCTTTCCTTGGGTTTTAATGCTATTTGTGAAGAATTATGTGCTATTGCTTTCTTCCTCAGAGTTCCTCAGCCAATAGTTACTACAATTTCACCAGTGGCTACTGGTCATAAGCCCATCAGATGTATTTCACCTTAGCCCTATGCCAGTACTGTCTGCTCTGCTACCAACAGCCAGGAAGATGGACCATGCAGTACTTCTAAAGCAGTCTTGAAACTGGTCATGCCCATCATAGCAGTCAATTTATAAGTAGTGCTTAAAATTCTAAGTGTGCTTACCAGCCTATAACATTTAACAAAATAACAATCCCATATTTATTACACTCTATAAGAATGGATAGTATTGATATATATCTCTGTATTTATCTGCGTGTATGGGACAAGTCCAGACATAATGTCTTAAAGAAAATATACTGAGGCACAGAATGTAGAAATCTATAAATTAAATCTATAGGGTTGCTCAGACCAGAGTAATCCATAACTTCTCAGTGCTTTTTATTAATGAATATCTGGAGCAAGATAAATGCAGCTCTTTTAAAAACTTCTTCCCCTGATCTTTCTTAGTCTCTTGTATTTACTTAGCTACAAGCAAGCTGCACTATATTCATTGATCATGACTCCAAGTGAATGTATATATATGAATGCAATTTACTCTTAATGGGATATGTTTAATCATTCCTTGACTATTCTGTCTCATAATCAGGGTATAAGCATTGCCCATATATATTTTGGAACTTCCTGCTCAAGTTCAGCAAGATTGTCAATCAAAAAACAAAACCCCACAAACAGTGGCTGTTAAATGTAAGTTTCAGTTGGTTACTCATCAGTTTTTAGAGAAGGGAGCTGATACCAGATGCTAGAACAATTTCCCAATTGAGAAGCATCCAAGCATAGTCAAACAAATGCAAAATTTCTCAGGACTGGCAAGGTATTCTCAAATCCCTCATTGACATTACACAGATCTGTAGTGACATGCCCTGAATTTAATTCATTTCATTGCAAACAAACCTCTGTTTTTCCATTGAAACTATGCTGCTTTTTACTTATTTTTTCATCTTGTAGCAGAAAATGCTTTGTCCTAAAGTTTCACAAGCTCACCAGACTTGGTACACTACAGTTATAGATAATTATAGTGTTTTTCAAAGTTTAATCTACAAATACACAAAATACATTAGAAACTCTCATGATTCCCGCTGAACATGGTCAGTGACTGACTGAAAGTTCTTGGAGCTGTGACTTCCAACACATATCTGGGAACTATCAAATTGGAAAAGGTTTTACTGATGACATTTCAAACATATAAAATCATCAGCCCCATCTACACTCTTTAATGAGATGATATTCAAAGCATATTTCACATCTTTTTAAACAAATGTCCTTTCAATGAATTTGTTACTATTACAGCTTTTTACAGAATAAATAAAAAGCAATTTGGCTTTGTATTTTGTTCTTTGTACAACAAAAACATCAATCACACTGACAAACATGGCTATTATATAGTATTAACAATATTGACAACATAGTCTTAAGATGTCATCTTATCTGCCAGCAACTGTTTTGACAGTTTTGGATTTGTTGTCATGGACTGCAAATGGTAATGTATGACAAATTTAAGCTAATGATCACATTATCCTTATCTTAAAGAAGATGCATTGGGAAATCTGGATTGTATCCAGATAAAACCGTCATTAGATTTCAATGAATTTACATAAAAGCAAATAAATTAAGAATATCAGTTGACTCGGTATCCTTTTTCCTTCAAGTGTTTATTTTTATTTTATTTTTGACTGAACATTTATTTGTTATCAGTTATGTTTTATTTGTCATATTATGCAAACTACTGACCATAATAATGAACTGAACAAAGCCAAGATCCAGCTCAGTGTCTTGAAGAAGAAGAAGAAAAAGGCACTTTAAAAAAGAGTTGATAAATACATGAAATCTTAATATTTGCAAATATAACTGGGAATGTTTTCAATCTTATCTTACTTTGAGATTCTTAATAGCTGAGGAAATTTTGGCTTAAATTGTCTTTGCCCAACTGTTAATTTATTTATTTTTTATTTATTTATTAATGAGATTTATATGCCGCCCTATCTCCAGCCAGACTCAGGGCGGCTGAGTAAGTTATACTATGCTATTATGTAAGAATTAAGTCTCTAGACAAGAACTCTTGTGACAGTTAAATCAAACTTTTTAAAAAAGACTGTACAATCTATGACCCACTGGATTATGATTTCAGTGATATTTTCTTACCTAAACTGATAAACAGAGTGACTATGGGCAGGCAAAAAAGCAGGACAAGGAAGAACAACCTTTGGCTTCCTGCATTGACTTTGCTTGTGGGAAGATGGCAGGGAGCATCAGAAATCATGATCAAATATCATGATCAAATATCAATGCTGCACTGACCATAACTTGACCAATACAACTAATCTGAAGATTATTGAAATTTCAATTCCATAAAAGTAACAGGCTCCAAATTTAGGATACCTTCTTCAAGTTAGCCCATTTGAGGTACCTTGGTTCAAAAATTGTTACCCTGTGATCAGAGGTGGGTTTCAGCAGGTTCTGACCAGTTCTGCAGAACCGCTAGTGGAAATTTTGAGTGGTTCGGAGAACCGGTAGTAAAAATTCTGACTGGCCCTCCCCCATCTATTCTCTGCCTCCAAGTTCCAGCTGATCAGGTGGAAATGGGGATTTTGCAGTAACCTTCCCCTGGATTGGGGAGGGAATGGAGATTTTACAGTATCCTTCCCCTGCCATGCCCACCAAGCCATGCCATGCTCACCAAGCCACACCCACAGAACCGGTAGTAAAAAATTTTGAAACCCACCACTGCCTGTGATGCACCATTTCGCCCAATTGAAGATTACAAATAGACAATTTTAGTAGTATACAGATAGATACTAGCCATTTATGTGAAGGGCAAATTTGTGATGCAAAACATTTTACTCGCTTGCAATTTATTCTATACCTATTCAGGAACAAGCTTCACTGAACTTGGACTTCTAAGTAAGATCAAATTTAATAGATTTTTAAGGCTTCAACTCTGGATCTCAGCATAAATACAGTATCAGAGATTGAATAAGGGACAGTTCAAAAGAATTATAGATAGCTCACAGAATTTAGAAGAATGTACAGAACATAATACATCAATTTTTCAAATTGATATAAGTCCAAAATGGTGCTTTGTCAGCTACTCCATTCGATATAACTCAGCAAGGAAAAAGCTGAAACCGTCTGTAAAATAACTTGAATTAGATATAAAGCTACAATGTCCACTTACAGGTCTCACTTTCTGTTAACTTTTCCTGAATAAAAAGGAACTGTTTGCTCAAAAACAGGGAGAAGGCTTACAATTTTTTCATTTGCTTTCTACAAGTTGTTCTCACCTATATTAAGCAGCAATAGCTGATGGGTATTATTGGCATCATAATTTGTTTCTTCTCAGAAACATAAAAATAAAAAGCTTAAAGCAATACCCCATATTTAGATTAAACGGTAAGGTATGTAAGTAATTTAAGGCTTTTCTATTTAGCTAGCATGATCAAAACAGAAGCAACCCAGTGACAAATTTTGTTTTAATCTCATTTGTGTTAAATGTTAATATGTACTAACTTTACAAATGTTTTAGGTTTAACAATAGAAAAAGGCACTTTAGATCAAAACTCAAGCACAGGCAAGCTAGAGACCTAAGATATGTTTACTCACCTTCCTTCACTCTGAAACCAAGCAATTCGCTGTGCCAACCCCCAACCCCCCTGTCACTTTTTTAAAGTGCCCAAGGCACCCAAGAACAATGGTATGTGATTGGTCAGAAGGGAAGACCTATCATACGACACAGCCCTAATCTGGCCCAACCAGTTCTTAGTTGTGATAGGGCCAACAGGTCTCTTGAGCCACAACATTTACCCATTATAGTGGAATGTGGTCGTACTCATACCCATTCACCAAACTTTATGAAGTTTCTATTATTACATGCCGTCAAACATTAACAAGTGATTCATATGATCTTTAAAAATAAATCAGGAAAAAAAAATAAAGAGCTGTTATTCGCCTTACTAAATATATACAAAGGAAGCAGCCTTATTTAGAAGACAATAGAAAATGGCATTTAAGGCAGTATTCCGCAGAAGAACAAGAAGATTAAGGAGCTGTATTTATGACATGTTCCTTCCCTTCAAAAGTCTTCCACAAGATATATGCAAGTCTATATTTAAAATGAAATTCAGGAGGGTTAATTGCATGGCTCCATTCTGTCCCATAATTTTAGGTTGTAAACTAGAGGCATCCACATTGGGGGGGGGGGGGGGGTAAGTGGGGGATAGAGGGGTCAAAAAAGTCAGTACTTGTGCTGTCACAAATTGACTTTTTGAATCTCGCCCTATGCAGATGCCCTAGTTATAAAACACTGACCCATTTATTGTGTTAATCAGAATAAAGTTGGAAGGGACCTTAGAGGTCTTCTAGTCTAACCTCCTGCTCAAGGAGTAGACCCTATACCATTTCAGATAGGGGGCTGTCCAGTCTTTTCTTAAAAACCTCCAGTGATGAACCATCTACAACTTCTGAAGGCAAGCTTTCCACTGGATAATTGTCCTCACTGTTAGGAAGTTTTTCCTTAATTCCAGGTTGCTTCTCTTCTTGATTAGTTTCCATCCATTGTTTCTTGTCCTACCTGCTGGTGCTTTGGAATATAAGTTGACGCCTTCCTCTTTGTGGCAGCCTCTCAAATACTGGAATACTGCTATCATGTCCCCCAATCCTTCTTTTCTCTAGACTGGTCATATCCAATTCCTGCAACGGTTCCTCATATGTTTTTGTCTCCAGGCCCTTAATCGTCTTAGCTGCTCTTCTTTGCACTTGTTCCAAAGTCTCAACATCTTTTTTGTACTATGGTGACCAAAACTGGATGCAGTATTCCAGGTTATCCTTATTAAGGATTTATAAAACAGTACTAATACTTCATGTGATTTTGATTCTATGCCTCTATTTATACAACCAAGGATTGTATTAGCCGTTTTGGCTGCTGCCGCACCTACTGGTTCATGTTTATGTGATCATACACTAGGACTCCAAGGTCCCGCTCACAGATACTGTTTTTGAGCCAGATTTTGCCTAATCTGTACTATAGCTACCTTTAGTTGTAACTACGGCTGAGTTTAAAATGCAATTCTATGTAGAGAGTGTCTTTATAGAGCCTTGAAGAGCATCTAGAAGCTCCAATTAGTGCATAAAGTAGTGGTGCAGACAGTTATGTGTGCTTCCAAAACAGCACATATCACACTCTCCTCCATGACCTGGACTGATTGCCAATTTGCTTCTGGATCCAATGCAAGATTCTAGTTTTAACCTTTAAAACCCTTCATGGCATGAGACTGAGCTATCTAATTGCCTCTCCTTATATCAGCTGAGAACTGTTAGGGAGGGACTGTTTTCACACTCATTCTCTCACACAAACTATCTGGACTGAGTTAGCTGGTCTTGGAGCCAGGGTAAAGGAACTTGGGTGACACTTATATAGCAGGGATGGGTTCTACTTACCTTTACTACCGGTTTGCAACAGGGCTGCGCGCACGCTCTTCTGTGCATGCGCAAAAGCATTCTGGTGACATCAGGGTCAGTGGGCGGAGCCTCCCTCCAGTTTTACTCTGGTTCTATAGAACCGGTCTGAGCCTGGGGCAACCCACCATTGTTCTATAGCCTTTGGATTAGTAGCAGAAGAATATAGCTTCTAAAGTGATCAGTTATCTGTGGTTTCACTATTCTGCTACAGTTAGGAAGGAAATCAAGCTTTGTTTAAAGTGTTGGAATAGGACAGGAGATCCCTGGGTTCATGTCCTTCCTGAGCCATGAAGCTTATTGATGGCTTTGGGGCCAGTTATTGTCTTTTATGCCAGAATAGCTACAGGATTTTGTTGCAGGAAGAATGGAAAGAGGAAATGCTATATTCTGTCTTGAACTTTTGGAAGAAAAGGAGACTAGAAATTTAACAAATTAATGAATAGATACCCATGTTTCCCTGAAAATAAGACTGGGTCTTATTTTGGGGGGTGGGGGCAAAATAAGCACTAGAGCTTATTTTTGGGGTGTGTCTTATTTTTCCCATATACAGGAGGCCCACTTCTTCTACTTGCTTGCAATGGGGCAGGAGGCTGCGTGGTGCAGTAGTGTCACTGCCTTGAGGCAGAGGGTGGGGGAGCCAGGGTAAGTGAACTTGGATGACACTTGTATAGCCTTTGCATGATTAGCAGAAGAATATATGCCCCACACTACCTTACCTCAGGGCCCCCACAGCCAGGCCATCCACACCCTGATACCTGTCTCACATTGTGGCCGCAGCACCAACACACCACACAGCCTCCTGCTCTGTTGCAGTCCCAAGCAAGCAGAAGTGGTTTGGCGGCCACATGGGCTCTTGCTGCACATGGCTGTCAGTGCTGCTGCCATGAGGCAGGTATCGGGGCATGGATGGCCTGGCTGTGGGAGCCCTGAAGTAAGCCAGTGCGGGGCTCATGGGGCAGCTTCACCACCACCCTGCCTCACCTCGTGGCTGCAGCACCACAAGCAACCAGATGGAACGAGCAGCCAGTCAGCTGTGCAGGTTCTTAAATAGGGCTTGTATGGGGGGTAGGGATTATATTAGGTGCATGCATAAAAACATGCTAGGTCTTATTTTCAGGATAGGTCTTATTTTTGGGAAAACAGAATATTTAAAGAACCTATTACTATCAATTGAAAAAAGAGGCTGCAGGAAAAAAATGTATATTTCCCATCTAAACATCTACATTTCAGGAAAGTGTTGCAAGGGTTGTTTTAATGTTGTGATTCAATCATTCATTTTTCTATTATAACAGGAGTGCCCAACCTTGTTAACTTTAAGATTTGTAGGCTTCAATTCCCAGAATTCCCCAGCCAGCCAGCCATGCCCTAACCCTGTATTAGAGTAACAGGATTTACTTTATATATAAAGTAAATATAATATACTTTATATTTACAGGTCGACGGCCTCTCATCGACCGGTGCGCTCCCACAGAGAGGGCCTCCTCGGGGTGCCATCAGCCAAACAATGTAGGCTGGTAACCCCCAGTGGGAGGGCCTTCTCTGTGGGGGCACCTACCTCTGGAATCAGCTGCCCCCAGAGATAAGGAGAATCCAAGACCTCGGTGTCTTCTGCCATGCCCTTAAAACCTTCTTTTTCCAGCAAGCTGGGCTGGCCTAACACTTTTAAAAATGTTTTTAATTGTTTGTTATTGTTTTTAATCATGGGGCCAAATTTATATATATCTTTTAATTGTATTTTAATGTTTGTAGTTTATGTTTTTACTTGGCTGTTCATCGCCCTGAGCCCTCAGGGAGAAGGGCGGTATACAAATTTAAAAATAAATAAATAAATAAATAAATGTATCTTTCCATGGATAAGTTAATCATGGTTTATGCGCTTAGCTCATTTTTTTCCTGGGTTTGTACATGTGTTGAATTGTAAACTCACAGTGTGGGTGGAGCTACATAATTAACTGGTCTAGAATACAATGAGGTAGTTTGTAATTCAGCTAAGGTCCACAGCCTCAGCGTCAATATATCTTTCCAGCACAAAGAGAAAGTCATTTTTCCCTTTAATTTTAAAAGGCAAAATTCTGTTATTTAATGACTGGGTGAAGTCTAAATTAAATAATAATTCAACCAGTCTACTAGTAACATTTTGCCATAGAGAAAAACGTTAAAAGCCTTCTTTTATTAAGATTTTGCCAACTCATTGATTTTTCCTCCCTGAACACAAAGAAAGTGTAAAAATGAGGAATGCTGAACTTGGGTCATCAATTTTAAATTATGAGCAACCTTTCAAGTAGTTCTTCAGTTATTTCCATAATGGAACATTCCCATTATGGTAAGAAGTTGTAATGGCTGTAAAATGGATCTGTCATATGATTAATCTGATTTTGCAACATTTTTTTGCAATGGTTGTTAAGTGAATGCAGCGGTCATAAGAACCCATTGCTTGCTATGGGTGCAGTTTTGTCAATAAGCAGAAGAAAGTCCCTACGTTTAATTGGTATTTAGAGAATGAATGATTCATGAGTTGATGTTTCAGGGGTTGTCATCAGAAGAGAAGCTGTATTCTACTTCAATTTTTTCTAAGCTTTATGAACTCCCATGCTGACTGGATAATTCTGGGAATTGAAGTCCACAGGTCTTAAAGTTCACAAGAATGAGAAACACTCTTCTAGCCGATAGTGAGCATCTACTCCTGGCATAATTTGCAAATAAGTGGTCCCTGACATGTTGCAGTTGATCCTTCATTCATAAGCCTAGGTGTGGAAGGTAGAATGGAATTCACTCTACTGCAGCTGGAATTATTGGCAAGAGATTGTTTTCTGCCAAACTAGCTTAACAAGCCAATGGCGCAATGTAAGAGGCCAGATTCACAGACAATGATCTTTACACTGTTTCTTTTTAAAACAGAAAGAGACACTTATTGGATATGAGCACACTGTGTCAGGGAATGCCATTGCATTAAACAAATTGATTAAATAAATTGACTTGGTAGAACAAGCAGATGAAAGTATAGAAATAAAATTATAATTATAATAATTATAATAATAATAATAAAAAAGCCTTCAGCCTTTGACTGGGCTGCCTGTTGCATGAAGCAACAGTTTGTTTAGCCAAGGTATGATGAATAGATTGATAATTGTCTGATTTACATAATACATATACCACAACATAGTACATGACTTTTTAGCCACATATCCAGCCATCACCCAGGTATTCATCTTATGTATGCACACCTAATAATAATATCTAATAAATCAGTAATCTAAGATTTACTTATAGAAAGATCCCATATTTGTCCATCTAGCCCTGCTTGTTTATTCTTCCTGAAAGGGGTCTCAAGCAGGGGTGGGTTCTAAATTTTTTTACTACCGGTTCTGTGGGCGTGGCTTATTTTGTGGGTGTAGCTTGGAGGTCATGTGACTAGATGGGCGTGGGTAGCTGGTCAGAGTCATTTCTGGAAGGTCCTCGCATTTACAACCAGTCCTCGCACTTACAACCCGACTCATTTGTTTGTTTTTAACACTGATCAGCTGTACGACGGCCCTTTGAAGCCCCGCGGCAAGAGTTTAAACAGTTTTTTTCCCTGTAGTCAACAGCTGGGACTCAGGAGGCAGCAATAGATTGGGGGTGGGACCAAATAAAAGGTAAGAATAACATGGGGGGTGGGAGGGATGCGGGGGGGAGAACCGGTTCGGTGATGTCATTATCGTCACGGCTACCGGCTCGGCCGAACCGGACCAAACCGGAAGGAACCCACCACTGGTCTCAAGTTTTGCATATCATCAAGTCCTTTTTGAAAATGACAGTGCCACAGATGCAGATTGACTCTTCTAAACACAGATTATATCCCCTCCCACTGATCTTCCCTCCCTTGTTGTTTCTGCCTAACTATGTGGCAGTTAAGCTTAAAATCTACTGTTTTCCTATATCAATTGACAAGAATGGGATCCAAACAATTTCTCTTCTGCATTTATATATTCAATGAATACAGTTGTATGAATCCTTACCCTCCTACTCTGACCACATGGGCTGGGATTACACACACTACTGGGCCCTCCCAAACTATTTATTTACTGCAGTGGTGGGTTGCCCCCGGTTCGGACCGGTTCTATTGAACCGGTAGTAAAACCGGCAGGAGGCTCTGTCCACCGACCCCGATGTCATCAGGAAGCTTCTGCGCATGTGCAGAAATGCGCGCGCACGGCCCGTTGCAAACCAGTAGTAAAGGTAAGTAGAACCCACCCCTGATTTACTGAATTTTTTTTCTATACCTCCTGGCTCAAATAACTCCTGATAGTTTACAGTAAAACCACAGGAAGCTATTTGTCAAAAGGAATCAAATTTTCTTTTTTTGTTTATTTATAAAATATATAATGGAAATTGTGAATTGAGCTTGTGAAAGGAATGTAAGCGTGGTAACCATCTATGACCGGACTGAGATTTTTGCTCTTGAAAGTTATGTTTTTATGTTTAATTTTGAAAAAATAAATAAAAAATATTTACAAAAAAAAAAAAAAAAGGAATCAACTTTGGGGTCCTTGGTGCTCTCTGAGCTTGAATGAATCAATTTAACTACAAAAATAACTCCCATCCATTTAACCCTTACAGTACTTCTCTCAGCCCTGCAATTAACATTTAGATAAAGGAGTTTTAACTCTTTTAATGAGGTAGGCCAATGAGGAGAGTGTCTCATATACCTCCAAGGCAGACTATTCCAGAGCATGAGTCCATAAGAAAAAAGAATTAGCTTTGCCTCCACAACTCCTTGACATTTCATAAAAATGTAACCCTGAGTGTTTCCTTCCTCCCTGCACGATCCGCTGTAAATACTGTCTGGAGAACATAGTCCCTAAGATGTCCAACAGCTAAGTAGATGTGTGTGTGTGTGTGTGTGTGCATACAGATTGCATTTATAGATTTATTTGGCATATTGTCCCAATCAAAAATACTATTTTGCAATAGAATAAACCAAATATAACATGTAACCTCCATAAACTAAGCCACCATTAAAAATAGCCACATAAAATGTTCAAGAACCATCCGTCCACATAAAAGAAAACTATTTGTCTTTGGAGGGGCCCACCAAGAAGACGCAAATGCCCTTCTTCTCTCTTAAAATTCTTTCTCTGGACCAAATGTGCTGGTGTGTTGGAAAGTAATTTCCAATTTAGTCTGTACCCAGCACATTCTCACATAATCCCAATACTGTATCAAGATGAGAGTGAGCACCCATCGTTTAATTTAGCTAGCAAAAAATATGGCTTGATGTTTATTTATCAGCACACATCATAAACTGTTCATTAGCAAAATGAGACCAACACAAAGAGAGAAAAATCATGTTATCTGTATAGATACATATCAAAAGACACAGAACTAGAAATACTACTATGGTTAATTGGACACTAAAAGGAACCAAAACTATTTGCTGGGTAGGAGAAATGTGTCCAGTAGGGCAAACAGATTCAGTCTGAAGGAGGCGGTACCCAAACTTAATCTGAAATTGTGCTTTATTCCCCCAAACTACTGGAAGTTACATCACACAACACATTTCATCCATGGACTGCACAGGGAGTCCTCGACTTATATCCATTTGTTTAGCAATAGCAATAACACTTAGACTTAAGTACCACTTCACAGTGCTTTACAGCCCTCTCTAAGCGGTTTACAGAGTTAGCATATTGCCCACAACAATCTGGGTTCTCATTTTACTGACCTCAGAAGGATGGAAGGCTGAGTCAACCTTGAGCCTGGTGAGATTCGATTGCCAAACTGCTGGCAGCCGGTGATCAGCAGAAGTAGCCTGCAGTACTGCACTCTAACCACTGCACCACTGCGGCTCATAATGATCGTTTGAAGTTACAACGGCTCTGAAAAAAGTGACTTACAATCACTTTTCACACTTATGACCATTGTAGCATCTGCACAGTCACACAGTAAAAATTTGAGTGCTTGGGAACTGGTTCATATTTATGACGGTTGCAATGTTCTAGAGTCATATGATCACTTTTTGCAACCTTCTGACAAGTAAAGTCAATGGGGAAGCCAGATGCACTTAACAGCTGTGTTACTAACTTAACAACTGCAATGATTCACATAACAACTCTGGCAAGAAAGGTCGTAAAATGGGGCAAAACTCACTTAACAATTGTCTTGCTTAGCAATAGAAATTTTGGGCTCAATTGTGGTTGTTAGTTGAGGACTATCTGTACTTTTAGCTTACAAAGTCTTATGAAAACCCCAATATCTCAAACTTCAACTAAGTATAATATAATAGGATATATTCTACAGGGAAAGAACCAGGGGTGAAATGCTCCCGGTTCAGACCGGATCACCTGATCCAGTAGCAATGGAGGCGGGTGGTTCAGAGAACCGGTAGCAAAAATCCCTGCCACACACACACACACACACACACACACCCAGCTGAGCTGGACAATCATCAGAAGCTTTTTTTCACTTTTAAAAGCATTTTTTCTACAACCTCTTTGGCCGAAAAAATGCTTTTAAAAGTAAAAAAAAAAGCCTCTGATGATCGCGTGGCTCAGCTGGGATCGTCAAAGGCTTTTAAAAGCATTTTTTCAAAAGGCTCTGACAATCCCAGCTGAGTTGCCTGATCGGCAGAGGCTTTTTTCTTTTAAAAGCCTCTGACGATCCAAGCTGAGTTCCGTGATCATCAGAGGCATTTAAAAGAAAAAAAGCCTCTGCCGATCAGGCAACTCAGCTGGGATCGTCAGAGCCTTTTGAAAGCATTTTTTTTACAACCTCTTCGCTGAAGAGGTTGTAGAAAAAATGGTTTTAAAAGTAAAAAAAAAAATTGGCCATGCCCACCGTCACATTATCCCCTCCCCCTCACCAAGCCACCCCCACAGAACTGGTAGTAACAAATTTTAGATTTCACCACTGGAAAGAACTCATGCCTTCACATAACTCCCTGCCTTGTGTCATGGTTTCTTGTATCTATGTACAATATTAAAAAAAATAATAATAAAGAAAACCTCAGATCAATGATTAATGGAACTGAAAATAGCACATAGTTCTTGAGACAAACCCTTGATGAGTCTTGCATCAGGCACTGGATTTCTTTTAACATTATATAAACTCCACCCGACTGAGACAATAACTTTGCTTTATAAATTTCAATGAAAGGTGTGCCCAAAAGCTCCTTGATTTCAAAAGGAGTCAATTGGAATTTATGCTATTGATTCCTATTTCAGATTTACTAAGATTTTGTTAGAATAGTCCAGGGTCAAACTGAATACAAGAGAAACTATATAAAAATAAGTCCAAAGCACAGAAAATATTGGTTGGATCCCATAACATGGGCTAAAATATATAGTTGACTAATTTACCACTCAAGGACACGGTGGCTCAGTGGCTAAGATGCTGAACTTGTCGATCGAAAGGTCGACAGTTCAGCGGTTCGAATCCCTAGTGTCACAAAACAGGGTGAGCTCCCGTTACTTATTCCAGCTTCTGCCAACCTAGCAGTTCGAAAGCACGTAAAAAATGCAAGTAGAAAAATAGGGACCACCTTTGGTGGGAAGGTAACAGCATTCCGTATGCCTTTGGCGTTTAATCATGCCAGCCATATGACCATTTTCAGACAGCGCTGGCTCTTCGGCTTTCAAACAGAGATGAGCACCACCCCCTAGAGTCAGGAATGACTAGCACATATGTGTGAAGGGAACCTTTACCTACCATTCAATGAGCATAGAGAACCAGATGGTTTCCAATTGGTAAACTACCATAATCCTGTTAAACATAGGCTAGTGTGCCACTCTTTTTCTGTGCCTATTTTATTATTCCTAAAGTTGCAATGGATGACACTTTGCTAAATATTCTGATTGCAAAAAGCAGATAGTATGATAAAGAAATTATTTCTACTCTTACAGAAAAAAATGCATTTGGCTGCACAGGAACTTTATGAATATTTCTTTGTGTAAAGCCAATAAAGACACTGGGGACTTCATTATACATTTCTCAAATTCATCTAAATGTCAGCCATTATGACGTTAAGACCTAAGGTGCCCTTGCAGCTTATAAAGTCTCACCAACATTATGTCTGTGCTATTTCTGTGTTTCCTTTTCTTCTACTATTCCCTTTTCCTTTTTTAAAAATCTTTGCATGTCCCATCATGAGCAATAAAAACAGAGAGATAGTGAAATATTCATATAACACATATTTTTTGCCTATGGTACTTTAATAGGGAAAGCTATTAAGGACCAATGATTTGTGTATGACACACCAGATGCTTGCTATGCAAACATAATCGGGGCCAGTGGTGGGTTTCTACCGATTCATCCCAGTTCAGACGAACTGGTAGTGGTGGTGGCGGGAGGCTCCACCCACCTACCCGGATGTCATCATGGATGCAAAAGGTTCTGTGCATGCGCAGACGCACCACACACAGTCACAGTTCCGAACCGGTAGCAAAGGTAAGTGGAACTCACTACTGATCAGGACACTTGCTTCTTCTCCTTCATTCCACAGCTCTGAAAATTAGACCATGGTCTAGTGAAGTCTTCTTAGTTGCTGCAAAGTGGGATAAAACTGCAAAAATCTAGGCAACCGCTAGATGGAAGCAAAGAGTTACCAAGAACTCTCTTTGTTTCCATCTAATGGTAGCTTAGCGTTTTGGACTCCAAATATGATAGTCCTCCAGCAGAAACTTCACATGGTAACATGGGAAGCCTCATGTTTACTGGGCAAATTAGGAATTTATATGCAAATTGATTTATATGAATTTATATGAATTTCAGACATTATCTAAGCAGAGCTCCCTGGAACAGCATCTGAGGTACTAGGAAAAGCTAAAATGATAAGATTGTTCTTCAAACTGTTTTTGGAAATACAGGCATTGAGAGTTTATCTTCTTCTTCTTGTGCCATATCCGTCATCGGATGTTGGCGATCATGTTGGCAATCCTATTTTTGTCAACAGCCATATGAAAAAGTGTTGCTTTTGTGTTTATTTTAACGTGTTTAAAATAAAAAAAACCTTTTTATTAAAAAAAAAGAAAAAGAAAAAGTGTTGCTGAGTTTTGTCCAAACCAGTCCCTTAGATTTCGAAGCCATGATGTTCTTCTTCTGCCTGGACCTTGCTTGCCTTCAATCTTTCCCTGGAGGATTAAGTGAAGGATGCCGTATTTTTCTGAGTGTTGCATCACATGTCCAAAATATTCTAACTTTTGCTTTTTAGTGAGTCTTTATAGTACTACATTATTCTTTTATAAACTTTTAATGCATTTTTCATCTGCCAGAAGATTGTTTAAGCAGCCAATTCCTGCCCTCTTTGTTTCACTATCTCCTTATGCAAATATTTATACAATTTTTCAAATTAACAGTCTTGCCAAAGCAATGGGAATAATCCAAAGTGAAGCATCAAAGGAACCACCATCCATATCCGCATAACCCAATGATACATGATCCGAACAAGTTACCTAATTTACAGTAAGAAAACTATGGCTTTGGCTTCAAGTAATGTCATCTGGAGTAGGCGACTAACAGAAACAGATTACCCTGAAGCATATGTAGATACAATGTGATAGATTTACCTTGAGTGTCCCCTCTACAGCAAAAATATATCCTTATTCTGACTGTGAGTTTATACTATATGTATCTTGTTCAAAAATCAATAAAGATCAGGATAGTGACATAGATAATAAACTATGTGATGCAGTGGGAAATTAAGACATGATACAGATCTGACTCAGTACACTGGCTCTATACAACAGAGAGGATGAAAAAATGAGAGTAAAAAGATTGGGAAAGCTATAACTCAGAAGATTGTTCTGCAGGCTAGTTTAACTACTGTTCTGCTTAATATTTCTTAAAGAACAGTTTTCATGTAGTTAAGGAGAAAGGAAATGTCTTCTGAACTTGTTTTCAAGGGGAAATGTTTGGGTGAAATGTTCATGGGCAAAACAAGGGATTGTGCTAAACCTGGTTGTGGGATAGCTAAAAGTAGTGTGTGAGTTTCTGGTCATTTGTTTTTCAAATAGCAACCTGAAACTTCCCGGCTTTTCATGATCCCATTAATCTGAGGGAGAACATTTGGAACTAGCCAGTGGTGGGATTTAAATAATTTAACAACCGGTTCTCTCCCCTAATGACCGTCTGGGTGGGCGTGGCCATGATGGGCATGGCCAAGGGGTATGACAGGTAGCACTTGGCTTCCTGCAACCCCCGGGAGCAAAAACAGGCTGCGGGGTGGAGGGGGTACACCGCAACCCCCCCATGCCCTGGTTTGGGCCTAGTAGGCCTCCCTGCACTTACCTGGGAGCCACAACAGGGCACGTGGGGACTCCTGGAAGAGGCAAGACAGAAATGGGTGGGGCCATTCAGCAATTTTACTACTGGTTCGCTCAAACCGGCCCGAACCGGCTGAATCCCACCACTGGAACTAGCTTATCTCGCTCTTCCCTTTTTAAAAAAAGGATCAGGAATCCAAACAGGAGTGCTGTGGTGATGCATAACTGGAAAAAGCAGTAACACACATACTCTTTGCTACCTCACTATGAAAACCAAAAAAAAAATGTTTAAAAAAATCTAAAAATTTCTGAGAATAAATTTAGGGCTTGCACACACTGTACTTGCGAAAGCCTGCCCCTTCAAAGAACATTTTTGAGAAATTGGAGTACTTTTATGCTCATGAAGCACATATTGTGAGGGTTTAGAAAAACTCCCAAAAGGCTGAAGAAGTGTTCTACTCCTTCTAGTGATATCATTGTGTCACTACTTACAACCTGGAATGAACACCTCTCACTTCCGAATAGGTTTTAAGCCATTTCTTGTAAATGCTTAGAGCACTTGAAGTAGAGTTTTCTAGCAGATATATATTCATTTCTGTTTCTTGCAGTACGAATGTGAAGACTTTTTGGTATTTCTCATTAAATGCTCCTTTCCAATGTTACCTGTGAAACCAGTTATTCAGTTTCTCATTTTCTCTTCATTTCCATGTTCCTTGCCCTTTTAAATGAAATTGTCAGGATCTTCCTAAATATGTTTTATTGCTGGCTGTCCACTTTTACTCTGTTCTCATCGTAGTATTTTAAAGATGTAATGTTATTGGTATTCTTGCTTCTCATGGTAATTCACTGTGAAGGCAGTGAAACCCAAAGCATCAGACAATGAGGAAGGAAGTGGAAAGAAGGAAGAGGAATTCAGGTATAAAACAGATGTAGGAAGCACATGCAGGATCAGCCATAAAGGATTCAGATGCTTATACACTAATGTTCAAAGTATGGGGAACAAACAGAGTGAACTTGAAGTCCTAGTTAGTACATGAAGGCAGGTACAACATTGTTATCTTTACTGAAACTTGGTGGTATGGAACCCATGATTGGAATGTACTCCTAGAACAGGCTTGTCAAACTGGTGACCCGCAGGGGCGGGTATGTCACGTGCAGGTCACGCTCACCCTGGCTCCGCAAAGGAAAAAAACATCATGATATGTCACGATCCGGCCAGTGACGCAATCAAGTTTGACACCTGTGTCCTAGAAGGATATAAATTGTTCAAAAGTAACAGACCCAACAAAAGGAGGAGTTGTACTGTAAGTAAGAAATCACTACACATCTACTGAATACAGAATACCAAGGATAAAAGCCTTCTTGAATGCATTTGGGTGACTACTAGAGGTAAAAGCTGAGCCGAGGTGGCGCAGTGGTTAGAGTGCAGTACTGCAGCTACTTCAGCTGACTGCTAGTTCAGCAGGTCAGCAGATCAAATCTCACCGGCTCAAGGTTGACTCAGCCTTCCATCCTTCCGAGGTGGGTAAAATGAGGACCCAGATTGTTGGGGGCAATATGCTAATGCTAATGCAATATGCTAATATGCAATATGCTATATGCTAACTTTGTAAACTTTGTAAACCGCTTAGAGAGAGCTATAAAGCTCTATGAAGTGGTATAGAAGTCTAAACAACAACAACAACAATAATAATAATAATAAAAGAAATGACATTGCTGTAGGTCAGGGGTGGGTTTTACTTACCTTTACTACCGGTTCGCAACGGGAACGCACACATGCCTTGCTTCTGCGCAGATCAGTTCTAATGACATCAGGGTCAGTGGGCAGAGACTCCCGCCGGTTTTACTACCGGTTCTATAGAACCGGTCTGAACCAGGGACAACCCACCACTGCTTTAGGTGTATACTACAGGCCACCCAATCAAGCAGAGTATATAGATGAACTTTTTGCTAATCAGGAAACACAACACTGTAGTAGTGAAAGAATTTAACTACTCTGGCATCAACTGGGAGACAAACTTTGCAGCAAATGGGACATCAAACAGGTTTCTGAGGTGCCTACTGACAACTTTGTCATCCAAAAGGTAAAGGAGGGAACTAGAGAATTAGGTACACTGTACTTAATTCCTACTAATAAGGATGAAATGATTGAAGGGACATTGTAGGAACTTTGGGGGAGAGTGACATGTCATACTAGAATTCAACATAATGTAGGCACAGGTAATTGAACAATGTTTTAGACTTTAAGAGAGCTGTCTTCTATAAACTAAGAGAGAGATTAGGAAGGATTCCATGGATGTAAATCCTACAAGGAAAAGCAATTCAAGATGCTTGGAAAACTCTGAAAAACAAGATTATAGTCCTCAATGGAACTATACATCTACATGAACAGACCATGCAGTGGAGCACCTCAAGGTTCTATCTTGAGCCCAACATCTCAACATCTTAAACTGTTTTAATAGGATTGCTTATTTTAATTTTATTTCATTGTGATTTGTATTGGAATTTGTCATTTTGTAAACTGCCTTGAGTCCCCAGGGAGAAAGGCGGCATATAAATCGCAATAATAAATAATAAATAAATAAATAAATCTTCATTAATGACCTAGATGAGAGTCTAGGAAGGGAACTCATCAAATTTGCAGACAACACCAAACTGGGGAGCAGGGGAGGATTGCTAATAATTTGGAAGATAGACTCAAGATTCATAAGATTCCTGATAGACTTAGGCCCTATCCAGCAAGATGCAGTTCAGTGGTGAGAAAAATAAGGTCGTGCACTTAGGAGGGAAAAACCAAATGCACAAATGTAGAATATGCAGTGCCTGACTCAAGAGTAAAACTGTGAGAGGGATCTAGCTGCCCTAGTGGACCACCACTTAAATATGAACCAACAATGTACTACAGTTGCCAAAAAGTCAATGTAGTCTTAGACTCATCAACAGAGGGATAGCATCAAAATCATTAAAATGATAGTACAGCTTTATACTGCACTAGTAAGGCCACACTTGGAATACTGTGTCCAATTCTGGTCACCATAATGGAAAAAAGATGCTGAGCATAGAAAGAGTTTAAGGAAGAGTAACAAAGGTGATAAGAGGTCTGGACGCTAAATAGCATAATGAACCATTGAGGGAACTAAGTATGTCTATGGATAACATGATAGCATCAAATGGTCTTCCAGTATTTAAAGGGCTGTCCCAGAGAAAAGGTGAGGCAATTTTTTCTCCAAAGCACCAGAAGGCAGGACAAGAAGCAATGGATGGAAACACATTAAAGAGAGATCCAATCTGGAACTAAGGAGAAATTTCCTGACAGTGAGAACAATTTATCAATGGAATATCCCAGAGTCATGAGTGGTCCATCATTGCAGGTTTTGAAGAAAAATATTGGACAACTATTGGTCCAGAATGGTATAAGGTCTCCTGCTTCGGGCAGGGGGTTGTATTAGGAGACCTCCAAAGTCCCTTCCAGCCCTATGATTCTATGTTCTAACACACTTGTTTATCTTTTTAAGTTGCTACAAGATGAGTCCTATTTTGTTCCATTATTTACATGCATCTACTGAGTCAGTTATGTTACAAGTATCAGGGTATTATGAGGGTATCAGTAAGAGTGCTGAACTGAAAGTAGGAAAATAAGAAAGGACCCTTCACTTAACCAAGGAACTCGATGGCTGGATTCATACCATACACTTTTTGGGCCAGTGAAAGATCTAATAGCTTTCTTTCTTTCTTTCTTTCTTTCTTTCTTTCTTTCTTTCTTTCTTTCTTTCTTTCTTTCTTTTTTATTTATTAATTAGTCATATTTCTATGCCACCCACTCTCTGAGGACTCTGGGCAGCTTACACCAAAGACAGTATACTAAATAGCATATTGGCCCCCAACAATCTGAATCCTCATTTTACCCACCTCGGAAGGATGGAAGGCTGAGTCAACCTTGAGCCGGTGAGATTTGATCCGCTGATCTGCTGAACTAGCAGTCAGCTGAACTAGCTGCAGTACTGCACTTTAACCACTGTGTCACCTTGGCTCTTACATACTCACAACCAATTTGACTATGTTTGTTAATTTTGCTAGATGTTTGTGTGTGTAGCTTTTGCATTCTGTGAATCCAAACTGTTTGACAGATTTTCTCTGAATATATTGAGTGAATCCAGAAAGTAGATTAATTCAATATCTAAAGGTAAACATGTTCTGAGAACTCATCTATAAGGTCACCACAAGCCAGTTGTTATGTCACTGACAATCAGCCTCCTAGAATTGCATTGAGGAGAAAAAAGATGTAAGGGAGCCTTGTACATGTTCTGCATTATGCTTCTCAAAAGAAAATGGAATATAAATGTAATAAGACAGTTTGCTGGCCTGCCTGTACAGGCCATAAACTAAAGCAGCAACAAATGAAATTTTGGAATCTGCTTCCTTGAACTGTGAGATGGGTGGCAAATGCACCTTGAGTGCAATCTCAAAACAACTAGAGCATCACTTCAACATCATTGGCATTGACAAAATTATAATTGGTCAATTGCAAAAAACAGCTTTACTCAGAACAGCTTACATCTTGCAACAACCATCAAGCATCAACACCCGTCTGTTCCACGGCCTTGGAAGATCTCAATGGGTGGATAAAAATGCCAAATCCAGTCTGAACATCACACCGACTGTGCAACAAACCATAATAAAACCTATCAAGATGTCAGCATGAATAAATCCACACATTTGTAGAAATACTAAAAAACAATTTTGGGGAAAGGAGAAAAAAAACCTTTAAAGGGGGATCCTCAAAGGAGTGACCATACTTAGTGCTCCACATTGAGATAACCCTTGAGATATCTGAAGACTGCCTTATCTATCTGAAGGTAAATATACTTAGATCTTCTGTTTTCAAAGACACCATTACCTTGGTATCCCTCCTCTAAACTCAGTCGTTTATTGAGGTCTTTTTAAAGTTAGTTTGTCTGAAACTGGACAAAGTAGTATAGTGATCTAATAAAACACCTAAATTTTTTTCATAGGTATTATGAACAAGATAGATCTACCATTCTAAGCTTGTGCCTTTCTTTCCCTTTCCAGATACAAGACTTTATACTTGTTCCTGTTAAATTTTATCCATTCATTCCTCCTTCAGGAATATAAACCATTTCATCTAATCTACCTTTTGAGTTTATCAAAATCTATTCTGAAATTTAAAATAGAAATAGGACTCTTCCTAATTTCTCGGCCCTTGATATCATTAATTCAAGGATGACATGGTTTCCTCCAAATTTAGCCTTCTTGATAAATATTAAATCCAGGCTTCATTGTTCTTTTATTTCCTGACAGTTGTCTCCAAAAGATGACAGGACTTAGTTGGACATCTGACTCTTGGCAGGATTAGATTTACAGCACTGCTCAATGTCGCTAAAATGTCCCATTATCACTATTGTGTGATTCTTTAGAAATTTTGGTAACCAGACACATAAATAGATCTGTATCTGCTGCCTCTCAAAGCAGTTTATAATAAATGCCACGAGGATGTCACATTGATTTCTCTCTTCTTTTATTCTTATGCCAAAGCTCTTAACAATACATGAATTTTTGGTGTGTGCTTTATTTATATGTAGTGCAACACTCAATTTTTGTTGAGGGCATTGCTTTCAAATAAGTTATAGCATCCCCAGACTATGTCTCAGGCACATGTGTCACCCTGCCAAGTTTCAGTGATGGCGATGACATTTGTCATTGCACAGGTTATCCTACAAGCCATCAGTTCCATTCTCACATGGTTAACAATCTGGGGACATATCAAGTGGATGGCAGCTTTTCCCCATTCCCATAATATAAAAGAGGACCAAAGATACACAGCCCAAACACTCAGTTGTTTGTTAGCTCTATAAATACACAAATGTGCTTATAGAGCTAACACACACATTATTAGCAAATTATTTAAAAATAATTGCAACTTCCTTCTAATTGTTTCCAAAGTTTCTCTAAATTCAGACAGATGGGTCAGAATAGAAACAGCAGCTAAATTATTTTCCACCCAGAAGTCTATTTGAAAAATTAACTGAATAGTCATTTGTCAATTCTGAAATTCCAAATATAGAAGACAAATTGTTAAAAAGTACATCTTAAATAGCCGTCTTAAGTATAATTAACAATGTTTTGTAGAGGTCCTTGGTTTTTAGGGATAATAAATGTAAATTTTATACATTTGCTATCTGTTTGAAATCTTAGAAATGGAGCATATAATGATGTATGGTATTAAGAAATTTTAAACCACTGTAAACTTCCAACTATTCTGGAAAACCATAAACGTAGTAGTAACTCTACAGAACTTCTGATTTGTTAGTGCTGAAGGATGCTTTTATTTTAGATGGAGCTGAAGATGTAGTACTCGGAAGCATATATTATGTTCAGGTTTTTTCTTTGACTTGCTAGCTTTGAGTTGTATACACCCCTTGAATTGTTCCTTTACTTTCCTACATCCCTGTTGCCAATTAAGTTTCTTCAACATTATAAGCTTTTGATGCCATCTGGTGGTCAGACAGAAATGTTATAAAAGTTTTACCTTTATTTTCCTCACCGTAGTATTTGATTAATTAGAATTGCAAGAAAATAAATGTCGGGGTGAATGTTTCTATTCTTCCAAACATGACTTATTTTAAGATATTCTATTCTGTAAAGATGCAGATATGTGCTCACAACTGACAATAGTATGCTTATTTCTCACAGAACTGTGATTTTTTAAAATACCTCTCCCCCACTCCTCCTTTTGCATAACTCAGTCAGCCAGGTATGTTGTTACGCCTCTCTTGTGCCTGGGTAAATGCTATTAGAACATGAATTCCCTATTAATGTACTAAATATGATTTTTAAGAAAATTCCCTGATTCATGAACAAACATTAGTTTTATTGCATCATTAATAACTCTGAAATGGCATATAAATCAAGAAAAGAGTGCCTCTCACACCAATGCATAAAGGGACAATTTGCAACCTTTTTCTGCTGCCTTCATTTGAAGGAAGAACAGATTACAGGAAGATACTACTGTCCTGGAACTTTATGGTTGCCAGAATGCTACCTAGAAAACTCCCATGTACTTTTAAATCCTACAAAACATAGTAGCCATTCAATTCATTTCTTCTCATTCTCTCACACACAACCAGGAGTGAATTCTACTTACCTTTACTACTGGTTCCCAATGGGGCCGTGTGCGCATGCACAGAAGCTTTCTGATGACGTCAGGGTCAGTGGGCGGAGCCTCCTGCCGGTTTTACTACTGGTTCTATAGAACCAGTCCAAACCGGGGGCAACCCACCACTGCACACAACATGCTGTAATAAACAGGAATGCCCTCTGCCTAGCTGTTTGGTCTCTCACTGAGCTAGACCAGTATCAAATTTAACTGATGGCACTACAATATTTTGTCAGAAGCAGAGCGAGGAGGGAGAGAAGGAGGAAAGGAAGGAAGGTAGTTAGGTCTTGGACCTAGAAAATATGCAAAATAAACTGCAGAACTAAAAGACACGAAAAACAATTTAAAGTCACTTAAAATGCCTTTGAAAAAAAATCTTCAATCTATTGTTCGGGATCTGAGAGCCAACCATAACTACAGCAAAATTCTGCACACAGACACACACACACATTCTTCCTAGTGTTTTACCACAAGTGTAAGGTCTGCTTTTTTCAACAAAATGTTGATCCATTGGTTGTGACAGGAACTGACGGTCAGCTTGTTGCCTGAGCCTGATGTTGTGGGCTGAGAGTGTGATTGGCTAAAGTCACCCAGACAGCTTTCATGTCCAAGGTGGGGTAGAACTCAGAGTCTCCTGGTTTCTAGCCTGATGCCGCTAGACAAACTGGCTCTCTAAAATTCTGAATATTTTTTTAATAGATTAACAGAGTTGGAAGGGACATTATAGGTCATCTAGTCCAACCCCCTACTCAAGCAGGAGACCCTACACCATTTCTGTCAAATGGCAGTCCAATCTTTTCTTGAAAGTCTCAAGCAATGAAGCTCCCACAACTTCCGAAGGCAATTTCTGTTCCATTGGTTGATTGTTCTCACTGTCAGAAAGTTCCTCCTCATTTCTAGGTTGCCTCTCTCCTTCGTCTGTTTCTGTCCTTTATTCCTTGTCTGGCCTTCAGGTGCTTTGGAAAATAGCTTGACCCCCTCTCCTCTCTGTGGCAGCCCCTCAAATATTGGAACACTGCTATCATGTCTCCCCTGGTCCTTCTCTTCCCTAGACTAGCCATGCCCAGTTCCTGTAACTGTTCTTTATATGTTTTAGTCTCCACTCCCCTAATCATCCTGGTTGCTCTCCTCTGCCCTTTTCTAGAGTCTCAACATCTTTTTTATATAATAAAAATTCAGTCACTTGGCAGCTGGTATATATTTACAACAGTTGCAGCATCTCAGGTCATGGAATCACCATCTGCAACTTTCCCAACTGGTTTCCAACAAGCAAAGTCAATAGGGGAAGCCAGATTTGCTTAACAATGGTGTGATTCACATAACAACTGCAGTGTTTCACTTCCCAGCTGTGCAGAAATATCATAAAATCGGGCACAACTCACTTAACAACTGCCTTGATTAGCAACAAAAATTCTGGTCCCAATTTCCTGGTTAATTAATACTTTCTATTTCCTTTTTCAACAAAATGTTGAGTGGGTGGATATGGAGAGAGAGAGAGAGAGAGAGAGATAGATAGATAGATAGATAGATAGATAGATAGATAGATAGATAGATAGATGATAGATAGATACATGCATACCTACATACCTACCTACCTACATACATACATACATACATACATACAGTACATACATACAACAAATGTGGCAAACCCTTTGCACTGCTTATTCCTTTCCCTTTTAGTATTAAACTGACAATGTGCCACACAGTTTATGGATTGTAATTTTAGTATAGTTAGACCATGTATAATTGACAGACTGGATTTTATCACAGATTTTAGTTGTTATTTAATATTTTATACTTGAATTTTTAATTGTATATTTACTGAGTGTTTTTATTTGTTCTGGTCTCTGCTCTATGACTGTAATGAACTGAACTGAACTGAACTGAACTGAGGATAGATAGATAGATAGATAGATAGATAGATAGATAGATAGATAGATAGGAATATCGATGGTGGAAGCCAAGGTAGAGTTTATTGTTTTGATACTTGCCTGAAAGCAGAACTACCAAGTCAGGGCTGGAAAATTCAGATGGCCATTAGATGGTAATGTCTACATATATAATCTTATTCACTTTCATTACAGTTATCTCCATTTCCAAACAGATTCAATCAGAAATTGCAATTAATGTTTCCAAACAATATAATGCAAGATAAATTCTGGCACCTGGATTTTAAATTTAACATGATATTAATTTCAAACGCACTGTAAATTATGAAGAGTTCACTTGGTAGGATTGTCTATTAACCACAGCCAATTCATAATTAGACTAAAATGAAGAATTGCTATTTAAACTAGTATGACACATAACTTCAGTGTAAGTTCGCAACCTAGATGTTGCTCTTTAAACAGTACTAAACAGTATCCTTTCCATTTTGATGAATAGTCTGGGAACCATTGTCTTAAAGATATTAAAATAAATATTTATAAACCAGAAGAGTTCTACTTTACTCTGCAAATGGTACTTCACATTTTCATACTAATTTATATAAGAAAGACTAACCATCCTTACAAGCGTCAAACTTACACCAAAAGGTGAGGCTAGCCTCTGAAATCCTAGAATGCTTTTTTTTAATGTGAAAGGAGTTTGTACATTCCCACTCATAGAAAGCAGGAAGAGATTATTTACATTACCCATTCTGCAATTCAATTACTTTCATAAGATCCTACAACCTTTCAGACTATGAAGATTAGTGCAACAGTACTAATGAGAAGTACAACACCTGTGCGAATATGCATTTCCTAAATTCCCTGCTATCTGTGCTAAGGAAACTATGGTTTTATGGTTGTTGTTATTCTAGGTATTATAGGATCTGTATGGGAAGTATTCAGTTACTACAGATATTGTTTAGATCTATAAGATATGCATACAGACAGGATAAAAATGGGTAGCATGGCAGCACGTTGGCCTCTTTAGAGTGTCTAAAGTTATATCCTTAAATTTTTAGTTGTCTGTATTTATTATGGCTTTTCATCTTCCTCATTTGGTTGAGTCTTTTGATTTATCATTGTCTGGACCTAGAAAACAACAGAAAACAAAATATCCAGAGTTTCAGTCATTATAGATTCTTCAGATATAACAGTAATTACAGAAGATACCTTATGAGGATGAAGTCTATTTCAGACTTCGTATATGTGGTGCTGCTGCACAATAGAATGTCTAATGAATGCAATTAACAATATTCATACTGTTTTGGGTTACAGATAATGCAAACATTTAATGTATTTATCACAATTGTGACAATTACATCTTGGGAACTAATTGTGAGCTTTTCTGGACCAGGAAGAATTCAGGTCCTTATTATCACATAATTGAACTACAGCAACTATGTGGAGCTGCTCTTGAAAACTACCCAGTGGTTTAAACTGATACAGCTTGCAGCATTTCAGATTGATCCCTTTGAGATTTGCCTACATAGCGTTCTATTCCAGAATCGGCACTAACTACCAATCATTTTTAAAACCTTGCTTCAAAGTGAATCAGGCCACCCTAAAATATCTACAGAGGCCTTGGACCAGGGCCTTCTCAATGGCTACATCCCTAATAGAGGTTGCCTCCCTATATATATGAACCATGTCTTCCCTCCTGAACTTCTGAAAAGGGAAAAAAAATCCATGGCTTGTTAAAAACCAAGAGACCATTTAGGACAGTGATGGTAACCTTTTCCGGACCGAGTGCCCAAAGTGCGCATGCATGCAAGTGCGTGTGCCCAAATCCCCAAAATGTAATGCATGCATGGCCCCCTTGCAGGCGCCCTGCCCTCCATGCATGTGCCCCCTAACGCATTCGTGTCAGAGACCCAAAGAGCAGCTGGCTGGCAGGAAGCGCATGTACATGCACAGCAGAGCTGAACCGGGGCGACGGCTCATATGCCATCAGAGAGGGCGCTGCGTGCCACCTCTGGCATGCGTGCCATAGGTTCACCATCATGAATTTAGGATGTTAGGTTTTCTTTTGTGATTTACCTTAGTTGGCTAGGACAGTATATAGTTATTGTCACGGTTTGATATTTTTAACCTTTATTTCTGTTGTGTATTGAAGGAGAGTGGCATGGAAACACCAGTAATAAATTCTTATTATTCATAGATGCATACTGTAAAAATGTTGTCAATCAAGGGCTCCTAGAAGAAGTTCACTCTCTCCTTACCGCAGGCTTAGCTTCTGCATAAATTAACACATCCATTTTCATTTCTAAAACCTAACAGCCAGTTTGGTCTAGTCACGGCACCAAGCCAGAAACTGTGAGTTAGGCATCAAAGCCGGCTCTATGACTTTGAGCCAGTCATTTCCTCTCAGTCTACATCAGCTTTGGCAACAAGCTGGTCAATCAATTCCTACCACAACCAACAGATCAACAGTTGGTTGACTCTGTGTATGTATGTGTGGGGAGGGGGGGAGGGGAGAAACAAACTCTGCATTTGCAGGAAAAATGCTAGGGAGGAAAAAAAATAAGTTCTATAAAAAAAGAACATAGGCTGCAGAGAAACAGTTGATTTATTCTCCTTGGTCTCTTAGGATAAGAAAAAAAGAGTGGGAACTTTACAGAGAGAGATCCAAACATAAAAATAAGGAATGATTTCCTGACTCTGAGAGTTGTTAAACCACAGATTGGCATGCTTCCTGGAGTCATGGGTTTTCTATCATTAGAGGTTTTGGACAGTCATTTCACATGATCTGAGGATTCCTGCCCTAAACAGGATGTTGAAATAGAAAACCTCCAAGTTCCCTTCAAATGATTCTATGAACTATTTTCAACACTCTACATCCAGTAACATCACTGCATTATACCCCCTGCAGCCATCAAAGACCAAAATACTTGGGAGGAAAAATGCCTCCAACCCTGCTTTAGAACATGCCATAGGATATACTATGCACATTATATTTGTATTTATGAAGGTACACTTAAGGGGACATGGTGGCTCAGTGGCTAAGACACTGAGCTCGTTGATCGAAAGGTAACAGCATTCCATGTGCCTTTGGCATTTAGTCATGCTGGCCACATGACCACGGAGATGTCTTCGGACAGTGCTGGCTCTTTGGCTTTGAAATGAAGATGAGCACCGCCTCCTAGAATCGGGAACGACTAGTACATATGCGTGAGGGGAACCTTTACCTTTTTAGGTACACTGTTTAAAAACATCATGACAAATACTTCCTATATATATAATTCACCTGGTAGCAAGGTGGCTCTTTTGTTAAACAAGAGGTATTTGCTAAATATACCTGCTCAAGGTACATTAAATTTCAGGCAAAGTGGGATAATTCAGAACATATGTTCATTTAATAAGAGCAGAGAGGACAGAATAATTTTATTCTGATTTTGGGTCTCCATGAAGCTCTGACATTCACCTGTTTTCTGCAATCCTGACATCTTGTAAAGATGCCCCTTATAGTCACGTTAAAAATAAATAAAACCAACAAACCCAAGATGAGGAGATGAGGGAATGAAAGTACTGATTGGTTTCAAATTGATACCTGTGCAGAGACCATTTTTAGCCAACGAAACACGGCTTCTTGGTGGTTAGAGAAATGTTGGGAGTTAAGATTTACTCTGCTCAGTCTTATTGTTACTTAGTTACCCATTTTCTAGAGTTGTGTGATCATATATTTTGACCTATGTTAATCTGCTAATTCAATGTTTATTTACTTTATGGAAATTTATCTATTTTTGCTTCAACCCCTGATAAAAAGTCATATCGCATTCAGAAAAAGCATTGTATTTTTTATAAGTGCCTCTTTTCTCCTCAAGCTGTTGGTTTGAAATTTAGAACCATTTTTCTGTGCAAGGCAGCAATTATTAGTGCAAGTATTATCAGATTTTGTCTAAAGGCCAAAATTATGAGCACTGTAAAAGAAATGTACACAATTCAAAACCTGTGTTCTAATTTCTATCACAGTTGGTGCCATAAAGTCCTAGCTTGTTAGTTGATGAAAAACAAAATGTTTTGCCATTTATTATTTCTTCACTGGTAAACAAATCAATTATGCTCCTTTCCCAGATTTGCATATCAAATTAGATTTGTCTACTTCTGGAGCGTGCAGAATTTACTGACTCAGATGGTACATACATATGGATTATCTGGTCTATCTTTTCATTTTCTAAAACTCTGCAATGCTTTAGGTTTGATTTGGAAGAGGTGCTTCAAAATGTATGGGAGTAGAAAACAACTTTTTTCTGGGACCCATTAAAACAGTTACTTGTTCCGGGACTCATTAAAACAGTGAGAAGATTTCTGCTGCAGCTTTGCAATATGGAAAGAAACATGGCTGCTTTAATGACTCATTGATAAATGCTGTCCTATGCTGTGCAGAGATCCACAGAAGCTCTTTCAGATCAAATCCAGATTACTACATAGCTCTACCACCTTCCATAAATCAACACAATTTTTCCCATAGTTCAACTATGGGCATACAGATGTTCTCTGGCATTATCACAGATTTATTTGCTGCAACAGGTAGACCCTCAGGTTATGACAGCAATTGGGACGCTAAGTGCTGCAATCATAAAGCACAACATCATGTGACTGCATTGCTTGGTGATGGCAATCCCAAGCAGTGCTGGTTGCTATCATAACCACAAGAGGTGCAGGTTGTTAAGTTGGAGGTGGTGAGAAACATAGTTAAAGAGCACATAATGGGTAGGACAAGCCAAGGTAGGGCCTGGGATGGTTGATGCAAGTCACAAGAGGGCCTGGGAGGGTCATTGTAGACCATGAGTTGCAGGAGGCCTAGGAAAACCAGCATGGGTGGGAGCATGGCGCAGGAGGGAGAAAAAACAGAAGCCACTTACTAGAGTGTTTTGCAGCTTTTTCAGATAGCTTCCCCACTAACTTTGTTTGGCAATCATGTGACTGCAGATTCCTTCAACATCATAATGCAAGCCAAATACATACCAGATTGTGATCACATAGCTATGGTGTGCTGCAATGGCTGGAACCTTGGGAGGTGAACTTGTCTATCCATTTTTCACTGCTGCCATAACATTGAATGGTCACTGTTTGAATGGACATCAGCCAAGGATTGCTATCTTTTCTAAAGCAATATGTATCTATATATACTCAAAACTGCACTTTTTTCTTCACCAAACTATTGCAAACATACCTGATTTAATATAAACTGTAATGGATTGTCAGGTTTCACATATACCAAGTTTTCCGTGATCTCCTGAAAATAAAGAAAGTAGTGATTACATTTTTTTTCATAAAAAGCAAGTAAAAAAGATGTGTCTACAAAAAAAACAAAAAGGAATTGAAAGCTGCATCAAAATACAGATTCTAAATCATAGGACCACCAAGTCCACCTTCAGCCATGGAAACACACTGGATGACTTTGAGCAAGTCACTCTCTTAGCTCAGACTACCTCATAGGATTGTTGTTGGGATAAAATGAAGGGAGATTCCCATATAAGCTGCCTTGTCTTCCTGGAAGAGTAGGCAAATCCTGTGTGGTTGCAGTATCCCATGATCATTTGCGATCCCCTGCCAGCTTCCCTATTGATTTTGCTGTTGGAAGCCAGCAGTAAAGGCCACAAATAGTGAACATGTAACACTGACCACAGAACAGTGTGGGAGCTTCATCACTTGAGACTTTCAAGAAAAGATTGGACTACCATTTTTCAGAAATGGTGTAGGGTCTCATGCTTAGGTGGGGGTTGGATTGGATGACCTATAACCGTGATGGCAAACCTATGGCATGCGTGCCACATGCGTACACCGGCCACCTGATTTTTGGCCCTTCCCGGCCCACCAGAAGTCAGGAAATGGGCTGTTCTGGCCTCCGGGGGGGGAGGGCAGGAGGAGTTTTCGCCCTCCCCAGCTCCAAGAAAGCCTCTGGAGCCTGAAAAGGGTGAAAAATGAGCCTACAGGGCTCACCATGCCATCGCGTGCCAAAAGTGGGGGGAACATGGGGGGGGTCACACCTGCATGTGTGGGGGGCGGGGTGCATTGAATTATGGGTGTGAGCACACACACGCGCAAACCCCCGCACTCCCCTCGCTTTCGGCATGCGACGGCAAAAAGGTTAGCCATCACTGACCTATAAAGTTCCTTCCAACTCTGTTAATCTGTTAAAACTATAATGTCATAGTTATGAACTGGCTGCTACCCACTCAAATTGTGACCATATGACTGTAGGGATGCTGTGTGACAGTCACAAATACAAGGACCCATTGAAGGTCCCCTTTGTTCAGCACCATTGCAACTTTAAATAGTCTTTAACCAAGTGGTCATTCAATGACGACTACTTGTACATCATTTTGGTTTGGTCATACCCTATCAATTGTATTGAATCCCATTCTTCAGACAACACTTGAAGGAGGACTTAAGAAAATTGGAATAGATCCAGAGGTAACCATGATGATGACATTAAAAACTTAAATCCTTAAGATATACTGAGGACTGGGAATGTTTGTCTTCTAAAAGTGAGGAAAGGGATGTGCATAAGATTGGACTTTCCAAACGCTTGAAAAGATGTCACATACAAGGAAGTCAAGTCAAATTTAAAAGAAGACAGATTCTGATTGAACATTTGAAAAAAAAAAGTATAGTATAAGAGCAGTTCAATGGTGGAACAAATTACCCAGAATGGTGGTGGGCTCTCCTTCACTGGTTGTATCCAGGCAGAGATTGGATATCCATCTATTGTAGTTATATTAATTTGAATTCCTGCACTAAGCAGGGGTTGGATTCACTGGCCTAAAAGGCCCCTTCCAACTCTATGATTATATGAAAAAGATGCAAAGTATATTGTCTCAGATTTTAAAAATGGGTCACTTTTTGAAATGGGAATAATAGGATATGCACAAGTTACAGCTTGCTACGTGTTAGAAAGGAAAAAAAAGCCCAGAACCGAGTAGATGAGATTCTACTGAGCTGGAGCTACAAAAAAACCTTGGCTACGTAGGGAAAACCTGGCTAGAAGAAAAACATATATATATATATATATATATATATATATATATATATATATATATGTATGTATGTATGTATGTATGTATGTATGTATGTATGTATGTATAAAAGCTCAAGTGATTACATCATTTGGTATTTTTATACGTACATTCAGACATCTATTTGAAGAACTAAAAATCTGAGTTAAATGTATCTGATGATGCTGTCGTGGCTGAGCTATCACAGACACCACTGATCACTTATTTATTTATTTATTTATTTATTTATTTATTTATTTATTTATTTATTTATTTATTTATTGGTTCGATTTATATGCCGCCCTTCTCCGGAGATTCAGAGCGGCTTACAATGCATTAAGCAATAGCTTTCATACTTTTGTATATACCTGCTTAGTAGGGCTTTTGCCCCCTTCAAGCGGTGTTCTTTTTTTTATACAAAGTCAGTTTATTGCCCCCACAAACCGGGTCCTCATTTTATCTACCTCGAAAGGATGGAAGGCTGAGTCAACCTTGAGCCTGATGAGATTTGAACTTGCAGTAATTGCAGGCAGCTGGTGTTAACAGTACTTTAGTCTGCTGCGTCACCAAAGCTTTTCCAGAATCCCCAAACCAGAATCATCATAGAAACAGCATTAAAATGCACACACTCCAAGTGTTACAAGGATCAAAAATCAAAACCACCAACAAAAAGTCATTAATTTAGCATGTGACACATAGTATTTATGCACACTGCTACAATTCCACTAATACTGGTATCTGTTCTTTGTTTTTCAGCTTATATTACAGTTTTCTTTTGTAGTAAAAATGAAGTGTCCTTTGAATCAACTCCTAGTGACTATGTTAATATATCTGTGTAGCTTTTTTGGCAAGAATATGAAAATGGTTTCCCATTTTCCCAGCCCTAGAATTTTCTAAAGGATCCTGCATCGAAGTCATAGTTCTTTGACTTACAAATGAAATGGCCTTGAAACAGGTGCTTTAGGACTTGTAAAACACTTCTGGACATCGCAAAATGTCACCACCTGCCCCCACCTTAATCACGTAGCCATATTTTGGGTGATTGGCAACTGGCTCACTTTTTATCACTGGTTGCAGCATCTCTCGATCATGTGACTGCAATTTGTGACATTTTTTGATGGTTTCCAGGGTTTTGTTGGTCTCCAGCAAAAAAAAATCCCCATCCATTCAAAACAATGGGTTCACTTAATGACCGTGTTGTTTGCTTAATAACTGTGTGATTCATTTAATGACCACGGTGATCCGCTTAATGGCAAAAATTATAAAACAAAATTGGTCCAGTCATATGGATGCCTCAACTTATAGTCGCAAAGATTTTATGATGAGATTTCCAGTCCCAATTGTGGTCATAAGTCAAGGGCTACCCATAACTAGGTCAAATCCTTCATAATTGTTTCCAAGGTCAGGCAAGGTTATTAGGCGCTGAAGCCTTGAATGTTAACTTTAAGTTAGAGAATGTTCCAGTAAGACAAGCGAAAAAGGCCAGTGGAATGCTGTGCCTTCTTGATAAATATCTTATGCTTGAAAATACTTGATTGCGTTTCTCTAACATTACAGATAATACCACTGAAATATTTCTGAACCAGTTTCTGAAGTGCTAGATCTAAAACAGATTTTCAAGTACAACTGGAAACAAACGTTAAAGACAGTTTTAGGAAATCATTTTCCAACTGTATTTATTTATTTATATCAGTGGTGGGTTCCTCTCAGTTCGGCCCAGTTCCACCAAGCCGGTAGCGGGGATGATATGACATCACCAAACCGATTCTGCCTCCCCGCTGCCCCCGCATTATTCTTATCTTTTATTTGGCCCCACCCCCAATCTATTGCTGCCTCCTGAGTCCCAGCTGATCGGCTATAAGGAAAAAGCTGTTTAAACTCTTGCCGCGGGGCTTCAAAGGGCCGCCCTACTGCTGATCAGTATTAAAAGGCAGTGTGGTGGTAGACCGGTGTCTTCAAAAACAAATGAGTAGACCGGTGCCTCCAAAAACAAATGAGTAGACCGGTGCCCACAAAAATAAATGGGTAGACCAGTACCTGCAAAAATAAATGAGTAGACCGGTGCCTATACAGCTCTGCAAGCAGTTAAAAGCCTGGTAGACCAGTACCTCTGCTAAATCCTAAACAATTGTCACATGACCATCAAGCCATGCCCACAAAATAAGCCACACCCACAGAACTGGTAGTAAAAAAATTTAGAACCCACCCGATTTATATCCCACCTTTATTGTAAGTATTCCTTGAGTTCTGATATGACCATAATTGGGATGGGAATTTCCGTTACTAAGCATGGTGAATCACACCTGATTTTACAATCTTTTTGCTGCAGCTGTTAAGTGAATCACTGCTGTAGTTAAATGAAACACATACAGTAGCTATTTAGCAATTCAAAGGTCGCAAATGGCAATCCAATAACCGAGATGCTGCAACCATCATAAATACATGCTGGTTGCAAAGTGCCTGAATTTTGATCATGTGATCGTAGAGATGCTGGTATGGTCATAAGTATGAATCCCAGTCATAAGTCTCTTTTTTCAGTGCCATTGTAACCTTGAATGGTCACTAAATGAATCGTTGTAAATCGAGGATCAGCTGTATTCAATATAGTAGTGCAAAACTTGTATTCAAAATTGGAACTAAATTGGAAGGCAAATTTGGAGCATAGGAACTTGTACTGTTTTTTGAAGGTTATCCTTGATAATTTTTTTCCAAGAATAACATTAATTAATAATAGTAAACATTTAAGTGGTTAATATATTGTTATCTTGAATTGAATTGGATACACAGGACAGTTAAGTAATCAGGGGACAAATAAGGAATGTTATAATCCTGAAACTAGGATGAAGTAACCTTCATCTCCAGAGACAACCTAAACTGCTGGGTCCTGAACTCAGGAATACTTGGCTACATAAGGATGGGTAAGATAATTCAACTCAACAACTGCAATATTCATATTCAAGTTAAATAGTCGGGAAGGGCAAGAAGAGAGGAAGTCACCTGAAATATCTGCAGGATGTTATGCTTCTCCACATATTGAAGAGAAATCTCAAAAGGATCTAGATAAACTGTTGGCATTGGTTCATTCTCAGGAAGTTCCTCAGCAACTTGAGCTAGTGGAGGAGCCTGTTGTACCGCTTCTTGAGATGCTGTTTCTTGAACCTGCACAATGTTTTCCACTGATCTGATCAAAGCCCTTGGAAAATCACATTTTTTCTGTGTCATCAAAGATCCAAGAGTTTGGAAAGATGAAGAGGGAGACCAAGTCTCAATTTGTGGCACTGAAACTTTTGGAGTTGGCCCAGAAGCTTCTGGTGTTTGATCTATAGCTAACACTACTTCAAGTAGTTGGGCACTAGTCCTAGATGTTTCAGTTGTAGACACTGGCAATGTAGGCTGTTTCTGCACTTCAGTAATCAGAATGTTTTCAGGCTGTTCCTACAGTATATGCAAATCAGAAAAAAAGTTAGTATAGTTAAGAACCAGAAATGAACATATTTTTCTTATATATTATTTGATCTACAGTTACAATATAGACATGCCCGCCATACTATTCTCTTTCAGAGGAAGCAGCATTCTGCAAAATACAGAAAAAGAGTAAAACTAGTAGGAAAAAAAGAAAAGTAAGAAAAAAAGAAAATATATCTACTTTATACCAATTTATAGTATTTTTCCATAACTTTTTATATTGCAATTTATCCTTACTTCCTCTTTATTCATATGCCCCTTTATTCATTGTCTGTGTTAACAATGACCATCTCTTCCTTTTCCAGCATCTTTCATTAATTCCATCCATGGACTCCCCTTTGTCTAGAACCACTAATTATTCTTTCATACATCATTCATTTTTGTACTCAATCTGCATTCATTCAATAACCATTCATTCTTGAAAAAAACTCTACACATTTGGGGTGGAACTTTTGCTAGGCTTCAGCTGAACCCTGTTGTTCCTATACAAAACTATAGCAAACCATCGTTCAGGTTCATTTTTCTTTTGTAACTCATGAATCTCTAAGGTGTCACCTGCTTCCAATGGCTGAGCTCATATATCACATAAACAACAAAATTTTAAGATACATCTAATACAGAAGAATCTAGGCTGCTAAGGCAACTTTGCTTTGCACAAAGGCTAGATTCTTATATCAGCAGACAACCTCATGCCAACAGCGGCTTAGTACAATGCATAACCCAGTCACTTCTCAGATCAGAAAAAATACGGATCTGTCTAAGAAGCAGGAAGTGGATATCTAACTCAATTTCTGGTTATGTCTAACATATTACATTGTCTTGGTTAATCTAAGTAATTGCATCAACTTTGCCTAGCAGCTTGGCTATATACTTTGCATTTATCTTTTATACTCCATAATTTTCTCTTTGTTTTGCCTTTGGGGGAATTTTGAGTATGCCTTTAAAAAACAGTACTACTATCATGCACTCTGATATTTAGTCAAGTATAGTAGCTTTCTTTTTACCTTCCCTCTAGTAGACTCTCTAGTAGAATATTTAAATAGTTAATTAATTAAAAGTTTTAAACCCATTCTTCCAAAATATATGCATCACTCAGGGTAGATAACAACCAATATAGGCAACCACAATTGGAACTAGAATCTTGATTGTTGAAGCAAAGCCATTGTTAAGTGAGGCATCCTTACGACTGCTTCACTCAACAAACATAATCCCAGCTGTTCCAAATGTGGCAGTTAAGCAACCACGCGGGTTGCCAAGCAGATGGAGCAAAAGACCTGCCTCCTGAAGGAGGACAGGCAGCTCTATGCTGTGCACAGAAGGGAACTCCTGCAACAGGCTGCAGAACTTAAGTGTGCACCTTCAAGATCCAAGTTTCATTCCTGCAGCCCACTGGAGGATTCCCCCCCCCCAGGCAGAAGGGAACCTCTGTAGCAGGTTGCAGAAACAAAACTTGGATGATGAAGATCCGAGCTTCATTTCTGAAGCCCGCTTGAGTTCATATCAGGGGTGAAATCCAGCAGGTTCTGACAGGTTCTGGAGAACTGGTAGCGAAAATTTTGAGTAGTTCGGACAACCGGTAAAAACCGCATCTGGCTGGCCCCAGAGTGGGGCGGGAATGGAGATTTTGCAATATCCTTCCCCTGGAGTGGGGTGGGAATGGAGATTTTACAGTATCCTTCCCCTGCCATGCCCACCAAGCCATGCCACGCCCACCAAGCTACACCCACAGAACCGGTGGTAAAAAAAAATTGGATTTCACCACTGGTTCATATCCCTTCCATGTACAGAAGAGAACTGCTCTGGCAGGCAGAAAGAATGAAGCTGGGATCTTTAGGATCGGACTTTCAATTCTCCACCCTGCCGGAGGAGTTCAACTCCCCTCAGTGCATGAAGGGGGACACTTTTGAAGGAGTGCAGAAATAGGACTCAAGTCTTCTGGCTCTGACTTCCATTTCTGCAGCCCTTCAAAAGTGTTTTCCTTCCCTCCATTTTCCTTTGAGGAGTTACAGAAACGGTCTGACCTCAGAAAGTCTGACCTCCATTTCTGTAGTCCTCCGAACTCTTTGGAAGGACAGCAGAAATGGCTAAGTTTCTCTCCAATGGCTAAGTTTCTCTCCCAGCAGGCAACCTTTTCATTCTCAAAGGGCTGCCTGCCAGAAGGAAATCTCAGTTCTGCAGCAAGAGTTTGCAAATCCATTGATTTTATGGGGAAGCTGGCAGAGAAGCTGGCAAATGGAGATCACATAGTCACAGGGCGCTTGCCAACTGATGGTAAGCATGAACAGGCTGCCAAGGACTCAGATCATGATCAGTTGACCATGGTGCGGGGGGCGGAGGCACTGTAAAGCATCCTTTCCAAGGCCATCATCAAGGACTTCCTGTTCAGAATCAAATCATTCAAAAGAGAAGCAAGAATGTCACTTAAAAAGAACAACAAATATCTAATAAATATTATCTAATAAGAACAGGCAGAGAAGCTTTTCAAGTAAACTGAATACATTGCCAAAGAGGAAAATCTTGAAAGGTTAATGAAAGACCCCAAGGGAAACCATTAGCTTGGCCAAGAAAGTTTCATGGTCAGTCTTTTTGCTGTTGTTCCATCACAGTTGGGACACAGTTGAGTCACAGCTATCTATAATAAGCACATCAAATCTGTTAGAAGGATAGATTTGTTTTAGATATGAGAGTTTATATATTTATTAAAATTGCCATGGTTAGTTTTAACAATCTTAAGGCTGCAATGTCTGTCAAACAGCCTAATTAAGTTAAAACATGATTACTAATAGAGCATTCCTAGTTAACCTTAACTCTTAACAGTTAGATATGGACATCCTGATCTAGAAAAAAGAATGCTCTGAAAATACACAGTAGACCTTATTTTTATTTGTAATAATGGGAGAAAAGGATTATTTATCAGAGACAATTTAAATTCTATTTTACTTGATTCTTTTTTCTGAAATTTTACTATGTTGCTATATTTCAACAGTTCATTTTATCTATTTGTTATTACAAATATACAATACCCAGAAACATCCCAGCAGCCCTCATCTGTACTGGGAAGCTATAGAGGTCTGAGCCTGGTTAGTACTTGAATAGAAGATCACCAGGTAATACCAGACCTGTAAGGCAAATATATTCTGTAGTGTTGTTAACAAAAAAACATGAACATCTTGTAAAAATTGAATGTTGTTCCAGGGGATTTTATTTTATTTGCATGTACTAATTTGGTTAGGTTTCATACCACCTCATCCTGGATCTCTAGGACTCAGGACTACAATCTTATGTGTCCTTTATGTTTACTTTAAACTGAAGAATTCACTTCAAAGTAAACATAAATTGGATTATTCCACTTTGGGGAGATGGCAACAGGTGCAACTTGTCAAGGAAAGAGTTATTATAAATGCAATGGAGGTGTAAACGTTGTGTTTGAATTATCACTCTTCTAGCACTGAATATAACTATAAGATAAGATAAATCATAAGAATAAATTGTCTGTTAATCAAATCTTCCCAGGCAGGGCCAAGGAATTGTAAGAGTTGAACTCTCAAACTTTGGTTGGGAAAAGCTGCAACAAATATTTAAAGTGTTCCCTTCCATTTCATGGCCATTTAAGGGCCTTGCCTTTCTTACATTTTTACAAACCCTTTGTGGCAGTGCCCCTTGCTCCTGGGTAACAAATTTAGGCTTCCTCTCTAATAAAGTTTGTAGTCCATATCAACTTCTCTTAAATCAGATGCCCTTTAAATTACAGCACAGCCATCCCAGGCTCTTCTTGTCTGAGACTACTAAATGTGTGGACATTTCTGGAGCGTGTCAATTTAAAACCAATGTTTCTCAATCTCGAGAGCTTTAAATGGGTGAACTTCAACTCCCAGAATTCCTCCAGCCAGCATACTATTGGGGTGGGTGGGTCTGGGAGTTGAAGTCCACTCATCTTAAGGCTCCCCAGATACACTTTTAAGCGAAGACTGCTGTGTATGAGGAATAGAAGCGGGTCCCTTCCCAAATAAGGCAACTCTTGTTTTGGTGTTGAGTGGCTTTGGAGGTCCCCGGGATCTGCAAGTAGCTATCCACCCCTGCGAGAGACTGTTATTTTTGCAGACATAAAGATGGAGAAGGTTTTTTAGGCTGAAGAAGGATAGGTATCCTTAAAGCACGGGTCCCCAAGCTTGGCAACTAGCTGGCTGAAGAATTCTGGGAGTTGAAGTCCACAAGTCTTAAAGCTGCCAAGTTTGAAGACCTCTGCCTTAGAGGCTGTTCTACGAGACTCACGCCCCTCTCGCCCACCGCTTGACTCATCGCGGCGCCTCCTCACCTGTTTTTCCACCGACCCCGATCCCGGCACCGGCACCGGCTCGGGCTGCGGCTCTGGTTCTGGCTCTGGCTCTGGCTCTGGCTCTGGTTCTGGTTCTGGTTCTGCCATCTTGGAGCAAAGGCGCGTTTCATCTCCCACCTGTCCGGTAAGGTCTTGTGCTGCTTGGGATGTTCCGTAAAGTTGTTGTGAGTTCTATTCCACCCGGTGGGGGAGAGTCGGTGAGAAGACGTCGTAGTTGCTATGGAAACTACTCCTAAGCATGCCTTCCTGAATCTTATGGTAGGTCACGTAAGCAACAGAAAGTGAGCTCCTAGGAAAGAGAGAGAACTTGCTGCAAGTCACCTGATTGGTAACCGGGCATTTGTCCCCATGAGAAAAAGTGCTCTCATGCATTCTCGGCCTTTTTTGAACACGGGGATTTTAGAACAGAACAGAACAGGGTAGGGTAGGGTAGGGTAGAGTAGAGTAGAGTAGAGTAGAGTAGAGTAGAGTAGAGTAGAGTAGAGTAGAGTAGAGGAGTAGAATAGAATAGAATAGAATAGAATAGAATAGAATAGAATAGAATAGAATAGAATAGAATAGAATAGAATAGAATAGAATAGAATTCTTTATTGGCTAAGTGTGATTGGACACACAAGGAATTTGTCTTTGGTGCATACGCTCTCAGTACATAAAAAGACAAGATACATTCAAGAATCATAAGGTACAACACTTAATGATAGTCATAGGGTACAATAAGCAATCAGGAAACAATATCAATCGTAAGGATACAAGCAACAAAGTTACTGTCATGCTGTCATAAGTGGAAGGAGATGGGTGATAGGAACGATGAGAAGATTAATAGTAGGGCAGCCTTAGTAAATAGTTTGACAGTGTTGAGGGAATTATTTGTTTAGCAGAGTGATGGTGTTCGGGGAAAAAACTGTTCTTGTGTCTAGTTGTTCTGGTGTGCATATAGCGTCATTTTGAGGGTAGGAATTGAAACACTTTTTGTCCAGGATGTGAGGGTTCTGTAGATATTTTCACAGCCCTCTTTTTGACTTGTGCAGTATACAGGTCCTCAATGGAAGGCAGGTTGGTAGTAATTGTTTTTTCTGCAGTTCTAATTATCCTCTGAAGTCTGTGTCTGTCTTGTTGGGTTGCAGAACCGAACCAGACAGTTATAGAGGTGCAGATGACAGACTCAATAATTCCTCTGTAGAACTGGATCCTCAGCTCCTTGGATTTTCTGTGAGAAATGTGCCTTTTCCTACCAGAATGGCTCAATATAAGAACACAGTAAAATATAGTTTTGGAGAGAAGTTGTGGAATGAATATTCAACAGAAAGTTTATTGAGTAATTTTTTAAATGTTTGCTCTTTGGAAGTGATAAAGTAGAATATACACTGCTCAAAAAAATAAAGGGAACACAAGCAGAAGACATCCGAGATCTGAATGAATGAAATAGCCTTATTAAATACTTTGTTTGTTACATACAATAGTTTTGTGTTCCTTTTAGTTGTTTGAGCAGTGTATAAACTACTGTATGTAAAGAACAAAGTATTTAATAAGGCTATTTCATTCATTCAGATCTCAGATGTCTTCTGCTTGTGTTCCCTTTATTTTTTTGAGCAATATATTTGACAGAGGTAACACAAGATTTTGGTCTTACTTTTTTAAAAAAAATACTGGCAAAAAAGGGACTTTTTCCTGGTTATTAAATATCCATTATCTATGACCTTTCAAAATAGTGTATCTCTGATCTTACTGGGGAATGTAGAATTGGTACCATAAAATGAGATTATAATAAAACCATGCAGATATTTATTTCACAGCTGGAATACTTAGATTTAGTAGCTAACAAAGCACAGTAGGAGAAAGGCTGTTATTCCAGGATAGTCAAAAATCAGAAGGAATCTGGTATATTTTTTCTGATATACCAAATTTTTTAAAAAGCTTTTTAAGCTTTTCAAATTTTATAAAAAGCTTTCATGAACTGCAGCTCACTTTATCAGATATATAGAATGACTAAAGTCATGTAGGATGTAAATTGGAATGAAGTAGAGAGGGAGAGTTAATACAATTGTTATTTGGAAAAGGTGCTGCCCTACACCTAATTTTTAGTTACAGAAGGAAAACTCAAAAATACATACTTGTGAACTCAAAGTGTGAAGGAAGTTCAGGCAATATAAATATCCTATAGTGATAGCGTTGGTTGTTTTTAAAACAGCAGGTGACATAGGGATAAATGGATGATCGAGATGGTGGTATATTTGTATGGAAATACAATGGAAAATAATTATTTCTGCTATTACTTAATAACACGGTTCTTATTTCTCAAAAAAAACTCATACAAGGTCATCAGAAAGTCCAAAATATTAGTATTTTAATTGGAAAAGTATAAATATGCATTGGATTGTATGTTTTTTTTTAAAAAATAACTATACTCACTAATGTGTGTGTGTGTCAATGAATGACGCACGTGCACACATAGACTAAAAGTTACTAAGATTTTCAATGTATTGAATTCTTGTACTCCACTACTAACTAGTTTCCTTAACAATTTTCTAGTACCTCTCATCTTTATCTCAAGTATAACAATATTTAGTGAATTATCTTCACTGGCTGATTCAGTGATTGTTTTCTGTTGTGGAAAAGACTATTAGGTTAATCCCTTATGCTTTTCATCTTCAGTCTTAGTTTTTGCTGCATTCATGAAGGGACATTATTTTTTACCTTACTAACATCCTTTTCCATTGAAAATAATTTCTTTTCTATCTGAAATTTGCCACAGATATTGACCACAATAATAAAAATATACCTGCTGCACAGTTTATCACATATCAGAAAAGCAAAATACTGTTATTGGTATTTTAATAAACTGAATTATTAAAATAGTGTAATTAAAACCTCTCTGTGTTGATTTCTAGGGCTGTACAGTATAGCATTTATGGATTTGGTTTCAAAAAGATGCTTCAGAGTATAAGGAGGTACAGACATAGGACCTATTTTGGGCACATCCAAAGAGGTAGTTTAATGTGCCTAGTCTCATGATGGCAGATCAATAGCATGCAGAGCCATCTCTCCAGGCACGCAAGCAATTGCCTGTTGCTGTTCTGGGTTCTGGCGTGCTGGCCAGTGTGCTGGTCTTCACATGCAAGGGAGCGCCAGAAACCAGAAGAGCAGCTGCCCGGCATGCATGCATGCACTGGGAACATGATCTTCTGGTTTCCGGCGTGTGCGTGCACATAACCATTTCGGCACTTGGTGTCGAAATGGTTCGCCAACACTGGCCTAGTCCATGATGCAGCACAATGTATGCCAGCATAAATTTGATCTGTCTCATAGCCAATTTAACTCTGCTTTATTAGTGAGGCGAGTGAATAGCATTGTTCTAATAGTGAAAAACATCCATCAATCACCTCTAAAATGAAATGAAATGGATTGGAGAAAATGGCAAGTTCACACATGGCTAGAATGGTGGGTTTATTAGCCATTTGTCAGAACCTGAATTGAGTGTGACTCAGTAAAGCAGAAAGGGTTCTCTCCTGCTTTACTGGAAAGACGTACCTACTCCCATGATCACTTGTAGTACCTGATTCATGACATGGAAAGATAGACAGTAAACCCATTCCATGTGTGTGATTTTATAGAGCAGATAGAGATAGACAGACAGACAGACAGACAGACAGACCAGATCAGCTCAGACCAGGACAGACAGGATAGACAGACAGATATAGATAGAGATTATTGGCTACCTAATGGTTTACAATTAAAAGTAAAAAAAAAAAAGTACAAAACAATAAAAAAAATATGGACAACCTCAGAAGCAACCAAAGCAAGGCTGTTAACAGGAGGTCAACCTTTTATTGATCCATAGCCTGGAAGAATATTTGGGTTTTTAATAGCTTCCTGAACATCGTCAAGGTGAGAGCTGTCTGGATCTCAGGAACTATTCCAAAAGGCAAGCACTATGACAGAGATTACTGGACATGGAGTATGCGTTATTGGCTGAATTGCACCAGCCAGGCAGAAACAATTGGAGATAGAGGATCCCTCAGTAATAAGATCCTATGCCTTATTATAGGTGATCACCAGCACTTTGAATTTCACCAGTAAATAGCTATAAACATCCAACCAATGATAAACAACTATTTTTCTATCCAGACCCGCTCCACACAGTGGGATAGAACTTTGACAACATCACTTGGGATGTATAATTGGGTGTCATACTGACAATACCTCGCCCAAAACCAATGGATGACCTCACCCAGCATTTTCAGGTAGATTTTTAACAGAAAAGGATTGAACATCAAGCACTGTAGCAGTCCACAAATGAGGGTGGCTGTTGGCTCCATCTCTCAAGCCTGTTAACACTGATTGAAACCTGTCACAAAGAAAGGAAGAAAACCACTGCAAAACATTGTCCCCTGTCCCAAACCTTGCAGTTGAATCTAGAAGGATACCACAATCAAGTAGCTGAAAGATCTAGAAGCATAAGGAAAACTGAACTCTCATTTCCCCGCTCTGCCACAGTAAATCAATAAGGAGGACCAATGCTGTCTTCATACTATAATCAAGTTTGAAACCCAACTGAAATGAGTCTAAATAATCTGTCTCCTTTAGGATCCTCTGGAGCTAAAACCCAACTACATTCCTTAAAACTTTCCCAACAAGGGAATGGATGGAAATTTGTCAAGGTTGCCAAATTCAGTGATGGCCTCTTTAGGAGAGGGTGTACCAGAGTTTGCTTTAAGGCTGTAAGGACAACTACCTCCCTCAAATAAGCAGGCATTACTTCATGGATCCAATGATAGGTTACCTCCTGGGCAAACTTGACAAAGCAGAAAGGACCTGCATTTAACAAATAGGTGACTGAGCTTGCAGTTGCAGTTGGGAAGAACATGTCAGTTTCCTCAGGACACATAGGATACACATATATTCCAGATAATCCTATAGGACCATACAATATTCTCTTCTCCAAATCCTCAGATGGTATATTGGACGGTAAGTGGCACTGACTAAAGCAAGAGGATTCTGAATTTCAAGCAGGACGTATACCCTGCATTACCTCCTGACACTGTGTGGAAATCTATAGAAAACCTTGGACAGTATATCAGCAGGTTGCATGGATGCTGCTGGATGAAATACAGAAACTTACTTATTTTAAAGAATTCAACTATTGTGGGCAAAGCCCCAACATTACACATGGGAATGTGAATGAAAATGACTTCCGAAGGTCATACTTTTCCCATTGTATGATCTGATTGTCAGCAATTATCTATTGCAGGCCATTGGAAAGTGGAAGCATTCCTGCATCAGCTAAAATAAGAGCTGGGCAGATCCCTCTTCTGATCACATAATTAGTTCATCATACAAATATCAAGGCTTGTGTTTGGGGAAAACAAACCAAAAAAAATCACTTCACCTGTGGTTCTGAAGTAATTGGCCTTTGGAGTGAAAATGCAAGGAAGGCTGCATCATGCAGGGGTGCCCTTCAGGAATGATTAATCAAGCATCCTCAAGCCAAAAGTTAGGAGGACATTGAGATGTACCATTCAATTCCTAAAGTAGCTGTATACTCTCCTGGGATTGCTTTGCTGTTCTTTTGATCTCTACGCAATTTGGTGTCATAATATTTTAACTTTCCTGCAAATTTATTGTTTTAATAAAAGCCAAAAAAAAAGTTACAAGTAGTGTTAGAACTTTATCTTGTTTTTCCTGTGATAGATAATGGGAAGGTCACTTTTCATTTTTCTGAAAATTAGGATGGCCTACCTCAGTAGGGGATCATATTTTTTCCAGGGCATTACAATTTGCTCTCAAAGTGAGTCGGGCTATCTCTCCAGAGCCCTAGTTCTTATATATAAGCATGAGTGTACAATTTATGTAAAAGCCATATTGGTTCTTCACACATTTTTTTCTTCCTAATGTTTCCAAGCAAGTGCAGGTTCTGCTTTTTTCAGATCAATCAGTTGTTGATCCATTGGTAGCAACAGGAATTGCTTGACCAACTTGTCACCCGAGACTGACTTTCTGGACTGAATGGGTGACTGATTCAAAGTCGCCAACCATCTTTCATGCCTAAAGCGGGACTAGAACTCATAATCTCCTAGTTTCTACCCTGTTGCTTTAACCACTAGACCGCACAGATAAAACAAATAGATCCAAATTTCAAATTTTGCAGTGAATACATATTAGGACTTGGTTAATGCCTTGTCCACAGTGTATTTCCTATGCACTTCCTTTTGTATTCTCTCATTAAAGATGTCAGACTTAAACAGTATATATTAATTAGCCCAAGTAAATGGAATTTCGTACTTAAACATATTTTTTGCTTTCAAAAATTAAATTGCACTGCTAAGTACTGTACTGTAGAGATTTCACAGCCGGCCTGCTCTGGTAAAAGGGCAGAAGTGTTCTTGCTTCAGTCCATGGCATTTCCAGATTAGATTGCAGAAAGCCAGTTCTAGTCAAGTGTTTAACGTTGCACTAACCCATCATGTGTTTCAGTATGAGACAACCCTTATGCTCTTCACTTCTTTCCAGAGATTGTTCTTTGATGTTGGTGGATAGAAGGAAGGTCTCAAGGGGGATGAAATCCTATGCATTATCTTAGTAATATAACATAATCATACAGACTCCAGTTGTCTGTAAATTATTATGTTAGGAATGGATCTGAGTATGGTTGTTCTCACTGAGAGAACGTTGCTAGACATGTAAATAGTCAGAACTCTATCTTGAACTGTTCCATTTTTTGGGGGGAGGGTGACAGAGACAATTAACTCTGACTAGAATTCAAAAGGTCTTCAATGCAACTTTGATTCTTCTGTAACAAAATATGTAAAAATGGAACAACAGAAGAGTAATCAGAGAAGTAAAAAATGCATTAAGATAGCTTACCTCAGCCAGAAGTCTTCCAGACTTCAGTTTCTATACATCTGAGCCAAAGGAATTGTTGGTTGAGAATTATGGAATTATGGAATTTAGAATTCTTCAAATATGGAAGTTACTAGCATAGGAAACAGGGAAAACAACATATATGGATGTATGTGAAGACAGAAGAAACAGGACATAAGATATAGAAACCACTGAAAAAGTTGTATTTATGTATTCGAGAAAAGGATTGCATCTTTTACCTGTGAAAATCTCCCAATCATTCATCTGTCAACAAAATCTTGTATAGCTGTAGGCTTAACATGCATTTCCAAATTAAATTCTATCTCTGAGTTTTGAAAGGCTATTATATCTAGTAAAAGGCAAGTGAGAAACAATGTTGTCACAAAGTGAGGTCATGCTTGCTGAAGCATCACAAAAGATTTGAGGTGGATGCTTACTACTTCACATAACCGGGTCATTCTTGAGTAGCTGCTGAATTATTTATTTTACAAAGTTATACCTTGTTTTTTTCTTGTCTTCCAAAAATGAGTCCAGGCATACAATTATACAGTATAAGGATAGGAAGGGACTTATCATCCAGTTCAATCTCCTGTTCTAGAGCAGGAATCCACTATTGAGGTCCTCCTTAATAGATAACCATCCAGCCTTTGAACATCTCCAATGAAGTAGAGGCCATCACCTCCTGGGGCAATTTGATCTAAGAGTAAGAACAACTCTTATTATTAGAGAAGTTACCCTGAAGTCCAAATGAAATTAAATATCATTAATATAAAAACATACTTACGTTATCATTAATGTCTTCCAACTTCCAAGATCTAAAGCTCTTTTGAATAGTTCCATTTTAACCAACTTCATAAATGCCAAAAGTAAGGCACCATATGGATTACAGTGAGCAAGATATTCCAGGGGATGGTGACCATAATGAAAAACAGTAACTTCTACTAGCCAACAGATTGATGCCAGTAATTCAAAAGGTGATTCATGATGACCAAGCAGGATTTATTGAGGGTAGGCACATGAATGACAATGTAAGGCAAGTAATAGACTTATTGGAATATCTTGAGAAGAATAAACAGATCCCTGCAGTGCTGGTTTTCTTGGATGCAGAGAAGGCCTTTGATAAAGTGAACTGGAATTTTCTACTAAAGACTTTAAAAAAGATGGACTTTGGGGACCAATTTATACAGGCGGTCTCAGCAATTTATCAAGAGCAAAAGGCACAGATTATTATTAATGGAAGTTTGACAACAGAGTTTAAAATCGAAAAAGGAACAAGACAGGGATGTCCGTTGTCCCCATTGTTGTTTATTTTAACACTAGAAGTCTTGTTAAATACAATAAGGGACTCTAATATCTTGAAAGGTATAATGATAAGGCAAGAGGATTACAGAATAAAGGCATTTGCAGATGATCTGGTTGTTACCCTAACACAGCCAATGGAATCAATAATCCAGATGAAGGACATTATACAAGACTATGGTAAAGTTTCAGGTTTTAGATTGAACCAGAAAAAACTAAGATGATAGTCAAAAATATGACACAAGATCGTAAACACGAGCTTGAAAGGAGGGCAGGTTTTGAGACTGTACCAAAGGTAAAATATCTAGGAGTTCAGGTTGCAGAATCAAATATGAAATTGTTTCAAAATAATTATGAGGTGTTGTGGCGAGAGGTGCAAAAAGACATGGAGACTTGGAAAAAACTGCAGCTGTCTTTACTTGGAAGAATAGCAGCAGTTAAGATGAATATTTTGCCAAGATTTCTTTTTTTGTTTCAAATGATTCCGGTGCTTAAAAATGATAAACAACTAAAAGTATGGCAAACTGGAGTGAACAAGTTTGTCTGGAATGAGAAAAAACCAAGAGTAAAATTGAAAATTATGCAAGATGTTCCAGAAAGGGGAGGTCTTAAACTTCCAAACCTACAGTTATATTATGATGCAGCAGCTTTGACTTTAACAAGTGATTGGTTTGGAGGAAAAAAGACTGGAATATTAAATGCAGAAAGTTTTGATTTGGAATTTGGATGGCACACTTACTTATTTTATGACAACAAAGTGGATAAATAAGGTGACCAGACGTCCCGCTTTTGGCGGGACAGTCCCGCTTTTGAGCAATTTGTCCCGCGTCCCGCGGCGTTTTAAAAAAGTCCCGATTTTTCATTCTGCCTCCTGGTTCCCGGCTGCCTCCTGAATCCCCGCTGATGGCTAGAGGGAAAAAACCTGTTTAAACTCTTGCCGCGGGGCTTCAAAGGGCCGCCCTACGTTAATTAGCTCGGCTTCCCCCTCTCAGCTGATTTGCACAGGGCTCTGCTCTTGCTAAATTGCTCAGTTTTTTTTTCCTCTTTGTGCAAACCAAGCTCAAAACGAAACTGAAAGTAAAACAGGCTGTTGGCTTTGCGGTTTGCTTGCAACGTTGGAAAATTAGGCAGCAGATTTATTTTCCTTTTCCTCACCAAAAAAGGTAAGTGCAAACAATGGAAAATTATTTAGGGCAAAAGAGGAGAGTTCAAGATTTTAAAACACAAAAGAAAAAAAAGCTCTTTTTAACTAGGGAATTGTAATAATTGAGATATTATTAATTGTATACTGTGTTGAAAGCAGAAATGGTTAAGTTGTGGTTTGGAGGAATATATGGGGGAAATTATTTGGTTTATTATTATTGGTAAGTATAATTAATTGATTTGTAAGAAATTGGATTGCATGGAAATAATTGGAATATTCATGTTCATATTGATTAATATACAAAAAAGATAGTTATATAACTAATTGATTTATATTAAAATGTTGAATTTGTATTAAACAACTGTATTACATAATTACATAATTAACCAATGTGAGGATGGATATAAAAATAGATGACAATGGGAAGGGGTATAAAATAGAATAGAAGGGAAAAATTGAATTTGATTAAGATTAGAGATGAGGATGAAGGGTAAAATTGTTTTTTTAAAAAAATAGATGAGGAATAAATATGACAAAAAGGAAATATAGAAATTGTAAATTTAATTGAAATGACTAAACACTGTTTAAATTTGTGAACCAGCCAAATATTCTGTTCAAAGAAAATACATTGTATGTATGTGTGTTTCTAATTATTGCTATTTATTCATATTTGTTCTCTTTTATTCTTTAAAGTTTAACAATTCATTCTTTATCTTAATATCTTTATATTTGTTTGGGGTTGGCTTTCTTCCCTTTCATCTTTTTTATTGTACAGCAATCTTTCTCCTCAAACCTACCACCTCTCTTTTCTTTCCTTCTTACTTTCTCTTCCCCCCCCTTCTTCTCCTCCCTACTTCCTCTTCCTTTCTCCTTCTCCTCCTCTCTTCCTCCCTCTCTTAACCGTCACTCCTACTCTAATTTCCCTTCCCTTCCTTCATCCCTCTCTATTACTGTATCCTTTTATGCATATGGACTACTCAGAGGGCTGAAAAAGTTATTTTTGACTGGTCCTCGCACTTTTGACCAGTCCTCGAACTTACGACTGTCCTCACATTTTACATTTTTGCCCTATCTTGTCATCATGGTGAAGAGAAGCAGTTGTGAAATGAGTGACATGGTTGTTAAGAATGCTGCACGGGCATAAATGTGAGGATGGTCATAAGTGTGAGGACCAGTCAAAAGTGTGAGGACCTGTCAGAAATGACTTTTTTCAGCCCTCTGGTTAGTCCTTTTGTGCATATGGACTACTCAGAGGGCTGAAAAAGTTATTTTTGACTGGTCCTTGCACTTTTGACCACTCCTCGAACTTACGACTGTCCTCACATTTTACGTTTTTGCCCTATCTTGTCACCATGGTGAAGAGAAGCAGTTGTGAAATGAGTGACATGGTTGTTAAGAATGCTGCACGGGCATAAATGTGAGGATGGTCATAAGTGTGAGGACCAGTCAAAAGTGTGAGGACCTGTCAGAAATGACTTTTTTCAGCCCCCTGGTTAGTCCTTTTGTGCATATGGACTACTAGGAGGGCTGAAAAAGTTATTTTTGACTGGTCCTTGCACTTTTGACCAGTCCTCGAACTTACGACTGTCCTCACATTTTACGTTTTTGCCCTATCTTGTCACCATGGTGAAGAGAAGCAGTTGTGAAATGAGTGACATGGTTGTTAAGAATGCTGCACGGGCATAAATGTGAGGATGGTCATAAGTGTGAGGACCAGTCAAAAGTGTGAGGACCTGTCAGAAATGACTTTTCAGCCCTCTGAGTAGTCCCTATACACACAGCCATGGCCACCCGGTCACATGACCAGCTAGCCATGCCCACCCAGTCACATGGCCTCCAAGCCACGCCCACACAATAAGCCACGCCCACAATGGTGTCCCTCTTACCAATGTTAAAATCTGTTCACCTTACCCTATACACATAGCCATGGCCACCCGGTCACATGACCAGCTAGCCACGCCCACCCAGTCACATGACCAGCTAGCCATGCCCACAAAATAAGCCACACCCACAATGTCCCTCTTTACCAATGTTAAAATCTGGTCACCTTAGGATAAAGCATTTAAAAGCCATATACTTAGAGATTCTTTGTTGAGAGTTTGGAAGAAGCACCGACTCAAATGGGATTATAAAATACCGCTATGGCTGGATCTTGGTCATACTTTGTGGAATACAAATATAATGTCACTCGGGGGGTTTTTATATAAAGAGGTTCTTTTTACAGATGCGGGCAGATGGCAGCTGAAGACATTACAGACATTGTTGGCTGAAGGGATTAATCTAACTTGGTTACAATATAATCAATTGCAATTGAGATGGAAAGAGGACCAAAAAACTGGTATTATGATGTATGAGGAAGAATTGGTCAGACACATAAAAGAGAAAGGTCCAATGCATATTAAAAGACTTTATAATGTTTTGTTAGAAAGGGATTCAGAAACTGAACTAGTTAAAGATTGTATGATTAAGTGGGCACAAAATTTTGAGGAACCAGTGATGTTGGAAACATGGGAAAAAATTTGGGTTCAGAATGTTAAATTTTCAGTCGCAGAATCTGAGGGAAAATTTTTACAAAATGTTTTACAGATGGCATCTAGACCCCAAAAAATTGTCGTGTATGTACCCTAATGTGCAGCCTAAATGTTGGAGATGTGATTGTCTAGACGCTACATATTATCATGTTTGGTGGACCTGTAAGAAAGTTAAGGCTTTTTGGATAAAAATTTGGTGGGTCATGCAGAATGTTTTGAAGAAAAAAATTCAATTTTCTCCACAATTGTTTTTATTGGGTATAGTTAAGGGTTTTACATTGGGTGAAACAAAACTGATATTGTATATGATAACAGCAGCAAGATTGTTGATAGGTAAATACTGGAAAAATGAAGCGCTGCCCACGATTGAAGAATGGACTTTGAAGATGGCCAGTTTTGCAGAGATGGCGAAGATTTCAGCATATCTAAAAGATTGTTCACAAGAGACTTATGAATGGGAATGGAAGAGGTGGATAGATTACGTTCAGAACAAATATCAAACTAGGAAGTATCAAATAGCTTTTATTTGAAAATTTTATATTAAGATAGAAATATTTTAAGGTAATGAGGATGAAAAATTTATTTGAAAATGTTATATTAAGATAGAAATAGGTTAATGTAATGAAGATGAAAATTTATAAGGGGGAGGGAGGGGTTCAAGTTTTATATACAAAGGAGGGTTTTTCCTTTTACTTGATATGTGTATACTGTGTGGAAGTCTGGGGGGAAGGGGAGGGTTAGGGTGGGTTAGGGAGGTTGGGAAGTTTGGGGTGGGATGAGGGGGGAAAAAGGGGTGAAAATGTAATTGTAAAACTTTTGCAATAAAAAAAAACCAGTAACTTCTCTTATAGCAGGGGTGTCAAACTCATGGCATCACATGCTGTATCGGGAATTTTTTCCCCTTTGCTAAACTGAGCATGGGCGTGGCCAGCACATGACGCATCTGGCCTGTGGTCCACAAGTTTGAGAGACCTGTCTTATAGCATCTGCCTTAAAGGGCAGGGAATGGGAATATGAACTAGACCAGTGATGGGTTGCTCCCGGTTCGCACCGGTTCTATAGAACCGGTAGTAAAACCGGCAGGAGGCTCCGCCCACTGACCCCAACATCATCAAAATGGTTCTGTGCATGCCCCATTGCAAACCGGTAGTAAAGGTAAGTAGAACCCACCCCTGAACTAGACAGGTTGACTCTTTTTGAAGCCAGATAGTCCTGCGTGTAATTGTACATAAAGTCATATGGGACTTCATTGGTCAAAACCAACACTTTGAATTGTACCCAGTATAACTAAGGCAGAGCCTGCACCACCATTATTATATGGTAAAAGTAGCTCTCCGCTGCAAACAATTGGGTCCTGCATTTTGCACAAACTGCAGACGTCAAGTAGTCTACAAAGGCAGCTCCATGTTGGGCACATTACAATAATTATAATACTCTATTTGGGAGGTGGTGAGGGTGTGACTCACTGTCACTAGTTAATAGTCAATCATCAGGAAAAATGCACACAACTATTAAATAAGCCATTTAAAATGCAAGCCATGTTGATATTTTAGCATGTATGCAGTTATATCATCCACACCTACAGTTTTTTTTTTTACAGCATTAAAAATACTTTGTCAGTTTTTAAGTTCAGGATATCTATTTGTTTATTAAATTGCTTAATCAACAAAGAGCTCTGGTGGCTCAGCAGACTAATTAACATCCACTTACATCTGCTGCCTGCAATTACTGCAAGTTCAAATCTCACCAGGCTCAAGGTTGATTCAGCCTTCCATCCTTTCTAAAGTAGGTAAAATGAGGACCCAGATTATGGGGGCAATAAGCTGACTTTGTATAAATATACAAAAGTATGAAGGCTATTGCTTAATGCATTGTAAGATGCCCTGAGTCTCCAGAGAAGGGCGGCATATAAATCAAATTTAAAAAAAATAAAAAATAAATGCACTTGCGACAAGGAGACAGGCAAATTACCAGTTTATGTTTTACTGTAATGTGCTTTCAATATAATTTGTACAACAGTCTAGATGCCTCTTACCAAAAATTGAACAAGAAGAGCAAAAAGGCAATATCTGTTTAGATTGTCTGTATAATCAAAGGGCTTTTGCAGCAGGGGACAAAACTTCAAAGAGCCATTGGAGAAGCACTTACAAAATCCATTTTCTCAGGCTCCTCCATACTTCTCAAAGGCTATAGGTTGTGCATGGATCTGACCTGTTTGTGGCAGAGGTTACACTAGAGGTGACCCTATTTACTTTGTCAGGATCACATGCCAAAATTAATCTCAGATCATATTGCAAGATTCTTTCTCATCCAGCCAGGGTAGATTAAGACAAGTTTATCTTGTTCCAAAATCTAACTAAGGAGTCCCTTAGGAAGAGCCTCCTGCTTTCTGAAAGTATTTGAGTTACAATCACATTCTTGAATACAGCTCATCTGTCTGGAACCCACACTGCATATCAGACATAAATACAACCAAGAGAGTCCAGAGATATTTTACGAGAAGAGTCTTCCATTCCTCTAACCACAATAAAATACCTTATGCCACCAGACTCCAAGTTTTGGGCTTAGACAACTTAGAACTACACCGACTTCAGTCTGACCTAAGCATAGTACATAAACTTATCTGCCACAATGTCCTTCCTGTCAATGACTTCAGCTTCAACCACAACAATACACGAGCAAATAATAGATACAAACTCAAGGTAAACCGCTCTAAACTCGATTGCAGAAAATATGACTTCAGTAACAGAGTGGTCAATGTTTGGAATGCACTACCTGACTCTGTAGTTTCTTCCCCCAACCTCCCAAACTTTAACCTTAAACTGTCTACTGTTGACCTCACCCCATTCCTAAGAGGTCTGTAAGGGGCATGCATAAGTGTACCAGCGTGCCTACGGTCCTGTCCTAATATTCCTTTTTACTTACTCTTTTCATGTATTCAAATTATGTTTATACTTTTACCTGTTATCTTATAAATGCTTGACAAATAAACTTATGTATGAAACTTATGGAAATAAACAAGGCACAGTTCATTGATATAATAAGGATGTAGCTTAAACATGAACCCTTAACTGTGTCCGATCCAGTTCACTCTTGGTCTTCCTTTACCACTGCTTCCTCAATAAACCAAGGATCAGCACAAAGGGAAATATTGCTCATGACCAGTCTTCTAAAATAATTGGGGCACTAGATGCTCCTCACCTCACCTCAGTTCTGAGACTGGAGGTTACATTTCTTCTGTACTAAAATCTACCAATAGCCCAGGATAAACTCAAGGAAGTCAGAAAGGGACCCTTTCCTGTAGCAAATTACACAAGCAGGATCCCAATACACAAGCAGCTTGCCCTCATGGCATAAATGACAAGTGCATTCAGAAATCTTCATTTTTACAGCAGTCACTGCCATATTTTATCAGACAATCAGACGATGGTTGATGTAGGACCTTAAAATCAGAAGCACAAATTTTGAAAGAACTAAGATCACTGTCCTACCCAAATAGGTCCATACGATCCTCCACCAGCAATTGCCTGGTAAACATTGGCTTGTTCTCAGTTTAGCTTCTACTTTTTAAAGTCCAATAAAATGTTTGACCAAATTTAATCAATAAGTCCAACAATTACTTTCCTGTAATGTTCCTGCTACTTCTACTTCTTGAATTAAATATTCCTCAGTAATTAGCATTAGTCAAAAATAGCTGATCTTTATGCCTTCTTCCAGGAAGTTAATAAAAAAAAAATCAGGAATTTTCTGAAAGAACCATGCTTGGTATCTCAACAGGATGTCAAGTAAATTAAAGTTCCTATCAGAACTTCACACAGTTTGGTTTTAGAAAGCATCACATTGCAGATCTTTAAAAATAACAAAAGGTAGTAGGGTCTCATTTATCACTGCTCCAATTTTATTAACATTTGCTTTTTTAAAGCTATGTTCAATTTTACTAGGTAGCTGGATTAATGTACTCTAAATTAGGGATCCCCAACCCCTAGGCCGCGAGCTTCTAACAGGCTGTGAAATGTACAAAACCATGCTGCTCGAAGTGGGAAAATGTACGTGCATCCCCCCTTGTGCAAGCAGTGGGCAAGCTCATGCACATGTCAGAGGCGGGTTTCAGCAGGTTCTGACCAGTTCTGCAGAACCGGTAGCGGAAATTTTGAGTAGTTCAGAGAACCGGTAAATACCACCTCTGTATCTATTCTCTGCCTCCCAAGTCCCAGCTGATCGGGAGGAAATGGGGATTTTGCAGTAACCTTCCCCTGGAATGGGGAGGGAATGGAGATTTTACAGTATCCTTCCACTGCCATGCCCACCAAGCCACATCCACAAAACTGGTGGTAAAAATTTTTGAAACCCACCACTGGCACATGTGCTCCATTTGCGTGAGTGGCAGATGCGCATACATGCCACTTGTGCAAATGGAGCTGTGTGTAGGCGTGTGCTTGCCTGCCGCTCGCATGGAGCCATCCCTTCCACCCTCACTGGTCTACAAAGCCAGAAAGATTGGGGAACTCTGCTCTAAATGGTATTTTATCTCTGCTACATTCTTCTCATTCTGTTAAATAAAGAAAAGCAGGGGTTGCAGCCAGTTTGATATTTTCTCTTCAAAGCATGTGATTTATGAACATTTTTTTCCCCAAAAATTTTTCAAAATCTTGCTTTGAACCTTTTAATTATAAATTAGAACTGCAGGATGATACTTTTGAATCTCAATTAAACTGAGTTCTGGTTTGATTTTTGTAGTTTTAAATATAATGCACATTATGTGGGTTCTTTCTTAGTCATCCATTTGTTGTACCATTCTAATGCCCAGCAGAGAGCAGCAGAAGCTAACAACTCTAAATTGCTAAGAGTTGGATTGTATTAGGAATTGATGTTTGATGTTTCATTTATTAAAACAATATCCAGTATATATTATGTTAAAATTAGTATAGAAGAATATTACTTTCATATTCTTTCCAATTCAGCTTTCTGCATTAGAGTCTTTTGTATAAACTACATCTAATCTCCATGATGAAGACGACTGAATTTGTATTTGACACAAAGGCTATCCTTCCTGTGCAATTTGCTCCAAAGTTTTTTTTTATCACAAACATGACTGAAAGGAACTAAGTGCATTACACATTATATATTTCAACAGGGTTCTCACGTACACCAATTTCGCTGTGTGTCAATATGAGTGTGCATGTGCACACATAATTTAGTAAATGAAAACATTGGCTAAAAATAGGAATGTATCCACAGAAAGAGAATGCTTGGTAACTAAGGTTACCATCTGTTCCAGAAATAAAACATCACTATCATTTTCATATGTTAATTCTGTAAAATTGATGCCAGTTTCAAAGGACCTTGCTTTATAGTGAGGGGCTGAATTTGGGCAAATCCAACATTATGATTTCTGAATAGCAATTACACATAGTCTGCTGTGTTAAAGGGGTAGAGAAGGATAAGTAACATTTAGATTTCTGCTTCATTTGCTGCTTCTTTACTTTCTTCTCCCAGTCAGTTCTTTGCTTTTCCTCAAGAACTGCATTGGATTTATCTTGAAGGTAAGTATCAGCTTCCTTCTTCTGCACCTGTCATCTGTTTGGCTTTTGACTTATTTTTTTCCCTTCCTCTGTTCAGCAACAGAATCTAGTGTAAGATACTAGAAATTATGTTTGCTACAAGCCTTTTAAAGGAAAGATTACTCTGAACAATTCTCCTAAATTAGTCATACCAATGAGGTAATGCATAAAAGAGGCCAAATAAATTCAGTTACTTGTCCAATTTGCTTTAGGTTTTGCCAAATTTAGACCAATTGTGATAGCACTTTATATCTCCTTCCCGACATAAATGCAAAACACAATAATGTACACACACACACACAGGCACACAAAGCTCCTGGCTCAATATATTTTGCTTATTAGTTTGAGTTCAAACACTTTTTGAGCCATTTTATTATACCTCCACCTTTTACTTAGTTGCATAAATCAGGGCAGGATGAGTTAAGCAAGATAAAAATGTATCATCTGGTGAAAAAGAAGGCATTTTCACTCATGATTTTACAACCATAGAACAGGTTTCCCTATCATGTTATATTACGGTTTGCTGATCAGACAACAGTTGGAGTTTTATAAATCGCAGAAGCTGGGTTCTTGCACTACACCAGGGGTCTGCAACCTTAAACACTCAAAGAGCCATTTGGACCCGTTTCCCACAGAAATGAAAACACAAAAACCCTTCCTGTGCCTGACTATTTTTTGTGCAGCCACAAAACTAGCATATGTACTTGAATTAAACGTTCTGTTTTCTTCTGAAACTTTTATTTTCTTGGATTTATCCATGGTTGACCTAGTGGGGGTTGAAAAGCTCAATAAATTGCATGCCAGCGAGGGTCGCACATTGGTGGTTGGGATGCATATTTTGAGTCATGGAGCCGCAGCAGAAGGGTGAAAGAGCCACATGCGGCTCCAGAGCCGCAGGTTGCTGACCCCTGCACTACACTAAGCCCTAAGCTTGCGGCCCATGGGCCAGATGCATCACATGCTGGCCACGCCCGTGCCTGGTTTAGTGAAGGGAGAAAATTTGTGATACGTCATGTGACGCCGCCATGATGGTGTGAGTTTGACACCCCTGCCCTGCCCTAAGCAAATTAACTATCTGACTGTCTGTGTACACACACCTGCAAACATATTATGAAACTATGACCACATTTTGAGACTTGAATACAGCACTATGTTTTATTTGGGGATGGATGGTTGCTCAGGGATTTTCACATGCAGAATGCTATACAATAGCCTCCTTTATATTGTGCATATATAGACTGGAAGGATTGCCAGGAAACAATTTTTTGGAGCATATATATCGTTTTGTTATAGATATATACAAGAAGCATGAGTAAAAAATACAGGCAATCTTTGACTTACAACCTTTTGTTTAGTAGGCTGATCTGACCATATTTTTTAAGTTGCTTTAACTTTAAGTTGCTAAATTATGGGTTTTTTAATATGGGGGTGTTTTAACTGTGGGCCAAATTAATTTAATTGGTTTTTAATTGTTTTAATTTTTGTATTTTCTGTATTTTATCTGCTTGCTGTTCACCGCCCCGAGTCCTTCGGGAGAAGGGCGGTATACAAAATAAATTATGTTAATAATAATATAATAATAATAGTCACTGTTCAAAGTTACAACAGCACTGAAAAAAATAGCCCTGAAAAAAGTGACCGATGGCCATTTTTCATACTTAATGATTGTTGCAGCATCGCCATGGTCACATGATCAAAATTTGAGTGCGTGGCAACTGGCTCATATTTATGATGGTTGCAGTGTCCAAGGGTCATCACCTTTGGAGACCTTCTGACAAGCAAAGTCAATGGGGAACATTAACAGCCATATTACTAAGTTAACAATTTCAGTTATTCACTTAACAACTGTGGCAAGATAGGTTGTAAAATGGGGCAAAACTCAACAGCTCTCTTGCTTGACAACAGACATTTGGGCTCAACTGTAGTTGTAAGCTAAGGACAACTAGTATTAACTTCTTGTATTATTTGTGACTCAACTTAAAATCCATCAAGTTATAAAAGATTTATCTCCTTCACAAAAATAGTACTTCTTAATTTTCCATCATAATCTCATGGTTGACTGAAAATCTAACAATATGTGTGAAAATTGGTTATCATTATCAGATGTTTCTTTCCAAGCAATCAATTTTTGGCCCTTCTGCTTAAAGAATGATTGTCAATAGTCAGCTGGAAAAGCCTCCTGATTCTGAATCACAAAGGATTCCTGGGTAAACTTTCTCAGCTTTGGTATCAAATTATTTAATTCTTGTCATGTGTGTGAATTAGCTATCCTCCAACTGCTGTGCAAAAAAAAAAAAAAAAAAAAAAAAAGAGGAAATTTACAGTTGGATGGTCAGTTATGGATTTCCAGAAAAAAAGCAGCACATCCCTCTTAAAAGGAGGATAAAAGAGGACTACTGAGTTTTTTAAAAATGTATTTGTAAAAATCCTCATTTTAATCACCATTTTATAATTGTTTGCTGCCTTAAGTGTTCCCAGTACACATTTCTGCCTATATGTATTTAATAGATGTAAATTTAAAGTAGCATGGTCTTAAACAGTTATTTTAAATGTGCGTGCAAACTGTGTTTCTATTGATATTGCTATTAAGGTGTGGCCTATTTGCTAGCCAACATTAGGGTCCAATTTTATTTTAAGGCTAATTAAATTTATTCTTGCTTTTTCATCCAGTCCAGTGCATTATAGAACCACTGTGAGTAGGGAAATGCTTCTTTACTTAGACTTCCAGGGAAAGCCATATTTGCAACTACTGTATCAAGAAATGCCAAAAGAAAAGTCTTCCTGCAATTTTTTTTTTGCTCCGTCTGAAACAAAATTTGTTCTTAAAATCTGGCTCAAGTCTCCTAAGATCAATATTAATGCCAGCGTTTCATGATTAATCAACAGTACTAGATATTGTCTTTTTCATTTATTTCTATTGCCCATGGGAGGCATAACATGCCTGGTTTTATCCTTACTGCTTAGATATGGGTAGCCAGATGTTATTCTATGGCAGAGATGTCAAACTTAAGGCCCGAGGGCTGGATCCGGCCCATGAGGTGCTTAGATCTGGCCTGTGGGGCTGCCCTAGAAACAACAAAGGACTAGCCCACAGTGCATCTGCCAGCAAAAACAGAGCTCGAGAGGGCTGTATGCAGCCCTCCTAGGGTCTGTTTTTAGCTGTGACGGCCTCTTGCTGCCCTTTGCCAGTGAAAACGGAGCTTGGGGGGCCGTGTGCAGTCCTCCCAGACTCCATTTTCAGCTGCAACAGCCTCCTGCCACCCTCTGCTAGTGAAAACAGAGCTCAGCGGGGCTGCGTGTGGTCCTCTCAGATTCCATTTTCAGCTGCAACAGCCTCCTGCTGCACAGTGAAAACAGAGCTCGAGGGGCCCACACGCAGCCCCTCCAAGCTCTGTTTTCACTGGCAGAGGGCGGCAGGAGGCCGTCGCAGCTGAAAATGGATCCCTGGAGCCCATTTTTGCTGCAGAGTGCTTGGCCAACCACAGAGGCCCCCCGACACAAGTGATGTCAAGCTTGCCACGCCCACCCTGACCACGCCTACCCCAGCTCCCAAGGTCAAACACAACTCTGATGCGGCTCTCAAATTGAGTTTGACACCCCTGTTCTATGGGGTTAAAACTACCAGGAATTGATTATATACTGCATTTTAGGTTATATACTGTACATTAGCCTTAGGAGCTATGCAAGTTCTAGTACTCGTGGATTACAGAATGGGATATCTAGAATAATGGTATGTTCAATTCCACCATTTTTTTAGGCTCTCAAAGCAGCGAGGTACAGATATTGCATTATGCCATGTCCTCACGTACGGAGTTTTACTTCTATTTCCCACCTTTGAGGAGGGCAATTTCTCTTCTTTTACACAGTGCAAATCCTGTATTGTATTTTCAGGTACATTGATCCCCCCACCCCAGGAGACTTGGCCAGTTTCATCCTTAAATAAAGAATTTTTTTCTCCTCCAACAGTAAAGTGAACCCCACCACAGGGAGGTGTGACCTCATGCAACCTATGAATCTCTCTTTTCTGAGAATTAAAGGGAACTCTTAGCACTTCTAATAGGGCTTCCCTTTCTTCCTACTGCAGAGATATGTGTATTCAGAGTAAAGTATCAAATGAATGCTCAGAAAGATAGCAAGATAGGGGCTGAATCTGAAATCACCATTGTTTGGTAGAGGCTTGACTTGGCTTTCAGCCGAAGAACTCCCCCTTCCCTTCCTGCTGATGCCATCTTTTGAAGGCTCCTGCCAACACAAGCCAGATTACATAGACACCAAGCCCACCAGTCCAAATTAAAGTCTCGCAGGGTTCTCCCTGGGTAGAATCTGTCTTCCTTTCAGGCTGGAAGCTACACCTCCTTTCTGAGCTGTTGCTTTTCTTTCCACAGAAAAGGTGCAATTAGTTGCTGTATATCACCCGGCTTGAATGCTTTGCCTTGTTTAACACAGGCTTTAATTAAAGACCCCACAATGTTAGAAAGCCACAGTAATTATTCATCTGAAAACATTTACACAGAGTCCCCTGTTTCCCTTCTTCAATAAATTATCAACTTTGCATCTCCATAATTTATCAAAATGACTAAAAATACATTGTCTCAGCCCCCATGACCTCACTTCTCACTCTGGCTTTTGTGTCTCCAAAATGTGATCAGTTTATTTTTCTTAATTAAAACATTTCCTGCTGACCAAGAAAAGAGAGGAAGAAAAAGAATGTAGGAAACCTTTGATAATCCACTTGATGAAGATGGTGGCTTTTGTCCCTCTTCCATCTGAAGATGATGTCAGCTATCACATTTGATGGCTTGAGTGGAATACATAAGAATTAGTTGGATTACTTTTGAAAAAATAGATATAATGCAAAACAACATAGTCTTGAGGAGCTGAGTCTGAGCTTTGTCAATGAACCATGCATTATCTCTCAGTCCCTAGAATCCTTCTTTCTTTTTTCTTCTTAATTCAGAACTACAGTAATTCGACTACTGGCTTATGTTCTCGGTTGAACACATTGTTGTAAATGGTAATATTTATTTTTGGCTTTGACTGTGTGAACTCAGTCATTATGGTCTCTCAACTGTGGTTTGCTTTGATAATGTACAAGTTACATTACCATGTGGGACTGCCTCTTCCTGAGGCAGGGGTGAAATCCAGCAGGTTCTGACAGGTTCTGGAGAACCGGTAGTGGAAATTTTGAGTAGTTCGGAGAACTGACAAATACTACCTCTGGCTGGCCCCAGAGTAGTGTGGGAATGGATATTTTGCAGTATCCTTCCCCTGGAGTGGGGTGGGAATGGGGATTTTGCAGTATCCTTCTCCTGGAGTGGGGTGGGAATAGAGATTTTGCAGTATCCTTCCCCTGGAATGGGGTGGGAAAGGGGATTTTGCAGTATCCTCCTCCTGGAGTGGGGTGGGAATGGAAATGTTGCAGTATCCTTCCCCTGGAATGGGGTGGGAAAGGGGATTTTGCAGTATCCTCCTCCTGGAGTGGGGTGGGAATGGAAATTTTGCAGTATCCTTCTCCTGGAGTGGGGAATGTAGATCTTGCAGCATCCTTCCCCTGCCACACCCACCAAGCCACGCCCACTAAGACACACCACGCCCACCAAGCCACGCCCACAGAACCAGTTGTAAAAAACTTTGGATTTCACTACTGTCCTGAGGGTATTTTCCTATTCTATCAGGACAGATAGGGAGGGTGCATTCCAGATCCCCTCCCTTAAATGTTGTAATCCAGCAGATGCTCTAGGATAGGCCATGCTGTTTGGGAAATTCTAGGATCTGAAATCCACAAGTCTTAAAGTTGCCAAGTTTGGAGATCTCTGCTCTAGGAAGTGAACCTCCTTGGTAGCAGCCCTATCCCCTGGAACATCCTTCTGTCTCCCCACAAGATTCTAGGATCTATATTTTGGAAACTTATTTTTATTGTTCCTCTAGATTTTTATTGCTGTTGATTTGGGCTACCCAGAGTTATCAGTTGTAATAAGTGTCATAAATATATAAATAACTAAACTAGGAATTTGTAGTATTGTTTGCTTGATACTGGACATATACTATCTTTTTAAGATATCTGGACATACACTTCCTTTTTGCAAAAGTACAATATAAACTTTGATTTTGATTATGTGCCACCCAGTCATGTTTGACTCCTAGCAAACACATAGATAGATTTTCTGCATGACAATCTAATTCCTCACTTTTTCTTTCAACTTTCCTAATGCTGAACTCATCGCCACTATATATGTATATTTGAATCCATCCACTTTGCTGCTTGTTGTCCTTTTTCCTTCCACTTTTCCCAGCATCAGAACCTTTTCCAGAGAGCTGAATCTTTGTATAATTTTTCCAAAGTAGGATAATTTGAACCTGGTTATTTGTATCTTAGATTATTTGTTTGCTGACCCTTTGATTTGTTTTCTTTGCTGGTTGTTCTACCTCATGGGTGTCAAACTCATGGCATCACGTTGCCATCACATGATGTTTCATCACATGATGTTTTATCCCTTCGCGGAGCTGGGATGGGCGTGGTCTGTATGTGATGCACCTGGCCCGTGATCTGCCAGTTTGACACCCCTATCTACCTGTTGTCATTAATTTGGTCTTCTTTATTCAGGTAGTCCTCACTTAGTGACCAGAAATAGGACCTGCAACTCTGTTGTTAAGTGACATGGTTGGTAAGCAAAACATTATATGACCACAACATACTTACAACATCACTTCTGATTCAATCATTGAGTCCCTGTGGGTTGCTAAGTGAGACATCATGTGATTGCAACTTATGATTTTACTGCTGGCCTCTGCATTGACTCTGTTTATAGAAAGTTGGTTGCAAACTGCCTGAATGTTGATGATGTGACTGTAGGGACACTACAGCTGCTGTAAATGTGAGGACTTACTTTTTCAGTGCCATTGTAACTTTGCATGGTTGCTAAACAGGGGAATCATTAAGGAAGGTCTACCTACAGTCCAGTGGTGGCTTGCTCCCGTTTCTATAGAACTGGTAGTAAAACCGGCGGGAGGCTCTGCCCACCCACCATAACATCATCATGGGTGATCTGCTTATGCGCAGAAGCTTCTGTGCATGCGCAGAAGCACATGCGTTCCCGCTGCAAACCGGTAGTAGAACCCACCCCTGCCACAGTCCCATTTTTTTCATTATGCACTTTGACGTTTAGTATTAGGACTTGCAAATCCTTTGCATTTTCAGCTATTAGAGTAGTATTATAAGCATTGCACAGTTAATGATTTTTCTGCATCCAATTTTAAAACCACACTCATTTTCTTCCAGTCAAGGTTCCTTTATTATATGCTCAGCATAGAGGTTTAAACCTTAATTAGTCCAATAAAAATATGGTGGTCATTAAAATTATTGCAAAACAAATGATTTAAATCAATAGGTCGACTACCATTAAAAATGTACAGAAAGTGGACATTTATAGCTCAAAGTTATTTTCTTCCGTTTCCACTGCTTTTGAACATATAATAATAGATACAGTATATGTTTACAAATCTCAACTCCCAATTGAGATTCTTAGTTAACTTTTTGGGCATTCTATCCTTCAAATGTTTAACTGCATTATTTATACATTTTATTACGTATTATTCCAATATTTTTAAAAAACCTTCTAAATTTATCTTGTAAATTTACTTTCTAATATAAGTATTAATTTCTGTTAGTGCTTGTCAGCATTCTAATGATCTTCCTTTCTTATATGGAGTTATTTTCAACATAGCAGTACTGGAATATGGTGTCCCCATTCCAGAAATAATCAGAATGGGTATAAATAAATCTAATATGCATTATAAACAAACTTTGGGACATTTGAATTGCTTCCAAGAATTGCTTCCAAGTGTCATGTATCAGAACAAAGCTTGGGGTCAGATCTAATTCTTTGATCTTATTCATCTCAATCAAGCCAATATTGTGGGTTATGGTTACTCTGCACTGGCAATTACTTGTCAATATCATATACATTCACCATGTCATTTCTTCTTTGCTTAGAGCTATTTCTCAGATTCTTAAATATATTTCTTCTTAAACAAATAGGCTTTTTAAAAGACTTCACAGAATATATTGGTGTGCAGTACTCAAAATTGCCTTACCTTTTTTTGGCCCTTTAATAACACCAGCTTGGCAAGAGATAGAGGGAAATTGTAAATGTTAGGATATTGCTTCTTAGTACCCTCAATATTTGTTCAAGAAGTAATTACTTTGTGGAAAGTTTTGTACTTTTTTTGCCATTTTCATTAACCAGAAATATCTAAGGAAACTGGAAGAGTCCACAAATAGTTCCATCTTAGAAAAGAAATATGTCATTGATTTAATTTAATTATTCCTATCTGAGGATAGCTGTGATGGATTGGATAAAAAGTCTTCTTATTTCAGAGGTGATGTTAGTGTTCTGTAGCATTTAAATTTGTCACTTGGAAAGGATTCAGATGTCTAGTTTGCAAAATGTTTGTCCATTACCCATATCATAGTACACTTACTTTTGTAGCATTGACATATGCTAGATGTCACATATATAAATATAGGATTAAACAAAGGGAAAGCTTATATTTCTATTAGGAAAAGGGTTTAAAGAGAGGAAAGGGAAACAGAATTAGAGGAAATGGATTCAGTCTTAAGTGACCAAAGAAATTTGAATTTTGGAACTCACTGCAGCTGAATTTAGTTGATATATTAAATAGTTTACTGTGATTTAGGCATTGATCTGGAATCTCATTATGAGTAATTGCAACAACTAGAGCTTTAATCCTGCCAAATACTATAGGGAGACCGTTCAGAACCAAAACTAATTTCTAACTACTAGAAAGTAAAATCTGACTCTGTATCACGGCAATTTATTTGTCTCATATATAATTGCAGAATTTTTTCTAAAGCATTTGGTACTGAGCACTACCCAATGGAATTGTGGACTGTTTTGGGGTGGTGGGGGCCGGGTGGGGGGGAAGGGGAAGAATCAATATAGCAATTTTTAGCTTCCTGAATATATAAAAACAGTGATATTCAAAATACTGAAGAATTGTCAGTAGTCATGAGGGAAAAAAATTACACATAAACTGTCATGTCCAGTTTAATACTGAATTTAGCATTAATACTGTGTATATTGTTCCACATCTCTATTTCTTATAAAAGCAAATACTGGATAAAGATGTGGAGGTGTGGGGAATGATGCATATGTGTCTTGTTGAGCTTTCCAGATGCACCAAGGGAAAATGGGTTCAAATCCAAAGTAGGTGAACATCTTGTGCTGATCCAGAAGCCCTCTACTACATATGTTCTTGGAGAAATAATCTACCTCAAAAAAATTGCAGCTTTCATACAGGTATATTTGAAGTATTCATTTGTGTATTTCTTGTGTTTTTATTTTATACTGATAGCTAATAAAAGTAAGGTCACATTAGGGCTCATCTTCCTTTTTATCAATTCACCTAAATTGGCAGGGGTATTTGGATGTAAATTCTTAAAAGGCAAAAAGAAAAATCAATGTTTGGGAGAGGAGTGTTATTTAGGGATGGAAGAAAATCCCTCCCCCTCTTTAAAGCCAAGTATTTCTACCAGCTGAAGTAGGATGAAAGCGGTGATCCCACTATTCTACTTTCCATGCATGTCTCTGGATGAGCATTTATCCTATATTCAAGAGTTCAGGCTCGAGCAGAACTAGGGAGATCCCCATCCAAGCCACGAGCTATTAAGCTGCATTTGGCCTTGCAGAAGGAGCAGTTTAAAGAGGCTGGGTGCTTGCTTAGGATGGTGAACAGGTTCTCCTTTTCACCTTTTGTTCATTAGAATCCATGGAGTTGGTGAAACTCATGACAGAGGCTGCCTTTCCTGCCCTTCCATATCCTCCCTGCCAGCTGCATCCAGGGTACACACCAGTGGTGGGTTGCCCCACCCGGTTCGCACCAGTTCTATAGAACCAGTAGTAAAACCGACAGGAGGCTCCACCCACTGACCCCGACATCATCAAAATGCTTCTGCGCATGTGCAGAAGCTTCTGCACTTCTACACACACACACACACACACACACACCTATTTATTGTTATGTATGCTATGAAACTCAAGAGAATTTAACATTTCAATGCAAATTAAATTCATGTGCTGGTATGTTGGGGTTCCCAGACTGCAGACAACAAATTGATAGGGGGAAAAAAACTAGGAGTTGTAGCTGTTCACCCAGGCCTTTGGTGAGGGAAACCAGTTCTTCACTGTCTGTCATCTTTTCTCTTTTTTTGTAATTGACTTTATTTTATTTGTAATTGATTTTATTGTAATTACTCCATGGGCTGTTCAGAGTTGTTGAGAATTGGGTGGCATATAAGTTTTATTTATTTTCTATTCATTCATTCATTCATTCATTTATGATATGTTTAAAACATCCATCTCCCCTCACAGAGGAGCTCTGGGTAGTACAAAATAAAGCAGTAAAATATAAAAAAATGACAGACAAACATTAAATGTTTAAAAGATGCAAGGATAATTAAAACACTGTTAAAAATGAATTATAAGGCAAAGGAAGGACTCTCAAGGTGCATGCTCCTCTTTTCTATGCAAAGCTGCATAATCATGTTTTCAGTCCTTTCTGAAAGGCAAGGAGCATGTAGGCCTGTCTCACCTTCTGGGAAGAAAATTCCAGAGGGTAGGAACAATAAGCAGTCAGAATTCTTTGATTGATGAAGTCTGCAACAAGTATTTCCTGCTTGACTGGATGGGCTGGGCTGATGTAATGGGATGAAGAGAGTTCCTTAGATAGCCTTGTCCCTGCCATGTGAGCTTTAAAGGTCATAACCAACGCTTTGAATTGGACCGGGAAACAAACTTGACACCCAATGTAGATAATTGGAGCTAAGGTATTACATGCACCCTTTGGGTGCCCAAAATTGCCCATGTGAATGCCTTCTGCACCAGCTGAAGCTTTCAGATACTTTTCAATGGTAGCCCCATGTAGACTGTGTTGCAAACCCTCTGAGTGAGGTTTTCTTACCTCCCACCTTGAAAAAGGCGGTGGTGAGGCCCCTCCTCAAGAAGCCTTCTCTGGATCCGGCTGTTTTGGCAAATTACCGTCCTGTCTCCAACCTTCGCTTTGTGGCGAAGGTTGTTGAGAGTGTGGTTGCGCAACAGCTCCCACAGTACCTGGATGAAACTGTCTATCTCGATCCATTCCAGTCCGGCTTCAGGCCTGGATACAGCATGGAAATGGCATTGGTCGCGTTGGTTGATGATCTCTGGAGGGCTCGGGACAGGGGATGTTCCTCTATTCTGGTCCTATTAGATCTCTCAGCGGCTTTTGATACCATCGACCATGGTATATGCTGCGCTGGCTGGAGGGGTTGGGAGTGGGAGGCCCCATCTTACGGTGGTTCTCCACCTATCTCTCCGACCAGTCACAGTCCGTGTTGGCTGGGGGGAAGAGGTCAACCTCGAGGCACCTTGTTTGTGGGGTGCCGCAAGGGTCGGTCCTCTCGCCTCTCCTGTTCAACATTTATGTGAAGCCTTTGGGTGAGATCATTCGTGGATTTGGGGTGCGGTGCCATCTGTATGCTGATGATACTCAGCTGTACATCTCCACCCCAGACCACCCCAAAGATGCCCTTGAAGTGATGTCCCGGTGCCTGGAGGCCGTGCAGGTCTGGATGGGGAGGAACAGGCTCCGACTCACCCCTCCAACACCGAGTGGCTGTGGCTGCCGGCGTCCCAATATAGCCAGCTAGTGCCATCGCTGGCTATTGGGGGCGAGTCATTGGCCCCCACGGAGAGGGCTCATAACTTGGGCATCCTCCTGGATGCACGGCTGTCTTTAGAAGAGCATATGATGGCTGTGGCCAGGGGGGCTTTTTATTAGGTTCGCCTGATACGCCAGTTGCGTCCCTTTCTGGATCAGGACTCCTTATGCACGGTCACTCACTCCCTCATCACCTCTTGCCTGGACTACTGCAATGCTCTCTACATGGGGCTCCCCTCGAGGAGCACCGGAGGCTCCAGCTGGCCCAGAATGCAGCAATGCAGGTAATTATGGGGGCGACATGGCGCTCCCATGTAACACCTCTCCTGCGCGAGCTGCACTGGCTCCCGGTGGTCTTCCGGGTGCACTTCAAGGTATTGGTTCTCATCTTTAAAGTGCTCCATGGCTTAGGGCCTAGATATTTATGAGACCACCTTCTGCCACCGATAACCTCCCACCAGCCAATCCGCTCCCACAGAGAGGGTCTCCTCAGGGTGCCGTCGGTCAAGCAATGTCGACTGATGACCCCCAGGGGGAGTGCCTCTGTGGGGGCACCCACCCTCTGGAATGAGCTATCCCCAGGAATACGACTGATCCCGGACCTCCGTACTTTCTGCCGAGCATTGAAGTCCTTCTTATTCCAGCAAGCCGGGTTGGCTTAAAATTGTAATGGGCTATTTTATGGGTAAAGGGTTTTAAAAAATTTAGGGAAGCCAAACTGATTTAATTCTGTTTTAATTTATTTTAATTTTTCTACTGTATGTATTTTAATTTTGGCTGTTCACTGCCCTGAGTCCTTTGGGAGAAGGGCGGTATACAAATTTAATAAACCATAAACCAACCATAAACCAACAGTTGAAACGGGAGATGACCAGAGCATGAATACCAAGTAAAGAGCCTCCCTATCCAGGAAAGGACATAATTTGGGTTGGGGTTAAGATAACTGGCACACAACATTGTTGAGCAAACACCCCCGCTAGTCATGGCCACCATCTGTTCTTCGAGCAGGAGCTGTAAATCCAGGAGAACTGCCAGATTATGTACCAGGTTCTATCTGGGGTAGTACAATCCTATCCAAGACCAAAGATGATAAACTCCTGCATACAGAGAGACTCACCCAGTGAGTCACTTGGTCTTATCAGGATTTAGTTGAAGTTTCCCATCCAGACTCCCACAGCCTCCAGACATCATGAAAGAATATCAACAGCATCTCTCACTTCACCTGGTCAAAAGGTATATAATTTGTCAATAAATTAATAAAATTATTATTATTGTTATATTCAGGTGGCCATCATATTGGGTGGGACTGGTGAAAAAAAAGAAGCAATAGTAAACTAGATTTACAAGGAAGAACCAGCAAGTGGAATACTAAAATGGAAAAATGCTAATGAGATGGAAAATAAAGGGGTAAGTAATAAGTTGTCTCTTGAAAGTTTCTAATACTGCTTGTTCATACTGTATTTCAAACAATCCCATAGCACTTTCTAGGCCAGATTCTGATGTCATGTGGTCCAAGTGTAGATAAATGTCAAGGCCAATTGTACCATATCAGCTTGTTAATTGTGTTCATTCAGCTTAATCTATTTTTTTGAAAAAGAGAGAAAAATCTTAATGAGTCTCTGAATTATTAACTTAAACCCATTATTAGCTAGCTTGAAGATAAAAGGTAAATTCTTCGTTTTGGCTCTCCATATCTATTTAGGGTTTTCTTAATTGAGTAAATATTGTCATGGATGACAGCCTCTTTGGAAGCAGCAAAATTGCTTTTTTGAACTCAGTTCAATAATTCCATTTACCTAAAACTGGCTTTGTTGGATGTGAAAAAGATACTGTGGCGTAGTCAGAATATCTAAGACATGCCAATATCTTGTTCCCGCAATACAAGGTTGAAATTATGGAATTTATTACCAGAAAATATAGCAATGCCTACCAAATTGTATGGTGGTCAGAAATGTATGGTAAGTCTTTTAATAGGCAATAAAAAAAGATAAAAGCTCCCTTAAGTTCACCTCAACCTCTGGTGTCTATGTGGACATATCCAGACAGTTTTCTTGGCAATAGTATATAAGTGGTTACTAAGTTTTCTTTTGAGTATTTTCTTTTACTTCAACTTAGCTTTCAGGCCTGGTTTTCCCTATTAATGCAGGACATAATTTATGCAATAATTTAATATTCACTTTAACTGCTGTTTACTTGTGGCTTTTGGCAAGTCCTTCCATCTTGATGCAGGTTATCCTCTTCTCTAACATACCACCAATTTCAGATTTGTGCTCAAGGGAGCTTGCTCTTCATGTAATGTCTTTTGTTGCTAAGTCTTCTATAAAACCAGCTTGAATATCTGGCATCTCAGTTTCCATGTAGAACTATTTTGGATGAAGCCAACAGTTTCTTTGATGGCATGTACCCTATTTTCCCCAAAATAAGACATCCCCTGATAATAAGCCCAATTGGGTTTTTGAGCACATGGCAATAAGGTCAAGCGCTTATTTCAGGGTTCAAAAAAATATACGACAGGGTCTTACTTTCGGTGAAACAGGAGTAAAATTATGGATACTCCTGGTATGCAATAGTTTTCATACTCCTTTTTTTGGTATTGGTAAATAGACTTCCAATCTATTGGTCACTGTATCATTCTCTACATTTGCTGCATAGTTTACTTTACTAACACGTTATTGATTCTTCCTTTGTTACTTGCATGTTTCTGGGGCAGTGATGGAATTCAAAAAAATTTACTACCGATTCTGTGGGCGTCCCCCCTCCACTCCAGGGGAAGGTTACTGCAAAATCCCCATTTCCTCCTGATCAGCTGGGACTCAGGAGGCAGAGAATAGATGGGGGCAGGGCCAGTCAGAGGTGGTATTTACCACTTCTCCGAACTAGTCAAAATTTCCACTGCCGGTTCTCCAGAACTGGTCAGAACCTGCTGAATACCACCTCTGTTCTGGGGATATTTCATTAATTCCTATAGCCTTCTAATTTAGCAGTGACCAGAGTGGTGGTCTAGCTTCATCAATTGATATTAGAAGTAAATAGGGAAATTTTTCAAAGGCATTTTAGATATTGGCATCTCTATTCTATGGCTTTTCGGTATACTGCTTCTATCTTTGTTCATTTTTTAAAGATGTGGTCATAATATGACTTGCTGCCTCTTCTAACAATTTCTTGAAATTCTCTGTTCCTTTCTGAGATCTTTGTTATTCTTGGATGTGGCTTTTCTTTTCTTCTGGGCCATTTCCACAATTTCTTCTGACACCCAGTTTGCTTTCTTCTGCTCCTTGGCCTTTGGAGTTTTTTTTCACATTCACCCTTAGCAATTTCTTTGATCTCATTCTAGTTCCTCTTTAATGAGGTTCAGGGCTTCAAAACCATTTACTTGATAAAATAGGAGTTCTTCCTCAGAGTCTTAAAATATATTTTTGCTGTTCTCCCTAAAGCATTAATCTATTTCTGAATCTTCCTGCATTGCTGTTGCCTGATACAGGTGCTTTAGTGCCTTAGCTGGTAGCTGGGATGACCTCTACACCTTGGGTGACCCTTCTGGGAATACATACTCTTTCTTGGTGTACATTCCAGCATTGTTTTCTCATCTCTTCCAGGAACACTGCCACCAGGATAAGGCATTATAGCAGGACTTCAGGGAGAACAGAAAATGTACAATACAGCAAAATAAAATATCCCAAAATATCCAAGGAAAGGACATCTTTAATGGAGCAACCTTCAGTTAAAATGATTTACTGGCTAAGAACAGTAAAGGAAAAATAAAAAATGGCACAAGCAGTTAAATATGGGACTGAAATAGGAATATATAGGACAGCATTTAATAAAGTAAATAGATTTGAATTATGGGACCGTTGTGCAAATATGGCATTGGATGTTGGTTGTTGAATGTGATAAAGAACAATATATGAGGGAAGCAAACTATAAATAAAACTAAATGGATGCTTGGTGCTTGGTGAATGCTTGGTGAATAGTTAAACATGGGACCAGTAAAACAAGGATATATAAAGCATTTATGTATACGTGCATAAGGAATGCCTGTGATGACATTAGAACTGTGTTGGTTATACATATATTTATATATTCAAATAATGCTACTTTGCTGGCTGAGAACCCAAATGATGTGTAACAGCTGTATGATGCAAAAAGGAGTACAGATCTGATAATTAGTATATCAAGAACTATAATAGTTGTGTTTCACAAGGAAAATGAAGTGAATAATTACATGATACCATACAGGGTGAAAAATTAGAGCAACTACATTAGAGCAAGACATTTTAAAATGTGAAAATGCTGAGAAGTCTATGGGTTGTTGCAAGAAATAAATGTTTGCCCAAAGAAGCAAAAATGTCTGTATGGAAAAATGTTCTCCTGTTTCCACGTATAACTTGAACAGTTGTCACAGGTTGTCCATTTGAACACACCGATGTTGTTTCTGAGGAAACCATTTCTCAATATTTACTTTATTATTACTATTATGTATCTTTTTCTTCAATAATATCTTAAGGTTTGTTCAGTACATTTGGCGATCTGATAAAATTAATTTATTATGTCAATAATACACTCACCAGGTATCTGTTGATAAATTAATAAATAGTATTATTTCAAGTTTGCCCATACCAAGTCTTTTTCTTTCAAATGATCTTACACATGGTCAGTGTTCAAAATTAAAATTTTCAAAAATTTTCAGTGTTTCAAAATTAAAATTTGAGCTAATTTATAAACAATAATTCTTGCATTTTAATATTTTAAAAATTTAAAATTTAAAACTTTTACCATTTACAATTCTGATATTTTTAATAGCACAATATAAAAGTTAGCAATAATTTAGTTGATAACTAAAATAATGACATCAGTTATAAATAACATGATTTATATATATTCTATAGAACTGCTACAATGAATCCTGCTAAAATGTTTGTCTGGAAACAGATTTGAATTTTAAATTGTATCAAATGTGCAAAAATAAATTTACTATGTTAAATTTACTATGTTAAAAAAAACATTTACTGCTCAGTATTAATGGAGTGTTTGCTGCCATCAACAGTATGAAATAGCAGGTCCTATTTCCTATCTTTTCATTATTGACAATCCAGTTAATTGAACTGTACCTTAAAGGACAAGTGGATACATGTCCAAGCCTCATCAAACGTTGTTATAATTCATATAATAAGCCCCCCAAATAAATCTGCTAAAGTATAGACAGATAATGACTGGTAAGTTTCTTGCTCAATGTCCTCTTAGCCCAAGCTAAGACAGACAGACAGGTAAGCAGATGAAATACCAATTGAAGAAAGAGTAGAAACAGTATTAGCTTCTGTCCTAGCAGAATGAAGCTCACAGCTATAGCTGAGGTAGTCAGGTAAATGGGCTGTAGCAGTGGTGGGTGGCCCCCGGTTCGCACCGGTTCTATAGAACCGGTAGGAAAGCTGGCGGGAGGCTCTGCCCACCGACCCCGACGTCATCAGAACGCTTCTGCGCATGCGGCCCCGTTGTGAACTGGTAGTAAAGGTAAGTAGAACCCACCCCTGGGCTGTAGGGCCTGTTTTAATTTTTTTCCAGTCAAAATCGCAGTGTGTCAGATACTAACAATTTTAAAAGTCCTAGATTCCTGGAGCTTCACTTTATCATAGTCAAAGAAAACATACACTCATGTGACTATACAGTCTGTTTTTTATTAGCAAAGATTCACTAATACTAATTAGTATTAGAAATATGGGGCACTGTGGCCAGGTTTCAAAGCTGGGAACATTTTCAGAGGTAACACATTGCAATCTTGGGTGGATGCACAGAAAGCATTCACTTTATGAAATTCCAAGTATTGCAAGATTACTGGAATTAAACCTATGAAAATGATTGACAAGCATATCTTTCTTTTCATATCAAGTTACATATTGGGATGAGGAATGAGCTGGATGAGCTATCCAAATGTTTGTTAGCAACATTAAAGTACTTTATATGTAGCAGACCAGTATTCACTTTTGCATATCTACAATGTGATGGAATTAAAACCCATTCCTGAGTTATGGAGTCTACAAAATCAGCCTGGAAACAGCTTCTTTGGAGTTTATCTGGAACATGGTCCTCCATATCACCCATTCATAAGAATATGGATTTGAGAAGCCTTGCCTCACCTGAAGCTGGCCAGATGTGATAAATAACTGGTCATCTGAAAGTTCAGCATTACTGGGTAATCCCAGTTTTGTGATCAGGGAACAAAGAGAAAGTGTTCTCTTATAATTCTAGACCAGGTGTTTCTTATGAAATTGATAATTAGGAAATGCAAAGTAGGTAATAGAAGCATTTATTCACATACCTTGAATTTATGGAATAAGATCCAGGGATGGTCTTCAATTTTGATGATCTGGATAAATAATTCAACAAATTCATAAATTATCAAGGGACATTTATATTAGTAGGTAGTAAGTTATTGAATACCAGTTGTTATGAAGAAACAGTTTGGTAGACATTACTTTCAAACAATTTGAGAAATAGGATACTATTCTAGATGCTTGTTTAACCTACTGTAATGAGGTTTATTCTTATGGTTCATTCTAATGGCAATGTTTTCTTAAGATGCTGGTGACACAGGACAGGAAAGTAATACAAAGCTGCATGATGGGCATCAAATCAACAGGACATGGGTTAAGAGTCACCATTTATATAGTGAAATAAAAATGTAGCTAAGTAAATAAATGAGTGAAACAACTTTAAGCCGCACTGTAATGATTAACATGAGTAAGATCTGGAAAAGCAGAGATATTGATATAAATACAAAACGCAGGTTAGTTGGAGCAATAATGTTCCCTATAATGAGGTCTGGGTTTGAGAGTTGGACTCTTAAGAACAGCTGATCAAAGAAGAATTGACATCTTTGAACTATGGTGCTGTTGTAAATTATTGTAAATTATTATGCTATGGACAACCAGAACAATCAACGGAGAGATGCTGAATTGTATAAAACTAAAAACTACAAAATACAAGACTATGTCTGACTTGCTTTGACATGTCATGCATGCAAATTCATTGCAGAAATCATGATGCTAGAAATGGTTAGTGAATCAAGAAGAAGGAGTAAGCAAAGAGCTCGCTAGCTTGAACCCACCAAACCTGATACAAAGATCAACATCCAAGAACTGGATGAAGCTGTGTTAGACAGGGTAGCATGGAGAGCACTTGCCTATAAAATCACCAAGAGTCGGATATGACTGAATGGTGGAGCATGAATGATAATTAAAATGGAAGGTAGTTTATAAATTAATGCACATATAAAATATTATTTTTGTAGTCTCTCCCTTATTAGGCAGATTCTCTCCACTCTTCCTCTAAATGTGGTGACTGTTTATTTTCATTTTATTTAATTTTCTGACGATTGAAATGTTCAATTTCTAAAATTTTACAGGCAGCTCTCTATTTATTACCATAATAGACGCTCACCATTATCCTAAATTGTAATGGTTATAAATTGAGTCAACCACATGATTGACCCAAATTTGTGACTCTTTTTGGTGACTGTTATGACAACAGTCATAAAGTAGTTGCCATAGTCATTAGGCAAACACTATGGTTGTTACATGAACAAATGGTTTGCTATGGGCTGATTTTGCTGAAAATCAGAGGTAAATGCCTATCATGTGATAGTGGGATGTTACAAATGGCTGTAAGTGGGAGCAGGTTGCTGAGCACCCAACATGTGGTCATGTGACTATTTGGAGGGCAGCGGTCAAACTTCAGATCTGCATTGTAAATACCCACAGGAGGTCTGTCATATTTTTGAACAATCGCTAAGCAAATTTATTTTTTATTTATTTTATTTTATTTCGAATTTATATACCTTCTCCCGAGGGACTCAGGGTGGTGTACAGTCAGCTAAAAACATACAATACAAACATTAAAAACAATTAAAAGGATATATATTAATTTGGCCCCAATTTAAAATGACAAACAAGTTAAAAATGTTTTTTAAAAATGTTATGTTAAGCCAGCCCGGCTTGCTGGAAAAAGAAAGTTTTAAGGGCATGGCGGAAGGCACCGAGGTCTTGAATTCTCCTTATCTCTGGGGGCAGCTGATTCCAGCAGGTAGGTGCCCCCACAGAGAAGGCCCTCCCCCTGAGGGTCACCAGCCTACATTGTTTGGCTGATGGCACCCCGAGGAGGCCCTCTCTGTGGGAGCACACAGGTCAGTGGGAGGTCATCAGTAGCAGCAGGCGGTCTCGAAGATAACTAGGTCCTATGCCATGGAGTGCTTTAAAGGTGGTGACCAACACCTTGAAGCGCATCTGGAAGACCACTGGGAGCCAGTACAGCTCACGCAGGAGCGGTGTTATGTGGGAGCGCCAGGCAGCTCCTGTAATTACCCGCGTGGCTGCATTCTGGACCAGTTGGAGCTTCCGGGTACTCCTCAAGGGGAGCCCCATGTAGAGAGCATTGCAGTAGTCCAGGCGCGAGGTGACGAGGGCATGAGTGACTGTGCACAGGGAATCCCGATCAAGAAAGGGCCCCAACTGGAGGATCAGACGAACCTGACAAAAGGTCCCCCTGGCTACCGCCATCAGATGTTCCTCTAAAGACAGCTGCGTATCCAGGAGGACACCCAGATTGCACGCCCTCTACGCGGGGGCCAAAGACTCGCCTCCGATAGTCAGTGATGGAGTCAACTGACTATATCAGGATGCCGGGAACCACAGCCACTCAGTCTTGGAAGGGTTGAGCTTGAGCCTGTTCCTCCCCATCCAGATCCGCACAGCCTCCAGGCACTGGGACATCACTTCAAGGGCATCATTGGGGTGGCCTGGAGTGGAGATGTACAGCTGGATGTCGTCAATGTACTGATGGTACTTCACCCCAAAGCCACGGATGATCTCACCCAGTGGCTTCACATAAATGTTGAACAGAAGGGGTGAGAGGACCGACCCCTGAGGCACTCCACAAATGAGAGGCCTCGAGGTCGACCTCTGCTCCCCTGCCAACATGAAGTGCGACTGGTCTGAAAGGAGGAGAACCACCGTAACACAGTGCCCATCCCCAACTCCTCCAACCGGTGCAGCATGATACCATGGTCGATGGTATCAAAAGCCGCTGAGAGATCTAACAGGGCTAGAACAGAAGAGCAACCCCTGTCCCGCGCCCTCCAGAGATCATCTACCAATGCGACCAATGCCGTTTCCGTGCTGTGCCCAGGCCTGAAACCTGACTGGAATGGATCTAGATAAGACGTTTCCTCCAGGAATTGTAGAAACTGTCGTGCGACCACACTCTCAACAACCTTCGCCACGAAGCGAAGGTTGGAGACAGGACGGTAGTTGGCTAATACTGCTGAGTCCAGGGAAGGCTTCTTGAGGAGAGGCCTCAATTGTTGCAAGTCAAGGACTACCTATAATTATTTTAAAATGATATTTACTTTGGGACTTCTAATGAGATGATAACAGATTTGGGCATTATAGGTGTTTTTAAGATCTATATTTCGGTGGAGTAGAAAGTTCTTAAGTATAAGAAAATATTCCCGAGTTTAAAAAGTTGTATTTTTGTTTTGTCTATGGAGATTCTCAGTCATCCAGGTCATAGTTGTCCCAGAGGTGCTTTTTCAAGAGGCAAATGGACTTTCTCGTTTTTCTTTGAAGACGTTTCGCTTCTCATCCAAGAAGTATCTTCAGCTCGTTTTTGTCTTGTTTTATTGACAGCTATCTCTCCCCCAGGTATCAAAATAGCATTGTGTTTATATGAGGAATTGAGTAATTGTTTTACTCTGCAAGTATGGAAAACTGTGTTTTTCTCTCCCGCTTACTACACAGATACATGTATCTGATCATGTACTGTTGTTTATAACTGAATATAGTACTTATTACATTTTGTTCTTATATTTGTTCTCCTATATTATGCATAATTGTCCGACAGTTTATATTCTCCATAGTTTTCTTCTTTTTTACCAATAGAAAAATAGTTTTAAATGATGAACATATGATTGAGTTTTTCTTTATTTAGAAAAAAGACCAACAAATGGCAGTTATATTCTTCAATCATAGAATTCTTAAGCAGAAAGAATTCAAATGTGGGTTCTATGAGTACCACAAATACTAGATGGTCTTCCTTCCTGAAATTCATTCATTAATTGTGAATATTTGCATGAAACAGTTTTTAAATGTAAACCAGGTTAGGTGCCCAGAATAGTGTAGGGGTTATGTTAATGTATTTTCCAAGCTGCTTCTTAGAATATCCCTTATGAGCCAATTGGAACAGTCTAAAAGCTGGCAATGGATTGTCCATCTTGTGGACTGTTAGTTGTCACATGAGACTGTCCATTCAGAAGTGGTTCAGATTTATGCCAGTTAGTCACTAACCCCACACATGCAGCAAAGCATATTCCAGATTTGACATTCTATTCAGGTGGATCTGGTTAAACAAGAACGTAGTTCTGTTTTCATGACCAAATTATTCTCTGACTACCTTTAGGCCCTTCCCCCACTCCTGGGGTAAGGATATTGCAAAATTTCCATTCCTACCCCACTCTGGGGCCAGTATTTGCCAGTTTTCTGAACCGCTCAAAATTTCCGCTACTGGTTCTCCAGAACCTTTCAGAACCTGCTGGATTTCACCCCTGCTTTAGGCTGATTAGATGAACAAGCCACTCAGTTTTGTTTTTAGAAAGGAAATATCAGAGGCAGACATGCTATTCACAGTTTGGAGGGTGTATAAAATATAAGAAAGGGGAAAAAAGTTAATAAAAAGGTAAATGCCATTTTAGCAACCATTTATTTTCCCCTTGAATTATTACTAATTCAATATTACTTATTCCCTGTGCAGAAAAATCCTATCTCTTTCACAGAGATTAGGTAAAGGTGTTGTAGCTCCGTTGCCTGAGCCTGGGCTATCGACAGATGCAGACTCTGAGAGTGAGGGGGAGGAGTTGGCAAGGCCTCCCTTTCCAGGACCCTCCTCTCTGGCAATGCCTCCGGAGGACACCGAAGGCCAAACGATAGGCTCAGAGCCAAGCACGTCCCCGCAGCCACAGGTGGACAGCGACAAGGAAAATAAGTGCTGGATGGACCCTCGCCAGAGGCGCAGGGAGAAGTGTGCGCAGCAGAAGGGAAGGCATGCCAGAGATTAGCTGAGTCACTGGACCACACCCCACAGACTATAAAAGGGAGTGTGGTGGCCATTCGGACTCTGTGACGGACAAAGCTAATCTCTGGCGAGGCACTTTGCACCTTCGGACACAGCACCTATTTGCTGTGGATTTAATTACAAACTGGACTATTCAAACTGTGTGTATTTTTGTCTGTGTTATCGGAGTAAAAGTTTTTGGCAGGCAGCCACGGAGTTGCTGCCAAGTTCCTTATCACTGACGTTGAGTGTTTGAAGAGTTTATTTAACCCTCGGCTGGCTGGTTAGGTGTGTGCGTGGTACGGGGACAGAACAAAAGGTTCCCCTTGCGCATATGTGCTAGTTGTTCCTGACTCTAGGGGCCATTGGCCATCTCCGTTTCAAAGCCAAAGAGCCAGCACTGTCCGAAGACGTCTCCATGGTCATGTGGCCAGCATGAATAAATGCCAAAGGTGCATGGAACGCTGTTACCTTCCCACCAAAGATGGTCCCTATTTTTCTACTTGCATTTTTTACGTGCTTTTGAACTGCTAGGTTGGTAGAAGCTGGGACAACTAATGGGAGCTCACTCTATTGCACGGCACTAGGGATTCGAACCGCTGAACTGCCGATCGACAAGCTCAGCGTCTTAGCCACTGAGCCACGTCCCTTTTCACAGAGGTTAAAGAATCTCAATTCACAATAAAAAACAGCACAATTTAGGTAGGAACTGCTGCTGAAGCAACTGCTTCAGTCTGCAAAATAGTAAGGATGACCCTGTATGGAAAAAAAAAAGTTTGATCTTCATAGCATCCTGGGACGCATTATTATCATGTTAAAGCCAATTTAGAGTTGCCCACAGCTGCCTATAGCTGTTGATGCATACCTATGCTGTGATGGGATTGGATGGGTAAGCATAGATTGCAGATGCCTGCAGATGTGCACACCTCCCAAATCCCAGCTACATGTTGTGCAGTGGTGCGCGTCCTGTGTGCTGATTGGTTGATCCGACTTTGTTCTGTGCTTTGCTGTTTGAATGGCCCCTAGCCAAAACGTTACATTTGCAGAAATATAAATGGAATGCCTATGCAACTGTCCTGAACAACAGACACATATGTCCCCCTGACGTGCAGTGTCGGAGACGTCTGCTCGACCCTTTATGCTGTGCTAATACTCACTGCATTGTGGCTATGAGTGATTTAAAGCTGTCTCCATATGGGGGTTGCATTCTGAGAATTAGCTGATGTTATAGCTTTGAGGATGGCAACCAATTTGTCATTTATAGCAACATGTTTTGCTCTCTTACTAAATGCAGAGTTGATTTCAACCATAGAGCAGCAATAATTACTTTCACAAAATTAAAAAAAGAAATGAAGAACAATATTGCATAATTCTCCTGCCAAGAGAACAACAATGGAAAGACACAGGATAGGATGATAGCCATATTCTTTGGTGCATAAGAAGCATTTTGTTTTCGGATGCAAGCAGTGCCCAAACAGATCCAATTCAGGCATCAAGAGTTTACAGCATTTTCACACTGGGTGATTATTTTAAAGGTATCCGTTATAGATCTAATAGGTGTTAATGTGAATGTAAAGATGTTGCTAGGAAACTTGTGGGGAGCTAAATGAAGAGATGCTGCTAATAAAGGCACTGACAGAACAGAGATAAAATGTTTTCAGCTTTTCTGTAAAATTACATATGCAGCATTTAAACATTGATTTAGTTAAACACATCCCCCTTACCTCTTTGGTGAGGCAGCGATGAACAGATGAATGGGAACTGGGGAGACCCATTCGAAATTCCTTTTCGAATATCTGCTCATTGGGTGAGGTAGGGCTATTTGTTAACTTTTAACCCAACCTACTTTATGGCACTGTATATGAAACAACCCCATGTATATTTTAGCTCTCTTGGAGTTCTACATTTGATATGGATTATTAATGTAATAGTCTAATGTAATGACAACAACAATAACAGCACACATGCAATAACAAGACTAACAACAATATAGCTCTGATTGAGCTTTGTAGCCCACAATAAGTCTCTATTCCTTCACTTCAAGAAATAGAAAGAGTAAGAGTCCTGTTATCAGTTGACACTGTACTTTCCTTTAGCTAGTAAGAAATGAGGTCACTGTGATACAATGACCAGACTCTTGGATAAGAATTGGAAACAGCCAGAATCAGATACCCACAAAACCTGACTGTTAGCATATCCTAAATTTATGTGAGGATTAAAATGGGGTTGGGTGCAGGGGTGAAATGCTCTGAAGTCTGCTACCAATTCGCTTTGCTACTGGTTTGCTTCAGGCGCACGTGTGCGTTGCGTGCCAAATGCGCACTTCAGGTGTATGTGCATCGCAGGCGCTACCGCACAGCGCTGAAAAAGGAGGATTAAGAAGCCTTTTCTGAATCTGCAAAGGTAAGTAGAACAGCGAGGGGGGAAACAGCTGTGCCGCGCAATTTAGATTAGCTAGAAAGCAGGATTTCCTGCTTTCTAGTGAATATAAATTGCGCGGCACAGCTGATCATTGGAAATACCTGTTCATCCGAACTGGTAACATTTTTTTTTTACTACCAATTCACCCGAACAGGTAGCATTTACTACTACCGGTTCTGGAAAACTGGTCCGAACCAGTAGCATTTTATCCCTGGGTGGGTGGGACATGCCTCCCATTTTAGAAGATGAACAGATAATTCAAAATTGCCTTTTGCGGTTATCATATTCAAGGAGGTTTACAAACTCACTGCTAAATCAAGATTAAAAGGCAGGTAAATTATATGCCTGCTACAGAGGGGATCCATTAGACAGCTTCTCAAACCTGGCATTAATGCAATCCTTACAACCAGGATAGCATTGCTTTTTTTTTTTAATTGAAAAGTTTTAAAATGTTTTACAAACAAATTCCCGCCCCTTTGAATTTTCTTTTCTTCCTTTAATACCTCTAAAGATTTTAGTTGCAATATACCTCTTTCCAAAATAAGAAGCTCTTTATAAGTAATCACATCTTGTTTCTGCTCCACACTTATATTCTCTATCATATGTCTAGGTATTGTCCAAACAGGTAATTTATTATTTAATTTATATTGATACTTTTTTCATACACGTAATAATGCATTTCTTAATATATGACTTTTAAAATTCTTATCCACCTTTTTAGCATATAGTAAATATGCATGCCATCCATATAACAAATCATACCCTTCAATATTCAATATTCTCTCTTCTGTTAAATTAATCCAATCACTAATTGCTGAGAGCACAGCTGCCTCATAATACAATCTTAAATTAGGCATTTTGAGACCTCCTCTTTCACGTATATCTTGCATTATTTTTCGTTTTATCCTTGGTCTCTTTCCTGCATTGCAATGCTCTTTCATAGCATTGCTTGATGTGGTGTCCCCCACCCCCACCCCAAGTTGGACTGGGATGCTCCTTAAATCTGTATTGTGCACCAGGAGCTGTCATATTTGAATGAACCATAAATTAGGCATCTTGGGTGATAAAATTCTTTGGAAGCATAGAGGTGTTGGTGCTAAGATCTTGGCTTAATTCCCACTTGAGTAATTATATTCTGCTTCCTTTTGCAGTTTCAACAGGATAGCATATTTTTCACTGCCTGCCATAATGTCAGAAATTGTTTAAAGAAAAACCAGCCAGGGAAATTCTATGACAACAAAATAGCTGAAGAAATGATGAGAAGCTAAAACAATTAAAAAAAAAAAACTTACTCAGAAACCACTTGGCAACATGGTGGTTAGATTGCTGTATTTCAACTGGGCAGCATTTCCATATAATTGAAATCTGTATCATCAGCTATCCTTTAGCTTAATTTAGCTCATAGACATAGTCATCTGTTCCTAACCATTTTGATTGTGATGTCACAATGGAAGCTCTGTCCTTTCCTACTTGTAATGGGTTGCACACTTTGCTCTCCTTACTGAAGGTGACTATACTCACAGAATTCTTGTTAGGACTAAATTGGGAGTGGGGTGAGCCTGGTATATTTTCTTTATAGAAGAACAACAATTACCGTAATAATTACATTTCAGAGGACGATTTATATTTTAGCACTTTTAAAAGCTCCATTATAGAAACAAGTGTATATGTGTGTTTGTGTATGTGCATGCAGTTCTATAGCCCATATAAAACCATTTTGAAATGTAACTGTTTCATCTTAAAATACATTTAAAGGCAGGTAACATATGATTTGTGAATATGAATTGCTAATATTGCATATTGCATAAATTCTATGATATGCTTGAGTTGTTAGGAGTTCTTTATTTTCTGAGCATGAACTATCTTCTTTGAAGGCTGTTTGTAGATGCAGGGCATTTTCCATTGGTCTGGATCTGGTCTGAGCAGGAACATTTAAAATGCAGCATTTGAATCCAGATTGAGCTGTACTGCAAGCACTGTTTATGATGAATGTGTACTTATACCCTCTGGTGTATCGCATTCAGAGCCGAGCTATGCCATTATTGTCACATATTGTCCAAAGAATTTTTATAGTTCAAAATTAAATACAGAATTCACCACATTCACAGCAAGGCACAATTTGGCTTTTGATCATATGTAGATATTTACTCCCTTATTAGTTTAATTTTTATCTTCCCTTTTAGCAGAAGTTCAAGGTAGTGAGTTTAGCTCCAACTTTTCCCACTTCACGGCAACAATCTTAAACTGTCCCAAATTTATCCATTGTCCTTCTGTGGCTGGAGATTGATGTGAACCTGGTTCTTCTTGATTGTAGTTCAGCAAATTCTCATGTCTTCTGCTCAGGGGTGGGTTCTACTTACCTTTACTACTGGTTCGCAACGGGACCGTGCGTGCATGCTTCTGCACATGCACAGATCATCCATGATGACGTCTGGGCAGGTGGGTGGAGCCTTCCGCCGCTATTACTACCGGTTCGCAAGAATTGGACTGAACCAGGAACAACCCATCATTGCTTCTGCTCCATATTTTCTGTCTGATTGCTTCTCCTTCTATTAATTTCAAATATTCTATAAACAGACAAAGAGAAAGAGAAACTAACACAGTTCAAAGCTTTACAAAAAGTTCTGTAGCTTCATAAAGTCAAGTAGCTGGTTTCTCTGAATCTAGAAGTGCCTGAAACCCCTGACAGATAACTCAGGAACCAATTAGTAGTTAAAGGATTCTTTGTTTATTTTTTTAAATATATTTTTGTAAACTAAAAGTAATTTGACCATGGTGGCAGTCTGAGCGGAGAAAAAAGAGAGAAAGCCACTTCTTTCGCTGATCACATCATTTAACTCAGTATCATCATAAGAGCCTTGGTGGAGCAGCGGACTAAAGTGCTGTTAAGTAGCACTTAGCTGCCAGCTGCCTGCAATTACTGCGAGTTCAAATCTCACCAGGCTCAAGGTTGACTCAGCCTTCCATCCTTCTGAGGTAGGTAAAATAAGGACCTGGATTGTGGGGGCAATAAGCTGACTTTGTATAAAAAAAGAACACCGCTTGGGGGGGGCGAAAGCCCTACTAAGCAGGTATATACAAAAGTATGAATGCTATTGCTTAACGCATTGTAAGCCACCCTGAGCCTCCGGAGAAGAGCAGCATATAAATCAAACCAATAAATAAATAAATAAATAAATAAATAAATAAATAAACAAACAAACAAACAAACAAACAAATCTTCTTTATCTCCTATACATAAGAAGCAAAATTATGGAGATAATGACTATGGAGATTCTCAGTCATCTGGGTCATGGTTATCCCAAAGGTGCTTTTTCAAAAGGCAACTGGACTTTCTTTGTTTTGCTTGAAGACGTTTTGCTTCTCATCCAAGAAGCTTCTTCAGAACTGAAGAAGCTTCTTGGATCAGAAGTGAAATGTTTTCAAAAGGAAAACAAAGAAACTCCAGTTGCCTTTTGAAAAAGCACCTTTGATATAGAGATCATCTTTAACATGTTTGAGCCCCCCCCCTCAGTTTTGAACAGAAAGTTTGTTAAAAGGTAAAGTTTTAAAGAGGATTTCTCTCCCTCTCCCCCTCTCTGTCCCTGTCCCTGCTACCTAATGCGGACAATTAGTGTATTTTTGTCCCAGTTGCTTTTTAACCCTCTTCTCCAAAAGACTTACAGAAAAAGCTTACAGAACCAAATGCCAATTCTACTTTGGTTTCTACTTTGGAAAGCAAATTCTTAAATTTTGAAAAATAATTATTTACATTGGTAGTTTCATTTTCTAAGCATTGTACTATGGTTTGCAATAACCTGTGTGTTTATATTCAAGTGTAACTTGGAGGAAAGCGGCAAAAAGATCTAGAACTAGAAGCAAAGTATTCCTCTATAATTTGCTAGTAGATTGTTTACAGTGTTAAAAATTCTGCTCTGGACTTTGGAATGTTGGGCAAATACTTACAGGAGAGTTAGAGGCAGAATATGTATAAATATATTAATATATTAGTGCAATTTATTGCAGTTGCAGAAAAAAAGCTTGAGAAAGTCCAGGTTATGATTTTCAATTAATATTAATTTTATTCGATCTTTCTTCTTGGGAATTTATTTTATGAAAGTTAATAAATTTTCTCCTTTTAGAAATGGCCCCCTAAGAATTCTAAATTCTTAGAAATTATTTTTGATTATAAAAATGAGTGAGGAAGTACTGATGGAGAAGCTCATTAAATCTGAATAGAAGAATTTGAATAATGCTTGCATTGTAACTTTATTTCACTGTATCACTAGAGTGACAGCATTTTCCCAAATATTGGCAGGTTTCCACAGGAGAAACATCTGTGATTCTCTAGTTTCTATACCAGTTACTAAATCAGAGTTGCTTCAGATTATACCAATCTATTCTGGTCCATGTCAGTTTTGGATATTTCTCTATTCTCTTTTGTTTCCATGTTTTCTATATCAGTCTACTGTTTTAAAAATCAAATATGCAGTTACGTACATTAACATATATTTTCCACAAAAATATATGCGGTATGTATTTTGTTGTAATACATAACCTTATAGGCACTTCGGTAATTAAAAATAAAATAAATCACTACATTGGAGAAATGTGAAATTCAATAGGTCTGCAGTTTAATACGGGAAGTATAAATTAGATAGGTTTGCTTTTAAACCAAACAAAATACCAATGTAACGATTACAGATATGATCTGGAAATATTATAAAATATGTGAGCGCTTCTGCTTTGAATTTTCAAAACTGAGATAATTTATCCATGAAAGAAATTGTCTATCAAAGATGGACAATACATGTGGCCCAAGGACAGATATTGCCAGTATCCTGATTTTTTCTGCTGCTTGTTTGCAGTAAATCAGTCTCCCATATGGGCTTTCGAGATGCTTTCAGAATATGAGCTGCTTGTTCATCTAGTGACAAAAAACAAACTTGATTTGCCGTTAATTGCATGATTTCCGTTAATGTGCACAATTAAAATAACAAGATGAACACAAGAGATAAAAAGAATTTAGTCTTTTCTCCTTTTTCTTTTTTGTCATAGGTAAAAGCCAAGGTTACCCTTTTGGCCAGTAGGATGAGTCCCACAAAACCTCATAGAGAACTTTATTGAACAAATTATTATTATTTGGATTATTTTTGTCCTTTTTACTCTTAATAAGAAAGGACTGATATCATTTTTTTGCTATTTATATTTATCGTTTTTCAAATAATGAATATAATTATTTTAATTTTACTAGGAATTATTTTAGGTTCTTTTAAGTTAGGAATTAAGAGAAGTTATACTTTATAGATTTTAAGTTTATTTTTATTCATACGTGTTAATTGTATAGTTTTGTCTTTACACGTGTTTTAGTATAAATGTTACAATGTTATAGAACTTAGATTCATTCATGTATAGTTTTTAGTTTTATAGATCTTAGCTTTATGTCATTTTATGCCAGTTTATTAATTTAGAATGCTATGTTATGTTATTAACTGCTGCTAATATTGTAGCCTGCTTCCACTGTAATAGAAACACCCAATATACCTTATTCAACCTAACCTAACCTCACCTCACCTCACCTCACTTAACTTCACCTCACCTCACTTCATCTTACGTCACCTATTATATTGGTCAAGGAGATGAGGTGAGGAGAAAGTGATCATAAATAAAACTCAGGAACTAGGAATTTTGATTTTGCTGGGGTTTTAAAGCCAGGAAGGAGAATTAGAGCTGAGATGCAAAAGCAATGGAAAAAGGGAAACATATCAAATCCAGATAGAATTCCAATCCAAACATTAAGTCTTATATAGTTTGTCAAATCGAAGAGGGCCAATGGCATGTTTGAAGCATAAAATCAGTGTAGAATAGATGGAGAACCACAGAGCCCCAGAGTTCTGGAAATGATTACTAGAAGTTTTAAAAAAATAATGATTAAAATTTTGATTTTTGAACTAGGCACACCATGCAATGCTGGTATTCACAGTAGTGGGAATTTTTATGTACCATAATCCATCTTCTGGCCTAACACTTTGCTGTAGTTATAAATGTTGTAAACATGGATTGTATAAGTTGAAAGTGAACTGTATTGTGATTTTCATCATATTTTTTATTTTAATGGAATAATTATTTCAAACTTTTCATCTAAGGTAAAAAGGTCAACAAAGGCTGGTTTAGAATTGGACAAAATATTAAAGCCCTGAAAGGTTCCCTGGTTTGCAATTTTGTTAGATTACAGCAAGGAGCATGTGTAAAAACATGGGTTCATTGTGCCTTAAGTGCTCTAAGATAAGGCAGTCTAAAATGTCTTAAATAAAAATCTATAAAAATCTCTGGTGAAAATATAATCAAGGTACATATTTTGAATTATATATGATGCTCTGATGGAACACCCTAGAGCAGGCATTCTATATTCTAATGAAGATCATGCATGAGTGAAAAGAATATGGCATGACACTCCCAAAATGAAAGAATTAAAGGGAGGGGAGGGGAGAGATTGGCCTCATGATAATACTTCCATAAAAAGAATGTTGTTTGTGTTACAATTGAAAATACCTAACCTGCTATCTGTAAATATGTGTGCTTGTATATATGTCATTGTGTGATGTCATTGTGTCCCTTACCATTGGTTACTACTTAGCCCCGCCTCCTCTGTATATAAGCCTTTACTCCTCTCAGACTGCTAGCTGTCTAAAAGTGTTCCTGAGGAAGAAGAGAAATAAACATTATTAATACAAGAAAGTCTACGGTCTCTTATATTGGGCCTAACCAGGATAACCAAACTAGCAACAAATTGGTAGCAAGAGGATGGTTTGGTAGGCCCAACCGAACATAAAAATGCAAGACTCACAAAAAGACAAAAGAAGACCTGTCACCAGATACATAACGAAAAGAATGGCAGCTCAACTGACTCCTGACAAATATACACCACTTGAAAACATGAAGAAACAAATGCAATTACAAGAAAATGAACTGCTAACACAAAACAAACAACCGCTAGCTGGAGCAGAAGAACCTTTCTCAACACCAAACAAAGAAGATGAAGTAAAAAGAAAAATACTAGAATTAATAGAAACAACTACAGTTGAATCAAATCTGCTTGTGAAAATCCGCAGCATGATAAACGACCACAGAACAGCAGCAGATAACGAAAATAACAAACAAGAAATCTACAAGGTAAGAAATTCAACCCCTGGCTTCAAAAACGACACCGAAGATGGCGACAGCTTCCCGCCTTTTTCATGGCAGCCATCTTACCCACCTAATACTTCCAAAATGCCCGACCAATTACTAAAAGAATTTCAAACCTCAAACTATGAAATAGAAAACAAAACCTACGAAGAAGATGACTACCCGAGTTCAAAAACAAATAAAAAACAATTATTTAAACAAAACAAAACTCAACCTACTGAAGTAGAAATAGATAACGCTATACAGGTGCTGATTACAGCACTCGGGACTAAACTAAAAATACCAAACGAACAACCAGAAAATGAAATAGAAAATTCTAAACTACCACCTGCCAAAAGCCAAAAAGAAATAAACTATCTAAAGAAAGACCTAGCCACCCGAAAAAAGACACGCTGGCAATCATACTTACCTACTGAAGAACGACTTGCTGAGCAACCCGGCTTCATCGGCGATGGCGGCCCGTCTCGAGCTCCACTTGCTGACGGCCTCAAAGAAAATGGACGACAAGCCTCCGGTGCTTTCTTCCTCGACTGTCACGACTTCGGAGACTCCCCGACGAGCAGAGCAGCAGCCCAGGCATCCTTCAGTCACCAGAGGCCCTCCGGAAACAAAGCCGAAGAACAGAGGGCCGACTGGGACTTCACCCCGGGAGCCGCAGACGCAGGATCCTCACTCGCCGACTGCTGGAGAAGAATGAAGACTGAGCAAAATGAACCTGCAAAGAAAAAAGAAGAAGACATAGATACAAGTCAGCGCAGACCCAGCCAGAACATAGAGATAAGTAAATACAGACATGCATCTACCATACCCAGGCCTTATTGCGAGTATGCTAAGGTCTTAAACCATGGACAGCTCCTAAACATAAATAACACTCCACAACACTCAGGGACACTATCTTCAGACTTTATAAAATTAAGATTAGATGGAAGCAACTTAATGGAATGGAACCAGTGTTTACAAATTACATATTTGAAAGAGAATGTTTTATCTTTTATTGATAATCCACCAGACAAGCCTTGGACCTATGAAATAGACTGCCTCCATCACAAAGCATATTATATATTAATTGCCTCTATTTCCCCAAGTATACTTCCCAGTATTGAGCATAATCTAACTGTATTTGAAACATACCAAAAATTATTCAATTTGTTCTATAGCAAAAGTGTAGCCACCACCACAAAAATTTCTAGGGAATTCTATTCTGCCAAACTAAAACATGATACCTCCATGAGTGAACATATCTTGAATCTAAACGCAGTAAGAGCAGACCTTATCCAAAGGGGGGAAACCATTTCTGACAACACTATGAAAAGCATTATAATCGATTCATTAGATCACAGCTGGGATAACTATATTACCTTAATAGATAACCTAAGTATAGAGCAAATTACCTTAGAAAACCTTACCAATAAGCTTATTACTGAAGATAGACTTAGAAAGGAGCGATATACACAACAAAGGGAAGGTAGAAATCAAAGGAGAACTGATTTTAGGGTCAGAGATAGGTACCCACATGAATGTTCAATATGTGGATCTGAAAGACATCAAAAAAGAGACTGCCCCAAGAACGCAGGATACAGTGACACATATCAACACAAGGATAGGAGAATACACTTCTTAGACAGAACTTTCCCTGACTACAGATATAAATGCAGGGAATCACCACATTCTAGAGAAAGACAAATGTACAGAAATAACCCTAGAGAAAATAAGAAAGGATCACTATATGGAATAAGAAACAATGACACTTTAACATCTGATTCACTCAACACTTGGCTCATTGATTCTGGAGCCACATGTCATACAACTCACAATAGAGAAATATTAAGCAACTTCACTGAAAAGAAATATTACATTAAAGTAGCGAACCAAAATAAAGTCCTAGTGAGAGGAATGGGAGACACGCATATAAAGGGTATAGGAAAAATAGAGGGGGTACTATTTGTACCCGAAATCCCAAATAATATATTGGCAACTCTAAAATTAAGTATAGAAAATGAAGTAGAGACCACTTTCAGAGGTGGAAAGGTATTTATGACTAAAAACAACAGAAACATAGGTAAACTATTCACAAATGACGGACTAACATACCTACTGCCACAAGATAGTGAATTAATCTATGCAAACTATCAATTAAAAAACAAAGAGGCAAAATCAGATAATCATGATGAGAGTAATAATGATAATGCATCGACCACTGATACTAATATGTCTGAAAATTTAAACAATGGAAAACTTATACACAATAATTGTAGTCCCTTTATCCACAGAAAGCTAGGACACGCAAGCTTTCCCATCATGTGAAAAATGTTAGAATGTTCCGAAGATTTAAAAATAAAGAACTGTAAAAATTATTTAGAATGCTCTGTGTGCAATTCATCCAAACTTAAAAACAAACCTAAACCCAAAAAAGCCACTCGCACCACACAATCAATTTTTCAATTAATCCATATGGATGTAGTAGGCCCATTAAAACCTTCAATTAAATATAAAAAAGATACTTTCTAACCATAGTCGATGACTACAGTAGATTCAGTTTTGTATACACCCTTAACCACAAAAGTGAAGTTTTCAAAAAATTTAAGGAGTTCTTTAAAATGGTAGAAACACAACACAATATTAAAATTAAACAAATAGTGACCGACAGGGGGTCAGAATTCCTATCCAACGAATTTTCAAATTGGCTAAAATCACAAGGAATATTGCACTTTAAATCTTGTCCATTTTCCCCTTTTCAAAATGGAGTATCTGAAAGAAAGAATGGTTTGCTACAAATCATGGTTAAATGTGTGTTAGATGATGCTGGCTTAAGCCAATCATTCTGGGCTGAGGCCCTTACTTATTCCAATTACACTATAAATCACTTATGGTCAAGTACAATCAACAAAACTCCATACGAACTCATGTATGGAAGGAAACCAAAAATTGGACATTTACACGTATTTGGTGTAACTGCTGATGTATATGTCCCCACACAATTAAGGCACAAAGGAGAGAAAGTATCCAAAAGACTAATATTTATGGGGTACGAATCAGGAATCAAGGGATATCGCTTCATTGATAAAAATAACCATTTCATTGTATCCATATCTGCCGTGTTTCATGAACACATGAACTGGTCAAAATTACATCTCAACGAAATATATCCAGAATCAAAAAACATTACACACACACACACAGAACATCATACATCAGATACCAACCCCAAAAGCACAACCACGAACAGAATCAAATACCCAAAATTAATTAATGATGAATGGAAGAAAGGACACCCCACTTTGAAGGTAGATCAATTAACTGAAAAAGAAGCTAAATATATGCATAGCGATGAACATCTCCAGAATAGACCCATTAGATCCAATAGGGGCACAATCCCTAAAAGATTAGATGATTATGTACTGTCTATCCAAGCTAAACACCTGACTCCCAACACATATGATGACATACTAAAGTTACCTCTAGAAGAAAAAAGTAAGTGGGAGGAAGCAATGAAAAGAGAGATGGACAGTTTGAAAGAACTAAATGTATACTCACCAACAGATCTACCCACTGAGAAGTCCCCCATTGGCACTAGATGGATCTATAAAATCAAAGAGCTAGAGGATGGTAAATTCCTATATAAAGCCAGGTTAGTGGCTCAAGGCTTTGCCCAAAGGTTTCCGGATGACTATGAAGACACATACTCCCCAACCGTTAGATCAGAAAGTGTGAAAACAGCATTAGTATTAGCTTCCGTTTTAAATCTAGAAGTATATCAATTTGATGTACAGACAGCTTATCTACATGCTGATCTCGATAAAGAAATTTATGTAAAAGCACCCCCAGGAAAGGATACAAAAAAGGGAGAAATTTGGCTATTGAATAAGAGCCTTTATGGACTAAAACAGTCTGGCAAACGGTGGTATGAGAGTTTATCAAAGATACTTAACACTATAGGCTTTATAGTTACTTCATCTGATTTTTGCTTTTTCACAAAAAGAAATAATGATTCTATTGAATATGTTTTGATTTATGTTGATGATATATTATATTTTGGACGTGACAAGGTTAAATGTGATGATTTTGCTGAACAATTAGGCAAAAATTTCAACTTAAAAATATTAGGAAAGGTAAATAAGTATTTAGGAGTCCAAATTGATAAAACAGATAAGGGTTTCAAATTATCTCAGAAAGACAAGATTATAGAACTCATACAAAAATGTAATATGGTCCGCTGCACCCCGCCGCAGAGAGGCGGGACCGACCAGGTGGTTCCGCCCCAGGCGCCTGATGGACCCTGATAGGTTCCAGACGGAGCTTGGGCCATTTCCTGAGACTCTGGCTCATGACTCGGCTGAAGACCTGGTGGCCGCCTGGGATAGTGCGGCTGCCGGGGCCTTGGACCGAGTCGTGCCTTTGCGGCCTCTGACCCGGCACCGAACTCACCTAGCTCCTTGGTTCTCCGAGGAGCTTAGGGAGATGAAGCGCCGGAAAAGACGCCTGGAGAGTAGTTGGAGGACCAGCCGCTCCGAATCTGACCGAACACTGGTGAGGTCTCATATTAAGACGTACCTAGTGGCGATAAAAGCGGCGAAAACGAGTTATTTTGCCGCTCTTATCGCGTCATCAGATAATCGCCCAGCCTCCCTGTTTAGGGTGACCCGCTCCCTCCTTCATCTGGAGGTGCAGGATGACCCCTTGCAGGGCCGTGCTGAGGATTTTGTTCAGTATCTGTATGACAAAATCGCTCAGATTCGGGAAGGGCTGGCCTCTGACTGGGTATGTCCGGATGGGATGACTGAGGCAGGTCTTGAGAGTGTTACCTGGGGGGAGTTCGATCCTGTGGCTCCCGAGGACATGGACAGGGTCCTGGGACGGCTGAACGCGACCACATGTTTATTGGACCTGTGTCCCTCCTGGTTGGTACTGGCTTCCCGGGAGGTGACACGAGGCTGGCTCCAGAAGATTGTTAACGCTTCTTTGAGTGAGGGGGTCCTGCCGGCCGCTTTGAAAGAAGCGGTTGTGAGGCCCCTCCTCAAGAAGCCCTCTCTGGATCCGGCTGTTTTGGCTAACTATCGTCCAGTCTCCAACCTTCGCTTCATTGCGAAGGTTGTTGAGAGTGTGGTGGCGCAACAGCTTCCCCGGTACCTGGATGAAGCTGTCTATCTAGACCCGCTCCAGTCCGGCTTCCGGCCTGGGCACAGCACTGAAACGGCATTGGTCGCATTGGTGGATGATCTCTGGAGGGCCCGGGATAGGGGTTGTTCCTCTATCCTGGTCCTGTTAGACCTCTCAGCGGCTTTTGATACCATCGACCATGGTATCATGTTGCACCGGTTGGCGGGGTTGGGGGTGGGAGGCACCGTGCTGCGGTGGTTCTCCTCCTACCTCTCTGACCGGTTGCAATCTGTGTTGACAGGGGGGCAACGGTCGACCCCGAGGCACCTTGCTTGTGGGGTGCCACAAGGGTCGGTCCTTTCGCCCCTTCTGTTCAACATTTATGTAAAGCCGCTGGGTGAGATCATCTGTGGCTTTGGGGTGGAGTTCCATCAGTACGCTGATGACACCCAGCTGTACATCTCCACCCCAGGCCACCCCAATGATGCCCTTGAAGTGATGTCCCAGTGTCTGGAGGCCGTGCGGGCCTGGATGGGGAGAAACAGGCTCCGACTCAACCCCTCCAAGACCGAGTGGCTGTGGCTTCCGGCGTCCCGATATAGCCAGCTGATGCCATCGCTGGCTATTGGGGGTGAATCACTTGCCCCCACGGAGAGGGCTCGTAACTTGGGCGTCCTCCGAGACGCACGGCTGTCTTTGGAAGATCATTTGATGGCCGTGGCCAGGGGGGCTTTTTATCAGGTTCGCCTGATACGCCAGTTACGCCCCTTTCTAGATCGGGACTCCCTATGCACAGTCACTCAAGCACTCGTCACTTCCCGCCTGGACTACTGTAACACTCTCTACATGGGGCTCCCCCTGGGGTGCACCCGGAGGCTCCAGCTGGTCCAGAATGCGGCCGCGCGGGGATTATGGGGGCGACGAGGCGCTCCCATGTGACACCTCTCCTGCGCGAGCTGCACTGGCTCCCGGTGGTCTTCCGGGTGCGCTTCAAGGTGTTGGTGACCACCTTTAAAGCGCTCCATGGCTTAGGGCCGGGGTATTTACGAGACCGCCTTCTGCCACCAATAGCCTCCCACCGGCCAGTACGCTCGCACAGAGTGGGCCTCCTCAGGGTGCCGTCCGCCAGACAATGTCAGCTGGCGACCCCCAGGGGGAGTGCCTTCTCTGTGGCGGCGCCCACCCTTTGGAACAACCTCCCCCCAGAGTTACGTACAATAACAGACCTCCGGATTTTTCGTCGGGCCCTGAAAACCCATTTATTCCAACTAGCTGGGCTGGCTTGAGTCAAATTTTTAAACTATTTTAAATTGGAATTGTTTTTAATTATGGCCAAATTATCTAATTATTTTAATCAGTTTTTAATTTTTCTATGTCTGGTTTTTACTTTGGCTGTGCACCGCCCTGAGTCCTATATTGGAGAAGGGCGGTATAGAAATTAAAACAAATAAATAAATAAATAAATAAATAAACTCAAAAATTTGTGAAACTCCCATGTCAACTGATTTTTATAGAAATGTGTACAATGAATACGAGCCATTCAAAGATAACACTTTATATCGATCAATTATTGGGTCCTTATTATACATATCTAATTGGACTAGGCCTGATATCACCCTCGCCGTAAATTTGTTGTCAAGACATGTAAGCAATCCTAACTTATACCATTGGGAAGGGATCAAGAGAATTTTGAGATACCTGAAGTCTAGCATTAATGTATGTCTATACTTAGAACCATTCATTTCTGAAAAACCAACATTGACCTGCTACGCTGATGCAGATTGGGCTGCTGATTCAAAAAGCAGAAAAAGCACTTCTGGATATGTTTTTCTTATAAATGGTTGTACGGTGCACTGGTACACTGGCAAACAGAACTTAATTGCCACCTCTACAGCAGAAGCCGAGTACGTTTGCTTATCCAAAGCGGTCAATAATCTAACTTGGTTCGATGATTTGTTATCTAATGTGTGGGATGAACCCAATTATCCAATTATCATCAATGAGGATAATAAGGCAGCGATAGATATACCAGCTTCCGAAGCAATAGGCCAACGATCTCGACATATCGATATCAAATATAAACATGTAAGGCAACTGTCAAGTATAGGATTCATTAAAGCTGTTCATTGCGATACTAATGAACAAATTGCTGACATCCTCACTAAGCCATTAGCAACCAAACAACATGTATATTTGACTTCCAAACTTAATGTACATATATAATCTTAATAACCCACCATTAGTTAGGTATTTTAGAGGGGGATTTGTTATAATTGAAAATACCTAACCTGCTATCTGTAAATATGTGTGCTTGTATATATGTCATTGTGTGATGTCATTGTGTCCCTTACCATTGGTTACTACTTACCATTAGCCCCGCCTCCTCTGTATATAAGCCTTTACTCCTCTCAGACTGCTAGCTGTCTAAAAGTGTTCCTGAGGAAGAAGAGAAATAAATAAACATTATTAATACAAGAAAGTCTACGGTCTCTTATATTGGGCCTAACCAGGATAACCAAACTAGCAACAGTTTGGGTTGATCAAAAGTTTTCCTCATGAACAGAAGCCTAATTGGTGTTTTTTGTTGTTGTTGTTATTGTTGAAATATATTGGGCAAGATCCTGATAATAAAATTCACACTGTCTCTTCCTATTGCCGTATAAAACTTATTGGCATGATTCCTCCCATCAACAATTGTCTTGTAGGCAGCAACATTGGATTTCCTGTATCAAGGAGAAGCAGTCAGTGTGAGTTTAAGAATGGATTCTTCTAGTGCCAGTTCCTTTTTAGAAAGAACAATTTGCTGGTTCTCAGAGGGCAGCTGGCAATAAAATGCAAAACAATCTTTCAAAAATATCTTGAGAAAACAGGAGCTGGAATCATGTGAATTAAGAACAGACAATGGGAACACAACCAAGAGTAGAATGTTGTTACGGATCTAAATATTTTTGTATTGTATTTTTAAAAAAACATTGTCCCTCTTTTAACCCTGCAATAAAATAGGCATGATACAAGTGAAAGAGGAATGCAGGAACTGGAGACAAGGAAGTCCATTCAGAAATCAATTCTTATATTTACTTAATTTATTTTTTGAGTGTTTCACTTGAAAAAGAATTAGTTTGTTTAAAACACAATGAGAATTAACGTGATATCAATTTTATCAAAAGTTGATTTTAATATCAAAGTTAATAATATATAAATATGTGTGTGTGTGCTGAGCCATAAAAAGCTTGCCTGGGAAAATCCTAATCTCTAAAATCTTTTATTATAACCAATAGAACTTGATTTCTAAGCTATTATTCCTTTATACATTTAGTACACAGAGAACATTTTGCACACACAGAGAATAATGTGTACTGAGAGTAAAATATTTTTCAGTAGTAAAGTACTAAGAAATAATTTAGGCAATTTTCTGTCATATTACCACCACACTCACTTTAAGTAATAATGTTGTTAAAATGTGCAAAAATGTGTGGATTGTGTTCAAGAGTGAATTTAGTTTAGAGTAGGTGGTTCTTTTAATAGCAGTGTGTCCAGTTGAGAATGCTAGATTCACCTAATTAAGTTGTACTTTTAAAATACTACAAGGAAGTTAGCTTAATAGTTTGAAACATACTAAGAAGTAGAAATTATAAGGTTGGAGAATGACACTATATATTATGATAATGCTGTTTGTAGTAATTATGGAGTAATCATTTAGCTATTGTGGTAATAGTTCTGAACAGAATTACTCTAGAAAAGCTATTGCTAATCTACACAATCCGCACTTAAAATTTCCTCAATCGTGGCAGTCAGCACTACACCCTCCACTGGTACCAGGATGTTCCTAATTAAAATATGTTTACTGGCTGAAATCTCATTGCTAAATCTTGTGAGATTGTAGTGATTTCACCAAAGATTTAATGACGTCTCTCAGTAAAATACCAGCATTTGAGACCACTTAAACAATGTAAAATCTTACAAGTGTTTTGTAAATTTTATATTTCAATCATGAAATCTTGAGGGAGAATGAAATCTATTTTGAGATTTATCTTTATTGTTGTTCTTGTTGTCAGCGCAACTTTCTATAAGATACCCGAGTCTACTAACATTAATGAAAATAAAGCAAAAAGTTTTAAACTATAATAAAAAAATAATCTCTCTAAATAGTCATCTAGAAGTGAACTAACAACAACAGAGTTGAAAGGGACCTTGGAGGTCTTCTAGTCCCCCTTGCTCAAATATATAGAGCAGAAATGAAAGCAATCTTAAAAAGTTTCTCTCCTGCTGAACTTAATGTCAGAACAGATTTATACTGAGCTAGGTGGTTCCTTAGCCAGTTGCCAAGTCATTTAAAGCTTTACATTACATTGTAAGATGTGTATTAAAAAGGAGGAGGAGCAACAGAAACAGCATCAGAAATCAGTGAAGTAACATGTCAGTATTGTACATAAGCTAGCAACTTATTACTATAGTTTGTACTACTTAAGGATCCAGATTCCTGGGATCCAGGGTAGGGCTTGTCAACTGACTTGATATTCATGCCAAGACATCATTTCATGTGTTGAGGACTTGGACCTGAAAGTCTACCAATCCTAGACTTAGCATTTTGTCTTTAGCTATCGTCACATCTTGTTATTATTACAAATTAAATAGGCCGATTCTGATTATTTTTATGGAAAAGGTGGAAAAAGTTCTCTATGCTCTCCAGCATTTGCATTTTAATAAGCCTAACTCATGTCCTTCCTTTTTCCACACTCTTGCAGTTTGCTGTTCATTTATATAAGCTAAAATTCAATCAGTGGAGTTTTCACTATATCATCATGCTTGGAGAAGCTTTACTTGAGATTTTTATGGCTTCCATTCAGCTATTAAAAACACAGGAACCCTGCCAGAAAAATAATGTCTACCAGTGCAGTTCTATAATTGCTTACTCAAACAGAAGTCCTATTAGGTTCAGCAGAATTTACTCCCAGGCCATCCAGGAGTCTTATGCCTTTCACATAGGGATGCTCAGTTTCTTTTGGCTAAAGGCATCACTTGGCCCTGAGTGGCATGCCAGGAGCCATGTTCCCAAAGGTGGTGAATGCAATCCAAATGAAAAATAAATTCCATTTATTCTCATTTCCATTTTAGCTTAATACTGGCAGATAAAGTATTAAAAACTGAAAGTAATTAATACAAATTTAAAAATTTTCCTTTTCTGTCCCACTAAAAGTGTGGCCCCTGGAATTCTGACCTTGTGCCTCTGCTTTGACTGTCGGATGGCAGGTTGATTTTCCAGTGTATACGTTAGACTGTATTGCTAAATGTTAGAAGCCGTGATAAAGGTACAGTCATGCAGTTACACTGCATCTTTTTGTACATTTTTAGCGTAGGCCATTTCAGAAGCACATGTAGACTGAAACAAATAAAATAATGCTTTTTCCCTTTTATTTTATGTAATATCAATGTTTGTCTTCTGTCAGTCAGAAATACTTGAGAGAAAAAGGTACCTGGGATATGAAAAATAAACATGTAGAACAGACAACTGCTATCATGTTGAATAAAGAAATGTACAGAGAGAGTGGGTTATATTCTTTCAGACAGAAGCCATGTGGCTATTAATGCCAAGAAACAAAAATAGACCAGTAGGTGTCTGAAATAACCTTAGGATTAATGGGTCTTGTTTGTTTTGATTTACATGATAGATTACAATAATCTGAGACTTGGAAAGTGACCTACTGAGATTAGACTCAGAACAACCTCAGAGACAGTTTCTCACATTTTACTGCTAAAAACTATTCCAAGAAGCCTGAGAGAATATTTGGTCTCTGGAAGAAACAAACATTGAAGGAAAATTCTTATAAATCTTTAGAATGTAGTTGGAATTTAAAGACATCTGGGGAAAGAATGATGACAAGACAGCTTTGCTGAGCTTGGAGCCAATGACTATAATGGAATGAAGAGCTGGTGAATGGACTGATTCTAATTCCTCTCCAGACAAGGAATGGACTGGAATCGCCCACAAGAAGTACCCCAAATGCTACTTCTCATGAGGAGACTGAAAAATAGTGGTCTCCTGCAAGTTTATAGTGCTGGGATGGGGGATGAGGGATCATCATCTTTGCCCAAATCTCAGTTTGGTGCCTTTAAAAAGGACACAGGAATCACATACGTCCTCTGTTAATAATCTTTGGAAATTGCTTGTTAACTGCTTTTTGGATATTAATGGCAAGTTTTATTACACTGGGTGAGTTTCCTTCAATCCTTAGCAAAAGAACTTTTATACAAATTTAAGGACTTAAGTTTATTTATGTTTAAATAAACAGCAGAAAGATGATTAGACAGTTGATTTTGGAAAGTCTAAAATGGACTGTTGATAGAGAATAACAGATCCAGCCCATGGCCATTCTTCTGTAGTGTGCCACTACAATATATAGCTAGCATACATACATGTTAGCATGTATGTGTGCCACTACAATATATAGCTAGCATACATACATGTTAGCATGTATGTATGTATGTGCGTGTGTGTCAAACAAATTTAATAAATACAATAATGATAATGATTTGCATGAGTTCCTCAAGGTATCATCAGATTCAACTAGTTCCCCAAAGCATCATCACGATTTGAAACTATAGCTAAGCCTATGTACAATCCACATGACTCTGCAATAGTTCTAATAGATATATCTACTATCCTTTGCACTTTGCTGTATTGACTGCAGTTTGATGGATGATGTTTTGCTCTGCTTGAGATAGCAACACACTGGGGACCCAATGCAATGGTACAGAAAATAATTCCTACACTCAGAAAAGGCAATTACAAAATGGGCTGAAGTGTAAGTGGTAAGCAGAGCCAGTCACAAAACACCCAGAAATAAAACTATGGTGCTTTCCCCCAATAAATACTGTAAATATAAATTCCCTGATAGTTTATTTCCTTATTTATTAGATTTACAGACGATTGGATTTCTAAGATGCCTGGCAGCTAATCACTAATAAATCATATATTACAAATAATTTAAAGCATCAATTGTAGAAAAATATAAAAATACCTTGGAATAACAAAAATCAAACACAAAGATTGCGAGAAGACATTAATTTCCAAATGGTCTCTGTCTTCAGATTAGAAAAAAATCATAGAGGGGAATAATTTCACTATTGGGGGATGCTATTCCACAGAATTAGGCCCATAATTTAAAGAGGGAAAAATGCCTGGACCCAGCCCCATCTTATGAAACAGCAGTTTCACCAGTACTTTGTCTTGAGAGAGATGTCAGATGAGTCAAATCTGGTTGATGGAGGTGTTCCTGCAGGGACCTAGTCACCCAAGCCATAAGGAGCTTTATGCTATACTTGATTTTAGCCAAAAGGCTGAGAAATGATCAAGAGTTTTACAGATTAAAACCAGTTTTGAACTGCACCCAGAAATCTCTTCCATTTTGCAATGGGGAATGCTTTCTGTCCCACTGCATGGCTTAACGCTAGTAATAAAACACTTATGAGAAGCTATTTAGCAAAGTCATAAAATTAAATGTCTTATGAACACAAGACAAGAGCTGTACTCAGAGCCAAAAAACCCAAATCAAGTTAATCAAACTAAAGGATTATGTGACCAAATACACAGTTCAGTTCAAGGAAGGAAAACTCAAGAGATTAGGTTTATGACAAGATTGGGGAATTAACAAGGTTGAGAAGTTAGTTCTCTGCAGCCTTGTCAAATTGAATGGGAACTGCTTATATTTTATTGTATGCTGCAAGCAACCCTAGTGGAAAATGTGATTTTGAAGAATGACATACAGAAATGATCATTTATAAGCTCTACCATGGCAGCACAATTGAAGTGATCTATGAGCTTGTCGGGCATCTCTCATTCTACAAAGTCATACTCAACATGCTAAGCCAGAAGCAAACATAATAAAAGTTAGTGTGTTATGTGAATTGGGCTAGTATAGTCAATGTTGAACGACTACATAAGAAAAACCTGGCTGAGCTGCTGCCTCCTAATATTTTTTATATGGGTTTTGCTCTGATGATTGGAAATTCAGAGGTTATAACCATAACACATCTAGATGGTGGCAAGTAGAGGAAAGCTAAGAGGAGGCATATTTCTATGTTTTCTAAGCTTTCCTCTTAGACTAAATAATAATTGAATTTAATGAAGTGGAGCCAATCACTGAGAGTGAAAACATTGTAGAATTGTAGTAAGTTTTTTTGGATCTGAAATCTCAGAAAAGGTTTTTAGTAACTATGACCCATCACTTATTATTTTTAAATCTACATTGAAATTGGCACCCCAATCTATTTTTCTTTTCTTGTATGAAGGTTGGATGACAATTAATGCATTTTATAAATTGCCACCAGATGGCAATATTGATGTGCTTGAAGCTCTCATGTGTTCTTTGGCATCTCTTTTTTACTTCAGCTTGCAGGAAGTTGTTGTGAGAAAAGATCCCCTTGCTATTGTTGGTGAAATGGAAACCTGCACTTTAAGCAATACGCCATGATTGAATTTTTGCTGCGGTTGAACTTTTGCTTCAATTAAAGCTTCTCCAATTGAAATTCACTGATAAATGCAATTTGTTTATAGTGACGGCTGGGTTGATGTGAGACCTACACATTGCAGAACCAAAAAAATATAAATAGGAAAAAACTAACTTGTAAAATCAAGAACAAAAGGGATGATCTATGAAAGGAATCAATGAGTTTCACATGAGAAAAGTTAATGAATTTATTAAGAACAATGGCAAATCACTCTTGAGAGAAACTGCTGTCAAGCTTGGCATTTCACAAAAATGTGTGGATCATATTTGTTCACGTTTTTCAAAATCGGCATATCTTTGTGAAAGATGGTTTCCTCAACTGTTGTGTGCTATGGGAATTAAAGCGAGGAATTTCTTCACAGCATTGTGACAGTTTACAAAACTCAAGGCTCATCTTCATGACCCAGAAACAAATAATTCATGGAATATCAACACAAAACTTCACTTGTGGGAAAATAATTGAAACCTAAACTTTGGCAGGAAATTCATGAATACAGGTTTTTGAGACACAGATTCTATTATTCGCATGGATTTCCTGGAAAATTGGTGCTACTATCAACTCAGGGCACTACATGCAACATCCAAAATTTAGAAACAATTAAGAAGCGCTTGGAAACATAGGAAAGAAATGTTGCTGTCACATGACAATGATAGACCTCAACTGAGCCATCAAGAAATCATTGCAAAATTGGATTTTACAGTCTTACTTTCTCTGTCATTCAATCCAGACTTTGGACCAGGCAACTTCCTTACGCAGCTTCCACTATATATAACTACTGTATGTAAATAGGGAGCAAACCTCAAGGTCACTTGCACTGATGTCTGTAAGCAAACAGTCAAGGTCAGAAAGCACCAGGGACTTTACAATTTAACTCTGAGCTACAGATATTTCCTTTTATTGGAACTCCCATCGTTTCCCTGATTGAAGCAATATCTCTGTGGGCCTTTGCCTGAAGAGGTAGAAAGGATTGTCATGCCCTGGCTAAAGAGACAAAATTTTGTGATACCCTCTTCCTGTTTCATTTATTAAAATGTTCTCCTTTAAACCAAAGTCACAGAGGTTGGAGAGACTATTTTTATCCAATTCTTGTATATCTGAATATTTGTTTGCACATTGAATGCCTATTTGTATCGATCTTGCAAAGTTTGAGATAGGAAGAATATAGGAGTGAGAGTACTGGAATATCCGCACAAAACCAAGTCATTTGTGGCACTAGAATTGTCTTCATTTTTTCCTCTACAATAGCAGTGTTTCTTCAAGCATGACTTTGCGGCATCTCCCTCCACAGACACATTGTGCCTCATTCTTGTTCCATTTCTTTGCCAAGTCCTTGTGCTTTCAGTCTAAGTCTGAGCATCCTTCACATTCAGTCCATCTGTGGTGTGACTTGAGTATGCTAACATAAAGAGTGCATTTCTTATGCCAAGCTAGTTCCACCTGCTGGCTCTCAAATGATTGAATCCTGCCATGAGCAAGATATTTCTAGCAGGACTGTCATTATTGCTTGCAGTGTCAAAGAGTGCACGCATAAATCCACTGCTTTATGCTCTAGCTTTTACTTTATGACTTTTGCAACTATAAGGGGAAAGGATAGAGTAGGATGACTATATTCAGCCTAGTAGTATTATCTAAGATGCTGTACAACAAAGAAGGCTGTAACATTCTGAATATTTCCATGCAATTTCATAGAATTTAATATAAATCTGTTCTTATTCTGACCAAGGACAAACAACAAACTCATCTATCCTCTGGGAAACAGGATAAATTTGTTTCCAGTCTGAAGACCTAAAATATTGCTCTTATTCTGCCTAGTCCATGCAAACAAAAGAAAAAAGAATTGATCTTCAAGTCCAAACAATAGAAATCTCATAGCTTTAGATATTGATGTTATATCTAAAGGCTAGCAAAGCCTCTGACATCAATTTGTCAGCTATCATGTGGGCGAAAAGAGGGAAATGTTTCTAAGAAGTCTAACTAACTTCAGCCATATTCTATGAAGAGTCAAGGCCTTCAGAAATTGGAAGGAGAGAAATGGAGAAATGGAAGGTGAATGATTTTTGTTACTACCATATCGCAAATAAAAAATGTTAAACTTACTAAGCCTACCCCCATATTTCCAAGGCTGCTTAGGTCATCCCCAATTGCTGTATAATAAAAAGTGATATGTTAAATGTCACAATTAAAATTGCAACTGACTTGACCTAAAAATTACATCACCTGTATTCTCTTGTTCTGTGATGGAATCTCCAGCTACAGTGGAAGATGATGATTGGGAAGCGACAGAGATCTTACCTCCCTCAGAATCTCTGAAATCATTATCTGACCATTCCCAAGAAAATGCAGTCAGTTTGGAGAGTTTCTTGTAAATAGGCATGCAGCAATAAAGACATAAACGGTGGCGCAGTGCTTAGAGTGCAGTATTGCAGGCTACTTCTGCTGACTGCTTGCTGCCCCTAAATTGGCAGTTCAAGGCTCAAGGTTGACTCAGTCTTCCATCCTTCTGAGGTGGGTAAAATGAGGACCCAAATTATTGGGGGCAATATGCTGACTCTGTAAACCACTTAGAGAGGGCTGTAAAGCACTGTAAAATGCTAGGTTCTATTGCTATTGATCATCTCATTTTGTCACACTGGTTCCTTATACCTGACATGTCTCCTCTTGCATTTCTGGATAATTACCTCTTCAAATTCTTTCTGTTTCTTTTGGAATACTATCTACTCAGGGCCATTTAAAGATTTCCACATTTAAATACTAAAATTATATAGTGACCTTCAAAATCTAAAATCCCTTGTTCAACTATAAAATTAGAAGATGCCACTAAAATTGCCACACGTTTGACAGGTTTCGAATTTTTACTTATGGAAATCTCTTCAATCCATTTTCATGTCAAAACCTTTTTCTTATTTGGAAGAATTTGCAAAAAAGTCCATTGTATTTCATTGATTTAAATTAAGGTTAAGGTTGACTCAGCCTTCCATCCTTTCTAAGGTAGGTAAATTGAGGACCCAGTTGTGGGGGCAATAAGCTGACTTTGTATAAATATACAAAAGAATGAAGGCTATTGCTTAGCGCATTGTAAGCCGCCCTGAGTCTCCGGAGAAGGGCGGCATATAAATCAAAAAAAAAAAAAAAAGGATATTCTTTCCCATAATAATAATAATTTATCATACAGAATTGATTAAAATTTTAAAGCAATTTCAGGTATGGTTTTATTGATGTAGCAACCGTATTACATCTCATGTCTAAATTAAAAATATCCATAAAGTCCAAGAACCTGGACTTGTCTAAAATAATCCAATGGAAGAAAAATATTTAAAAGATAAAAAGTACTATAGCTAAAATATTATCTTCAAAACTGTTGGAAAACTAAATATTGGCAACTCAAATATCAAGAAAAATATGAAAAATATGAAAAAAACCTATAGAACCGGTAGTAAAACCGGCAGGAGGCTCCGTCCACTGAACCCAACGTCATTGCGCAGTAAAGTGCGCACGCGGCTCTGTTGCGAACCGGTAGTAAAGTAGAACCCACCCCTGAACTGGATGTTACCATAGTACTGTAATATTGATAGGAACATGTCAATAGCTGAGACAGTCACTTTCACTTTCTCTATTCCTGATACTGCATATGGGAAAGAAAAAAGTGGAAGTGCTATAGAGAGTCAGAAAGATGATTTAGAAGCAAATATTCAAAAAACATTAGTATATGTGATGCTAAAGCACTTGTAACAAAGGTAGTATTAAGAAGAGGTTTAGGCTGGCTCCTCCCTTACCACCGGAGTGTAAGGTATGTATGGGGGGAGACACACAATCAGATTTGCAAGGTTCTGCTGTTATAGCCTAATGAACAATAACTTACAGTTCTAGTCTTCCCTTGGAGTTGATTTCAGCTCTGAGCTACCTCGTGTGGCTGGTAGACATAAATGAAAATGAATTATGTGCACTGGATAAACCTGTGAACTACCAAACCTATAGATCATTTCTGAGTGGACTGGTGTGGAACATTCTATGCTTGAAGAAGTGGCTGTCAATTGTTTAAGATAATTAATAGCCTTTTCAGGTTCATTAAATTTCCCCACACTGGTTTCCAAGGTAAGCCAAATATTGCAGGATAAAGAAAGTTAAGTCTTTTTTTCCTTGGTTGCCTGGCTATAAGATGAACTTGGTGGAATGTTCTGCATTTCTGTACAAGTCTGACGGGTAGATCTGGAAACAACATTAGTTTCTTTCCTTTATATTTCAAATTTGTTGCCATTTTAGCTGCTTGAGATTTTGTCTCAATCAGCTCTCTGGAGAAATTCAATGATAGTAGGATCAATAGTTTGTAAGGAACCATGTCTAGATGACACATAATAGGCTGGCTCTATAGATTCAGCACAATCTATCTGAAACAGGTCTAGGAGAGGTTTTTTTCGTGATTTCTTTTAAGTATTCTTACATTGTTGATCAGATAATTCAAGCAAATATTATTCTTCTACTTTCTTGACCTTGGATATGTTCCAAGGTTTCCTGGCAGGACACCAGCATTTTACTATCTTTCATGTCACGAGCTGTTAAAGCATCAGTAATTCCTTCGATCTTAGCTTGTTATTCTTTTTGCTGTTTCTTGATCTCATCATATCTCCTCTCTATCCTTTCAATCTTATCTCCAAAATCTAAAAAAGTCTATTCACTGAACTCAACAGAACAAGAAATTCAGTATTGTTTATTTCATGAGACTTGGAATTGCTTGGTAAATTGCTTGGTTTTCTCTATAACTTCCACTTGATTTAAAGTGTCAGCCAATTCTCTCCATGTGCCAAGATGGAGAAGATAGTTTCTGACTTGAAGCCTTATTCCATATATCTGTTATAGTTTCTTCAGAAGCCGAGAATGGGAAAGAGTTGAATGATAGATATGTTTAATTACCTTACCAGTTCTCTTCAGAGTCAATCAATCATTAATCAACCAATAAATCAGAATAAAGCTGGAGGGGACCTTCAAGGTCTTCTAGTCCAACACCCTGCTCAAGCAGGAGATCCTATACCAGAGATGGCTAACCTTTTTGCCATCGCGTGCCAAAAGCAGGGGGAGCACGGGGAGGGGGTCACGTACACGCGGGCCCACACCCATAATTCAATGGCCCCCTGCTCCCCACACGTGACATGCGACAGCAAAAAGGTTACCGGTGGGTCTGGTAGGCCCGTTTTTTCGCCCTCCCCAGGCTTCAGAGGCTTTCTTGGAGCCTGGGGAAGGTGAAAACAGCCTTCCCCACCCCACCCCCCGTAGCTCCTCCAGAGGCCAGAAACGGCCCATTTCCTGATGTCTGGTGGGCCCAGAAGGCCCGAAAATCAGCTGACCGGCGCGTACATGATGCTGGAGCTCAGCTAGGACAACGCTCATGTGCACACAGATATGGCTCTGCATGCCACCTTCGGCACACGTGCCACAGGTTCGCCATCATGGCCCTATACCATTTCAGACAAGTGACTATCCAGTCTCTTCTTTAAAAACTTCAGTGATGAAGCACCCACAACTTCTGATGGCAAGCTATTCCACTGGCTACTGATCCTCACTGTTAGGAAGTTTCTCCTTAATTCCAGATTGCTTCTCTCCTTGATTAGATGATTCTCCTAATCAGTGGATTCCATCCATTGTTTTTTGTCCTGCCCTCTGGTGCTTTGGAAAATAAATTGATCCCCTCCTCTTTGTGGCAACATCACAATTACTGGAATACTCTTATCATGTCCCCCTTATCCTTCTTTTCTCTAGACTAGCCAAACCCAAATCCTGCAACCGTTCTTCATGTTTTTGTCTCCAGGCCTTTAATTATCTTAGTTTTGCTTCTTTGTACTTTTGCCAAAGTGTCTCAACATCTTTTTGGTAATGTGGTGACCAAAATTGCATGCAGTATTCCAGTGTAGCCTTACTAAGGCTTTATAAAATGGTGCAAATACTTTACTTCTGCAGAGATGGTGTGGGAAATTGATTGTTTGCATCAGTGGTGGATTGCTACTGGTTTGCCCTAGATTGGGTGAACCAGTAGCGGCGGCGGCGGGAGGTTCCGTCCACCCACCCGGACTTATCTGTGCATGCGCCCACAAGCAAACCAGTAGCAATGGGATTTGAATCCCACTACTGCTTTGCATGGCATTATCTTGATGAAAGTCCAGTTGATCATACCATCAAATAAAATGTGATTGGACATCTGGAAATTTTACTGCTTTAAAAGAGAAGAAGTGGAAACATTTGGACTTGGCACCTGATAATATATTGATGTAAGAATATATTGTTTCAGAAGCAGATGTTTCTGATTTTGAAAACTGCCTTCTTTTATATTAGTATGAATTCATGTAAGAAAGAGGAAAAATCATCTTCAGGATCTTTGTGAAGTATTGCATATGATGTGTTTGTATTTATAAGCCTATGGCTGCTCCTCTACCCATCATTACCACAACAAGGATAATATAACTCTTTTGTAATATCTTCATAGAGCTTTATTCTCTTTTCATTCCTCTTCAGTTCAGTTGCTACTAACCACAAACCTCATATCCATGATTTGGTTTCCTCCTTTCTCTTTTTAATACTGTGAAGTTATTATTTCCTTTTACTGGATTTCCCTTTTTAATTTATTTTTTAAAAAAACTTTTAGATAAAAAGATAAAAGGTAACACAAACTAATAAAAAGTAAAGATTGAAAAAAGATAAAATAGCAGAAAGTGCAAGAAAAAAAAAAGAAAGTGAAGAAAAACAGAAAAGAAAAAAGTTATAAAGTAGCTTCCAATATTCTTTACACCAGTTGTAAGTACAAACATATTTTAACCTCTCTCTCAGAAAAGTAACAAGAAAAAAAATGATGAAAAATTGAAAGGAAAGAAAAAAGATACAAAGAAGTGGCTTCCACTATTCTTCATAGCAGTTATAAGTACTATTACATTTTTATCTCTCTCTGTAAAGTTACATCATATTACCCTTCTTTCTACAATCTATCCGGTCTATAACCATTAAAACCATAAATCACGTTCATTTTTTTATTCTTTTATGCAAAAAGTCTGTAAGATGCTTCCAACCATCACTAAATACGGAAAATGTCTTTTCTGTAATCAAAGAAATCAATTTTCTCATTTCAGTAAAATTTCTCAGCTTTATCAACCATTCCTCCATAGTAGATAATGTTGAATTTTTCCATCTCTATGCACATAATAATCTGCCATAAGAGATATCATATATTGAGAAAAATCTCCATGGCTTTTTTTTCCTGTTTGTTTTTGTTTGTTCGTTTTAATTTGATTTATATGCCGCCCTTCTCCGGAGACTCAGGGCGGCTTACAATGCGTTAAGCAATAGCCTTCATACTTTTGTATATTTATACAAAGTCAGCTTATTGCCCCCACAAACTGGGTCCTCAATTTATCCATTAATCCTAAAAAGAAAAGCTTTGGCTTCAACTGATTATTAATTTTTAAATTTTCTGTATCAATATGAATCCAATATTTATTTATTTTTTTGCTTTTTACAGGTCTACTGACATGATAAAATGTCCCTTCATGTTGTTTACATTTCCAACATAGATTTGAAGTGCCTTTATACCTTCTAGATAATTTCTCTGGTGTCATGTACCAGTGCTACATCATTTTATAAAAATTCTCTTTCAAATCATAACACAATATAAATTTCAACCCTTTTAATCACATATTTTCCTGTTGATCCATTTATACATCATAAGCAAAATACTTAGCCCACTCTTACCCTAATTTCCTTGATGTTTTTTTCTTCTTTCTGTTGCTGTTTCTCTGGAAGAAGTAAGGAAAATTGTGTGCATAGTCACATTTCTGAGTTAAGGGTAGTTTTTGAGAGAAAACGGGATGGCTTAATTTATAGCCATTTCATTTTCAATACTACTTATACATATTTTCCCTCTTTGTTCATTTTTGGTGTGTGGTTTCTGACAGTATATATGCAACATATTTGCATACACATATGCTGGTATTTCCCATGAATGCAATGATTTGAGGAAATGTTGGTTTCATCTGGAATTGGTAATCGTAGTTTGACAAGATGTAGATATTAGGTATGTCTGTTTTCATCTGCAGGTCTTCCTTTTGTGTTGGATTGACTTTAAATTAAACACATCTGAATTTAAATTCAAGGATAAATTCAGCAAGTGTATTAGAAGTATAGAAAAACTAGATATATCTTATGTGCTTGCTTAATATGGAATAGGTACACAGTCTTACTACTCATTAAGCTTCAATATTTCATATCACTTCAATTAAAAACATGAACAAGAGATTTACCTAACTTTCTGATTTGGATTTTATTAGCTATTCTTTTATATGTGTAGGGGCTCATAATTTTAGTGACAAATTGTCATCGGGCCTAACAGGAAACTGAGCCCATAAAGAATACGGCACAGTTAGTTACTATTGTCTCTTTGTTTTGAGTTGTAAATGTATTTCAGTAATCAATACACAGAATAATAGACAAATTGTTTCAGCAACAAGGGAATTCCTTGTCTGAAAAGAACATGTAGTTTAGATGGTAAGATACTTTCTGGCAGAGTGTTTTGTGTGACTTGGATGGCTGAATATAATATTTTTATTGCTGTTATGCTTAGCTATCAAACTCAATATTTAAACATTTTCAGTCCCTATCTTTGCTGCCTGATGAAATCTTAGTCACATTTATACAAGATTACATTATTTTAAATATTTAAATAGAAATGTAGTCTTTTGCAAAATAAATTGCCAGTTCCTAATGTTTTTATATATCTAAACCTATATCTGTCTGCTGCAGGAATGCCTTAGTACAGAGCAAGCTGGGAGTTAAATTTGTCTTCTAGAAAATAAGTTATTTTTTGAATGATTACAGGTATCATACATGGGTATACCCACTACATATTCTCAAATTTTAAATCAAAGTTTAAAAGAAAATAAATTTTAAAAAATTCAACTCAGGTTAACTTCTGCTGTTCAAAATTGGTTTTGGTGATATGAGTAAAATTGAGGGCATGTATTTATTGGTGATGTCATCCTTGCTGTCTGTTCTATGCTACTTGGATTATCATGCCACTACAGCAACTTGACCATATTTATATATTTATTTGTTATATATTGTTCGGGCAATATGCTGACTATGTAAACCGCTTAGAGGACTGTAAAGCACTGTGAAGCATTATATACTAAGTGTTATTACTATCTAATGCATATATATATATTCATTCTGAGGTTTTCACGGGTGTTTGTATGTAGGTCTTTGGTTATTCGGGTTTTCTCCCGCGTAAAATTGGAAGTGTCTTGGCGACGTTTCGACAAAGTCTCATTCGTCATCTTCAGGCTGGTATTTTCAGCTTTGTGCTTCTAGGAGCAATGTGTAATCACAGCTGTTTCTTCCTTTTAACTGCCAGTGGGGGCATGAACTGATTGGATAGGAGCTTGGCTGTGTTCTGATTGGTTAGGAATTTGGCTGTGCTCTGATTGGATGGGGGGGGGGTTGGCTGTGATCTGATTGGATGAGGTGTGTTCTGTTTAGGTGGGGGCTTGGTTGTGCTTGGGTTAGTCTGAGTTGCAGGGGGATTTGAGCTGGTGAGCTGCGTTGCTGTTGTTTGGCTTCGTGTTCGTGGTCATGTCACATCTTCATGGTAGGTGTCAGTTTGCTTCATGTATGGATTGGAGGGGTTTAAAGTGGCTAATGATGCAGCTGTGGTCTGGCTTCTGGTTTGTGGTGTTGCCTCATCGGTGTGGAATTGCTTTTTGTGTGGATGTGTGGTGGTGACATCCTGTGTGGTTTTCGTGAGTGTGGGTCTGGTGTCATTCTTTGTGTTAGGGACTCGTTTGTCAATGAGAGTGGGTTTCCAAATGGCTGGTAGGTGGGAGGTATCTCGTTTATTCATGCTGTGTGTGCATTTTTCTCTCTCGATGGCTTCTCTGATTATTCTGTTGTTAAAGTGTTCAGTTTTGGTGATAGTTCTGGTCTTTTTAAAGTCAATACCATGTCCTGTGTCTTTAAGGTGTTGGACCAGGGAAGAAGTTGCTTTCTCTTTTCTGACTGAGTTCTTGTGAGGCGGTGCATGGGAGTTAGAAAATCAAGGAGTATATGAAATCCCATGCACCGCCTGCACCACCACAAACATCGGACAAACCAACAGAAGAATAAGTGCACGCATTGAAGAACACAAGAACTCAGTCAGAAAAGAGGAAGCAACTTCTTTCCTGGTCCAACACCTTAAAGCCAGAGGACATGATATTGACTTTAAAAAGACCAGAACTATCGCCAAAACTGAACACTTTAACAAGAGAATAATCAGAGAAGCCATCGAGATAGAAAAACGCCCACACAGCATGAATAAACAAGATGATACTTCCTGCCACTTTAAACCCCTCCAATCCATACATGAAGCAAACTGACACCCACCATGAAGATGTGGCACGACCATGAACACGAAGCCAAACAACAGCAACGCAGCTCACCAGCTCAAATACCCCTGCAACTCAGACTAACCCGAGCACAACCAAGCCCCCACCTAAACAGAACACACCCCCATCCAATCAGAGCACAGCCAAACTCCCAACCAATCAGAACACAGCCAAGCTCTCATCCAATCAGTTCACACCCCCACTGGCAGTTAAAAGGAAGAAACAGCTGCGATCACACATTGCTCCTAGAAGCACGAAGCCGAAAACACCAGCCTGAAGATGACGAATGAGACTTCGATGAAACGTCACCAAGACACTTCCAATTTTACGTGGGAGAAAACCCGAATAACCAAAGACATACATACATACATACATATGAATGTTTTTCTTTTAGCCAGGTTTTTCCTACGTAACCAAGATTTTTCTACAGCCCTAGCATAAAACCTACGAAAAGTAAGAGAAAAACGATATTGTACCTTTACAGGGAGAATACATGAGATGTGGGTGTGGCTTACTGATGATGGCTAACGAGCCAGAAATAGATCTATATAAGTCTCTCACTAGGCAGCATAGGGCAGCATAGGGCAGCATAGGGCCTGCTGGCTGCTAGAAGAAAAAAGCCCAGAATCGAGTGGATGAGACTCCAATGAGGTAGGGTTGTAGAAAAATCTTGGTTACGTAGGAAAAATCTGGCTAAAAGAAAAATATACATAAAACCTATGAAAAGTAAGAGAAAAAATCTATATCTATCTATCTATCTATCATTTGTATAATTATAGTATTTTTAAAATCTGCTTATTTTGCATGAATGAGTCCCATTTTTCATTTGTCCATACAAAGTTTAATTTAATTTAATTTAATTAATCATATTTCTATGCCGCCCAACTCCCAAGGGACTTTAGGCGACTTAGAACAAAAATAATACAAACAATGAACATAATTTTTTTTAAAAAACAAACAAACCATAAAAGCATTTTAAAAACATTAAAAACACATGCACACCATCCATGGCCAGATCTCGCAAGATTGAACAGCGAGATCAACGGCCCCAAGCCTGCTGGAAAAGCCAGGTCTTCACCGCTTTCTGGAAGGCCAATAGGGTGGGGGTAGTCCGGACCTCAGGAGCTAACTTGTTCCAGAGAGCTGGGGCAGCCACAGAGAAGGCCCTCCCCCATGGGCCTGCCAGCCGGCATTGTTTAGCTGACAGGACCAAGAGGAGACCAACTCTGTGGGATTTTACTGGTTGCTGGGAACTATGTGGTAGAAGGCAGTCTCGAAGATAGCCTGTTCCTGAGCCATGTAAGGCTTTAAAGGTAATAACCAACACCTTAAATTGTGCCCGGAGACCAAATAGAGAGCCAGTGCAGCTCGCGGAGAATTCGTGTAATGTGGGTGCATCTAGGTGCACCCACGATAGCTCACGCAGCAGCATTCTGGACCAACTGTAGTCTCCGAACACTCTTCAAGGGTAGCCCCATGTAGAGCGCGTTGCAATAATCTAACCATGAGGTGACAAGGGCATGAGTGACTGTGAGGAGAGCCTCGTGATCCAAGTAGGGTCGCAATTGGTGCACAGTCTACATCTACAGGCAATCTGTTGGCAGGATGGTGGCAAGTGCAATTAGGTTTTCAATCCATTCAGTGAAAGGGACCATACATTTATCTTTCCAATGCTGCAAGATCAGTCTTTTATCTATAGTAATGGCACAGAGAATCTATTAATGTTGCTCAAATTCAAATTCCAAATACTAGGTATGTAATTCAAGAGAATATTATCCTCTGGAAATTTTAGTTTTTGTTGTACCATTATATTTCTTTCTCCCAAAACTTAGTAAGTGTAGGACATTGTAAAAGCATGTGTTTTAAATAAGCATTGTCTTTATAAAATGCAATTTCCTTTTCTATGCAGTCCCAGTGCTTTATCTTTGTTCATTCTTACTGGAGCAGAGGGAAATTCTGCTGCTTTTATGTATTTCCCAACCATTAAAAGGTGACCTATAGAAAGCAATTTAGCAAACTCTCAATAAAATAAAAATATCCCATAGCTTTACTATAGGATGGCCAAGGCTAGGCTTCTCAAGTCTGCTGGCCTCTAGATTGGTTGGGACTACAGCTCCCAGAATGCTGAACAAAGATGAATTTGGAAAGATGATAAAGATGCTCAGCATTCCAAACTCTTGTTCAGTCTACCTCAACCTTGAAGATATAACAAGATGTTATATATGCTATTATTACATATACACGTTGACTTTATGTACTAAAATGGGAATGGTAGGTATGCCACCATGAGCACTTGAATGGAGGTGGATTATGAATCTGATATGTGTATGCAATTTATATTATTTGTTCTACATTGACTGGGTACTTTATGTTGTACATTGGCTGGATACTTTACAGCCTCTGTAATGGAAGATGAAATTGTATTTTGGTAGCTATATCAACTGACTTGCAGATATATGTGGGAATGGGTTAAGAAAAAATGTCCCAAAATGCTGCCCACTTCTGTTGGAGGCAATCCTTCAATAACTCTTGTTCAAAGCCATTCCAGATATATAGGTACCAACCAGCAAAACTGAGTCTGGAAAAGAGGAAGCTTATCCAGATGAAATAGGATCCAAATATTTGAAGATTTGAATTCTTTCCAATAGCAGCCCCTTTAGAATAACTTAATCTGGATATTATTAGGTTATGCAATATTTTTAATTTAATCTCAAAAAAAGGGTTCAGAGCATTCAGGGACACAAACATAGCACTTGTTTCAACTTCTTAAAGCAGCTGCATCTTTTCTCAGGGTCACACAAATGCTGTGGAGGGAAACTGAAATCCTGGGAAAGATGCAGCTGCTATGAGGTGCTGGAGATATAAATTACATTTCACTCGGGTTGAATTCCAAAGGGCTGCAGAATTTTATCTACTACGTCAAATGCATTTTTGGCAGATCTTTCTTCTCAAGAAAAGTGATGCCACTAAAATATCTAGAGACTCATTGCAGCAGTGTCCATGTCAAGCGACATATAACCTGAAGATATTTTGATTACTTAAATATGGGTTGGGAGGAGGCATGATTAAGTGAATCCATATAGTAACTGGCTTAAAAACTGCAGTCAAAGAGAACTCATGAACAATTCCTTATCAATTTAGATTAGCAGGTCAAGTGGGATTCCATGTGGCCTGGAAATCTTTCACTCATGATTTAGATGAGAAGGAAAGATGTATATCATATTTGCAGATGACACAAAGCTGCAATAGTTTTGAAGACAAAATAAACTTCTAAATTTTCTTGATGGCTTCAATCAATCAATTCAATTTACTGTGGTTGTAAACTAGTACACATGAGAGATAAATTAGAGAAGTGGGCTGAAAATATCAGAATTAGATTTAATCAGGGAAAAAAAAACCCCTTCAGCTGCATTGCTATAGGATGTGGGGATATGGGAAAAGGATGTCTGCATTGCAGTTTAATCTAAAATGAAGTAGTTTGATGGCTGCTACAAAGGCAATGGCATTTTAGGCTGCATCAATATCATTTTCAAATCACAGGAAGTAATACTTTATCGTATCCTGTACTAGGCAGACACCACTTTGATTACTGTCTCCATTTCTGGACATCAGACTTTAAGAAAATTTCAGATATTCTATAACAAAGACAAGGAAGGTTAATAGGGATGATCAGGGGACTAGATGCAACTCCCTTTGAATCCAGAAAATGCAATTGTGACAGCAGATGATAACACTTTTCAAATATCTGAAAGGGAGTCACATAGAAGAAACTAAGATATGTTCTCTGCAATGGAATAATAATCTTGTTATAAAAGGCAGATCTAAATTTCCTAGCAATTTCCTAGCAATTTGATAGTGGAACCAATTGCTGAGAGACGTGATGAACCCCCTTTTCTAACGGTAGACCAGCACTGCACGTAGCCAGGGGTCATATGCACCTGTTGTTCGGGGATGGTTGCATAGGTGTTCCATTTATATTTCTACAAATGTAACCCTCTGGCTAGGGAGCATTCAAACAGCAAAAGAATATGAAGTTGGACAACCAATCAGCATTCAGGATGTGCACCTCCACACAAAGCAACAGCTGAGATTTGGGAGATGTCTGTGTCAGTCTGTCTGCAGCCATTTGCAACCTACACTTAACCATCAATTCTTTCGCAGTGTAGGTAGGAGGAACAGCTACAGGTAGTTGTGGGCAATGCTAAATCAGCCTTTTAGACATGTTCAACTGGAGGCCTGACAAATATCTGTAGTGAAACCATGTTCAAATAAGCTACAATTTGCTGGATTTATATATTCTAAAAAAAGAACAAACAATGCTTCACCTTTTCCCATTTTACACAGCCTCAGCTCTCACACATACTGTTATCACAATAAACAGTGTCTAATGTCTGTGATAAATTCTGGTTGACAGGATCTATATCATACAGAGCACCTTCATGGAAAGAAAACATCTGATGTCAAAATTTACTCTTAAGACATCTGATAGAATTTACATAACAAAAATTGAAGGGATAAAGCCATTGTACCATGTTGACTTTAAAGCTGTTTACCTACCCTAATAAGCCATGCTGTATAGTTTTTTTTAGTAAATTTGGTTAATATGTGAACGCATCCATTAGCTCTGCTCACACTTGGTTCATGCATAACTGAAGCTAGAATTATGGTTTATAAGTAAATAAAACAAAAGAGCCAGTTTAGTATAATGGCTAAGGTGCTGACCTAAAAACAGGAGACTGAGTTTGGACCAATCTCTCTCAGCCCAATCCACCTCACAGGGTTGTTGTGGGGTAAAAGAGCAATGGCATTTTTATTTATTTATTTATTTTTAATTTTAATTTGATTTATATGCCGCCCTTCTCCGAAGACTCAGGGCGGCTTACAATGTGCTCAGCAATAGCCTTCATCCTTTTGTATATTTATACAAAGTCAGCTTATTGCCTCCACAACTGGGTCCTCAATTTATTAAGGCTGAGCAGCGATACAGATTTGAAGGCAAATGTTATCTAGTGCACCTATGGGCATGCACACAGCCCTGGTTGGCAATTCCATAAATGAAATGCACTTTTTGCTGGAATTTTCTTGTAGCTCTGAAGAATATGCTGAGAAAAGATGCAGCTACTTAAGGAGCTGCAGGGAAATTGTAAGTGAGTGTCTTGGCATATTCCGCCCTCCCTCCACATTATGTCTTGCCTGGTTGTAGTTTCAGGTTGCATCAGCTACACTAGACACCCTATTCAATCACAAGACTTTAAATAGTATCTGTAAGCAAGCAGAATGCAAGTATGCATGACTTGCACTTCCTTTTCTCTTTTGCATTCCCGACCAAACCTGGAACAAGGATTTATGGATTTCTTTTCACTGTATTAACTCCACAAGAAGGTACATCTCCACGAAGCTCTCCGAAAGGGGAGATGCCCGCAAGAACGATGGCCTCCAACGTTACATAAAGAAGAAGCCTAGCATCGCAATCTGAGGTCTTTCCCTCTCCCACCTTTTCTCCATTAGCATCCAAAGTAATCTTCACCGCTTCTGCTAAGACTTTGCCACCACTTGGAACCCGCGGCACGCCCCTAGCGGGCTGGTGCGCGATGTCACAAAGGAGAATGCGGGTCCACCTTTCAAGCCTGCGCGTGATGTCAGAAGTTCATCGTTGCCAAGGATCCTGGGTTGCAATCCCGGGTCACTCTTCTAAGAGGGCTTCATACCAATCGAGGAGAATTGTTCCAACTTCGGCAGTTTCTTTTAGCTCAGATAACCTGAGGAGAAAGACAGGAGGGGAACAGCCCTCTCTTCCCTTCTTTTCGCCTAGAGTTGACCGGGCCGCCAGTGAGCCGCCTAAGCAGCGTTGGGGAGGCAGCAGCAACAGCAGAAGCGGGAAGAGGTGCCGGTTTGGGCAGGGAACGCGCTTGAACTTTGAAGCCAAAAGGTGCAGGGAATTTAGTGGCCCGCCGTTTCGGAGGCGCGCGGGAAAAGCCCGTGTCTCCCGCTGCGTCAAGAGGAAAAGCGGCCCAGCCCTCCCCCCCCTCCCCGCATTGAACCCCACCCCGGGGTAGCCCGAGCCAGACTGGCGGGGACGGCGGCGAGCGCGCGTGCTGTGGCCAAAGGAAGGCGGCGGCTCTTCTTCCTCACCGATTGCGGTAGCAGCTCGGGGAGCCGCCAGGCTGCGCTCTCGAGCCGGCTCGCAGTGTGGCTGCGGCCCCGGGCTGCCGGGCTCCGGAGCACCAGAGCCTCCCGGGGAGCAAGCAGTGCGAGCGGTTGGTCCCGGGACAGCAGCAGCTGCTGCAGCGGGAGGAGCCGGAGCGGCTCGCTGCTGCAGCGGGAGCCGCCCCGGCTCGGAGCTTTGCTTGTCCGGGTTGCGGAGATAACACCTGGCGCCCCTCAAAGAGGGGTGGCTTCGGTAGGACTTCGGCGGCCAGAACGACGCGCCGCCGCGGCTGCCCACACAGCTCCTCTCCGCGCCCGGCATGACTTGCAAGGGTTCATCGAGCTGGGCACTTTGGGTGGCCCCCTTGGCTACGCTGCTGTCTCTGCGAGGTAAGGGAAACCTGAGGAGGGGTGAGGGAGGCCAGAGGGTGCTGGGCGGGTGCCGGAGAAGTGGCAGAAACCTGGGAGGCACAAGTCGCCCAGCTTCGTCTTCGGCAGTTTTGTTCCCTGCGCTGGATTCGAACTCTCAACTTTAGCGCCAAGGAGCGCGCTAGGTTGCCGCTCTGGGGTCGGCTGAACAGTAGCTAACCGCAGCATAGAAGATGACACTTCTCCGAATAGTTTTCTTCCTTTGCTGACCGAGGAAGTTGCTGTAAAGTTGAAGAAAGGGGTTCCGGGTGGGTTATTTCGTCTTACCCAAATATCACTAGACTCTATCCGCCTTGATTATTTCGCAGAATAACCAGATTTTGTATTTTAACACTCTCTTCTGCCCAAGGAAAAAAAGAGCAATGTGCACCAGAGATATGGTACAACCAGTTTCTGTCTGGACAGGAGGGGGAAAAATAAATCCAATCTACTATATGACCTTTTAAGGAACAATCTCTCCAAAAGTAATGTTAGAGAACTAGAAATGCTTTACTGTATTTGGCTCTCTTTTTTTCTCTCTAAATGCAGGAGTATAAAAGTTGATATACTATTTCTAGCAGGTGTGGAGAGCATTTATTGTTTTTCATGTTTAGAACTTGAATATAATTTTTTAAAACTCACAATACATGGTATTTGTATTTAACTTTATAAAACACTCATTTTCAGGTCCCAAGATTCTTTTTCTCAGTTAAACAACACATATTCTTAAACTTGCCATTATTTTGTTAAGTATCTTGTTCACATTATTTTTTTATTCCTACATTTCATTTCCATTGCACAAACTTAAAGTAATAAAGTTTGTAAAACTTTCTACTGTGGCCTTGTAGAGTTTCTCTTGAAAGCATGCAAGATGTATGATGCTGGAGAATATCAGAAAAACAGAAATGCTAGTAAAACTCTAGCAGTCAAATCTGCTCAGTGCTACAGAAGTAAGTCTGGTGAAGACCGTGAAAAATTATAATATTCCCACATTCCTAAAGTTGAAGCCAGATTTTATCTCATAACTTACCTTTTCTTACAGCTTTTGTGCTCATTGTTTCCATTTTGCTATGACTAAATCTTGTGGACACATTTAATATATATATATTTAGTGGAATAAATTATTTCTGCATAGTCCTTGCTCATTTTTTTTTAAAAATACAGATTTTAGTACAGGCATGCATCTAGTGGCCCAGATGCATTTTAGAAGTATTGTTTTTCTGTTATGTCCTTATGATATTTTCATCTCAGTTTTCCTCCATGAATGAGAGAGTTTTATATAGTATCTCTCCCCTCCTTTCTGACACTGTTCAAGGGCATCTTCAATGTGTATAAAATATATTAAGCTTTGTTACTTTTAACCTTGGAGGGAAGTCACATGACTGGTGGTGACTGGGAACACAAGCAGTAGACTTGGGATAGGAATCAGCAGCTCAAGAATGGGTGGTCAGCTGAGGGAAAGCTTATAATCAGTTAATTCAGTATTGACTGTTCTATTATTATTCAAAGACGATTTGAAGTCACTGACATAAAAAAAATGTATTGCTTTATTTTAGTTTTCTCATATGTCCGTAGGACAGTACAGTACAGATATAAAAAACTGAACTCCAAGGACTTTTGCTACCCATTAATTTAAATCAATGGGATTTGAGTGTAAGTAATTGTGTTTAAGATCAAGGCTCAGTTTACAAAAACTTGGAAGTGCCTGGAAGCCACATCAAATGTCTAAATGAAGATAATTATGTCTATTAATTGCTTATGGTTTATCTTGATAATTCTTAAAGGTCACGGGGAGTGTTTGGAGAAAATACATCTTTTATTCTCATTTTCCTCTTTTTGTCATGTGATTTAGTTATCCTAGCATGTGGTGTATTCATTCAGGCTATTGACATTAGCGAAGCTGGAGGCTTGAAGGAATGAGGGCCCTGCAATTAGGATCCAGATGCAGGACTCTGCCAACTGCGAGGCAATTTGTTTTGTACATTTGCCAGTGCACCTTCTTCTGTGCCTGTAACATTCTCTGTATTTCTGCTGGGATTTTCTTAAGTACTTAGAAAACTTAGAGATCAATTCTATAGTCAGTATTCCTAGTCTGGATATGAAGCATGTCCACTTTTTTCCTTCTCATCAGCAAGTCACTGCTTCTTGAAGCATCCTTTCCTCAAAGTCAAGCAGGTATCATTTAGTTCAAGATTTGTTTTCAATTAGTGTGTAGCTCAAGGGAGTTGATATAGGACATCCATATCAATTCTATAGGCCATAAAAAACTAGCTTTGGATAACCAGTCCGAAGTATGTAAAGTATGTTATTTGAAACTGAGATTTGCCTTTGGAGCAGGGGGCTTGTCCCATAGCGGTGCTGATTTGAATGCAGAGTTTAGTTTGCATTAAACCAGAGCATCCAGTTCTCTGACCATTGACATGAAAGTAAGCCAGGTTAGAATTAGCTATACAGGAAGTCCTCAACTTACAACCACAATTGAGCCCAACATTTATGTTACTAAGTGTGAGACAGTTGTTAAGTGAAATTTGACTCATTTTATAGCTTTTCTTGCCATAGTTATTAAGTGAATTACTATATTTGTTAAGTTAGTAACACGGTTGTTAAGTGAATCTGGCTTCCCCATTGACTTTGCTTGACAGAAGGTCACAAAAAGTGATCACATGACCCTGAGATATTGCAACTGTCACAAATATGAGTCAGTTGCCAAGTATCTGAATTTTGAACATGTGACCATGGGGATGCTGCAATGATCATAAGTGTAAAAACAGTCCTAAGTCACTTTTTTCACTACCGTTTTAACTTTGAACAGTCACTAAACAAATTGTTGTAAATTGAGGACTACCTGTTCATGGAAACCAAGAATATTGTGCCAGAATTTTGGTGTGATAGGAGGAATATTTAAGCCGTATCACTCCATAAAACACATCACAACATTAACCATTTCAGCCAGGGAATGATTATTTGCGTTACACTGTTGTAGGGTTAGGATTTTTTTTTATAACAGGAATATTATGTAAATATTAGAAGTATGTGATCACTGATCCTCCCTTCCACCAGAAATATTTTTTTCAAGTTTTCTTACGACTGTGTTGAGCTTTCCACTGGAAATAAAAGAAGTGTGCTTTGACTACTTAAGTATTGGCATGTCTCTTTCAAAAAAGGATGTTTTTAATGACATGTGGGAAGTTATGCCCACATTCCATGATACTCTCAAACATAATGCAACATAAACTTTTGCTAATATTGTACTGTAAAGGGATATGTAACTAAATTGTCAAAATTTGTATGCAAGACATTGAAATGCTGGCATAGCAAGAGCAATGATTGTTCAATGAAGCGAATGTGGCCTTCATACGTTAGTACTGGATTTTGGATCTCAACATTGAGATTACAGAAAATGGTAAATATTCAATTTACCATTGCTCAAAAGTCTATACTTAAAGTGAAAAGTAAATATGATACGGGGATGATTAGACTAGAATGAAGTTGAATTATTCATCAAAGATAACTGCTATCCAGGACCTTGACCCATGACAGTCATGGAAAAAAGATTACCTCATATAGTTTAACTGTTACTCAGTTTGTCAAAATGACAAGATAATTAGGACATTGTGGGATAGATGCACAGTGGATGGAGTTTTAGGCTGTATCCATGTAAGTGTAAGTAACTGCTCCACATTATTCTGCTTTAGTCATACCATTCCTCAATATGTTTTGGGCATCATATTGGATCAGGTTCTGAGAAGAAAATTTAGAATTACTAGAGGTCTAGAAAAAAAATTGAAGGAGTAGTATATCTTTAGCTCTGAAAATATTGAAGAGGGATATGTCATTCTTTAAATGTCTGAAAATGCGTCCCATAAAAGAAAATTAAGACCCATTTTTTTCTCATTCCAAAGTGTAATAGGGCATTGGATAATAGTATAAATTACAGGAAGACAGATTCTGACTGAATATTAGTGGGGAAATAAGCCCTTCCTCACAGAGAAATTCAACAGTAGAACTAATGACCCAGAGAGGGGATTGTCTCTGTATTTGATGTGTTCAAGTGAAGGCTTTAGAGCTTTTTATTTGAGATGTTTTAATTTGGGTTCTGCAATGAGCAGAGGTTTAGACTCACTGGCCTAAACTGTTCCTTCTGTGAGTGTGATATGCTGCCTATTTGTTGTATGAAAATGAGGAATGGATCATGGTGAGCCTTGAGCAGTGTGGAACATAATTTTCTTCCTTCTTGTAGAATGAAAAGTACAGCAAGTTGCTGCTTCCCCATGTTACAACATGTACAGACTGCTATGGTTTAGAGCTCCTTTGCTTGTAGAGTAGGAGCTGAATGACAAAAGAGAAGCATTAGTAAAAGCAGGTATCCACCTGTGGGGAAAAGAGAGGGAAGACTTTTTGTTATGACACATTATCTGTTTATTTCATTTTGTACCTTTGACACAAGTATGTAATCTGCAGTTTTTACTTCATGATCTCACGATGTGCAGAGTGTCATGTTGATATCATTGTGGCTTTTAATACATGCTTATGTTTGTGAGTATTTTGGGCCACATTATATGTTAGAATTTAGAAAGTGGATTAGTGAGATTTGCTGTTGCTTTAAGAAATGTATTCACTTAGTTCAGATGATCATTCATTCATAAACAAGACTGAATGGCTAAAACTTTAAAAATAGCAATGCATACAAATAATAAAATCCAGAGAGGAAAACAAAAATAAAGCACACATAAATGTATCCATGGCACAAATGTAAAATTAGTTTAATATAAATATTAACATATTAATGGTTCACACATCATCTTGGCCCAATGCTGAAGGGAACAACTGGGTCTTCAAGATAATTCTAAAAGCCAATATTTCCAAAATCCAGCCATCTGGATTTTGGAAAGAGCTACCGCCATAGGAGAGGCACTGAAACAGAGAAGGAACACTTTCTAGGTCCTGCTAGATGGCACAATTCAACATATGAACCAATCCTTATTACGAAGGCAGGAGAAATTGGTGCTGGGGACCTTCAAATATCCTAGTCATGTGCTTCACACGAATGATTTTATTGGGTATATCTAATAGCTTATATTCACCCAGATGTCTATTTGAAAATTAGTTTAGCTTGTGCAGAAGTGGTATTTGTTAAGTTGGGTGAATGAGGACGCAGCAAGCCAGAGTAGTAAGTGACAACAGCTCTTTATTATAGGGTGAGACTCCAGCAACTGACCTGGGGAGCCAGCTCCCTTTATATACCTTGCAGCTGTGGTGGTCAGCCAATCAGCTGAGGGTCAGTTAATTCGAACTTCCCGCCAAACAAACCTATTTACATAACACTCCTCCCCTCCCAGAAGTCACTTGGGGTGTTATTTGCATATATAGTCTCTCAGGTGACTAGGGCGTGTGCGAGTCCTAGCTGACCTGCGCAGTTCAGTCGGAGGGGCGGCATTGAGCAGGTCGGAGGGACTTTCTGTTTCTCCCTGCTCCGCCAATGAGGCCTCCGGGACCTCCTCGTGGGCGGCGACTTCTCCGGCTGTTGGGACTACCTCGACGGGGCGGCGCTGGATACCAGAGTCCTCAGCTAAGTCCTCCGCTCTACTCGGGCTAGTGGTTTGTGCTTCTGGTTGGTAGTCGTGGTCGGAGATGGGGTCGTCTAATGTATCTTCGGTGTCTGTGGTTACTCTTTTTCTTAATTGGTCAATGTGCCTGCGCCAAACTCTCCCGTCCCCCATGTCTACCCTGTATGACTTGGGGCCTGTGATTTCTGTGATTGTTCCGGCCTCCCAGAGTGGGCCCTGTCCATAGTTTCTAGCGTGTACCGGTGTTCCTATGGTGAACTCTCTAAGTTTCCTCTCCCCCCACCCTTGAAGACCTCTGGGGAGTAGTTGGGGTTGAGTCTGTCTAGTATTCCCCGGAGTTTCCGCCCCATTAGTAGTTCGGCCGGACTTCGGCCTGTGGCTGTACAGGGTGTGGAGTGCTGGACTATTAAGAATTTGTCTACCCTTTCCTGCCAGTCTCCGGGGCTTAAGCGTGAGACGGCCTCCTTTGCTGACCTCACAAATCTCTCCGCCTGTCTGTTACTAGCCGGGTGAAACGGGGCAGAAAGGACATGTCTGATCCCAAGTCCCGCTAAGTACCCCTCGAACTGTGTTGCGGTGAACTGTGGCCCGTTATCTGACACTAGGATGTCCGGTAACCCATGTGTGGCGAATAATTGTTTTAGCTCTCTGATGGTTGCGTCGGTGGTAGTGGCCTTCATTAGCTTGATCTCCAGCCATTTGGAGAATGCGTCTACGACGACCATGAAGGTCTGTCCATGGAATGGGCCTGCAAAGTCAATATGTATTCTGGACCAGGGTCCCTGGGGCCTTTCCCACTCCCTCACGGGTGCCGTTGGCGGGTCTGATCTGGACTCTTGGCAGGGCTGACATCTCCCCACCCACTCTGTAATGTCTGCATCCATGCTGGGCCACCAGACGTAGCTCCTGGCTAGCCCCTTCATTCTCACAATCCCAGGGTGCCCCTCATGCAACAACGTTAAAACTTTTTCCCTTAAGCGTGAGGGAATAACAACCCGATCGCCCCATAGTAAACAACCCCCTTGCATTGTCAATTCGTCTCGTTTTCCCGCGAACGGTTTAAATTCCCCGCTCCCAATCTTTTCCGGCCACCCCCTCATGACCCAACTTGCGACTGTCCGGATCACGTGGTCCTTGGTTGAGGCTCTTGCAACCTCGGCTGATGTTATGGGCCCAGAGTCAAAAACGTCTATCAGCAGGATGGGGATGCCGGGTGTGGGGTCTTCTAGGCTGTCGGGTAGTGGGCATCGGCTGAGTGCGTCCGCGTTGCCCATGTTCGCCCCTGGTCGATGTACCAGGCGATAGGAGTATGCTGCGAGGAAGATGGCCCAGCGTGTCATCCTGGGCGACAGTGCTGCCGGGGTTGGTCGATCTCCCGCGAGGAGACCCAGGAGTGGTCGATGGTCTGTGATTAGCTCAAAATCCCTCCCAAACAAGTACTCGTGGAATTTCTTTACTCCCGAAACGGCGGCGAGGGCCTCCTTGTCGAGCTGGCTGTAATTTCGCTCGGCACTTGATAGAGTTCGGGAGTAATATGCGATGGGCGCTTCCAGGCCATTCGGGAGTCTATGGCTCAGGACGGCTCCCACCCCGAACGGGGACGCGTCACATGCTAGGACAAGGGGGAGCGTTGCGTTGTATTGAATTAAGAAGCTTTCAGCTGATAGTAGTTTTTTAATGCCGGCAAATGCCCTGTCTTCAGCCTTCCCCCATTTCCAAATGGCTTTCTTGGTTAACAGTCTATGTAGGGGTTCTGCCACTATTGCCTTGTCTTTGAGGAAGATGGCATAAAAATTTAATAGTCCCAGGAAGGCCTGTAACTCTGCCTTGTCCTTGGGGGTGGGTGCTTCTCTGATTGCCCTGATCTTGCTCTCTGTGGGGTGTATGCCGGTGCCATCTACCCTGTATCCCAGGAATTCGACTGAGGGGACTGCGATCATGCATTTATTGCGTTTTACTCTGAGTCCCGCATCCCTGAATTTCCTTAGGACCTCCCTCAGCCTTTCTCTTAGCTGCTGCTCATTGTCCGCGGTGATGAGCACGTCATCAAAATAGGGCACCACCCCGGGGATCCCTTGTAGAAGCCGCTCCATGGTACTTTGGAACAGTCCGGGGGTCACGCTTACTCCGAATTGCAAACGGGTGCACTTGAAGGCCCCTCTGTGGGTTACGATAGTCTGTGCCTCTGCGGTAGCGCCATCTACTGGCAGCTGCTGGTACGCCTGCGCAAGATCGAGTTTTGCGAATATCTTGCCGGGGCCCAGGGAATGCAACAAGTGGTGAACGACTGGCACTGGATAGGCGCTCTGCTGCAGGGCCTTATTAATTGTGCATTTATAATCAGCGCATATGCGCACTGATCCGTCCGGCTTGACCGGTGTCACAATTGGGGTCTCCCATTTGGCGTGGTCGACTGGAACGAGCACCCCTTGTTTGATCAATTTATCCAGCTCAATGTCTATTTTGGGCTTCAGGGCAAATGGTACCCGCCTGGGCTTTAAACGGATGGGTGCGATGTTGGGGTCTAGATTAAATGAAATCGGGGTCCCCACATACTTGCCAAGCCTTTCGTCGAACACGTCCTGGAACTCCTGCATCAGGTCTTCTTTCAGGGTGCTTCGAACGTTCCTTACTCCGGTGAATCCCATGCCTAGGGCTCTAAACCAGTCCATGCCCAGGAGGCTGGGAAGGTTGTCGCTGACGATGGTGAGGGGCAGTTTCTCGGTAAACTCCCCGTACTGGACTTGGAACTCGCCTCTGCCTTCGACGGGTATGCGGTTCCCTTGGTAATCCTTCAGTCTGCGAAGCTGTGGCTGGAGCTGTCGCTTGTGTGCGCTGGGGATGACTCTCTTTAGGGTTTCCCAAGACATGATGGATATCGGCGATCCCGTGTCGATCTCCATCTGGCACTCCCGTCCCTCGATCTCGACCGTGGTGTAGGTCTTTTCTCCGGGCGAGGTGCAGGTCCGTGCGATGCGAATGGTGTAGGCCCCAGCGTCTTCAAATTTCGCGCCCTTCCGGTTTCCGCCATCCCTGTTGGGCCTTCGGTGTGGCGCCGTCTCGGATTGGGCCATTTGGCCACGTGGTCTGTAGCTCTGGTGTGTTTTCGACCTACAGACTCTAGCGATGTGGCCCCTCTTCTCACAGGAACGGCAAACGGCGTCCCTGAACTTAACAGTTTTGTCGTGAGTGGGACCCTCCGCAGCTGGCGCATCCGACTCTGGGCTCTCTGCGGGCTGTGCGGGGCTGCTCGGTGCGGTAGACCTCTTCTTCAGACTCCCCCTCGCTGGCGGTGCTTACGGCCTCTCGGTGCACAGGCGCCGTCTTCTGCGTTGTTCTGGTGAGGCGGGAGCTCTTTAGTTTCTCTGCGGCCTTTACTGACGACTCTTGCGCCCTGGCCTCGTCTAGCGCGATGTGTAGGGTCAGGTTTGACCTCGCAAGCAGTCTTCTCTGGAGCCGGCTATCTCTCACTCCGCAAATTAGTTGCTCTAGGAGCATCTCATCCAGGTCTCGGTACTCACATTGGGTTGCGGCCTTACGCAGGGCGGCGACGTACTCGCTGATCGATTCGCTCTCCTGCTGTAGCCGTTGCCTGAAGTCGTAGCGCTGGATGTACTTCGATGGCGTTGGCGCATAGTGGTCTTTCAGCAGGGTCTGCAGCGTCGACCAGGAGATGTTGTGGACCGAATTCGGCTCCGACAATGCCTCGGCTGTGTCGAAGACCCTTGGCCCGCTGTGACTCAGGAACAGGGCTTTCTTCCAAACGTCCGGTAGCCCTTGCATGTCGTTTGCCACCATGAAGCACTCGAACCGGGACATGTAGGATCCCCACTTCTCTTCCTTGGGGTCGAAAGGCGCTGGCGGGGTGTAGGCAGACATCGTTTCGGGATTCTCCTGTGTTCCGCTCGCTCGCCTGGCTGGATTCAGATGCGGTCTCGGGTCCCCTTCTCTGAACGTGGCTTCAGCTCCTTTGAGTGTGGCTTCAGCTCTTTTGCGTGTGGCTTCAGCTCTCCTCTGCTTCTGGCCTCAAAATCCCACCTTCGTCGCCAATGTTAAGTTGGGTGAATGAGGACGCAGCAAGCCAGAGTAGTAAGTGACAACAGCTCTTTATTATAGGGTGAGACTCCAGCAACTGACCTGGGGAGCCAGCTCCCTTTATATACCTTGCAGCTGTGGTGGTCAGCCAATCAGCTGAGGGTCAGTTAATTCGAACTTCCCGCCAAACAAACCTATTTACATAACAGTATTGCCTAGGGTGTGGGTCTCTAACCCCCAGTCTGTGGACCAGCACAGGTCCACCACATACCAGAAACTGGGCCGTGCTAACAATTGAAGCCTCATCAGCGGGATGCAGGCAGCATGCGAAGCCACACCCTCTTCGGTCCACGGAAAAACCTGTTTCCACAGAACCGGTCCCTGGTGCCCAAAAGGTTGGGGCTGCTGGCCTAAGGGTCTGGTTATCTCTTGCCTTCGATATTACCTGTCTGGCTGTTTTGATCTTGCAGGGTTGGCATGCTCCAGGTTCTTTCAATTAAACAATGTCATGTTTTGGGACCCTAGAATGTACCTGTAGCAGAGCCTGCTCTCTGAAGTGAGATTTCTCCTGAGATCTGGATAGCCCTATGCTGATGCTGGTTAGAAGAGCTGTGAAGATAAGGCTCTTCACCCAGGCCATTGGGGAAGGAGAATGACCCCTTGCTTCACTTCTCCCCCCCCCCAAGTTTTTTATTTTATTTTACAATATATCCATGTCAATGCATGAGCAGTGTGGTACCTGGGTATCATACATTTTAGTATAAATAAAAATAGTGCTATTAATCATATTTGTTACATTCCTCAAGCTTATGTAGTTCTAGAGTTAATATACATATTTGTATTAAATTATAGACTTCCATTATTTAATTATTCGACGTTATTCCAATGCCAGTCACAATATTGTTTAAACATACATCATAATATCATCATTCAATTTCTAATCTTCCCTGTTATTATTTTGTCTTATTGTATAAAAATGAGTATACTAATATTCCCCCTTGGTTCATTTCTATGAGGCCTATCTTCTTGCCATTTTAAATCTTTTATCTTCACCTCCTTTTTAACTGGTTTTATTGTGATTTCTTTGTTTTGATGGTTTAAGCTCCCCATAGTTTTTGGGAGTTGAGTGGCATTTAAAAGTATTAACAAATAAACACCAAGGTGTGTGTGTAACTTACTAGCACTGCTGTACTCTGAACCAGCTGTAGCTCCCAATTTTTAATTTAATATACTTTAAATTAAATTTAACTATTTTCCATCAAAGTTACATGGTACCAACAAATTATTAGTGACAATATATTATGTCTTATAACAACAAAACCATCATAATAACAAAATCAAGTTAAAACTATAATGACATTAGACAGTATAATAGTATATTTATTATCACAGCCAATTTGGTATAGTGGTTAAGACATCAGGCTAGAAATAGGGAGAATGAGTTCTAGTCTTGCCTTAGACCGGGGGTGTCAAACTCATATCGTCATGGTGTCGTGACATATCGGGACTTTTTTCCCCTTCCCTAAACAGGGTGTGGGCGTGGCCAATGGGTGATGCATCCAGCCTGCAGGGTGGGAGTTTGACAGCCCTGCCTTAGACACAAACCCAGTAGGGTAACCTTGGGCTAGTCACTTTCTTTTAGCACAGTCAGTGGCAAACCATGTTTGAAATCTTGCCAAGAAAACCACAGGACCTTTCTTGGCAGTCACCAAGAATTAACAATAACTCAAAAGACACAACAAACATACAAAATATATTCATTAATAGCATTCAGTTTTACATTGTTCATAATTGTTTCCAAAAGATCTTTCTGTCTTTATTACATCTTATGGAAGGCCACACTGAAGGAACAGCCTTGCTTCTGAAGTGTTTCAGGGCAGAAAAACTGTCTTTTGTGATTGTAGGCGTCACTTTAGAAAATTGGGAAACCATCAGTCGGTTATCTAAGGAAGATTTTCTTGGTGGTGGTGGATTTGGTAGTTGAAGTACCTGAATTGCCAGCAATATAGAGCTTACAAGTCAAAACTAGCCCTTTAGGTGCCACCCAGAAACAAGTAACCAGTGCAGGGGTGTAAATGGTGTCAGTTAATATACAACCACTGCACTTAGGATTGATTAATATATAATTATGTGATAGTTCTCAGTTACTGTAGGCAGGTCCTTGAGTTCCATGAAGGGCTGCACCTGAGCATCAACCAGAGCTAGGCAAAGGGCTTATGGACCATAGCTTCCACCTGTTTATCTAGCAACAGCTGTGAGTTCAGCAGGACCAAAACATAGACTTGCTCCCTCAAGGGCATTAATACCCATTCAAGATGTTACAAAACCCAGAATGAATGAACAGTAACTAGAATTAAATTACAGTCTGTTTCATCCCATCTAATCTTAGGATATAGGGGACCATGTTTAGAAGGCATCTCTCTAGGTACATGGGGATGTAGAGGAGTGGCAGCAGCAGATACTACTGACTACCATTAGTACATTGAAGGTACCACAACTTGAACTGTTGGATGACCTCTTCCAGTGACTTCATATAAATCTATATACTATTAAAACTCTTGTTCCTGTAATCTTTAACTGGGCAAAATGGTGCTTATAGGACAACAATTTTTGAGCCAAGTTATCTCAAATGGATTAATTTACAGAAAGTGTCCAAAATCTGGACACTGATTTTGTGTCGATGATTCATGTGAAATTGAAATTTTGCAAATTTTGTAAAGCATTTTATGATGTAAACATCATAAAGCAGTTTATGACACACTGCAACATTTATTTATTTATTTAAAACATTTATATAGCAGCCCACTTTGTAGAAAGTCTGATTGGCTCACAATTAAAAGTTTAATTACATAAAAGCCATATTAAAATTATTAAAACCAAATATATAAAAACAAAAATCTGGCACCAAGTCAAGCTTCTAATGTGCAGTCACCTTATCTTATCCCAGCACTTGGGGAAAAAGCCAGTATTTGGGGAAAAATCTTTATGGAATGATAGGAAGGTAGAGGCCTGCCAAGCTTCAGAGGGAAAGGTGTTCCATCGGACAGTGGGGCCACAGAAAAGGCATTTTTCCTAGTTGTCATAAAATATTTACTGTACTTAACGTATTTTTTGGAGTATAAGACACACCTTTTTCCCCCATAAAGGAGTGAAAATTTAGGTGTGTCTTATACACTGAATGTAGCCCTGCTCACCCACTGACCCCCATCCTTTGGCCTCTGCCTCCCAGCAGTTTACCTCCTCGCAGCAAGCAGCAAGAAGAAACAGCTCGTTTCAGCTTCAGCACAGCCTAATTAGCACAAGTTGGATCAGCCTCCCAACAGTCAGCTCTTTTGCTCTCATCTCTTTTGCATGGGCCTCTGCTGCTTGCTACAAGGAGGTAAATTGCTATGAGCAGTCTTTTTTTCTTGTGCTAATCAAGCTATGCTGAAAACAAAAATGAAAGTAAAGCAGGCTATTTGCTGTTTGCTGCAACAAGGCAACACTGCTGGGAGGCAGAGGCAGATTTGTTTTTCTTGTTTGTTTTCCTCACCAAAAAAGGGATGGGTGTCTTATAGTCCAGAGTGTCTTATACTCCGAAAAATACGGTACTTTCAACCGTGGTATACAATTCAACATGGGCTATTTTCAAGGCAGAGTGTATCCCAACTTTTCCACAGAAGCTAGTACATTAGAAGTTCTGTTATTGATGGCATTGAGAAATACGATAAATATCTTTGAAAGACTGATCTGTCAGGACATGAGTTGTCTAATACTAAAACTCTTGTGTTTGTAAACCTGAACTGGGAAAAATGATGTAATCTTGAGGCAAAACATTTTCAACTAAGTTACCTCAAATGGACTAACTTACAGAATGCTTCAAAATCTGGAACCCCTGTGGAATTGAAATTTGGCAAATCATGTAAAATATTATATGTCAAAAATTATCATAAAGCAAACTTCCATAAAATATTTCCTATGGTCAGCTAGTGCTGTTTGATTGTGCTGTACAGTTCAACACAATGGGCTGCTTTCAAGGCAGATGCATCTCAATATCTCCATGATTTTTTCAAGTATATTAGAAGCTCTGCCATTGTTGAAGGCATTGAGGACTCTGGTAGGGCAATAGCTCTGAAATGATGACTGATCATGGGTTGTCACATGTTAAAAGAGAGAGAAGATTAACTTTATGGAACTCCTTTATGGAAGTGACTATAGGCTGACCTCCAACTGCTCTTGATTGGGATTATCTACTAAGGTAAAAATGGAACATTGTGCCCCAGTCTCCAATTTCTGGGGTAATCCAGGAGGATACCTTGATTAATAGTGTCTAGAGTTGCAAACATATCTAAATGAGCCAAGAGCAGTGGTGAAATCCAATTTTTTTACTACCGGTTCGGTGGGCATGGCTTGGTAGGCGTGTGGCTTGGTGGGTGTGACGGGGGAAGGATACTGCAAAATCTCCATTTCTACCCCACTCGGGGGCCAGCCAGAGATGTATTTGCTGATTCTCCAAACTACTTAAAATTTCTGCTACCAGTTCTCTGAATTGCTCAAAATTCCGCTACCGGTTCTCCAGAACCTATCGGAACCTGCTGGATTTCACCCCTGGCCAAGAGATATGCATTCTGCAGCTGAATCCTTACCATATACTCAGCAACCTAACGGGGGAAGATCTAATTAATACTTATGAAATACCTGCGGCTCTAGAGAATCTCTCTTAGGGAGAGATGTATTGTAGCCTTCTTCAAATGCTTCTTTCCATGTTTCTTGCCATCCGGACTAAGGGGTTGTTTATAAAATAAGATGGCAATGTACCTGCTTTTTATTTCTTGACTGACTTACCACAGCCTCTCGAATTGTGAGATACTAGGGATATGAGATATGCATCTGTCCATTTCCTCAAATCCCCAGACCAAAAAGAATCCCAGATAACCAGACAGATAATACCCCAGTCATCACTGTAGACTCTGTTCAGGACTGAGCAAGTCTGGGGTGATTTTCTTGGCAAAATGGTAAACAAAACAATTATAGCTGCCAAACACAAGATCTTCCTGGACACCCCTTCCTAAGAGGGGATTTATTACCCTAAACAAGGCAGCTGGTTGACAGTCTGCCAATGCAATAAGGGAGGAGATATAATGATACTTTGCTTCTCTTATCATGCTGATGTAGGTTTGAACTTGAGCTTTTACCATGGTTGATAAATTCACTTTTGGACTTTCCCCTGCTATACCAAGCTTGTTTTTAGTGATTTGTGTTCTGGAACTTCTCAGAAAATCAACATGTGATTTAAGATCAGAAAGCACTTATTCAGAGGGCAAAGTCACTGAAACATCCTGTCAGATGTTTGGGATATTCATCAAAGATTGTTCAGAAATCCTGTGGATTCCTCAGATTCCTGGGTCGAATTGTATTAATGGGTCCTTACTCTGCAGAGGTCCCAGGTGGCAGTTAAACTTAATTGTACCAAGAAGTAAATCTGACCACAGCAGTGGACAAGATGTAATGCCATCCATGTTAGGGTCACTAGTCAATCACTCTGAGACAGGGACATGATCTCTGTATGACTGCCTGTATGGGTTAGACTAGAGATTATTTGAGAGTCATGAACTTCAAAGCTTTGCCAAATTGGGCAAGATATGTAGGCTGAAGACACACAACATCAGAATATGAGAGGATCCCAGCACTATCCCAGAGAGCAGATCAACAAGCTTGGAAAGGGAATCAACTGAACAGTATGATGGCCAGTATACAATACCTGCAATACTGATTTACAAGTATTTATATAATCTGCTTTGCAGCAGGTGGCAGAGCCTAGATGATATTGGTTGATCTCAGAAATGCTGAACAGGATCAGATCTGGTTAAAACTTGGTTAGGAGACCACCATGAGAGTTCAGAGCTGTAGCCTGAGCTGAAAAATTAAGATATATCTCTGAGAAAGACAGTGGCAAAATGACATGAAATATCCATGCCATCACTGATAACTCTAGAAAAACATTATCACCATTTTAAAAGGGGGGGGGGGAATCATTTGTTTTATCAAAGCTTTCTAGACCATTATTCTTTATAGTGTAGAAAAACAGATATATATTTGCTTTTGTATATAAGTCATTTGGTGCTTATGTTAGTGGAAAAATAATTGCATAATCTCAGGGGGGTTTTTTGTCTAAGATTTCTAATTATAAACCATTGCATTCAGAATGACGTTGGGCTATGTTTACCTGATCCAGCCTTCTGTACTACCTATATATGCTGGTTTTTTTTAAGTAGCAGTAATTTGGATAAATGGACATAGTTGGAATAGAATATAGGAATCCACTCAGCTTTTTAACAAATGTATAATACTACAAATGTGTAATATTATATGCCTTTTTTGGTATTCTCTTTTCCTTTTCCAGAGATGCATATATTGAAAAAGCAAAGCAAACATGAATAAACTTTCTTTATAAACTTTCTTTATTATTATTTTAGTTTCTCAGTTTTGAAACTAAGTGAAAAGAATGCTAAAAGAAAATAGTTTCCAGGTAACTCAAGCATTGCCTTAAAAGAAGGATGACAATGGATTTTGTATGCTATCTTGAGTAATAACTACTGCTTACTTTGCAAAAATATGAGGCCAGGCACATGTTAAAACTATATTAAAACTAATCTTACTGCCAGGTGATCATCAGCATCTACTCTGTCAACATCTGGTTCCTAATGTTGGTACTTACAGAGCTAGGATTTAAAATAATGGGATTCCCCCCCCCTTTTTCCCCCCCTTCAGAATCAGATATGGAATTCTCTGTTTAACTTTGAAATTGACTGTCATATGTTAGCTGATCCAGTCTGTTGCCCTTGTGAGGTAACCTACTGTAACTTTCCTTCATTGTGTGGCAAGAAACTTAAATGCATTGTGTCCTTATTCCTTTAGTTGTATAGAGTAAGAAACTTCAAAACATTGTGACTTGGGATGCCGTTTCCAAGGTCTCTTGAAGGAGAGCTAAAATAGTTTGCATCCATATTGCACAGCACAAAGTAGAGACACTCAGCAGTTCCGGTCTGCGCTGGAATGAATAGATGGCATATTCTTGGCTCCTTGGACCAAGTCTTAGTCACTAGAGAACATTTTATATTTTATGGCAAAATATACAGTATTCCCCATGGTACCCCTTAGGGGATATTTAGCTACTCCTTTTCTGGTGACTCATCTATTTGGCAGGATGCTTCTATTATACTTTTAAAAATACAGTATGCAAGAGTGCTTGTAAACAGTTTCGTTCAAGGAGAATTGCATACACAACATATTTGGAGTTGTTCAGGGCAATATGCTAGCTTTCCTTTGTTTTTAAGGTCTATTCAATCTTCTGAATAGTTGTTCTGCTTTAATTTTCTGCTGGCATTATTACATGAAAGCAATTTATATGATTATTCGATTTTGAGTTTTCAAAGAACTCAGAATGTCTACTTGGACATAAGCCGGTAAGTAAGAATTTTACTTCAGGAATGAAGCTTGGTGTAGCTCAGAAATGTGTTGAGCCATGACAGGTTGTTACACATGTCTGTCATACTTGCCATTCCGAACCAAAACTTCATGCTCTTTTCTTTTCATTTTAAGCTCTGTGGTAAAAAGTATTTCTCTCTAAAATATAGCCATCTACTATTGCATGTTGTACAACTTGTTTCTTTGTCAGAATTCTCTTATTTAGCATTGTTTTAAGGAGAAAACTGTAGGGAGTGATTATGGTGGAAGATGGAAATTGTAGCATCACTTATATCGGGGTACCAGATTCTGGAAGGCTAAGCACTACTGGCTCTTCAGTTTTATTTGGGTGATTACTTTTGTTTGGTTTGACCTCACAGGGTTTATTTTTCATGTTGAATACTTGCAATTATAAAAGCATAAAGCATATAACATAAAATTATATATGACATTGGATGTGTTCATATATCTTATAGCAACCTTCCTGAATATATCTGGAAGTCACCAAGTTTGTGGGAAGCTATGTCATAAGTAGAAGGCGATTCTGTGTTGTTGTAGTATGACCAATTATTGAAATTAATCTCATTCATTACATTCTGAAGATGTAAATATGCAGTGATATGCAGTAGTAGACCTTGATTGAATGTAAGCCAGATGATTGGACTTTTATATGATAAAAGTTCAGGATGCAGTTGATTCTGACCATGGTAGGTCTTGGCAGTTAGATCATAATATCACCAGTTACAGTTGTTAATGTGATTGTGGTACCAATTCAAAATATTACAAAGACTTTGAAGTTTTAAGTGACAAGTATCTAAGGTAGTGATGGCTAACCTTTTTTGCCATCACGTGCCAAAAACAGGGGGAGTGCAGGGGTGATCATACATGCACGTGCCCAAACCCATAATTCTATGCGCCCTGTGCATGCGCACACGATTCCTCATGTGCTCCCCCCGCTTTTGGCACACAATGCCATGGTAGGCTCGGCAGACCTGTTTTTCGCTCTCCCCAGGCTCCAGAGCCTTTCTAGAAACCTGGGGAGGGTGAAAATGGCCTTCCCCACCACCCCTGAGGCCCTCTGGAGGCTGGAAATGGCCCATTTGCCAATTTCCAGTGGGACCGGAAGGCCCGTTTTTTGCTCTCCCCAGGCTCCAGAGCCTTTCTAGGAGCCTGGGGAGGGCGAAAACGGCCTTCCCCACCCTCAGTGGGACCAGAATTTGGGAAATGGGTCATTTCCGGCCTCCGGAGGGCCTCTGGGTGGGAAGACCGTTTTCGTCCTCCCCACGCTCCTAGTAAGGCTCTGGAGCCTGGGGAGAGTGAAAAATGGGCCTTCCCCACCCTCTTGGAGGCCCTCCGGAGGCCGGGAACAGCGTGTTTCCTGACTTCCAGTGGGTCCAGAAGGCCCAAAAATCAGCTGGCCGGCGTGTGCATGCGTGCTGGAGCTGAGCTTGGATGTCTATCAATATGGCTCTGATGGCACGCGTGCCATTGGTTTGCCATCATAGATCTAGGGTATTTTAATAAATTCATATTCCAGTAGAAATGAATAATTTTTGTCATCTTGAGTATCAAACCGGGTTTTATGTGGCATGTCAAGGGTCATGCCTTAAAATGGGGCAAGGGCACTCTTCCCTTCAGTATTTCATTTCAAATTTATTGTGAAAAATACTTTATAAATAAATTTCAACTTTTTCAGCTTTTACACACAGATAAGATCTATTTCCTCTACATTAAGAGGAGGGCACAAGGAAGGCAACACTCTTTATCAGTGATATTGCTCATTGTCTAGATAAAGTGGCAGTGAAAAGGCTGGCATTTATAAATTTAATAAAGTGAAAACTTTAGAATTTTTTAAGCAAAAAATAAATAAATATGGAAACAGAAGGTGACTAGAATTTGTGTTGGGAGGAGAATTTGAAGGTGTGTATTAAGCCCCTGCTTTTCAGAGGCTGAACAAAATTATTATTCTATATCTTTTTGTATTTAAATTTGGATTGTGTTGTTTTATTTTGTACATGGTCTTTGGAGTAAGACAGTTTATACATTTTTAAAGCGTGTACTTACATATATACATTTTGCTCCTTAAAATAAAAAGGAAAAATCTTATATTTTTGTGGTTAAAAGCACCTGCAAGAATTATTTTGTTACTTCATTCAATCTCTTCCCCCCAAACCCTACAAATTAAGTGAAAATGTTGATCTGGCATATGCTGGATGTATATCTAAGATCACAAACATCGTTAGAGTTTGCAGCAATTCAGCCAGCACACAAGTAAGTAATTCAGCAGGATTCATGTATAAAAGAAACTTCTTTATATCCAGTAATATAAAGCAGGATGCATGTATACGATACCCATGCAGCTGAAGCCAGAACCAGAACTCAGAATCCAGAAGTACAGAATAAGTATAATCACAGAAGCAATAATGTAAGGACAAACCAACTCTTTTATACATAACAGTAAAACTAAGCCACGCCCAGGCTCCAAACTGTCTGAGTCACATTGGCTGACCTGTTGCCATGTCTATTCTAATTTGTGAATTCTTATACACTGACAAACATGTGTTTAAGGATGTTCTTTAGAGGCTATTTACTGAATTGCCACTAAAGGAATTATAATTGGCAGGCAGGAGAAAGAGGCTTCCTCTATGGTAGTCCCTATCTAGTGGAATTTTTTGCTTAGAGAGCCAGACATGCTTGTTTCTTTCCAAGGCTCCTTTCTTGAATTCAGGAAGCTTGAATGAATGTTTTAGATATTTGATGCTTTCTCAGAAATGAAGAGCATGCCTGAGGCTAGCATTTTGCTTTACATCATGCCAGCTTTCCATTTTTAAAATACCTTTTAATATAAAAGGTGAGGTGGGAAAAGAAAGCTTGAAAGGAATAATTTAAAACATTTTTTTGAACTAGCTACTAATTTTTCAGTGGGAAGAAAAATGAATTGAAAAGAAATGCTGTAAATATGTACAGTAGCCTAATTATCAGAAAGAGATGTTAGGGTTTTTTTTTTTTCATTCTTCTTTGTCTTACTATTCCTTCAAATGTTTTATTTCCTTTCCTTTACATCTGAGAAAAAGAACAGCAGTGTTATATTCTGGGAAAATTGTAGAACAGCAAGCATCTTTTCTGTAAGCTTTTTTGACTGCATATTATTTTAGCACTTCTCTTAAATGGGATGCTACACAGATTTTTTTCCCCTTGTGGTAGTCCATAGTGAGTTTTGTCTTGAATGGTTGGAAGCAGTAAAGTATGTTTCTATGCAAATGCTTCTGCATACGTCAACATTATTCCTGCAGTATGTCAGTGAGATTGCATAGAAGAGAAAAATTAAACATGTGCCAAAAGCTTTGCAGTAAAGCTGTTGTGTGTGTTATATTTCTTCAAATTGTCATTACTATACACATTTGATGTAATCAGTCTTCATGTTGCCTGGATCCCTAGCTTTGTTAGATCAACATTTCCATAAAGGGAGGCAGTGCAGAATTGCAGTGTTTTCCTTTTTTGGAACAGGACAGGCGCCGGATCCTTTGTTGTCTCTTCTGTGCTTTTGAATAATCTTTATTTTCCATTACTATTTTGGTGATTTGAGAAGGAAGACTGGTTACAAGATATGCAGGTTTCTTAAAACACAACTAGAGATGTAGTTCCAGAAATTTCTTACCAAAATATTACGCCTGTTGCACACTATTACCTGGTGCTCTCCCATGATTGGGGAACATGTGTATCTCAGATACTGTTTCATAACTATTAGCATCCAGGATGCAACATGATGGCCATAACAGAAGGCCCAGAAATCTCCCCTCTCTATTCTCCTGCAGTTCAGGTTATGATATTTCCTATTACAGGAGAATACTAAAATGGGCATGTGTAAGCAACTATGAAAATTCCATTAAAAGATACCATGTAGCTTTAATGTTGAGTAGTGTTCTATACAGCCACATGTTGGTACCTTCAAGTTAGTATTGACTCCTGGTGGCTGCCTGGAGTAGTTCTTGCAGTTTTCTTGGCAAGATTTCAGAGGTGATTTGCTATTGCCTGCTTCCTAGGGCTAAGAGAGAGTGGCCCAAGCTCACCTAGCTACAGTAACTTCGTATCTAGGATGGGACTCTTGGTTTCTAACCTTAATCACTATATCAAACTGGTCCTATTAGATATAATTACTGACATTTTATATATGTTCCAATTATCTTCTGCCTTTTTAAGTTAATGGAACAAAAGTAACTTGCCTCAGTTCTAAGAGAGAAACTGTTTAAACATATCCCAATACATATTTATTTTTCATTATGCAAAATATGTAATATTTAAACATGCATGTTTTATTATACCCTTTGTAAAGATTTCATTTTATAAGGGGTAAATGTAGCCATTTAGTTTATTCAAGTGTATTAACTGCAAATCTAAATGTAATATTATTTGGAAATAAATTTCACAAGAATCAATGGGAGCCACTTGTAGATAAATAATTTAAATTCAAGTTTATAGTCATATTTGGTAGATGACTTCAGATAAAGCTGTATCTCTAAGCAGAATTCCAAGAGAATCACATTGAACTTATTAAGATTTACAACATGCTTAGACTCACAGTAGCATACAAGCTTGACTATCTATTTTGTTTACAGTTTTGGTATAGTACAAGGCAAAGATCAGATAGCCCACTTCTAACCCATACAAACCTTTGTTCCTACATGTTGCAGATAAATATCATGATATCATCACTTAGTTGAACTGTCACTCTAAAATGATGCCTTAAGATTTCCTCGTGGACTCGAATCTTCCAGTGTCAAAGCCAGAGATAAAACTGAATGGCAATAAGAAAGGATCCACATTTTTCTCCTGTTTTGAGTTGATTTTCCATATGCATAAACTATTTCCTTATTTTTGTATTTATACCCTCTCTTGCCAAAGTAAAAGTTGCATCCAGAGAAAATGTAGAGAGCAAATATTTAAAAAGTGCCGCCGCTCATCAGAGATCACAATACTTTTCCACTGGTTGAAACATTGATGCTTTGATTAATTCCCTGCCTATATCTAAGAGAAAGTTAATATATGTGCAAAGTTCTTCTTCCCTATATCCACCAAAATATGAACTTATTTATGTCAAACATAGAATGATTAAAAACTTATAAACTTACAAAGAACTGTATAAACTTTATTATTGTGTAATAAAGATTGTGTAACAGCGATGTTTGAATGCTAGTTTGTTTATATAATTTTGAATAAATTTGAAACCATAATAATTGTATCAAGTTTTGCCAAATAGGTTTAATGAACTATAAATCCCAGATTGCTTATAAAAGTGAAGTGCAGTATTCCTTATTCTGCTTAGATTATAATACTAGATTTGTTAATATTTGCTCTATTTGTGTTTAAACATTTGTATAATCATCCTGTCCTGGTTAGCCGGGTATATATTAAATGGGAATAACAGTCAGAATTTAATTATATTTAATAGATTGATAGTGATTTCCAGAATTATCATTATGATGTAATAGTGGATAAAAGGAAACATTTGAATATATTATTCCAGGAAAAAAAAATCTCAGTTCATACCCCTTAATTTTTTGGCATCTTCATCTTCTAGTACTTTATGAACTGGAAGAAGCCATTGATCTCAAACAACGTTTTTCAAAAAGTCTGTGAACAGAAACAAAATGAGGGGATTATTTCAACATTTATTTTGGAATTGTTTAATGTATTTTATATACACTGGAGTAAATTTACTTGAACTTAATGGTTTTTCAGACCAAACCGCTTTCAGACAGCTGTTCTTTACCTCATAGCTCCAAATGTGTTTGGATTATGGTTCCCAGTAATTCCAACCACCATAAAAAAGAAAAATAGGTTAGAAAAGGCTCTTTAAAAAATATATGGGTGAGGGATAGAAAATGTCTCACAAGTTTATTTCTAGGATATTTTAAAAGAAAAATCAAAAATTACTTCTGTTCATGATCATTGATACTTCATTTGGCTATCAGATATTTTTTTCAAAATCATTTATTTATTTTGGATTATTCTATGCACATTACTGAAGAAAGTAGTATTCTTTAATATTAAAAATCTCTCCAGAATACAGTATATCTATCATTTGAAATGGACATTGAAACCTTCAAGTATTTTCATATTTAAAGTAAGTTAAATTTACTTCATAGAAGTGTATAGAACTTTAGGTCAGTGCTAAAATCATTTTTAAAATTTACTTTTATTTATCTTAATTGGATAGCTGCCTATCTCATATAAAAGTGACTTTTATCAAATGCTATTTATTCAGCCAGTGCTATACGTGATGTTCAGTTTCCTCATGTATTTTTAGAAAATTCAGTCTTAAAGGTTGCAGTGTGAAGCAGAATCTAAGGGCGAAAAGATTAATTCTTTTGTTTGCAGTAGTTTATATCAAAAATTGTTTTCCACACTGCATTTCTTTTCTAGCATAATGTATAGATTGTTTTTCAGCAGAAGAATGAGATTGGGATGTTTTTAAAACAGCTTGGTAAAAGAATGATGTGGCATCCCATATATTGCTTCATATATTAGCTTTCATAGTTGCAGTGTGTATGTATGTGTGTTTGAAATGAGGGAAAAAACTATGCAATTTAGACTTGTAATTAGTTTGTCCCTTATAGTGCTATCCTGTGGAATTTATTCAGACATGCATAAAATAATTATATATATTTAAACTACTACCCCATTGTTTACTAAAACTGGATTCTGCATAATCTCCATACCTTTCTCCCTCCCTTTGTTATGTACTAGGTTTTGTAAAACTAATACTGAACCTCCAGATATGTTTTACTAGTATTTAGGGATACTTTAGGATTAAAGTTTCTATAGAGACAGAAATGTTTATGAGAGGCTTTTTTTATGGCTTTGGAAAAGCTTACAGTATAAATGTTTTAACTAAAGTGCTCATGAGGGAAAGATTATCTGTCAAGGGCATTAATAGAAGGGCTGCAGTTGGTGTGTTTACATGCATAATTTTGTGATAGAGGAGGAAATGTTTATCCTTAACTACTTCATTTTTTTACCTTCTGTTCATCATTATCTTTATAGTTAAGCTGTTGATAATAGTTCAGTTGCTATAGAATTAATTAATTTTTGTAACTTTTAAATAGTGTGACCGTGTGTAGCCTAAATCAAATCAAAAGAAAAGTAATGTGCTCTTTAAACCAGATTGATAAAGGGATTGGGAAGAAATGTTGCTTTAGATCCTGAGATTCTTTCAAGGTTTCTTAAATGAGTTTGAACAAGGCTAAAGAAGTGTGAATCCTAAAATATCCAGCTTCTTCTTCTTCTTCTTTTTATTGAAAAACCAACTTTATTAAACATAAAAAGATAAAATACCATATCGAGTATATACAGAATACATTTATATTAATCCGAACATCATTATTTACTCACAACAAAAATAGAAAAAGAAAACCAACCAAACAAACAAACAAAAAAAAAAAGAGAGAGAAAAAAATGTAGAAAGTGACTTTGTCACTTTATCACATCCTTTATCTTGTTGAGGGTGCCTATTTGTTAATTTTATTGTCTTACAGAATTTTACCTTTACTCTCCTTTCTTTTGAATTATCCAGTCGTACCATCTATTCCACGCCATGTAGTATTTTGAGTCTACTTTATCTTTTAACTCAAATGTTAATTTATCCATTTCCGCACAATTGTAATTTTTTTGGCTTATTAGTTGATCTGTTGGCAATTGATCCATTTTCCAATATTGAGCTAGTGCAACCTGGCTGCTATAATTATATGTAATATTAAATATTTTGTTTCTTTCCTATGGTTTTCTTTGATCATGCCTAATAAAAATTTTTTTGGTTTAAACTCTATTTCGTCTGCTGTTATTTTTGTTAACTAAGTTTTTATTTTTTCCCAGTATTTCCTAATTTTTGGGCAAAGCCACCAGACATGAAAGAAAGTGCCCTGTGCCTGTTTGCATTTCCAGCAAGTTGGGTTTAAATTCAGATACATCTTCACTAATCTCGAAGGGGCCAGATACCATCTATACCATATTTTATACTGATTCTCTTTATAAACTGCTGATTTTGTCATGGTATAATTAGCTTCCCACACTCTTTCCCCGTCCTCTAATTGTATGTTATGTCCAATATTTCTTGCCCATGCTATCATTTGTCCTTTTACTAATTCTTCTGCTAAGTTGAATTCCAATAAGTATTTATAAATTTTTGAAATCAATTTTTCTTCCTTGGCTTCTAAAATTTTATCTAATCGGTTCGGTTTTAGTTCAGTTCCTCCTTCCTCTTGATCCTTTTTGTATCTTGTTTTTATCTGTAAGTAGGGCCACCAGTCTATCTGTATTCCTTGTTCTCTAAGTTATTCCTGTGTTTTTAGTATTCCCTGGGAGTCCAATATTTCATTATATCTTATTTTTTGTATTGTATATCCAGCTTCTTCTAATGGGACATTTATCAGGTCTGTAAATTTTCACTAAGCTTTCATTAATCGTGATATATATATATATATATATGTTAGATAGATAGTTAATATAGTTTAGATAGTTGATAGCTAGACAGACAGAACCAATGGAGGAGAATATGTGTAGCTCAGGATTGAACTGTGGAATCTTTGATGGTCTCTGAACTTGTTTGTTTTCTTGCAGAAATTATCTAGTTATCTAGATAAAATATTAGATAATATTATTTAGATATATTTTTAGTGCTAGAAGGGAGTGGGGTTTGCTCTCTGTTTATATAGAGAAACTTGCTCTGTCAGTGTTGGTAGGGATATTGTTTTTCCTTGGTAGTTCTTTGATTAGGCTATTGTTGCTGCTTGATTGTTTTGTCTGGCATCAATCCTGGTGTAATCCCTTTCTTTGCTCTTGAAACAGTTGGTGTTCCCCTGCCTTTTTTATATTCACAGTAATCTTTTCCTGTCTCCATGTTGTTGTCCAGGGTACAAGTGGTTTGTCTCTTTCTTCTGAATGATACATGCATAGTCTTTTTGTGTATGTGCAGCATCTGTTTTCTTCTGGATTCTCTAGTATTTTGTCATTTGCTGTAGGTTCCTTCTTTACAAAACCATTTTTCAAGAAGGCATTTATAGCTTCTATAGAACTTGACTGATTGCCAGACTGAAATTTCTCTATATACATTTAATCCTGGAGGTTTAAAGTGGTGATGGACACAAACAACTTTTTGCAGTGTGTTTGAGCCTTCATTTGGATAATAACCTGTATAGACAAGAGAGCGGGTTTTTTTTCTTCCCTAAACCGTGTTTTTAACTGCAACTTTAGTTGAAATGGTCCTTCCAGCATCAGCAGTATCTTGATGTAATTGACAAGTGGTGCTGGATGCCTGCTGAGTCAGCCAAGTGTGGCTTGCCAAGTGACTGCAGTAGAAAGAGAAGGCTTTTGCTAGCCTCAAATAGAGCAAAGCCAGTATGCCGGTGTGTGTGTGTGTCCTGTTGTTTAATGCCATCTTAACTTTGTGCTCTTTTCTGAGTTGGTATAAACTTTACAGTAAGAGTAGTTGCTGTTTGTTCTCTCTCTGAACTGATTTTCTAGATTGGACTGTGTTGTGAATCTTTTAATTCATTTTACAGAAATTGAAATAAGGCAGAGCATTTTGTCATGTTTGTGTATATTTTTCCCCATAAAATAGATCATCCTGTAATAGCCCAGCTCTAATTTTAACCTACTGGGTTTCTATGACTGAATGGGTTCCCAGTACAATTGTTGAGTCTGTCAAAAATTATCATTGAAGGATGTAACTAATTACTGAAATTTATTTTTTGATCTCACTGAAAAAACTTGGCTTGAGCTTTCTAACGAAAAGTATCATTTCTGTTAGCCTGTTTTATTTCAGTTCAGATTTGTTCTTTAACAGTTCTATTTGCAATACAAATACACACATCCGTCCTTATTCCTTATGTACTGCTATCATGAGACGCTTGAACTAAATTTATGAATTTTTGTTTGTGTAATATTTTGATTACATCTGCTTACAAATTCTTTTTGGCATAATGCTTGCATATTTATTATTTATTTTCAGTTTGGGAGACTACAGGTAGTGCTTGACTTACAACAGTTCATTTAGGGACTGTTCAAAATTACAACAGCACTGAAAAATGTGACGTATGCTTAAATTTATAACCTTTGCAGCATCTCTACGATCATGTGATCAAAATTCTTGGCGACTGACTCATATTTATGATAGTTGCGGTGTACCCAAGGTCATGTTATCCTCTTTTGCAATCTTTTCCCAAGCAAAGTCAATGAGGAAGCCAGATTCACTTAACAACTGTGTTACTAACTTAACAACTGCAGTGATTCATTTAACACGTGTAACAAGAAAGGTCATAAAATAGGGCAAAATTCACAAATTGTTGTAAGTTGAGGACTACCTGTATATTCTCCAACTTTCTTGTATTAGAAGATGGTTATTATATTTATCTCTACAATTATATGTTGTTCAGAGTTTGTCATATTTCATCCCTCTCCTTTTTAAAAACAGCTACCTTTGGTTGTTAAGAATTGGACCTATGTAACCCTTATTTGCAAATGTGATTTTTAAAAATCACATTATCAAGAACGTGTTTGAAGTAGTGGTTAAGGCATCAGGCTAGAACTGGGAGTCCATGACTTCTAATCCTGTCTTATGCACAAAGGCAGCTGGATGACTTTGGGCCAATCTCTCACTCAGTTCTAGGAAGGAGACAATGGCAACCACTTCTGAAATCTTGCCATGAAAACTGTAGAGACCTGACTGCCTGGGCAATGGGGAGGGAGGGGGGAATCAAAATTTTGAATTAGGAAAAAAATTAGATTAAGATATATGGGTAACATAAAATGGGAAACTGATAACTAAGTGTCAGTTTTTAGGCATTGTTGCCGAGTATACAGAAGTATTTCCCTTTGTGTTATTAAGTGGATGAAGTGTCCTAATTCTATTTTAGATTTGGTCATATATGAAAAGATTGTCAGTCATGTCGTGGAAAAATCCAATCAAAGAAACAAAAAACCAATAATTCTTACTTAGAGATTCAGAGGTTTATTTCAGTAATAATTTGGAACATAAGACAACCATCATTACATTAACTTACATACAACTTACATTAATAACCCATTACAATGAGGTCCACTGACATAACTGGTTCAGTAAAGACAGCTATAGGCCAGTGGCCCCGATCTGCTTTAGAACTCTGTTATCATAAAAGAGGACCTGACCTGGGGCACTCACATTGCAGCACTGGTCAAAAGGGCCCAGCAGAGATTATACTACCTGAGACTTCTCAGGAAACAACAACTGAATGAAAAACTGCTGGTGACCTTCTACTGCTGCACCATAGAGTATTTTAACTTATTGTATCTGTGTATGGTTTGCCAATTGCACAGTGGCAGATAGGACAGCACTTCAGAGGGTCAACGTCATTGCCCAGAAGATCATTGGTTGCCCTCTCCCCTCTGTGGAAGAGCTTTTTAGCTCCCCCTGCCTTAAGAAAGTTCAAAGCATTCTTAAAGATCTATCTCATCCTGGGCTCCTTTTTTTTGAACTATTATGATCTGGCAGACGGTACAGGATAATAAAAACAAGGACAAATAGGCTGAAAAACAGCTTCTATCCAGGGCAGTAACTATATTGAATTCTACTGTATACTTCAATATTAATGAAGTACAGGTTTTCAATTCAGTTGTATAGAATGTGAAGGATGTGTGTTTGTGTTTTATTTTTATAATTATAATGTACATTGAAGATGGCATTTAATTTCGTTGTACATGGTGCAATGATAATAAAGTAAGTAAGTAAGAACTCAAACTACATACTTTACAAAATCACACCTCACAGTTAGCAACGGCTCAGCAGGATTACAAATAGTTCTGATACATTTTGAATCTTGCTATCTAAAACTTTGGTCCATGTAGCTTTTTAGGGCCTGCTTTTTCCACTTAAGCCTTATTGATTCTAATAGATCATTATATTACTTATCTATGATCATTATACTACATTACGTATGTGTATCACCAGATATTTATTTATTTATTTATTTATTTTATTAGATTTCTATACCGCCCTACTCCCGAAGGACTCAGGGCGGTGCACAGCCAAACAATAAAAACACATACAATACAAAATTTAAAAATAGAATAAAATCAAATTAAATAATTTTGGCCCCGACAAATTTAAAACCCCAAACTTTTAAAACCAATTTAAAATTGAATATATAAAATACTAAAAGATATTTAAAATTTTAAAAATCTTTTATAAAAGAGGGGGAAAATTAGGCCAGGCCGGCCTGGTGAAATAGTAAGGTCTTTAAGGCGCGGCGGAAGGTGCGCAGATCCGGGATCCTCCGTATCTCTGGGGGGAGCTCGTTCCAGATAGTAGGTGCCCCCACAGAGAAGGCTCTCCCCCTGAGGGCCGCCAATCGGCATTGTTTGGCTGATGGCAACCGGAGGAGCCCCTCTCTATGGGAGCGTACTGACCGGTGGGAGACTATTGGTGGTAGTAGGCGGTCCCGCAAGTACCCGGTTCCTAAGCTATGGAGCGCTTTAAAGGTGGTAACCAGAACCTTGAAGCGCACTTGGAAGACCACCGGGAGCCAGTGCAGCTCGCGCAGGAGGGGTGTTACATGGGAACGCCATGTCGCTCCCATTACCACCCGCGCGGCCGCACTCTGTGCCAGTTGGAGCTTCTGGGTGCTCCTTAAGGGGAGCCCCATGTAGAGAGCGTTGCAATAGTCCAGGCGGGAGGTGACAAGGGCATGAGTGACTGTGCGTAACGAGTCCCGATCCAGAAAGGGACGCAAATGGTGAATCAGGCGAACCTGATGAAAAATCCTCCCAGTCACGGCCGTCAAGTGCTCTTCTAAAGACAGCTGTGAATCCAGGAGAATGCCCAAGTTGCGAGCCCTCTCCGTGGGGGCCAATGATTCTCCCCCAATAGTCAGTGATGGCGTCAACTGACTATATTGGGACGTCGGAAACCACAGCCACTCGGTCTTTGATGGGTTGAGCCTGAGCCTGTTCCTCCCCATCCAGATTCGTACGGCCTCCAGGCACCGGGACATCACTTCAAGGGCATCGTTGGGGTAATCCGTGGTGGAGATGTACAGCTGGGTGTCGTCAGCGTACTGATGGTACTCCACCCTGAAACCACGGATCTCGCACAGCGGCTTCACATAAATGTTGAACAGGAGAGGCGAGAGGACCGACCCTTGCGGCACCCCACATATGAGGGGCCTCGGGGTTGACCTCTGTCCCCCTGTCAACACAGACTGCGACCGGTCAGAGAGAAAGGAGAACCACCGCAACACAGTGCCTCCCACCCCCAACTCTTCCAACCGGTGCAGCATGATACCATGGTTGATGGTATCAAAAGCCGCTGAGAAATCTAACAGGACCAGGACAGAGGAGCACCCCCTGTCCCGAGCCCTCCAGAGATCATCAACCAACGTGACCAATGCCGTTTCCATGCTGTACCCGGGCCTGAAGCCCGACTGGAATGGATCCAGATACGTCGTTTCATCCAGGTGCTGGGGGAGCTGTTGCGCGACCACACTCTCAACAACCTTCGCAACAAAGCGAAGGTTGGAGACCAGACGATAATTTACCAACATTGCCGGGTCCAGGGAAGGCTTCTTGAGGAGAGGCCTCACCACCGCCTCTTTCAAGGCGGCGGGAAAGTCACCCTCACTCAGCGAAGCATTTATAATCCCCTGGAGCCAGCCTCATGTCAGTTCCCGGGAAGCCAGTACTAACCAGGAAGGACACGGGTCCAATAAACAAGTGGTCGCGTTCAGTCTACCCAGAATCCTGTCCATGTCCTCAGGGGTCACAGGATCAAACTCATCCCAGATAACATTCTCAAGACCTGCCCCTGTCTCTCCCCCTGAGACTACCCAGTCGGAGTCCAAATCTTCCCGAATCTGAGTGATTTTGTCATACAGATACTGAACAAAATCCTTGGCTCTACCCTCCAAGGGGTCCTCCCGCGCTTCCTGGTGGAGCAGGAAGCGAGTCACCCTAAAGAGGGCGGCCGGGCGATTATCTGATGACGCAATAAGAGCAGCAAAATAACTACATTTCGCTGCTTTTATCGCCACGAAGTAATTCCTAATGTGGGATCTTACTAGTGTCCGGTCAGATTCAGAAAGACTGGCCCTCCAACTACTCTCTAGGCGTCTTTTCCGGCGGCTTCAACTCCCTCAGCTCCTCGGTAAACCAAGGAGCCAATTGAGATCGGCGCCGGGTCAGAGGCCGCAAAGGCACGACCCGATCCAGAGCACCAGCAGCCGCCCTATCCCAGGCGGCCACCAGGTCTCCAGTCGAGGCGTGTGCCAGAACCTCAGGAAATGGCCCAAGCTCCGTCTGGAATCTGTCAGGTTCCATCAGGCGCCTGGGGCAGAACCATCTTACCGGCTCCGCCTCCCTGCAGCAGGGTGCAGTGGTTCGAAAGTCGAGACGAAGGAGAGAGTGATCTGACCATGACAAGGGTTCTGTAACTATATCCCCTATATCAAGATCCCTCAACCACTGTCCAGAGACAAAAACCAGATCCAGCGTGTTTCCCCCTGTGTGGGTAGGGCCATGAATTAACTGGGTCAGGTCCATAGCTGTCATGGAAGCCATGAACTCCCGAGCCATCTCCGACGTCTCACCCATGGACGGCAGGTTGAAATCCCCCATGACCATAAGCCACCGCAGCGATGACGTTGAGTAGCTCGGGCAGGGCTGTTGCCATGTGGCAGGGAGCCAGGTACGTGATCAGCAAACCATCTGAACCCCATGACCCCATTTCACAAAAAGGGATTCACAGCCGGCCGTCTGAGGAACAGTGGCCTCTCTCGGTCTCAGACCTTCTTTAATGATAACCGCTACCCCCCCCGCCCCTCCCCTGTGACCTCGGCTGATGGAATGCTTGGAAACCTGGCGGGCACATTTCAACGAGGGGAACCCCCCCTCCTGGCCCAACCAGGTCTCCGTAATACCTGCCAGGTCCGCACCCCCCTCCTGAACAAGATCACAGATGAGGGGGGCTTTATTTACTATGGACTTGGCATTGCACAGCATCAGCCGAAGGCCTGGGTCCTGAGGGTCTATGCAACCTGAGGAGCAAGTAGAGCCTTGGGGGCCGGAGCACGCCACCGCTCGTAAACAGCGAGTGCGCACTCCCCTAACTTGATATGGCCCCCTGCTCCCGCCATATCTACCCCTCCCACCTACAGTACTGATGTTCAAAAAACTATCCGGACAAGCTCTAACCCCCCCCCCCATTGATCCCGGGTCCCCCATCCCCCACGCCACGCTTCACTGCCAGACCCGACCCTCCCCCTTGTGGGTTATCCCCCATACTCACAGCCCGAATTCCAATCTGACCCTCCCCCTCCCTGGGACTCCTTAAAAATTTAACTAAAAATTTCATTAGAAAACCCCTCAATCCCCTCGTTTTCACATGCCACCTCTCTGGGTCCCAAAACCCTTCCTTGAGGTGGGCCCTCGATAGTGAGGAGGGCCACGTCTGCGAGAAGGGTGAATCTCGCAGCGCAAGAAGATCTGCAGTCGTATACATCTCCAAAATGCAGCGATGGAGGCCCAAAGCTGAGACAGGGGACTTCACAAAAGATATAACACAGATATATTTGAAATACTTATAAACAAATGTTTTAACACTTATGATAATTCACTGTTTTATGAAAAAGTGAAACATGGATTAATATGTTTAAATGCTTTAAAGAAATAGAAAGTATTATATTTTCTTATACTTTTACATTCAACAAAAGTTGTATATGATACAGAACTCATTTCAAGACTTGTGTGCCAGGTTTAGTTTCCGTGATGTGTAATTTCTACAAGTACAGAGCAATGAGTTTAGTTTTTATGGCCAACTAATTGCACAAAGTAGAGGTCCCAGATATGTAGGCATTTCACACTTCACAGGGAAGTTGGTACTCCACTATAAAGTGAATGTCCATTTAATCTCAGTAGGCTGCAATTTAATCAGACATAATTATTGGCTTTTTAAAGCCATAGCCAATTAGATGTGTTAATTATAAGTACTGCTGCTAGTAACAACACCTATTGTAAGATGCAGCTTTGATTTCTACCTGCTAAATGGCAATAAATCTAGGATTGTTTTATCAGTGTGTCTGAAACTTATAATGACGACTACATAGAATTTGTACTGTAAGAAGATTTTCATTTCTTTATTCTAAAATGAGCACATGGAACTGATTTGGTTTGCATTTATCATCTACAGGGGAAATTTAAACTTTGGTCTTTCAGCAGTTGTTTCTGCAAATTTGATATATTAACAGATTTAAAAGAAAGCAGTAGCCCCCTCCTCTACTGGTGCAGAAAGGAGACTTTTTATTCCAAAAATTCATCTGTGTATATATGCAGAATTACAAGTAAGCATCAGCTTTTCCTTCATAATGTGGTGGTTAGCGAGATCACACACATTTGCTTTAGAGAAACAGAAGAAAGGTCAGTATAATCTAAGAACCCAATTTATCATGTTAGGATTGTGATTAAATACAGAGTTTTAGAATCATGTGGTTGGAAGAGACTTTGGAGGTCTTACAGTTAAAGTGTTTGCCCAGTGCAGGAATTGTCAGACCATCTTGGACCAATGACTGTTCAGTCTTTTTCTGAAAATTTCCAGTGATGGAATACCCGGCTGTTCTGGTGTTTAATAACCCTTACACTCAGGATATTTTGGTTATTGTGAGGGATTTCAGAATAGTTTTAATTTAGCGAATGTGTGATATCTAGCTTGAATTGCAGGACCTTGGATAGCTCTAGGCAGACAAATATATTTGAGGAGAGCCCCAGCCCCAGGAAGGCATTTGAAGCTATACTTGTCTCATATAGGGCTGTTTAGTCCTTTCTGATTTACTAACCTGCTTGTGTTGAACGACAGTCTAAAGGAAAATTTTGTGTGTAGATTAGAACACAAGGTGAATTTGCTGAATAATAGAAATGGGTAACTCCTAGCTTGTGTTCACAAGCCTGATAGTCAGCATCAATGTTCAGGGCACTAATGTAATTGAAAAGAAAAGTTAATACTACCTTAGCCATCAGGAAATGATCCCACAAGGATTCAAACTTGAAAGAAGAGTCTCCTTGAAGTTATTTGTAGTTCTTCATTTTATTCTGTTTAGGACTCTTCCCTCCCCTCCAAGTGAAGGATCTTAAATGGCTTGGTCTGATGACTAGCATTCTGTCACATAACTCTTGAAATCTGCTTTTGAACTGATGAACAGGTAGAAGCAGATACAGGTAGAAGCAGATACAGAAGCAGAGTGTTCCTTGACATCCAGGTTGGCACAGTGATTGAAGTTCCTGGGACATCCAGGTTAAAGCTCATTGTGTGACTATGAGTCAACCATTTTCCCTCAGCCCAGTCTATCCCACAGTGTTATTATAATGAGAAAAATGAGAGGAGGGAATACTGACCAACATTCATGATCTCCTGGTGAAAAGATAGACTATATGTAACAAATCAGCAAACAGTGCAAATTGAGTAAGAAGATTCTAGCTCATAGAGATTCTCTTTATTGGAACTTTGTTTGAATTGTTCTGACACAAGCTAATAGACTTTGCTAAATTAGCTAAAACACAGCTAATAGATTTTGACTTGTCTAGTTCTAAATTAAGTTCGTACCATTTGCCTTCTGATTGTAATGATTTGTAGTTGATTTCATGTAGTAAAGGTGAATGCGGGTGTTTTAAGATATTTTTGCACTTTGTGGTTGAATAATATTTTTGTATATCACTTTACTAATGCTTCTTTTATTTCAGAATCATAAAATGGCATGCAAGTCGTTTGTGACCTTTCCAAGAATATGTATTTCTCTGCCTAAATGATTAAGGGGGAAAACATGTTTGTAAATAATCTGCACCACACATGTAATCATCTCCAGTGCAAAAAATTCAATTACAGGGAAGGACAAATACCTGAATCACATGGATTTCACCTGCCTTCCCTACCTGACTTCCTCTGGAAATGTTTGGATTGGAATTTTCAGTTTTAAATTAACAAAGGAGCTGTAGCATCCACCTAATAGTAATCGGAGATGATTCCCAATTGTTGAGGCTGATCTACTCAGTCCATCTAAAAGAATTATAAGTTAAGAAGAAATAAATCCTTAGTTTAATATTCTTTTTAATTCAGTTGGATTTTCATTAGAGTTTAAAACCTGACTAGATTTATTTTTGTATTCCTATCCTTTCTATTTTATTAATTCTTATTTTTATTCATTTTTTTTAACTTTTGAAGGATTATTTTGTTTGAATAAATTAATAAAAATGAATATAAATGATTCCCCTTCTCATTTTCAAGCCCATGTTTGGAAGATTATTGATTTTATCTCCCAAAACATCTAGTAAAATATTGCTAAATAAATAGTGTGATTCTTTCTATTGATCTTTGATGCATTTTTTAAAAAACAATGCAGCATTATGGCATTTATTTTGGCAGTGTCACGACTAGCAGGCTATAGCAGATATTCTGAGTCTTCCAACCAAAGTAAAAATGATGAAGTTCCAAAGCTCTGCGTAGGTAGAAATTTTATTCTTCACTGCTGGATATTTTTCTACCTGAAACAGAGGATAAATATAAAATTTATATGGATTGTTAAAACTTTTTTCAAGGCTAATGGTGGCTGGCATCCTTTATGACTTGAATGATCAGCAGACTAATTTTGGAGATTTGGGATGACAACTGGATACTATAACTTGAGTCAAGTGTATCACTCTTCCTGGATCGATCTCTACTCCCACTGCAAGAAAAAGTTGGTTACATAGCAGAACTGTATATAATATCTTTAATTTGCATTTTTAAATGTAGGGTTTTTTAATGATTAATTGAAGGCTTGAGTTATGGCAGAAGATCCAGAAGTACAAAATTATACTTCTCTGCTGAGGCCAGATTAGAAGACAGTAGCTGAGATTGAGGATTAAAATGAACTGCTAAATAAGAAAATGAAAATGAAGGGGAAAAGTTGGTGGCTTGGCAGTTGTAGCTCTGGAGCTTTTGGAGTGCTGCTAAGAAAAGAATGATCTGATAGCGATGGGTCAGCAGCAAAGGGAGGGCTGAGGGACAGAGGAACCAAGTGATGGAGGATAGAGAAGTGTTGAGAAGTATAGACCTGCAGGCTGTTGATGAGGCTTGGAATGTTGGAGCTTGGTGGGAATGGAAACAGAGACTTCTGCTTAATTTGTTAATACTGTAGAATAGAATAGAATAATAGAATAGAATAGAATAGAATAGAATAGAATAGAATAGAATAGAATAGAATAGAATTATTTATAGGCCAAGTGTAATTGGACACATAAGGAATTTGTCTTGGTGCATATGCTGTCAGTGTACATAAAAGAAAAAATCAAAATATAATCAGCATCTCCCTGTCAAATATTTTTTAAAAAATTGGAAAAAAACCTAAACTGATTATTATTAGTGTCATGAAATCTTGAGTCAACCCAGAAATTCAACATTAAAACTTAAGTAATTCAGGAGTAATAACCTTGACATCCTCAATACCAGCTTTAGGTCCACCTCAGGCAAAGAAACAGCAGATAGAATTCCTAAATCACAGGACTTAAAATATCTGTGTTCAATCAAGATCCAGAAATTCCAGCCACACAGAAAATAACATACTTTAAAGTCCAAAGGTTACAGGGCACCTGCTAAAAGTTATTTCTTACAAAAAAGAGAGACTTAATAATAATAATGAAAAAGATTTGAGGTATTAGTTCTTAAAGAAGCTTTTTCTAAATAAAAAGTTTTCATTTTTGCAATCTTGTAGTCTATATCCTAGAATCTTCCACTTTAAAAAAAACATCAAACACATTCCTGTTCAAAAATTCAAAAATATATCATCCTATTACTGTATAATTCGGTTTATAATAATAATATAGTAAATGACATTCAGACATCATATATAGTGTGCTTAGAAATAACATCCAGATTTGTCTTTTAAATGAATGCTGATTTGCAGTCACTAATAAACCTACTGTGGGAATTTCTGGAAAAAAAATAAAATAATTAGGAAACAAAAAGTCATCAAATGTTACAATGTTTTGGAATGTCAATAAATGATTACCCTTCCCATAGCAATAATAAACTCATTTGTAAGAGCTCATTAGAAATACACAAATACATATATAAATAAATATAAATACATGCATTTCTATAAAATTAGCATTGGAAAGAAAAGTAATATGTATCGAAGAGAACACCTAAACCAGCATGCCACACAAATACAGACTGAAGCCTAAAAGACTTCTGTACCTTTTTCATCACCCTAAACCAAATAAACTACATTGCTGCTTAACACAATCACGACATGAGCTTCTTGTCTTCTATCAATGCCATTCATTATCAGGTTTCTAGTTATGGCACATTCATATTAACTTTCATACTTCTACTATTCATATAGGTTTAACAGGGGAGAAAAGCGTGGAAATCAATAATATATTTTTAATGGTCAGCCATCCAGATAACATTTAACAAAAAAAAAATCATTAAATGTCTTTTCTTTACAGTATTCTATATAACAGATAGAAATGCAAACTCCAACATATACATAGTCTGACCTGAAAGCACAGAGATATAAGTCATCACTAATTAAAATCCATATATTTATTTCATATCAGTTTATATTCTGCCCTTCTTGGGCAGAAAACACACTATATTCCCTACAATATCTCTCTATCTCTAATAACCTGGCACAAAAAGCAGAAACGAAATTCAGTTTATATATTAGGATTTGACAATCAAAACTGCATTAAAATTGGAATCTCATGGGTTAAAAGGATTAAAGTTGATCCCTTGCCACTACGAATAAAGAATTCTATCCTCATTTTGTTCAGTAAAAAAAGCCATTCTATCACGATTATTGGTCATAGGCTAAAATCTTCCATAGTAAATAGGATAGACATATAATTAAATACAATGGCCCTACTAGATGATTATATTATTCAGAAGACTCGTATTATGTTTAAATCTCCCTTGCATATCTATAGAAAACTTATATACTTTTAATTGTGTAGAAATATGGGGCTGGAAGAGACACAAAAGTAATCTAATCTAATCCTCGACAGATTTAGCACACCCAAACTAACAGCAGCAAATTAATCCACTCAGTGGAAGATTGCATCTCTGATTTAATTATATTAGAGTAGCTCATAAAATAGAACAGGATTTAAGTGGCCACAAGAGATGGAAATTCAGTATCTCCAAGAAAGCAAAATTCAGTACTTCAGAAACAGCACAATGAAGTTTCTCTGTCCCATCAGTTCCAAAATGATTCCACAAAATTTATTACAATAATATTTCCTTGCAATGACAATGGATAGTCTCTGTAATAGTATACTATTACATGTATATAAATTTTGGTCAATTTAAAGATACATCACTTTTATGTATCTATATATTTTATGTATCTATATATATCTATATCTATTTCTTAAAAGATACAGAACATTTTATAATACAGCATTATCAGTTGCAAATCCTTTCAGCTTATTGGATTTATCATGTATTAATGACAAACATGTCCAGTTGAAGTAAATACAAAATAAAGATAAAATAATTTAGAAGTAGTTAAATAAAGAGGTAAAAGATGCAAAAAAAGATGACAACTAACAAAATGTTTCCTAAGAAATAATAGTGGCAAGGAGGGAACTGAAACAGAACTCAAAGCAACTGAAAAAAAGAACCCCCCCCAAAGATAAGTATTGCTGAATAAAAAGATAATGATAGAGATAGAAGCATGGTATGAAAGCCATAATTGGAAGAAGAAACAGCTGCTGCCGTTCTCCTACTTAAAAACAAGGATCATGCAGATATCAGGAAAAGTACAAAATTCTGAATTCAACATCTCTAAGAATAACAAACATGCCTTCCTTGTTATTTATTTCCTTTCTGCAGTGCAACCAATATCAGTACCACAAGAAATAAACCATGCAAAAGTAAGTGAACAAAAAAGGATCTTGCCAATGTAGTAATTTACAATGTCATTTGGCACTACTGTGTATTCTTTATTGGATTCTAATGAATGATTATCCCCTCCATCTCATAGAAAAAATGTTTACCAAGCTTAACCTATCCAACCAGCAAACCTAACTTCCAAAAATTATTCTTCAGGAGCTTTTACATATGTCAGATTGCCTATATACCAAGCCAGAAAGGAGAAGTAGAAGTTCCAACCCCAGGTATTCCCTTACAAGTATACCAAAGCAAGCCATATTTTATGATCAAAGAATCAGAGAGTTAGAAAGGAACCTTAAAATTGTATAATCCAGGGGTGTCAAACTCATAGCCCACGGGCCAGATGTGTCACATGCTAGCCACTCCCATCCCCGGTCTAGCAAAGGGGGAAAAATTGTGATACATCACGTGACGACAATGTGACACCGCGAGTTTAACACCCCTGGTATAATCCAACCCCCTGCCCATAGTCCAAGAAGTAAATTATGTTTTCAATATTCAAATCCAAAAAGGAGGAAAAAATGAAAACAAATAAATAATTTTATTTTTGTTGAATTTCTCCACTCCTGAACTATACAACTTTTATAACAATAAAATGGGACCAGGCACAATAATAAAAAGAATATAAATACGATAAATCAATATCATGCCTAAGTATATCAACTATTGGCATCATCAACATGGGTAGCCTTAACTACCAAAGCCTCTATGGAACAGCTCAGTTTTTACTGCTCCGTGGAGGATTGTTTAAATCTATGTTAGATCCCACTATTTCATAATTTCATAAAGTGAGGACTATAACTTACAAACACTGTTTCATAGGTCCTCACTGATCTCACTTTCTCATGGCCAGGATAAATTTGGGATAATTGAAAAATAAAAATGTTTTTTTCCTGGACAAAGAAGTAGACACCGAGGTATCAGGTAGAGCTTTAAAGGTTAGAAATAACATTCTAGATTTTATACAGAAGGGGAAGAGCTGAGATGGCAATGGAGCAGCAGTTTCTCTGCTGAGCAACTTATGATATGATGTTGTGGTCTATGATTTTATCCAGAATCTCTTTGCAACAAGTAAAGCACTTGCCATGTTGGCATAACATGGCTCTCATTTACCAGTAGAGCAGCAACTGCATTTTATACCAACTGTAGTATCTGAATTAGTCCTTACAGATAATACAATACAATGCATATTGCAATAGTTTATCCTGGTGGTGATAACGGAATACATCATTACTATTCTCATACAGTACTCATTACTGATACTTCTATAGAGGAATTATTGAATCTGTCATCTGCACCTCTATAACTTTCTGGTTTGGTTCTCAACCCAACAAGACAGACACGACTTCAGAGAATAATTAGAACTGCAGAAAAAACAATTACTACCAACCTGCCTTCCATTGAGGACCTGTACACTGCATGAGTCAAAAAGAGGACTCTGAAAATATTTACAGACCCCTCACATCCTTGACATGTTTCAACTCCTACCCTCAAAATGACACTATAGAGCACTGCACACCAGGACAACTAGACATAGTTTTTTCCCCCGAACACCATCATTCTGCTAAACAAATAATTCCCTCAACACTGTCAAACTATTTACTAAGCCTGCACTACTACTAATCGTCTCATCGTTCCTCTTATATACTGACCGTGGTTGGAATTAATGAGGCGAAACGGATTGCTGCAGTTAACTGTTTATTACTTCTAATCTTAACAAGGCAACCCAGAACAGAACAAGAGCAACACGTGAACAAGTTGACAGCTTTTATATACTGAGCTATAAAAAACACCCTAGCCAATAGGCACGCTTCAATTTCCCGCCTGGAGGGAGTTACAGTTCCTATCATCCATCTCCTCCCACTTATGACTGTATGACTGTAACCTTGTTGCTGGTATCATTATGATTTATGTTGACTGTTTCCTAATATGATTTGATAGCTTATTTGTATCCTATGACTATTATTAAGTGTTGTACCTTATGATTCTTAATGAATGTATCTTTTCTTGTATGTAAATTGCTCTGGGGTGGGATGAATAGAATGAATCAACACAAATAAAATAGGTCAGATACTTTTAGTCATAGTATTTCTAATTTAACCTCCCTCTCTTCTTCCTCCCTCCCTCCCTGATTGGGATTTTGCTTCTTTTATTCTTATTCCCAGATTGTGAAATTCATCAACCCAATTCTGAAATTCTCAGTTCAGATAGAGTTTAATTGAGCTATATTAGTCCTCTAACAAGATTACTGTCTGTCCTCAGTCTTATCTCTGCATATTTGCAGCTATTTAGAAGCTCCTAATGGCTATGAGAAGCCTAATTTGAAAATTGATGGATTGGAACTACTATTCTATATTGAAGAGAAAGTTCTGGATACTGCAGGCTTGCTTTAGTAGAGAAAATTGTAGTAGTTGGCATGGACTAGAAAGTTGCTTGGTTTCATTTATAGAAATTTTAGTTTCTAAATTCATATAATATTTGGAACAAGACCTGTGGTAAAATGGTAAAAATTGGCAGTGTAAGGGACTATGCCATATTTGTAGTTTACTTATCATAGAGCAATAGACAAGAGTTTGGCTACTGACTGTAGAATATGGTGCATTGATATTTCTAATTGTTCAATAAATTTATTTATTTATTTATTTTATTCAATTTGTATACCGCCCTTCTCCTAGTGGACTCAGGGTGGTGCACAGCCAAAACTAAAACACATACCAATACAAAATTTAAAAATTTTTAAAAGAATTTCATGACTTTGGCCCTAAAATTTAAAACATTCAAACTAAAATCCATTGACAATTTAAAAAACTAAAAAAGGTAGAAAGGGGGTGGGGGTTCACGCCAGCCCTGCTTGATGGAAAAGAAAAGTTTTTAGGGCACGGCGAAATACCCAGAGATCCGATATCCTTCGTATCTCCGGGGCCAAATCGTTCCAGAGGGCAGCAGCTGCCACAGAGAAGGCTCTCCCCCTGGGGGTCGCCAGCCGGCATTGCCTGGCTGACGGCACCCTGAGGAGTCCCTCTCTGTGGGAGCATACTGGTCGGTGGGAGGCTATTGCCGGCAGAAGGCGGTTCCGCAAATATATGCAAATAATGCATTCTGCAACCAGATTAGTACTAGTAGACCTCTCTTCCAATACTTAGTGCTCATAAGCCTCATATCTGAAATGATTTCCAACAGATGGCTTACATTTTGCAGGTTTGATTTTGTCATGAGTACAATTTCTTCAATTTTTTAAATGTGTCAAATAGTTTATGCAACCTGGTTCATATAACTGCCTCCATTGTTACAACAAAAGCAATTTTATAGACTTTTTAACTAAAGTGATTTGCAGTTTGTTTATCACCTTTTATGCCAAAGTGTAGTTCTTTACAAGATGCCATCACTTATGTTTATGACAAGAATTCATGTGCAGGGACTTCCGGTTTGCCTCCCGTCGCTGCCAGACGGTCCCTTGGGACCGCCAGCCCCATTGCCTGTAAAGAGCCGCCTTTACAACTGAAAGGCGGCTCGAAAAACTCCATTTCCATAAGAAAATGTGAGATAGAGCAGGTGAGGGCAGGTAGAGCTCTCCACAAAGCCCCCAGAGTTTTTTTTTACTCTTGGGGGCGAAGCGGATGAGGCTCCCTATTTCCCTCGCCGCTGCTCCGGGCTTTGGGAGACCTCTGCTTTTTTTGCAGAGTCAGGCGATGAGAACAAGCCTTTTAAAGAAAATTAACAGATTAATTAAAGAGGATGAGATCTGGACCTGTGACCCTAAATTGCAAGTATTTTCATTTATTTGATAAAAGATATTGAAGAAAGGAAAAAAGAATTTTAAAATGGCGACTGCCGAGGCTTGAGAAAGCTGAAAGGGAAAGTCCTTCCGTTTCTTAATAAGCCACAAAGTAGCGGAATAAATACTGCTGGCTACAATTGAAGAAAAAGTTCTACTTTTATGTTTTCTTTTTCCTGGAGATTTGATACTGATCTTGTTTGGAAAGAATTTTTTTTTCCTTTCTTTTCTTTTCTTAAAAAAGAGTTTGTCTGTGTGGAAATATGGCGTTTAGACTAACTAAGCCAGACAAACAAGCAGTGGGGGGGGGATTCCCCCATCTACAAACTACATGAACAAGTTTTAAACCTACAGACTCAGAAAACTGATTTTAATATAATTGAATTTCTTTTGGAGGAGATTGTAAGAAGGGATGAGATTGTGAACCAGAATTTTGAAAAATTCAAGCAGGAAATTAAAGAATTGGTACAATTAAAGTATGATAATTTGCAACGAAAGATTGTAAAAGTGACTAACGGTTTTTCAGAAATTGCTATGAAGTTGGATACAAATATTAATTTATTAGAGTCTAAAATGGAGGAAATTGAGGACAAGATTTATAAATTGGACAATAAAATACAAAGAATTGAAAATGATTTGATAAACACTCAAGACAATAGCTTAAAAGAAAAATCTAAAATGGAAGCTGATCATAAGACTTGCAATGTAAAAAATATAAAACAACGGATTGAAAAAGAAGTTTTAATGATGCAACACAATTTCACAGAATTTGCGATTAGACTGAGAGGATTACAGGAAAATAACAGAGATGATTTAAGGAAAATATCTGCTGAAATTCTGGCTGGAATCTTAAAGGTTCACCCTGAGGAAGTATTTTGCAGGATTGACAGTTTATAGAGTAAATTCTTGGATTGCAAAGCAAAGGCAACTGCCTAGAGATGTGGTGATTTACTTTACAGATAAAGAAATAAGAAATAATATTGTGCAAAAATCTTTTAACTCTACTTTGCAACTGTTTGGAAGAAAGATTTGGATATATAAAGAGTTACCGCCCAAGATGTTATTGGATAGAAAGAAATTTGGATTTCTGGTGACTGAGCTTAAAAAACAAAATATTTTATTTAGGTGGGATGTTCAAGTTGGCATAATATTGAGATATCAAGGAGAAAGATACCAATTAAATACTGTTGAAAAAGCGGAAGAATTTCATCATAAGATTTTGAAAATGAGCTCAACATTTTTATGCACAACACAAGATAAGCAGAAGGAGTTAGAAATAAAGGAAAAACATCGAGCTACAGAGGCCTTTGTAGATGAATCGCCTTTGGATTCTTTAGATGTCTCAGTTGGATTACCTATAAATAAGAGAGAAGCGGCATCGGATCTTAATGTGATGACTCATCAAGTCACAGACAAGCATGGAAATCAATTAGTTGATACACAACTTATGGAAAAGAAATATGAATGACAATCTAAGCCACAAAAGCAAAACCAACAAGATCAAGTCATAAATCAGAACGAAAACCGAACAGTTGATATACAACTTGTAGAAAGGAAATTAGGATGGAGATCAAACCCACAAAAAGTCAAGAAAAAAAGAAATAGGTCTCACAAAAACAAAAATTTTTAAACTAGGCAACAGTGAAGCCAGTTATCTAAAAGATGACTGAATATATGAAAAGACAGTTGAGGCGAAGTATTGGTTAATATTATCCCGAGGAGAGTGACAGACCTCTGCAATGCCGTAACTTTGGGATGTGAAAAGGGCCTTAAATTGTTGTTGGAATTATCTATTTTGGATTCTTTGATAAAGGTATTATGTTTCGGCTGAGTTATATGGCAAGAGAGCTACGCTGGGGCATGCAGAAGATCTGGTTGTTACCCCATTATGATGGTGGGAATTAATAATCCTGAAGAAAGCCACTACTACAGATACTATATGGAATACAATTATAATGTCACTCGGGTGGTTGTTTTCTTTTATATATATACACACACACACACACACACACACATACATGAAGATATTTATTATTGATGGGGCAGATGATAACTGAGGATTCTGAACATTCTGTTGGAATTAGGATGTTATGTTTACCTAATATGGATGATGGAGTTAAATCTAGTGGAAAGACATCAAAGAAGACATCATATGGATTACAAAGCCATTGATTTTATCTATATAAGGGAATATTTTTTTTTTTTTTAGTAGGGTGGGCAGAAGAATAAAGATATTAAGAATTGTTATGTATGGAAATTTTGTAGGGAAGTGGGTGGAGACAGGTTAGTTTATTGATTGTTTAGTTTAAGAAAAGGGATGTTTAAGAGATATACTTATGGGAGTGGAGGAAATGGACAGACTATGAGCTGAATAAATGTTAAATTAGGATTTATTATATAGTTTTATAGTGGAAGGCTGCTTTGAAATGTTATATTAATATACACAAAAGATTAAACGTTAAATTAGGATTTATTATATAGTCTTAAAGTGGAAGGTTGTTTTGAAATGTTATATTAATATACATATAAGGTCAGATTTAAGAGAAATATGTAAGGGGAGGAGAAAAAGGGCAGATTATTGTTAAATGGGGAGTTATAATAATATTATTATGCTAAACCAGAAGTTATCACATAATGTTATAGTAGAATGTTATTTTGAAATGTATAGTAAAAGGGGGATACAATAATATTATTAGAAAGAAAGGGTCAGTATTTGGGGGATGGAGTATGGGGATGGTAAAGTACTATATAATCTGTTATGAATTTGGATCTTACTTTGAAGAAGTCACGGGGGAGGGGTGGAGAGGGGGGGTTAGGGAGGAGGGGGGGAGAAAAAAGGGGGAAAATCTATATTTGAAAAACTTTTTCAATAAAAAAAAAGAATTCATGTGCAGGATCAGGCTCTAAAGAATATTTTAGAGACATCATTTTCTGAACAAATAAAATATTTAGATGAATAGATATGTTTCATTAATGCCATTTCTCCCTGTTTGGTGAAAACTGTTTCAAGCTTTTTTTTTTTAATCAAGTAGCAATATGGCTGCTGCTTATTTAGTTTTGCAGAGTTTTTAAATGCCCCTTTTTAAACCTGCTGCTAGCTTCTGAGTCTTTTTAAGCTATGATCTCATGTCCTTCAGGTTTGCTATTTACAGTATATATTCTGATATGTTAACACTAAAGCAGTGGTGGGTTGCCCCCGGTTCGGACCGGGTTCACAAGAACCAGTAGTAAAACCTGCTGGAGGCTCCGCCCACTGACCCAGATCATAGTTGATCTGCGCATGCAATGTGAACCGGTAGTAAAGGTAAGTAGAACCCATCTCTGCACTAAAGGTAAAGGTAACGGTTCCCCACGCACATATGTGCTAGTGTTCCTGACTCTAAGGGGCAGTGCTCCTTAGAGGGGCTGTTTCAAAGCCGAAGATCCAGCACTGTCCAAAGACGTCTCCGTGGTCATGTGGCCAGCATGACTAAACACCAAAGGTACACAGAACCCTGTTACCTTCCCACCAAAGGTGGTCCCTATTTTTCTACTTGCATTTCGAACTGCTAGATTGGCAGAAGCTGGGACAAGTAACGGGAGCTCACCCCATTATGCAGCACTAGGGATTCGAACTGCTGAACTGCCAACCTTTAGATCGACAAACCATGTTAACACGAGCGATATAATTATTCCATATTTAAACTGGATTAATTATAGCTAAGATTCTGTAACTAAATTTTAGAGTGGGAAAGAAATTTCTTAGGAGGAAGACTAGTTTGGCAATGAAATGAACAACTAAGTGGTTTCCCTTTCCCTAGTTATATTCAACAGCCATCTGTTAGGATGCTTTAGTTTTGATCCCTGAAGTAAAGGAAGACATTGGATTTGATGGCCTATCTGGCCTTTTCAATCCTATTTCTTTTTTAAGAGCAAGCGTTTTCATATAGTTGGGTCATCTGCCAAGAAAACCTAATTTATCATAAAGAACAGAAATATGAAGTCTTCCCTTATCAGAAAATGGGTATGTTAAATAATCTAGGCTTGCTTTTGCTTTTTCCAAGCCAGTGCGGTACAAATAAGCACAGCAGTCTCAAAAGTGCGTTTTGTGTGACTGCATTTTAAAATCCTTATTGTAGCCTGAGTAAATGACAAAAATCCTATAAAAGTTTCAATCTTGCCTTTGTATCTCTATTCTGCTTCAGCTAGAGCATCTCTCAACAATCAAACAATACAATGAAAAAGAAGCAAGAGGTAGAAATAATACACAGATTTCTGCATCCTCAGCTGGAGCAAATGTTAGACAGATGGGTCTTCCACCCCGATTATCTTAACTTCCTAAATATAGAACTGTCTTTTTAAGATACATTTAAATTACTCAAGGGGGTGGTATTAGTTCATGCTAGGACAGTTCCAATAAGTGCAATTAGAAGTTCCTTGCATACAGGAGTTGGATCTGTGGGTCTCACTGATCTCGGTATTGTTCACATTTCCTGTCCCCTCTGCTGTGTTCTCTCTCTTTGATAGATAACAGTGTGGCATGCAGCGGATGAAGGCTGTATTCAGCATATTGTCCAGATGGTATACATCACAAAATGAAGGAACAGTAAAGGTCACAACAATCAAATCATAGTCATTTGGATTTTTACACTATCTCAGCAAGACTGTTGAAAGAAGTGAATAATGTTCCCTAGTAGGTACATGTTATTTTTCCAGTCAGAAGCTTTTCCAGGAGGTGGTGCTATATAGTAGAGACTAATCCAGAGTTTACTACTACAGGTAATCGTCCCTTGACAAATGCCCGATTTAGCAACTGTCCAAAGTTAAAACAGTGCTGAATTTAACGTTATGATAGTCCTTACACTTAATGACCATGGAAGCATTCCCAAGGTCAAGTTATCAAAATAGGAGTGCTTTGCAACTGGTAAGCATTTATGACTCTCTAAGCATGTGTCATGGTGGCTCAGTAGCTAAGATGCTGAGCTTGTCGATAAAAAGGTCGGCAGTTCAGTGGTTCGAACCCCTAGTACTCTGTAGTGGGGTGAGCTCCCATCACTTGTCCAAGCTTCTGCCAACCTAGCAGTTCGAAAGCATGTAAAAAATGCAAGTAGAAAAATAAGGGACCACCTTTGGTGGGAAGGTAACAGGGTTCTGTGTACCTTTGGTGTTTAGTCATGCTGGCCACATGACCACGGAGACGTCTTTGGACAGTGCTGGATCTTCGGCTTTGAAACAGAGATGAGCACCGCCCCGTAGAGTCGGGAACGACAAGCACATATGTGCGAGGGGAACCTTTACCTTTCAAGCATCCTGTGGTCACGTGATCAGCATTTGCCCACTTTACAACTGGCTTCTGACAAACAGAATCAATGGAGAAGAAAATTTCAAGTCATGAACATGGTCATTGCTTAATGAACATGTTACTCAGTGACAGAGTTGTCTATCCCATTTAGTTAAGCAGGTTGTTCATTTAAAGGAAGATATATATCATAATGCTGTATGTCACGAGGCGGTCTTTGTTCATGAATCTCTGTGTGTTGGTTTTTATGAAAGCAAGCACTCTGTTAGCACTCAGTTCTTACTGGCAAGGAAGCCAGTGTATATACAAGTGCACTGTGACAAATGTTTATGCCATAGATGCAGCTGCCTTTTACAAAGTGATATGAGACACTTGATGGGGCAGTTCTATTTTGTCTCTCATATTTTATGCACTTTCAGTAATTTGTGCATACGGTTCAAGAAACCAGCTTATGCTTGCCAAGGATTTCATTTCTCAAATGAATAATTAAAGTAGAAAAGGTATCTCATCACCTCTTCTGTCTTTTAATTCTCCAGTAAATAACATTTTTGCATAAATGCTTCCTTAAACATTTTGTTTAGGCTTATCTCATTTGGGCTGCAACAGTCCAGATGATCTTTAGATGGCAACAGAGAGCTACCAGAATTCTTACTCCATCTGTTATCTGCTAGTTGTGCACATTTTGCAATCCAAATGGCAGGCCTTTTGTGGATCAATTGGGAGGGCATTTTGTTTTCCTTTTCATTTTGAAGTTTGTCTTTTAAAAATGGTAATTGTCAGGAGTATAAAAATAAAAGTAACTTTTCTTGGGTATTTAGCTACTGTCCTACTGTCAATTTTCTTCATGTGAATGAGTAAGAAGTGCTGCAAGCAAATGTACTATTTATTCTTTATTCCTTAAGAACAATCTTACATTCAAGGTTTTATGCAATATTTGTAAAATTACCTATTCTGATCCTACTATTCTAAGATGTCACTTACACCATTATTAATTATAATAATGTGTACCTAGACTATAGATCAGGAGTATCAAACTCACGGCCTTCAGGCCAGATGTGTCACATCCTGGCCCTGCCCCTGCCCAGTTTAGCGAAGGGGAAAAAAGTCCCGATACATCACAAGACACTGCCATGATGATGCGAGTTTAACACCCCTGCTATAGATCATACCCTGTTTTCCCCAAAATAAGACATCCCCTGATAATAAGCCCAATCAGGCTTTTGAGCACATGCGCTAAAATAAGCCCCCCTGAACATAAGCCCTCCCAAAAAAAAAAGCCCTCTCCGAAAATATTTAACCGCTTGCGCATCCGGTCCCTGCCATTTCCTCTGGTTAGGGTTAGGGAGGCAGAACTGGAGATAGGTAAGATGGCAAGACGAGCCCCATCTTGCTCCATGCATACCAAATAATAAGACCTCCCTGAAAATAAGGCCAAGCGCTTATTTCGGGGTTTTTTTAAAAAAGGCAGAGTCTTATTTTCAGGGAAACACGGTAGATAGAATATACCATTTCTCTGAGCAGGGATTGGTGTGTGTCTAGCAGCTGACCATATATACATACATGAATGAAAACATTTTCAAGATTATAGGAATTTTTGATAGATTTTGCCATGCTGATGTCAGCTAGTTAATAAAATCAATAGTTCCGTCCTGTGCACTCAGCTCGTCACACCCACTGAGGCTTTGTCCTGTGCTGGCATAGGCCCCCACCGTCAGCTGTTTCTGGACCTGCCTCTCAGCTGTGTGGCGGTGGTGGCTTCGGAGGCTTCAGAGAAAATGGCTACAACGGTGGCAGCAGCCTCTGGATGGCTAAGCTGCTCTGCCACAACCCCGAGTTGCCGCCGTGTACCAGCGTGAGTAAGCAGTCCCTCTGAGGTCTCCCTGGTCCCACCTGAATGGCAGCCCCTATGCGTTAGAGTGAGTTAGAGTGAGCCACAAATAGTGTCGGTCAGAATACAGCTGAACATTAACTCATTCATTCAGTGACATCTTGAAAGAGTTGCTCAGAGTGAAGGAAACATCATGAACTTGAGATTGGGCTGACCTGGCAAGCTCCATTATGACAAAGCAAGACAGGGGATGACCAGATATAGGATATTTTCCTCCTATTGTTATAGAAGGAAAAGGGAGGAATATTCAAGATGAAAAAAGGATGACCGTAAACTCTAATCTATGCTCATAATTTGCATAGACTTAAGGTCTTATTATTTGTAGTTTTCTATCCATGGTTAATGGTGGAACAGAACCCACAAATAATGAGGGCAAACTCTCTCTAAAGCAACATAAACATAATTAAACATTCCAATAAACACATCAAACTTTTTATTCTTTCCAATCAAGTATAAAATGTTAGAAATTATACAAGGGATTTGGGACTCTATAAGCAGGATAAACTCTTCAGAAAGGAATGGGACCAAGTTTAATGTGATGAGAGAGACTGGCCAAAGAAAAATTACATTCAAGAATGAGCTGGATCCAGCAATCTGCTGCAGAGTCAAAAATCAGGGATTTTGAGGAAAAGAACCATAGTATGTGTGTGTATGTATTGCTGAATCTCTTTGCAGTCTCCACAGAATCGCAGAAAAAAGAGGTTCTTTATCCCCACATTGAACACTCCATCCCTCTTTCCCAAATTAAAACCTAGTTGCGTATCAGCAAATGAAATGTGGGGTTAATTTTGCCTTTTTTGCTGATTATATGCTCACCTTTCAAAAATCTATCACAAAATAGTTTTTTTAAAAAATGTAAAACAGGCACAGAGCTGTCTCACAATATTGTGCAAGGGTGTTCTTGCAAATACGATGCATGGCATATTGTTAGGCATGTTCCTGGTTCAGGCCTCATTGCATGTAAGCAGACCCTTTTGTAAGTTTTTAAATACAAGTTTACTGAAAGTTACAAACACAAGAGTCAAAAGTAATGCAAACGAAAACAGAATAAGAAGGAAGAAATAAAAGAGAAAGCTAAAGTGCAAAAAAAGAAAAGAAGAAAAATAGAAAAGAAAGAAAAAGATATAAAGAAGTGTCTTCTTTTCAGCAGTTATAAGTACAACTGTTGATTTACCTCTTTCTCTAAAGTTTGTTTATTTATTTATTTATTTTATTTAATTTGTAATACCGCCCTTCTCCAACAGGACTCAGGGCGGTGAACAGCCATGGTAAAACATAACCAGCCCGGCTAGGTGAAAAAGATGTCTTTTCAGGGCCCGACGAAAAGTCCGGAGGTCTGGTATTGTGCGTATCTCTGGGCGTAGGTCTTTCCAGAGGGCGGGTGCCGCCACAGAGAAGGCTCTCCCCCTGGGGGTCGCCAGCCGACATTGTCTGGCCGACGGCACCCTGAGGAGTCCCTCTCTGTGGGAGCGTACTGACCAGTGGGAGGCTATTGGCAGCAGAAGGCGGTCTCGTAAATACCCTGGCCTTAAGCCATGGAGCGCTTTAAAGGTGGTCACCAACACCTTGAAGCGCACCCTGAAGACCACAGGAAGCCAGCGCAGCTCGCGCAGGAGAGGTGTCACATGGGAGCGCCCCGTCGCTCCCATAATCCCCCATGCGGCTGCATTCTGGACCAATTGGAGCCTCCGGGTGCACCCAAGGGGAGCCCCATGTAGAGAGCATTGCAGTAGTCCAGACGGGAAGTGACGAGTGCTTGAGTGACCGTGCGTAAAGAATCCCAATCTAGAAAGGGACGCAACTGGCGTATCAGGCGAACCTGATAAAAAGCCCCCCTGGCCACGGCTGTCATATGCTCTTCTAAAGACAGCCGTCTTTAACTCTAAAGTTATAACACTCTCCTCTCTATAAACTATAGTATCTTAATTGTCAAAACCATGATAAGTTTGTTTTCTGTTTTATGCAAAAAAAAAAAAAATCCGTAAGGGGATTGCAGTTAGCAATAAACAGATATGTCTTTTCTCTGATCAAACAAGTCAGTTTGGCCAGACTTTGACCATCAAAATCTGCCCTCTTCACCAGCCATTCCTCCATTGTAGATATTGCCAAATCTTTGCATCTTTGTATGTACGTGTGCTTCTGTTTGAAATTTAAATAAAATTTTATGCATTTTCGCAATTGCAAGCTCATCATTTTTATGCAAACAGACCCTTTTACATGCTCAAACTACTATTTGGAATCAGAGTGGAGTGGTAATAGCACCTTGAGTTAAATTCATTGAATTCATTCATTCAAAGGGTAATGAATATATGCTACAACTCAAAAATAATGGGAGTCCCTGACATACAACCATTCATTTAGTGTATCTTCACACCCACCATGGCCCCCAGCCACGACCCATCACTATCCCTGGCATCAGATGTTGTTTTTGACTTTGGAGGGCCCTGGATAGTGATGGGTTGTGGCTGGGGGTGACTGGGAGCCATGGTGGGTGTGAAGATACACTAAACGAATGGTTGTATGTCAGGGACTCCCATTATTTTTGAGTTGTAGCATATATTCATTACCCTTTGACTGACAGAGCTGTTTGGAGATATTTTCAGGTGAAGATGAAGGGAATGCTTACCTGGATTTTATAACTAATCTTTTAAAAATTCCAAAGAGAATTTGTGTTTGGGATAGTAACTGCTACATTTCACTCTCAAATATTGTTCAACTATAAAACACTCCCAGATTCCTTTCCTTAAGAGAAGTAATAAAACTTCATGGGGGTGCGTGGTTAATTAATTTTTACTTTTTAAAAACCTCCTTATGGCTTCAGTTAGTCCTTCTAACTCAGCCTTTCTTGAGGATTTTGAGTGCATGGGCTGCCTACTCACAACTCATTGGAGCAATGAAGAATAATGAATTTCTTTAGGGAATACAGTAAATCCAAGGGTTGGGGATACAATTCAAAAGGTAGATCATACATCTACGACTTGTTACATTGTGCAAGGCCCTCCCCCTGTGGCCTGTTTTTGGTGGCAGAGTGCTGCACGAAGCTGTAGAGGCTGAAAATGGGCTTTGTTTGGCCCCTCTCAGGCAGAGGCACCACGGGCCGGATCTAAGCAGCCCACGGGCCGGAATTTGACACCCCTGGCTTAAATGGAATAGTGTTAGGAAGAACAATTTTATCTGTTTGTCTTCCAATTCGCCATGCAGTCAGTGACAGATCTCTTGTAAATGTATCCTTAATATGTTTTCAAATTTCTAAATGTGCTCGTTAGGCCAGAAAATATGGCACCCCATTCAACTTCAGAGCTAGGTTTGAGACTGAGCCTGGTTTAATTGTTCAATTGGTGAATAGAATTAGATGGGAAGGAAAAAAGTGAAATCTGGGTATCACAAAATGATGCTCCTGGAAATATAGCATGCTGAGATACAGTATGTTAGTGGTTCCAGACTGGGAATATAAATCTATATTGGAATTCTAAATTAATTTACAAAAGAGTAAGCCTACCTGGAACCATATTTTTGAGAAAACTCACTTAGAATTATACTATATTAACATGAGGAAATTAACCATTTTTATCTTTAGACTCTTCTACCACCTGTAATATTTTAAAAATGAAAAGTGTCTTGGAAAAATTAAAGAAGCATGAAGTTTTATGATAATCAGATTATTGCAGAAATAAACCAGTGAAAAGAGGCTAGCCAAAAAAGAAAGAAAGGAAAAAAGAAGAGCATAACATATTTTACCCCAATTCCTCTGTTCTGTACCTCTGAAATCTCACATATCTCCATTTAAAATCTAGCAATACATCTAAGAAAATGTGTTTATTCTTTTCTCCTCATTGGACTTTGATTTCCATATGAATAGCAGGCTTTGAGCCAGCACTTTCCCTGTGCAGTTCAGGCCAGAAGACAAGGAGGCCACTGTTCATGGACTGAATGTTCAGCCAGTCTTGATGTCATCTGTCTTTATCAATGCATTTTATTCAGTGTTCTTCTGTATGCATGGTGTGGGCAGGGGTGTTGGCATTCAAGGGGAAGGGAGAGTTCACTTCTGTTGAACAGACTCAACTAATCTGTGAAGTACTTCAAAATTCTAACCCTTCCAACTCTAAAGCTTTACAACTCACCGGGGGCTTTTTTTTAAAAAAAAGACTTGCAAGTAGTTTTTCGTTTTTTTAAAAAATATTAGCATTACCCTCTGCTTTTGTATAGTTACATGCTACAGTGTGTGTGATTATCTTTCTCCTCTCTCTCTCTCTCTCTCTTTTGCTCTTTCTCACGCTTTGTTATGCTGCTTTTCGGCAGTATTTCTTACTCCGCGTAGGTCCCTTTCTTTCTTGCATACACTCTAGTTCAAACAAGTAAGCATTCACAATATAACATTGTCACAATGTAAAATCTACCTTCCTTAGAGTTGTACCCTAGCAACTTAGTGAAAAGGTAGAAAAGAAGTATCATGTTTGAGAGGAGTTCAAGGGTCATTCACTGAAGCTTGAATGGAGTGTAGGGATGCAGATTAAGTGCCTAATGAACAAGCCATCCAAAGCTGCTGGGATTCATTCTCTAAAATTATAGTGTGGCCTCAGGTTATATACAAAACCGCAGAGTATTCCTGTTGTTTTTTTCTTCTTAATAAGAGAGAGAAAAATATATTTGGATTGTCTGCCTCACAACATCTGTTCTGCATGCAGTATTTTTTTCCTGTTAGCGTTTGTTACTGTATACTATGTTTTCCCCAAAATAAGACATCCCCTGATAATAAGCCCAATCGGGCTTTTGAGTGCATGGCAATAAGGCCAAGTGCTTATTTCAGGGTTCAAAAAAATATAAGACAGGGTCTTATTTTCGGGAAAACATGGTATATATACTTATAACTGCTGCAAAGAATTGTGAAAGCTACTTCTTTGTATCTTTTTTCTTTTAATTTTTCATCGTTTTTTTTTCTTTTTTGCGCTTTTTTGGTTTTGCTTTTTTCTTCCTTATTTTATATTTAATTTGTATCAATTTTTATGTTTTTTAAAAAAGTTTCAATAAAAATCATTAAAAAACCCAAACATAATAGTGGCTGCAATCACTTGTCGTTTTTATTTTCCAAGACATCCTGTGAGGTCTGTGCAAAACCCTGAGGCTATAGGTAGTTCTTGATTTTTTCTTGACCATAGTGGAGCCTGCCACTTATAGTTGTAAGTCATGACAGTCGTAAAACAAGTCACCTTGGACCGGACTTGATTTCATGACTTTTTCTGGTGGTCATAGTCATAGTCGTAAAGAAAACACTGTGATCATAAAGCAAACACCATAGTCATAAAGCAAACCCATTGTTCGCTATGGGGTGTTTGTGCTGGAAACAAGAAGTAAACTCGAGGAAAAACATCATAAATTGTGGTCACTTAACAGTGAGACATTGCAGACCGCTGTAAGTTTAGGCCAGTTGTGAAGTGCCCGAAATGCAGTCATCTGATCCATGACAGCTTTCAGAACTTTGGAACCAAATCATAAATACCTCGGGGGGAGGCGTCCATTGTAACTTTGAATGGTCGCTAAATGACTGGTTGTAAATCAAGGATTGTGTTTCGGAACTTCCCGTTATGTGAAGAAAAATGTTTCCAAAAAGTGAAAGAGGAGTTTGGTGACACCAAGAAAGAGATCATTGGGCTATTTGGTTCCTGTGAGTATAACATGTACCTCTGGATTATGTCTCTGAAGGGAAGATACAGGTAGTCCTTGATTTACAACAGTTTGCTTAGTGACCATTCAAAGTTACAACGGCACTGAAAAAAGTGACTTATGACCGTTTTTCACACTTAGGCCCATTGCAGTATCACTGATGATGTAATTTACATTCAGATGCTTGACAACCGACTCACATTTATGACGATTGCATTGTCCTGGGGTCATGTGATCTCTTTTTGTGACCTTCTGACAAGCAAAGTCAATGGGGAAGCCAAAATCACTTAACAACCATTTTACTAATTTAACAACTGCAGTGATTCACTTAACAAATGTGGCAAGAAAATTTGTAAAATGGGGCAAAACTCACTTAACAAATTTCTCACTTAGCAACATAAAGTTTGGGTTCAATTGTGGTTGTAAGTTGAGGCCTACCCATATTAAGCACATATGTGTGTGAGAGAAAGGCAAAGAGAAAAGGGAACACAGCATGGGAAAAAAATCAGCTGATAACATGTTACAACTAGCCCTGAGATTTGAGATTTAAAACCAAGAACTATGATTGTACAGTAAGGATATATCATCATAGCTGCTTATAGGCTGCCACTAATTTCTGGAACTTTATTATTAAGAACAGATTGTCCTGGAAGATGTGTTTCTGAATTGAAAGGTCTGACATTGTTATCCTTAAGAATTGAAGGAGAGAATATTCATAATGATTAATATATTAATAACAATTTCACCTTGTTCTGAGTTTCAATTTGATCTCCCGCATCCAGTTTGTTCTTCTTGAAAACACTGAGAAGCTTCAAGATATTCAGAAATTTGCTAGAAAGGAGTATCATCAACATATTCCCAATAATTCCCAATTAAGAACATAGAATAGAAAATAGAATACTACAGGAACCCATAAAATAATTCCCAGGGGAAAATAGCAAGTATCACTTTCTCATAGTGCCCAGAAAAATAGGAGAGAATACAAACCCTGGTTTGCTCAAGCACCACAGGATATCAGTGCCATTAGTATCAAAATCAAAGAGTATCACCAGAGTTGCACTCCTCTCTATTCTGCTATACATCATCCATCAGAGCAACCAAGGCTGTTTCCATGCCAAGTTCAGGTCAGAATCCAAACTGAAAAGGACCAAAATAATCTGCTTCATCTAAGCTCTTACAACTGCTACACCATTGCCTTTGCCACCAGATTTGCTAAATATGGAATATGGGACACAGCTGTTAGTTGTTAAAACCAGCTAAGTCCAAGATGTTTATTAACAAAGACCTTTTTCCACCTTCTTTGCTGTAAAAAGAGTGGGGAAACGTAGTAATATCATTGACAAGGCAAAAACTTTGAAGGCCCTTATAAATCAAGCCAAGAAGGATCTACATTGTTGTTGTTGTTATTATTAAATGTATAAGCTGCCCAACTCCAATAGACTTGGTTGGCATACAAAATTAGAACACTCCCCCCAAAAAAAAACCTAGAAAAAGATCATTAAAACAAATGGACAACCCAGGCTGAAATGGTTTTACAGGCAACGAAGTCAAATAAGATAATAGCCCTGGACAAACAATAATACTTCCCTAGTTCTGGGACCAAAACCAGGTTTTCAAATCTTTTTAGAACCATAGGAGAGAGGGAGGATGGCATCCTTATATGTGGGAGGATGTTGTTCCAGAGGATGGAGGCTCTGTAGCCAAGTAAGCACGGTTTGGTCACACAAGTTGACAGCACTTAATAAAGGGGACCTGGAATGCACTGACTACTGGAAAGTTCTGGGCAGGCAGAAACAATTGGAAACAAGTGGTCCTTCAGATACCAGGCCCTCTGCCATGGGTGATCGGGCAAATTCTTGAAGAAGCATGAATCTCAAAACAAATGTAAGTGTTCCTGTTTGCAAAATTTATCCATAACGGAAAAGAATCTGGGTGCTGTTTGTGGCTAATGAATCTGCAAGAAAGTTGCCTTAGGCTCCATTTATGAAGTCATGAAGGATCTCATAAATACTTTTCCACTCTTTATTGTTGATTAGATTTTATGACAATCTTGCCATTATGACCAGTTGTATATATGATTAGATCTGCACTATACTGTAGACTACAGTATAGTATACTGTAGACTACAGACTATACTGTAGTCTTTGGAAACGTTCCATAAACTCTATGGGTTCCAATACAGGAATACCAGCATTTAGGATCTACTGTATTAATTAACTGAGAAATTTGAATGTGAGATGCTGCAATTAGTTTGGCCTAGTCAGGATTGAAAAAAGCATACTAAATCATCTCATTGGATTTATTTTTTATTTTATTTTTTATTTTATTTTATTTTTGAACTTGTATACCGCCCTTCTCCCTGAGGACTCAGGGCGGTGAACAGGCAAATAAAAACATCAAATACAAATATTAAAATACAGTTAAAAATATATATAAATTTGGCCCCATTAATTAAAACAATAAACGAAAACAATTAAAAACACTTAAAAAGAGTTAGGCCAGCCCGGCTTGTTGGAAAAAGAAGGTTTTAAGGGCACGGCGGAAGGCACTGAGGTCCTGGATTCTCCTTATCTCTGGGGGCAGCTGATTCCAGAGGGTAGGTGCCCCCACAGAGAAGGCCCTCCCCCTGGGGGTCACCAGCCTGCATTGTTTGGCTGATGGCACCCCGAGGAGGCCCTCTCTGTGGGAGCGCACGGGTCGATGGGAAGTCGTCGGTGGCAGCAGGCGGTCTCGAAGATAGCTAGGCCCTATGCCATGGAGCGCTTTAAAGGTGAGAACCAACACTTTGAAGCGCACCCAGAAGACCACCGGGAGCCAGTGCAGCTCGCGCAGGAGCGGTGTTACATGGGAGCGCCATGCTGCTCCCGTCACTACCCGCGCTGCTGCGTTCTGGACCAGTTGGAGCCTCCGGGTGCTCTTCAAGGGGAGCACCATGTAGAGAGTGTTACAGTAATCAAGGCGAGAGGTCATGAGGGCATGAGTGACTGTGCACAGGGATCAAGAAAGGGCCGCAACTGGCAGATCAGGCGAACCTGATAAAAGGTCCCCCTGGTTACAGCCGTCAGATGTTCCTCCAAAGACAGCTGCGTATCCAGGAGGACGCCCAGATTGTGAGCCCTCTCTGTGGGGGCCAAAGACTCGCCCCCAATAGTCAGTGATGGGGTCAACTGACTATATCGGGATGCCGGGAACCACAGCCACTCAGTCTTGGAAGGGTTGAGCTTGAGTCTGTTCCTCCCCATCCAGATCCGTACAGTCTCCAGGCACTGGGACATCACTTCAAGGGCATCGTTGGGGTGGCCTGGGGTGGAGATGTACAGCTGAGTGTCATCAGCGTACTGATGGTATCTCACCCCAAAGCCACGGATGATCTCGCCTAGCGGCTTCACATAAATGTTGAACAGGAGGGCGAGAAGACCGACCCCTGAGGCACTCCACATATAAGAGGCCTCGAGGTCGACCTCTGCCCCCCTGCCAACACGAACTGCGACAGGTCGGAGAGAAAGGAGGAGAACCACCGTAACACGGTGCCCCCCATCCCCAACTCTTCCAACCGGTGCAGCATGATACCATGGTCGATGGTATCAAAAGCCGCTGAGAGGTCTAACAGGACCAGAACAGAGGAACAACCCCTGTCCCGAGCCCTCCAGAGATCATCAACCAACGCGACCAATGCCGTTTCCGTGCTGTGCCCAGGCCTGAAACCAGATTGGAATGGATCCAGATAGGATGTTTCCTCCAGGAATTGCGGAAACTGTCGCGCGACCACACTCTCAACAACCTTCGCCAGAAAGCGAAGGTTGGAGACAGGACGATAGTTAGCCAATATTGCCGGATCCAGGGACGGCTTCTTGAGGAGAGGCCTCACCACCGCCTCTTTCAAGGCCGCGGGGAAGTGACCCTCGCTCAACGAAGCGTTGATAACACCCTGGAGCCAGCCTCGTTCCCGGGAGGCCAGTACCTACCAGGAGGGACACGGGTCCACTAAACATGTGGCCGCACTAAGTCTCCCCAAAATCCTGTCCACATCATCGGGAGTCACAGCATCAAACTCCTCCCAGATAACATTCTCAAGACTATTCCTCGTCACCCTGCCCTGATCTACCCAGTCAGAGTCCAAGTCCCCCCGGATCTGAGCGATTTTGTCATACAGGTATTGTCCGAAATCCTCCGCCCTGCCTTCCAAGGGATCCTCCCGCGCTCCCAGATGGAGCAGGGAGTGGGTTACCCTGAACAGGGCTGCCGGACGATTCCCTGATGACGCAATAGAGGCGGAAAAGTAATTAAACTTTGCCATCTTTATCGCCACTAGGTAGGTCTTAATATGCGACCTTACCAGTGTTCGGTCAGATTCAGCGCGACTGGCCTTCCAACCGCTCTCTAGGCGTCTTTTCCGGCTTGTGTCAGTAGAGCAACCTAAACTCATATTTACTCTCATGCGGGAAATAAGCTCTAACGTTTGACATTTTACCAGGTGATAGTATACACATGCCAAGGATATAACTTCTGGGCATCTTGTAAACTTACCGTCTTGATGAAGAAAAAATTTGAAAGTTTCACTTGCTTATAGGCAGACCATTGGAAAGAAAGGTGCACAGATGATACAACCTGCTTTAATGTGATTCTGCCTGCATATTGCTTTTTGTCTACAGTCCTTCTCTTAATAGTCATGGTTATGGATTGCACATTATAGTTGTCAGCTTAATCAGGTTTAATGATCGGTAGCTCTTAGAATTCACTAGATAGGAATAAAGAATGGGAATTTTAAGAAGCTACATTCTGGTTCTTCTAAATGGCTGTTCAGGAAATGTTCCCCACGGATTCCAGAACTGAGCTGAGTGTAGTGTAAACCTACAGTCACATGTGTAGTAATATCCATATTCTTACTCATTTTAACTTGCAACATGGATGTTAAATAAATGACTTATTTGTTGGCCTTGATGAAAGGATGGGGCAAATGACTACATACAAATTACTGTACAGTACCTGAAACCTGTTATTCATAGCACTCTCTCTCTCCCTGAAGTGATAAACAGCACTGGCATCCTGCCTGCCTTATAGTCTTCTGTCATTAACAAACAACTGTTAGTTAATCCCCAAGGTTGTCTCCTATGGGAGAGAAGAGAATAGCCATTTTTCTTTGAGAATATCGTAAAACTCCAGCAATAAGAAAAGACCTACCAGGTAATGGAATGTTTCTATCAGAGCTACTTTTTCTACATTTTAGCTAAAGTTGCTAATTAATTTAAAGAATTACTTTGGGAAGGGTTTTGGGGGAGAAAAGCTCTCTGATACTTTTTAAAAAAAACCATTAACTTACCTGTAGATTGAGTTCTTTATTAGATTAATGACAGTTTTCTGTCCATCCATATATAACTAACCTGTCTTGAGTATTGAATAGACAGAGAGGCAGGACATACATTTAATAAACACATAAGACCAATAAGGTGAAGCAAGTTTATTATTGCGTAACAGCTATCCAGATCACAATCCATTCAATTATTTATTTATCAAAATAGAGAAAACAGTAATACCTGATTATTATCTCACCACATTAAATTGAGAGTATTTCTGGCCAGTAAAATATTCCTTACTGGTTTCTTCGGCAGCACACAATCGTACAAAAGTGCAGCCTTGTCTACTAAAGACAGAAAACGCCTAATATTTCCTGAGCCCTTATAACAGGAGATACTGCCCAGACGTTATTTCATCAAAGCCTCTTCCTATTGGCCAGGCTAGCAACAATGGGTGGGGAAGAAAAATAGAAACAATCCCCTCTCCCAGTGGAGGGAATGCTTCATCAAATTCACAAGAACTGGCACTCTTTGCAGTATCTGCACAGCTATTTATCCTTCAGCCTTCTGTGATAAACGCATTTTTAGTACTCCAGCTATTATATTATATTACAGCGATTGGGAATTGTTAGATAGTTATTAGTATGTGGGAGATCCCTCTCTTGCTTACAAGGATCTTTTATTTGAGATCTAGTCTTATGGTCGGATACCATTTCTCTTGATACTGATATTGCTTGATGAAAAAGCTCATAAAAACCCAATTTCCAATGCCAAAGAATTTCAACTGCAGTGAATATTGGTAGTGGAAATAGTCTCTATATGTCTGGCCAGCCAGCCGGCCAGCCATTCAATCAAAGCTAGTTCCTTGGAAGTACATAAAAATTCTCTGTCAGTTTTAATAAAGTAAAATGCAATTCATGTTGAATATCAAAAATGTAAAACCTGATTTTAAAAACAGCCAAATTGAATCTCAGTTAAAGGATCCTAGCAATCTTTAGTTACATTAACTGACAACTATTACTATCTTTGTTTTATTTGAATAATAGAGCAGCAGAATGTGTTTTGATGGAAGGCTGTGTTTTGCATAATATGGATTTTTTTTTGTATCACTCCTATATTACAGACATAAAATTGATGCCTTAAAAGTCAAGGGAATCAAGGCATTTGTATGCCAGGGCAGGTCAGTTGGGTTATATAATTGTCTCTAATTAACACTCTTGGAAATGGTGTGACATTCCTTACCTGCAGCCCTGGCCTTCAAAGGTGTGAAAATAATTTGCAGATTCCAGCAAAAAAATGCTTGCTGGTCTGAACTTTACATTTAATGGCTAAGTAATCACTGTGACAATTCGTCACAAAAACGGTATAGCTTCATTTTCTTAGATTTGTAGTCTATATCTCCTACAAGAGTTAGCTACATAAAGCATCTGCTTAATGAATACAACTTTGGGGATTCTGTTAGCTACAATTTAATTAAGAGAAAAGGGAAAATCTTCTGTGAATTAACAAAGAACACCGAAATGTAAATGTGTAGATTAAAAAAAACCATTGCTGGAAGAAGTAAATCTCAAATTTAGTGCAGTTAAAGCAAATAGATTCCTCTCAATCAGCTTTAACTACAGGCCATCTGCTTTTTACATATTGGTTCACTCCTAGTCCAATTAGAACACCTTGCTTGCAGTTAGGCAGATTTCCCCCACGAATGGGTTTTGTAGAACTCCCAAGTTGCATATATACCATTGCTCTCGTGATTGTAAAAGTCTTTTTAAAGATATGAATCTTAAACCAGTAATTTTTAAAAAGTGCAAATAGAAACAGTGGCACAGAGCTTTATATTACAGTCAGTTAAAACCTGGGCAATCCCACACAGCAGCCTAAATTGTTTGTCTCTTATGCTGCCTCTGACCATTTCTTAACCAAACATCAAAAATTCCACTGGTTGGCAAAGGGAACCAGTTGGTGCACAGTCTGGACTACATCCACTGTAAGATTGGGTTGGTGGCTCTATTGCTTCTTGCCCTTCGTATCCCTGCTAGAAGGTAAGCCTTGCTTACTGGATTCTATGTTGACTGGTTTACTAATGTCTGCCTTTTCCTTTTAGGGATTATTCCCCCCTCACTAGTCTCTGTGCCTTTTCTTTTCATTCCTATATATTTGTACATGTGATTGTTTTATCACCTCTTCCCTACATCCCCCTTCCCATCTCTTTTGATACACAGTTCCTTTCTTCTATTATTCTCCATAGTGTAGAAATGGGAGGTGCCAGGCTGCGTTATTCTATGCTCTAGCTCTATGGACTGAGTTGAAACTTCTGAAGATCCGCCTCCCTGGTGATGTTCTTTCAGTTTTTTTCAACTCAGTCTCATCTATGGACGCAATTTCTTAGCTCCAGAGCTTTAGAATTGATCTTAGAATAATTCCCTGGATAGATTTTTTTTTCTTTTCATTTTCTTGACTTGTTTGGATTTATCTTGCTTGCAGCAAGGGAGGGCTCTCTGTGGCTATGGATTTGAGCTGGGGGGTGGCCCCTTTTCGGTGCCTCCCACCCTCCCCTATCCCCACAGGTGCTGGACTTGATTTTTGGGGTGCTGCTTGGCTGGGAGTCGCCCCAGTAATTGCGACTTGGCTCCGGTTCTGAAGGAGCCTGAATTGAAGCCGCTGGAGCCGCGCCACCTTTTACGAGCCTTGGCACGGTTTTACTTTGATCCCCACTGCTCAGCTGTAGTGCGGGGACGTTTGTGGATTCTGGCTGCCTTGCTGAGCTCCTGCGGCCGCGCCAGCCTCTTGTGGCCTGGGCGCAGGCCATTTTTTTGTGGTTGGAGTCTCCGTGGAGCACTGGGAGTGCAGTGGAGTGGATTGGGCCAGTCAGCCTTGCCCTTCTGGTAAATCGTGGCTGCATTGTTTCCCGCACATTTCTTGGCCTTTAATCCAGGCGGCTTTGCTAGCCCGGCATTGATTAACTGGCTGAGGACTGGTAGGGCTTTCCACGACAGCGGATGGGAGCCCTGGACAATCGCCAGCAGCTGTGATGCCTGCGGGCTTGCTTGGCAGCCTGATCTGGCTGGACCAGTGTGCCTGATCCTGTCAGCAATTTTTCTGCAGTGACTGTTGGAGTGGCCATTTTGAATTCTGGCAGCCATTCTGTCTTCACTCTGCCTTGTGGGATCAGGCAGTATATATCTTCCACCCTGTTTCACCCTCCTTGGCTGAACTGTTGGATTTAGTTGGCCTTAAGGGAGTCCTTTTTGGGGGGTTTATCCTCCCATACAGTGACTGGATAGTAGGCAGGGCCTTGGTGCCATTAAGCCCTCGTGTGAGTCTGGCCCTAGCAACTGCTGACATGGAAGACACTGGCAGACAAGGCTAATTTTCTGCAGAAGGCTCTTGGTCACCTCCACCTGAAAGAGTGGGCAGGGCGACAAACAGGGCGACAAACAAACCTAGAACGGCCAGCACTGCTGTGGCTGCTAAGATTAAGGTCAGAGCCAGAGCACGTTCTGGCCACTCAAGGCAGATGAAAGGACTGCCCTGATAAGGCCCTGGACAAAGAGTTTGCTAAAGCCTCAGGGGTTTTGCCTCAGGCTTCTTCTATTTCAGCAGATTCAGACTAGCAGTTGGTTTCTGCAACCCCAGCCTTGTCTGTGCAGCAGTCTCAGAATGTGCAGTCTCAGAGTGTGCCTTCCCAACCAGGTGCAATCAGGCCATAGTCCCCTGAGGCCCTGGAGGACCCTCTGCCACCTCCTGGCCCTTCATGAACGACTCTTCAGGCTCCTGAGGCCACCTTCACCCCTACTGCGGCAGGACTCCGCCAAGGGGAAATGGGGGAGCAAATGGTCCCACAATTCATGAAAGTGTGGATAGATCAGGCTATACGAAAGGGTATTGCAGAAGGCATGAGCCAACAATCTCAGGCATCTGCTCAAATGTATGCATTCAGGCCAGAGATGGAACATCACAGATTTATGTCTGCTCTGGTTGAATGCCAGGACCCTGAATCTCCTACTCCCTCTGAACTTTTTTTTATTTGGGGGACTATCTTGCTGGTTGATGATGATGAAGGGGCTTTGGGCAATTCCTATTATGGCTTCATGGTTTTCTCTTGGTTTGGATCTTGAGTGGGGGTTAATCCTATCATGTCCTGAGGGCCATATCTTTTGTGTTGTAGATAAACTGTCCCAGCCTTTGTCTTGTAGATAGGTTGGCACCAAAATATCTGCTGAGCAGGGGGGTGGGGCAGGGACTTGAGGCTCTGAGTTTGTCTTTATGTTTCTCTTTTGGGGAAGATATAATATTCTGTCTTTTTAATATTTCCTAGAATATTTCATTTTCCTAGGAGAGGGGTGGGTGCTAACTTCCTGCAGTATCATCATGGTATCATGCTACAATCAAAGCAATAGAGAGCAAATTGTTCTTTCATTCCTACATTATTCTTCACCCAATGGGATTTTTTTTTTTTTGATATTTTAGAATGATATTTCAGCTTCTTAGGAATAAAGTAGCAGGAGTTCTACATTCCAATTTAAATTCCAATTTCTTGCGTATCCAATCACACTTGGCTAATTGTTGAGGGTAAAACTGCCCTCTGCAAAGTGGTGCAATGGACCAGACAGGGAATAGATACGTTGCTTAGCAAAACACACAGATAGTCACAGACTCTGAACGTTTAAAGAAAAATAAACAGTCTTTACTTGTAGTAAAAAACAAACTTGGCTTCTCAAAACAAAGATAACACTTCTTCAAATAATCACGGTTCAACACAAAAACATAGTTTGCTTACAATTCCAGTTCTCTTCAGTAACACAGACACAGTTCCTTTCAGCAGTTCAACCTTCTAATAGCAGGAGCAGAAGTGAATGAACTTCCTGCCTTCTTTTATGTCTGTTTAGCACAGCCAATTAGTCATCTTGTAGCAGTTAAAGTTACAGAACATAGTTTTCTATCTATTATCTACCCAACTGTAGGATAAGCATCCAACACCAATAAAGAATTCTATTCTATTCTATTCTATTCTATTCTATTCTATTCTATTCTATTCTATTCTATTCTATTCTATTCTATTCTATTCTATTCTATTCTATTCTATTCTACTCTACCCTACCCTACCCTACCCTACCCTACCCTACCCTACCCTGTTCATGCTTGAAAAAACAAAGGAAAGAGAAGTAAAGCTGTACTGAGAGCAAAGTCTGGGACTAAGTGATAACTATATAAAGTTTGCTTTTATTTTTTTCTGTAAGTTGGCACTCAGATTTAATTTAGGTTAATTTATGGATTTTTTATAGACTTGTACAGCAAGATTTTGTCTTGTACTAGTGAAGAAAAAAACAACTGTTAAGAGTATAGAAAAATGCTGGCAGTGATTGACAAGATTATTTAAATACCATTGTTCTTGAAGATGGTGGAATACTGGTAACAAGTTGAGGAAATGGGACAGTCTAAAGGATTTGAAGCTCAGGGCTTCAAAGAACTGATATGAAACCTTCAATCCTCATATCTGAAGCTGTTTGGAAAGATTCAGGTTCTTGGAGTATAAAAATGTTGGAAGCCAGAAATGAGATGAGTCGAATGACGGATGCTTCCAGTTAAGAGTGCTCATCAGAGCAGGTCTCTTGTTGCTCCCATTAAGAGTTAAGAGTTGGCTTAAAATGAAACCAGAAGAGACAGAATCTGCTGTTTTGACTTGTGCTGTCAAGCTGCCTTATTTGAAGGTTACTTTATCATGACTGGAAAAGAAAAAAATCCACCAAGGCTGGAAGAACAAATTAGTAGCAACAAAACAGCATGAAGCAAGCAACCAAAGGAATTGTAGTGAATTGCTGCAGTGCAAAACAAGTTGGTAGAAGTTTTTGAACATTTTCAGTTCCATACATCATTCTGAAAATGCCATGAAGATGGTAAATAGTTAGAAAAAGGACTAGTACCTCATATTTTCAGGGCGAGGGACAGAAAGGACTACAGAAAATCTCCCTCCCGAAAGCTATAGAGGAGTGTAGAGATAATCTTGAAGAAGAAAAGCAAGAACAGTTAAGAAAATATAAACATCTTTAGGAAGGAACAGAAGTGTGAGAAATTCCAGATAACTTCCCAGTGATTTTATATGGTATAAGAGGGGGCCGAGACGTTAAAGGTTTTATCATTATACCCTCCAGTAATAATGTGGAGTTCAAGTAGTCCTTGTATATCAGTTTTCTGACTTGACTTTATTGAGCTGACAATAGTAAAACTCGGAGTTGCTGCATTGCTTACTAACTAGGCTTCTAGGGTCAATTTAGAGTGGTAGTTATTACCAGCAAGAGGATGTGTCAGTTATTGTCTTGACAAATTGAAATCAGCCCACCTGATCTAGTCATTTAGAGAGGGCCTGTTGTAGGTTGACCTTCTCGTGATTTTTATGGGACAAAAGGCATTCTAAGTTATGGCCCCCATTTTATGGAATACTTTCCTCCTGCAGCTACAGGTGTCAATCTCTGTACAAATATTTTGGAATTAGTAGGGTTTCAGCAGGCATTTTACCTTTAGCATAATTGAATTTAAGTACTGTTGATTTTTGTTATCCATATGTAGTTTTTAGTGCACATTTTTGGATTTTTTGTACCTTGCTCAAAATCCATTTGGACTTGGGTGGGTTATAAATATTGTTAAATAAATAAATAAGGTCAACTTAATAGTTTTGCTTTCCTGCTTTTGATTTTTGCAGGATAAAATATTTTTTGAATAGCAGGTTACTCTTTCCAAAACTTGTTCATGTTCTTACTTTAAATAAATATATGTAATGTATTCTTCCAAGAAACTTAGTCCAGAGTATATTTATCCTCCCTGTAAAATAAGTGATACTAAATTAGTACCATAAGTAACTCAATGTTATTCTATTTATTTATTCATTAGATTTAGATTAAGATGACCAGACGTCCCGCTTTTGGTGGGACAGTCCCACTTTTGAGCAATTTGTTCCGCGTCCCGCGGCGTTTTAAAAAAGTCCCCGCTGATGGCTAGAGGGAAAAAAAACTGTTTAAACTCTTGCGGCGGGGCTTCAAAGGGCCGACCTACAGCTGATCAGTGTTAAAAAAATGAATAGACCCATGCCTGCAAAAATAGAAAAAACAGCCCCTACAGCTTCCGCTAGGTTAATTAGCTGCAAAAAGTTCCTGGAGCAATTTTTTTCCCCCTAGCTATGCTGAAAACAAAGGTGAAAGCGAAAGTAAAGCTGCAACGTGACAAAATGAGGCAGAGAGAGATTTTTCTTTTTCTTTTTCTTCACCAAAAAAGGTAGGTGCAAAAAACTGCAAACAATGGGAAATTTAGGGCAAAAGAGGAGAGTTCAAGATTTTAAAACACAAAAGAAAAAAAGCTCTATTTAACTAGGGAATTGTAATAATTGAGATACTATTAATAATTGTATATAGTGTTGAAAGCAGAAATGGTTAAGTTGTGGTTTGGAGGAATATATGGGGGAAATTATTTGGTTTATTATTATTGGTAAATATAATTAATTGATTTGTAAGAAATTGGATTGCATGGAAATAATTGGAATATTCATGTTCATATTGAGTAATATACAAAAAAGATAGTTATATAACTAATTGATTTATATTAAAATGTTGAATTTGTATTAAACAACTGTATTACATAATTACATAATTAACCAATGTGAGGATGGATATAAAAATAGATGACAATGGGAAGGGATATAATATAGAATAGAAGGGAAAAATTGAATTTGATTAAGATTAGAGATGAGGATGAAGGGTAATATTGGTTTTTTTAAAAAATAGATGAGGAATAAATATGGCAAAAAGGAAATATAGAAATTGTAAATTTAATTGAAATGACTAAACACTGTTTAAATTTGTGAACCAGCCAAATATTCTGTTCAAAGAAAATACATTGTATGTTTGTATGTGTGTTTCTAATTATTGCTATTTATTCATATTTGTTCTCTTTTATTCTTTAAAGTTTAACAATTCATTCTTTATCTTAATATCTTTATATTTGCTTGGGGTTGGCTTTCTTCCCTTTCATCTTTTTTATTGTACAGCAATCTTTCTCCTCAAACCTACCACCTCTCTCTTTTCTTTCCTTCTTACTTTCTCTTTCCCCCACCCTCTTTTTCTCCTCCCTACTTCCTCTTCCTTTCTCCTTCTCCTCCTCTCTTCCTCCCTCTCTTACCCTCACTCCTACTCTAATTTCCATTCCTTAATCCCTCTCTATTGCTGTATCCTTTAATGCATATGGACTATTCAGAGGGCTGAAATAGTTATTTTTGACTGGTCCTCGCACTTTTGACCAGTCCTCGAACTTACGACTGTCCTCACATTTTACGTTTTTGCCCTATCTTGTCACCATGGTGAAGAGAAGCAGTTGTGAAATGAGTGACATGGTTGTTAAGAATGCTGCACGGGCATAAATGTGAGGATGGTCATAAGTGTGAGGACCAGTCAAAAGTGCGAGGACCTGTCAGAAATGACTTTTCAGCCCTCTGAGTAGTCCCTATACACATAGCCATGGCCACCCGGTCACATGACCAGCTAGCCACGCCCACCCAGTCACATGGCCTCCAAGCCACGCCCACACAATAAGCCACGCCCACAATGGTGTCCTTCTTACCAATGTTAAAATCTGTTCACTTTACCCTATACACATAGCCACGCCCACCCAGTCACATGACCAGCTAGCCACGCCCACAAAATAAACCACGCCCACAATGTCCCTCTTTACCAATGTTAAAATCTGGTCACCTTAATTTAGATCCCACCTTTATTTTCTACACTCAGAATGCTGTAAGTAATGCTTGCTCCTTTTATTTTCCCACAACATGCCTCTCGTGTGGATTGTTTCTGTGAGAATGTGAGTAGCCCATAATCACCTAGCCACCTTTTGTGCCTAGGAAAGGAGTAGAATTCACTTTCCCAGTATCCCAGAATTCTAATCCAGTACTTTAACCACTATACCGCTCACCTTCCAAACTTTGTGCTAATCCTGTATACAGTATGCACCCTCTAGGTTAAATTTCAAAGGCAACTGATTCTGAAGGATTGTGAAATAAGGTAAAATAGGACAAGGAGACTGAACAGTTCCCAGTTGAATTTTCCTCTAGAAACAGCTTCTTAACAAATGAAGTGATATAATTAATGTCTTTGGCAGGTGTTCAAATCTCGGTGGGTAATGCAGAACTATGTTTGCTGTTAAGAAATTGATAAGATTGTGGATTAATGTCTGTCACTGAAGTCTACTCAAGTCTCTTTGATAGGACTTCCTTGAATAAGTTGTGTCAGGGGGTTTCAACCTCCTCCTTACATTATATCTCATGAAATGAAATCTATATGCCAAAGAATCTGCTTATAATAATTGAAATCCTGCTATTATCTTCATTTCACTTTGTTTACTCAAAACTTGCCAAGCAATTGGCATAATAGAAAACTCATGGGAAATCCAAAATGATATTTATTTCTGGACAACACATGGAATAGCATCATGCGTTGTTCCTGTCCACTGGCCCTGTAAGTAATCAGAATAATTGCTTGTTCCACAGTTTCTGTAGAGAAAGTGACTGGATATTTTGACACATATTTTTTTGGTAAGTGCTTCGGACACATTTTTAGCTTGTTTGTTTGCCTCTGTAATATGCATTATGTATACACATACACACATTTAAAAGGCATTACCAACTTCTGTTTCAGATAGATTCTCCCAGTCACTTCCTCTCCCTCCCTCCCCGATCCATTTTTATCAATAGCCCCATGGGAAATATTCTATTTTATTTAAAAACCACATTTTCTTGCCATTTAATTATATTGTTTGAAAACCATTTTGGGAGCATTGTTACCCTAAAAATCAGGACGGAAATAACTGAAACATATAAATATAATTATATTCTTATCTTCTTTTTTATGTTTCACTGTATTTACTTTTACAGCTAAGGATTTGTTTTTTTTTAAGTCATTTTGAATATTGTTTTCCAACAGACACACAGTAAGCAAGTGAATGATTGAATGAATAAATAAATGAACTTATATGAGGAAAAAAATTAATAGGTTGGGGGATTATTCGGTAATTTTTTAAAATTTATTTTTCTCAACATTACATTAAAAACTGAATGTATTTTTTAAGTTAGAAGAGCCATATTGAATTAGATTTGCCATTCTTTACCTGACAAGGCTTAATGAAATACTATATTCCTGTTATAAACACATCCATGCTACTGCTACCCCCCTCACCCCCGCTGGTTCTTGCGCTGCCACTTTCCTGTCAGTGGCAGGAGCAGCTGGCAGGGCGGCGGCAGGCTTCAATCCCTCCCCTGGAGGACTGGGTTTGCACCAAAAGCCTGCTCGAGCAGTGAGACAGAGAAGCCCTGGCTCATCCATCCTTGCTGCCGTCGCCCCTGCCAGTTCTCACACTGCCGCTTCCCTCTCAGTGGCAGGAGCAGTTGGCAGAGCAGCGGCAGGCTTCAATCTCTCCCCCGGAGGACTGGGGCTGCGCCAGAAGACTGCTCATGCGGGGAGGCAGGGAAGCCCTGGCTTACCCATCCGTGCTGCTGCCACCCCCTTGCCCCTGGGGGCGGCAGTTCTCGTGTTGCCACTTCTCTGGAAGTGGCAGGAGCAGCCGGCAGGGCGGAGAGGGCGGTGGTAGGCCATTTGCGCCGACTAAGAGGCAGCGGTGGCTCCTCCTCCTGCCAGCCTCACACTCCGGACAGTGTCCAGCCATACCTGGTCTCCTCCTGCAGCAGCCCACGTGGAATCCAGGCAGCGCAGCTTCGGGGCCTTTCCTCGTAGCAGCTGTGGCGATGACGAGGCAAGTAGGCGTGCATGCATAAGGGAGCAACTAGAGGCAGTGCTCCTGGCTGGCAAGGGGTGGATGTTCCAGGCTTGCATGTGGGTGACAACAGCATGGCTGGTGCGCACCCGCGCTAAGAGTGCGCCTTCAGCTGGCCATTGCCGTACACATGAAGGCCAACTGATCATAGCATGCACATGCACACCAGTAACCAGCAGACTAGCAGGCCAGTGTGCATGCGTGCCCTGGAAACCCGGAAGAGGAATGGGTGATGCCACGCATGCCGGCCAACATGGCTCTGAGTGCCACTTCCGGCACGTTTGCCATAGGTTCGCCATCACGGGCAACAACAGCTTTTTTCATGTGTTCTTCCACACCAATCCAAAGAGATAATTTGACTCCATACAATGGTTTTGGGTTCTGTTTGTTCATTGTAATTATCAGTCCACTCTTTTCCTATCCATTGAAGGTTCATTCCTTTCCTAGAAGCCTTCATTCATGATATGCCTATACTGTAGGACAGAGGTCTTCAGACTTGGCAGCTTTAAGACTTGTATATTTTAACTCCCAGAATTCTCCAGCTAGCATAGCTGGCTGGAGAATTCTGGAAGTTGAAGTGTATAAGTCTTAAAGCTGCCAAGTCTGAAGACTTCTGCTGTAGGATATCTGAGTTGTCCTTTCCTCTGTAATAACCTTATTATATGCCGCTCTGCCCATTACATATAATTTGTCTCATCATCCCGCATTACTGATAAATGTAAAATGTTGCTAATATTTCATGACATGGGATTGCTTTACCAAGGTAAAATTTAAAATACTGTCATTTTGCAGGTAGAATCCTAGTTTATTGCAACTGCTGAAAAATGTATAAATGTGTATTTTTTTTCACTCTTGGATTAATAGCCTCAGGGCAGGAAGTTTTGTCCTGGAAACTTCTACTGCCTGAAAACCCAGTGTTGTAATTATGATCAAATCTGAAGTCTGTAGAATTTTGGGGTAGGAATGAGAAGATAGGGAAATCAGATGACAATTTTTCTGCATCATATCCTATTTAGTTCTATTGGGGGAAGTTAATATATAACAAGTCAGATTAATGAGAATGTTTTCTCTTGCCAAAGAGTCTACAATTTTTCTGTCTCATATTCAGGATACTTTAGAATTTTAAAGATTTAATATACATACATACATACATACATACATACATACATACATACATGTATGTATGTGTATATGTATATGTATATGTATATGTATATGTATATGTATATATATATATATATATAGTACACACAGTATTTTTAAATACTATTTTTAAATAAATCATATTTTTATTAGGGTGTAATTTGGTATAATGCTTAAAGATACTGGGTAGAAACTTGGAGACCATAAGTTCGTCCTGTTTTAGATATGAAGCCAGCTGGGTGTTCTTGGGCCAGTCACATACACACTCCCAATCCTAGGAAGAAGGCAATAGCAAATGTTATGTGGGGTTGAAAAGAAGATTGCCAAGAAAATCCCATGAATGTGTCTAGGCAGTCACCAAGAGTCAAGATTGATTTAAAGGATCCCCAATGATATGTGCAGGACAAAGTACTTGAAATAAATATGACAATGGTTTCAAAATTGACTGGTGTTCAGATGGGGAAATACTAAGGGCTACAAAAAAACAGAAGACAAATTGAGAAATTTCCTGACTTGGGTTAAAGCCTGACATATGAATGAACTAGCAGATTTCACAGTTGAGCAGGTGTTGGAACGTGGCCCATTTTAATCCAAACTATTTATTTTGTTATAATCTTTTCTCCCTTATTACAGTTGTCAGCATCAGAAGCAGGTAATTCCTTTTGCTTCAAAGCTTGTGGAATTCTAGCAAATTTCTATCAACTCTCAAAGCAAGACTTAACAGCCAAACTGTGAATAAAATTCAAAAGTTGTGAATTTTACATGCTTTATGTGGAGGACTGTCCTTCTCCTTCTCTTTATAGACAAGGTCATCCTTTCTCCCAGTTCTGCCAAGTGTCCTGGCAGCACATCTTCTACAAGTACTTTATGGGATTTTTGTTTTGTGTGTGCCTATTTTAAAACTGCTTATGAGTTATGTCCTGTGCTGTGTTTATGTATTCATGAGTTTTGTGATCTGTATATGCCTATGTGTCTACTTATATGACATGTATCCTAAAAATCATATATTTGATGTGCATATCTAGTTCAGTATTCTTTTGCAACATGTTAGCTCATTTACTCTCATCTTTATAAGTTTATCTTGGTTTTGAGTCCCTTCCCATGTACCCTTTTCTGTTTTTTTTCAACCACCTATTAATCTAAAAGGTACTCTGCCTACTAATGGGCTTGGTTTTTTTCTGTGTAGAATGATTAGTCTGCTTGAACACTACTTCTGAGGATTTGAGGAGCAAAATGGTAATGACATAGGAGGATTCTCTATTTGAATTGCTATCCTTGGAATGTTGGAAAGTGCTAATAATGATTGTTATTCATGTTGAATTATTTTTTGGTTTAATATTTTATTGCACTTTTTAAAACAATGCCTACAAAACAACTTACAACAAAAAATATTGAAAACAAAAAAGAAACAAAAGCAGATAAAGAGGTAATATACATCTGTCTAACAGATAATCTGAATAATTGTTAGTTATATTTGTCATGAATCTGCTAGTGCAATTCTAATAATCTCATGATATTGTCTAACACAAATTGCATATATTTGAAGAATTAAAATAAAAATGCACTAAGAAATTGGACAGCCTTGACAAGGGTCATATTGTAGCTCAACTGGTCCAGAAATTAATTGATTGGTTATTACTGTTGCTTTTGGTTGCAAATAGTAAATTGCAATACATTTACTATAGGGCAGGAATCCATATTTATAAATAACTTGCTTTATAAAATTAATATGAACCATATCAAAAGATTTTTCAGCATCTAAAGATATTAGTGCAGAAAAATCGAATGTATCTTGAGTTATAGCCATATCTATTAATAAACATGAATTATTCAAGCTGTTCTACTTTTAACAAATTTGAACTGAGAAATTATGTATGGTAACAACTCCCTGCAAATGCCTAGCTAACAAAACAGTTAATAATTACTATCTGTATTAATTAATGATGCAGGTTTATAACGTGCAGTATTTACATATTTACCCAGTTTTAAAATCAATGTTTTATAATCTTCATAAAAAGCTAAAAGGAAATTACTGGATTTAAATATTTTATTACTGGCTTCTAATAATTAAATTATTGTATAAAAAAGATTTATACAATTCAACAGAAAGTCCATCCAGATTGGGGGTCTTCTTTTTCAGCAAATAAATGGTCTCTAATATTTCTTAAAGTTTCAATTATGCTTTCAAAACACACAACCTTGTGGTAATTGTTGAATATCAATCTCACTCAAAAAATACTCAATTGCTATTGTTTTATCATATAATCAAGTTCGAGTAGTTGGTTATCGAATGAAAATAAATTCAAATGACTAGATTTTTTTAATATATGCGATTCTCAGCAGATTGATTTCTTTTAAAAATTAGGAGAATATTTTTCTTTTTTTCTTTTTTAAAACAATTTGTTAATTTATCAGGTTTTAATCATATTCCCAACATTTTAACAATTGTATCTTTAAAAAGATTCAGCTTGAACAAAACTTACATCTGCAACTTGTCTGAAATAACTATGATATACAGTAAGTCTACTTTGTAAAATAAATACTGAGTGGATGCGCTGATCGATCAATTAATGGTATTGTTATAGAGTTTAGATTCTTACTTTGTAGCTGCATGGGCACTGCATGCTTGTATGATACTTTTGTATTTTCTTGGTTCTTGGCCATGTCATAATGATTGAAGTATTAAAAAAACTTGTGTAAATAAATAAATAATAGTGTGAGTGTGTGGGGTGTTGGTCTGTATGTGTGGGGGGGGTATGTGTGTGTTAATGAAGAAATGATTTGTCTATTAAGTGGAATAATACCTATCATTTCCATAAGTGTGTTCATTTAAAAATGATTATAAATTTGCTCTGTTGTTTCTTAAAGAGAAAGAGAGAGAGACCAGTTCAAAATTTACTTTTAGGGTAGCAATTTTTTTTAAAAAAATGTTAGTAAGATCTAGAATATTTTTATTTATTTATTGAGAAATGTCAAGCTAAGTACATCTTACATGAGAAATCATTTGTAATTTTTCTGCTTTTCTCGTTTCTGCCTGCGGCAATAAAAGTTGGTTTATTATACGAAATTTGAGCAGAAGGAAAACAGATTCCATCCAACTGAGATTTATGTAGGTGAAGCTTTCAATGGAATGATGGAAGGTTTTGATTTCAAGAAACCATGAATGTGATATAAAATGTACAGATTAAAGTTTTGTAAAAAAATATCATTTTATAGCCAATGTGAAGGCTAGTGCAGTGCCCAATATCAAAGTAATTTGCTTTTTCAGGACAAAATTGGTAAAAAAAAAAAGCAGAAACAAGCTACTGCCATACTTTTTTATGTTTCTGTAACCTTTTTTGCATTTGTCTAGTCACTTAAATGTTCTGTTAAATTTCCTTAAAAAGAAAACATAAGTCTTTTCTTTAAATGCTTTCTTCTCTTTGTTCTTTTCTCTGTCTTAATCTTAGCTGCAGTTTATTTCTCTGCTTCATCTTTGGTCTAGGTTTCTCACTTAAATAATAAGTAGTGTCATATTTGAATTCGCCATAAGACTTAATAATTTAAGTCATAGACTGTAATAAAAGTTATAGAAACAAAGTTCAGAGTTACAGAATTAGATATCTTCCAACTTTTCATCTCACTCTGTTTTCAAATCAGCATACATAGTTTTCTGAATTCCCAAAATAAATAAATGTATGGAGTGGTCCTGGTATTCTTCTGAGCTTTTACTGAGAGATTTGAACTGAATTCTAAGTATTAATCCACTACACCTTGTTGACTCTTTATATATAGTATTCCCTATTATGGTGTCATCCAGAAGTTGACTTCAAATCCCATAATTACCAATCTGCAGAGTATTGAATAGTAAATAAGAATTTGAAGGATTGATCAAAATTGAGCAACTTCGATTGATTAGTTGCCATCAAATTGAAGTTAACTGATAACAACTATACAACATATAGATATAGGTTTTATTTATTACAACCTGTTCCTAACTTGGTCCTTACATTTTCCAAAAATACCCATCTCTATGAAAATAAATCCAACCACACAACAGCCTTTTGTGTGTTTACCTTCCTCTTTTCTTTTTCCTTTTCATACTGGGATGTTGAAAACAAGGTCAGAAAAAGTATTTTACTTGATCCTTCTTGAACACAAACAAAGATACCTGTGAACTGGATTCTGCTTATCGGTTTCTTTCAGTTTCTTTGTTAAAAGCATGTTTGAGTAGAAGATCTTCAAGCTTTTCTGCTCAAACTGGCATGTTGGGGACTGAGGGCATTTTCACACAAGTATTCTATTTTGGCTGAATGCTGTGTGAAATAAAGAAAGAAAGAAAAGTTTTGGAGCAAGACAGTTGGCAAGCTGGCTTATTCCTCTTTTTCTACAGTGCAGATAATAAACATGACCTTAGAGTCACATGAAGGACACAATAGTTTATTTTTGATTTATAACTTTTTACAAAGCTCTTGATTAGTGAATTGGTCATCTTGTAATTTATTCTTAAACTAAACAGATCTTGCAAACTTACTCATTCAAAAATAATTGTATACCCGTCTCCAGTGGCGGTCTTTTCCTAAATAATTACTTTAGAGATTACTGAGGATGTGAATCCTATTTATTATTACTGTAGATTTTAGAGTTTGTCCTTTTAAAAGTTCATAATATAGAATAGAGTAATACAGTGTGACATCCTTCTAGTTTTGGAGTGAAAAACATTGAAAATATGATAAATAGGCCCCATTTTGAATAGACAAAATTCAGTTTTGGTTTCCTAAAAAGCCTCCCCCATGTAATCCCTTTATATAAAGGCAGAATTGATAAAAGCCAGACTGCACCATTATACTTCCATCGTGGGTCTCTTTTGCTCATAAATTGCTTTTTATGCTTATAGATTTTGCTTCAGTAATTTTATTTCTTTAAAAATCCACCCTCTGTGAAAACTTCAGTTACATACCACAAGGTTTGTTCTGCATTTTTGGAGTTTGGGAGAAAGATCATCTTCTGTTTTATTTTCCTAAAGTTGGGCTGAAGGATAATGTCCTATATAGAAGGATGAAGAACTGAGCCCAATTGAATAGACCAGTGATAGTTAAGTTTGGTTTTTGGCATTCTATGGAAACCATACTTTATGAAAAAGGGTTCTGGCACAGTAAATTTCAAATTAACCCTTTACTGGATTTCTTTTATTTATTTGACTTACATTTCCTCTGCAAAGTTACCCAATCAGCTTCTCTAGTTGCTCATATCATGATTTCAAAATATTGGTGAAAACAAATTTCATTAAGACTATGAATTCAAGAAAGACCTCAGAAAATTTAGCATAATGTCATAGAGGTAAGAAAGAAAATATGACAGCACTTGATGCATATTTAACAAAGGCCTGGTACATACTGTACTGTTTTTAGGCGGGGCGGAGGGAACCATTCTGAAGGTGAAGAATGCATTTCTGAGCCGCTGGATCAGGAAATGTTAACCTTTCTAGATACCATTGCATAATTTCTCACCCTGTCCCTTTCCCAAGTCAATTAGAATATGACAAGATCATTCAGTCTCAGGAGATTATGGTACAAGTAGGTCTTGGTTAATGACACTAATTAGAACCAAATTTTTCATCACTAAGCAATGTGATCATAAAGCATGATGTCATTGACCACATTGCTTAGTGATGGCAATCCTGGCACTCCCAGTTGCCACTGTTAAGCAAGGATTGTGGGTTGTTAAGTGAATCTCAGGTAACTAACAAGCAGTCAGGCAAGTAAGGTGTGGTAGAGCCGGTATGGCTGCTGATGGGCCAGGGAAGGTGTGCAAGTAGCCCGTGAAGCATGGCACAAGCACAGTGAGGCCAGAAGTGGCTACTGCTGGGTGGAGAATGGTGCAAGTGACTTACTGGAGCAACTTTCCCTGCCAGCTTCCACATTGACTTTATTTGTAGGAAGCTGGCAGGAAAGGTTGCAAAACTACAAGCTAGTTGCCCACTGCCCAGGTCACAGTCTTCTGACTGTGGTTTGCTGGGATGTCTGGAATTTCAGGACTGGTCATAGATACTGCTTGTTCACCATTGTAACTTCAGTTGCTGAATGAATGGTTGTTAAATGAAGACTACCTGAAATCTCAGGCATTTTACAAGATTTTGGACATTCTTGGTGAATTTTGAGATTCGGCAATCTCATGAAACTTGGCCATGTCCCTCATTTTTAAAATATCTAATTTGTGGATTAAACATAGTAATGAGAAGTTGCAGACATTCTTTTGAGGTAATGGATATCCAGGGGCCTATGAATGCTATGCTAATCTCTGCTGTGGACTAACATTAAAAAAAATCAAATGTCACACAGTGATGTCAATGAAAAACTATTATCCTTGAGTACAGAGCAATTGTTTGGCATCTGAGGCTTCCAATAATTCTAAATTTCGGTCTGCTAGCCATGTACAGAGAAACTTCCTAACGGTGTTTTAAATATTTTTAGAGAAACAAAAAAGATACAGTCCTCATTTAGCAACCAATTTATTTAACAATTGTTCACAGTTATGATAGTGATTTAAAAAAAAGTAACTGCAACCAGTCCTTGCCTTTTATGACCATCACAGGTTGTAAAACAAAGGAAAGCTGAAGTAAGATTATAAGCACATTTGTGTTTCACTTGGCGATTTCTTTGGTCTAGTACCATTTTGCTAGTCCCAATTGGGGTAGCTAAATAAGAAATACCTATAATGCTGTTTTAAGTGTTTCTTCAACAGAATAGGCCACACATGAACTCTAATGTTGTTCTGTTTGGAATGCAGCCTGCTCAGAATATTCCAACAAAATCTACTAATTGGGTCCTTTTGTTCGTAGCTTAAAACAAATCGCTCCCTGCTTGCAATAGCATTTCCTTCTTTTCCAATCCCTCTCTATATAGATATCTCTAGTGGAAAAACTTAACTAATGTCATCCCTTTATCTGCTTTAAATGTCAATCCATATGAATATATGGTAGGAGGGTATGAGAGAGTTACTGTTGGTATCAAAGGGGAGGGGAAGAGCTTCTTGGGTCAACACGGAACATTTTGTCATAAAAATCTAATCCTAAAACATATGTGTAACTTGGGCAAATGAACTGTATTCTGCTCTATGCAACATTTTCTCCCAAATGACTAGAAGATTCAGTGAACAGAAAGCAATTATTAAAGGGTACAGACGGGGAAACAAGTCTATGTCTAATTGAAACAATTCAGTAGGGTTTATGTATTATTTGTATTATTGCATGTTAAATTAACTTGCCGATCATTTTCTATTATAATTATCCTTCTCCAATTTGGTATTATTTGGGAATATGTTTCCTATGTAAAGCACTTGTATAAAGGCAATAAGTAATTCTTATAATGAATGTATTATTATAAATGTATTATAATAAATTATAAGCCACAGTTACCATGGTATATTCAGATCCTTAAACATATATAAAAATGGAAGCATTTGTGTCAAACGGTTTAACTGAGAGTAATATATGTGCTCTCCTTAAAGGGTGCAAAAGTTTAATCTCATAGAACCGTGATGGCGAACCTGTGGCACGCGTGCTAGAGGTGGCCTCTCTGATGGCACGTGAGCCATCATCCCAATTCAGCTCCGTTGTGCATGTGCACGGGGCTCCCACTAGCTAGCTAGTCTTTGGGTCTGCCGTGCATGTGTGGGGGCAGGGTGCATGCGGGGTGTGTGTGCGCATGCATGGGGGGCAGGGCATGTGCAGGGGCCCGTGTGCACATGCAGGGGGTGTGGGCATGTGCAGGGGAATGTGCACATGCATGGGGGGCACGTGTGAGAGGTGTGCGTGCATGCGCAAGGGGCAGGGGCATGCAGGGTGGCCGCACACGCATTGCATTTTGGGGGTTCAGGCTTTGGGCAGTTGGTCCGGAAAAGGTTAGCCATCCCTGTCATAGAAATTTGAGATACAGAGAATTGCAATAGTATATGTACAAATAGTAGTCTCCTGCATTGGATTACTATCCAATTCTAATTTGGCATTTTAGAGAGGGGAAAAAGATGTAAGAAAGGACCTTGGTTTGGATCATTTCATCATGCATCATACATTCTGACCTTGGGATAGAATTATTTCTGGTAAGAAATTTCTGGTAAGAAAGCCATAATGATTTCCTTTAGTATTGATAGTAAGTCTCAGTCTCCCTCCTCCCTGCCTCCATCTATCTATCTACACACACACACACATACACACACACACACACACACACACACACACACACACACACACAGAGAGAGAGAGAGAGAGAGAATGAATATATTTGAGTTATTTGAATGTACTATATATGCTTGCCAAAGGCTGAAATCTTTTTACTATGGGCTAATATGAAAATACTTCTGTAACAAAAGTATTTTTTAAAAAACACTGTCCTGTCGTAATTAAATCTAAATTTCTTCTTGAAATGAAATGATGTTGATAGATGGATAGTGGATAATATATGTTATATTGTATGGAATAATGATTTATCAAAAGAAGGTTCGATAGCAGTTATAATGGAAGCAAGGATAATTTGCAAAAATAGAAAAGTATGAAATAATCTAGGAGAAGCTATATTCTCTTTTTTCTTACATCTTTATTTTAATTTCTTTTACAACACCTTTTTATGTAATATTATTTATCTCAGAAGAAAAATAGTGTAGTAAGTATGAATATTATATAGATTAAAAGAACATATTGAGATAATACAGTTTGGACCAAGAATATACAACTTTTTCTGGTGTGGGGATGACACTGACTTTTGAATGTCATGCTGGGGGCAAATGAGGTTGCTATGATTACTCTGCAGTCATTAATTTAATAATTTACCCTTCTGTCATATTAAAAGTTATTATTGGATTATATTTTTTGTGATCTCTGGGGAATCTTCCAAGGATTATGGAAGGCCAAAGATCATGCATATATAGTTACATAGTAGCTTGAACACACACACACACACACACACACACACACACACACACACACACACATATATATATATATACACATACATACATACATACAAACAAACAAACAAACAAACATTATTTTAAGATTCTCATTGGATTAGGGGAAAAAACCTACAAATAGATCAGTAGCTTTGAGGCTGTGCTCACAGTGAGACATGACAAAGGGATCAATTGTTTGATCTTTTAGAACAAAAAACATATTTAAGTCAATTCTTAGATTTACATCTGATTAACAACATAAAATAAAATGCAAATATACAAATAATTGTTGCTAGGTTAAAGTACTAGCTGAACTGCTTTTTAAGGGGAATCTTCTGCTAATAATTTCTGCACTAAATTGTTGAATTTGCAAATATCCTCATAAATTTGCTAGCTGGGTGATGATAACATGTTAATGTGATAAGCAACTGAATATATCTGAATTTCTGTGGGCACAGTTTTTGGCCATATAATAAAATTTAGAAAATATATAGACCTTTGATTCTTTTTTTTTTTTACAATATAATTTTATTGAACTTTTTAAAGTATCCTCTGTGGGATCCTTTAGAGCAGGGGTCTTCAGCTTTGACAACTTTTAAGACTTGTGGACTTCAACTCCCAGAATTCCTCAAAGCTGGCTGAGGAATTCTGGGAGTTGAAGTCCACAAGTCTTAAAGTTGCCAAGGTTGGTGACCAGTGGTGGGTTCCTCCCGGTCCGGTCCGGTTCGGCCGAGCCGGTAGCGGTGACAATATGACATCACCGAACCGGTTCTCCACCCCCCGCTGCCCTCCCATACGTTATTCTTACCTTTTATTTGGTCCCACCCCCAATCTATTGCTGCCTCCTGAGTCCCAGCTGATGACTAGAGAGAAAAAAACTGTTTAAACTCTTGCCGCGGGGCTTCAAAGGGCCGTCCTACAGCTGATCAGTGTTAAAAGCAAACAAATGAGTCGGGTCGTAAGTGCGAGGACTGGTCGTAAGTGCGAGGACCTTCCAGAAATGACTGACCAGCTAGCCACACCCACCTAGTCACATGACCTCCAAGCCACACCCACAAAATAAGCCATGCCCACAGAACCGGTAGTAAAAAAATTTAGAACCCACCCCTGTTGGAAACCCCTGCTTTAGAGCACCTTGTTCCTTGCAGTATCAGGGAAATTAAGGCAAAACTGTACAGTAATTTGTTTTGAACTGCTGGCAATTTCAGGTAGCTTTTAAATATTACAATGTGAAAATTACAAAAAGAGTAATTTTCTGCTTTGTGACATGTAGTGGGTACCCTTTCCAGTGTGGCATTTACACCTGGGTTGTGATTTCTGCAGATCAGTGTGACACTCTGTGCTCTAGCTTAGCTCCAACATAGATTTATTTATTTATTAGATTTATTCCTTGTCTTTGTTTTGTACAACTGTGTATATAATACTTCCTCCTATTTTCCTCACAACAACTCTATGATGTTGTGTAGTTAAGAGAAAATAGCTGGCTGAGAGTCATCTAGATGGTTTCTGTACCTAAAGGGAAACAGGAACTCAGGGTTAAACTCCTTTAACAATGAATTTAAGGCTCAGTATGATGGGAATAGAAAAGCAAAACTAAAATTTTTGCTATTGCTTATTTATTAAATATATATATGCCGCCCAACTCCTAAATCAAAATAATAATTTCATGGACAAGCATGATTTGCTGGACATCGGACAAAATATCTCAAATGACTTTCCCCCACCAGTGTAAATAAATGTTTTACTTACAGTTTGGGCATGTTCAGAACCATTATTGGTCTGCAGTAATTAATATGAAAGTTTACTGTAGGTGAATATTTTATTGTATTTATTCCTGCTATTTTATTGTATTTATTCCTACTATTTCTCCAACAAACTCAGTTTATATAGAGACTAGTATTCCCTATTATGGTGCCATCCAGAAGTTGACTTCAGATCCCATAATTACCATAAATTAACTTTTCAGTTCATAGATATTCTACAGCTTGTTTGTTTGTTTAACCAACTAAAATCAAATTGTATTTATGTGCTATATACTCTGTGAAATTCTTAATAATTTCAGTGACATTCTGCTACCTTAATGGTTTGTGGTGAGTATATAAAGTATTTATAGGAATGTGTAAAGGGATAATCTGTGAAATAGGATTAGAAAGTCCTATAGTTCACAGTGTTGAGCCTTAGTTGTTGATGATGATGATGATAATAATAATAATAATAATAATAATAATAATAATAATAATAATAATAATTTTATTTCTATACCGCCCTTCTCCCCAGTGTACAGCCAATTTAAAAACACAAGACACAACAATGATTAAAAATTAAAATAATTAAATAGATTTGGCCGGTTTAAAACCCCAAAAATTTAAAATACCCCAATTTAAAATCATTATGTTGATAGCCCGGCCTGGCGGAACAACAGGGTCTTCAATGTGCAACGAAACACCTGGAGGTCGGACATCTTACGTATTTCCGGGGCAGTTCATTCCACAGGGCTGGGGGTCCCACAGAGAAGACCCTCCCCCTGGGTGTCGCCAGCCGACATAACTTGGCCAATGGCACCCTGAGGAGACCCTCTCTGTGGGAGCGGACTGGCTGGTGGGAGGCTACTGGTGGCAGAAGTCGGTCTTGAAGGTACCCGGGTCCTATGCCATGGAGCGCTTTAAAGGTGGTAACCAGCACCTTGAATCGCACCCGGAAGACCACTGGGAGCCAGTGCAGCTCGCGCAGGAGGGGTGTCACATGGGTGCAACGAGTTGCGCCCATAACCACCTGCGCGGCCGCATTCTGGACCAGTTGGAGCCTCCGAATGCTCTTCAAGGGGAGCCCCATGTAGAGAGCATTACAGTAGTCCAGCTGGGAGGTGACAAGGGCATGAGTGACCGTGCGCAAGGCGTCCTGGTCCAGAAACGGTTGCAACTGGCGGATCAGACGAACCTGATAAAAGGCCCCCCTGGCCACGGCCGTCATATGCTCTTCTAAAGACAGCCGTGCATCCAGGAGGACACCCAGATTGCGAGCCCTCTCTGTGGGGGGCAAAGATTCACCCCCAATAGTCAGCGATGGCACCTGCTGACTATATCGGGACGCCGGCAGCCACAGCCAGTCAGTCTTGGACGGGTTGAGTCTGAGCCTGTTCCTCCCCATCCAGACCCGGACGGCCTCCAGGCAGAGAGACATCACATCAAGGGCATCATTGGGGTGGTCTGGGGTGGAGATGTACAGCTGAGTGTTGTCAGCGTACAGATGACACTTCACCCCAAAACCATGGATGATCTCATCCAGTGGCTTCACATAAATGTTGAACAGAAGGGGCGAGAGGACCGACCCTTGTGGCACTCCCCATGCGAGACACCTCGAGGTTGACCTCTGCCCCCCTGCCAACACGAACTGCGAGCGGTCAGAGAGGAAGGAGGAGAACCACTGCAGAATGGTGCCCCCTATTTCTAACCCTCTCAACCGCTGCAGCATGATACCATGGTCGATGGTATCAAAAGCCGCTGAGAGGTCTAATAGGACTAGGACAGAAAAGCAACCCCTGTCCCGAGCCCTCCAGAGATCATCCACCAACGTGACCAATGATGAAAGAAGATAGTGATGTGGTTGATAAAGTGAGGTTCCAAGAAATATACTACTCAGCAAATGTTCATCGTACACAGTATACAAAAGCTTGAGGGCAGATTAAACATTTTAATGGAGAACAATATACTATGTGCTGATACAATGAGTAAGTATTAATCCATGGTAATGGGCATAAATAGGAGATTTTAACATCAGAGACCACAGAGAAATTGATCAAATTATGAAGGATGCAAATTAAGATAGAACTACCATAACCATATCACAAACCGTCACAGGGCCATTAGATGGCAGAAAAGAGATATATATCTCTTTTTGCTGCCATCTTCTGATTATTCCTGTGGTCTTCCGGGTGCGATTCAAGGTGTTGGTCACCACCTTTAAAGCGCTCCATGGCATAGGACCCGGGTACCTTCGAGACCGTCTTCTGCCACCAATAGCCTCCCACAGGCCAGTCCGCTCCCACAGAGAGGGTCTCCTCAGGGTGCCATCGGCCAAGTCATGTCGGCTGGCGACACCCAGGAGGAGGGCCTTCTCTGTGGGAGCCCCAGCCCTGTGGAATGAACTGCCCCCGGAAATTCGTAAGATTTCTGACCTCCGGGTATTTCGCTGCGCACTCAAGACCCTATTGTTCCGCCAGGCTGGGTTAGCAACATAATTTTTAATTGGATGTTTTAAATTTTTGGGGTTTTAAATTAAGCCAATTATTTAATATTTTTAATTATTTTAATTCGATGTCTATTCTGTTTTTAAATAGGCTGTACACCGCCCTGAGTCCTTCGGGAGAAGGGCGGTATAGAAATAAAATTATTATTATTATTATTATTATTATTATTATTATTATTATTATTATTATTATTATTATTATTATTATTATTATTACAGCCCATATATAACCGTAGCTAAGATTGTGGCTGACATACCAATAACTTTGATCATACTTTATTTCAGCAAATTTACGATACTGTTTGTAGCCAAGACCTGTTTTAATAAATTCAGATTTATAAGATGGCAAAGGAATTGGCTTGAGTTTTTGAATACTGACATTGCTGAAAACAGTATGAAACCTGAGATAAGAAAGGAAAGGTTTAATGAACAGTCACGATACCCTCAAATTTTAAGCTTTTAAGGAAGATTCTTTGATCAACTGACTTCAGAATAATCTTGTTCCATCATCAAAACTGCCAGAAAACATTCAGTTGTGCTTCCATAACCACACTTCCTTTTTTATTGCAATGAGATGGTAATTTATGTCATTGCAATAAAATTTGTACTCTCTCTTTGGCTTCTAAATTGTGGACAATTTAGATTGTGCCTAGTGGGAAACTTTGGGCAATTGAATTGTACAATATCCTTAGGGACTAATTCATTCTAGTGCAGCCTTGTCAGTCAATTCACTCTACATTAAATCGATAACATTGAATTGTACTGTTCTCTATTGTGGCCTGCATTTCTTTCTTGGATTATATGGTATGTTTAACCCTTGTAAAATCTCTGTCCAGTCCTTATACTCTCAAATAGCTTCATAAAGGATTTTGGATTGTTGAATAAAAGTGTGATGCTTCATTTAATACTGCAGTTTAAATTTGATGGTCCCTTTTATTTCATGGCTGGTTAAAAACACTTTATGGAAAGGCATTTACCATTTAATAATATTATACACTTAATATATAAACATCTGATATATTTGTTTAAGCAGATTTTGGAAATCATATAGTATATGTAATGTATTCATTCTCTCCCCTCTCCCATATACCATTATTCTATTCCCCTATTTTACACATTTTCTTTCTCTAATTCTGGCAAATAGTGATAGAATCCATTATGTGTACTAGCTATTTAAAAGCGTGTGTGGAAGTTGTTATAATTGTGTAGTTGCTGTAACATATGGTGGGTACATTTTGCTCTATTCTGTCAGATGGGGTACCTTTTCCTGTTCGAAGAGCCCAGCCGTTTCAGACTTTGTTCTGATGTGCTTGCAATAACACTCTTTCTGTAAAGTAAAAGTGGCTACAGCAATAGCACTTAGATTAATATACCACTTTACAGTGCTTTACAGCCCTCTCTAAATGGTTTACAGAATCAGCATGTCCCCAACAATCTGGGTCCTCATTTTACCCACGTCGGAAGGATGGAAGGCTGAATCAACCTTGAGCCTAGTGAGATTTGAACTGCCAATTTACAGTCAGCAGAGGTAGCCTGTAGTACTGCAGTCTAACCACTGTGCCACAGTGGCTCACTAAAAGTGACTATAATTATTTTTCTGCTTCTTTTATGACAAAACTAAGACTTTCAACTGGATTTATATGCAGTATACCGTATATCAGTGAAAATAGACATACAAATGTTCTACTTTAGATGTAGCTTGGTCCAGAGTCTCATTTTTTTATCTGATCAGTTAGGCATATACTTTGAACGAATAGTAAATCTTTGATCCTAGAAAAGCTTTGCATTAAACATAGAATATCCTTGCCTAATGCAATGAAATAGAAGGAACATTTTACCTCATGTGATGCATATGCAAAAAAACCTAAAAGTACTGAAAAGATATACATAGCACAATGCAGAAAATTTCTGAAATTAAATTTTAAATGAAATCACAAATTAGTATAATCTTAGACTATATCAACAAGAAATACAACAATCTACTGAAATACACGCTTGTGTAGCCTGGAAAAGAAAACAAATTATTTAAATACAAAATAAGAAATATTATACTTTTTATTTTGAAACATTATTCTCTATTTCAAATCCATACATTGCAAGGAGAAACTGCAAAAAAAAAAAAAAAAAAAAAAAAGAAAGAAAGAAAGAAAAAAGAAAAGGAAAGATTCTGGTGTGGGGTTCATTCCAAATTCAAGTCAGCTAGGTCCTCTTCCAGAATCTTTTTAATTCTACGACAATTATTCTGCATTTTTAGCTACTAGCATTCTGAATGCTGCATCTACCCAATATTGTAAAATGCATATTGTAAAATGTATGGGTGAAAAATAGTTTTTGCTCTTTTGCAAGTTGTTAACTTATTATTGCCTTCTTTTTCTGTAAAGGTAAGTGCTGGTCACACTTCATTTTTTATTTTTTCATTTTTTTCACTCATTTTTATTTAATCACTTTTTAATTTATTTATATACCTCATTTATTTTTACATAACTAACTCAAGATAGTGAACATACCAAATAACATTCCTTCTTCTTCCTGTTTTCCTCACAACAATCTTCTCACTTAAATTGGTCTGAGAGAGAAGGACTGACCCAAAGACATCCAGCTGGCATTCATGCCTAAGGCAGAAATAGAACTCCATTTCCTGGTTTATAGCCTGGTTCCTTAACCACTAGACCATCTAAGCTTGCTATAAGTATGCTCCAATGCCTATCCTTGGAGAATGCCTCAGTCAAATTATCCAGTAGCTGAATAAGCACAATATCAGCTTCTTTGGTTTTCTGCAATTGTATTGATTTCCTTCAGCAACTGTTTACATCTTTGTTGTAAATAATTTGCTTCTTGTAATCTTACAAATTTCTCTTCAGAATTAAAGGGCCATAATGTTCAATAAGATGAGTAGTGTGGTAGCCTAGAAGTTGAGCACTCTCCTCACAATCAGGATAAAACATACCAGAAGAAAAACATACATGGGCTACAGTTGGTCCTTGTGTCTTGAACAACCAGCCTCCTAAGCTAGCCTTTTGGACTGGAAGACTTCCAAGGTCCCTTCCAACTCTGTTAGTTTGTTATCTTTTTAAACTATACAACCATTGTCATATTTTTGTTTGTCTATTCTGCTTTGCTATTTTTTTTTAAAGATCTTTTTATTTTCCTAGTTATATTTCTGTTCCATGGCTGAATATTCACTGAATTACTTGTCTTTCTGTTTATCAGTCTCACCCTCGTAACTGTGTGTTAGCAACTTTAATCCTTTCATACACAGCCAAAACAATTGATAGTTTAGTAGTCAATCTAATCCTAAAGTAAATTATATGATGCAGATTGTGCAAATCATTTTAGGAATATATTCTTTGTTTTACAGAAACAATCAATCAGTAAAAGATTTTAAAAAGTTTGAAATGGAAAAGAACTTCTGTTTTTGCATCAGTAACATGTAAATAATGCTTCAAATGCAAACTACATTTTGCCAAAAAAATAACAATAAACAGCATTTGTAAACATGGGAGAATTACGTTGCAAGGTCCACTCTATATTTTACATACTCCTACACGTGTGTAGTTGACAGCAGCAACACTTCTCCCAAAATTAAAAGCATACTCTTCCAAATTTTGTTAATTATAATATCCTTTAAATCTACAGGTAGTCCACGACTTATTACCATTCATTTAGTGACCAAAGTTACAATGGCACTGAAAATGGCAATTTATGACTGTTCTTCACAGTTATGACCTTTCAGCATCCCCATGGTCATGTGATCAGAATTTGGATGCTTGGCAATTGGCATGTATTAATGACATTTGCAGTGTCCGGGGTCATGTGATCACCTTTTGCAACATTCTGACAAGCAAAGTGAATGGGGAAGATCAGATTCACTTAACAACAATTTTACTAACTGAACTACTGCGGTGATTCACTTAATCACTGTGACAAGAAAAAGGGGCAATATGGCAAAACTCACTTAATAACTGTCTTGCTTAGCACTTAAAATTTTGAGCTATTGTGGTTATAAGTCAAGGACTACCTGTATATAAGTCAAGGACTACCCTTTTGCCTATGTGCTGTTCAGTTTGTGAATAATCAAATTAAACCTCGATTTGGTACCATCCCTTTCCTTCTTTCGTGGAAAACTTTCAGTTTAAATTATTTATTTTCATTTCACGCAGAATTATAAAAGCTTTCTCATGTCTTCTTCATATTACTGATCGTTTTAGTCATTTGTCCTACATTTGTCCTCTATAACATGTAAACACTTTGGATGTGTTTTAGTTGCTGCATTTCATTGGTCTTGGATTGTAAATAAAGAAACAAAGAGCAATTTCTTTTTACTTCTCAAACATATTCCTATGTCTCCACAAAAAAACTTGGCGGTTTATATAGAGAAAGCACTAATCTAAACATCTGCGATAAAAATATGAAAAATGCTGTGATAATCAAAGAATATAATACGACAATACAAAAGTATAACTACACAAAATAAAAATAAATTAATATAATGATGGGGTCGCAATGGGTCGGACACGACTTCGTGACTAATGACAAAAGAGTTGCTTTAATCTTTTGTGTGCATGTGAAAAATATATGCAACTGATCTCAGCTGAATTTTCTTTTAATAATTTTATCAGATAACGTAAAATAGGTAGGTATCCTCTGCACCATTCAATAAGTTGATGAACATTTTTTCTCGAATAAAGAGTTGCAGATTGTTCTTTTGATCACTAAAAGTCTGCAAATGTCATTACAGAAATTGGGAGCAATTGTCCCCTTTTCAATGCTTGTCTGTCTTTTTAAGGATAGGAACGGCAATGAGAAACCTTCAAGCCACAAAATGTTCCAGCTTCCAGACTAAATCTTCTAATCACCCTAGCTGGTCCAGACTAGTGCTGACAATATTCAAGGGTAAATTAGGTACATTTTGGAGTTAAGAGTTTGGGATTATGGAAAGAGGATTAAGAGTGAAAACTAAAACAATTTGCCAACCAGAGACATTCTGCTTCTATTCCCCCCATCTCCCTCTCTCCTCCTCCTTCCCTCCCTCTCTCTCTTTCCCTCCCTCCCTCCCTCCCTTCTTTCCTTCCTTCCTTCCTTGATGCTGCTGAATTTTGTCCACACTATCCTTTGGTGTAGATGGATGCAGATTCATTACTGGAATGAATGTAGCATTGGAGCCATTAGTTGTCCAGCCTGATGTAGACCATAGGTAACAAATCACTGCCATATGAAATTGTAGTATGCTTAGGTTAAGAATTGAGAGAGCCTGAGGCCTTGCTGTTCCTTATTACTAAAGGAGTGCCGATAGGTACTATGTATTATTTGGCATATGCTACAGGGCACATACTTATATTTTTGATGTGCGATTTTTCTCACTACTTTTTATATGCTTTTATTTCATTTTCTCCCACTTGAATTCTATTTTATTATGAGCTACCTTAAATACATTTCTTATGATGCCAAAACATTATGATTGGCTTTTAAAGCTAGTGACAAACATGGCAGAACTGTTACATATCCTCCATAACAAAGAGGAGGAGGTCATATTTCCATCTGAAATATTGCTGATTGTATTTTTATTAGAAAAGTTTTAATAGATTTCTAGGACATGCTGAATTCTCTAAACTAAAATGTTTCTTTAAAAAGAAGAAATGTTCTGGGCCTGGTTTTGGCAGATCTATGTAAAATTTGCTGTCTACTTTGTAGATAGTTATTCCAAAATCTAGGTTAAAACCTGGGGATATTTTATTTTAGCTATTTTAGCTATTTTATTTTAATTAACAGGAGTGTCCTTTTTAATCTTGGAAAGAAATCAGAAATCAGTTAACAGCTAAATAGTAAGAATTATGTCTAGCATTCAGCTTGCATATCTGCAAGTAGATTAATTGGCGAAACTAGATTTAAGGCAAATGATCCACTTACCAAATACAATATTTCTTGACTTTATCCTCTGTTAAAGTTTTACCAAAGTGTCCTTTCTTCTTCTTCTTCTTCTTCTTCTTCTTCTTCTTCTTCTTCTTCTTCTTCTTCTTCTTCTTCTTCTTCTGCCATATTCGTCATCGGATGTCGGCGATCATGTTGGCGATCCTATTTTTATCAGCCGCCGCACGAAAAAGTGCTGTTGAGTTTTGTCCAAACCAGTCCCTTAGATTTAGAAGCCATGATGTTCTTCTTCTGCCTGGACCTCGTTTGCCTTCAATCTTTCCTTGGAGGATTAAGTGAAGTATGCCATATTTTTCCGGGTGTCTCATCACATGTCTGAAATATTCTAACTTTTGCTTTTTAATGGTTTTGATGATTTTTTAAAAATATTATTTTTTGATGTCCTTATTTAGATGCTTTGAATTACTCAATAAATACTTGAGAATTGCAATAGATCTGCAAGAGATATTTATAGATAATCAGGCACTAGTCTTGAGAATTATTGAGATGGTACTATAAAAAATATGAAACCCATAGTATTCCTTTTCCTGTTTCTTCATTTCTAGAAAGACAGAAGATTTTTTCAAATTCCTAATTAGGGATGACAATTTTAAATGTAGATTTTAGAGATTGTTTTCATATAAAATGACAGGATTAGAAGTTGCCAATAGATAATCAAGGTTTTTTTTCATTTATTACACAGTTCAAGAAACTTATTTAATATGTATTATTTAATATGAAATAAAAATTCAATCGCATATCGTTTCCAATATGCTACTACAGATATTGTTAATTTATATTTGATAATGTTCTTATTATAAGGTAATTCAACAAGTGTTTGCATCAGTGCTTCACATTGTACCAATAAAAAGGTTCAGCACAAAATTTCAAACAAATGTTCATATATATTTCATCTAGTTAAAAACATTTTGTACTATGAATTTTGAAATGTATTTATTTAGCTATTTTTATATAAACTATCATAAGAAAATATTCTAGACACAATGGTTTTTCACCTAGGAAACGAATCAGAATTCAGTTAATAAAACTAAGTGATGAAAAATTCTCCTAAACATTTATCTTGTATATTAGTGAGTTTATATAAATTTTTTATATAAAAAATTAAAATATATTAGCAAAACTTTAAATACAATAATATAAAAGCAGTGGAATAAAGTAGCTAAATACATAAAATAATATAGTTATTGAGTTTCCTATTATCAAAAGCACACATATTTTGAAAGTCATTATTAAAGCATATTTTTAATGATTTGGGATGTATAAATATTTTCTTTAAACCCGAATAAAATCTGACATGATACATGCTCCACTTATATAGATAAAATTGTTGAGATGAGTACTAATATAGTTTCTTTCAGTGAGATGAAGGCGAATTCATGTAGGGAGCAATTCTTAAAACTTTGCTTCACTCTGCCACTGTATGATAATTTCATCTCTTTGTTGTTTCCACTTTGTGATACCTATGTGTGTTCTAATCCATGCATGAACATAATGCATGTGCTCCAGAGGTGGGTTCTACTTACCTTTACTACCGGTTCGCAACGGGGCCGTTTGCAAACTACTCAAAATTTTCGCTACCGGTTCACCAGAACCTGTCAGAACCTGCTGAATTTCACCCTTACTCTGTGTCTATCTAAGGTTGAAGCATTCATGCGTCAGTCTGGGTAAAGACAGCATAATACTGTCTGATTTTTACATATAATGTTTTGCACATCAATATTTCATTGTTTCCTAAAAGGACTTAATTTCTATCTTTTTTTTAAATTAGAGTACTGTATATGAAGTCTCGCCTTCTTTCTAGCACATAGGCTTCCAAAACTAGAAAGTTAATTCTTACTACCCATTCCAAAAAATGAATTGGAATCATCATTCTTTTGGAGAAAGAAAGTAATAACAACTCCTTTTAGAAGCCCAATAATAGCTACTTTGACATTAATTCTTCTTTGTTGAAATATATGTAATTCTTATTAGCTCATTCCTTTTAGCCTATGGTCTTTATTTAACTCTGTGAAATTGACTAATAATTTTACAGGAAAACAGTAACACATTTTACTTTGATTCCAATAACCACAGTTGGATGAAAAATTGTCAGAAACATATTGAAAGTCACTTTTATTTCTTGAACATTTTGAGCTTAGATTTGAGGTATACAAAACCTATACATTTGTAAGATTAAATATGAACACTCTGCTGAACTAATTTCTTAGATATATACTAGTATGTTTATTATGATGATGCTATAACACTGTTTCCTAGGAATAGATTTGCAGAATTTCCAATATAGCCTAACTCTCTGATTTCAAATAATTAGAAATCACAAAGTATGTTGTAAAGGCAGTTTAGATAGGGAACAATGTTCCCTTGCATTTCTCTGAATTACTTTCTGCATCTGAAATATAGGAGATGCTCAGAAAATTCACAATTGCCTCATTCCTATTCCCATTCCCATTCCCCCGTCCCCCTGTTATTATGAGCATCAGAGGAAGATAAGCATGGTTAACACAACAGCATTGTTTAATGCTGCTGCTAAGATACAATGATTGCTAATTGTCTGCAGCAGCAAGAATGATTTGTATATGACCAAAAAAACTTAGTTCTAAGTTTAGGCCACTAAAGTTTAGGCCACTAAAACTCTTGCTTTTCCCATGAGTTTGCAAGGTGGGAAAAATAGCTCCTGTAATAATAATTGATGATAATGCATGCAGGGGTGAAACGCTCCTGGTTTAGACTGGATCAGGTGATCCGGTAGTGATTGTGGCAGGTGATTTGGAGAACTGGTAGCGATGGTGGCGCAAGGCTCCACCCATCTACCTGGGTGTCATTACTTCCTGGTTTTAACCAGGAAGTAATGTGTTTTTTACCCTACGCGCATGTGCAGAGGGTCTGCGTGTGCATGTGACACGCGTGCATGCGAAGCAAGTACGTGCCGCATGCACTTCCGAACCAGTAAGGAAGGTAAGTAGATTTCACCTCTGAATGCATGTATAGTATTTTGAATGCATTAAAGCATTATTTAAATACAAGTTTCTTGAAAGGCGCCAGAAGGCCATCTTGTAAATTGGGTGAGGAAGAAATGTATCTCCTCACTCATCACTTGGATGAGCACATGCATCAAACTGTGAAATGTGATCTGTGCTTCTGTGCTACCACAGTGAGTGGTCCCTCTCTCCTCGTTCTCCTCCTCTCTCTCTCTCTCTCTCTCTCTCTCTCTCTCTCTCTCTCTCTCCCTCCCTCCCTCCCTCCCTCCCTCCCTCCCTTCCCCTTCTCTCTCTTTATGTACCAGTATGTATATATTTATGTCCAAGAAATAAACTGAAGTGGAAAAGAATAATGGAAATTAGAATGAATAAACTGGCCTGATCTAAAAATAGGTTACTTCTTTAAGTATTGAGTGTAAGATTTTTAATCCTTTAAAGAAGACTGTTAGCACAGGGGATACAGGTATCCCATTGGCATACCATCTGCCTCCATTACTGTGGCTTGGGCTTTATGCCACAGTGCACTCCCTTGATACAATTGCAGAGTCATCTTCCCCGCACACCAGGGAACAATGCCATCTGGTCTTGCCTGCAGATACCATTTGCTCTATATTGCTAATAAAGCAGTTGATGCTACCCCAGTTTTTTTCTTAGGGATGTTTGAACAATAACCTTTCTTCTTTTATCAAGTACATGGTATTCTTTATCCCACCACATGAAGGATTCTGCAGTTTTTTTAAAAAAGAAAAAAGGTAGGTAATGTCTATGTTACGAATAGGGCCCTTTGTTTTTCAGTGCTAATATACTGATGAGATGCCAATAGGAGTTTTAGTAACGAACAGCAAGAGACTTTTCTTCAATTCTTAAACAGCTTCTCTGGACTCAACAGACACAAAGGAGGCAGAATAAGCATTTTTTTGTATACTGTGTTGTTCTTGTGGATGGTATCCTCACAATGGGGCAGCATGTGGAGCATAATCCATCAAAGTAGGCATCTGAAGCATCCTGCTTTCAGCCAAACACTGTTAGGCTATATGGCAGCAACTTTGTGGATAGAGCTACTCATGCCATATAATTGCAGGTGCTACATTGGAATTCCATAGGTTCCCAAGTATAATTTAAACATCTGGTATTTGCAGGATCTCAGTGGAATTAGCTTGTCTGATTCATTCATCCTAAGAATGCTAGTGAGATCAAGGAAAATGGGGATGAATCAAAGTTGAATGTTTTGGGATATATACCCCAGTTTTATGAAACAGTTCACCTCCAAAGAGCTGAATGACACACTTTCTAATAGCTTTTGCATTTTTGTACCACCAACTTCACAAGCAGTTTACAAAAAAGCTGAACTTAAAATCCATATATACATAGTTGTGACGATCATAAACTGTGTCACCCACATGACCAATCCATTTTTACGACCTGTTTTGCAATTGCTGTTAAGTGAATGCTGGGTTTATCAAGCGAACTCATTGTTTGCTATGGACCAGTTTTGTCAAAAACAAGAAGTAAATGCTGTTTTTTGACAAACATTGCAAAATATAGTCATGTGACTGTAAGATGCTGCAAACAGCTGTAAATGTGGTCACATTTAATTATTGTGGAGGGGTGTCATCCATTGGAACTTTGGAATCAGATCATAAATACCCCTGGGGAGTCCATCGTAACTTTAAATAGTCACTAAGCAATGGGTCATAAGTCGAGGACTACCTGTACTGAAACATTGGAAAGATAAATGTATGGCCACATTTATTCTATGGATTGAAAATCTGACTTTCCTTGCCACTTGTGAGTGAATTGCCTATGGACATAGACTTTGTATGGACAACAGTAATGAAATATGAGACACATTTATACAAAACATAGTATTTTAAGTAGCATGATAGTTATATAAGTATATTAATAATATGTTGCTATTGTCTTGAGCATATCAACAGACTGTACTTCAGTCACTATTGCTTGGGATAGCTTTCTCAGCAATTTGTATTGCAAATCAGTGGCCTTTTCCTGTTATGCTAATAAAAACAATAGCTTCTTCTAAAGTTCTGTTTATGGGAACAATTAATGGTTGATGCATTAATGAAATATAATTTTAATTCAATTAAAATTCAATTATAATTTTATTAAAAGGAGATTTTGTTATATGTGCTGTGTAACATCAGTGGGAATGTAAAACCTGAGATCCAGATGACTTGTGCAGATAGATAGAATCTAGAGTACAGATATGCACCTCCTCTAAGTTTATGTCAAATCTTCAGTGTGACAGGAGGAGGAAATTATTGATTACATCGTGAGTAATTGCATTAAATGTATTCAATTTAGTGACACAGGTTTTTAAAATTTTGGTTCTAATCAATACTATTTAATTGTATTTCATTTTTGCTTGTTGGCATACAGTCCTTAGCAGATCCTCCAAAATCAAAGGTAATGCTTGACCTAAAAAGACTTTAATGTAATACTACTTTATAAGTAAAAACCTGTAGGAAGGCGATAAATCAGAGCTCCAGGACAATGCTACAGATAGTTCTTGACTTCCAAATGTAATGGAGCATGCCTGTTACTATAATAAGTCATGATGGTTATAAAGTAGGTCACCACGTGACTATAACCCACTGTTATAACCCATTTTTGCAGCGGTTGTTAGTGAATACAATACCATGATCATAAAGCAGCCACTTCTATCATTCAGCAAATGCCATGGTGGTTAAATAAACATCTGTGGGTTTTCATTACTGAAAACTGGAATTAGATGCTTGTTTTTATAAAAAAACATTTTAAATTGCAGTCACATGACTGTAGGACACTGCAAATAGCTATAAATATGGGCTAGTTGCCAAGTACCTGAAGTGCAGTCATGTGATAATTGGGGGGGGGGGGTGTTAATGCCTGGCTATCAGAATTCTGGAACCTGGTTGTAAGTACCTTTTGGGTGGTCCACAAAGTGAATGGTTGCTAAGCGACTAATTGTAAATGTATTGTCTTGCTATTTTTAAAAGGCAGAATTTCATAACCAACATCTTGACTTTTTTTAAACCATACTCTGGGGACACCTCTGGGAAAGTTTGTAGCTTCCCCTTCTCTATTTTGCTTTGAGAATCCTTCTGCCTGAGATCTTGAAGCGCCTATGCCGGACTGAATAGGCCATCACAGGCAACATCTGATTTGATATAAGCAATTTCCCTTGTTCTCTATTATTAACTTCTTATGTTAGCAACATGAACAGATTTTTAAAAAGCAGCAGTGTTAGCTTGCTAGTTCTAATGGGTTGAAATGTTCAGGAAGCTCTCATTACATACAACTTTGATTAATGTTCCTGCTAGGTTTTTTTTTCCCATAAGTATATTGTGACTGATTGGTAGATATCATTGATTTAGAAACAATGCATTGGAATTTGACTGAGCTGCTAATTTGACAGATTTAAGTAGCCATGCAAAGGACGACAGTGTAACCCTAGGCAAAGCAGTTCATGTAGCCTTAATTCAGGCTTCCTCAATTATTTGGTTCATAAAATTGAAAGATGTCCTTTTCATGCCTTGAACTGAAATGGGCCAGTTTGATTTAACTAGTTGTTTTAGTCCAGTAAAAAGGGGATTCTAAGGTCTATTTTTGCTTTTTGACTTACTTACCAAAGCAGACTAGAGCATTCCAAGAGTGTTACACAAAAATCACTCTGTGATTTATTCTCATCTGATCTGAACCAGAAATGATTGTCTACCGGGGATGATTTTAAAATGAAGCAGCATTCAATCTAGCTGCTTGTTCTTAGAAAAAGATGCATTCAGTCCAGCATTCTTTCAATCTTTAAACTTCTCTGTGCATGTTTTTATTCCCCATTAAAATTGCTTTAATTCCCTGTTTTCCCAAAAACAAGACATATCCTGAAAATAAGCCCTAGCATGTTTTATGCATGCGCCTTACATAAGCTTTACCCCTCCAAAATAAGCCCTACTTAAGAGCCTGTGCAGTCGCCCAGCTGCGCATTCCATCTGTTGCTCGAGGTGCTGTGGCCATGAGGCAAGGTGGGGTGGTGGTGGAGCTGCCCCATGCGCCCCGCACCAGCTTACCTCAGGGCATCTGCAGCCAGACCATCCATGTACCGACACCTGCCTTGGGGCGGCAGTACTGGCAACAATTTATAGCAGGAGCCCACGTGGCTGCCAGCCCATTTCTTCTGCTTACTTGTAGCTGCAATGGAGCAGGAGGCTAAGTGGTGTGTTGGTGCCGTGGCCGTGAGACGCAGATGTCAAGGCATGGATGTCCTGGCTGAGGGGGTCCTTGAGGTAAGATGGTCCAGGGTGCGTGGGTCAGCTCCACCACCACCCCGCCTCGCCTCATGGATATGGCACCAGCGCATCGCTCGGCCTCCTGATCCATTGTGGCTGCGAGCAAGCAGAAGTGGGCCAGTAGCCACGAGGGGTCCTGCTGGACAGGGCTGCCGGAGCCACCGCTGCCACGAAGTGAAGCAAGTGTCGGAGCATGCATGGCCTGGTTGTGGAGGCCCTGAGGTAAGCCAGTGCAGGGGCATGTGGGGCAGCTCCACCTCCAGCCTTGAGGCCACAGCACTGGCTTGCTGCACAGCCTCCTGCCCCATTGTGAGCAAGCAGAAGAAGTGGGCCTCCTGTACATGGGAAAAAAGACCCCCCGAAAATAAGTCCTAGTGCTTATTTTGGGGGCAAAAAGAAAACAAGACTCGGTCTTATTTTCGGGGAAACATGATTATTAGTATACAAACTCAAACTTCTGTTGTCTAAACAACAATAGCATTTTATCCCAATCATTCAGGTTTCATCTCGTTACCAACTTCAGTAAATTCTCACCCAACTGTTATTACATAACTATTTACAACATTTTAAAACCATCAGACAACAAGTTATCTGTAAGTTCACCATAAATGCTATCCTAGAATCAAAAGGTGTGCTAACATTATTTTGTAAATTATCAGGCTTTGGTTTACAATAAAACTACAGTAGCAGTCCCAACTATAGTAATCAAGACATTATGTCATAATACTATATATACAGACACACACACACACACACACACACACAGCACTTTTTCCCATGCAGTATCTTTTTCATTGCAACATCTAATCCTTGTCAACTGGTCATTCAATTACTCCCCTTCTGTCAGACCTGCCTTTGCAACTCTTTCTAGTTGTATATAAATATCATGTCAAAATGTGGGTCTTGATTACTACTTGGGTTCACACCTGCTGTGAAGTTTTACGGGATCCATTACTGACAGAGAAAATGTTCCTTGAGCAGTTGGTTCTTAGGCAGAGCTCTGAAATCTTGAGATGCTCTTCTTTTAAAGACAGGAAAGGTTGGGTGTCTCCATCCTCAGTCTCACAAGGATACGGTTACCAAAGGCAGCAAGCATGGGGAAGTATCTATTCTGAGGAATAGTATTGGATTACCCCCTTTCACTGAGGCTGCATCTTTAGCATTTTGAAGACAGTTTGACTCTGACAATGGCAAGAGGGGTTATTTTTATTTGGCAGTCCATTCCTGCTTGTGCATATAACTTAGTATATGTGGGAAAAGAATCATCTGGAGATTCACATCCCCTTGGGAAAAGAATTACATGTACTCCTCAACTTACAACTATTCGTTTAACAATTCTTTGAAATAACAGTGGCACTGAAAAAAATGGCCTACAGCTGGTCCTTGCAACCATTGCAGCATTCCCACAGTCATTATCTGGGTGCTTGTCAACAGTATAGCATTAGCAATAGCATTTAGACTTATATACCGCTTCACAGTGCTTTACAGCCCTCCCTAAGGTGTTTACAGAGTCGGCATATTGTCTCCAACAATCTGGGTCCTCATTTTACCCATCTCAGAAGGATGAAAGGCTGAGTCAATCTTGAACCCTGGTGACATTTGAACTGCCAAATTGCAGGCAGACAGCAGTCAGCAGAAATAGCCTGCAGTATTGCATTCTAACCACTGCGCCACTGCAGCTCTAGTATATGTTTACAGTAGTTGCAGTGTTCCAGGATTATGTGATTGCCATTTGCAACTTTCCCAGCTAGTGGCAGATAAGCAGAGTCAATGAGAGAAGCTGGATTAACAACCATGATGAAAAAAATTGTAAAATCAGGCATGACTCAACAATTGCCTTGCTTAGCAATTGAAATTCTTGTCCCAATTGTGATTGTAAATTGAGGGCTATCTGTAAACTCTCTCAGTGATATCCACATGAGGAATAAAGAAGGTCTTTACAAAGGTCACAGTCCTTTTCTGGGTGTGACACAATATTGCATGATATGGCTCACACTTGGTCACTCTGACAAAAGCAGCAGCATCTTATGGACACTCCTGCTGTCCCCATTTCAATGGTGCCAGTGCTCTTAACTGGTCTCACTGGTTATTATTTGACATCCTCTGACACATGTGCAGAGGTTGCATAATTGTGGGCATTTGGGGGGGGGAGGGCGGGGGGCGGCTGAGTTGTGCTAATAGTTCTGCTTCTTAGAAACTTTCATATTATTTCTCCTTCTTCCAGAAACTTGGTGAATCTTCACACCGTACCTGAGAAAACCTCTTTCCGAATGCTCCCTTTCTTGAAAATAAAATAATAGTATTTTTTTTTTAAAAAAAGGATAAAATGCCCTGACCAGGAATAAATTAAGGGGGGAGGGAAGAAGTAGGAGGCCAGGCTAGAATCTTCCATAGTCAGGGTTATTAAAAAAATAATAATTGCAAGGAGGTGAATTTGTGCATTTTTAAAAGGCTATGCCATAGGAAATGTTGATGCATATGATCTTCTAAGCAGCCTTTCCCATAAAATTAGCAGCTCAGAGACCAAAAATGATGTAAATGCATGGTTGATTATTTTTGCTTTCCTCTCACAAATAAATGAAGCACTTTGCAATAATCTATTACTGCAAAGCATATAACATATTTTCTTCAACAGAAAAGCTCAAGATGACTAAAAATAGTAAGATGCAAATAGCAATATAAAGTAGGGCAATAGATGAACCCCCACCCCACCCCAGTCCAACTCTCTCTCCTGCACTATGGCTGACCAGCTGCTGCTGTTTGGAGTCTCCCTAGAGTCTGGGAACAGATGGCCTTAAAAGGCCAATGAAAATGACTTTCTGTTCTGTTATTTTGCTTTTGCTGAATGGTAGACTGGCTTAGAGAGTCCAACAAGGGAGGACAATTGGCGGCATCTGAGAATGTATATGCAGTGATTAAAGTAAAACCACTGATATACTTTTTATAGTAACAACTAAAATTTATTGCTAACGGTTTAAAAAGAATCAGATTGAAAGACTTTCAAATATGGAAAATTTACCTTTTCATACAAATTAAGAAAAGCTGCAGATTTTACTTAAAAGGGAGTTCTAAAAGATGATGAATTGCAAGGTTATGGGCTGATGGAAACATCAGTAAATGAATGTCAATTTAGAGGATTTTTTTTTTTAACTGCTGTAATAGCACAGCATGGCTGATGGATGAAGAGGCATACTTTAGGGATTTGGGCAACATGGTGCTTAAAGGATAATAATTCTGATGATGTCAAAATCTACCCTAATCAAATTAAAATAATTCACGAATGAAGGCAAATATACATGACCCAGGATAGTGTTGCAGGATCCAATCTTGGTCGGTCATTGGGACCAGAGGTTTTGTCTTCTGTGCTTTTGGACTCATGTTGGAGTTTATCCTCAGGGAACTTCTCTGTCACAGGCATTATTTTGGAGAATTCTAAAATAATTCATTTTACAATTTATTTTTACTGATTGGAAGTGTATGGAATTCTGATGATTTCTTTCAGGAATAGCAATAGCATTTAGACATATATCACTTCACAGTGCTTTACAGCCCTCTCTAAGCCGTTTAGAGTCAGCATATTTTCCCCAACAATCTGGGTCCTTATTTTACCAACCTTGGAAGGATGGAAGGCTGAGTCAACCTTGAGCTAGTGAGATTCAAACTGCCAAACCTCTGGCAGCCAGCAGAAGTAGCTTGCAGTACTGTATTCTAACCACTGCGCCACCACAGCTCATATTCTGGCAAAATTTTGCTTGAGAACACCAAGTTTTCCAATTATGGTGTGGTGTAGGGGAAGTTGAAATTTGAAGAGGAAAAAAACATGAAACTTTGACTTTGGGTTTTGCTTATTACATAGATTTATTGTTATAGAAATGGATACTATTATATAAAAGTAAGAAGTTGAGATTGTAGATTTTTATTTTATTCTACTGCACTAAAAAGAATTGGAAGTCTACATCTTTTTTTCTTTGTCCCCTTTTATCCTACACTTTTTCCTTTTTCCTTTTCCCTCCCCTTTCTGACTATTTTCATTTTTCCTCGTATTTGATATTTTGATAAATTAATAAAAATTTGGAATCGTACATCCAGGCCATGCCGTGAAATCAGTAACATTCATCACTGAAAACGTACAGATCCATATGGTTTATGCCTCAGAAGGCAAAATTGTTTGGAAAAATGAATTCAATATTGCACATCATCCCAAATTCACATTAGACCATCTGCTTCATTGTGCCTCAGTGAAACATTTGGACATAGTTCTATGACTATCTTGTGTAGTCATACTATAAGAAGAATTTAATTTGATAGTTCCAATGACTTGATCACTATCATAGGTTAGCCGTTAGGTAGTTGTTTTTTTCCTGCCAGAAAATGTGCAGCAGAAAGGGTTTATAAAATGAAGCCTTGCATCCAGAAGTAAAATAATCTCAAGGGTTGTCCCGTGGCTGTAGAGACTTGATTGAGTACAAAAGGATAAACATTATCTATAGACAGTTGTCCGTTCATGGAAAGTTTTCTGGTCACCACCACTTCTAAGTGACATGCTATCAATTTCATACTGTTAACCTTTAGCATACTTCATTGCACATCACCCAAATAATGCTTAAGAACCAAAGCAACTGCTTCTGGATCTGATGTTACTTGGGGAGGAAGGGCAAGAAAGCTACTTGTTAGCAATATATCAATATCACCATACTCCTAAGTTATTATATACTTGGATAATGCTCTTTTCTAGAGAACAATTAGGACACTCCCTATTTCATTAGATCAGAGGGCTAATGAACTGCCATAGGATCAGGCTTTTACTTGGAATGTTGGTTTCCCACCATAAGCAATCTCTGAATATTTAAAAGGACCACGTTGTTTTAAGTTCTTCATTCCCAAAGTTAGGAATCCCTTTTATTGTCTACATGTGGATTTTGAGCATGACATAATGATAACTAAAGTATATTGCAGTCACTGAGCAACAATTAGTTGCTCTTAAAATCAAGTGTTTTAAAAAACAAGCCTCTGTTTCTATTTCCTTATCTACATATCAGTAAATTAAGAATATTCAGTATTAGGAGGGCAGAGTAATTGCCTTACTTGCTGTAAACTTGTCTAAATTGTATGTTCTTGTCTAGTATGCTCTTAAGTCCCCTTATATATTATATATATATAATATAATATAATATAATAAATATAATATAATATAATATAATATAATATAATATAATATAATATAATATAATATAATATAATATAAATGTTTAAGGGGAGGTTTTATATATATAAAGTCCCCTTAATCATATATTGACAATTGATGATGGAAACTATTTACATTCATGGTACTGGTCCTCTGGAATATTATCCCTGAGAGGTTCAAATTGCTCTGATTTTGCTGTCCTCGAAGGTCTGGCTTTTTCCTAGGTTGCTTAATGTATTTTGTATGATTATCGTTTTGTTGCCACCTCTTTATTTGCATTGCATTGGATTGCTTTTATCTTGGATACCATCCAGAGTCACAATGAATTGGATGAATTAATTAGATAAATGATAGATGATAGTCCAGGTGATGATTAGAGATTTAATGACATTTCTTTTCAAATAAGATCAGGTAATTTGAAAAAATCCAAAGAAATAATGACTCTCAGGACTGTTTTCTTGGAGTAGAGATGATCCATCGATTATGTGATGTCTTAATCAAGGATATTGCTAGTCAATCCCATGCATGTTTTGAGGAAGAAGTGATATGAAACAATGCTTTTCAGTGCCCCTTGCGTACATAATCAGAAATTTGGAGGGCACCTTCCTTGACAGAATTCAGAAGGGTCTTTGGAACTTGCAAAATGATGTTGTAAGAAAATATACAAGTGGTGGAGAATGTGTTCCAATATTACAAAGCACATTTGATCATTTGTCCCTCCTTATGGTTGCCTATGGCTGTTGAGAGAGAGATCACATCAACATAGCTTAATTAAAAATAAAAGTGAATGCTGAGTTGCAAGCCACTGTCGCCTCAAAAAAATTGCCTAAAATTTTTTAGGTCCCCTGCGAGTGGCTGCCAATGAAATAGGGTGGAGTAGAATGGAGTGAAGGTATGGAAGTGCTGAATGCAATGTCACATCACAATGTCACATGTTTCTTTTCTAGATATTTGACCACTCAAATGAAAGATGCCAGTCTGTGACAGGCTTGTATTGGCTGTACCACTTTAAAATAACTTTTTAAAAGCACTTTAAAAGGGCACATTCATAATGGATGCATTTTGTTTTTGTTCTCCTGACTGCTACATTAAAGCAGAACCATGGCTTCTTTTGTTTTGCTCAATTCTTAATGTTAGCAAACTTTTAGATCTTAGCGGGTTTATTTTTATTTCCTGTTTCATTTTTAAGTTCGCTTTCCTTATCTTAGTATGCATGCCATACTCATTTGTTCATGCAACTGAGTTCTGCTAGTATTATGGTTTGTGACTATAATACAAAGAGACCAACTTTTATAGCCAACAGATACAAGAAATATATTGGTAAGTGGCTTGATTACTGGTGATGTCCTACATGTAATCAATAGTGATTACATGTAGTATGAATATTTATTAGTGCAAGTAGAAGAGACATGAACTTAGTAAATGTTTTTAGACTAAAAGTAGATTTTGTGTTCATTTCATGTTTTTACTAGACTTTTGTTATGTGTGATTAACATGATATTCTCCAAGCACTAAGGACTACTTTTCTTTCTTATTAAAATATTATTTGAAAAAAATATAAACCTAAGCCACTTTTTGCACCTTTATTTTTTAAAATTGTTTTATTAAAAGTTTAAATTACAATAATAGACAATAATACAAACTAAAAAAAAGAAAGGAGAAAAATAGAAATAGAGTAAAAGATATAAGAAAATGAATGAGAAAGAAAACCAGGAAGGAAAAAAACCCTAAGAAAGACTCTCCACCTCATCACAACTATAAAGTTTCCCTGTCTTTTATCTCTTCTTAATTAACAAATACAAAAGTCTTCATCCCATAACTCAACTGTTTATCTATAAGCAAATTCAATAAGTAATGCCTTTTCCAATCTAGGTTTCAACAAAAAGTTCAAATAGATCTCTAAAATAATATTAATTAATAAATATAAAATCATTCCCTATCTCAACATTCAATTGCAAGAAAACCATATTTAGAAGACACTATCCTACTACTGGTAGTCCTCAATTACCACAAGCCCAAAATTTATATTATTAAGTGAGACATTTGTTAAGTGAGTTTTTCCCCATTTTATGACCTTTGTTGCCACAGTTATTAAGTGAATCACTGCAGATTGTAAATTAGTAACCTAGTTGTTAAGTGAATCTGGCTTCTTCATTGACTTCGCTTGTCAGAAGGTCTCAAGAAGTGATCACATGATCTTTGGACACTGCATATGAATTTTGATCACATGATCATGGGGATGCTGCAAAGGTTGTACCTGAAAAATGGTCATGTCACATTGTTCAGTGCTGTAACTTTGAAAGTCACTAAATGAACTGTTATAAGTCGATAACTATCTGTATAAACAGAACACTTTTTGCTCCTTTCTATGAAAAAGCATGAATTAAACATCTTTTGCAGTATAAAATGTCACAACTCTTAGTTTTTTTGAAAGATTAATAAATTATTTGGAACATAAATATTTATGGACTTGAATAGGATTTATGCAGCAGGTCCTCTTGATTAACTGTATCCTTACTGAATTGTGCAGTAATTCTATTAATAGATTAAGATGCTTTAGAGACATGGTATAGTTGTGGTTACATATTCCACAAAAGGCTGTACTAAACTTTGCTTCTTTTTGAAGGCTCTTAGTAGTTTATAGTGACTAAGACGTTGGAACAGGGATAGCTAGATAAAATTTCCCCTTCGTCATGGAAGTTATTTGGGTGACTTCATACCAAAGACTCAGTCCTATATATCTCACCGATTGTGTGGTGGAAAATTGGAGGGAACGGTATATGTATATATGGTACCTTGGGTTCCTGAGAAAAGGCAAGAGATAAATTGTAATAATTCATAAAATAATAAATTTAATAATATGTAGCTTATTTATCAGTCTGTATATGTACCATTCTCTCTCTCTCTCTCTCTCTCTCTCTCTCTCTCTCTCTCTCTCTCTCTCTCTCTCCCTCCCCCTCCCTCCCTCCCTCTGAGAGAGAGAGACAGAGTCAGAGACAGAGACAGAGAGAGAATGAGAGAGGACAATATATACACAACCATGTCATCCTTTCTCATAATCCAGTGTGCAAGTGAGAGAAACAAAAGAAAAATATTTTTGAAAATGTGATGCCATTCAACACACTTAGTGCCTTAACTATTTCCTTCTCATTGGAATTCTATTAGGGAAATATTTACCAACTATGCCAGGCCATTAACAGGCAATCTGGACGGTAAAAAAATATTTTTCTATTACTATATGCCTATGTTTAGATCCTGAAAATCAACAAAGCATTCCCTAATTCTTTTCTGTGTATCCTCATGATTGGAATATTGTCTGCTTATCAAGTTGGGCAGTACTTGAGAAAATGTCCATCAAACCCTTGAGGAAATGACAGTGCTATGGAAAGTGAAATGCTTATCTTCTTTTTATAGATCAAAAGAACTGAAAGGAATAGAAAGCATCTCGTAACTTGCAATCAGTAGTATTGTGGCTGCTGATTATGATACTGTGGGATGTGATCTTTCAATGACTTTTTATTCCGCTCAGATCGTTCTAGTAGAAATGTATATTGCTGTTCTCTGAGCTTCTGTCTTACTGTTCTATAAAACAATAAATATTGGCACAATATTAATCTGCATAGTTAAATTATTAGGGATTTATAAGAAAACGTATGAGAATTTTCTTTTTCATTCTCTGCAGAAACAGTAATATTTACCAATACTCTCCTTGTCGTAGAAGTGATAATTTCCCTGAATCATGCCCTGGTACATCTAAGCTGAGGTAATGATGATCATGAGGAAATGTAGAGGAAGAATAATTGCCTGGAACCATTCCTACTGTTTCAGCTTGCAACCAAAAACCTGAAAACCAAAATTAAAAGACATACCTTGACTTCAGAACAAAGAAAAAAAAAGTTGGAGAAATTTCTATTTCTGTTGGAAAAATCAGAATCATTCATCATAACTTTGTAATACAGAATATCACTTTAATAGAGAAAAACCTAAACTGAATCCTTGGGGACTCTGGTAGTTTTAGGAAGGAATATTTACTGAAATTGCTGCTAGTTGATGTTAGCCATGCTAGCCTAGATAGTCTGAATCAGAATGTAAGTTCTTACATTTTCAAGAATATAACAAGGAATTATATTCTTTTAAGAGAGAGAAGAACACTTTTGAATTGGTATTTTGCAGATCAGTTTAATTTCACACATTAAATTCATCAAGTACTAGAAAATGTTTTGAAGGATGCTTTACTATGTAATTACATGCAATTGCAACAAACAAATCAATTAAGCCCCATGGGATTTACTGTGTATACCCAAGGTTATATACTGGATTGCTGACTGAATTGCCTCATTTATATCTTCTTCTAAAGTTTAGAACTTCAGATTATTCCCTTTTAAATAATGTTCTGGTAATTTTACACTATGCAGAGGTTAAGTCCTTCTAGTGGCAGCAGTAAGTGAATGTAATTTGTTTCCTTTAATGAAGTTTCGAAATGTAAATTTTCACTTCCATAGTTTTTGTGTCTACAATGACCTCTCCATGGTTCAGAAAGGAGATTGATGCAAATGGGGGAATAGGTTCCAGATAATGGAATTTACTTTGTTCCTGACCTCAAGGCAGATGGATAGGGAACAGAGCTGGGAACGGTCATCATAAGTCTGTTATCCGTCAATTAAAGTCAATGTCAATTACAAGACCATTAATTGAAAAAATGTGTTAGAGTGAAAATAACCCTTTATATTCCATGACTCCTTACACAAACTAATTGCTGCAGATTCCAAAACTGACTTTTCAAAGGCTAGTTCCAGTTTTGAAACTCGGTCACAATGCTTGTAGAGATAGCAACTCCCAGTATCTCAGTTTGCTGTTTTAGAACATTTTACATATTTGTTCACAACAAGTCATTGGTTTATCATTGTTTACTGATAGTGAGATTATTATTATTCCAAAGATAACAATTCTGTACTACTCTGAATTGATTCAGCACTTTATAAACTTTATAAAATATTGATATTTATGTCCGACAATATTATTTCTGATTTTAGGTCATACTATCTCACAATATGGTTTTTATGTGGGAAAAAAATAGATTGGATGTTAGAATACTAAATTTAATAACTAAATTTTACCAAACACATTCAACTGTCTTAGCAATAGTGTATCTTTACTAGAATTTTAATTCATGCAGATAGCTAAAATGAGACTTCTGTAAATTTGCAAGCAGTGCATTTATCATAATTCTTGTGGCAGAGATGTAAAATTTCTAAAAGTTTACTACAAGTTAGGAAAAATAAGTTTAAGGACAAACGATAACAATATGTACAATACAATATGAATAGCTCATCTTGTCATAATTGTTCTAAAATATTTTTTGAGATTTTTTTAAATTCTTTCTAAAATGTTTTTTTTAAAAATATTTTCAATTATTGTAAGAAACAAGACCTTGGGTAAACAAAGGAAAAAATCCAAAAAGAGAAAAAAGACTTTTTTCAAGTCTTCAAATGTCTATATAGATTGAAAATTGTAAAGCAGAAAATCTGTCTATTTTTGCTTGTGTATCAATAAGTATCCTCCTTTCAGAAATTTGGAATTAGATATCGGTTTTCTTTTTTTATCCTGTTGTAATCTTCTAGTCGTAAGAGAATTCTTTTGCTCCTTTGGATTGAACTGGAAATGAAATAATTTTCACAAAACACAGAAGAATCTATTCATTTCTTGAATAGATTTCTTGAAATCTAAAGTGCCATCTCACTTTAAAGTAACCTAGTAACCTTGTCATTTAATAGCAAAATGCATTTAATTATAATTACATAGTGTGCTCTTTCTATTCTCCATTGAGAGTGGAGACAGCAGCCAGTGTGGGTACTACTCATCCAATCAGATTGAAGGACTGAGTCAGCCAATAACTTTAAGTCCCGCCCTTGTTGCCGGGCAGGCCCAGCTTTGGCTCAGTCCTTCAGTTGGACTGGCGTGTGGGCCTTTAGCTCTGACTGCTTTCTTCAAATTATCTGTACCTTTTTGGAAATATTGGTGTTTTTGGATCTGGACTGTTTTCTGACGTTTCTCTGCTTCGCCCTATGGACTTGGTTGCCTTTGGATTTCGTGAGTTTTTTCCCTTTGGTTTCCTTTGAGAGCTGTTAATCCCTTGGTGTGTAGGCCTTTTTTTGTTTTGTCCCTTCAGGGACCCCTGGGGGGCTTCCTGGACGTTCCTGTCAGGCTTGGCAGCCCCTCCGTTTCAGGATCTGGCCCTTCCTTCCCAAACGCTTCACCCAGAGGCTTGTATTTTTCTTTGGGGCCGTTTTTTCGCACCGTTTCTGTAGCGGCGGCCATTTTGTCGCCCTTCGCTTCATTATTGAGCCTCTGACTTTTTAAAAGAGACTTTTACTTACTATTATTGGACTTTGGACTGCTGGCCTTCATCGCCCTTTCCCCCTGGGGGCTGAATTTACTGTCTTCAGTGCTTCCTGGTTGCTTCTCTCCTGTTTAAACTTGGCCTGGCTGCAAGCGCTTTTTTCGCCGTTCCGATGAACAGCTGAGCTAATTAGTGACCTTTTGGAGCCAAAGAGCAGCTGAGCAGAGGCTGAAGGTTCTTTGTGCATGATTCCCTGCTACTACACTACTGGGGCTTCCTGACTGTTTGCCTATTGAGGCCTTTGACTGTGGAGCTTCGCGCCCCCCCTCCCAGAGACAGTTCTAAACTGCTGGCCTTGCCTAGAAGCTGTTGGACATTTTAAGGGGCAACTGTTCGAACTGCAATTGGCTGAGCTGGCTGTGTGGGTATTCGTGGAGCTTTGCGCCCCCCTCCTTGGCTCTTGGACCTGATTGTATTCCCGCTGTCCTTACCAGCCTCTGTTTGCTGCCTCTCAGATTGCAGCGGCCATTTTGTGGAGTGACTGCGCTCCCTTGCCCTTCTGCCCTTGGAGCGTGTGTACAGGGCTTGAATTTAGTGGAGTTGCCGCGCTCCCCACCTGATCCTATTGTGCGACTGCTGCTTCTGTCTTGGGATCCGTCATCATGCCAAAGTCATTGACCAAATCCAAACATGGTCGTAAGCACAGCTCTGCCATTCAGAGGCAATCGGAGGATGAATCTGTCTCAATTCAAGATTCGGCACAGTCACAGGTTGCCCCATCTGCTCACTCCCATCACAAGAGCAGGAAACACAGCAGCGCGCTGGACAAAGTGGAAAAACGCAGGGACAGAGTCCTCACTCAACTTTGTGAAAAGGCGAGCTCTGACCTTCAGGCTTCTACGGCTTCCCTTCCGCTGCAAGGTTCTCGACCAGTGACTCCTGACCAGCTGTCTCTCAGGGATTGCCCTGTCACTATCTCCACTTCGAATTTGTGGGGCCCTGCTCCGAAGGACCTTGTCACTGATCCGCCCCCGGAGGAGGTTGTTCCTGATGTTCCACCTCCTCTAGACTCCTCTGCGGTTCCCTCGGTTCCGGTACCATCTCAGGAGGCGGTGAATTACCCTCTTCCTCCCGACCAATTGCAGAAGATGATTGAAGCGGCGGTGCAAAAGACCTTGGCTGCGGGCCTTCGTCCTTCCAGTGTGGCTGGCTCTGTTCGGTCCACCTCACCGGAGCAACCTCGTTCTTCGGGTCACGCTTCTTCCAGAGTTCACCACTCTCCTTCTTGTTCCCAGGCTAGTCAACGCTCATCCTTGTCAGAGGCAGAGGATAGTGACTCTGGGCTGTCCGACGACGAGAACCTTCCGCCTGATCAGCCTGCAACTACTGCCCTTTTTCCACAGGCCTTGTTCAGATCTCTTCTGTTTAAAGCCGTCAATACGGCCCAACTTTCCTCTCCTGCTTCCCAACCTTCTGTTTCTGTACCTCCAGGGACTTTAGACCCTATGTTCGCTGAACCGGCCAAACCGATTACAACCATTCCCATGCCTCCGCTTTTCCTGGATGTCGTGAAACGGCAGTGGGCTTTGCCGGGGTCAGCCCCTATCCCGTCTTCGTCTGACCGTACAAATTTCCACGTCGCATCTGAACTGGACACTCTTCTGCAGCTTCCATCAATTGATGCTCCTATCGCCGCTCTCCTGTCTTCTACATCTGTTCCGGGCGATCCTGCTGAAAGCTTGTGACCTGACGAACGCCGTGCTGATATGGTCCTCCAAAGGGCTCATCTGGGGGCGGCCTGGACCATCAAAGCGGCTTCTACAGCGTCTTTTTTTAACCGCACCACGTTGTTGTGGCTCCGCCAGTTGCAAGAGAAGTTGTCACCGGAGGATGCTCGTGTTAAGCATGACCTCAATAAGATTGTAGCTGCGGTCCAGTTTTCAGCGGACTCGACTCTCGGCGCTGCTCGCTTTGCTGCAAAATCCTTAGCATCTTCTGTGATGGCTCGCCGTTTGACCTGGCTCCGACATTGGCAGGCGGACGCCAGGCATAAGTGGAAGCTCGCCTCAGTCCCATTTGGGGGGCCCCGTTTGTTTGGGGAAGCCTTAGATCCCTTTTTGACTGAGACCAGGGACAAACGGAAGGTTTTGGCAGCAGTTTTCCGCAGGGGAGATTCCCACTTCTCTCCGTATCCCCCTCGACCCCATCTCCGAGGTAATGATGTTGGGGGGCCCTCTTCCTCCTCCTTTTCCTCGCCCCGGCCGTACGTAAATTTTGGCAGGCATCGGGGCTCACAAGATAGGGCATTCCGGGGCAGGTCGTTCGGGTCTAAACGGCCCTTTTGAGGGGGAGGAGGTCGTCCCACCCGTCGCCGGCGTTAATTGCATTGCTGATCCTCCCATTGGCGGCAGATTGGCCATCTTCGTAGCCGCCTGGGAACGGTCCACCTCTGATCAGTGGGTCCTAGCCACTCTTCGTTCTGGTCTAGCTATCGAATTTGTCTCCACCCCCCCTGACTCCTTTTTCTGCTGCCCGATTTCTCGTAATTCGGAGAGAAAGTCCCTTATGGACGCAGCGGTTCAACATCTCTTGACCATTAGGGCTATTCAACTCGTCCCTTCGGGCCAGGAGCGTCAGGGTTTCTATTCCCGGGTTTTCCTGGTTCCCAAATCCTCGGGGGGGTGGCGCCCTATTTTGGACCTGAAACGTTTAAATAGATACGTGGTGTACCGTAAATTTAAAATGCAATCATTGCAAACTATTCTAGCCGGTGTTCGGAGGGGCGATCTCCTCTCTTCCATAGACCTTACAGAGGCCTATTTGCACATCCCTATCCTTCCTTCCCATAGGCGTTTTTTGAGGTTTTGTTACGGTGGGGTCCACTATCAGTATAGGGCGTTGCCCTTTGGCCTCTCTTCTTCCCCCTGCACTTTTACGAAGGTGCTGGCCGCTTTAGCGGCCTCTCTTCATATCCGTTCAGTTAGACTTTTGTGCTACCTCGATGATATTCTTCTGTTGTCTCCTTCTGTCTCTCAGGCAGTTTCGGATATCCGTCTCACGATAGAGATGTTGGCATCCCATGGTTTCTCAGTTAATTTAGATAAAAGTCACCTCTCCCCTTCCACCAGTCTGGTCCATTTGGGGGCCCTTATCGACTCGGTTCAGGGTAAGGTGTTCCTGTCCCCTGATAGACAGGAGGGTATTCGTCAGTTAATCTCCAAGGTGGAAGCTTGTAGGGCCGTTTCCCCTCTTGTCCTCTCCCAACTGTTAGGGAAGATGATCTCTGCCATCTCCATAGTTCCTTGGGTGCAACTGCACGCACGGGAACTCCAATGGTTTCTCTTGCCGTTGCAGAAGGCGGGCAGAGGCACTTCACCCAGGCCAGTTCTGGTCCCTCCTGCTGTTCGCCGGTCCCTTCAGTGGTGGCGTTCTCCGGCCCTAGCTGCGGGGTCGTTCTTCCTGGAGCCTCAGAGGGTGGTAGCAACTACAGATGTCAGTCTCCTCGGCTGGGGAGCCCATTGTCAAGGTCAGTTGGCTCAGGGCACTTGGAGCCCGGCAGAGTCCCGTCGCCCGATCAACTGGCTAGAACTACAGGCGATCTTCCTGGCCCTCAAGGGTTTCCGAAATCTGACCTCCAACTCCCACGTCCTCGTCCTGACGGACAATGTAGCAGCAAAAGCGCACCTGAACAAGCTGGGAGGTACCAGGTCGAGGTCGCTTCTCCGGTTGGCTCTGCGTCTGGGATTCTGGGTGGAGCGGCACCTTTGCTCTCTTCGGGCAGAGCATATTTCCGGAGTGGACAACTTCCAAGCGGACTGGCTGAGTCGTCGTCGAGTGGACAACGCGGAGTGGCGCCTCCACCCCCGGATTTTCCAGGAGCTGACTCGTCGGTTCGGCATGCCGATCATCGACCTCTTCGCAACGCACACGAATGCTCAGCTGCCGCGGTTCTTCGCCCAATTCCCAGATCCTCGGGCAGCGGGCGTCGACGCTCTTCGAATTCCATGGCCGGCAGGCCTTCTCTACGCCTTTCCCCCGACCTCCCTCCTGCCCAAGGTGGTTCGCAAGATCCTGTACGAGCAAGCGGAAGTAGTCCTTGTAACACCTCATTGGCCCCGGAGACCCTGGTATGCGGACCTCGTGTCCCTCTCGGTGGCCCCATCGTGGCGTATCCCCCTCGAGGCCGACGTTCTGTCTCAGGGCGCCCTATTACACCCGGACCTGGCCTGGCTCAACCTGACCGTTTGGCGGTTGAGCGGAGCACTTTGACAGCAGTGCATATTCCGCCGGACGTTATTCAGACATTGCAAGCCTCGCGCCGCTCTTCTACGGATCGGATTTACTCTGCCACCTGGTGTGCCTTCTGTTCCTGGTGTTCCGAGTTTGGAGTTTCCGCTCTTCAGCCATCTATTGTGGACATTTTATCTTTTATGCAGCGGGGCCTGACTCAGGGCCTCTCTTCCAATACGTTACGTAGACATGTGGCCGCGTTGTCTTCGGTCCTGGTGTGCGGATCCCTGCCATCATTGTCGCACCATCCTCTAATCCGGCGCTTTCTTCGAGGGGCCACGAACTTGTGTCCTCCTGTACTACACAGATACCCGACCTGGGATCTCCCCTTAGTGTTGGAGTCGCTTGTGGGCCCTCCGTACGAACCGCTGCGGACTGCCAGTCTCCGGCTTCTTTCCTGCAAAGTCGCCTTTCTGGTGGCGATAACGTTGGCCCGTCGTATATCAGAGATAGCAGCGTTGTCCATCCGTTCTGACCTCTGTGTCTTTCATTCGGACCGCGTAGTACTCCGTTTGGACCCCACTTTCGTCCCGAAAATCAATTCGGTTTTCCACCGCTCGCAGGAGATTATCCTGACTAATTTCTGTCCGCGACCTGCTCACCCACGGGAGCGCAGATGGCACTCGCTCGACGTACGACGGGCTTTGCGGATCTACATTAAGAGGACATCCGTTTTCCGTCGTTCGGAGTCACTGTTTGTCTCCTTTTTGCCCGTTTCCCAGGGGTGCAAGGTCTCTTCGTCTGTTATCGGTCGTTGGATTCGGCACACCATCGCCTCGGCCTACGACCTTCGTTCTCTTCCCCGACCAGCTCGCTTGACCGCTCATTCCACCCGTAGCGCTGCTACGTCCGCCGCATGGGCTACCCAGGCGCCCTTGTTCGAGATCTGCAGGGCGGCCACATGGACTTCGCCGGTTCCCTTCATATGTCATTATCGATTGGACCAATTTGCATCGGCGGAGGCGGCGTTTGGACGACGGGTGCTTCAGCGTGTCGTTTCCGGGGAGACTGTTGTTGTTGACCAGCCGGTTCCCGCCCTGAACTCGGGACAGTGAACTGGGGTATGTCCCACACTGGCTTCTGTCTCCACTCTCAATGGAGAAGGGGCGTTGGTCCTACCTGATACGCTCCTTCTCGTTGAGTGGAGACAGCAGCCAGACCCTCCCTTACTCCGGCTGGGGTTTTTTTCTGTCTGTCTTTCTCCTCTCCTTACTTACCTGGTGACCTATGTTGCCTTCTGTGCCCACACACCGAGTCAGTCTTACGAGTCTTTGCCAAAGCTGGGCCTGCCCGGCAACAAGGGCGGGACTTAAAGTTATTGGCTGACTCAGTCCTTCAATCTGATTGGATGAGTAGTACCCACACTGGCTGCTGTCTCCACTCAACGAGAAGGAGCGTATCAGGTAGGACCAACGCCCCTTTACATTTTTTTTCACACAATCTCTATCCAGATTAACACCACCACGTGCTCACTGTTCAGAATTAAAATCTTTTCTGATTCAGATTTTTTCTCAACTTTCCTTCAGCTTCCATAAACTTCCATCTGTCAAAATATGATAGAAATTGTGGAAGAAAGAAAAGATTTTCCCCGTATATAAAAACCAAAGATGATATGAAGTAGTACAATAGATAGGTCTGGATACAAAATTGTAATGAATTAAGAGTTCTTGCTAGCACTAATGATTTTTTTTGGGGGGGGGTATTTTAGAAATCATTTTTTGAAATCATCCTTTTCCCTAATTTTGGGCATATTGATACAATTGCTTGAATTTATATTTTAAATCAGGGGTCCCCGTCCAAGGCATGCCCCGTCCAAGGCATGCCAGCAACCAAGCCGTGCAAACAAGCAAAGCTACATCTGTGGGATGCAGGCTGCACGCAAAGCCACGCCTTCTCCGGTCCACGGAAAAACCTTTCTCCACAGAACGGGTCTCTGGTGCTCAAAAGGTTGAGGGCTGCTGTTTTAAATCATAGAGCCTTACAACTGGAAGTGGCTATATAAAACCCTTGTTTTAGTAGATGTTCAAGACCCCCCTCTCCCAAATTGGCAGCTTGGATGGCACTATCCCATATAGTGATATTTTACACTTCTTTCTTCCAAAGCAAGACATCGCAGATGTGACTCAGTGTGAATCAGTGATGTAGGTAATCTATAGTATGAAGCTTTGGTAGTCTGTTGACCATAAGGTAAGTGAATTCCACAATTTATTTCTGGAGTTAAAGAAAAAGGGTGCAGATACTATCAGAACAGAAGCTAAGACAAGACAATCCCTCCCCCTTTTTTAGTATAGTAGTCTCAGCATGACTAGTTTTTTTTCCTTGTTTATTTATAATGGTGGTACCATAATCTCTTAGTAGTACAAGGTAGGATTAAAGTATAGAACTCTAGCTGAAAATATTTATCCTCTTTCTCATCTGCTATAGATATGATGATACCATATGTAGTCCTATATAAAAGAATTGAAGAGTGGGTTTTTTTAATATTTTGAAATAATTCACATAACACAAGTACAGTTTATATTATATTATAACATATTTATTGTATTGAATGTGATTTCTTTTTTGGAAAACACAGCAACTAGAAAGCTCCTACTTCTCTCTAAGCATGCTGCCATTCTCATTTTGTATAAAAAAGCTCCATTAAAACCCAAAACAAAGAAATAAATAATTTTGATTTAAAGCTCAGAGCTCATGAGTCTGTGATGATCCATACATGTGGAAAATTAAAATATTGTATTTCATGTAATAGCAAGTAGGAAAATTATTAAAATGAGAAAGTGGAACAATAGAAGATCAAAATATTATTTCAGTTCCCAATTTATAAGCTGCATTTTAATATAGAGGTAACTTCAATATCTGAGAATCATGAGTATTAATCTTGACCGTTTGGGACTGGTCACTATGTTAGATAAAAAAAATTATACTGTAGTATGGATCCAAGCCACTGCTAAACAGTTAAGTGTAGTGCCAAGGGGAAATGAGGAGCTGTGTTTGCTACCTGATATGGGTAATGTAGTATACATAATTATAAAAACTGCATGACAGACATAGAATCAGAAATTTTCTTTGTGACAGAATGGGGAATGACTATATAAAACAATGTCGTAGACTCTGACAGACATGCATATCTAAATATATAAAAAATTAAATGTATTTTTTTTCAGAACAATTGTTTTATCTATAAGTGAGCAACTCGATATAAATAAGCTGATTGAGCACTTAGAGTTAACTAAATAACTTCCTATAGTTGAACAACTTCCTATAGTTGAAGAATATATTTTTTAGAAAAGATGTCCCAGGCATTTGGCAGATGTTGTTATTCTGATATGAATTTTATATTTACAACAGTGGGCAAAACAATAAACTCTATAAATTTCTGCACAAAATACTTTAAAGAAAAATGTAGATAAGAACCAATCAAGTCTAAGCTGCCATATTGGGTATGTTTTAGATTAGCAACTCTTTATGGTAGAGCTCACCATTTTATGATTTCACTCAATGCAAAGCTACCAAATAAATAAATAGAACCAACTTTTTTTGTTTAAAAATGTAATCAAAATGAGACCACATATGAGTAAATGGAAGTCATGCAAATTTTCCTTTATCTCATATGATTTGGTCCATTTCAAGCCTTTTTTTTAATTTGATGCATTTGAGTATCATTGATATTACTATGAATACAACAATTCAGGTGTGAAATGCTCCCGGTTTGGACCGGATCGCCTGATCCGGTAGCGATGGAGGCGGAAGGTTCGGAGAACCGGTAGCAAAAATCCCTGCCCCCCCCATGCCCAGCTGAGCTGCACAATCATCAGAGGCTTTCTTTTTTACTTTTAAAAGCATTTTTTCTACAACCTCTGGCCAAAAAAATGCTTTTAAAAGTAAAAAAAAACCTCTGATGATTGCGCGGCTCAGCTGGGATCGTCAAAAGCTTTTAAAAGAAAAAAAGCCTCTGCCGATTAGGCAACTCAGCTTGGATTGTCAGAGGCATTTAAAAGAAAAAAAGCCTCTGCTGATCAGGCAACTCGGCTTGGATCGTCAGAGGCATTTAAAAGAAAAAAAGCCTCTGCTGATCAGGCAACTCAGCTTGGATCGTCAGAGGCATTTAAAAGAAAAAAAGGTTTTTTTTCTTTTAAATGCCTCTGACGATCTAAGCTGAGTTGCCTGATTGGAAGAGGCTTTTTTTCTTTTAAAACCCTCTGACGATCCAAGCTGAGTTGCCTGATCGTCAGGCATTTAAAAGAAAAAAAGCCTCTGCCGAGCAGGCAACTCAGCTGGGATTGTCAGAGCCTTTTGAAAGCATTTTTTTACAACCTCTTCGCCGAAGAGGTTGTAGAAAAAATGGTTTTAAAAGTTAAAAAAAAAAAAATTGGCCACACCTACCCAGTCACATTACCCACACCACCAAGCCACGCCCACAGAAGCGGTATTAACAAATTTTAGATTTCACCCCTGCCACAATCCCTGTGTATTATCAGCCTCCAGGTTATATGAATACAGTATATGTATATGTGTACATATATATGTGTATATACTGTATATACTATGTATTATATACTATATACTGTACATACATTTGTGTGTATATAAAAACATATATATATATATATATATATATATATATATATATATATATATATATATATATATACACACACACACACACACATACATACACATAGTATGTCACATATATATACACATGTTCTGTCCCCGTCTCACACACGCACACAAACAGTCATCCAGGGGTTAAATAAAACTTGCAGACAATAAATTCCTTCGATAACAGGATTGGCAGCAACCCAGTAGCTGCTTGCCAAGAACTTTAATCACAGAGGGAGGTGTTCCTCCTCCGTCAGATAAACCAAAACAAATACACAAAGTCAAAGAATTGTCCAAGTCCAGTCCATATTAAATCCAAGGCAGGCAGATAACGTAGTTTCAGAGATACAATGCGACTCGCTAGTTGTTTAGTTTTGTCCGTCACAGAGCCTGAATGGCTATCACACCCCCTTTTATCCCCTATGGGGTGTGGTCCAGTGACTCAGCTTAATCTCTGGCACTCCTCCTTTTCTGCTGCGGGCGCTTGTCTCTCCGACGCTGGCGTGGATCTAACCAAGACTTATCTCCGTCACTGTCCGACTGTGACTGTTCGGAGATACCTGGCTCCTGGCCAATCTCTTCTCCCTCGGGAGACACCTGAGGCATTGTCAGAGAGGAGGGTCCTGGATAGGGAGGCCTGGCCAACTCCTCTCCTTCACCTTCGGAGTCTTCTCCCTCCGATAAGACGGGCTCAGGGGTAGGAGTCACAACAACACACGCACAGAGTATGTCACAGAAGTGAATACACCCCCTCATATTTTGTAAATATTTAAGTATACCTTTTCATATGACAACACTGAAGAAATGATACTTGGCTACAGTGTAAAGTGCGGCCCCGCTGCGAACCGGTAGTAAAGGTAAGTAGAACCCACCCCTGTTATATACATATACATATAAATACACACATACATATACATACATACATACATACATACATACATACATACATACACATACACGGGGGGGGGAAGAGATCGGGAGAGATTTGGGGAGGAAGTTGAAGGAAAATCATTCTTCACGGTATTGTTTTCAGGACCAGCCCTTCTATCTTTGCCTTCTGAAAAACCACATAGATAGAAAGGCTGAAATGCAGTAACCAGTATATTCTATAAAGAAACTTGCCTGTAAATTTGAATTAACTTTCTAGGCTAGAAGAGTTGTTCAGCATCACACAAAAGTCAATATATAATTGAACTAACAAGATCAATAGGTATTTAAATAGTATGCATCACTACAACCCACTCCATCACAAAAAGCACTGGCCATTTGCCTAAGAAAGATAAAAGACTGCATCAACACTGTAGGGAATATAACTAGGTTAGCTGTTGCATCTTTATTCTGACAATAGGAAATCTTACACATTGATTTTAATTTTACTTAGATGCTAAAGCCAACACTATGTATATGTTTTTTTAAAAAAAGCTAATTGTTCTTTAGATATATGTTGAAGGAATTTTTAGAATATTGCTACCTTCTTTATTTATTTCAAAAGAAAGCATTGTTTACCACTGGAGAAATTTTAAGGAGAAACAGGATAGGCAAATCAGCCCTATCAGGTAAACCAGACAGGAAACACAACTAGATGAGTTAAAACTACTTCATCTCTAAGGCTATATTAATGGAGGTTTGCAAGTTTGAAGATACAAACTTCCCATCACTACTTTTAACCATCAATTATGGCACATCCTTCCTAAATGTCTTTCTATGACTAATAAGTGGTCTTCCGGGTGCGATTCAAGGTTTTGGTTACCACCTTTAAAGCGCTGCATGGCATTGGACCTGCATACCTTCGAGACCGTCTTCTACCACCAGTAGCCTCCCACCGGCCAGTCTGCTCCCACAGAGAGGGTCTCCTCAGGGTGCCATTGACCAAATTATGTCGGCTGGTGACACCCAGGGGGAGGGCCTTCTCTGTGGGAGCCCCTGCCCTTTGGAATGAATTGCCCCCAGAAATTCGTAAGATCTCTGATCTCTGTGTATTTCGCTGTGCCCTCAAAACCTTGTTGTTCTGCCAGGCCGGGCTATCAACGTAAAGATTTTAATTGGTTTTAAATATGGGATTTTAAATTTGGGGGTTTTATAATTGAGCCAATTATTTAATAATTTTAATAATTTTTAAATTTTGTCTGTCTTGTGCTTTTAATCATGCTGTATACCACCCTGAGTCCTTCAGGAGAAGGGTGGTATAGAAATAAAATTAATAATAAAAATAATAAATAATAAGCCAATGGGGCTCCTTCCTCTCTTGTCCAGGGGTGAAATCCAGCAGGTTCTGACAGGTTCTGGAGAACTGGGAGCGGAAATTTTGAGTAGTTTGGAGAACCGGTAGCGGAAATTTTGAGTAGTTCGGAGAACTGGAAAATACCACCTCTCACTGGTGGTAGTGGGGTAGGAATGGAGATTTTGCAGTATCCTTCCTCTGGAGTGGGGAGGGAATGGAGATTTTGCAGTATCCTTCCCCTGGAGTGGGATGGGAATGGAGATTTTATACTATCCTTTCCCTGCCATGCCCACCAAGCAACGCCCACAGAACCGGTAGTAAAAAACTTTGGATTTCACCACTGCTCTTGTCCGATAGTTTTCTAGGCAGTCATCTCTTCCCCTATTCCCCAAGATCATCCGCACATTCCATTGCAAGACATCTGTTTTTCGAAACTGCTTTGAAAAACAAATTTGAAAACTTTAAAAATTTAATTTTTTTTAAAAAAATTTAAAAAAGCAGTCATAAATTTTTCATGTGCCATTTGGTGTAGAGGTATTCCTAGGGTTGTGACCACTCACTCATTCAGTGACTGTTCAAAGTTATAACAATGCTGACTTACAAATTACACCTTGGAGTTCTGGCTGTTGCAGTGTCCCACGGTTAAATTATTTTCTGGGTACTTGGTGCCTAGCTTGCAATTGTGATATCACAATGAGCCACAGTCACATGGTTGTAATTGTTGACATTCCTGCTGCCTATCACAAGCAGTCAAAGAGGAAGCTATCAGGAAGTTGGAAGTTCTCCTTCCTCTTGCTGCTTTTTTGCCCACTGTAGCCACTGCCAGTAACATCCCTCACAGTATTCATGTACTCACCCATTCCCTGTTGCTTGCCCATGGCACTGTGTGAGACATCTGCACACCTGACAACATTGTAGCCTGCTGTGCACCTTCTCCCCCACAATACCCACATATCCTTTGCAACACCCCCTGCATACCCATTGGACTGCTTGCTGTTTTATTATCTGTGTGGCCCTGGGATTACACTGGCAACTGGGACTACCAGGATTGCTATTGCTAACCAATGTGATCACATGATATTGTGCTTTGCAACTGCATCATTTAATGATGGGAATTCTGTTTCCAGTTGCTCTTGCAATCTGAGAATTACTTGTTCTCCCTCCCTGGTTTAGCTTAATTTATGTACAGCTAAAATGCCCAAGCCGTTTCAATAAAAGTAAACATATGGAGGTGAACAATTAAAAAAAGAGAATAATGAATGGATTATATGACAATGCCATTCAAATACAATCCCAAATGAACACCTCCAATATTAGACGTAAGTCTTCCTTATAAAAATTACTATCAAATAGAATTAGTAACATTGCTGGTTATTTCAACGAGAACCACTGCCCATCTTTTTCCAAGTTAGCAGAAATATGAAAACTATGTCAAAATGGATTTACAAATGAAACCAGTTGATGTTTTAATAATTAAAGGAGACATACAAATAATAAATCAGAAAGGTGACTTGAAAAGCCGCCTTACTTTGGATTTACAAAAGCAATGTGTGGAACCAAGGAAAAAAATTCTGAAAAGAGACAAAGAGGAACTGATCAAGCTGTTCCAGGAAGGAGATAAAAAAGAAATCAACTTGTGGGACACTAATTGAAGGGACTAAATATCATGTTTTTTAAAAAATCTAAAGAAGTGAATCTATTTGATAAGGGTTAAAATATATACGTTGTGGTTTCTGATAGCTGCTAATGGGATTTCCTTTTGACCAAGATTGTATGATGAGGCTTTAAATATTTGTTTATAAGTAGGGAGATCTTTGTTCTGTTTTGTCTCTTAGAGAAAACAATGAGTTTGGATTATAAAATTGTATTTTTTTTGATTAAGATTAAAATATGTAAGTTAATATTTCTGGTAATAGATCTTTGCTGATCAAGATTGAATGATGTGGGTTTTTTAAATAATTTGCCTATTGATAAGGGATGAGATATGAGAAGAATTGTTTTTAATTGAAATACTGTACAAGCATATGTTTAGTTAAGTTGGTCAAATTGTCTATACTTGTCTGGAGGGCAGGGAGAGTGGACCTGCCCAAGAACACTGGAATATTCTAGGCACACACCAGCAGAGTATTAACATAACTGCCAACAAATTAAAAAGAACCATCTTCTCAGGCGATCCCAAGACCCCTTTGCAGGTAAATCACCTAACCACTCTACTGTCTCACAGAAGATAAGCTTATTATTTAAGTCTCTTGTTATCTTGTAATGATCAGTCTGCTACAAAGGAAGCAGAAACATCCACATTAACTATCTTGTCTGAAATATATGTTGAATCAAAAATATTTTGGGACAAACATGTAAATTGCCTGATGAAATGTGAAAAATGATGATTTGAATAAAGGTCCTTGTACATTTCTGTACAAAGGGTCACCCCATAATGGAAACCAATATTCCTGTAACAGGAAAACGAAAACCGGACAGAATAGAAAGATTGTCTTTTAGAATTCAGTTTATCCTTTGCATAATTTACTGAATCTTTAGGAAGACTTCCAGAAGAAAGGGCGGGGGGAGAAGATATCCTTTTTGAATATTTCAGAGTAAATTTCCTGGTATGAACATCTGCACAGAGATGTATTTTAAAGAAAAAGAAACACAAAATCTTAATTTAAATCCTGTATATGACCTTGATATATTCTTTCTATATACATAGTGTTGGCCTTTTGGTTTCCTATTACCCTTCAGGCTCTGGATAAATAGATCACTTTACATGTAAACTGAGCACATTCTGAGAAAAAAAGTGCAGTGAAAGCCTGATTAATAATAGTTATATGCAGTGCAATAACTTCCCATCCTAGGATCTGAGAGAAATATGGAGCTGTGAATTAATTCAGTATTACCATGTCCCATGAGAAGATGTCAAATCCTATCCACATTAATAACTTTCTGTAATTGTTATGGAACATGGGATTCTTTCTGAATTTTATACAAGAGGATAGATAAATCAAATGCATATACAGACCAGCTTTTTCCAATTTGGCAATTTTAAGATGTATGGAGTGAACATGCCACCTAGAGAATTCTGAGAGTTGAAATCCACACATCTTAATTGTCAAGCTTAAAAACACTGGTATAGGCCATTCCAGGCTTTCAGTGTAAATATTATAATCTGATAATGTATATCAGCCCATCTTGTGTTATTATAATTTAAACATGAAGATAACTCATAATTCACTATCAAAAGATAGTGACTTAGCAGTTACCTGACAAATAAATGTATTTGTCTTACCTCTTTCTCTTTTTTTCAAAGATGTCCTACAGTTGATGGTACAATGCATAGTACAACAGAAGACGTACATACAATTGTATTTTGATCACATACAATCATAGATTTTCCATCAAGATTGACCAGAGTTTTTATTTGAAAGTGAAATTGCATGAATTTATATTATCCTGAAGGGTTCCATATCAGTCCCAGTAACAAGTTGGAAAAATCTGATAATGCTTTAAAAATTTATGCCATATAGTCACCCCATAATGTGTGTGTGTGTGTGTGTATTTCTGGGAAAGATGGCAGACTAAGACAGCTTTACAAAAAAGCAGAGCTGATGTTTCAGACTTTTATAAGAAGCAGATCAGTAGATAAGTTTATATGATCCTCTTTGGATAAAAGAGAGATGCAAAATCATCCAAGCTATTTCTCCTTATGGTTGCTTCTCAAGAAAAATTTGCCATGAAATGTAAAGAGAATTGTATAAGGCTTTAAAATTAAGAAGGCAATAAAAAGGACAATCCTAGAGAGCAATTGGAATAATATATTTTTGAAAGACTTATGAAAGAGACTGTTTAAAATATGAAGGCATTTTTTTTGTAGATTGCCATTCTTTCCAGGTTAACCAAAGAAGTTACCAAATTGCCATTTGTGTGATGGACAATGGAAGAATACTGACTTGTGCATGGAGGACAACCTTCAGTGGTTAAAAAAGTATTTCAAAACCTGGATAGTCTCTACTTTTATTTTTGGAAAGGACATACAGTTTTGCTTCTGAAAATATATTTTGTTCAAGATTCAAATTATTTTGAAAAAAAGAAAGCTAATCACTACTTTTTGTGTGGTCCAAAACATACTTTCCTTTCAGATCCAAAGTTTTGCACAGTCATAGCATCTAATTTGGCTTTAGAGGTGGTTCTAAATGTCAGTTTTATATCAAAGTGGCTGTGTTTGCTTGATACAATTTCATTAATAATTGAGACAATTTTGTCCTCTATTTATGACCCTTCTATATTTTATTACTACATTGTCTACTATTTTCCTTTCCAGAAAAATTTCATTAAGGAAAAAAAATAGCAATAGCATTTAGACTTATATACCACTTCACGGTGCTTTACAGCCCTCTCTAAGCAGTTTACAGAATCTGCATATTGCTCTCAATAACCTGGGTCCTCATTTTATCAACCTCAGAAGGATGGAAGGCTGAGTCAACTTTGAGACGATGAGACTCGAATTGCCAAACTACAGGCAGCAGTCAGTCAGCAGAAGTAGCCTGCAGTGCTGCACTGTAACCACTGTGCCACCACGGCTTAATAGTCATGCATTGCCATAGAAGTGGTACAACTTGTGCTCTGTATGTATTGAGATAAACCATCATGAAAGGTAAAAATGAATCTTTTTTGGAGGGCAAAAGTTAAATGTGCAACACTACAGGAAGATGTCATTATCTCTCATTCACTATTATTTAGTGTATCTGCAGTTTATCTTTAGTGTATCTGCAGAGAGTAGGCAAGTCCAAAAATGCGAGAAGCCTGGAACTCAGACAATTCAGCCGTCAACAGGCACATAGACAACAAATGTTTGTTACAGTCAAAGACTAGTAGATTAATAATACTCAAGGGGTATCTAGCCAAACATTCTAGAATTAAAAAATAATAAATAAAATCCATGTTAAAATTAAAATTTGCCATCCTATTTGTCAGTTGCATGTAAGCAAGAACAAGCCATAATATAATATTAGTTCTTAAATTGTGAAGGCATATAGTCATTAAATGCTAAAATGCAACCAGGTGATAATACCAAAAGATTTAAACAGGTACATAGAGATAAACAACATCTACATATTCAAAAGAGACAATCAAATAACCAAATAGGAAACAAAAAGCCCAAAATACTTCCTCACTAGCAATCAACAGCCAGGTGATCAGAGAATAACACTAAGATTAACATTAGACAACAATCAAGAAGCAGATACTAACCCAATCAAGGAAGTACCAATTTAGACAAGATAACAGTAAAAAAAAACAGCCAAACAAGGAATCACCAAGGCCAAGTACCACCATTGACAGGGCAAGCCACTAATATATAAAATGAGAGCAAACCCCACTCCCTCCTAGTGCTGATGATGTTCCCTAGTTCTCCAACGCGCAGCTTGGAGAATCCAAAGCTTCGGGTTGTTCAGTAGTTGATAGCCTACACTGAGTGTGTTCCTTTAAGAGATTTCTCTTCAGACACGCCCACTTGCTCAACAGAATCCAGTTTAGTTCACTCAGTTGAGCCTGTGACACTGTCTGAAAATTTTTCTGGTTACCAACTAGGACTTTTCCAGAAACTTTGGATTTTCCAATTCCTTTGGCTATATTCTGAAAGGGGGTGAGTCTGACTGCTGCTCCAGGCACGCTGTTAGAGGCTTCGTTTTTAATGAAGCCCTATCCATTCCAGCCTTCTTGACAGCCGCAGGCGTGCGTGGTGGGTTTCCCGGCCTGCCCACAATCTCGCCATCGCCGACTGGACTGCCTCTTAAACTTTTGCGGCTTGAGATTGACGCCCTGCGCTCAGCGGCGTCTCTCTCCTTCTCTCTCTATCTGACTGGGACTTTCCTGGCGTCCGGATCACTTCTGAGTGATCGCACGCCATTACAAGCTGGGATCAAATTGCAGCCTCCCCTCACGGACGCTCACTCCCTCAAGCTGTCCTCGAGCGCCGAAGCGCTCCACGCGCGCTCCCTAATCATCGGAGCGCTCTCCTACACCTGTCCAGCAGGGGAAGTGCTTCTGAGCCTTCGGCTGACCTCCTGCTGCGTTGTGGATTCCTCGGGGCTCTAGGCGGCGGCGCTTGGACTGATTTTAAAGTACGCGCCATTTTTAGCTGCCTCAGCGCTGGGAGCTGCGCTAGACGGCAGCTCGCGCTCCTCGCCTTTCCCTCTCTCCCCATTGAGGGTCCCTGGCGCTTGGACTTCTAATTGTTAAAATTCGTTCCCCTGTCAATCCTTCCAAGGGGAACAGCCCTTTTCTCCTTCCCGGTCGCCCTCGATCTGCAGCCTGCTTGCCGCCATTCCCTGCCTGAAGGGAAAGGGATCCCAACGGCCGTCATTTTCTGCCTGGCAACGGCCTCACGCATGCGCAATTGATTCCAAGAGGCCAAATCATCTCCTTGCTGTCATTTCGGAACCTAACTAGCCTGTCTCTCGGCTAGCCTTCATTGAACTTCTCAGCCCGCTCCACCCCCACCTCCTCCATTCCTGGACTTACCTGATAGCCTCGGCTGGGCTCTTTTTATCCATTCCTCAGCTGCTCCCTGTTTAAAAAAAAATAAAAAAGTAAAATAAATAAAGATATCTACCCTTGTTTTCTACCTGCATAACCAAAAAAAAAAAAAAAAAAAAAAAAAATTAATACTTACCGGATTTTCATCTCCATCCTTGCCACAAAGACAGAAAGTAATCAAGGTCCTACCATGGCGGATCGTGCTCTCTCGTCGGATCTCGAGGACAACAACAGCTCTCCCGAGCGCCTTCATGAACAGTCCAAGCAACGTAAAAGGACCAGAAAACGCGCTTCGCATTCGTCTTCATCGGCTGCTCTATGCTCAAAGAAGACAAAGCATTCGTCAGCTGCGGACAAGGACGCCTCCAGAAGGCACAAAGCTCTGGAGCGTCAGTTTGAGAAAGCGCGCAGCCAGTCAACACAGGCTGCATTCACACACTTACCAGCTCCACTCTCGCCCGTGGTCGAAGCTACTGTCCAGCCCGTCCATCAAGCTGTTCAACAGCCTCTACAACCGTTGTATCAGACACCGACCATGGAACCGGTGGACCTCTCGTGCAATGCCACTCTTCCTCGGCGGTCTCAGCTGGAGGCAACCTTTACTCCCACGGCTGCGGGCTTGCGCGCCACGGAGTCAGTCCCTCCACCTTTCCAGTATGATATTCAGCAGATCATCTCTGACACGGTTACCAGGACCCTGGCAGCAACTTCTCAACACGCTGCACCATATGGCGCTTGGCCTCAACCACGATTTCTTCCTCCCCAACCTCTGGCCCGGGACTCACAACAGGTCCCTATCCAGTATCAGGCTATGACTCATGGGTCTGATCCTTATCCTGACCATGGTCACTGCGGGGAGTCGTCTTCGGAGGAGGGAGAGTGCGAACCCTCGGATATGGACTTATCTGACGACGCCGATATGCCACCCGAAAAGCCGGCCTTCTCTGGGCTCTTTCGACCCTCGTTGTTCAAATCGCTCCTGCGCAAGGCCAAGCTGGCCACGAATATGGCAGACCCAACCCCTCAGGTGGATCAGCCTGGTCCCTCTCAACAACATGAAGCATTGTTTACTGCACCTAAGACGGAAGCGGACTTTATTCCGTGTCCTCAGCTATTTTCTGAGGTGATCCAGCGATCCTGGTCCACACCTTCCTCTTTACCCGCCCCTTCGGGGCTAGACAAGAAACTTTATTGTTCGGCGCCTAGTCTCCAAGATCTTCTTCTGTTACCAACTGTAGACGCACCAGTAGCCAACCTGACGGCTTCCTCGGTAATTTCCAACGACATCGCCGACGGTTTGCACTCTGAGGACCGAAAAGCCGAGTTTAACTTCCGGCGTACTCACAACGCGGCTGCCTGGGCGGTTAGGGCGGCCACCTCAGCGTCCTTCTTCAGCCGTGCCTGCTTAATCTGGCTCCGCCAACTGCACGAGCGCCTTCCCCCTGCGGACTCACGCCTCCGCCAAGACGTCAACAAGCTGGTGGCGGCTACTGAATATACGGCAGACGCTTCGCTCAATGCCGCGAAGTTCGCTTCACGCGCCCTGGTGTCGTCCGTCACATCTCGCCGTCTATTATGGCTTAAAAATTGGAGAGCCGATGCCAAGTCTAGGTGGCGCCTCGCCTCGACCCCATATAAGGGCTCCCGTCTTTTTGGAGAAGCCTTAGACCCCATCCTCGTCGAAGACAAGGATAAACGAAAGGTGATGCCATCCTCGTATAAGAGGACAGATCGTAGACCATCGTCCTACTTCACCAGGCAGCCCTTTTGGAACGACTCCGGCCTCTCGGGGTCCTTCTCCTCAAGGCCATATTCCCAAGGATTCGACCGTTCCCTCGATAGATCCTCCTTCAGGGACCGTGGTCGAAAGGCCCCAGCACCCAAACGGCCATTTCGAGGTACGGGATCCCGTACCTTTAGAAGAGGGAAGTGACTACATCCATCTTCCCATTGGCGGCTGTCTGACTCAATTTCTTCCACAGTGGGAGATCTCGACAATGGACGCCTGGGTGCTCCAGACGATCCGTCTGGGCCTTACCTTGGAGTTTCGTTCAAGTCCTCCATCTCACTTCGTACAATGCCCCATTTCTCCCAACCTGGACAAACGCCAGCTAATGGAGGCAGAAATCCATCACCTGCTTCAAATTCACGCCATCGAACCGGTTCCCCACCATCATCGCGGGACCGGCTTCTATTCAATTTTCTTCCTGGTCCCCAAGGCATCCGGGGGACACAGGGGCATCTTGGACCTCAAGAAGCTGAACGAATTTATAGTGTACCATCAGTTCAAGATGGAGTCCCTTCGATCGATTCTGGCGTCCATTCGGCCAACGGACTGGATGACCTCTATAGATTTGAAAGAGGCGTACCTCCACGTACCCATACGACCATCCCATCGTCGTTTTCTACGCTTTGCCTACAACAACGGCCATTACCAATACAGAGCAATGCCCTTCGGCCTCTCCTCCGCCCCAAGGACCTTTATGAAGCTCCTGGCAGCAGTGGCGGCCCATCTACGCCAACATCCTGTCCGGCTCCACTGCTACCTGGACGATATCCTCCTGCTCTCCCCTTCCCCGGCCAGGGCGTCTCAGGACCTAGAAGTAGTGTGCCGCTGCCTTCGTCAGCATGGCTTCTCTCTCAACATTCCGAAGAGCCAACTGCAGCCCACTACACGTATCCTTCACCTAGGGACACTGATAGATTCTGTAAGGGGCCAGGTGTTCCTGTCAGCGGACCGGCGTTCCAGCCTCCAGTCATTAACATCCCAGGTCCTCTCCGCTCGGAAGGTGACCTTGTTACTCCTGTCCCGCCTGCTCGGCAAAATGATTTCCTGCCTGTCGGTCGTCCCTTGGGCGAGATTCCATTCCCGCCAGCTCCAATGGTTCCTCCTCCCCTTTCAGAGAGCCAGGAGAAGCAACTCTTCCACACGTGTATCCCTCCCGCCGGTGGTCTCAAGGTCTCTCCTCTGGTGGTCCTCCCAGAGCCTACATCAGGGCTGCTACTTCCAAAACCTGCAACGCCTGGTCGTGACAACGGACGCCAGCCTGTCGGGATGGGGAGGTCATCTTCTATCTCACGTCGCCCAGGGAACGTGGTCATCACAGGAGAGTCGCAACGGGATCAACTGGTTGGAGCTCCGTGCGATCCGCCTCTCCCTCCAATGGTTCCAGCAGATTGTGTCGGGACACCATGTCCTGATACGAACGGACAACGTAACAGCAAAGGCGCACGTGAACCGCCAGGGGGGGACTCGCTCAGGCCCATTGATGGAGGAATCGACCCTGCTTATGATCTGGGCGGAGACGCACATCCTGTCCCTTGTGGCAGAGCACATCGCCGGGGACACGAACATCACAGCGGACTGGCTCAGCAGGCAACACTTGGACCACGCCGAATGGCGCCTTCACCCAGATCTATTCGCCGAGATCGTCCACAGATTCGGCATGCCTCTAGTCGATCTATTTGCCAGCCACGACAACACTCACCTCCCCAGGTTCTTCACCCGGTACCAGTGCCCGCTGGCGGAGGGAGTCGACGCCCTCGCCTTTCCCTGGCCCAGGGGTCTCCTCTATGCCTTCCCTCCTCTACCGCTCCTCCCTCGTCTGATCCGCAGGATAATAGCAGACAAGGCAGACGTCGTTCTGGTCGCGCCCCACTGGCCTCGGAGGCCCTGGTTTGCGGATCTGATGGACCTGTCGGTGGCACGGCCGTGGAGGATTCCAGGGGACCGGATCATCCTCAGCCAGGGGGTCATTCTGCACCCAGACCCGCAGTGGTTGCAGTTGACCGCCTGGCGCTTGAACGGATCTTGCTAAGGAGAGCCAACGTACCTAGCAATGCGATTCCCACGATTCAGGCGTCAAGACGTCCATCAACATGCGGCATTTATAATGCAACCTGGAACTCCTTCTGCTCCGGGTGCGCGAAATCCCACCTGGATCCAACGTCTGCTTCCGTTCCCGAAGTGTTGGGATTCCTTCAGCACGGCATGGACAAACACCTTGCGCCTAACACCCTTCGTCGCCAGGTTGCTGCGCTGAGTACCGTCCTTTCGGCCTCTGCCACGCTTCCTCTCTCCCAGGACCCTACGATTCGTGATTTTCTGCGAGGGGCATCCAACCTGCGCCCTCCTGTTATACATCGCTACCCGACCTGGGATCTGACCCTGGTCCTTCAGGCCCTCATGCACCCCCCGTTTGAGCCTCTCGCTTCCATCAGCCTCCGTTTTCTGACACTTAAGGTGGCGTTTCTGGTCGCAATTACTTCGGCTCGCCGTATATCCGAACTGGCTGCCCTGTCCGTGAGAAGCGACCTCTGTGTCTTCCACACGAATCGCGTGGTACTAAGGCTCGACCCCTCTTTCCTACCTAAAGTAAATTCCGCATTCCATCGAGCCCAAGAATTGATCCTACCGGACTTCTGCCCCGAGCCTCGACACCCTCGAGAAGCAGACTGGCACCTCTTAGATGTCCGACGGGCCCTGCGCAGATATATTAAACGAACACAACGATTCCGGAAATCAGAATCGCTCTTCGTTTCCTTTCTGCCCTCCTCCATGGGCCGGAAGGTTTCTTCCACAACAATTGGGAGGTGGATTAAGTCCTGCATCTCCAAGGCTTATTCAGCCCGGAACAGACCAGTTCCGCAAAGGATTCTTCTGCATTCTACCAGAAGCGCCACCACGACGGCCGCCTGGGCCACTAATGCCTCCATCTCTGACATCTGCAGAGTGGCTACCTGGTCATCCTTGAATCCCTTCATCAGGCACTACAAGGTAGACTCCTTTGCCTCGGCGGAGGCATCCCTTGGCCGCCGAGTGCTTCAAGCTGTATGCAACTCTTCAGACGACGCGCAGCAGCCAGTCACCCTCCCTGTCTAAACTTGCTTGGGTAAATCCCGAAGCTTTGGATTCTCCAAGCTGCGCATTGGAGAACGGACGTTGCTTACCTGAACGTCCCTTCTCGACGCGCAGCTGGAGAATCCAACCCACCCAGTTGGCTGCTGAACCTTCTATCTTACGCTCTACTGCCTCTGACTTCGTGAACAAAACTGGACCCTGTTGAGCAAGTGGGCGTGTCTGAAGAGAAATCTCTTAAAGGAACACACTCAGTGTAGGCTATCAACTACTGAACAACCCGAAGCTTTGGATTCTCCAGCTGCGCGTCGAGAAGGGACATTCAGGTAAGCAACGTCCGTTTGGTAATGAAATGTATGCCAAAAAACAACCAGGCTAAGCAAGCACCATGGACCCCACAGTAATATTGTAAGCATAGATGTTTTTGTAATCACTGTGGTTTTGGCCACCTTTTCTGTTACTTTATGTATATGGGCTTTAGAAGATATATAAAGCTCTTTTAAAAAGTTAGGATGCTTGCATAATATACCTATATTGTAATCCTCCTCCTCCTTAATTGGTCACAGACTATCTCACTAGTGTCTATAAAGTTAGCAGAGAGCTTATTGATCATGTGACTTGATGCCAGCGCTACCCATAGACAATAGAGATAGTCCTCTTGCAACTTATAGCTGCGTGCTTAGTGACTGTTTGAAGCTACATTAGACCTTGAAAAAGGGACTGATGACCCAGATTCGAAGTTCTGACGTTTGCTTATCGCTGTGGTCATATATTTTGGGTATTCGGCAACCAGCCTGCATTTACAGCTGTTTGCAGCATCCTATAGTCATCCCATTGTGATTTACATTTTTTTTCAGAAAACTGGATTTACTTCCATTTTCTGGCAAAAAATGCCCTGTAGTGAACAATTGATTCATTTAGCATACCAACACAAACTGGTAACTTCAGCAGGAATTTTCAATTGGAAGAGAATAGTTTTTCTTGGTTTTCTTTTTGCTTTATACTTTTTGGGAAAGAAACGTTTCTCTTCTGTGGGTGAGCGCATACGTGCTCTGCTTTTCTGTATTTTTTTTCTCATTAATAGCTTAGTGATTAGGCTTGAGAGCATAAACATTATTTTGAAAGAATTTACTTCCTCTGAATTAATTCAGCCTGACATGGAGTATGAGAACATATAACAACATCTAGTCAGATTTGACTTGATTTTGTGAGCAATGGAGGGAGTTACTGAGTTACGTTTATAAATGTGTAAATTAGAAATTAGGGGTAAACTGACCAATATAAGTTTTTAAATGTATAAATTAGAAATTTAAATGTATAAATTAGAAATTGAATGGATTCATATACATATGCTTAGTTCGAAAAGGTCAAAAGAAGAGATAACCATTTTCTTTTTTAGGTGCTCTGAATATAATTGTCTGGATTTTTCTTCGTTTCATTATTAGATTTCATAATATTTTCTTAATTTAAGAGAGCCAACATATTCTATAGACTCTTATTTCAAAATTCATACTACTTCTTTTTCTTTAAAAATATATATGTCTTCATTGTGGGGAAGCATTTTAATTATAAAAGAAAGACTATAAGTAGCCAGATATCTTTGGAGGGATTTGAAAATAATTGCCAAGGGAGAATTTTAGTTTCCTCCTACCTATGTTCCAGATGATTAGATCTGGAGGCCAAATGCTATCTCTTTCCTAGTTTCTCCCAATCTGTTTGGAGATTCAAATTACAGGTTACGTGACACATTTTTTACAGTATTAGCATATTCCAAAGATTAGTACTGTTTAGCAATTAAGCAAAAAGAAAAAGAAAAAAACTTGCTTAGCAATGATTATTTTTTTTAAAAAAGATCTTACTGAAAATTCTGCTTGGAACTTGGGGTTGTTTGTTATGATGCCAGTGTATTTTTCTGACTCTAATTTTAAGGTAAAATGAAGCAATTACTCTTCCACTACTATCCATCAACTCCCTGTATTAGAATAAAGTCCACTAGTAGTCCATAAATAAGTAAGGAATAGATTAGTGTAACTCAAAATTAACCTGCATGTACAGGAAAAATGAGAAGATTCAGGGATTTTTATTTTTTATTTTTTGCAATCCAATACCCATCTGTGATTCCACTGTGTACATTTTGAATTTTGATAACACTAATATTAGTGTTTTTTATAACAGCAAAATAATTCACTGATGTAAACAATAAATTTTTAAATTGATATTTATAGTAAGTAAGTGAAAGTAATTGATTTTAGCAATATTTAGCCATTTAGTTTACTTTTGTCAAAGCCTAGCATTAGGGAGAAAATACTACAATTTAATTTACTTACGAAGTAATTTTCAACATATTTTTAAAGAAAACAATCCATATGAAAAGTATTGGGAGAGTTAGTTTATTTTATTCAAGTTGGGAGATTATTCATATATACTCATTGCCAAGAAGCAAGATACAAAAGCCTGCATTAAATGCTAATCCTAATTTCCCATGAAAGTAAAATTTGGTATAAAATCTTACAAGAAACAATAGAAATACATACAGAGAAATGACAAATGAATAGGTAAATTTCAGTAAAGCCAGTTAAATTTAGAAAAACAAAAGTGGTTCAGAATAGAGGAAGGGGTCAGACAAGGATGCTTATTGTCCACATATCTCTTTAAATTATTCAGCAAATATATAAATGACAGGACTATAAGATATAAGAACAGGAATCAAAATTGGAGGTCAAAACACTAAACAGTTTGAAATATGCAGACAACACTTTTTTTTTTTGTAAACAGAAACAAAACAAAACAAAGCAAAGGCAAAATTAAAAACTTTACAGAGTCCGTTATGAAATGAAAATAGAAGGTGGATTAATGGTGAGAATTAATAAGGCGATAGTAATGTCAATCAGTAGGGATATTGAGGGCACATCTGATTGCAAAGAAGTAGAAGCAGTGCTCTACTGAAAACAGTAGAGAACTTAGGAATCTTAAGACAAATGTAGACGAATTCATGAAAAGATAAGAACATTTCCAAGACACAAAGATCAGATTAGTAAAAGCAATGATGTTTCTACAGATACAGTAACATGCAATTATGAAAGCTAGAAATGAAAAAGAAAAAGAAGGTAAGTCACTTTTGAATATTTATTTGGACATACTTACTAAAAGTATAATGAATTGTAAAAAAAAAAAAAACACACCTTGTCACTGTAATCTCAGACAGTGAGGCTGCATTTATATAAAAGGAGTTTAAGGACTTGATGACAGTAACGTTATCTAAGCCATCCTAATTGTCTCAATCTACCCTAAAGGAATGAATAGACTGAATGAAGTTTAGTAACTCCTTAGGGAGGCATCTAAGCAAGCAGGAAGCAATGGGGCAGTGACAAGGAAATCATCAGCATATTGGACTAACATAAAATTACAGGCAGTCCTCGATCTACAATAGTTCGTTTAGTGACCGAAGTTACAACAGCATCGGAGACAGTGATTTAGGATTTACACATATAAATTAGGATTTAGATTTTACATATATAACCATTGCAGCATCCCAATGGGCATGTGATTTATATTCGGATGCTTGACAACTGACTCACATTTATGACAGTTGCAGTGTCCTGGGCTCATGTGGTCACCTTTTGAGACCTTCTGACAAGCAAAGTCAGTGGGGAAGCCAGATTCACTTAACAGCCGTGTTACTAATTTAACAACTACAGTGATTCACTTAACAGTCATAAAATGGGGCAAAACTCCATTTAAAAAAATTCTCACTTAGCAGTATAAATTCTGGTCTCAATTCTGGTCGTAAGTTGAGGACTACCTGTATATGCAGGCTTTGCAAGATAGATTGCAAAGCTTGGCCAAATTGGATGGGGGAATCACAAAAGCCTTGGAGATGTGTTATGTGTACTGAGGAAAATTTTGGTAGCATTTTAAAGTGTGATGATTTACATAGAGTTTTAAAATATTTCTTGCTTTAAAATATATGGAAATTATGCCAATCTTTTTGAGGAGTAGGTTGAAAATAACTTTCAGACTGGGGCTACAGGTTAGCTACTGATTCTTGAAATACAACTGATCTTTTTTTAAAAAAATGTGCTTCCTTAATTTAATCGATCCAAATATTTATTCTAATAATAAGCATATCTGTGCATATGTGTAATTTTTAAAGGTAGAATTTTCCTTTAAATGAAATGTTTTGATTCTTCAAGAGATTCATGGCTTTTTGAAAGTTTGTGTTTTTCATTTTAAAAGTACACATAGTCCTTGAGTTACAATTGTATGGAGCCTGCCCATTAGGGTTGAAAGTCAGGACAACATTAAATGAATTGCCTCAAGTAATGACCGTCATGGGGAGGAGGCTCAAGCACTGTGGCGTCCAATTGTAACAGGATGGCAGAAGACAGGTGGGGGGTTCTGAACCATCCCTGTGGTCTATTGTAAGAGTGAATGACTTCAGGGTCATTACAGCTTTCATAACTTTGAAACAGAATTGCATGTAGTTCTGGGGTGTCCATCATAACATTGAATGATCGTTAAGTGCCCTGTCATTTCTGGAAGACTATGTGTACAGAATGCAAACCACGTCTGAGCTGAGGAAGAGACAATCTCTGAATCTCAGAAGGATGGTCTTCTGTTCATAGGTTGTAGATAGTAAATATCTAGCAGTACTATGAGCAAACAGGCTGAGAAAGTAGAAATGTTTCTTTTGAGTTTATGATATCTATAAAATGCCTAGCTCATGGGAGCATTGCCCCAAAAGGCTTCTTAAGAGCTGTCTTAAAATTAAAAATGAATAATGATGTTTATGACCATTATAATTTGTTCCCATGGAGTGTTAATAGCTATGAGATTATCAAGAGCATCTGAAAAATGCAAATTACTTTTGGCAGGATGGGGAATTCCACAGGTCAACTGCAAGTTGTAAGAAGCCTTTTTATCAATCATAAAAAACTTTAAATTAAAACGTTAAGAAAAATGGCATTTGAGGTTAATGTGTGCATTCATGTATAAGTAGGGCTGACACAATTCAATGTATAGGCTAGACTCTAGAGCCATAAATTAGAAGAAATGCTATTCTTTCTGTTTCTGCCACTTGACAGATCATTACTAGTAGAGTCAATTAAGGATTTTTGAACTAAGGTTGACCTGAAATAAGGCCATACATGTGGACAACATTAAATGAATTGCCTCAAGTAATGACTGTCATGGGGAGGAGGCTCAAGCACTGTGGCGTCCAATTGGAGCAGGATGGCAGAAGACAGGTGGGGGGTTCTGAACCATCCCTGTGGTCTATTGTAAGAGTGAATGACTTCAGGGTCATTACAGCTTTCATAACTTTGAAACAGAATTGCATGTAATTTTGGGGTGTCCATCATAACATTGAATGATCGTTAAGTGCCCTGTCATTTCTGGAAGACTATGTGTACAGAATGCAAACCACGTCTGAGCTGAGGAAGAGACAATCTCTGAATCTCAGAAGGATGGTCTTCTGTTCATAGGTTGTAGATAGTAAATATCTAGCAGTACTATGAGCAAACAGGCTGAGAAAGTAGAAATGTTTCTTTTGAGTTTATGATATCTATAAAATGCCTAGCTCATGGGAGCATTGCCCCAAAAGGCTTCTTAAGAGCTGTCTTAAAATTAAAAATGAATAATGTTTATGACCATTATAATTTGTTCCCATGGAGTGTTAATAGCTATGAGATTATCAAGAGCATCTGAAAAATGCAAATTACTTTTGGCAGGATGGGGAATTCCACAGGTCAACTGCAAGTTGTAAGAAGCCTTTTTATCAATCATAAAAAACTTTAAAACGTTAAGAAAAATGGCATTTGAGGTTAATGTGTGCATTCATGTATAAGTAGGGCTGACACATTCAATGTATAGGCTAGACTCTAGAGCCATAAATTAGAAGAAATGCTATTCTTTCTGTTTCTGCCACTTGACAGATCATTACTAGTAGAGTCAATTAAGGATTTTTGAACTAAGGTTGACCTGAAATAAGGCCATACATGTGGTCTAAATGGTCAAATTTACTCACTTCTCACTTGGAAAATTGCTGCGGTGTTGGTCGAATAAATTTAAGGAAGTAACTTTTTCTTAACTTGATCTGTAGGATAGAGATAATGCTACTTTACTGGATTACTGTGAAATTTGCAGAATATATATTTAAGCAGTCAGAAAAATTACTATAAAATAGTAGTTTTATTGCTCTTCTGTAGTAATTATAAATTTTAGTAGATATGTTACAAATATATAATGGTGACTACTTTATGCCACTGCAGCATTCTAGCTATTCATATTGGGAAGTATAATCTTAATCCTTCTTTCTTTCTGGTACCCCATGACTTCTCTGTTTCCCCTTTTCTCAGCTCAAATACTTTTTGGAAAAGCTTATTAAAAATATTCCAATATTTTAACAGAGTTGGAAGGAAATTTTATATCAGGAAACATTGAAACAGCGACACAAATACCTATAACTATTATAAATTGCTATTTTTGTATTAAATGCCTTCTAGTTTTGTCTTCCATGATCAGAGTCTTCCATGAACTGAAGAGTGAGGGAGATTTTAGATTACAGGCAGTGCTTGACCTAAAACTGTAATGGAGCCTACCCATTATGGCCATAAGTCACGATGGTTGTAAAACAGATCTTCATGTGACTGACCTGTTTTTACAAACTTCATTAAGCAAATCACCATGGTCATTCAGTGAATCCACAGTCCTTAAGCAAACATCATGGTCTTTAAACTAATCCATTATTTGCTACAAATAATAATTACAACTTTGGAACCTGGTTGTAAGTACATTTGCAGGGTCTCTCATCATTATGAATAACCATTAAGGGACTGGTCATAAGTTGAGGACTACCTGTATTTTTCCTATTTCCCCCTCCCCATTCGCTTTTGAATGTGGATGTGGGAACTATACAAAAAAGAAAAAAGAAATTTGTTAACAATCTTTTGTCCCCTTTTTTATTCATGAATACTTTCATAAGAACAAAGATTGTTCCATAATTGTGTTCAGAAATCAGTTGCAGTCTATGGTGTTTGATAGTAAAAGACATGGCATAAATAAAGAAGTATAACTAAAATTCACAGAGGTGGAAAGAAACACAAATTCCCAATAACTGAACAGTAGAATTGTGAAATTAATGGAACTGACAGAGATGGTAAAACTGACTACTTTGATGAAAGAAAAATGCCTAACTGGCTTTGTTTCTACTTGGAAACAAATCACCTTTGAACATTTTTCCTTGAGAAAGATAATAAGGACATTTTTATTTTAGGTTTAATGATTAGATGTGTTTTGATTACAGAAATATTATGCATTTTTATATATATAAGTTTAAACAGAAATAGATTATTTTGTTATGTAATTCTAATGTTGTATGGATTGTTTAATCTTCATTTTTATATGAAGCTTTTGTGCTTTGGTTTTAATTTAGAATTAGAGGTTGTTCTATTATGCTGTATATTTATATCTACTAAAAAGCTGGAAATATTTTTTTAAAAAAATTCTTGTCACAATTTTTTCTCTTGTTATTTTGTATTTTATTTCTCTTTGAAACTTAATAAAGTTGATTAAAGAAAAAATATGACAAAACATGATGAGGTGTTTATAGTTTATAGATACTTGGTAACCACATGACTTATGACTAGAATCTGTTGCTATACAGATAGTGCTCAACTTATGACCACAATTGAGCCCAAAATTTCAGTTGTTAAGTGAGATATTTGTAAATGAATTTTATCCCATTTTATGACCTTTCTTCCCACAGTTGTTAAATGAATCTGGCTTCCCCATTGACTTTGCTTGTCAGAAGGATGCAAAAAGTGATCACATGACTTCTTGTGACAGCAAGCATCATTATACCAGTGATGGCTAACATTTTCCTGACCGAGTGCCCAAAGTGTGCACGCCCCCAAACTCCCCAAATGCAATGCGCACCCAACTCCTGTGCATGCAGCCCACCCCCGCGTGCAGGCAACCTGCCCCCGCAGGCACACACGCCTCCTGCATGTGCACTCGCGCATGTATACACCCCTGCACATGCGCATAAGATCTGAAGACCATCTGGCTGGCGGGAGGCGCACGGCATGCACATGCGCAGTGGAGCTGAACTGGGGCAACGGCTCGTGTATCATCAGAGAGGACGCTGCATGCCACCTCTGGCATGCTGCCAAAGGTTCGCCATCACGGATATATACTGTATGAGTTGCCAAGTTTGATCATGAAACCATGGGGATGCTGCAACGGTTATAAGTGTGAAAAACGTCCATAACTTACTTTTTTCAGGGCTGTTGTAACTTTGAATAGTCATTAAATGAACTGTTGTAAATTGAGGACTACCTGTACTAATAAGAATAAAATGCATCAATAAATGATGCAGGTGCTCTTATTAATGCTATTGTTTATTGCAGTTCTGTTTTGAACAGTATACCATTTGCTTTCATTGAGATTTACAAGAATTTAATGAGTCTATTCAGAGAATCATATCTTCAAAGTTTTTTCATGAATATGATGTGATCTGAATATATGCATAATATTGTCAGATGTTCAAAAGCCTAATGTGAGTTAAGACAACCTAAACAACATCCAGGGTATTATATTTATACTTAACTGGATTGAATAATAAATTAACATTCAGAACCTTAAAATACTTTTAAATAAAAGAATTCATTTATCTTTAATTCATCCATATCTCCTTTTTAGTCTTCTTAATGTATTAACCCGTCTGTGTTGTTTCTGGCATTTCTCTGTCCCCAAATAACAAAATTGTACGCTTGGGCAATATCAGCTCAGGTTTCCCTTTTCCCTATTGAATCTGTCTTTTGAAATATTAACTAACTCTATGTAGAATACTTTAGCTGACCTCCCTCCTTGTTTTTCATTTTTAATAGAGTTCTTTGAAAACATTAATTTTTTATTCTGGATATCCATTGTAAAGAGGAACACTGTACAACAGAACAAAAACACACAAAATCATTACAATATATTTGTAAATGTCTAGGATAAGGTTTATTCTTAAGAAGGTGTGATACAAGAACAGTCAGGCTTTGTGAAGACATAATATTTTCCATTATCTGCTTTGTGTTTTTTGTCTTCACATTGCAGGTAGCTGTGACTTTAAATTCAGATATTTGGGATTTTCCATTTTAGGCTGTTTTAAACACTGTCCTTATTTTTTTTTTTTTTTTAAAAAAGGTTAACTTTATCTAATTTATCTGATGGTAGGAATGGCATCTTTTTAATTTGAACCTATTTCATCGAAATAAGACTTGTCACTTGTTTCTGACTAATTCTTGTTCAGAATTTAAAGTATTATGAAATGAAAAAAACCCTGATCCTGTAACCCAACATAAAGATATACAGAGAAATTCTACTGGTGTAATATAGATGTCTTCATTCTCCATCTGAACGTGTAAGTTATTGTTCAAGAGTCAGGTTTAGATCATGCTTTATCATATAAATGAAACACTCCTCCCTACACTTTTTTTTAAAAAAATAATAGAATACTCAAAGGGCATTTCTACTTCAGATCTCACCCGGGAAAACAGGGTTAAATGACACCCATCATTGAAAGTAGAAAGTAATTTTCTCACTGGAGTTTGGGTTGTCAATCAACTTATCATTTCAGTGCCCCCTCTCCCCCACACAGACATAGCAGCCAGCCACACATAATTTTGCAGTTCTACAAATTGTAGTAGATGAAATAGTTACAGCAAAAAGAACAGAGTCTTGTGGCAGTTTAAAGACAGATATGTGTATTATTAGATAAATCTTTCTAGGATCAGTAAAGATTCTCAGCCATTAATCAGGACTTGTACACCTTTCCCTAAATACTTAAAAGTATCATTGGGTTTAGTCATTTTCCTGGAGCCTTAATAGTCCCATTTGGGGGAAAAAAAATTTGCATTTTTTTGTACGAACAGGAGTTGGCGTGAAGCTATTATAAAGATAAATAAATAGATGCCCCGGGTTCATAATGTTAAGTTGGTACAAAAAAACCCCACCATAATGAGTTATTGAGATCTGTATTTTTAACCTCTATTTATATGGATGTAAATGAACGATGCTCAAAAGAGTTGCTACTAAATAGGAGCCACTGACAGCCAAAATGACTTCCTTCTACATAATTTAATATTGAGTTTTTGTTTTTTTTTTGTTTTTTGTTAACCAAGTACCAAGTCTGGCAAAGAGAGAAAATCTATATAATTTTAATTACATTATAATTAATTATATTCTGACAGAAAAGTTCATTGAAGGGGTCTGGAAGGCTCAGCAGGGCTGTGATTATTTTTTGTGGAATCAGGTTTCATTAATTTTAATGGGATTCTTCTTATTGGTATTTCCTCTCATTTGCTACAGGGTTGTAGCTGTTGTTGTGGAGAATGTTTGGTACAACTAAAGCCTGATGAGGTCATTCATGGCCATGGCCATATAGGGCCAGTCTGTTTACTGATGCTACTAAGATGGTTCTGGTTTTACATGCCCATTTGCCCTCCCTTTCCAGAGACATACAGACTTAGATAGTCCTAGGCAGAAATAAGCAAAAGAGGAAATGAATGAAATAATGATTTTTAATATATTCGAAGCTCCCTCTGTTTTCTATGTTCTTTGTTTTTCTGCCTTCTGGGACTTTTTCATGTTGGCTTTTCTATTAGTATAGAGAAATGATGAACATTTTGACCTGCTATCTGTGGTGGGTCTTTGTTCAGGGAAATATATTTAATAGGGAGCCTTTGTTTACATGATGGAGCAAGAAGCTTACAGGAGAGACCTGTCACAGAGCATTTGGGATTTGGTTAATCTTCTTAGAAATACATTAATCTGGCGGATCAGATGCTGTCAACAATACTATCTGCCCTTACTATGCTTTCCTGTCATTCCTACCTTCTGTTCCTACCCTTTGCCCTTCGTGTTCTCTTTTCCTAACTATGAATATCAGTGGGTAATGGGAAACAAGAAGATTAAAGGCAAATTAACAAGTGAAATATTAAGCCTGCATCTAAAATGAAATTTAGCATGTATTTAGGATGTTTATATTTAAAGTTCTGAAGAATCTCAGACAAAGTGTATAGAAAACTAGATCCCCATTATCTCTTCTAAATCAACGGATGTACTGTAGTTATAAAATCAGAGTCATGTGCTTTGGACATTACTTTCCTGTGGCTTAGAATTCAAGCATAGTAACTTGGTAATTTTCAAGACTGGGTTACTAAACTGCAATTGTAAGCTTGCTTGCCCCTTTGGTAACAGCATCAAGAGCCAAGTCTTTATTTCTGCTGGTTTTATTTAATGCAAAGGAATCACCGGTTACATACACTGAGAGATCCATTCAGGCCTGTTGGTCTCTTTAACAAAATAAAATTTATTTTGGCATAGGACTTGTCATTTGGCTTTGTGCCTACCTATCCGCCTGGTATTTTCATATCCATGTTTTTGGCTCATCCCTGTGTCATTTCTTCCCTGCTCTATTTCATGCATGCATATTTATGTTCCATATTTTGACTGCTCACACAATTTTTGTTTTGTTGTCCTTTGTTGTGTTTGACCTGTGACTCATGCCAGCTGATAACGGTTGTTTTAAGATGCCTCCTTACAAATACTTTGAAGCCTATTATTTTACTATTGTAACAGTTTTAATGTTACCATGATGAAATATTTCTACATCTTCCAAGGTTCTGGGATAATCTCATGATATTATTCTATAGGATATAAAACTCAAATTCACACATTGGGCAGATTTTTATTTTTTCTAGTCTGGGGACTTGCACCAAATGGGCATATGGTCTTCTGACTTCAGTTAACCATAATAAGAAAAATATTTTTATTATCGTCTGTAGAGTATAAGAGCTTAGCATATGTTATACTGTTAAACAGTAGAGGTTTAATAAAAATCTTTTGCATTATTTGTATGCTTTATCAGATAACCAGCATGCTTTATCATTGATAACCAACAAAAATATACTCAAGCCTATATTCTGAAGCTGAAATCTCTGGTCAAAGACAATAATTTACAGCAGTTAATAGGAGATGTTGCTTAAATTAGTTTTCCTATGCAGTCTTTCAGCCCTACTGAAAACTGTTCTCAGTATGCACATATAGGATTGCATTATCAATCTGGCAAATAAAACCTATCCTATTATTAGTCACTTTTATGTGGCAATGAAACAAGCATTTAAGAGAAGAGTATAAGCAAATAGTTATACATATAAATCATAGTATAATAAATCAGGTTGATATTCTTTATTTACCTTTCATGGATTGGAATAAGTAAAACCCAGGCTTATTTTATGATAAGAATTATTTATTATTATTTATTTATTATATTTATATACACCTTTATTAATTTATAAGTAACTCAAGGCAGCAAAAATACACAATATTCCTTCCTTCTCCTATTTTCCCAATAACAACCCTGTGAGGTGGGTTGGGCTAAAAATAGGGTGGATTTTATATAAATCAAGTCGATTTAAATCACTAGTAAAAGCTTGATTTAAATCAACTCGATTTCAATCATAATTTTTAAAGAGCAACTGTCATCTCTGTCCCGCAGCAGCTCCTCCTCTGACCTGCTGTTGATTCACCAACAGTCCCAACATTGCAGAATATACCGCCTCATGCTACATAACTAAGCTCCATTTCATGTTGAATAAACTAAATTATTAATGTATCTTAAATAGAAAACTATCTTTAGATAGATTTTTATTCCAAAAATATTTTATTAAAATAAATTTGATTTAAAAAATCCGATTTAAATATAAAAATCCAATTTTTATTTAATTTTTTTTTAAAAAAATCATTGATTTTTATCCACCCTGGCTAAGAGTGACTGACTCAAATAAGATTGGCCCAATAATAATGCCAGAACACTTCATGTTATAATAAGGCTGGATGAATGTTTTGTTTATATCTGTATTAGATTTAGCTAAAACACTGATAGGCAATTTTAGAGCTGAGCCAAGTCAAGCCTGCAGAAGTTGTATAGGTACACAAGTTATTGTGGTCCCACAGTACAAAAGGCTAGTTTTCTACTACAACATTCATGTTGGGAGCACTGAAGTGCATCCAGGTTGAAATGATTGAACAGTGACATCATTGTTGCCTGGTGGGTTCCTTTCATGTCCCTGATAAGTTGCCTACCAAAGTGGTACCCATCTATTTACTAAAGGTCACTCACTTTCAAATTGCTGGATTGGCAGATGCTGGAGCCTGTGACAGGAGCTCACCCCATCCCACGGCAGCAACCAGGTCTCAAATAAGAGCTTGCCAATTATCAGTCCAGTGTCCTAACCTCAGGAACCACTAAGCTCCTCAGCTAGCTTCCTGCTCCTCCCATATACTTGTATTCTTTGGTCAGTCTTGGCAAGTATGGACAAAATCTTGATTTCTCTTTTTCTCCACATGAGAGGGGCAGATGTCACTATCTTTATGCTACTGTTGGCAAGAAGAATACAGTGTTGTCCCACTCTCCTAAAAAAAACAAGAAAGGAAAGTAGTAATATAACATTTTTAAAAGTATCTGTTTTTTCATTCAATTGTTTTATACAGTTTTTAAAAATCTATAACCATTAATAGTGCTGGAAAAATGGAACGAAGAAAACTTGCTTAAAAAAACAACTGAAGTGCCTCCTCTTCCCCACCATACAGCAAAAACCCCTTATTTATTTTATTAGTATTAATCATTATGAATTTTTTGTATATACTAGTATGCCGTAATTGGCTGGTTTCACTGCAGAAAGCTACAGGTATCAAGCACAGAGGGGCATCTTATTTGTAGATGTCATTCCAGCAGAAGAGAAATGCTGAGTTTAGTAATTTTGCAAACTCCTGCATCTTGGCTTCAGCCCAGAGAGGAGTAATGAGCCACTAATGACCTTCACCAAAGCTTGTGCCTTCCTAGTAGCCCAGGATTCTAAAGCTCCTCTGCTAGAGACATAACAGGGTTCTTGGCATTCGATGTGTAGAAAGGCAAAGCTGGATCCGTAAATTGGGGGGAGGGGGCAGAGATTTGGATTTTGGAACAAAATTACTCAGACGTTAAGCAGGAAGAAGTATATCTTTAGTTACTGGTTTTTCTCAAACATACAGATGAAGTTGAAGTGCTTGTTTAATTGGGAAATATTCATACTTTTGCCATACTTGCTGTCTTACAAAATTTCTCCCCCCCCCCTCAAAAAACCTATTAAAATACTTAGAATGAAAATTGGAGCAACTCATTACAAAATAGCAAAATACAAAAAAAAAAAAATAATAAAAATAAGTATAGTCTGCAACAAACATTTTTGCTAGATAGTCTGTTTTATCCAGACCAGGGGTCTGCAACCTTAAACACTCAGAGCCATTTGGACCCGTTTCCCACAGAAAAGAAAACACCGGGAGCCACAAAACCCTTCCTGTGCCTGACTATTTCCTGAGCGGCCACAAAACTAGCATATATAGTTGAATTACATTTTCCAGCCCTCTGCTCCTGCAATCCACTTCTGGGGGTTTCCTTCCTCCTCGCTTCCTTTTGACTGGGTGATTTTTTTTTTAACTGTCTCTCCGTGCTGTGGCCACGCCCACCTTCCCATGATGCACCAGTCTTTTCACTCAGTTGCTGACTGACTGGTGTGCCCTTCTCTTCGTGCTTATTTTAGGAGAAGTTAGTAGAGTTGCGTTAGGTTTTTTTATTTATTTTTCTTAGTATTTTTCTCCTGTTCGGTGAGAGCCTTTATCGGTGAGCTGCGGGGCGTGAAACAGGTGCCTGGGGACCCAGCCCATTCTCCGCCCAAGGGATTTTTCATTTCGAACTGCAGCTTGGGTTACCGTCCCTTCGGGGTGGTTCCCTATCATCCGTTCTAGCCGCCGGTGTGGAGCGAGGGGATTCGCGATTGCCGCTTTCCCCCCCCCACCAATTTTCTGCAAGTTGAATTCTTTTTTGTGGCTCTCTTAGGGCGGCTCCGGAACGCTCCGTATGGTTTGCCCTGCGGCCTCTGATGTCTTATTAATATTCCCACTGTTTGTTCGTTTGTGCTGCGCTCGGATCGCCAGCACTTCAAAGTTTCTGTTCGGGGCTTCAGCCGCCCAGGCAGAGACAGAGGCTTCGCTCCAGCCACAACGCCTTGGAGAGCGTCGGCTGCTACGGTGGTGAGGTTTGGCTGATGTCCGTCCCTCGGGCGGCGTCCGGTGAGATTTGCCCTTGGCCCCCTTTGGACACATATTTCAGCCGCCTGCGCTGCCGCCATTTCTCCAGAAGGCCCGCGGCCGCCATTTTGTTACTACCTTTGGCGGCGTTTTTAACGGGCGCCATTTTGGACTTAAGGGCCGTTTTCTTCAGTGTGTTACCCCACTCTCTCTACACTTTATTATTGTGGGGTGTGTACTGCAGTATCAGCCTCCCAAGTTGAGAGGGCCAGTTGCCTTTGTCACCTTAGCCAGCCGTTTGTTTTTCTCCTGTCAGAGATCGCTATTTAGGCAGCCCTAGGTGTTAAGGGTGCCTACGTGTATATAGTTTAAATTGCGCTTGTTTGTATTTAAAAAAAAAAAAGAAGATAAGTATAATAGGAATTGATTTTCATTACATTTTTTAATAGTTAACCAAAAAAAAAAAAAAGAAGAAGGAGAAGAAGGAGAGTGAATTATTATTCGGACTTGTCAATAATGGCGGATGCCTATTTTTCATCTGATGTGGAGCATGAGCCCAGTCCTCCTAGGGCTCCAGCCAAGCACAAGTCCAAATCTCGTAGCAGGGTCGCATCTGCTTCTGAGGACTCCCGCCAGCCTAGGTCATCGGCAGCGGCGGATAAGGACGCTCAACGACGCCACAGGGCCTTGGAGCGCCAATATGACAAGGCCAGACAGGCCACCTTGGCTTCAGTTTTTCCAGCTGGCCCGAATCCAGCACCTTTGCCTTCATCGCCCAGTGGGGCCCAGGCGCCTGATCCACTTCAGCCAAGTACTTCTGGACGCCTGTCTAAGAGGGCCTCAATCTCGTTGCCCGATGTTTCATCGGTGGGCTTGTTCAACCCCGCCCCCCTCCTGCTTCTCGTCCTGAAGCGACTTTCACTCCGACCGCCGCTGGTCTTCGCGGGGCTGATGGACAGCTAACGTCCTCACAGATGGACTTGCAGTTTTTGCTATCTAATGCCTTGTCCTCCCTGTGGGCCGCGGGGATTCAACAACTGCCCACGCCTCTTGCACAGATGGTTCCCCATCAGGTGCCTCAACCACCTATGGCACCGACTCCGAGGTCATCTCACCGTTTGGCACCCGATTCTTCAGATGATTCTGATTATGGGGAGAATGCGGTCGAGGACTTAGAATTTTCAGAGGACGAGGGCCTCACCCCTGATGTTCCTGCCTTTACCGGGCTGTTCAGGCCTTCATTGTTCAAATCTCTTCTACATAAGGCACGTCAGATCACAAACATGTCGGTTTCTTCGTCTGCAACATCTGAGACCGCATCCACGTCGACCCCACACGAGGCCTTGTTCTCGTCTTCCAAACCGGGCAGGGACTTCATACCCTGTCCTCAACTCTTTTCTGACGTTCTACAATCTCCTTGGTCTCAACCTGCTTCGTCCACGGGCCCCACTAGCATCGATAAGAGATTGTATTGTGCGGCACCAGAATTGGACGCCATGCTGTCTGTGCCTGTGGTGGACACGCCCATTGCCAACTTATCCTCATCGTCCTTACTGTCAACGGATGCGCTGGACGGTCTAAAATCGGAGGACAGGAAGTCTGAACTTTCCTTTCGTAAAGAACATCAAGCCCTGGCATGGGCAATCAAGACCGCAACCGCCACATCCTTCTTTAACCGGGCAACGCTGCTTTGGTTGAGGCAACTTCAGGATAGACTACCACCAGAAGACACACGTCTCCACCAAGACATAAACAAAATTGTGGCGGCGACGGAATATTCGGCCGATGCATCATTAAATTCTGTGAAGTTTACATCCAGGGCTTTGGTCTCGTCTATTACATCCCATCGTTTATTTTGGCTCAGGAACTGGAGGGCTGATGCCAAAGCTAAATGGCGCTTGGCGGCACCCTACAAGGCCCCGAATCTGTTCGGCTCCGCTCTAGATCCTGTCCTTATTGAGGATAAGGACAAGAGGAAGGTCATGCCGACTTCCTCATATCGCAGGCCTGAATGACGTTACACGCCATACTATCAAAGACAGTCCTTTCGGGCGACGTCGGGGTCAGGCGGTGCCTATTCGCAACGTCCACAATTCTTTGGCTCCGACCGTTCCTCAGATCGCCAGCGGTTTCGTGACAGAGCCAGGAACCCCACTGTCTCCAAGCGTCCCTTTCGGGGAGCCGGATACCGTCAATTCCGCAGGGGGAAATGACTACAAGTCGCAGGATCCCATTGGCGGTCGTCTACAACTTTTCCACCATTAATGGGAGCAGTCGACCACGGACTCTTGGATCCTTCGTACGGTGTCCTCCGGCCAGTCGATCGAGTTCCTGGGATGTCCTCCTTCTCGCCACATTTGTTGCCTGGCGCCAAGTTCTCCCGAACAGGGCCGCTTGCTGCAGGAACAAGTTTACCATTTGCTCAGCATCAAGGCGATAGAGAAGGTCCCGCTGGAACAACACGGCTTGGGATTCTATTCGACGCTCTTTCTCGTCCCGAAACATTCCGGAGGTTGTCGGGCCATTTTGAACTTGAAACAACTAAACCTCTTTATTTGCTATCGCAGATTCAAGATGCACTCCCTGGGGTCCATCCTGGGGGGGGGGGTTCGTCGTGGCGACCTCCTTCAATCGGTCGACCTCAGGGAGGCATATCTGCATGTCCCAGTGTCACCTGCACACAGGAAGTTTCTGCGCTTTCAAATTGGGGACGATCATTATCAATATTGCGCAATGCCCTTTGGTTTATCCTCTGCCCCAAGAACTTTCACAAAATTGGTAGCTGTAGTGGCGGCGTCACTCCGAAAGATCCCGGTGCGGGTACTCTGTTACCTCGACGACATACTGGTGTTGTCATCGTCCAGGAGTCAGGCAGCTCGAGACCTTCATCTTGTCATCATGGCCTTCCAGAATCACGGATTCTCGATAAATTTCCAAAGAGTCACCTTTACCCGTCCACATCACTGCTGCACTTGGGGGCGGTGATAGATTCTATTCGGGGTCAAGTCTTTCTATCTCCAGACAGGATTTCGAGTCTTCAAGATCTTCAAGATCTGATACGTCAAGTTCTGTCTCATCGCTCCATTCCCCTACTCCAGCTGTCACAACTGCTGGGGAAGATGGTGTCGTGCTTCTCAATCGTGCCGTGGGCACGACGTCACGCAAACCATTGCAATGGTTTCTGCTCCCTTACCAGCGCTCGGGACGCAGCGATTCCCTTCACAAAGTACACCTTCCACCTCAACTTCGTCTGTCGTTTCAGTGGTGGATGGGATCAGCCATTCGCAAGGGCTCGCACTTTCGGATTCAAGACAGAATGACTCTGACCTCGGACGCCAGCCTTCGAGGCTGGGGAGCCCACCTTCAAAATCAGGTGGTGCAAGGTCGTTGGTCCGTTCCAGAAAGAGGCCGCAACATCAATCTGTTGGAACTCAGAGCAATCCGCCTAGCCCTCCAGCATTTTCAATCTCAGTTGGAGGGTCACCACGTCCTTGTGCTCACGGACAACATTACAGCCAAGGCCCATGTAAACAAAGGAGGCGGGACACATTCGAGGTCTCTGATGTTAGAAGCAGAGAGTCTATTCCGATGGGCGGAACACCACCTTCTTTCATTGAGAGCCGATCACATCTCCGGCATAGACAATGTGCGGGCAGATTGGCTCAGCAGACAAAGTCTCAATCACTCGGAATGGCAGCTGCATCCGAGGCTCTTTCACGAAGCCATCCTTCTGTTCGGCACGCCTGTCGTGGACTTGTTCGCCAGTCCGTCGAATGCCCAACTTCCACTCTATGTGACTCGTTACCCGTGCCATTCAGCGATGGATCACGACGCGCTGCGATGCCGTTGGCCCCCAGGGCTATTGTACGCCTTTCCCCCGATTCCCTTAATTCCTCAGGTAATTCGGAGGCTCTTGGAGGAAAGGGCCGAGATGATCCTGGTGGCCCCCAACTGGCCTCGTCGACAGTGGTACGCAGATCTTGTGGCCTTATCGTCTCGTCCACCGTGGCTGATTCCACAAGACCGCATCGCCCTACGCCAAGGGGTCATCGACCACCCAGAGCCAGGGTGGCTCCAATTGGCCGTTTGGCGTTTGAGCGGCTTATCTTGCGAAAGGACCGACTGCCCGACTCCATCATAGGTACGATCCAAGCTTCCCGTAGGCCTTCGACTTCGCGGATATATGACTCTTCCTGGAGGGCTTTCTGTCGCTGGTGTGCGGCCAACCTGGTGGACCCCACTTCAGCCCAGATAGAGGACGTCCTGTGTTTTCTACAATCTGGCTTAGACAAGGGGTTGTCACCATCTACCCTTCGTCGTCAGACGGCCGCGTTGTCTACGGTCATTTGGTGTCCCCCATACTCGTCTTTGTCTATGCATCCGCTACTTAAGGGATTTCTGCATGGAGCTGTAAACCTATGCCCACCTGTTGTTCATAGATACCCGACCTGGGACCTTTCCCTTGTTCTTCAGGCCTTGATGTACCCTCCTTTTGAACCTTTGGGGTCTATTTCTTTAAGGTATTTGTCTTTCAAGTTGACCTTTCTATTGGCGATCACTTCGGCCAGGCGTGTGTCTGAACTTTCCGCCCTGTCGATTAGGAAAGATCTCTGTATTTTTCAACCTAATACAGTAATACTTCGTCTGGACCCAGCATTCTTACCCAAAGTGAATTCATATTTTCATCGGGCTCAGGAGCTTATCCTTCCGGATTTCTGCCCGTCACCGAAACATCAACGCGAAAAAGACTGGCATACCCTTGATGTGTGTAGGGCTCTACGTCGTTATATTCGCAGTACTGAATCCATCCGTAAAACTGAGGCTCTTCTGGTGTCTTTTCATCCACCTTCGTTGGGCCACAAGATTTCTCCAACCACAGTGGGCAGGTGGATTAAGTCATGCATAGCTGCAGCTTACAAACAACGTTCTCGTCCTGTGCCGGGTCGCATCTTACCTCATTCTACTCGTAGTGCAGCAGCGTCGGCCGCCTGGGCTACGCAGGCTTCAGTTTCAGACATATGTCGGGCCGCTACTTGGTCTTCTGTAACACCCTTCATCAAGCATTACCGGATCGATACGTATCCGCATCTTTTGGGCGACGTGTTCTCCAAAGTGTCCTTGAGGTCCAGGAGTCTGAGTCTAAGTAGCTTTTCCCGCCCTGGGATTTGAACTTTGGTATATCCCAGAAGTGGATTGCAGGAGCAGAGGGCTGGAAAACGAACATTGTCTTACCTGAACGTTCCTTTTCAGCTCTCTGCGACTGCAATCCACACCCATCCTGTTGGTTTCTGATTTCTTGTGTTTTTTTTTTTTTTTTTTGCGGATTCCAGTGTTCTAAGGTTATATGGCTTGTTTGAAACTTTGATTTGTTTACTAGGTGGTCACGCCTTCGTTCAAAGACTGGTGCATCATGGGAAGGTGGGCGTGGCCACAGCACGGAGAGACAGTTAAAAAAAAAATCACCCAGTCAAAAGGAAGCGAGGAGGAAGGAAACCCCCAGAAGTGGATTGCAGTCGCAGAGAGCTGAAAAGGAACGTTCAGGTAAGACAACGTTCGTTCTGTTTTCTTCTGAAACTTTTCTTTTCTTGGATTTATCCATGGTTGGCCTACCGGGGATTGAAAAGCTCAATAAATCATGTGCCAGTGGGTGTCGCACATTGGTGGTTGTGATGCATATTTTGAGTGACAGGGAGCCGCAGCAGAGGGATGAAGAAGCCACATGCGGCTCCAGAGCCACAGGTTGCTGACCCCTGATCCAGACAGTGGCCACTTGCATGTCTAACATAGCATTGCAACAAGTACTTGATAACTTGCTCACTGTCTCAGAAGAAAAGCCTCTTATTGAAGAAAAATGATCTTACCTATTAAAGTATTCCCAAACTGCTTTCAATATAATGTAAATGTCTGTAATGAAAACACCATAGCAGTGCTACAATCACTGACCAAATTATTTCCAGTTCTTTTTCTGATGTAAAAACTATCATACATCACTAGCATTGCACCAGAGCAAAATGTTTTGATGGGCTTCTGACAAATACTAGAAAGGAAAGAGAAGGAGAAAACTTCCTCCTTTTCTCTCCTGGAAATTGATGTTTTGGAGTTGTCCTAAATTATAAAGTGAACTTTCAAGGATTAGAAAGATTGGCAGTGAAGCTGGGTTCAAAATGATATTTCAAAACTTAATTGAATTTGGCAGAGAAAAAGGTGGAAGATTTCTCAATGCTGAGGAAGAAGAAATTCTGCAATATTTTCAAGGACACAATTCTTAGTAATGCCACTAAAAGTCTAATGGAAGAAGTTTCTCTGGTATCCTATCTGAGATTTAACTGAAGTGTGGGGATCCAGGAGTGATTCAAATTTATGATAAGGTTGTAACTAAATAGAAATCACATTCTTGATGTGATTTCTTGAGGAGCCTTGGTAGTACAGTGGTTTAATGCACCCTGTAATTAACACAGCTGCCTGCAATTTCTGCAGGTTCGAATCTTACCAGGCTCAAGGTTGACTCAGCCTTCCATCCTTTCTAAGGTAGGTTAAATGAGGACCCAGTTTGTGGGGGCAATAAGCTGACTTTGTATAAATATACAAAAGTATGAAGGCTCTTGCTTAACGCATTGTAAGCTGCCCTGAGTCTCCGGAGAAGGGTGGCATATAAATCAAATAAAAATAAAAAAAAATTAAAAAAAATAAAAATTCACACATGGTAACTTCAGAACTAAGATAAGTTCAAGAACATTGCTTTGTATTATTAAGAATTCATCTGCAATTCTTTTTTCTTTGAAATAATTGAAAAACATTTCCTTTATTAAGTTGAATGAGAACAATTATTACGAATGAAGGTACGTATATGTGTCTCAGGATAATGTTGCAAGATCGAATCTAGGTCGATCACCGGAACCAGAGGTTTACTCTTCTGAGCTTTTGGATTCGTGCTAGAACCCATCTTCAGGGAACTTCTCTCTACTACATTTTATTCAGTCTGGTGACTAGTTCTAGTGTTCTAGTTTAAGGACAGGTAGATAATTGTCATATTAATCAACACCCATCAGCTCTAGACTTCTTGTATCCATCCATCTAACACATTGATAGAAAAAATAATATGTACCTCCTTGCCTATTGACAGTTCTCTAATCTATTTAAACTGGTCCATTCTTTTTGTTAACTCACTATGCAGAAACTGAAACTTAAAGGGTCAAGGAAGATTTTCTGGATTTAATTAAGTCTTTAATTCCAATGAGCTTCTTTAATCTCATGATAACATTGGATGACAACTCTCAGAATTCTAAGTCAATTGGGTCAGATTTGGGTATTACTTTTCAGAAAGCAGATTGAAATGGTTAAATTGTTCAGAATAGAGCTCTTATTGTCTTGCATGCATGAACATGCATATATTTGTTTGGGATCTTTAGGTCTTGCCTTTCAGTCAAACAATATTTAACTCCATCAATAAAATCAATCACTAATGCAAACAAAGGAACCTTGTCAGAATATAATAGCATTTCAGACCAAAATTATATAATTAAAGACTGACAGTTTCAAACCTAAATGCAATTTCTAGTAAATGCAATTTAATCTCCTGTAAAAATAGAAAATGCTGCAGTAAAAGTGACATTTGAGAAAGATTAAATCCAAATGGACAGTTGTGAAAGCTATATATGCTTTCTTTGCTTTTGATTTCTTTCAGCTCTTTGTTCTCAGTTTCAGTTTGCTGTGGTATTTTGCAAGGAAACCTCATCTACCTCTGTGCAGTTGCCACCATCATCCTCAAGGGAAAGTTACATTTCATTTCAGCTTTTAAAAGGTATAATTCTGCATACTATAATTTTTATGCCAAGCTATATAATCATTTTGGCATCCTGCAGGGTGGAAAAAATAAATATAAATACTAGGTTTCATTTTAGCATTGCTAGTTCTGATACCTAATTTCAGTCTTCTGTGTAGTCTGAGTGGATTTTTGCCGCAATTTATGGCAACTATTTTTAATCCTTCTTTGTGCGTAAGTTAACTTGTTGGTGGTACATACTTTTATACCATTCTCTTGATGCAGTAAATGGTTTGCATTATGCTTGTTTGTTTATTTCCAGCCACTTTTAAGCTGGAAATTGTCTGCCAAAGAGCTTGCATCAATCAAACATTAAATACGGTGTCTGGGCAGGGGCTGTGGATAAATGAAATTGAAGCAGAAGCTCCATGTTCACACTTGTAACACAAATACAAAGAGAAGAATGTAGAAGATAGTTCAAGCATGAAGTGGTATAAACAAATATTTATATCCAGATGGGGAAAGCGCTTTTTACTTGCTGATATTGTTACGATAGAAGTGTATTAATTATTTGCAGATCTTCATTTTTTTCCCCTTGGAAAAGAGATTTCAGATTCTTCTCTATAGATCTTTTTCCTGGCAGAGATTATTTGATCTTTGTGTAGAGTATCTATATGTCAGGTCACCCATCTTCTACCAATCTGATATCTAGAATGATTCTCCCTCTGCTCCCTCTTCCCCATTGACAGAAATTGTTAATAAAGCTATAGTCATACTTCCTTATTTCATTCACAATAGTCACTCATCACAATCTAAATTTTTCTAAGGTATAGTATTTGAATGTATCTGTGAAATTTTCAGTCTATAAATTTCATTTCAGCAGGCATTAAACACAGCACAATGCACGCATCAGTTGAGTGTCTTCTTTTATTTACTTAGGCTTATATGCCACTTCCTATTGGGAATGGAGAGATCTTATAAGTGCATGTGATTTCTGAAGTAACAGTTTACACCTGTAGTGTACAAGAGCATTTGTAATTTTTCAGTATTGTTGATTTAATTTTCTAGTGATGAAAATAAACCAATCTACATGTATCACTATCAGTAACATCTACAAGGCAAGAAATAAAAGAGTAACACACAGAGAATTTTGACAAATTTGAATTCTTAACTAGAACTGACTAGGAGAAGACTGCTAGATCTTTTTCTTTACTATTACTTCAGTTCTGCTCAACTACTTTTCTGTTGTTTATTTTATTTATTTATGTTTCACATATCTGAAATCCTCATCCTCTTCAATGGTGGCCTCTAGGCCGTGTATAACAAAATGTCAGTATATAAAAATCAAAATGTTAGAATTAAAATTTCAAAAAAAAATTTTTTTTTGAGGGAAGCAAGAACAACTAAGCCCTGTTAAAAATCAGTTGATGGTTTTAACCAGGAAGTAATGTGTTTTTTACCTTCTGCACATGCGCAGAAGGTTTGCACATGCACAGAAGTGCATGCGCTTCCAAACTGGTAAGGAAGGTAAGTAAATTTCACCCTTCCGCAGAGCCATATTTTAACTCCTTTTTGGAAAGCCAGGCAAGTGGGGGCCTGCCTCACTTTCAGGAGGAGAATATTCCACAGGACAGTGGCAACAGAAGAAAAGCTGGTCCCCTAGGTAGCCTTGCGTTTGTCCATATAGGACAATAGACCAAACAGCAGATGACCAGAGCATGAGTGACCAACTTGGAGAGCCTCCCTATCCAGAAATGGTATAAGTGGTGCACAACCGGCCAGTACGCTCTCATAGAGAGGGACTCCTCCGGGTGCCGTCAGCCAAATAGTGTCGACTGGCGGCCCGTAGGGGGAGAGCCTTCTCTGTGGGGGCACCTACTATCTGGAATGAGCTCCCCCCGGAGATACGGAGGATCCCGGATCTGCGCTCCTTTCGCCGTGCTGTGAAGACCTTTTTATTCCATCAAGTGGGCTTGGCCTAATCTCTTCCCTTTTTAAATATTTAAATTTTAATCTGTTTTTAAATTATCGGGGTGTTTTAATTTGTCTGGGCCAAATAATTTAATTTGATTTTATTGGGTTTTTAAATTTTGTGTATCTATGTATTTTATTGTTGGCTGTTCACCGCCCTGAGTCCTTTGGGAGTAGGGCGGTATACAAATCAAATAAAACTAAAACTAAACTAAAACAATATGAAGCTGAGCAAAGGTCCTTTTAGCCCTGGCTGTGAGTCCAAAAGGACCACCAAGTTATGCACTGGGTCTGTCTGGGTAGTACAACCCCATCCAAGATTAAAAATTATAAACTCATGGATATAGAAGTGCCCAGAGCCACTCCATCTTATCATGTTCAGCTGAAGTCTATTGTTCCCCACCCAGGCCCCCACAGCTTCCAGGCACCACAAAAAAGTGTCCACAACATGATATCCTTCACCTGTACTGTATATTGGAGTAAACTGATGATACCTCATTTCATGTGACAGATGATCTCATCCAGCAGTGCATGTAGATGTTAAAAAGGACAGGAGAATGCACCAAACCCTGTGGCACCCCAGAAATCAGGTGTTCTGTGAGATGGACTTCTCACTTCCTATTAATATCAGTTGGGACTGGCCTTGGAGGAAGGAGTTAAACCAGAAGAAAACTCACCCCCAACTCCCTAAATCAGCCCAAAAAAAGATACATGGGTGACAGTATCAACAGCTGCTGAGACATCAAGAACAGCAAGGATGATGCACCACCTCCATTCTGCTCCATCCAGAGATCATCCATGAGTGTGACCAATGCCGTTTTGATCCCATAGCCGGGCCTGAAACTGACTGAAAAGGGTGCAGATAATCAAGTCCAGAATGGCAAGGTCCAGTGATGGCTTCTTGAATGGAGAGCACAGCAGTGCCTTTCTAAAAGTTCATAAACATCCCCTCCAACAAGGTTGAATTCACCGTTCTTTGGACCCATCCACATAACATTTCCTGAGCATGAATTTAATCTGCAGGTGGTGGCATTTGCATTCTGTGGGACACAGTCAACTTTCTCAAGTCCAACAGAATCAAACCACTTCCAGATAAGCTTGCTTTCTGGGCATTTTCACAAGACTTGTACCATGCTTGGTATATAACTGGGATCAAATCCAAGCGATTTTCTCCTCCAGAAGCCTGGAGAATTCCTCTGCAGACCATGAAGATGGATCTCCAGGCCACTCTTTCCAAGGAAACTCTGGGTGACCCTAAACAGGGCCACTGGGCAGTGTTCTATGGATACACTAAAAACAGAGAAGTATTGATGCCTCACTGCCCTTAACGCCATGAAGTATACCTTAAGAGTAACGTTCTGTCCTGTCAAGTTCGTTCTTTCTTTTCCTACAGCAGCACTCTAGGCATCTTTAATGCTTTTCAGCTCCCTCAACTCCTCTGTGAACTACTGGGACTGATAGGCCAGGAGAGGCTGCCTGGGGACAATCCTGTTTAAGGCTTTGGCTGTCTCCCTACTCCAGGCAGCTGCTGCCAGGCACCCTCTTCAGGACTGTATCACAGACTGGCAGATATTTCCCTTGTTTCTCTTAGAAACCAAGTTGGCCCATCAGTCACTGGGGACGGAGCAATTAAAAGAGGTGGAGGAGCCTCTCTCCAGAGAGGGGAGTGCAAGAGAATCTCAAAGTCACCAGAGTGTGAACTGACCATGATATGGGAACTGGAGAAAGCTATCCTCTCAGATCATGTTGCCACTACTGTGACAAGAAAAACAAGCCGAGGTTAGTCAGGCCAAGAAAGATCTGGGAGTTAACCATGGCCATTTTGGAGGCCAAGAAGACCCAGGCCACTTCAGAAATCCACTCCAGCGACAACAAATTGAAGTCTCCCAGAACCATAAATCTGGGAAACCCCACTGCCAATCCTGAGATGGCTTCCAGCACTCAGGCAGGGATGTTGCCACACAGCAGGGAGGCTGGTACAATAACAACAATCCCAATTGCTTCCTTGAGCCTAATTCAATAATAGTCTCACAATTGGCAACTTGTAGAGCAGAATCCCGATGGCTACCAGATATTCCTAGATGACCATCATTTACCCAGGGGAGAACCAAGGGGCCAAGGTGTTGGCTGATGCCACACCCTAAACCTGGCAGGGCATATTCCAAAGAGGGCACCCTCCCCAAACCTAGCCATGGCTTGGTAATACATGCCAGGTTGGCCTGCTCCTCATTTATAATGTCTCAAATAAAGGAGCTTTGTTGTCAATCAACTGGCACTCAGCAGCAGGAGTCAAAAATCTTTGCTATTCCTACAATGATTATGAAAGAATGGCATGAAGGCATATTTATAGTTGCTTTGGCTGGTTTAGTAGTCTTATGACACCAATGAGCTACAAGTGAGTGTGGTTTCATCTCTTCGCCCTATTAAACAAAACAGGCCTGTTCTCAGAAAGCACAGAGAGTGTCTTGTTTTCATGCCATTCTTCTGAGCATTTCTCTCGCCCAATTCATTGTCCGTAGTTTTGGCTCCAATTCACTGCTTATTCTTTTGACTGTAGCAATGTTTTGTTAAATTCAGGTTACAAGTTCCCTGTTACCTTCTTTGGAGGCTTTTGGAAAAATTGGTGCTTAATTAATTTTACCACAATTCAGCCAGAATGTCCCCTTTTCTTTTCCTGAATGGGGATTTTAAAGTGCCTATCTCAAGCTGCTGCTTAAAAAAAGGATGATGCCTCTTCATCATTTTGCATGCATTTTCAATCATAAAAACTTACTGCATTTCTTTTTTTCTTAATTACTTAGCAAGTTAACCTAAGTAGATTGTCAGAAATACCACTGAGAAAAACATACAAAAATGTTTTTCAAAGGCAAAATGCCGAAGAAATAATCCACTCAAATCGCAACTTTTCATTTAGCGTTAGCCATATATTAGCTCATTATATATTTTATTCTTACAGTACAAGTTAGACTATACATACTACGGATACACAGGGATAAGAAATTTTTCTACTTATTGCTGCATTGAAGCTAAAAGAAAGAATCCCTTAAAGCATGTTCAGAATGTATGTTCACCTCCTACAGCTGGGATTGCCATGCATAGCTGCCACTACATTTTATGTAGTATAAAATAATGTTTAACCTTAATCACATTTTACTGTGTTCCTTGATTTTCATTACTAGAGCTTGCCAGTTATTTGAATTTTAATCATCAGAGTAATGTAAGTAACATAGTGGAAGTTATTGATGTTTCTTCTTTTAGATTTAAAATTACGCTCATCTTCTAATTCAGCCTGTGTCAATATCTAATATCTAATATCTGTGACAAAGAGAAAGCACTAATTCGTCCCTCTCCTTTGCATATTTGAAACCATTCTGTTTTACCATATTCTATCTAGGCTATGGCTTCCAATCGTGTATAATATAGTTTCATATGAGAGAAATTGCTGAAGTAATACAAAAAAGCTATCAAAAGGGCATCCTTATAAAACATTTAATCCAAGGTGTAAAATTATCTACCTATACCATAAATTATTGTAATTTAAGGCTGGAGCTCCACCCTTCCACCGCTGGAGCAGCTGACCATCCATCCATCCAGATCAGCTGTTCTTTGGCTGGCCTGCAGGCATCCTCAATCAGCTGATCGTAAGCTGATCTGCAGGCCTCCACGATCAGCTGATCATCGGCCAGCCTGCAGGCAACCATCAGCTGATTGTCGGCTGGCCTCAGGCAGACAGAATCAGCTGGTTGTTGGTTCTGCCATGCTTGTGCCGCTCACCACCTCCAATGTCCACCGATGGGCTTTGTGACGCAGTGTGTACCCCACCACCCACCTTCCAAGCTAGGGGTCACTTCCCCCCAAGTATGGCAACCCCGAGATGGCATGTGACACTCTCACTGTTTCGGGGTGTTGACACACACATTCTGAAGCCCTAAGGAGACCCATCCTACACTCTATAAGCTACTGTTTTATAGATGCTGGCATGCAATTTAGGATGCATGCATTCAACCCTTTGAATGGATCTTATGTCTGAATAGATGTGCATGCGTTGTAGTTAAAGTAAGAATAAACTTGTTACAAAATAAAATTCTGAAATACTTTTGAAAGATACAACATTGAACTGAAACTCTTCAGACTTAAATATTAATACTTAGTTCCAATAACTGGGAAGAAAGTAACTCATATTCATGAGTTCGCAGAAAATTTCCAGGATTCCCATATCAGAATAGTCTGTGATGTCATAAATTGCATATAAAAGTGGAAAAATTATGCACTATAATATTTCCAAACACAGTGATCAGTTAATTTTTGAGAATGAAAACTGGGAGTATAAAATAAATTACACTATCATACATTAAATTAAACTAAAATAGTAAAGTTAAAGGAAAAGCAGAATATATATATATATATGTGTGTGTGTGTGTGTGTGTGTTCTCTCTCTCTCTCTCTCTCTCTCTCTCTCTCTCTCTCTCTCTCTCTCTCTGTGTGTGTGTGTGTGTGTGTACATACACATATATAATTTATATTTCGCCCAATCGGGCTTTTGAAAGCACATGTGCTAAAATAAGCCTCCCCCCCCAAAAAAATAAGACCTCCCAAAAAATATTTAAACACATTTTTAACCAGGAGGATAACTGTATTCTCTTGGGTTCCGTTGCACCTCTCCACATCATTAGGAATGTCTATCAGAATGGATTCCTTCATTCTTTGGTCTTATGCTGATGAACGCAAGTTACCATTACACTTCAGACTTCTTTCATTAGTATAAATGATCTTTGAAATGGCAGAATATCAGGCTGATATATCAGCTGATACTTTTACAGCTGATAAAATTTGTGGTAAATGGGTTCAACATGTTATTTCAATTCTTTTTTCAATTATTCTCTTAAAAGTTTCTGAAACTGCCCCTCCTCTACTAAGGAAAGGAGAATACCAGAGCTGTTGAGTTTGTCTTGTTTTTTCTTAGGAATGAGTGTGAATTTTTATTTCCTTCTTTGATAGGAAATTCTTTGACTTTTCATTAAATCTATGAAGTAACTTTAGATTTAACTAAATATTTCATGTAGGAAAAATGAAACAGAGATTTGAGTGCTGTGTATTCACTGACATTGGCTGTGCTGTTTTAGAGTTATATTTTGACAGTTCTTTATCTTTAGCAAATGTTTTTCAGGTAGGTCAACAAGATCTTTTCCATGTTAGGAATAGCTATACCAGTTGAATTTCATCTCTAACCATAGTGAGGTTTTAATTTGCTTTTTGCTTTGATTTACTGGCAAGTTTCTTTCTAAATGCAGGAAAAAGCAAAACTGACAAGTCTTCCACTTCTGGTTTGCTGCATTCCAGTTTTTCTAAAGGCTTTCAAAAAGGATTGCCCTAATATATTTGTTCTGAGATAGAAAAGCCCCTCCCACATTTATAGAAAGGTAGGTAGGTAGGTAGATATATATTTTTTTATTTAAATGTTGCTATTTATAGGGTCTGTGAGTAATCTAAACATTTTTAATAGTCTCAGAATCTGGCTTTCCTAAAGTTCTACAGTGTAATAGTCTCTTCTGCTGTCTATTAAACACATTATATAGTATGGATAACAGTTATTTTCTTCACCCATTTCTCCCACTGCCATCTTGTCATCATCTTTTTTGTTTTTAGCACATGCACAGAAACTTTCATTCTAATGTTCCCATACTGGCTCATCTATTCCCCATGGGCCATCTGTCGACTGTACCTCTTGGGAATTATTTTTTTCCTTCTCTATCATGATCTATTATTGATCATGTTTGGCCTTAAGTAGTTTTCTTTATTAGGCAGTTTATCACCCCATTTTTCAGCAAGGAGAGGGAAATTTACACATCTGACTATAAATCATTTATGAGGCTACTGGGCTATTAATGTATTTTTTATGGATCGGCAAACAGAAAATAGGAACAAGCCTCTTGGCAGAGTCTCCCTGGCCTGTTTCAATTCCCCTGCTTCCAGCTCAGATCTTGGGTTCTGGAGCAAGCAGATTCCTCCTTCTGCAGAGATTACCAGCAGTTCACAGTTCCCCAGAGCATCTGCATTGCTGTGTTAGCAAAGGAATGCAGGCTGCTGTGGCTGGCTGCTGTGCTGCTGACTGTACTTGGCACCAATCCACAACACAGTGCATCTTTGCTGACTTGGCTCAGCTTGATGAATCTGAACAGAGAAAGTGGCAGCAGGGGTGGGTGAAGGAAAAAGTAAGTGATAACAGTGGTAGCGGTTTTGCATTACTACTGCCTTTAGCTCCCTGGGAGGAATGCTAATTAGACATCTACCCTTCGTGCTTTATGTCACTGGTTTAACTTGAGATTTTGCAGCCTCTCTAAATTATTTTCTGGGGCAGTTTGGTTCTCATTAAGAGAAACAGTTTTAGTGTGCATGTGGCCCTACATAGATGATTCCACTTATATTATAATATATCACAGCTGGTCTCGGCTCTTTCCTCTGTGAAATGGAGGAAAGATGACACTGATGCTGTGCTGAAGTGCACCTTGCAAATTCTTTAATCAAAATTAATGAGCACTGAGAGGAAAACAAATTGCTGGAAACAGTCGCTGGATGTAATTGTTCTTGCCATTGTTATCAGTTGCCCACAGTTATTTGGGGAACTCTGAGTAAAAGAGGGTGAGAGGTTTGTTCAAGTGATGTTTTTTTAAAATGAAAATAGGCATAGTTTTTTTAAAAAAACTAGAATTTAAAAGCAGCGAAGGCAAACATAATATATCTATCTACCTGGATAGAAGGCTTTAAGTGATTTCATATTTCTATAAATTCTACTCTATTTGTGCTGCTGAATTGTCATCTTTTTGGTTCTCCTCATGCAGAAGAAAGTTTTAATCATTCAGCTTGACAGGACTAGCAAATACATTTTATAGCTGTATTTGAATCTACAGTTCCCTCCAATATTTAACTTAGTACATTATATCATCTGTATTCAGTGACCCAGTTCTGCTATTAAACTATTAAGGTAACAGGAATCAAAATGTGTCTAAGCAGCACAAATTAATATTAAAAAAGAACTTGATACAGTAACAAAAGAATCCCTTATTTGGCTTGTTTGAGATTTCTGATGATTCTAGATCTCTAATACCGTGTTTTCCCGAAAATAAGACCCTGCCTTATATTTTTTTGAACCCCGAAATAAGTGCTTGGCCTTATTTTCGGGGAGGTCTTATTATTTTGGGGCACGTGGAGGAAACCAGAGGAAATGGTGGGAACCGGCTGTGCATGCATTTAAATATTTTTGGGGAGGGCTTATTTTCAGGGGGGGCTTATTTTAGTGCATGCGCTCAAAAGCCCAATTGGGCTTATTATCAGGGGATGTCTTATTTTAGGGGAAACAGGGTATTTGTTTGGTCTACTCTGGATTATTGTGGAGTTTGAAACATCAATATTTGAAGTGTGCAAATATTGTCTGCCCTGGATCTGTCTTGCAAAGGACATTCTGACTAAAAATTGTACAAACTGCATCTAGAAGAAATAGATTGGAGAGGGTATTGTGTTCAAAAGCATTTTAAAATGTTACCCATTACATTTTTAAAACATATCCATAAGATTTAAACATAGATGCAACAATGTAAGCCCTGAAACATGCCAGATGTGCATCACTCAGGTACATTCATCCTGTAGTTATGGTAGTTGCAGCTGCCTATCAAGAGTGCATCCAATTACAAAGCATAATTGTATGACTGTAACTTTGTTGCTTGTATCCTTATTATTTATATTTATATTGTTTCCTGATTGCTTATTTGTACCCTATGACTATCATTAAGTGTTCTACCTTATGATTCTTGATGAATGTATCTTTTCTTTTATGTATACTGAGAGCATATGCACCAAGACAAATTCCTTGTGTGTCCAATCACACTTGGCCAATAAAAATTATATTCTAATGTGTAAATTGGAGTAAGGACTTTTTCCTTCCAGTGACTTAAACAAAAATACATGATTTCTCTGTTGGTATTACAAAAAAATTCAGGAAATTCTTTTAAATAAGTAGAATCATTTGTTTCTGGACATGTATTTGTGTGAAAAAAAATGCAGTTAATTATAAAAATTGGTCACATAGTTTAAGGAAGTACAGAGATCCAGATTTGAATGCCAAAACGCGATTCAGAGTACATGTGGGAACATGTATCAACTGTTGGGAACATCTTAAGAAATATTACATATTTTGTCAGATTTGTACCCAGGAACAAATACAGCTGTTTTAAAATGTTCCTGTTGGATGCAACACCATATCACGTTTTGCCCTTTAACTTTTTGCATAGCCTGCTAGGAGTGCAACTAGAAACACATTCTTTAATAAAGTCGTAAGCTTAGAAAGTTTGCATTCATTGCAAACTATGGTACAAATATGCAAGATGTATTAGAACTTGAAACTGTAGTAATAAAACATAGACTTTAGTGCAGCTGCTATATTTGATCATGAGCGACTGGGTAATTTATGAGCCAGACATGCTCTCTCAGCCCAGTCTCCTCATAGGGTTGTTGTTATGGGGAAAATAGGAGGAAGACGGTATGTTGGATATGTTCATTGCCTTGAGTTATTTGTAAAAATAATAAAAGCAGTATACAAACAAACAAATAAAATGGCTTCTTTTGCTAATGAGTGCTTTTGCTTGTAAACTTCTTACAATATGAGTGGGGGAACAGGAAGAGCAAATAGCAGTTTGACTAAGTAGTTATTGAAGAACTTTTAGTTTTGTCTTTTTTCCCGTCTTTCTCTTAAATTATTCTATATAGTAGCCAGAATGTGTCAACTGGGCCAAGGTTGGTAAACTCCCAGTTAATGAGTGGTAATGAGGGATGCTGGGATCTGATATTCAATAATGAGTTTTATCCATACATAAGCCATTAATAAACATGCTTGGCCAAGTAGGTTATATGGCCAAGATGAAAAAGATTAGCTAATCCAAAACCAGCCAATGTTTTGATACATTTTGCTCAATCTGTCCCATGTTGTTTAGCATTACATGTAAGCCAGAAACTTTGGCTTGTTTTGCTAACTATTCAGAATTGGATGGTCTGCCATTGTCTGCAATCACAAATAGCAACATGAATTGTACATTTGAATTACAGCTAAATTCTTCATTAAGCAGAAGGAGCAGTGAGAGAATGTACTGTGATTTTGGAAAGTGTTCCTTGTTTTACTTAGCAGCCTTTCTTTATTCATCAAAGCATGAAAAGAATCACTGAGCCTTATCGGTACAGTTGTTACAAAATTCCTCTGCAATCAAATGAAAGTGCAGAGACCTCAAGGTCTAACTCTTTAGAAAAAAATGCTCATTCTCTGGACTTGAATGTTAGATGCTTCAAAAGAACAACATTAACTCTCTCATAATATAACCAATTGGGCAGTAGCATATACAGTGGAGAGGAGAGATTCATGTATGTCACTGAAATTAATGAGGATTGATTAGCATTATGCAAGTTAACATCAATCTAGATGCTATTTTTATTCCTATCAGTGTACTTTGTTTTTATATTTATAGACTTGCTAATAGTATAAAACAACTTCAGAATTGCATTTTGAAGAACAAAGAATTAGGAAAAGATAGGGCTATATAGAAGAAAAAACGGGAATCTCGGGTCATGCAACAAAAAATCTTAAATGAATTGGGCAAGTAGTAATTTTATTTTTATCAAAATTGCATACTTGGTTTTCTTCTAGATATATGGGTTTGTTTTTAAAACATTCTTTTTCATCCTGGGCTACAGGAATCTAAAGCTTTCTAGATTTTATGGAAGTACTACTTCCAAGAGCCTAGCTATTGGTTTTCTGGACTAAAGTGAATGCAATAGCTTCTTAAATTTACAGTTTCCCTGCGTTGGATTGATATGGCAGCTAACGAGAATGAAAGTGGAAACAAAAAAGAAAGGATATAAAGACCAAGCATATACACATGTATTCAAAAATAATTGTACATATAATTAAACCCTTGGTTTTTTTATAGGAAAGTTGACTCTCTCAAGATAATTCTATATGTGGCCAACTAGAGTCAAAAACTTAACTCAATGGCACATAGTAAAATATAACAATATATTGTTAGAATTTTCTGTTACATAGTTTTCCTTTTATCATTTTTAAGGGGAGGTCAGGTTTTCAGAGGTTGCCTGGGCATTATTGAGAAATGCATATATTGTTCTTCTGTTGCTGCCATTCATTTACAACTCCAGATGGGAGCAATTCTGAGAGGCAAGCATTAAAGGAAACTCTCCCCCCCCGCCCCCTCTATATGTTTCATTTCCTGTTGTTTCTCCCCTGAATTGGAACTGCACTTGTTTTTGTCTTAGAGACCATATTCTATAATAGTGATGGCGAATGTTTTAGACACCGAGTGCCCAAACGGCACATGTGTGCATGCCCAAACTGAAATGTGCGAACATGCGCATGCGTGGACATGGACATGTGCATGAATGCACATGTGTGGACATGCACGTATGTGCAGCAGAGACCTGAAGACCAGCTGGCCGGCAGGAGGCGGGGCATCCCAACACCGGCAGCAAGGCAAGAGGTAAGATCTTTTTCTTTCATGAGCTTCTGTTTTGTCGTTTGCAGGGAAACAGAAGCTCACAAAAGAAACACCACGGAGATCTTACTTGGGGTGACGGCGCACATGCCAGCAGAGAGGGCTCTGTGCCACCTCTGGTATGCGGGCCATAGGTTTGCCGTCACGGTTCTATAATGTGACAATAATCTCCTTTGATCTTCTAGAAACACAAAGCTGTAGAAAATTACAGATGCCCTACAGTTAAAGGTTCATGTATGCTAAACTTTCATACAGGTAGACAAGTGCTAATGAGAAGAGGAAGAAAGATGTCAGGACTATTTCCACAGCCTCTTATTAATGCACATGCCATGTCATGAATGGCCTAACCAATATTCTATTCACTGTATTCTATTTAAGTGAACAATTGTTCCTTCAACAACAACCAAATAAAAAGAGCAAAGTAACCTTTCTAAAAGATCAGAGCGCGCTCCAAGAAACCTAATTTATTGCTCCAACTATTTTAAGCTATACTTATCACCTTTCGCACCGAGTTTCTCCTCTTCTGTATCAGTGAACTTGGCATGGAGTGGAAGGTAGATATACTTTCAGTTATCTCTGGGAACAGTGGCCAACTCTCTTCCCAGCAACAGTAGAGAGACTCCATTCTGCTGTGGGAGAGAGGAGTTACACTGTCTTATCATTGCTCACAAAGGCAACAGGGAGTCCAGAGCTCAGCATGAATCAAAGGGGCTTTGATAATCTGGCAGTTCTCCTGTTTTATTTCTGCCAGGCCCAGACATACACTATCAGCTCTATCAGGGTCAGGTGGGAAATAGTACAGATGTATGGGCAATGAATGTGTCTGCCAATACAATTGTTAGTATAATGGTTGCTGATACCTAAGAACCTCTGGGCCACAATAGTTATGTCTGTCTGCTTATTTAGAGTGTTGCATGGCACGTAGGCATTTACTATGAGATGTAAAGAAAATAGCATACTTTATTTTCTGTTGTCTTGTTAGATTCCCTTTCCCAGTTCTAAAGATGCTTAGGTTAGCTTTTTTTTTTTTACTTCTGTACTAAATCAATATCTGAACAAAGGTATTTTAAATGAAAAATATATAGTGAAAATAGGGTCGCTGAGAAACTAAAGGGAAGTATTAGCTTTGCAAATGCAAAAAAAAATAATAATAATGTTTCAAATATACTTAATGGAGAAGTACCTGCCCAATGAGAAATAAGCATGTTGAGTAGCATAGCATAATAATGTCAATGCAATGAAAACTTGAAAGAATACATGGGAGATGGGAGAAGAATGTAATCTTGCCTGGGTTTAAGATGAATTGAAGCATCTATCTCTCCTGCTACATTCATAGACACATTTCAGGTGAAATAGAAACTCTTTTCGGTAACTGCACTTGTGCTTAAGGAGTTCCTGCCAAGAGAGATTAGGTGAGCCCACCTTTTATTATACTACTGCCACAAGCAAGACCCTTTATTTTTTTCTACAAGGCTTTAGGTCTGTAAGTTGCCCTCGCTGCTGAGGTGTTTCCATTCTCTTTTTCTTGTATTTTTTCATTTTATTTCTGTTTTTAATTCCTTACTTATCACTTCATTATTTTATTCTTATTTTTTTAAGATGCCTCAAGTCCCATTTTTAATAGAAATGTGGTCCATTTCTACTACAATCATCTTCCAGTTTATCCTGCCCTATTCACCTGCCCTGTTTTTCTCTAGCTCCAGAGGTTAATATCCAAAAGGAGGATTGAGAACTAATCTAATCTGTCCTAGACTCGCGACTCCTGCTCAAAGAGCAGATGGTCGACACAGCTAGGAGACTTTTTGCACAGCTTCAACTTATACACATCTTTCCTGCATCAGGATTCCCTGTGCTCAATCGCTCAAGCCCCAGTTATTTCCCATCTGGACTATTACAATGCCCTCTACATGGGGCTACCCCTGAAGTACATATGGAAGCTTCAACTAGTACAGAGTGCAATAGCATGAGCAGCCTTTGGGGCCCCTACAATGGCCCATGTTACACTGCTGTTCCACAAACTGCACTGGTTGCCAGTTTGCTTCCAGGTGCAGATCAAGCAGGGGAGGGATTCTACCAGTTCGGACCGGGTCAGGCGAACCGATAGCTCTGACGATCAGCTGGGAGTGAACCAGTTCACTCCGACGATCAGTTGGGCCCGCCCACCCGTTCCTGCACTTTACTTACCTATATCTTTGCAGCTGATTAACACAGCAAAGCGGATTGCCACGCCTCAGCTGTTTTAATTCCCTAGCATTAATGTGGATATTTTCATTCAATTGCGCACACCGAATCACCGAACCAGTTGTTAAGCTGGTAGGATCCCACCACTGAGATCAAGGGATTGGTTATCACCTTTAAAATCTTTCATAATATGGATCCAAGTAACTTGAAGAGCCGTCTCATTCCACTGTAACAAGCCTGCCCCACTCATGTTTGTTGGATAGACGTGCTGCAGATCCTGTCGGTCAAGGAACTCCAGCTGGCAGGATCCAGAAGAGGCTTCTCTGCTATAGTGCTGGCCCTCTGGAAGATCCTGCGCTCACCGTCCTGTTTTCGTGAGACCTGGCTCTGCCAGTTGGCCTGGGGACCCAATGTGGGAATTCCACACTAGAGATGGCTATTAAACTAATAGTAAATTTAAAATTTTGCAGGCTAATGCAGAAATTGGAGGGAATGGATTTTGTTAGACTATTGTCTTTTTGAAATTAAGACACCCTAGAAACTGAGCGATTCACCCCACTTGAGTTAATGCAAATTTATCCTGCCTGTGCCATAACTTTTCCTAAACTTTTAGTCTGAACAATTTGACTAAATTCAGTAATTTAATCTTCATTCATCTGAAATCATTCCATAGCATTTCAGCATGTATGTCAAACAATGTCAATAATTTTTGTTTGCTTTGCTTTTGTTCTTATTTTAGGCTTCGTTATAGGTACTTTAGAAAAAGCTATGGGAATATTTCCAAGTTCAAAGTATGATGAAAAACCCTAAAAATGCCAACAACTGAAAAAAATCCAAACAATCACTATATTTTCCAAAGCTAGTAGATTGCAGTAAATTATTGATTTCTTGCACCAGATAAGTCAGGAACAAGGGGCCCATGTTTTCATGGGTCTTAAATAAAACATTGATCAAAGACAGTTTGACCATGAGTATACATTAATAGGAAATCCCATAAAGAGAACTATTTAAAATTTGATAAGGGAACAAGAGAAGGGAAACATGGGTATCCTTTATGCTCAGAAAACATGACAGACCGTATTCTTCGAAAAACAGCATAACAACTTTGATATACTAGAATTGTCAAGGCTCTGATTGTTATTGTGAGAAGCTAACCCTGTGTTTTACTATGGAAGGAAGGAGATGATAAGGAAGCAACATTAGACATATTTGAGTTTCTAGTCTTTGTTCAAGGCACGAATCATATCGGCATTTAATTACTAGCAGGCAGCAAATTGGCATTGTAACAAGAATTCCATACTTAATAAAGCCATCGAGAAATCCAGCTAAAGCATGCATGCATATAATACTAAAGCTGTATATAGGAAATGGCTATAAAATAGTATAAGTTCTATGAATCTATGCAAAGAAGAAATTGAATCAAAGCATTTATTATTAACATTGTTTCCCAATACATCAAGGCTAGAATGTTAAAAAAAAAAAAAACTCCAGAGGGTTGCACAAAAAGTATTCCACTTTGGTTAGGCTGTTAGCAGCTAAGCCATCTTGGCTCATTACAGGATTGCTCCCCTGTTGCTAATATAAGTGAGTAGAATTCTGAGTGTGTATACAGCAAGCTAGTCTGTTTCCAGGACTGAATTTCACAAAGAAATGGTGCCCAGGATAATACAAGATTTGATGCTTTTGTAGAAAAACAACATAAGGTCAATCCACTGAGAGCAAGCATAGTCTTATTCAGTTTTGATATTATTTTTATTACAAGTATTATTACTAATATTTTTAAACTACACATAACCATGTTCTTTGGCCTCTAGAAGTCAACTTTGGGACATACCATAAGTCATAAATGCCATTCATACTTACGTCATGGTCACACAAAGCTTGCTTGATCATGTTCTAAACATGCTCCCTTAAACTGCTTTCACTGGACAGCACATGGAAATGTTGGTTTCTGTTTCATTTCAATACAAACACAAGGATGATGAGAAAATTGTGTCTGGGCATAAGTATATAAGGGAGTAAATGTGAATATGTGAGAAGCGGGACTGGAAGGGTGCTTCAGTGTGTGTTCTGTATGTGATAGAAAGATTGGGGAAAGTATATCAAATGAAGTTGATTGAGACAATGTGTTTGCAATTGGATTTTCTTTATGGGGAATCTTACAGATAAGAAGTAACTTTTTTCTCCTCCTGTTGCCAGTGAGGTTTTATTATACAAAAATAATTCCTTTTCCAAAAAAACAGAAGGTAACAGCTTCTTTTGGAGATATCTCCTTCCCTCCCTCCCTCCCTCCCTCTCTTATTGCATGAGATTCTTACCATGCCTATAGCTTTTTATGATTTTCTATAAACTTCTTGTCCTGCCCCCCATTTTCTTTTACAGTCAGGGTTGAATTGCCCAAACTGCACTAACAATTAGCGCAGTTTGGGCAATTATCTCACTCCATCCTCAGTCACTCTTCCAACTGTGGAATGCTGGAGATAGTTTTTTTTTTCTCTCAGACTGAGTTATAGCCAACATTTAGCCACCCCAGATTAGATTCCCTTGGTTGCTGTCTGGCATTTATGAGGCTTTGGGATCCAGGATACATTGCCTCTCAGATTTATTAAGGGTATGGCCAAGAAATGTCAAGATGATAATGATAATGCAAATTAGTTCTACCTGCTTTTTATGGACCGTATTTTTCAGAGTACAAGATGCACCTTTTTCCTCCCAAAAGAGGCTGAAAATTTGGGTGTGTCTTATACTACAAATGTAGTTTTTTCGAAGCTTTTTTTCAGCCCTAATGAGGCACTAGTGAGTGAAGCAATCTTCCCAGCTTTGCCTGCTCCCTCGATTCTCTGTTGTGCTTTAACGAGGCGCTAGCCAGTGAAGCGATCTTTTTCAGCCCTAACTAGGTGCTAGCTGAGTGAAGCGATCTCCCTGTGCTTTGCCTGCTTTTCTCATTGCTGCTTCCTCTCAGCAGTGCCTTGGAAGCTTTTTATCCCCAAGCAGGGGTTTAAAAACTGCAAACTAATGTGCTGAAGCTGACCAGACTAAGGACGCTAGCCAGATGAATACCTGGCTGGCAGATATTTTTTCCTATTTTCCTCCCCAAAAACTAAGCTGCGTCTTATACTCCAAAAAATACAGTATATCACCTCATTTCAATTACACTCTAAGATGCTCTGACCTGAATTTCTGCTGGGATTTTGACATCTCTTGGTTCCTGGGTTGGGGTAGGTTTATTACCAGCACTAGCCGGCTGTCGGTGTCGCCGTATAAGCAAGTGTGCCTGTTGGTGTTCACAGCTGTTTTTGTCTCTTTGATCTGTTCACAGTTCTTAGCCACTTGTCTTCTGAAACAGCTCCTGTCATATTTCACCTCCAGTCACCCTCTCTAAACTGGTTTTGGCATTCTCCAAGTTGGCTCTGTCCTTAGTGCCTTTGATCAGCCCAATTCTCATCTCATTTTCCAATGAGTGTTTTCTCCTGATACAACCCCAATCATATGGGGGGGGTGTGCTTCTTTTGCAGCTGGAGCACAGGCTTGGTTCAGCTAATTTGGCTGCTTCAAAATCCAGGAGGGAAAGTTAAAAAAAAGGAAGTGAGAGTCTTGCACAAATCTTGTGGTAAGGTCACCCTTCCAAACTGCTTTTTGTTATCACGGGAAAACCAGCACTTGGCTTTGTACTTCTACCACGTCTGTAGGAGTGAGAGAGAAAGGGCAAATGTGATTATAAAAAAGTTTTCCTCAGTCAAGGCTTTTTTGACATACGAGGGAGGCCTTTACAATTAATTAAGGTGGTCAGGATTGCAAAATCATGCAAAAATCAATTCTCTACAAATGAAATTGCATATATCCAGATCACAGCTAAGCTACAGACTAAGTGTAAATAAAGTATAGCAAGATTTAGATTCTTTTTCCAATAAACCAAGCTATACACTGTGAGCAAGGCCAAAGGAGAAAGAAATTAACTGCACTGGAGATTTCATTTAAACCCACCCTCCTCCCAGACATTCCAGAGCAACTGAAACTTGCCCTTAGTATGCAGGAGTATATGGCTTTTCCTTTTTTAAACAAGTGATTAGATCCATAAGCTTTGCTTTGGAAGTCAATAAATATACTTTTTATGTAACAGAATAATTCTCTAGCCTCTGAGCTGAAGATCTGCCGTGAAATGCTAGTTTTGTTTGGGCATGAATTTATTTTAAAGGAAAAAGCATTCAAACATGTGAAACTACACTTTCACACCCAAAGCTGCAACTTAAAAGCAGTATCATTGCAAACAAATTATTGGATGTTTGTTTAATTATTTATGGAATACGTATTCATATTAGTCTGTCTCAGAAATCATGTTTGTTCTGGGTGTCTTTAGGATTCTATAGCTGCAGTTTTGGTAAACTTAATTCTAAGTTATGGAATAGGGTGTTACCAACTTTATTTTTTTTTTTATCATGTTACAGAGTTGTTGTTTATTTATTTTTTGTATTTATGACTGTCAGGTTTTTAGATCATGCTGTAGATATTTCAAGAGTTTGACATTGTGCAGGACAGTATATATTAAATATATAAATATGTAGGAAAGATATATATATAAGAATTAATTAATGAGTGTAAATACATTCATTCATTACTAATCTCACAGGTGGGAACTTGTAAGGTGTGTATGATTAGCACGTGTAAGATAACATATGGCGGGGGTGTTAAACTCAAGGCCCATGGGCTGGATCCGGCCTGTGGGGTGCTTAGATCTGGCCCGCGGGGCTGTTCTCCTTCCCAAATCTCATGTGTCAAAAGCTGTTTGGGTGCCTTTCCTATTTATCACCCTGTAGAGGTCTAGGACTTTCATTATAGAACATAGCACCTTGGAGATCTTCTAGTCCAGTCCCCTACTCAAGGCAGGAGAATTTACATAATCCTAGTCAAATTGTTATCCAGTTTATTCTTGCAAAAGCTCCAGCGATGGAGCACCCACAACTCCAGGAGGCAAGCTGTTCCATTGATTAATTGTTTCAGTGTCAGGAAATTTCTCCTTAGTTTAAGTTGGACCTCTCTTTAACAAGCTTCCACCCATTACTTCTTGTCCTGTCCTTTGTTACTTTGGCGAATATGCCAATTCCAGGGGTGGAATCTACTTACCTTCCTTACCGGTTCCGAAGTGTACTGAGCATGCGCAGAGGGTAAAAAACACATTACTTCCTGGTTAAAACCCATGCGGGTGGGCGGAGCTTTGCGTCGCCATTTATTTATTTATTTATTTATTAAATTTTTATACCGCCCCCTCTCCCGAAGGACTCAGGGCGGTGAACAGCCAGAATTAAAAACACACAATGCAAATATTAAAATACATTAAAACAAAATTAAATTATCTTAGGCTTCTCCAATTTAAAACCCCTTACCCATAAAATTCACCCAATTAAAAATTTTTAACCCAGCCCGGCTTGCTGAAATAAAAAAGTCTTCAGGGCCCAGCGGAAGATACGGAGGTCCGGGATTAGTCGTATCCCTGGGGGTAGCTCATTCCAGAGGGCGGGTGCCCCCACAGAGAAGGCTCTTCCCCGGGGGGTTGCCAGCCGACACTGCCTGACAGACAGCACCCTGAGGAGACTCTCTCTGTGGGAGCGTGTTGGCCGATGGGAGGTTATCGGAGGCAGAAGGTGGTTTCGTAAATAACCGGGTCCTAAGCCATGGAGCGCTTTGAAGATGAGAACCAACACCTTGAAGCGCACTCGGAAGACCACTGGGAGCCAATGCAGCTCGCGCAGGAGAGGTGTCACATGGGAGCGCCATGTCGCCCCTATAAGTACCCGCGCGGCCGCATTCTGCACCAGTTGGAGCCTCCGAGTGCTCCTCAAGGGGAGCCCCATGTAGAGAGCGTTGCAGTAGTTGAGGCGGGAAGTAACGAGGGCATGAGTGACCGTGCATAGGGAGTCCCGATCCAGAAAGGGGCGCAACTGGCGTATCAGGCGAACCTGATAGAAAGCCCCCCTGGCCACGGCCGTCATATGCTCTTCTAAAGGCAGCCGTGCGTCCAGGAGGACACCCAAGTTACGCGCCCTCTCGGTGGGGACCAATGTCTCGCCCCCAATAGTCAGCGATGGCACCAGCTGACTATATCGGGACACCGGCAGCCACAGCCACTCAGTCTTGGAGGGATTGAGTCGGAGCCTGTTCCTCCCCATCCAGACCCGCACGGCCTCCAGGCACCGGGACATCACTTCAAGGGCATCGTTGGGGTGGTCTGGGGTGGAGATGTACAGCTGGGTGTCATCAGCGTACAGATGGCACTGCACCCCAAAACCACGGATGATCTCGCCCATCGGCTTCACATAAATGTTGAACAGGAGAGGCGAGAGGACCGACCCTTGTGGCACCCCACAAACCAAGTGCCTTGAGGTCGACCTCTGCCCTCCAGCCAACACAGACTGCGACCGGTCGGAGAGATAGGAGGAGAACCACCATAAAACAGTGCCTCCCACTCCCAACCCCTCCAACCGGCGCAGCATGATATCATGGTCGATGGTATCAAAAGCTGCTGAGAAGTCTAATAGGACCAGAACAGAGGAGCAACCTCTGTCCCGAGCCCTCCAGAGATCATCAACCAACGCGACCAATGCCGTTTCCGTGCTGTACCCGGGCCTGAAGCCGGACTGGAACAGATCTAGATAGACGGTTTCATCCAGGTACTGCGGGAGCTGTCGCGCAACCACAGTCTCAACAACCTTCGCCAAGAAGCGAAGGTTGGAAACTAGACGATAGTTTGCTAAAACAGCTGGGTCCAGAGAGGGCTTCTTGAGGAGGGGCCTCACCACCGCCTCTTTCAAGGCGGGAGGCAAGAACCCCTCACTCAAGCCATCACTACCAGTTCTCTGAACCACCAGCCACAATTGCTACCAGATCACCTGATCTGGTCCAAACTGGGAGGATTTCATCCTTGACCGATCCCCTCTTCTCTGTGACAGCCCCTCAGGTATTGGAAGAGAGCTATCGTATCACCCCTAATCCTTCTCTTTGAAAGGCTAGACATACCTAGCTCCCTCGTTCATTTTACTATTTAGCCTCCAGGCCCCTTGTCATCTTTGTTTTGTTTTTTTTTATTGTAAAAGTTTTACAATTACATTTTCACCCCATTTTCACCCCCCTAACCCTCCCCAAACTCCCCAACCCACCCTCCCAAACCCCCCCTGACCCTCCCCTCCCCCCCAGACTTCCATAGAATATCATTATCCCCTATACAAAAACCTTAAACCCCCCCAACCCCCATGTAATTTTTCATCTTCACATAGTTCGACTATTTCTATTTAATATAATATAATACTATCAATGAAAAGCTATTTGATACTTCTTGGTTTGGTATTTGTTCTGCACATAATCTATCCACTTTTTCCATCCACATTCATAAGTCTCTTGTGAGCGATCTTTTAAGTATGCTGAAATCTTCGCCATCTCCGCAAAGCTAGCCATCTTCAAAATCCATTCTTCTACGGTGGGCAGAGCTTCATTTTTCCAATATTTACCTATCAACAATCTCGCTGCTGTAATCATATACAAAATCAACTTTGTTTCATCCACTGTAAAACCCTCAACTATACCCAATAAAAGCAATTGTGGAGAAAATTGGATTTTTTTCTTTAAAACATTCTGCATGACCCACCAAATTTTTATCCAAAAAGCCTTAACTTTCTTACAAGTCCACCAAATATGATAATATGTAGCATCTAAACAATCACACCTCCAACATTTTGGCTGAACATTAGGGTACATATACGACAATTTCTTAGGATCTAAATGCCATCTATAAAACATTTTGTAAAAATTTTCCCTCAAATTCTGCGACTGTGTAAATTTAACATTCTGAACCCAAATTTTTTCCCATGTTTCCAACATCACTGGTTCTTCAAAATTTTGTGCCCACTTAATCATACAATCTTTAACTAATTCAGTTTCCGAATCCCTTTCTAACAAAACATTATAAAGCCTTTTAATATGCATTGGACCTTTCTCTTTTATATGTCTAACCAATTCTTCCTCATGCACCATAATACCAGTTCTTTGGTCCTCTTTCCATCTCAATTGCAATTGATTGTATTGTAACCAAGTTAAATTAATCCCTTCAGCCAACAGTGTCTGTAATGTCTTCAGCTGCCATCTGCCCGCATCTGTAAAAAGAATCTCTTTGTATAAAAACCCCCCGAGTGACATTATATTTGTATTCCACAAAATATGACCAAGATCCAGCCATAACGGTATTTTATAATCCCATTTGAGTCGGTGCTTCTTCCAAACTCTCAGCAAAGAGTCTCTAAGTATATGGCTTTTAAATACTTTATCCACTTTGCTATCATAAAATAAATAAGCATGCCATCCAAATTCCAAATCAAAACTTTCTGCGTTTAGTATTCCAGTCTTTTTTCCTCCAAACCAATCACTTGTTAAAGTCAAAGCTGCTGCATCATAATATAACTGTAGGTTTGGAAGTTTAAGACCTCCCCTTTCTGGAACATCTTGCATAATTTTCAATTTTACTCTTGGTTTTTTCTCATTCCAGACAAACTTGTTCACTCCAGTTTGCCATACTTTTAGTTGTTTATCACTTTTAAGCACCGGAATCATTTGAAACAAAAAAAGAAATCTTGGCAAAATGTTCATCTTAACTGCTGCTATTCTTCCAAGTAAAGACAGCTGCAGTTTTTTCCAAGTCTCCATGTCTTTTTGCACCTCTCGCCACAACACCTCATAATTATTTTGAAACAATTTCATATTTGATTCTGCAACCTGAACTCCTAGATATTTTACCTTTGGTACAATCTCAAAACCTGCCCTCCTTTCAAGCTCGTGTTTACGATCTTGTGTCATATTTTTGACTATCATCTTAGTTTTTTTCTGGTTCAGATTAAAACCTGAAACTTTACCATAGTCTTGTATAATGTCCTTCATCTGGATTATTGATTCCATTGGCTGTGTTAGGGTAACAACCAGATCATCTGCAAATGCCTTTATTCTGTAATCCTCTTGCCTTATCGTTATACCTTTCAAGATATTAGAGTCCCTTATTGTATTTAGCAAGACTTCTAGTGTTAAAATAAACAACAATGGGGACAACGGGCATCCCTGTCTTGTTCCTTTTTCGATTTTAAACTCTGATGTCAGACTTCCATTAATAATAATCTGTGCCTTTTGCTCTTGATAGATTGCTGAAACCGCCTGTATAAATTGATCTCCAAATCCCATTTTTTTTAACGTCTTTAGTAGAAAATTCCAATCCACTCTATCGAAGGCCTTCTCCGCATCCAAAAAAACCAGCACTGCAGAGATCTGTTTATTCTTCTCAAGATATTCCAGTAAATCTATAACTTGCCTTACATTGTCCTTCATGTATCTACCCTCTATAAACCCAGCTTGGTCATCATTAATCACCTCTTGAATTACTGGCATCAGTCTGTTGGCTAATACTTTTGCATAAATTTTATAGTCATTATTTAGAAGAGATATTGGTCTATAATTTTCCGGTTTTTTGGGACCTGCTTGTTCTTTTGGTATCAAAGTAATATATGCTGATTTCCATGATGGGGGTATTTTACCCCCTTGTTGTATATTACAAAATAAGTCTCTAAGTTGTTCCACCATTTCTGCTTGTAAAGTTTTATAATACACTGCTGTCAATCCATCTGTTCCAGGAGCTTTAGCTGTTTTCAATTGTTTAATTGCTGCAATTATTTCCTCAACTGTTATAGGATAATTCATTCTTTCTTTTTGTTGGCTAGTAATTTTTGGGACTCTTTTCTCTTCTAGATATTTTTCTATAAGTCCATTCTGTATGTCATCTTTAGCATATAATTTAACGTAGTAATCTACAAAGGCTTCTTTAATCAGTTTTTGTTGGAAAATTTCTTTCCCCCCAGTGTCAATACTCTCAATAGTCCGTATACTCTGCTTTTTCCTTAAAGTATAAGCCAACCATCTCCCCGGTTTGTTGGCATTACAAAACGTATTATGCTTCGCATATTGTAGATTTGTTGCAGCTTGTTCCGCCAAAAGCATTTGAAACTGATCTTTCAAAAGTTTTATAGCACCACGTATTCTTTCATCTGTTGGGTTTTTAATAAGTAACTGTTCCATATTCTTTATTTCTGCTTCCAGTTCGAGTCTTTTCCTTTGTCGATTCTGTTTATGTTTGAAGTTCATATGAATAAGTACCCCTCTCATATAAGCTTTGCTCGCGTCCCATACTATTTCAATTGGGGTACCCTTATTCAAATTCATTTCAAAAAATTCTTTCATCTGTTTTTTAAGTTCTATTATATTTTTTTCATATCTGAACAAATTTTCATTTAGTCTCCATGACCTTCTCTCAGACTTTCCCATCTCGATTTCTATCCATACAGAGCTATGATCAGTTAAAGTTCTTGGAAATATCTTTGTTCTTTTTGTTTTAATAAGTAAATCATCTGATAACAAAATAAAGTCAATCCTGGAGAAAGATCTGTGTCTATCAGAGAAAAAAGTATAGTCCAGTTCTTTTGGGTTATATATTCTCCAGATATCCTTTAATTCCAAATCTTCTTTCATATCAAAAAAAGTCTGTGGCAGTCTGATCCTTGATTTCGCCAAACTTTTTTTATCTAATTTAGAATCAATTACTCCATTCCAGTCTCCCATTATTAGAATAGATCTATAGTCCCATTGCAATATTTTATTATGTAGAGTCTTATAAAAATGATCCTGTTGTTGGTTCGGAGCATAAATTCCAATCAAAAGAATTTGGCCATTTACTGTGTGCAGTTCAATTGCAACAAACCTACCATCTTCATCTGCTTCTATAATTTTAGCGAACAGTCTTTTATTCACATAAATAACCACACCATTCTTTTTTTCCGAGGTTGAAGCTATAAAGTGTGTTCCTAATTTAGAATTTATCAAATATTTATGATCTTGAGTTCGAATATGAGTTTCTTGTAAACAAATTATTCTCCAACGCGCTGCTTGGAGAATCCAAAGCTTCGGGTTATTCAATAGTCGAGTAGCCTACACTGAGTGTGTTCCTTTAAATTTTTCTTCAGACACGCCCACTTGCTTGACAGAGCCTCAGTTTAGTTCACTCAGTCGAGCCTGTGACACTGTCTGAATTTTTCTCCACTTAGTGACTTGACTATTGTTCCTTCTGAAGCTTTGGATCCTTTCCTATTAGCAGTAGCGGTGAGTGGATTGGGACTACATAGACAGGAAGATCATCTCCTTGTTAGAGAGAACCCGTTTCCTCCCCTGCTTGCCGCCGGCGTGAGGGTTGGTTCCCCAGCCTACCGGCAATACCGCCCCCGCCATTGACTTGCCTCCCTGGGCGGCGCGGAGTTAAGGCCCTGCTCTCAGTGGCACACTCCTTTCCAAGTACTTTCTCAAGACGCTGAATTCACTTCTGAGGCATTGAGCGCATTAAATAAAGCCGCAGAATTGTTCTTTCGCCCGCCGCTATGTTCGCACGCTTGGCGGCGACCAGCGACCGTTCATCCGTCGGCTCATCTGGATTGCGGGCGGCGCCGGGAGTGCCTTTGGGACTCGCGCGCCCTGTTTTTTCCCTCGGGCGCTGAGAGCGGAGACCTGACGGCTCGCGCCCCTTCTCTAATCCAACCTACTCTGCTGGACTGCTCATTGCCGATCGCCTAGCAAGGGATCGCAAGCCTTTTCCAGGCATCCGGCTTTTCGTATCATCGAGGGTTCGCGCCATTTTTCCCCTGTCAGAGCTTCTGGCGCGCCAACGGCTCCCTATTCTGCCCGGCAACTGATTACACAGGCGCAGTTCGTCGCTTCAGCCTGACTGTTAAATTTAATTGGACCTTTTCTTCTGCTATTCTGCCCGGCAACTGGTTACACATGCGCAGTTCGTCGCTTCAGCCTGACTGTCAAATTTAAATGGACTTTTTCTTCTGCTGTTTCTTCCAACTCTGAAACGAAGTTTCAAGCCTGACCTTTCTACTTACCTTCTTGCTACTGGCTGTTCCAAGACTGACCTTCTTTACTTACCTTCTTGTTTGCTAACTGTTACTCTTGCGTTACCTTTACAAAAAAAAAAAAAAAAAAAATCTATATATATATATAAGTAAATACTTAACTACTGAATTAAATAAGGCTCACCTGATTGCAATGGCGGAGCTTGAGCTCTCTTCTGATTTTGAAGATGGTCAGTGCTCTCCAGAAAGGCCACTTCCAGATAGGACGCGCAAGGCAACTAAGAAGCGTTCTCATCATCAATCGCCCTCTTCTACAGCTACTTCCTCAAAAAAGTCGAAATCTTCTACTGCATCTGACAGAGACGCTTCCAGGAGACACAGGGCTCTGGAGAGACAGTTTGAAAAGGCACGTAAGCAGTCCCACAGGTCCAAGGCCAAGAACCTGCCCTTTACTCCCTTACCTGTGGCAGAAGCTGAGGCTCTCCCTTCACAGGAGACGGCTAACCAACAACAACTCGCCACACCTGCCCAGCCTGAACACGATTCGGGCTCTGCTCTGGGTTCGGCCCTGCCTATGGGGCCTGTTGACCTTTCTTACAAGGCCTCTATTACTCAAAGAAGACAACCTGAGGCGACATTTACTCCAACCGCAGCCGGATTACGCGCTGTGGTCGCAGCACCTCCTCCACCCCCTGCGTATGACATTCAACGGCTAATTTCTGACACCGTTTCCAAAACCTTAGCGGCAACCGCTCAGCTACCAACTCACTATGTGACCTGGCCCCAGGCACAATTTCTTCCGCCTCCCCCACCACCTCGCTTAGCTCATCAGGCGACCAGTCATTACCAGTCCACCTTGCGTCCGGATTCCTCCCATCATGATTACGGGCGCAGTGGCGAGTCGTCCTCGGAGGAAGATGATGCGGAGCTTCAAGACATGGAGTTATCGGAGGACGAGGATATGCCTCCTGATAAGCCATCATTTTCTGGCCTCTTCCGGCCGTCGCTATTTAAGTCTCTTCTACATAAGGCTAAGTTAGCAACTAAACTGGCTGAGCCATCGACGCAGGTAGATCAACAGGAGCCCCCTTCCCATCATGAGGCCCTGTTTACGGCGCCAAAGACTGAGGCAGATTTCATCCCGTGTCCGCAACTATTCTCGGACGTGGGTCAGCGTTCCTGGGTTTCTCCTGCGTCTCTGCCGGCACCTACAGGTCTTGACAAGAAGCTATATTGCTCGGCACCTAGCTTGCAGGACATCCTTCAGCTGCCAACCGTAGATGCTCCAGTTGCCAATCTCACCTCCTCGTCGGTCATCTCTGGTGACGTGGCTGATGGTCTGCGCTCGGAAGATCGTAAGGCGGAGTTCACCTTCCGACGCACACATAATGCTGCTGCATGGGCTGTCAGGGCGGCTACTTCGGCCTCCTTCTTCAGCCGAGCTACGTTAATATGGCTCCGTCAACTCCAGGAGCGTCTTCCGCCAGAGGACTCCCGCCTCCATAAGGACGTTAACAAACTGGTGGCGGCTACTGAGTATACGGCGGATGCCTCACTTAATGCAGCAAAATTTGCATCTAGGGCCCTCGTGTCCTCGGTTACTTCGCGCCGCTTACTATGGCTAAAAAATTGGAGAGCTGACGCAAAGTCCAGATGGCACCTGGCCTCAACACCGTATAAGGGATCTCGTCTTTTTGGAGACGCCTTAGACCCCATCCTTGTCGAGGACAAGGATAAGAGGAAGGTCATGCCATCTTCTTATCGGAGAGTCGATCGCAAAACCTCAACATACTCTACCAGGCAGCCCTTTCGAGCAGAAGCCGGACCCTCAGGGTCCTTTGCCTTTTCCTCCAGATCATACCCTCAAGGATTCGATCGTCCCTTCGACAGGCCCTCCTTCAGGGACCGCGGCCGGAAGCCTCCAACGACCAAAAGACCTTTCCGTGGAACGGGAGCCCGTTCCTTCAGAAGAGGAAAGTGACTACATTCATCTTCCCATCGGCGGCCGTCTGCGACACTTCCTCACCCAATGGGAGGCCTCAACGACGGACGCCTGGGTTCTGCAAACTATCCGCCTTGGACTTACCCTGGAGTTCCATTCTCGTCCCCCTTCTCGCTTTATACAGTGCCCTCTTCCATCCAATCTACCCAAGCGTCAATTGATGGAGGCGGAAATCCACCACCTCCTCCAAATACGGGCCATAGAACCGGTTCCCCCTCAACATCGGGGGACCGGATTCTATTCAATATTCTTCCTGGTCCCCAAAGCATCAGGGGGTTACAGGGGCATATTAGATCTCAAGAGGCTGAACGAGTTTGTCATCTATCATCAGTTCAAGATGGAGTCTTTACGCTCAATTCTGGCGTCCATTCGGCCTTCGGACTGGATGACGTCTGTAGATTTGAAAGAAGCGTACCTCCACGTGCCCATTCGACCTTCACATCGTCGATTTCTCCGCTTTGCCTACGACAGCAGGCATTTCCAATACAGAGCTATGCCCTTCGGCCTCTCCTCTGCCCCCAGAACCTTTACGAAGCTCCTGGCAGCAGTAGCGGCCCACCTACGTCAACAGCCAGTGCGGCTCCACTGCTACTTGGACGACATCCTGGTCCTCTCTACCACTCCGATCCGGGCCTCCCGGGACCTGCAGATAGTATGCCGTTGCCTTCGTCAACACGGCTTCTCTCTCAACATCCCGAAGAGCCAATTGCAGCCCACTACGCGAATCCTTCACCTGGGAACTGTAATAGATTCGGTGAAGGGCCAGGTATTCTTGTCGGCAGACCGCTGCTCCAGTCTCCAGTCCTTGGCATCTCAAGTTCTGTCTTCCCGACGTGTGGCATTGCTTCTCCTGTCCCGCCTTCTCGGGAAAATGATCTCCTGTCTGCTGGTCGTCCCTTGGGCGAGGTTCCACTCTCGCCAGCTACAGTGGTTCCTCCTGCCCTTTCAGAGGGCCAGGCGGAGCAACTCATCCGCTCGGGTGTCCCTTCCGCCGGAAGTCATTCTGACCCTCCACTGGTGGACTTCCCCGAGCCTGATGCGCGGCTGTTTCTTTCAGAATCTGCAGAGACTTGTAGTAACAACGGACGCCAGCCTCTCAGGTTGGGGAGGTCACCTTCGCTCTCACATTGCTCAGGGCACCTGGTCACCAGAGGAGCGCCTCAAAGGGATCAACTGGCTGGAACTGTGAGCGGTCCGTCTCTCTCTCCTTCGGTTCCAGCAGATGGTGACGGGGCATCATGTCTTGATACGCACGGACAATGTGACCGCAAAGGCACATGTGAACCGCCAAGGGGGAACATGCTCGAGGATACTTATGGAGGAGGCGACTCTTCTACTGACCTGGGCGGAACAGCATGTTCTATCTCTTGCAGCAGAACACAGCGCAGGGTCATCGAACATCGAGGCGGACTGGCTCAGCAGGCAGCATCTGGACCACGCCGAATGGCGTCTCCATCCGGCCCTGTTCGCCGAACTTATTCGCCGGTTCGGCATGCCTCTGGTCGACCTATTTGCCAACCGCGAGAATACACACCTTCCCAGGTTCTTCACCAGGTACCCATGTCCTCAAGCAGAAGGAGTCGACGCTCTCACGTCTCCCTGGCCGACGGGTCTCCTCTACGCCTTCCCCCCCGCCTCTCCTTCCCCGCCTGATTCGCAGGATAGTAGCAGAAAGGGCAAACGTTATTCTGATCGCACCCCACTGGCCTCGAAGGACCTGGTTTGCGGACTTGGTGGACCTATCGGCGGCGCCTCCATGGCGGATACCAGACAACAGGATCTCTCTCAGCCAGGGGGCCATACTGCACCCAGAACCCCAGTGGTTGCAGTTGGCCGCCTGGCGCTTGAGAGGATCCGACTGAGGAAACGCAATGTGCCCAAAAGTGCTATTCCCACTATTCAGGCCTCCAGACGACCGTCTACTTGCCGGATTTACGACGCATCTTGGACTTCCTTCTGTGCCTGGTGCGCAAAGTCCCACTTGGACCCTACGTCTGCCTCCGTTCCTGAGGTTCTGGGGTTCCTACAGGACGGTTTCGATAAGCGCCTCGCTCCCAACACGCTTCGGCGACAAGTTGCCGCGCTGAGTACTGTTCTATCGACTCCCGCAAATCTTCCTCTCTCGCAAGATCCGGCGATACGCGCGTTTCTACGAGGAGCAGCCAACCTACGTCCACCAGTCGTCCATCGCTACCCGTCCTGGGACCTGACTTTAGTCCTGCAGGCCCTTTTACGTCCTCCATTCGAGCCTCTTGCCTCCGTCAGCCTCAGATTCCTGACACTCAAGGTAGCCTTTCTGGTTGCAATTACGTCCGCTCGCCGCATATCCGAACTTGCGGCCTTGTCTGTGCGACAGGACCTCTGTGTTTTTCACACGAACCGCGTTGTGCTGAGACTGGACCCTTCGTTCCTACCTAAAATAAATTCTGCCTTCCATCGGGCCCAGGAATTGATCCTCCCGGACTTCTGCCCGGATCCTCGGCATCCCCTGGAAGCTGACTGGCACCTTCTGGATGTCCGCCGAGCCCTTCGCAGATACATTAAACGGACAGAGCACTTCCGCAAATCGGAGGCGCTCTTTGTTTCCTTTCTGCCCGCCTCTATGGGCCGAAAGGTCTCTTCTACGACCATCGGGAGATGGATTAAGTCTTGCATCTCCCGGGCATATTCCTCTAAGAACAGACCGGTTCCACCAAGGATCCTCCCTCACTCCACCAGAAGCGCCGCCACCACGGCCGCTTGGGCCACTAATGCTTCCGTTGCTGATATCTGCAGAGCGGCTACCTGGTCCTCATTGAATTCCTTCACCAGGCACTACAAAATAGACTCCTTCGCCTCGGCGGAGGCGTCCTTTGGTCGCCGTGTTCTCCAATCTGTGTGTACTTCTTCAGACGCCACTCAGCAGCCAACCCCCCCTATCTGAACTTGCTTGGGTACATCCCGAAGCTTTGGATTCTCCAAGCAGCGCGTTGGAGAACGGACGTTGCTTACCTGAACGTCCCTTCTCGACGCGCTGCTGGAGAATCCAACCCACCCAGCCTGGCTGCTGCGGACTCTTCCCTGACGACTTACGACTACCTCCTTCGTGAACAAAACTGAGGCTCTGTCAAGCAAGTGGGCGTGTCTGAAGAAAAATTTAAAGGAACACACTCAGTGTAGGCTACTCGACTATTGAATAACCCGAAGCTTTGGATTCTCCAGCAGCGCGTCGAGAAGGGACGTTCAGGTAAGCAACGTCCGTATCATTATTAAATTGTCTCAAATATGTAAATAATTTCTTCCTTTTTTGTGGTGAATTTAGTCCATTAACATTCCAAGATAAGAGCCTAATTGTCATCTTGACCTTTCTGAAGCGATGAGCTGCTTTGCCTAACTTCTTCTGAAGTCTTCGGCCTAGCTCCCATGGCTTCACGTTTTTCTTTTATCTGCTTGGAAATTGCACGAGTTATACGCTGGTCTTTAACTTCAGGTATCCCAGCTACATCCAAAACAGCACCAGTTGACAGAATTGGGGAGGGTTCTGACAATGATTCCTCCAAAAGGCCTCCTCCCCGTGCAGCACCCTGCATTTCCACTGGTTCCATCTGCTTAGACTGTTGTGCCCTCTCGTGCTGAGATTGCTTTTCTTTATCACTTTTTATCTCCAACAATGTAGATGTACGTGGGGATGATGATCTTTCTTTAAGGATATTATAATAAAAATATTCCGCCTTCTGAAAAGTATTCAATCGATGTCTCTCTCCATTATATTTCAAAATTATACCAGTTGGGGCATCCCACCGAAATGGTATTTCTTGTTTTTGCAATTCATTCACTAAGAACCTGTACTCTTTTCGATCTTTTAACATCTTAGGTGGTAATTCCTTATAGATTCCAATTTGAGCTCCCTCCACTTGCACAGAGGAAAGAAAGGATCTTTGCAGAATATCATTTCTTATTCTTCTATCAGTAAAGTATATCACCACATCTCTGGGCAATTTTCTTTGTCTAGCAACCCATGAATTCACTCTGTAAATTTTATCTATTTTATAGACCACATCTGCTGGATCAATTTTTAACAATACAGCCAAGGCATCAGAACAAATCTGTCTCAAATCTTGCCTATCATTTTCTTTAATTCCTCGAAGCCTAATAGCAAATTCCATGGATCGGAACTGTATCATTGTAATTTCGTTTTCGACTCTCTCCACTTTGTTATCCACATCTGCAATTTTAATATCAGCATCCTTCATTTTGACATTAACTTCTGATTTAAATTGTTCCAGTTTGGAGTCCACTTTAGTAATGGATTCTGCCAAGTCAGAAACCACATTTGACAATTTATCTGACACCTTATCATAATTTTCTTGTGACTGGCCTATAATTTCCTGGTTCCAGTTTGCTCCTTTTTGTAGATCGGAACAACATCAGCTTTTTCCAGTCTTCTAGTAGTTCCCATGTGGTACAGGAGCTTTTGAAAGATTACATTCAGTGACTCTGAGATTATGTTTGCCCGCTCCTTCAGAACCCTGGGATGTAAACCATCTGGCTCAGGTGATTTGTATTTCGTAAGGGATTCTCTTACTAATTCCTTGCCTATTTTGATTTCTATACCTGTTCAGTCTCCCTCGTTGCTGCTTTTGATAGATTGGGCTTTTTCTTCCTTTTGCATAGAAACAGATGCAAAGAAGGATTTAAGCAGTTCTGCTTTATCCCTGTCCATCACCTTCTTGCCTGCTGTTCCCATTAGTTACAGTACATAGCTCACCTATCATTTCGTTGACTTTAGTCTTGTTCCTTACATGTTGAAAGAAACTTTTATTAATATTATTTTTGGCATTAGTTGCCAGTCTTAGCTCACGTTGGGCCCCAGTTTTCCTGACTCCCTCCTTACAGATTCAGGCTATTTGTTGATATTAAGTTTTAGTTATTATCCCTCTTTCCATTTTTTTATATTTGACCATTTTTTCCCTCATATTGCTGGAGAGCAACCATGCTGATTTTGTTTGGTGTCTTGTTTTTTCTTTCTTAAGTATTATTTTTGCTTGGGCCTTCATTATCTCATTTTTCAGGGTTTCCCAAGCATCTTGAACTGTTTTTCCTTTTACGATTTCTAGCCATGGAATCCTTCCTAGTCTCTCTCTTAGCTTGTTGAAGTCAACTCTCTTAAAGTCTAAAATACTAGTCAGACTTAGTTCAGTTACTTATGGTTGTATTATGGTGAATTCAACTATGACATGGTTGCTCTCCCCCAAAGTTCCTATAGTTTTACCCCCTCAGCCATTTCATCCCTGTTAGTAAGGATAGCTGTCCCTCTAGTTCCCTTCTCTACCTTTTGTATAACAAAGTTGTCTGGTAGGCATGTAAGAAACATGTTTGATCTCCCACTCACTGAAGAGTTTGCTTCCTAGTTGATGTCATAGTAGTAAAGTCCTCCATTACTATAGTGCTGTGTTTCCTTCGCATCTCACCTAACTGATTAGCAAAGAGTTCATTTATTTCCTCCAGTTGGTTGGGTAGCCTGTAAGTATACACATATAGCAAAATCATTTGTTTTTCTTTACACTTTCTATCTGCATACTATGCACTGGGGTAAAAATGTTACTATGGATTCCTCGTGGCAGTAGAAAGTCTTGGAAAGTAAGACAAGGAGGCAGCTTGGTGGTTGCAAGTGCAAGAGAAAAACATTTTTATGTGTGTGCCAGGAAGACAGAAAGTTGATTATCCTATTTGTTACTATATTAATACATCATTGTAAAATGGAGATAGAATATATTAACTTGATCTCTCTCTTTTTAGGTCTAGTAAATCCCTTGGAGGTCTTCATGAATACCAGGAGTGTTGAAGTTGCTCGGGGTCAGACGGCGATCCTGCCCTGTACTTTCACCACTAGTGCTGCACTCACTAACCTTAATGTCATCTGGATGGTCACGCCTCTTTCCAATGCCAACCAACCTGAACAGGTACCAAGTCCTATCAGAAAAACGGATGAGCTCCCTTTTGCCTTTCTTTCTTGTTTAGGCTTATTTCTGCCACATTTCTCCTAATCAGGCTGGTTTTTTTCAACTGTGGAGAAGGCTACACAACTTATCTCTACAGTATATCAGATGAATAAGAGGAATTCTCAATCTTGCATTTCCTTAAGCTTTTATCTGAATCTTGGGGTCATAGCTTTTTTTTTTTGCCAGATTACTTCAGGATATTTTGTAAATGAAAAAAAAAAATACAAGTGAGGGTTAAGGCAGATCTACAAGCTCCATGATTTCTCCAGTTTGAGGGAATACAGAAAGTTGTTGAAATCCATATTTGGAGCTTAGCGCCTGATCATTGGTCTTATGATTTCAGCCATGTGGTACATAGTAGAACTCTTTGTGAGGAAAAATATATGGAGTGATTTATTACTGCTCTGACATGGTAACTAGATCATCATATTACAAGTAGCAAAAAAGCTAGGAAAAATAGGTAGTTATTTCATTACTTTTTTATTGTTAAAACTTTTAATCTGTTTACTGATTCATTCACCTTTCATTTTATTTCACAGTTGATGTGGAATTATGGAAATTATTAATTCTTATTTATTTCCATATTATTATTATTTTTTTACAAAAACCTAACCAGTTTTCTCCTGTCTGTAACTTCAGGCAGGTGCTATCATGCATGCTACTGGTGGGAAACTGAAGGAATTCCAAATAAAATCCTGTTTCTTGTTTGTTTCCATTGAAGCCATGCTGGAGCAGCCTTTACAGCAGGGGAGGGCAATTTTCCCAGGGTCAGGAGTCACAACTTGCTCCCTCAAGCAGCTGGAGGGCTGCAGGTGACATCACTAGGTAGGTGGTGAAGTCACAGAAAGGATTACTGCAGGAACCCCAGTCCTGCTGTAACTTTTGCCTGTGCTATAATGGTTACAGACAGAGGATGACATTCTTTTAAAAATTAGAACCATGCCTATAAAGTTTCAGTTAACTAGAGGAAAGAGCTCTATAGCACTTCCATTATTAATAGCAAATAAATTTGTTTTGTGAATTATTCCTTTTTTTCCAAAGCACACAGTGCTATTACAGATAAACGTAAGAATTATTTTTCAGAATCAATTTCCGCAAAGATTATAGCTATTAGTTGTCTACTCATGCGTGTCATACTAGGTGGCTTGTGAACATAGTACCTTAAATTTTATTGAGGGCTCTTTTCTTCAGTCAGATAACGGTTTCTAGATTCGCGCAAAAGCGGTCATCAAATTGAACTTTTTAAAAAATTGACAAAACTTCTTACGCTGTTATACAACTTCCTCATATATAACCTTGGAGAATTTTAGCCTGTATTTCCCATAACAGCAGACTTTTAAACTGCGGCCCTGTATTCTTCATGCATATACACTGTCACCTGCGGTCAAATTGGCTCATATGATCAATCAATATCTTCAGGAGAAAGAAATGCTTTTTTCACCTTGTAAACACTGATTCCTTAGCACTGCAAATTTAAGTTTGGAATTTCAGGGGAAAAAATTAAAATCCATGGAATTCAATTGGAAGGAACATCTGATTTCAAGAGAATTCAATTTCTTTAAAAATAGGTAATAAGTCTAGGAAGGAATGGCCACAAGAACTTTGATACTTATTTTTCTGTGTTACATTTTGTCTTAGTTCTTCATACAAACTCAGTAATTTGATGCATTTATGCTTATCTCTGTGAAATAGTAAATAATTTTTCTTTAAATTATTTTGTGATTTGGAATCCCATTTTAAACTTTTACAGAAACTCTTTTTTAAGTTGAAACCAACCACTGCCATCTAGTGATCCCTTTGGATTTTTCAGCTTGATCAATTTGGCAGGAGTTTCATTTGACTTTTTAACTAATTTATATTTTCTTGAATTTGGCAATTCTCTAATTTTCAATATTGTACATTTATATTTTAATATATAAATCTAAAGTTATTTTTACACATTTTATGTACTTTTATTACAAAAAGTTTGATTTTGTTTATTTCTTGTGAGATTGGCTGCTACTATAACTTTTTGTGTTGTGTACACAAACACAACATTTATATTTCCCCAATTATATCTATATGATGGTGTGCACACTTTTTGATTATTTTATTCTACTTTTCTATATGCATTTGTATAAAAAAAAAAGTGATCTTTGACCGTAAATAAAGTAAAAGAAATCATCATGAAAACTTCTCCATATCAGAAATAGAAGAAATGGTGTGCAAAACAAGGATCCAAAAACTCAGGTTTATGCTAGACTCTGAAGTGCTTTTAAATCACATCATACAGGTGAGATATTGTAATAGCAATAGCACTTAGACTTATATACCACTTTATAGTGCTTTACAGCCCTCTCTAAGCGGTTTTACAGATTCAGCATATTGCCCTCAACAATCTGGGTCCTCATTTTACCCACCTCGGAAGGATGGAAGGCTGAGTCAACCTTGAGCCTGGTGGGATTTGAACTGCCAAATTGCAGGCAGCCAATAGTCAGCAGAAGTAGCCTGAAGTACTGCACTCTAACCACTGCGCCACCGGGTAATCAGAGCATAATGAATAAATACTTCCTTACTCTAATCTTTAGTTTGCATGATATGGTGCCTTGTCTTTTTCAGGTTATTATTTACCAGGGTGGTCAGATTTTTGATGGTGCAGCCCAGTTTCATGGGCGAGTGGGGTTTGCAAAAACAATGCCAACCACCAGTGCCTCCATCTTCATCAACAATACCAAGCTCTCAGATACGGGAACTTACCAGTGTTTGGTGAATAATCTACCAGACCGTGGAGGACGGAATATTGGAGTCATTGGGCTCAATGTCTTGGGTATGATCTTTCTAAAGTGAATGATAGATTTAAAATATGGAGGTGAACTGATGTACAACTTTCCTTTTAATTTTAATTGTAAGCAAGATTCTAGAACATGAACTGCTCAATGTCTCAGTGGTCCATCAGTTTTGCACAAGAGAGCTAGATAACTATAATTTACCTTAACTCTGTGATTCTTCCCAGTTTCATTCATATCTGAAATAACACAACAGTAAAACAATGGAAAGGGGTTAGAATTAAAATTGGTCTCGCTCCAAAACTGCTATTAGCAACTCAACTCTCTGCATATTTTTTTTTCATTACAGCCACTCCTCATTTAGTGACTACCTTGGTTAGGGACCATTCACAAATATGAGATTAATAAGTATTAATAAAAATTCATTTTCTGCCCAATATGTGCAATTATCAGCAAATTTCAGTTGCCTAAAGCCTGCCAGAGGGTCCTAATAAACTAATTAAGATCACAGAACTGAGCTTGTTAACACAGTTAGCACTTTTTAAAGAAGTGCTGCCTGAGAAAAAAAGCAGGAAGAGAGAGCTTCTTTAACCAATCTTTCTGTCCCATGAGGGGGCAAAAATGGAGTGGGGGGAGGATCAGACATGGCACATTCTAAGAGAGACCTTTGTCTGAATGAGAGGATGGAAACAGTGTCCTTTCAAACATCTTCTCTCTCTCTCCCTCTCCCTCCCTCCCTCACCCCCTCTCTCTGCTTACTTAGTGACCATTTCACTTAGCTAAGTTGTTGGGCAGAGTGTAGTCAGTAAACAAAGATAGGATATAAATACTTGATTACAATTATGATAGAGTAGAGTATAGGAAAGGAGGCACACAAAGCAATTTGGAGATAACAGAATATTGAACTTAGGCCAGTGGTGGGTTGCTCCCGGTTCTGTCCAGTTCTTGATAACTGATAGTGAAAGCAGTGGGAGGCTCCACCCACCTGCCCGGATGTCATAAGGTACGATCGGCGCATACGCAGAAGTGCACACGCGCTCCCATTGCGAACTGGTAGTAAAAGTAAGTAGAATCCATCCCTGACTTAGGCCCACCTTGTTCTGACCCAGCTACCCAAACACGACAAATCCTTTGTAGTTAAATCAATAATTCCTTTATTAGGAGCAACAGCAACCCTGGCAAAAAGTTTCTCTCTCACCACAGGCTAACAAGTCTGTCCGGCAGGGAGATGAATAATATCCCCAGAGCTAGGATGGGGCTTCACTAGCAGCAGTGGCTCTTCCATCCCAAGGATCGGCCAAAAGATTTCCACTACTCTCCTCTCCTCTGCCTTCTGTGCATCTTCATGTCAGATGCTGGACCCAGTTCTTCTTCTTCCTCATTGGCCACCTCCAGACCTGAGGGCTGTTGACTCTCCATCTGAGGGCTCATGGACGGCCCAGGCTCCGCCTCTGTCTCTCTCTCTGACAGCTCCATTCCCTCTTCCCCCTCGGAGCGCTCAGGTTTCCTTGATGCTGACCCTGACTCCCACGCCTCCTTCTCATCTGATTTGGCTGTTGGACGAGGCGGTGGCCGACAGGCCACAACACATCTAGTTTCTGCCGTCATGATTGACAGATGTTTAACATGCTGGTTGATGACATGTTGAAGAGGGTGTACAGTAAAGCCAGCTAGTTAAACCCATCACTGCCTGTTACAAAAGGCCCACTCGCAAACCAGAGCAATACAAAGTTTACAGAGATAGGAAACTGGGAGAATAAAGGCAGAAAAGAATGGCAGTAGAAATACAGGTAGTCCTCGACTTACAACAGTTTGTTTCGTGACTGTTACAATGTTACAAAGTTACAATGGCACTGAAAAAAAAAGAGTTATGACCATTTTTCACACTAATGACCGTGGCAGAATCCCCATGGTCACATGATTTACATTCGGATGCTTCACGTTTACGAGTGGTTGCAGCATCCTGTGGCAACATGTTTGCATTTTGTGAAAAAAATTTTTTTGCCATTTTCAGACAAAAAATGGCGAAAACACCCATTGTATAAAAAAGGCTTCAAACTGACCATGTAGTTTGATAAACAATCATGTAGCTCACTTTAATGACAGTTTTTTAAAAAGATCACAAAATTGAGTTAAGTCACTTGGTGCCTCACTTAAAACCGCAGTCGCTTACGACTAAAATATCAGTCCCATTTGTGGTCATAAGTTGAGGACTATCTGTAGTTACAAAAGTCTTAGCAGGTTACCTTGCCTGTTGCTTCGTTATTAGTCTTCAACATCTGTATCCTCTCATTTTTGTAAAAAAAGCTGTCTATATTTGTAAAGATGACAAGAATGTTAAAAAAAAACCTGTAAATAATCCATGCCATCTTTTATTGTAACAGTTCCTCCATCTGCCCCTGACTGCAGAATTCAGGGTTCTTTGAATATTGGTAGTGATATCACACTGAGTTGTAATTCAGAAGAAGGCATCCCTCGGCCAACTTACAACTGGGAAAGGCTGGATAATGCTCCCAAACTGCCTCCAACATCCATCCAAGGTGACCATTCTACCTTTCTTTCTGTTTATTTTGGACTCCTGACTCATTTTTCTTAATTTATTTTGGTGGTAATATAGTCGTAAGTTTTGCATTTTGCCCCAGACTTCTGCTTCAGTTACTTTGGCAAAGCACCTGATCCAAGCATGTTATGGAAGAGAGGAAAGAAATTAATGTTGTCAATTAATGCTGATATTATCAATTAATGCTGATAATCTGAATGTAAAAACTCATTAAAAGTAACAAGCAAGAGAAGGGAAAAATCTGTTTTGGGTGATAAAAACAACCAAGCCTGTAAAGCATTGGGTGCCCTCTAGTGGAATTCCAATTAGTTTAAATATTTTTATCTATGAAATAAAATAGCTTTGAAGTAATGGTGGCTAGCTATTTTGGCAAATTTGCCAGAAATCCAATGGGTTAAATATTATTATAAAATATGCTATAAAACATAATAGTCCCATCTTTAATTTTTTTTCTTGTAATATATTTTACAGGAATAGTAATACCAGGCAATCAGGTTCATATAGCTAGGGTGACTGTGAAACATCATGTACCCCATAACAACAGGTCATGTGATATCACAAAGGATTTCAGAATTTTGGCAGTACTCTCTGCCTTCGCATGAAATAAATGCTAAAAACATAAAAATAAAACTCTACAGAGGAGAATTCAGGACAGAAATATCAAGGAATAGATGCATGTTATTCTGCTTGTTTCAGGTTTTTTTAAAATAAAAAACATGTTCACAGAAGTCATAAAAGATTACTGTAATAATTCAATTGTTATTTTAAATACGTTTATATTTGATTGTTTCAAGGATTCAGTACTTGGTTTTTGAATGTTCAAAACATCCAAGTATTTGCAACATAAAACTTTTTTTAAAAAAAGTGTATCAGTAAAAATGCAGATAGCAGTCACTTTATTCCAAAAGTCTTATTAGAGACAGACAGACAGATACACAGACAAACAGACATATATTTCATCAGCTGATAAAAAGTGAGTAATGATGGTAAACAGACTTTTCAAAGTGTTTTGCCAAGAATAAATCTATCAGATTTTGTACTTAGAATAGTAATGGTAGATTGTAAATAGGAAGCTTTTGAACAAATCAAGTGAAAACAAAGCCAGAAACATAGGAGAATGATCGGAAAGTTCAGGTAGATTGCAGGAACATAATTTTGATTATTGATCCCAATACTCAGTTGAGATATATGTCTACCCAGAGCTTCTCCTGCTCTCTTCTATCTGTCCCAAAATAACTTTACAAAGTGTTTCCCCTACCCCCACCCCCCCTTTGGGTGAATTTGGAGGCTCTGTATTTGACTGTTAACACTCGTGTGTCTGTTTTTTTGGAACACTATTGAGTGCATTCCAGACTGAACAAAATCCTCAATTTCTGTCAGATTAATCAGCAACATTTCCTGCGCCCTTTTTTCTGACTAAAAGAGAAAAAAAAGTCAGTCTGAAACTAACATTGTTTCAGTGGGAAAGAAGTAATATTCTAATGTTGAACAAAACATACTTCGGGAAAAGATAAAGTTGTTTAAATTTGCTAATGTTCATATGAAGAGATAGATCAGAAGTCAGACTGAAAGTTTCTGTTAAACATACAGTCATAAGGTTCTGTTATATGCTTCTTGCAGAACCTATGTCTATTGTATCACCAAGTTGGGTGATAAGCCAACCATTGGTAGCATTGTTTGGAGGCTATTGGTTATTAGGTATAAAGGCAGCAATGGTTAACAACACACGTGAAATTTAGTTTTTGGGGTTCTTTTAGCTTTAATTTTTAAAATCATGCTGCATTTTTTTAATTGTTTATGCAGTGTTTCATCACATCTTAGAAAGCATCCTTAGAAAAAACTCTAAAAATATACAAAACAAATATCGGAAATCAATACAAATAAAGATAAACAGATTTTTTGCTAGAAGGTGTCTTCAGCAATTTGTAGCCACAACAACAACCACAACAAGATTTTAGCAAAGTCTTAGCAAACAATTACTTCCAATTATAATATCAGTGGCTCCAAATCACAAATACCTATACTACTATAGTGGAAGTGATTGGGAAGATAGACTTTGGGTCAATAAAGCATGGGAAATATCTGTCACAGTGGTGGCGATGGTGGTAGTCTATAAATTGAAAATCGCTCTTCTGAATCAGGTCTAGGACTTTTCGGCTCGAACTCCTGTTTCGGCTTGGTGCTCCTGTTTCTCCACCAGGGTTTCGCCTCCACGTTATTATGCCTCGGCACTTTGGGCCACAGCCCCTCCATCCCAGTCCCTTTGCCGTGGCCCATTCGTCGCAATACAGTTCATGTTGGGCTTTTGGGTGCAGAGGACAGTTCGAAGCCAGCCAATTGGTGCAGGTGCTCGGGGGCTTCGGGAGTAGAACTGACTGTATAAAAAGGAGTTATATTTTCTCTGCAGTGTAGCCTCCGTTTAAGTTTCTTGTTTGGCATTTATGAGCTTAAAAGTATTATTATTGGACCTTACAGATGGAAATGAAGAGGAGTGAGGAGCAACACTAATTCCAATCACTTATCTTTTTCTCTTTCTCTGCTCATGTTCCTTTCAAGCTCCCGTTGAATTCCAGGGAAAGACTGTCCACCCTGACCTGGGGCTCTAGCCCCCCCAGGGATGTTTGGGTAACGGAACTCTTGGCCGGGGTGGGGGGCAGAGCCCCAAGCGTTACTAATGAATACCTTTGCCACCTCTCAGCCCCCTCTTCCACAGGGAGAAGCCCTGGGAACCTCTACAGCCCCCTCCCCCCATCTTTTGTGGCTGGATCTCACCCCCGTGCTGGTCTCGGCCGCCTTGGGAAGCTCCAAACTAACAGAGTCTCCCTCTGAACTGCGGCCCCCACTCTACTCCCAAAGCCCCTGAGCCCCTGCACCGATTGGCTGGCTTCGAACTGTCCTCTGCGCCCAAAAGCCTAGCGTGAACTGTACTGCGACGAATGGGCTGTGGCGAAGGGACTGGGATGGAGGGGCCATGGCCCAAAGTGCTGAGGGATAATAATGCGGAGGCGAAACCCTGGTGGAGAAATAGGCAGCACCAAGAGCTCAAGCAGAAAAGTTCCATTCCGTCTGAATCTTATGGATATGTCAGTACTACCTCCTAGATGGCAAAATGTTTTTTCCAGGAACCAGAGTTCCTTGAACTCTCATTATTCTCTCATTCATTATTTTTTCTAAAGATTTCTTCATAGTACATTATATGCATAGTACTTATAAAATTGATTGGCGTGTTTAGCTAAGCACTTAAAACTCAGGATTAGATCAAGGGGGTTGCAGCAAGGACTGGAAATAATCTTCCTGGAAACATTATCTAAAACTTCCTATGGTCCCAGATTGAGAGACAGATTGCCTGAAGCATTTTGAAAGCTATGTCACTTTCCTCCTACTAAATATTTCATACTGTATAACAAATATGTTTATTTTGCACCCCAAAAATTACTTATATTCATGTATTTGTTGATTTGCAAAACTCTCTTAATTTTAATTAGCAAAATTTAGAATAGCCTTTTAAAATTTGATATTTTTCTGGAAGTTGGAGTCAGAGTGTATTTGCTGGGAAGGCTTGATTAGATGGAGAAAAGGTATGGTTTAATTTAATTTAATTTAATTTAATTTCCAATTTATATACCGCCCTTCTCCCTGAGGACTCAGGGCGGTGTACAGCCAAGATAAAAAACATAGAATACAAATATTAAAACATTTAAAAATATATATAAATTTTGGCCCAAAAGTTAAAAAATCACAGACTAATTAAAAGAATTTAAAAATTTCTTCTTAAGCCAACCCGGCTTGCTGGAAAAGATGGGTTTTCAGGGAACGACGGAAGGCATTGAGGTCATGGATTCTCCTTATCTCCAGGGGCAACTGATTCCAGAGGGTGGGAGCCCCCACAGAGAAGGCCCTCCCCCTGGGGGCCACCAGCCTACATTGTTTGGCTGATGGCACCCTGAGGAGGCCCTCTCTGTGGGAGCACACGGGTCGATGGGAAGTCGTCAGTAGCAGCAGGCGGTCTCGCAGATAGCTAGGCCCTGTGCCATGGAGCGCTTTAAAGGTGATAACCAACACCTTGAAGCGCACCCAGAAGACCACCGGGAGCCAGTGCAGCTCACGCAGGAGCAGTGTTACATGGGAGCGCCATGTTGCTCCCATCACTACCCGCGCTGCTGCATTCTGGATCAGCTGGAGCCTCCAGGTGCTCTTCAAGGGGAGCCCCATGTAGAGAGCATTGCAGTAGTCAAGGCGAGAGGTGACGAGGGCGTGAGTGACTGCACAAGGAATCCCGATCGAGAAAGGGCCGCAACTGGCGAATCAGGCGAACTTGATAAAAGGTCCCCCTGGTAACAGCCGTCAGATGTTCCTCCAAAGACAGCTGCCTTAATATATTTCTGTGGTTGGTTTTCTTAAATTCATTGGTGAGTCTTGATTCACGGGCTGAAATGTTTTCTTTTCTGGAAGAGGAAAAACAAAAGAAAAGGAAAACAATGCAAAGACAAGACAAAACAAGAAAGAAAAAAAAAGAAGAAAAGCTGACTTGTTCAAACACTGTCCTCAGTTTCCTTCTTAAAGTGATAGATTGGTGATAGCTTTTTTTTTCTTTCTTTCTTACTGTGTTCCTTTGGTCTTAGGTTTTCAAAATATAATAACCATCTTTCCGAAGAAAATGACCACTATAAGCTTCTTAAATTTTAGTTCCATTTGTAAGAGATGCTTTCATCTGAAGGTTATTTTGTAATCTGTCTTTTAAGAGCCTTACATTACAACTTAGGTTTTGTTGGATTTGCATTTTCAAAATTCTGGTAAAATGGTTCTTCTTCCTTATATAAATTGCTCTTTAATTTATAAGATTTTATTTATTTTGTTTTTGGTCTGTCCTGTCTAGATCTAGTTCAGGGTACTCTTCTTCTGCGCAATATTAGCTCTTTGTCATCCGGACGTTACCAGTGTATGGCATCTAATGTCATTGGAAGCAGCACCTGTTCTCTTGAAGTTCAAGTGATTACACGTGAGTTAGATTTAGTATCCAGAACTTGTTGTCTTTTATTGGAATCTGTGCAGCTTTATAACTCCTGTTTATATTACTGTTGCAGAATTTCAGGTAATAATCCTTTCCATTGCTTTTTTATATTAGAAAAACCATCAAACCTTATGTATGTTACCAGCAGTGTGTGAAAAGCTGGCATTGTATAGAATGCCTAGGAAATCTATAAAATGCACGATGATTTTAGGCAAAATAGGAAATCTCTGTTATTTTAATATGCTTTCACTGAGGGGAACATCAGGGTTGTCTTTGACTGAGGGGAGTTGGGGTGGGCGTGGTCAGGATGGGTGTGGCCAGCTCAACATCACTCATGTCAGGGGCGCCTGTGGTGGCCCGAGTGCTCTGACAGCGAAAACGGGCTTCTGAGCTTCGTTTTCAGCTGCAATGGCTTCCTGCAACCCTCTGCCAGCAAAAATTGAGCTCCGGAGGGCCACGGGTGGCCCTCCCAAGTTCCATTTTTGCTGACAGAGGCACCGTGGACCGATCCTTTGCTGTTTCCAGGGCAGACCCGCCTGTCAGATCTAAGCTCTCAATGGGCCGGATTCAATCTACAGGCCTTGAGTTTGACACCCCTGACCTAGGCATTATGCAGAAGGACAGGAACTATTCAGGCAAAGTATGAAAAGAAAGTCATGAAAAGGTTTAGGATTAGGGTTAACCCTAAATCTAACTCTTTATTGAGAAGACATATATGAAAATGAAAAATAAAGGATTTTCTTACTGTAAAAAAAACAAGTGAAAAAGACCAGTATTGACCTACTTGTTGCAACAAGGAAGGCTAGAATGGCATTTTAGCAGCAGTATCTTATACTTTGCTGATTTGCCTTTTGGCTAGGAAATGTGTGAAATATTAAGTATTTCATACTTTCCCATTTTTGGCATTCTATAGATTTCCTAGGCATTGTATAAAATCACTAATATCTTACATTGATGGTAACAGATCTAAATAAACTTTCTCTAATACCCTGTTTCCCCTAAAATAAGACATCCCCTGATAATAAGCCCAATCGAGCTTTTGAGCCCATGCATTAAAATAAGCCCCCCCTGAAAATAAGCCCTCCCCGAAAATATTTAAATGCATGCGCAGCTGGTCCCCGCTATTTCCTCTGGTTTCCTCCATGCGCCCCAAAATAATAAGACCACCCCGAAAATAAGGCCAAGTGCTTATTTCGGGGTTCAAAAAAATATAAGACAGGGTCTTATTTTTGGGGAAACTCTTGTATCTTTTTAAGACAGACAGATAATCTCCAATATTTTACATTTCTGCAATATGATTTTTAATATGAATGTCTCTTATGTTCATTTTAAAAAATAGTTATCCACTCTTGCATAGCCTTCCCCAAATATAAGTTCTTGTTTGGGGTTATTGTTATAATTGTTATATTGTTTTTCCTTTTTTCACCCTAAATGATGCATGCTACTGGATTCTGCTATCTGCTGCTACTGCCTATATTACTGCAAAGCCTACTTTGGTAGATTCTACCAATTCACAGAAATTCTGTGGGAAATTTCTTTAACATCCCTAATCTTGCTGGTTCTGATCATCTCTGACCTTTCTTACAGGAAGGTCAGCATTAGAGAAAGGCTTTCTCTCACTACACCAGACATTTATAACAAATGAACTATTATGTGCCTGAATTATAATTGAATTTTCTTGTACAATCTTATTTTTTTTCTTACAAATAGCTGTAAGTGATTTAGTTTTTCAAGGAAGGTCTATTTTCTGCACACATCTCAAGTCTAAATTGCATCTTAGAGCTGTTATTTTAGAAAGAGAAACATAATAACTGTACCACCAAGGCAATATTATTGGGATGTCGAATTGTAACTGCAGCACGGTAGAAAAGTGTAAATTCTCATTTCTGTATTTTGGCTCCAATCCACATCGGAAGGCCTTGGGAAGATAAAAAGACTCGGAGAAATTTTAGTTTAGTAAAACTATATCTGTTTTACTTCCTTGTATATTTCATTGTTTCAAAATCAAATGCTTTTTTCTGTCACGTTTTAAAGAAACTGACACATTTTGTTCTAGGAAACAAAATAAAATCCTTGCATTGTCATAATCAATAGATATGGCTATTTCCAGCAGAGGAAAGATCCTTTCATGCCTGTTGAATGCATCACTACTAAAGGAGAAATGTCTGTCAGTAATCACTGAATAACTATTAAAGTTATGGCAGCCTCATTCACACTGTGCATCATTGCATCTGACTTGTTAGAACAAGAAGGGTGATAGAAAGAGAGACTGAGGAGAGCCTTGGTGTGAAAATGTTCATATACCACTTTGTCTGTGTTCTATATTGGCAACAGACGGGATGCTGATTACCATGGCTGAACTCAAATATAGTCTAATATATGGAGACACCCCAAAACTCAGTCATTCAGTCACTTAGTTGAACACAGGCTGTCTCAGTGGATATCACTTTAAGAAGAAAGTAGAGAAGTTGTTTGCTTTTCTAGGAAAAAAGCAATAAATAAAAATCACACAGACACACATACACAGCAATCCTACATTAGATTAATTTATTAATTAGATTAATATAATTATTAATTTGCCCTATCACCTTATCCCAGGACTTCAGACATTCATATTGGGTTTAAAGCTATTTTGGCTTATGGGCAGATTTCATGGAATAATTTCACTTTGCTAAAAGCTCTCTTGTTTGGATGAATGCCAGAATCCATTCCAAAATGTGCATATGGAAACATTTTTAGTGTGACAAAAGGTTGGGAAGATGTTAATAACCTCTAGTGTTATATCGCAAGTTACAAGAATATGTAAGACAACATCCAGCACATACTCATTCTGTACCAGATTTCTTACACTGAACTTTTCACTCATGGATGCATTTTTGAAAGTGATTTTTAGTTACTTTTAGGAATACAGCTGGTCTTTCCTGATGCCTGCTGTGGTTCTTTGAACATGCTCATGTGTTCTTTCTACTCAGATTTTGCATGTGTTCCATGTCCCACACAGCTAATCCTCGGAATATTGGTCTGATTGCCGGAGCTGCAGCAGCAGGGGCAGTTGTGCTTATTGTCTGCATTGTCTTGGTGGCTGTTACACTCTTTTATTGGAAAAACAAACACAAGGAGGAAGAGGAGGAGGAGATTCCCAATGAGATAAGGTTTGGCCTTGGAAAATACTTTGTCTGCCCTTCCAAATTTCTTTCCTTTCTCCCAAGCAAGATGTCTCCAGGTTTCAAGCAAAAGACATTATAGTAACTTCTCATTTGAGTGTAATGAATCCAAATTAGATGTTACCATACAAGATTCTCATTCCTAATTCTTATAATACTAGTAATGGCATGGCTGTGCAGTGCCAGTTATTAATGGAGTAGGCATAAGTGCAGTGCAAGTGTCATCCATCATCTTTTCTGACACGTTAGAAGTGGGTTACATGCAATATTCCTAGTAAGAGAAGTATAGTTTGTTAATTAGTCATGGCAGTCAAAACAAGCAATAAAGTCTTCAAAAGAAAATAATACCTTTTAATACGCAGTTAATGGCAGTAACATAAGAAATATCCATGGCTAATTTCTGCCTTTTTGTCCATTATCACTGCATATCAGCTTTGACAGAATGAAACCAGATATTGGCACAAAAAATTAGAATGTAAAACTTAGAGTTGTGGTGTCCGTGCTTGCATATTTGAGCAAGAATTTAAAAAGTCAAAAGGATTGGGTGTTGTTGTTTTTTTGCTGCTCAATGTTAATTATTTCATGTGGGCTTGTCAGTAAGCGAGGAAGTGTTCCTGTTTGTCTTGGAAATGAGTGGATATTGAGGAAATGGTGTGAAGGGAATTGTAGTTATGTCTTTCTTTTTTCTTAGGGAGGATGATTTGCCACCCAAATGTTCTTCATCCACAAAAGCCTTCCACGGTGATGCTTCCTCATCTGAAAATGACACTCTCACCTCCTCCAATACCTACAACAGCCGATACTGGAATGACCCCAAAGCAAACCATGCCACAGACTCCTTCACTCACCTCAACAATGACGCACGGCAGGCCTTCTCTCGTTCTGGAAGCACCAATGCCCGTTCTATATATGCTAATGGAGGTCACCCAGCACCCCCTCCACCGAAGACATTGGTAGTGACAACCAATACAGCTCCATCTCCACAGGAGATGGCCAGGAGTAATGGATCTGTGAGTCGGAAGCCACGGCCCCAACACACATGGTCCTATGCTGTAAGCCAAGCAACTCTGGAGAGGATAGGTGCTGTGCCTGTAATGGTACCAGCACAGAGCCGAGCAGGCTCTTTGGTGTAAAAAAATGGTTGTGGTTCTGCGAATTTGTTACAGTAAGCGGGAGTGAAGATGGGCCCAATAAGAGACTCTCCTCTTCCTCCCTGAGATGGAGGGGAAGATCTGTGTTCTTCCCTTACCCCAGTCAACTGAACCCAACTGATGTGATGATCCCTCCTTTATTACCCCACCCTCATGATCTCAGGGGCTCCTCAGCTATGGCTGTATGTGCCAAGGTCAAAAGGAGGCCAATTAAGGCATCAGGGGAAGGAGACCATACTTGCTTTGTAAGGTCTGCTATATGAAATTTCTATTATGGAATTTATAAAGTCCAGAGGTCAGTAGATCAGCTCAGCTGCCTTGGGGTTAGCTCATTGCTGCTTGGCTCGAAACAGATGATGTTGAGGGGGAACTGGTGACATTCTGTCTGTGACTACTGATCTCAGAGGAAAAAAGCAAAGGAAAAAAAAATAAGCTGGGGCAAAAGAAGTGGGAGGGAGGGCAACTGACTTGAGAGTTATATTTTATTTAATTCTTTTTCAGGAGTTCTTTATTTCTATCTTCCTCCCTTCTCCTGCTTCCTGCCATTCTCCAAATTGGATTTTTCTCCCCCTTGCACTAGTTTCTGGATGCTTCTCACATCCCTTGCCACTTCCATGGCAACTCTGGTTGTTTTGGCCTTCTTCCCTGAAGGGCTGCTTGGCATCCGATTGGCCTGCTGCTGCTGTTGTTGCTGTTGTTTGGCTGTTATTGAAAGGAGGGATTTGGGGAGGGCATGGTGTGGGGTTGAAAGCTAAAGCCTCCATTGCTTAACCGAACTGGCTGTGTATTTTCTAGGGTGTGTGGCTGGCATTTCTCAAAAGAGCTAGATTTCCAAAGCTTTTGGCATCTGCATGGCATGTCCCCATATATGGCTGTGTGGGGCTGGCCTGCATGGTCTGGTTGATAGTTTGACCATTCACACATTCAAAGCATTCATTTTAGCCCTTCCTTTACAGGATATCTTGGACTTATTATATTAGGGAAGGAAGGAAGGAAGGAAGGAAGGAAGGAAGGAAGGAAGGAAGGAAGGAAGGAAGGAAGGAAAGGAAAGGAATAGAGGGAGGAATAAAGCAAGAAATCTAAGAGCAGCAGAAAGATGGATTGTGACTACATTGCCCCTCCTTTCTCTTTTCTTGAAGCGTGGTCTGCTCTAAATAGTAGCCCATGGTGACATTTGTAATTTCATTAGCCTTAATTGAATAACAACAACAGAGAATTCAGAAAGAAAGACAAGTGAGTGTCTTCCATGCTTCATACGGAGTTTGGGATCGGGTGGGAAAGGAATACATTTCTGAATACCTCGAGAAGAGGCACAGCCAGGGGCGCATCACTGAATCCTGCTGTCCGCACCTGCCTCATTGATCACTGACACACTGGTCTTAAAACAAACTTCCTTTGGAAGTTCCTAACAGGATTTCCTTCTCTGCACTGACAAAATATATCCTTCTGATCAAAGCCTGGAATTAGGTAGGCCTTCTTCCACTGGCTCCCTTCCACGTTCCAAACTGCACTGGAAATGAGGTTCCTAGAGAATCTCAACTGCTCTTTCACCTCCCATTCTGCTTCACTCTAATTTCATTGCCCCCCTCCCCCTTTCCAAAGGGGTGTTAAGACCATTAGGAGAGCTCTCTGCATAGGCCATATATATACCATCTATACAATGCCATCATCAAGAGAGCCCTCTAGGTTGAATTAGGTTTAAAGCTTAGCTGTGCCTTTTTTGCTTGTTTCTTTTTTTTAAACACCTCTCCTTCCCATTTACTTTCCTTCTCTCCCACCCCTCTCCCCAAAATACTGCTAATGGACTTGCTCCATCAGTTTCAGAGCACACCAGGAAGACAGATGGCTGCTGTATTTATACATGTTTCCTAGGGAGCAGTATCTCTCCTCCCCTATTCACTGCCGGTTTCTCCTTTTAATTATTTGGAAGTTGTGTGATGGCATTGCTGGAGTGGGGATAGCTTAGAAGAAAGAAGAATGGTTTTTTTTTTAAGGTAGTGCAAAAAAAATCCAACATAAACATGGTTTCTCCCTCTCCGCTTTTCTAACAACGGGAAACACAAGAGGCGTTTTCAAGAGATGCTGCTTACAGCAGCCTACAAATAGTGCTCAAAAAGCTCTTCCCTGGTTCTTCTGTTCACTCTTGTCTTTCTTTCTTCTTTCTAATTGTCTAAAAAACAATAAAACTTTTATTCATATAAAAGAGGAAATGGTTGTCTCTGAATTTGGTTATTTATTTGCTTTCTATGTTATATATATATATATATATATAAATACTTAAGGTACCAGGATCATATCAGCCTTTGTTTGCAAGACCTTTCTCTGACCACAGTTGCTGAAAATGGGCACTGCGGTTTCCCATTATTCTGAGAGGGAAACAAGAAAACTGTAATTAACTACTAAAATAGTTAAGGATTTTTTTTTAAAGAACCACAGTCCTGACGCCACAAACTAAATAAAAATCCTCAACCCGCCCACCTATGTTACATGATCCTTCTCACTTTGTATCTTTATCCCACTCCATGTGGCCCTGTATGGCCCACATATCATTATTCTAATAATTCTACATCAGTTTTCAAATGCATACTTTGTGCAACACGAAGCCCCAGCTTCCAGCTAGACCATCTTTGATTAAAACAATCAGATTGGAAACGATGGGGAAAAAACTCTGCCGGAAGCTGCCAAAGAATGGTTGCCAGCCACAAGGACAAGTAGAAATAGAAAGCCACCAAAAAGTTGAGCAGATATTTAGAGCACTGAAAAGCTATAATCATATTGCTGTTTTTTCAAATGCAGCACACCTACATACCATTGTCAGGAAGTTGAATTTTGTACCTAATGTAATAAGCTATTACAATCAAGATGGCAATCAGGCAGTGGGGGGAGGTGGAGGGGTTGTCCCATAGTGTCTTCACATCTTTTGTATGGACATTTATGCATTTATCTTTACACAAAAGAACTACTTGCAGTCAGTGTATTCCTTATGTAAATACCAGATTTGAACTTGTACGAGTAAAAACATTATCCTATACAGAACTTCTGGTAAAAAAGATGGGGGGGGGGCAGTGGTGGGTTCCTACTGGTCCACTTCGGATCGGGCGAACCGGTAGCGGCGGTGGAAGGCTCCACCCACCTGCCCGGATGCTTCTGCGCATGCGCAGAAGTGTTGTGTATGCACTGGTAGCGATTTTGAAACCCACTACTGGGGGGGAGGGTTGTTGGATTTTTTTTTTTTTAAAAAAATGGAGTTAGAAAAAGGGGGGAAATACAAGTTACATTGAAAAGAGACTATTTAGCTGTTGTTTCCTCAAAGGCTTAAATTTGGACTTGTGATTAAAAATGGGCTGAAACAATGTTTATATACAACTAAGAAACGGACCGAAGTAATGTTTATGTACAATTAGCCCCTTATTGCTAATTGCATTATGGAACAGCTGATGGACCACTGTCCAGGAAATGCAAACTGAATGCAAATTTGAATATGATAGGAAGTGTTCAAAACATAGAACTTTTATAAAGCAGAATTGCACCTCTTAACAGGTAGAATAAATGTCCCCACTGTTAAATTTAAATAATACTTTCAGCACTGTGATTGGGTAAGCACAATTTGTTGGCAATCACAGTCTACCAACCTTGTGGAGCTTTCAATTACTTTATTTTCACTCCAGGGTGCCAACTCTGAAGAGCATACGAATTTCCCAGTACATAATTGGAATTAAAACAGTATGATCTGTTAAAAAAAATCAGAGAGTAGAAATATTTGTGTAGAATATTTGTTTTCCATAAGGAATCTGGGTAAATGCCATCCATTTTCCTAAATTTTCACCCTATTTGCAGAACACACTTGTTTGGGGTTTTTTTGCTGAATACCACAATGTGGACACTGATTTTGAACAGGGTTATTGGAAGAGGAAGGTTTTTCCCTTGATCTCCTTACAGTCCCTGCAGATGAGGTAATTGATTCTCCACTTCTAATTCAAAGGTAAAGGTTCCCCTCGCACATATGTGCTAGTTGTTCCCGACTCTAGGGGGCAGTGCTCATCTCCGTTTCAAAGCTGAAGAGCCAGCGCTGTCCAAAGATGTCTCCGTGGTCATATGGCTGGCATGACTAAACACCAAAGGCACACGGAACGCTGTTACCTTCCCACCAAAGGTGGTCCCTATTTTTCTACTTGCATTTTTTACGTGCTTTCAAACTGCTAGGTTGGCAGAAGCTGGGACAAGTAATGGGAGCTTATCCCGTTACGTGGCACTAAGGATTCGAACTGCTGAACTGCCAACCTTTCGATTGACAAGCTCAGCGTCTTAGCCACTGAGCCACTGCATCCCTTAATTCTAACAGGATTAATTCTTAATTAATTCTAACATTAATTAATTAATTCTATCGGGTACAAATGAAGTCTAACATACATAAAATTCTAACATACATACATACAATTGTGTTCTGCAAATAGGGTGAACACCTAGGAAAATTTCCACCCCCTGATCCCAGGACAGTGAAGGTAACTGTTTTCCTGTTGCTGATGATAACACACAGTAATCCCAACCATAGGAAGAGAAAGCTGTAAGGCAGTGTTTCTCAACCTTGGTAGCTTGAAGATGGGTGGACTTCAATTCCCAGAATCCCCCAGCCAGCGTTGCTGACTGGGGGATTCTGGGAGTTGAAGTCCACCCATCTTCAAGCTACCAAGGTTGAGAAACACTGCTATAAGGCAAAGTGAGAGCAGTGGTTCATTTAAGGCAGAGGTCTTCAAACATGGCAGCTTTAAGACTTGTGGACTTCAACTCCCAGAATTGTCCACCCAGCATAGCTGGCTGGAGAACTTCTGGGAGTTGAAGTCCACAAGTCTTAAAGCTGCCAAGTTTGAAGACCTCTGATTTAAGGTAATGGTATTAAACACTAGTGTAGGACATCACCACTTGGATGCCCCAAATTTAGCACCACTTAAATCTGGTTTTTGAAAAAAACATGAAGGCATTCCTGCCTGCCTTGCTGGCACAAGAGCATTCACTCCTTGCATTGCAGTCCCCTTGGAAAGGGAAGGGAAGCAAATCACAGGTGAAATAATGTAGATAAAAGACTTCCTATTCCCAGCTGAATCTCTCCAAGGCAAAAGGAGCCTTGTTAGACCAGATGGTATATCTAATCTGTGACCAGGAACTATATTTTAAAAAAATCTTCAACCTCAGCCAGTCACTATCAAAGGTTTATTTGATAGTGCATTTAAAAGGTACATTTAGGAGTTTACTGATAGATGTGAAAAAGTCTTTGTGCATATGTGCATCACACATCCTTTGGCATGCGTGCAGGTGGAATCAGTCCAGACAGGGTAGGTTCTACCTAAGTAGTTGCTTAATCCTGTTTTCTTTGAACTCACAAATTGGCATAGTCGTAAAATTCTGAGAGGGAAATGAGTCCTTGTTCTGCATAGAACCTAAATGCAGAATGCAATAACACAGTGATTTAAATGTCTCAAGTGAAGCTGAGTTCATTTCCTGAGGCTGTCTATTCCACTGACAAGCATCACTTTCTGTTAGGAAATTTCTCTGCATATTTATCTGAGATGTATTTACCTGCAGTTTCCAGCAATTCTTTCTACACCCAGTCTCTGAAGAGAGCAGAGAATAAGCCAGAATCCTGAGAAGTACCAAATATTCTTTAAGAATAACTTGAACAATTGTTTACAGAAATCCAGATCCCAAATTCTCCAGGTCAGGTTGCCAATTATTCTCTCTCTATGTGTGTGTGCATGTGTGTGTGTGAGAGAGACAGGCAGACAGAAAAAAAGAGCCTATATATATATTACCTATGCTACTACTCCATAGCTTCTACAGATTGTCTGGTATAACAGTTGTAATTGGGACTGGAATGGCCATCGCCAAGTCATATGGTAGCAAAGTGACATAATGTGACCACTTTGTTTAGAGACAGCAATCCTGACATTCCCTATTGCTATCCTTAAAGTGAAGATTTCAGGTTATTAAGAATGTCTCTGGGATTGGCAAGCAGACTGGCAAGCAGGTAAGTGGCTGCTGTTGGGTGGGGTGTATGGGTAGCCAGTGCAGTGTGAGCAGGGCCAGGGGTCGCTGTTGCCAGGGAAGAGAAAGTGTGAGCTCCCAGAGTGACCTGTGACCTTTGTCTGCTGGCTTCCCCATTGATTTTTTCTGAAGGTGATCACATGACTGTGGCAGCTGCAATCATTGTAAATGAAAGCCAGTTGCTAAGCATCCAGATTGTAATCACATGACTCCAGAGATGCAGGGATGTCTGGAACTTTGAGGACTAGTTGTAAGTACCTCTTGTTCAACACTCATAACTTTGAATGTTAAATGAGGACTTCTTTTTTTTATTGAAAAGTTTTTCAAATACAAATTTTTCCACTTTTCCCCCCCTTCCTCCCTAACCCCCCCTCCGCCTCCCCTCCCCCTGTGGCTTCTACAAAATAAAACCCAAATTCATAACAGATTATATAATACTTTACCATCCCTTTACTCCACCCCCCCATAAGCTGACCCTTTCTTTCTAATAATATTATTATATCCCCCTTATACTATACATTTCAAAATAACATTCAACTGTAACATTGTATAATAACTCCTAATTTAGCATAATAATATTATATCCCCCAGTTTAGCAATTTCTACTCATAATCTACCCTTTTCCTCCTCCCCCATACATATATCTCTTAATTCAAATCTTTTATATATATTAATATAACATTTCCAGGCAACCTTCAGCTATAAAACTATATAATAAATCCTAATTTAACATTTATTCAACTCATAGTCTGCCCATTTCCTCCACCCCCATACATATATCTCTTAACTCAAATCTTTTACATATATTCATATCTAAACATAATATCCCTTTTCTTAAACTAAACAATCAATAAGCTAACCTGTCTCCACCCACTTTTCTACAGGACTACCATACATAATAATTTTTAATATCTTTATTCTTCTGCCCACCACTAAGAAGTATTCCCTTATATAAATAAAATCCTCAAATGACTTTAAGCTTGTAATCCATATGATATCTTCTGTAATGTCTTTCAGCTGGATTGTTAACTCCATCACCCATATTAGGGTAACTTCAGATCCTAATTCCAACAGTATGTTTGGTATCTTCAATTACCATCTGCCCCCATCAATAGTAGATGTCTTCATATATAAAAAAAACCACCCGAGTGACTTTATATTTGTATTCCATATAGTGTCTATTGTAATGTCTTTCATCTAAATTATTAATTCCAACCACCGTAATAGGGTAACAACCAGATCTTCTGCGTGCCCCAATCCCATAACTCTCTTGCCTTGTAGCTCAACATAAACGTAATACATTTATCAAAGAATGCAAAATAGATAGTTCCAATCCATTCAGTTTAAGGCCTTTTTCACATCCCAAAAGTACAGCACTGCAGAGGTCTGTCACTCTCCTCAAGATAATATAAACCAATACTTTGCCTCAACTATATTTTCATGTATTCAATCATCTCTTAGATAACTGGCATTACACTGTTGTTTAGTCTAAAAGTTTTTGTTTTTGTTTTTGTAGGACCTGCTTTTCTTGACTTTTTGTGGGTTAGAACTCCATCCTGGTTTCCTTTCCATAAGTTGTATATCAACTGTTTGGTTTCCATGCTGATCTATAACTTGATCTTGTTGGTTTTGCTTTTGTGGCTTAAATCTCCATTCTGGTTTCTTTTCTATGAGTTGTATATCAGCTGATTGATTTCCATACTGGTCTGTAACTTGATAAGTCATCACATTAGAATCCAAAGCCGTCTCTCTTGTATTTATAAATAGTCCAGCTGAGACCTCTGAAGGAGAATCCAGAAGCGGCTCATCTGCAAAGACCTCTATAACTTGTTGTTTTTCCATTACTTCCACCTCCATCTGCTTATCCTGAATTTCTATCTCTTGTTGATTTTGCTTTTCTTTATTCCACTCATGTATTATACATGGAGATGTTGAACCCATTTTGAGAATCTTGTAGTAAAATTCTTCCGCTTTTTCAACAGCATTTAATTGATATCTTTCTCCTTGATATCTCAATATTATACCAACTGGAGCATCCCACCTGAATGAGATGCTTTGTTTCTTTAGCTCAGTCACCAAAAATCCAAATTTCTTTCTGTCTTTTAACATCTTGGGCGGCAACTCTTTATATATCCAGATCTTTCTTCCATTCAGTTGTAGGGTAGAATTAAAGGATTTTTGCACACTATCATTTCTTATTCCTTTATCTATAAAGTAAATCACCACATGTCTAGGCAATTGCCTTTGCTTTGCAATCCAAGAATTTACGCCTTGTCAATCTTACAAGATACCTCCTCAGGATGAACCTTTAAAATCCCAGCCAGAACTTCAGCAGATATTTTTCTTAAATCATCTCTATTATTTTCCTGTAACCCTCTCATCCTAACCGCAAATTCCATGAGCCTGTATTGCATCATTGTAACTTCTTTTTCAATCCCTTGTTTTATACTTTCTACATTGTAAGTGTCGTGATCACCTTCCTTTTTAGACTTTACTTCTGAGCTATTATCTTGAATATTTATCAAATCATTTTCAATTCTTTGTATTTTATTGTCCAAATTATAAATCTTATCATCAACTTCCTCCATTTTAGACTCTAATAACTTAATATTTTTATCCATCTTTATAACTATTTCTGAAAAAGCATTAGTCACTGTTACAATCTTTCATTGCAAATTATCATACTTTAGTTGTATCAATTCTTTAATTTCCTGCCTAATTTTTTCAAGATTCTGGTTCACAATCTCGTCATGTCTTGTCATCTCCTCCAGAACAAATTCTTTTAGGTTAAATCCATTCTTCTGAGTCTGCAAGTTCGAAACTTGTTCACATAGTTTATAAATGGGGGAAACCCCCCCCCCCCCGCTGCTTGTTTGTCTGGCTTTGTTAGTCTCAACGCCATCCTGCCACACAGACAAACTCTTTTTAAAGAAAGAAAACTTCTCTCCAAACAAAGTCAATATCAAATCTCTAAGAGGAAAAAAACATAAAATAGAAATTTTTCTTCTCAATTCTAGCCAGCGCTGTTTATTCTGCTACTTTGTAGCTTGTTAAACTATTCAGATGGAAGGACTTTTGCTTTTGGCTTTCTTCTTCTCAAGCCTCCGCGGTCGCCATTTTAAACTTCTTTTTTCCTTCACTTTTAAGATCTCTTATAAATCATTAAAAATACTTGCGATTTAGGGTCCCAAGTCCAGATCTCATCCTCTTTAATTAAACAATCTGTTGATTTTCATTGAAAGGCTTGGTCTCGTTGCCTGGTTCTGCAAAGAGCAGAGTTCTCCCGAAGCCCGGAGCAGCGGCAAAGAAAATAGGGAGCCTCATCCTGCTTCGTCCCCAAGAGTAAAACAAAAACTCTGGGGACTTCGCAGAGGGCTCTACCTGCCCTCGCCTGCTCTATCTCACATTTCCTTATGGAAATGGATTATTTCGAGCCGCCTTTCAGCTGTAAAGGTGGCTCTTTACGGGCGACGGGGCTGGCGGTCCCAAGGGACCGTCTGACAGCAACGGAAGCCAAACCGGAAGCCCCTTAAATGAGGACTTCTTGTATGTCAAGGTAATTGCTCTTTTTGTGCAGTTATGGCAAATCTCATTGAATGAATTTCAGTTTAATATAACAAATGATTATCATTAAAAAAAACTTATCAAAGCTGAAATTTGATTGTTTTTTTCATCCCATAGTCCATTGTTTTTTCAATGGGTTTCCCATTGGGGATCACATTGGCCTAGGACACGGGTGTCAAACTCACCTTCTCATGCTGCCATCACATGACCTATCACAACATTTTTTTCCCTTCGCAGAGCTGTTGTGTGTATGGCCGTGTGATGCATCCGGCCTGCGGGCCGCCAGTTTGACAACCCTGGTCTAAGAATATGTATTGTCAAAGCAGAACATACATTTATTCATTGTTTCCATGCATGATAAGCTTCACTTGATGTGCTACACCCTAGAACAGCTTATCTGCTACTAAAAATTCTGCAATGTTGCATTGACTCAAGGAAAAGAGTGGGATTTGTAAACTCTCAACAATACAGAACTTCTCAAGAATATATTCTAAAGATGCACAAGTAACAACAATGAACATTTTCATCATAGAAAAAGAATAGATTTGTTGAAAACAAAGCCAGGTTGACTGAACTAAGATACAGTATGATAAGAATTTTCAAATATTTTGGAAAGCATAAAAGAAAGTTATGACCAATTGTCTATTATCTAAATGTTGTTTCCTCCATGCCTTTAATTAGCATATAGGGCCATTGAACTAACATGTAGAAGCAATTCAGCAGATGAATTTATCATTCAATATTGGAACTGCACCTACACTTTTTCTTTGATTTCATTTGTTGTAAATTAATGCTGCATATTAAGATACTGCCATGTAATATAAGAACTCCATAGTAGGAATCCCCAAGTCCGGGCCGCAGATTGATCCTAGTCTGTGGCCCATTAGGAACCAGGCTGCACAAGTGGTGGGCAAGTACACAAAACTTCATTTGTGCATGCACAGGAGTTAGATTGTGCACATGGACCTCACCATCACTGCCACTGCTGCTGCTGCCAGTCCGTGGAGCTGGAAAAGTTGGGGATTTCTGTTCAGGACTTGCTACATTTTTGGATCTGATTATAGAACCAAAATCACATTCTACATTGTTGATTTGGTTTGAAAAGTAAGTTCACACACAGTTGGAAAGAAACAGCCTTACAACTAAAAAAACAACTGTCGGTTAAGAGTTTGCTTGTAAACAAAAAACATTTATTTGTCTTAATTACCTAACACAGTTCTGTAGTCATGATAAATGGACTGTTTCTTCCTACCAAATTCCCATATTCAGCATGTCTCTTTGTATGTAGTGGGCATTCTATGATTCATTGGGATATGTTTCTGTGACCTTAAAAACACAAGGTGTCATTGAGATTTGCCCTCTGGATACAGGCAATAAATTCTTCTTCAAACTCTGGTGGCCTGACATCTGTTGGAAACCCCTAGAACTGCAGAATTATTGATTGGTTATGCCTTGCTAAGTCTTGCAAAGCAAACAAGAAAGATAACTGATGCCTTTACATTTTTGGACTAAAAAGCCTGAGGAATTCTGGGAGTTGAATTCCACATATCTTAAAGTTGCTAAAGTTGACAAACACCGGTCCAGAGACTGGCTTTAAGATGAGGCAGTTTAAAAAGAATGAATAATTTTATCCCAACTCCCATGCCATCAGGAAAGTAAGCCTGACTGAATGAGATAAACAGCTCCTTTAAGGGAGGCAGAGGAAAGAAGGATGCTGTAAGACAGTCTCCAGTCTGTCCTGGTGACATATTCCAAAATCTCAAGAAGAACTTCTAATTATGTTCCCCTTGCATAGAGGGAGCTTTTGATAGGAACAATGTTGGGAAAAGCCCATGCTGCAAGCTCCTATGGATTTTATCCATTAGAGCAGGGGTCTCCAGACTAAGTCCATAAGTCTTAAAGTTGCAAAGGTTGGAGACCTTTAGAGGTCCGTGGATACATTAGCATGTACATCAAGAAGTCATCCTTTGAAGGGTGACTGTAGCATTTTCTTTAAAGGTAATTCACTTTTCATCCCATTTTGGGCTTTATTGGATTTAAGAGAATGACCTTATGAATGAATCCAGAACTGGGAAGAAATATTCTGGTAGGGCAGGACTCCTCAAGGGTGAAATGCTGCTGGTTTGGACTGGATCACCCGATCTGGTAGCGATGACGGGTGGTGGTTCGGAGAACCGGTAGCAAAAATCCCTGCCCCCCCCCTCCACCATGCCCAGATGAGCCACACGATCATCAGAGGCTTTTTTTTTTTTTTTACTTTTAAAAGCATTTTTTCTACAACTTCTTCGGCCAAAAAAATGCTTTTAAAAGTAAAAAAAAAAGCCTCTGATGATTGCGCGGCTCAGCTGGTATCTCAGAGGCTTTTCAAAATATTTTTTTTTCTGCAACCTCTTCCGGGGAAGAGGTGGTTAAAAAAATGCTTTGAAAAGGCTCTGACAATCAGGTAACACAGCTGGGATCGTCAGAGCCTTTTCAATGCTTTAAAAGTCTCTCTGACGATCCCAGCTGAGTTGCCTGATCATCAGAGAAACTTTTCAAAGCATTTTTTTCTGCAACCTCTTCAGCGGAAGAGGTGGTTCAAAAAATGCTTTAAAAAGGCTCTGACGATCCCAGCTGTGTTCCTGATCGGCAGAGGCTTTTCAAAGGATTTTTTTACATTTGCAGAAAAAATGCTTTGAAAAGTTAAAATTAAAAAAAAAAAGTTGGCCACCCCCACCCAGTCACATTACTCCCCCCCAAGCCACGCCCACAGAACCGGTAGTAACAAATTTTACATTTCACCCCTGGGACTCCTAGTGTCCCTCCTTTTCCCAAAAGCTTTTGGGAGAGCACAGGATACCTGTAACAGTGTCAGAGATTTTTTAAATTATTATTTTTATTCCTTCTTTTTCCCCTCTGAAAATGTAGGTAAACATTCTTCCCAAATCTATAATGGAAACTGCTGGTGGGTAGTGGAGCGGAACATTTTAAAAGATATCGTAAAGAAGAAGTTGAGAATTCTCCTATCTTACTAGCAAATTTCTTTGATTTCTCTCAGAAAAAAAATGGGACAGAAATAGAGGAGGGAAATGATATTTATTATCTTTGTTTCTTTCTTCCTGATAAATACATGGAAGACGGGTTCTGTTTAGATGTATTGATGCCTGAGACTGCAGAACAGAAAACATGGTTTATTGAACAAGCCATAGTAAACTCTAAAATTCTTTTTAAACCACAATTAGTATAATTCATTAAACTGATAGTCCATATTAGGATTTAGTGTTATAGTTAAATCCAGCCTGAATGTAGAGATAAGGCCTGTCGGAACTTTGGAGGGCCATTTTGCTTCAATAGGTTTTATGCAAAGAATTGCAAGGTGACATTGAAAAACTATGGCTTTTAATCCCTCCATTTTAAAAGTGACGTGAAATTATCGGGAATGCTGGACCAAGCTCCTAGTGGAACTGCAGGTTCAAGTTTTAAGATAAAAGAAAGCATGGCTGCCCAGAACAGTCGTATATGTACCAGTGTCTGAGTGGATTAAAGCAATATGCAATTGTTGCTATCAGAACTAATAAAATAAAAGAGCCATTAAGTGATACCAGAACCAAATTATCTCTGCAGCCATGATCGGAGGTGATGAGTTGCGAATGTATCCCATATCACATCTCTACTAGGAAACCAGAACATCTGTCAGAACACAGGCTGGAAATGATTTTCTTATGCTGTGAAGGTTTCATTCTCCCAAGTGTGAATAACATTCAATAGCTTGTTCTCCCAGACATAAATTATGCCTTAAACTCTGCTGGTCACTGCTTTCTTTTTATGGTCATTGAGCACATGCCTTTGTCCTATTTCCATGTTCCTATAGCAAGCCTGCTGGTGCTAGCTAGCAGACTCAGGGTTATAGATGATAAATGTTCCATAGTTTGCAAGTCATTTTTCCTTGCTCTCTGATTTAAAATGAAGGACAGAAATATTAGATATTCCCGCTAGAGGTCACTCTCACCATGAGATGTTCAGTCATGCTCTTAAGCAACCAGATGTAAATTGCAACCAGAGTCTGAATAGCAGCCTTTTGAATTTAATTTTGGGGACATGGCTACAGTTCAAATCCCAGTCCATCAAGCTGTGTGTCTGTGATCGCTTAACATACAGCATATGCATCTCATTTCCCTATTTATTTAGCTACTTGTAAACCTAATTTAGATTAAAACTTTCAAAACACTTATTACTGTGGAAAGCTCCAAAGGAAGGGAAGTGTTGACAGTAGTAAACAATTTCCCCCTCAACTGCAAAAGTGCTAAGTTTTCGATTCTCAGATTTCCTTGCACATAAAAATATGGAAGCTTTTCCTGCAATCAGAGTTTTCTAAGTCATGTCCTTGAGATATTGCTTGGTCAACATTATGACCTGCAAGTCTATAATGGCATGTGTTCTCAAATAACCAAACACTAGGGGATGCTGTTGCTTCTGAAATGCCATGAAAACCAAAATCTCAGGAGGTGTATCAAGGTGAATGTATTTCAGAGAGGATGCTGGGCGATACATAAGAAGGTTTGTTTAGCTCAAGCTTGGTGGAAGCCAAGAGATATTCATGATTCAGGAAGGGTGAGCCACAAAGCACAATGATGTCAGGCTGTCTAGAACACACCAAATGTGTGTATCCAATTTCACTTCTACAATTTCAGGACAAAACTGAAGCCACCTTGGCATGGTTTAGCTCCAGACAAGTTAAAAATCATTAGAACGTCCAACAGTCCGTTTAGTGACATGTCCTGCTTCTCAGAATGACCAACAAGTCTTTGAGAGGTGGGAGCATAGGGACAATAATCTTTAATTGTTTTTTTCTAGTGGTTGTTTTTGCAAAACTGCTATGAAGTTGTCTACATCCCTTTTAAATCTGTCCACCATTTTTTTGCAGGCATTTACAACATGTGTTTAGGTGGAAACGGGGATAATGCATGATTCATCTCATACACCTAACTCCTTTGTATATTAATACATTGGGAGTGCAAGCTCTTACAACTGAATTGGTTTGAGATATGGGTAAGGTGAGAGGCAGTTGATGTGGTTAAAGCATCAGACTAGAAAGCAGAAGACTGCGTTCTAGTACTGTTTTAGGCAGAAAGTCAGCTGGATGAGCTTGATTTAGTCCAGTAGTTCCCAGCGTGGGGCAATTTGATTTTTAATGGCAATTTGAACCTTGTTTAAACCAAGTTAGTGGCTTGGTTTTAGGATTGCTCCGCATGAGTAAGGTTCATGTTTTGAGTAAAGTAAGAATTATATGTCACGGGGACAGTGGTGAAATCCAATTCTTTTTACTACCAGTTCTGTGGTTCTGTTCTTTGGGCGTGGCTTGGTGGGTGTGGTGTAGCTTGGTGGGCGTGGCTTGGTGGGCATGACAGGGGAAGGTTTCTGCAAAATCTCCATTCCCTCCCCACTCTTGGGGGAAGGATATGCAAAATCTCCATTCCCACCCCACTCTGGGGCCAGCCAGAGGTGGTATTAGCCGGTTCTCCGAACTGCTCAAAATTTCTGCTACCGGTTCTCCAGAACCTGTCAGAACCTGCTGGATTTCACCCCTGCATAGGAGGGCATCAGGATTTTAGAGATGCTTAGGTGGGGCATGGCCAAAAAAAAGGTTGGGAACCACTGGTCTAGTCACTTTCTCTCAGCCCTAGGAAAGCGGTAACGGCAAACCATTTCTGAAAAAAAAAATCTTGCTAAGAAAATTGCAGGGATTTGTCCAGGCATACTTTCAGAATCAGACATGATTGAACAAAAGAAAAAAAATGATAAGGCTGGTTCCTTGATTGAAGAAGGCTTGTAATGACATTTACCTGAAGGAATTTATAAGCTCCTGATAGTTTTTAGGGTCAAATAGGGGCACAAGATATGCTTTCTATATAGATCGTTGTGTTGGGGAAAGATTTGAATGCTGTCTCTTGCTTCCACCCCCAATTTTTAAGTGGGGCATTCAGAGACTAAATGTTTATTTAATTTCTCTTTTTTCTTTTCTCCATTGCAACATCTATATCTCTTAATAAAAAAACCAAAGGGAGAGACATAAAGGTGGAAGGGGCTTCAGTGGAAGAACAAGTCAGGCAGATGCCTTCTATCTTTCTCCCATAAGTACCTCTGTTGGATTTTCATGTCCTTTATTCTGCAGATAGATGTCATACCGTGTTTCTCCAAAAAGACGACCCACCTTGAAAAGAAGCCCTATCACGTTTTTGAGTGCATGCGATCAAATTAAGTCCCACCTACAAAATTAACCCTAGTTAAGACCCTGCCCACCCCACGGTGCATGACGTAGGGCAAGGCACACAGGTAAAAAATAAGCTAGGGTGGGGATGGAGGGGTGGAGCTGCCCTACTTACCAGGCCTCGCACATCCAGACACCTGACTCGCCTTCTTCTGCAGCAGCTTGCCGCCACTCACATGCATCGCCTTGGCCTCCGTTTTGCCTTATCTGCAGCCAATAACAGAGCTCCGGATCGATCCAGAGCTCTGTTATCAGCTGCAGATGCCTTCTGGCAGGCATCTGAAAGTGGAACAGAGGCCGGGGCGATGAGTGCGAGTGGAGGCAAGCAGCCGCAGAAGAAGTGAACCAGCAGCAGGCTCCTGCTGGGAGGGGCTGTCGGTGCTACCGCCACAAGGTAAGTCTATAATTACAACCCTCCAAAAAGAAGGCCTAGCCATTTGGGGGGGGTGGTCAAAAGAAAATAAGACCTGGCCTTTTTTAAAGAATAGAATAGAATAGAATAGAATAGAATAGAATAGAATAGAATAGAATAGAATAGAATAGAATAGAATAGAATAGAATAGAATTGAATTCTTTATTGGCCAAGTGTGATTGGACACACAAGGAATTAGTCTTGGTGCATACACTCTCGGTGTACAGTACATAAAAGAAAATATACATTCGTCAAGAATCATAAGGTGCAACACTTAATGATAGTCATAGAGAAACAGTCAATATAAATCTTAAGGATACCAGCAACAAGGTTACAGTCATACAGTCATAAGTGGGAGGAGACGGGTGATAGGAACGATGAGAAGGTTTTTGGAGAAACACAGAAGATACAAGACTATAGATGTATGAAGAGATACAGGGAATGATGTGGTATAAATTAGGAATTAGATTTCCTTTTCTATTACATTGCTTAATTAAATTCCATCAAGTTGCCATTGACTCTTAATAATGACATAGACTCTTTCCATGATAATCTACCCTAAACTTGGCCTTTTAACTCTAATAGTGTATTCATTACTGTTGCAATCAGATCTATCCACCTTGCTACTATTCTTTTCTCTTCATTTTTCCTAGCACTATGGACTTCTCTTCTCATAATGTAGCTGAAATATGATTAAGCCTTGACTGAGAACTCTTAAGTTAATTCATTTGGTATCCATTTGCTTGTGTTACATGCTAACAGTGGTATGTTCAAGAATCTTCACCGATGCTAAAATTCAAAACCGTCAATACTTCTTTTATCCTGCTTCTTGAAAGTCCAAATAGTGTCACAAGGAACACTATTGTCTGGATGATTCTAATTTTTGTAAGTATAGCCATGGAATCTGAATATCCTTTTCAAAGCCTTCAGACCAGGGATGGGTTCTACATTTTTTTACTACCGGTTCTGTGGGCGTGGCTTATTTTGTGGGTGTGGCTTGGAGGTCATGTGACTATGTGGCCATGGCTAGCTGGTCACAGTCATTTCTGGAAGGTCCTCGCACTTATGACCAGTCGTCGCACTTACGACCCAACTCATTTGTTTGCTTTTAACACTGATTAGCTGTAGGATGGCCCTTTGAAGCCCCGCGGCAAGAATTTAAACAGTTTTTTTTCCCTCTAGTCATCAGCTAGGACTCAGGAGGCAGCAATAGATTGGGGGTGGGACCAAATAAAAGGTAAGAATAACGTGGGTGGGTGGGTGGGTGGGAGGGCGGGGGGGGGAGAACCGGTTCGGTGACATCATATCATCACCGCTACCAGCTCGGCCGAACCGGACCAAACCGGGAGGAACCCACCACTGCTTCAGACCTACCGTTCCAGACTATGTTTGTGTGTGTATAGTTTGTATATATACATCTATTCACACACACACACACACACACACACCCATACATACACACATATAGTTTTGTAACAACATACCTATTAATCCTGTCTTATAGCTGATTTTTCTTTTAATGGTGAAAGAGGCGCAATCTACCAAACGTTTTTAAATTGACTACTTGGTGACCCATGCTTCAGTCTTTGGGAACTAGCTCCATCAATTCAGAAAATAGGTCTCATTTTTTAATATACCAAGTTGCCTTTTTTCCTAACTTTCTCTGCCCACAAAGCCCTCCGCCCACGGCACAGATTAGATACTGACATTTGTCATTGCCATAAACAGTTGTTTTCTCCCAATTGAGGCTGGGTCTGAAACAAATTTAAATGCCAGGATTAGACTGGGATAATTACTTGAAACTGACTTTGCCCTTGAGCAAAGTTCATTCAATTGCTTTCATTTGCTAATGCAGATATCAAAGCAAGGCACTTTATGATCTCAATACCTTTCTAAGCACTTTGCTTAAGTATTCATTGTGTGATACAAAATACCTGTTGCTGAAATAATTAAGAGAAGGAGTATTGTCACCATATCCCACAACCTTATGTTTTAGCTTTGCAAAAATTAAATGGCATCTCAACCAGAGGTGGGTTTCAGCTGGTTCTGACCAGTTCTGGAAAACTGGTAGCGGATATTTTGAATAGTTCGGAGAACCGGTAAATACTACCTCTGACTGGCCCTGCCCCCATATATTTTCTGCCTCCCAAGTCCCAGCTGATCAGGAGGAAATGGGGATTTTGCAGTATCCTTCCCCTGCCATGCCCACCAAGCCATACCCACAGAACCGGTAGTAAAAAAATTTGAAACCCACCACTGATCTCAACCATTTTTCCTTGCCAATACCTTCTGAAGAAAAATTCCTGTTGTAGAGCAATATTTCTAGTATTTGCAGTGGATCAAAAACATGATATGCTACTAAAATAGGACATAGCAAATTAAAATAGGAATGAAGTCAGATGTCTTATATTGAGGTGGCATGTTGCAATAATTCTTAGGAATATATGGGACCCTGCAGGATTTTTCGTGGGAAGGGTGTACTCTACCAATGAATAGCAGTGGTTTTTCTGTTTATGTATTTACAAGAGGACCATATGGGTGTGTGACAATGTTACTGATTAATAAAGCACGGTGGAAGGAAAGACATTGCTGGATCAGCCATACAGACAATTTGATATTATATAGTCAATGGGAGGGGGGAGGAGTCAAAGAACAATAGAAATATAAATGTAGAAAGGTCATTTTAGTCATCCATATGAAAGTGTTCCTGATAGACAGCTATTTAATTTCTGCTTAGAAACATACAAGAAAGAGGAGATTACCATGAAGATAACTGTTTCCACTATTAAACATCCTGTATCATTTAGATACTTTATTTAATTACTTTTCACATTTCAATCCTACCACAATCAAAGTATTTAATTTACCAGTAACTAGAATTTGTTTTCTTATATGGGGAATTTGCTTTCTCTATATGGTATAATAAATCCAACTCAACAAACCTCAATCTTACCTGAGTCAGGATGGGCAATCTATAACTCACAACATGCAATTTCCCAACACACATTTTCAGCCTCCAGATTATTTCCAGAATGTACCACTTGCCAAAATCCTGATTTTTGGTTTTCCAATTACTTCCTCCCTTTTTCTTTTGTTTAACCAATGGTTAAAATAGGTTTTTTGACCCTCTATAAAACCAAAGGAAGGTACCCCAAACCCTGTAACCTCTTTCCCTTTCTCTTCGAGACCGACTTCTGCCACCAACAGCCTCCCACCAGCCAGTTTGCTCCCACAGAGAGAGTCTCCTCAGGGTGCCATCAGCCAAGTTATGTCGGCTGGTGACACCCAGGGGGAGGGCCTTCTCTGTGGGAGCCCCTGCCCTGTGGAATGAACTGCCCCCGGAAATGCGTAAGATCTCCAACCTCCGTGTATTTCGCTGTGCCCTCAAGACCCTGCTGTTCCGCCAAGCCGGACTATCTATGTAATGATTTTTAAATTGGGTGTTTTAAATTTTGGGGGTTTTAAATTTGAGCCGAAATTATGTAATAATTTAAATTATTTTTAACTGATGTCTGTCTTTGTGCTTTTAATAGGCTGTACACTGCCCTGAGTCCTTCGGGAGAAGGGCGGTATAGAAATAAAATTATTTATTTATTATTTATTTATTTATTTCTCAAAATTGTTGTGCTATGAGCATGTAGCTTTCCTAGCATGAATTTCGAACTGAAAAGGTGGCTTTCACCATCAATCAGGTTGATTTAAATCAAACAGTCCAGACGTAGCCTTTTTATGGCATTTTAAAATAGGAAAGTTATCATGCAATTAGAAAAAAATACTGTGCTCATGAAATTCTTAAACGTATGCGTGTATACAGCATGAGCATTGGTAGTGAGAAAACTTTCATACGTATACATATTTCAGTTACATTTACTGTCTTCACGTTCAGTTGTGGACCCAGACTGAAGAATTTTCTGAATAGTAAAGAACTCTAGTCCTATTTCAAGCTAATTATGAACAAATGGGGGGTAAATCAAGAAGTGTACCTCTCACATTTCCACCTCTTTCATTGTGCTGGAGAAGGAAAACAAACCATGGGTGAAATCTACTTACCTTCCCAACCAGTTTGGAAGTGCACACGCCCCATGCATGTCACTCGCTTCACTCATGCATGGACATCATGTGCGTACATGGACCCTCTGTGCATGCGCAAACCCTTCTGTGCAGAGGGTAAAAAACAGGTTACTTCCTGGTTAAAACTAGGAAATAATGACTACTGGGCAGGTGGGTGGAGCCTTGCGCCACCATCGCTACCAGTTCTCCAAACCACCGGCCGCCATCACTACCGGTTTGGCCAAACCGGTCCAAACTGGGAGCATTTCACCCAGTGGTGGGTTCCCTCCAGTTCTCACTGGTTCTATAAAACTGGTAGTAAAACTGGCGGGAGGCTCCGCCACTGACCCCGACGTCATCAAAATGCTTCTGCGCATGAGCAAAAGCTTCTGCGCATGCGCAGAAGAGCATGTGCGCGAGCAAAGCAAGCACATGTGCACAGCCCTGTTGCAAACCGGTAGTAAAGGTAGGTAGAACCCACCCCTGATTTCACCCCTGAAAAAAATCTGTACTGTAGGTACAGAGAGGAGGAGCAGGAAAAACCACACCCTTTTCTTAGCAAATTATAAGACAATTCATGCAATGTGCTTGCAGTGAATAGGCATTTTCCATTCCCACATGCCTAGAGAAAAACAAGTGCAGACAAACTGATCTTCGTATGGGTGAAATACTGCAAACTAATATTCAGGGCTTTCCGACTTATATAACAAAGATGCTTTCTGGTAAGCAAGTCAGGAGGTAACATCACTTGGCAAAGAAACCCCTGTTAAGAGCATTTGCTGGAAATATTTATTCTTTTTTTCCTGACAAAAAGTGCTGAGTGCATGGATCACATTACACATAGGTTAGCTGATGTAATTTTGGAGTTATGGGAACTATGAAGAGCCTCTATTTCCCTTCAGTACATCTCTTAGGGGAGGGGACTGACTCAGCCTCAAAGGATATTTCTTCTAAATAACACAGGGGGAAAAAAAGTTGTATAGTGACTTCCACAGCTATAACCCAGTGAAAATAGCAACCCTCTTCCTCTGTAAGGAAGCATTCTTCCCCATCCTTCAGATAGGAAAAACAATCCCTATCATACAAATGGAAAGACGCTGAATTAGTTATGGTACACATACTACTATATTTTAAGTTGATCTTTCAGTTTGCAAATGTCTTTGCTGAACTCCTGCGTTAACGACAAGTTCCCATATACAGGAAGTCCTCAACTTACAACAGTTTGTTATTCAAAGTAACAACAGCACTGAAAAAAATGACATGACCATTTCTCACAGTTATGTCCATTGCAGCATCTCCATGGCCACATGATCAAAATACAGAAGTTTGGCATCTGGCAACCATTTATAATGGTTGCAGTGTCTCAGGGTCACCTTTTGTGACCTTCTGACAAGCAAAGTGTCAGATTTCGATGCTATCTCAAAGATTTGCTATCTCCAAACTGCCAATCTTTAAGGAAATCTTCTCTTTATTCGAGTACAGCAACCGGATCATGACTCGTGTGGACAAGACTGACCTTTTGCCCCCCAATCCCTCCCTTTCCGAACCCCAATTCTCTGCTTCTCATTGGCTATCTTCCAAGTCACTCTCCTGACTTCTTGTCTCGTCATTTCACAGGAATGTTCCCCCCCCTCTTCATTTCCACGGAGACCAAGCTTCAAAGGGATTTAGCAGGCAAAAGTCCAGGGCTTATCTCCCTTTCTATGTCAGCGGTGAGACGTTGACACAAAGTCAATGGGGAAGCCAGAGTTACTTAGCACCCGTCTTACTAAACAACTGCTATGATGTACTTAACAAATGTGGCAAGAAAGAAAGATCCTAAAATGGGTCAAAACTCACTTAACATCTCTCTCACTTAGCAACATAAATTTTGGGTTAGATTGTATAGTAGTCATAAGTTGACTACTATAGCTATTTGTATAGCTGTGGAATTAAGGCAAAGGCAGAAAGAAAAGCTGGTGATGGTGGTAGGGATTACTCAAGATCAATTGCATAATTTAAGAAAAGATAGATCTACATAATGAGTGACTCTCCATTCTTATGACCAAGAGTCATAAGAAAATACAATAGGTGATGAGTACATTAAGGTGCTGGCCAGTGGTGGGTTGCCCCTGGTTCAGACTGATTCTATAGAACCGATAGTAAAACCGGTGGGAGGCTCCGCCCACTGACCCTGACATCACCAGAAGCGATCTGCGCATGCGTAATCCTGTTGCGAACCGGTAGTAAAGATAAGTAGAACCTACCTCTGGTGCTGACCTAGAATGAGGAGCCTATGAGTTCTTGTCCTCCCTTAGACATGAAACCTGACTGGGTAACTTTGGACCAGTCACTCTCTCCATTCTAACTTACCTCACAGAATTGCTGTTGGGAAAATAGGCAGGAGAATTAGGTATGTTCTCTGTCTTGAGTTACTTATGTATATAAGAAATAATAAAGCTATTTAGCTGCTGCAAGAAAATTGCACAGGTTATAAATAAGGGCACAACAAAATAGCAACAATGCTACATTGGAATATCTGCAAGAAATACAGCAAGAATGGGTGGGATCACAAAATAGACAAATAAGAAATAAAGAAGCTGAAATGCTTTGGGATTTGAAAATTCAAACAGACAAGCATCTGCCACACAATATGCCAGACTTAACATTTGTTGATAAGAAAGACAAAAAAAGAAATAAAAGTCTGTATTGTGGACATTGCACTACCTGGAGACAGCAGAAGAGAAGGAAAAGAACAGGAGAAAATTGCAAAATACAAAGACCTGCAAATAGAACTAAAAGAACAATTGCAAAAGAAAACAAAGATAGTACACCAGCAGTAATAGGCATCTTGGGTACAATCCCAAAACATCTGGAACACCACTTAATTACTATTGGCATTGACAAAATCATCAGCTAAATTGTCAAAGGTAGCTTTACTTGGATGCGGCTTACATCTTGAGATGATACTTTTAACACCATCAAACAACAACTGACTATCCCACTCCCAAATCCTGTCTAAATATCTGGTTGACTGTGCAACCAAGCATACTAATAATAATGTGTTCAGTGTATATTGAAACAACCGTAACAGACACCAGGCATGCCTTTTCTGAGCAGCTCATGCGGATAGTTCTCAACTTATGACTGGCTGCTTAATGGCTATTCAAAGTTATGACAAACCTTTCCAGACCTTCTTGGAGTTTTGGAGTTACAAGGGCTGCACACATCCCTATGGTCAGGTGATTACATTTTGGGTGCTTGGTAATTGGTTCCCTTTTAAGACCATTTGCAGGCATGTAATTGTGATCCGTGTGGGTTGTTTTGCTATTTTCAGGCATTTTCTTCCAGCTTCCAGAAAAAAACACCAATTGGGTAAAATGGATTTGCTTAATGACTGCTCCATTCACTTAATGACCATCATAAAAATGATTGCGGCTCTGAATCCAGTTACCTGATGCCTCAATTTATGATCACAACAATTTATGACCATAATTATGGGCTCAATTACAGTCGTAAGGCAAGGACTTCCTGCAGTTGTAGGATGCTATCATTGTAGATTTCAACAATTTGTTCTCCCTATACATAAGCTAGCTAAGATGTGCAGAGAGTTAATCAGTTACAGAGTAACATGGTTTCTGTCTAAGCTATTTGATTTTGTTTTCTTGTTTATATATTTCAGTTATTAAGCTTTTCTGATTGTTTGATAATATAAGGCCGAGTGCCTATTATTCTTCTGAATAAAATACAGTTCTGTTACCTGTTGAAGACACTGCTACACTAGTAGCAATAGTTGGAAAAGACAACAAAGGAAATGAACTGTCTTCTCTAAGCCATATGGGAAACAATTGATCCAAGCACTGACTGAAGTTCACTTAACATGGATTAGGCTTCCCCATACATCTGTTACTATTACAGACAAAATTCCACGACTGACATTTTAATTCTTTGAAGCTTTTAGAACTAGTTTGGATTCTAATCAACATTCATAAATTTGGAAATTCAGTAACAATGATATGAGGCATTCAAGATCAGTTAGTAGGGTACACATACAACAGTGAAATGAAATGGAGCATTCATGAACTATAGCAATAGCACTTAGACTTATATACTGCTTCATAGTGCTTTTACAGCCCCCTCTAAGCAGTTTACAGAGTCAGCATATTGCCCCCAATAATCTGGTTTCCTCATTTTACCCACCACGGAAGGATGGAAGGCTGAGTCAACCTCAGATTTGAACTGCCGAACTGCAGCTAGCAGTCAGCTGAAGTAGCCTGCAGTACTGCACTCTAACCACTCCACCATCTTGGCTCTAGCTGATTACCAATTAGTTTCTTGTGCAATTCAAGATATTGGATATCATGTATAAAGCGTTTCATGTAGGATAACACCAGTTCTTTGAGGAACCATCTCTCTCCAGTGCTACAGGTGAAAATATGTTTTACAGTGGAATAATTTATTTCAAAGGCTATGAAATCCCTGGCTTAAATCCCTGGGCTATCATCTTTCAGGGATGGTCGTTGCATCTATATTGCAGTCCCTGCATTGAGCAAGGATTTGTTTCTTGATCCCTCCAAAATCCTTATTAAAGCTATATTTGTGGGGTCCCAAAATACACCAAGCACCAAAAAATCATTTTGTTTAAATGGAAGCTTATATATTGCAAGCCAAAATTGCTTGTTAGTTTGTAATTCCAGAACCATAAATGAAGCAGAAAAGAAACAAAAGATCTCTGGAAGTTACATCCGTTCAATGTAGAGAAAATCATATGAGCAACTTACCCTCCACCATAACTGAAGACCTGGAATAAAAGCAATGGTGGGATTCAGCCAGTTCGCACTACTTCGGGAGAAATGGTTGTTAACTTTCTGAGCAGTTTGATGAACTGGTTGTTGGATGAAATCATTAGGGCAGAGAACCGGTTGTTAAATTCTTTGACTCCCACCACTGGGTAAAAGCCATGTGATACCTTTTTGAAGGAGGATAGGAAGCAAGTGATACACATCTCTGGAAGTGTCACCTGATGGTATTATTGATTGATATGATCTAGAGCGTGTCAGCTCAGTCTGATCAAATAGGATGGGCAAAAAGTACTGGAGAGAGATGGTTCCTCAGAGAACTGGTGCTATCCCACATGAAAGACCAATACCTTAAATACCTTTAAGGTTGTTGTTGTTAGTTGCAAAGTCTTGTCCGACCCATCGCGGCCCCATGGTCAGGCCTTCCTGTCCTCTACCATCCTCTGGAGTCCATTTAAGCTCACGCCTATGTTTCATGCAAAGATGGGCATGATAAAGGACCAAAATGGCAAGGACCTAACAGAGGCAGAAGAAATTAAGAAGAGGTGGCAAAATTACACAGAAGAACTATACAAGAAGGAGCTTAACATCCCTGATAACCACGATGGGGTGGCCACTGACCTCAAGCCAGACATCCTGGAATGCAACATCAAATGGGCCTTAGGAAGTCTGAGCAACAACAAAGCTAGTGGAGGTGACAGTATTCCAGCTGAGCTGTTCAAAATCTTAAAAGACGATGCAGTAAAAGTGTTTCACTCAATATGCCAGCAAATTTGGAAAACTCAACAGTGGCCACAGGATTGGAAAAGGTCAGTTTACCTTCCAATTCCAAAGAAGGCCAATGCTAAAGAATGCTCAAACTACCACATCATTGCACTCATTTCACATGCTAGCTAAGTTATACTCAAAATCCTACAAGCTAGACTCCAGCAGTATGTGGACCGAGAACTACCTTTAAAGCATTTACCTCATATCCAATATGTTAAATTGCAAATAAGCTAACTAGGAACAAGCATAGTTTATGAGTCAAAAGTATTATTATTAATATCTGTGCCAGTGTATTGAGGATCAGCTGAAATTTCCAGGTGGTGCCCAAGGTCAGCTCATATATATATAACATACTGTAATAATCTATATACAGGGTCATCAGTATAGGGGTGATTGTCTGGAGGGCTTTCCATTCTAAGAGAAGGTACAATTTTACTTACCCAGAATGCCTCAGAATCTTTTCCTAAACTTTCTTAGAAAACAATGGTAAGCTGTTGCCCGGTCTTTGGATTGGAGGTATACAGTAGGTAGTAGTCAGCTTATGACCATTTTTACCAACCATTCAAAGTTACAACAGGGCTGAAAAAAGTGACTTATGACAGGTCCTGACACTTACAAACATTGCAACATCCCCACAGTCACATGACCAAAATTCTGGTTGTAGCATCCTGTGGGCTATGTGATTGCAACTTACGACATTAATATTGCTACACCAGTTTTTTTGTATTGTACAAAGGTATATAACTTGCCTTCTCAAAGTAGAAAACATATTAGAAAGGAAGTCTATGGAGATTCTTAGTCATCCAGGTCATGGTTGTCCCAAAGGTGCTTTTTCAAGAGGCAACTGGACTTTCTTGCTTTTTCTTTGAAGACATTTCGCTTCTCATCCAAGAAGCTTCTTCAGCTCTGGCTGGATGGTGGGAAATGGGAGGATTTATACTCCTTGCAGATAGCTGGTCATTTGCATTCTTTTAGAGAGTCGTTGAGGCAACAGTTTCAACAGTTCCAAGAAGGCTCCATGCCCATTTGCACTACTCAGGTTACCTTGATGACACAGATAAACCTCCAGTGTGGCCTCAATGACTCTCTAAAAGAATGCAAATGACCAGCTTTCTGCAAGGAGTATAAATCCTCCCATTCCCCACCATCCAGTCAGAGCTGAAGAAGCTTCTTGAATGAGAAGAGAAATGTCTTCAGAGAAAAATCAGAAAGTCCAGTTGCCTCTTGAAAAAGCACCTTTGGGATTAGAAAGGAAGTGATTCATTAAACAGATCCCCTTTTACTTCCAATGTCTGATCTAGGAGTGTCTGTTGCAAAGCTGTTCCTTAGATATGCCTTTCTGCAAGTACTCCCTCAGGTATTTTACACTACTCCACAAACTTCTGTCAGCAGCTTGAATTATTGCAGGAAATGTTTTATTATAGACTTCACCCCAAAATGTCTAAATTTGGGATATCTTGGGAAGCACATGCCAGCGTGCACTAAGGCAGTGAATAGTAGTAACAGGGCAGCCATGAGAACCAAATGCTACAGTGCTGTGGGATATATTAAGTGTTTAACGAGACACCTGGTCTACCCCAACATGTGGGAGGGGGAATTCTGCTCCCTTTTGCCCTTCAGCTCCAATCCAGGAGCCCTCAAGCAGTCACATTTACGACAAACCATTTTATACCAAATTTATATTTTGCTGATGAACAAATAAAGGGAAAGTAGTATAGATCTAATTCAAGCTTTTTAGCTTTCATCAGTTAGCCATACCCTTACTTGGATTCGAACTTGGGCTTCCCGCATGTTAGGCAGTTGAATTAACCTTCTGAGCCACAAGGTCTCCTCCCTTCATCAGCTTGAGCCAGGGGAAAAATTAAGTGTTTACTAGGACACCTGGTCTACCCCAACATGTGGGAGGGGGCATTCTGCTCCCTTTTGCCTTTCAGCTCCAATCCAGGAGCCGTCAAGCAGTCACACACACACATATAAATATGCAATGCAAATATTGTATTTGTACTTTACTACTGTATTTTAAAATAACCACCAAGCAGCAATAGTAATTGAGGAGTGGGGAAGAGAGACTCATAGTGGAACTTGGCCAAAACCCTGCTTGGATGTTGGACACATTTCACAGAATTAGCTTAAGTTTTAAAGCTTTAAATGCTTTCTACCTGCTGTCAGATGAATCTGCCACACTTTCAACATCTCCTTTTAAGACCGAGATTCTCAAGAATAGGTCACGAGCCTTTGGGGATTGTTAGCAAATTTGAAGGGAGTTGCAATTGGGAGAGGGCTGTGCACCCACAAAGCAGAAACCTTATCAGAACTTGCTCCTGTTCATTCTTGACAAGCCATCTGTCAGTTTGTCCAATCAAAACAGAGATCAAAGCCCAGAGCATTGTCTTGCAGGGCTCCAGATCTGTGTGCACTTGCCAAATAACTTGAGAAGCCATTTCTGTCAGAATTCCCTCCACTTTGCTTGGACAAGCCAGAAACCGGCTCATCCAAGCTCGCTCTGGATCAAATTCTGAACAAGCCTCTAACTCTGCATATGCAAGCCTTATGTCTTGCATGTACAAAGCCGGAGTGCTGTCAGATCTTCCTCCTGCTCTAACCAGACAAGCTGGCAATTGGTTTGCTCAAGCAAAATGGAAGGGAAAGCCTGGAGCACAGACTGACAGAACCCTGGCTTGCTATGAGCAATCTCTGTAGCCCACATATCCTAATTTAGATTGCTGTCAGAATTTGTTCCTGCTCTACCTGGACAAGCTAGGAGCAAAGTTAGAATTTTCTGTACTTGTTGTGAGAAAGAGCAAATAAAAATTTAATATAAATGTGGCTAGAGAAATTGGAATGGCTGTCTGAAAAATGAAAGCTGGTTTTTAATAATTATGTAGAACTTTCTTTCCCGTTTTAAAATATGGGTTAAATTTAATTGATACATTATTTCTCATGAAAATGTTTTATATTCAATGAAATGTTCTGCAATTGTTTTATTGGATATATAGATTAAAATGGATTGATTAAGGGTAAATGGCATATTTAGCTCTTGCCCAACCCTAACCCAAATGAAATAATTCAATAGGTGGGAAGAACTGATGAATCGGCCGAAGAGGTTGTAGAAAAAATGTTTTCAAAAGTAAAAAAAGAAAAGCCTCTAATGATCATGCGGCTCAGCTGGGCATGGATGGGGGGGCAGGAATTTTTGCTACCAGTTCTCCGAACTACCTGCCACCATCGCTACTAGATTGGTTGATCCGGTCCGAACCGGGAGCATTTCACCACTGGTTTCTACCCATTCCACCAAATCTGGCAGCGTAGGCATACTCAAGGTCCCTCAATGAAACAATGTCCCCTAATAGGATTCTGGCTTTTTTGTGTCATGATATTTGTCCTATGGAGTAGCCTTCCCCAATAGGTATGGATAACCCCAATCTTACAGATCTTTTGAAGGCTGTGAAGACCAGATTCTTCCTCTAGGCATTGAGAGCAGGCTCTTGGTTTGGAAATACCAGTGTGGGTGCATGGTGGAAGTGTTTTTAATGAGAGGGCCTTATCCAGGGTTTTTGTTCATTTGCCTGGTTTTATTATTGCTGATGTTTGCCCCGCAGAGCTTTCTTGGATAGATGGGCAGCCTTACAAATTTGATAAATAAAACCAAATAACCCCTTTTAAAATTTGGCATATGGAATGTCCCAGTGGTGGAATTCATTTTTTTTTTTTTTTACTACTGGTTCTTTGGGCGTGGCTTGGTGGGTGTGGTGTGGCTTGGTGGATGTGGCTCGGTGGGCATGGCCAGGGAAGGATATTGCAAAATTTCCATTCTCACCCCACTCCAGGGGAACGATAATGCAAAATCTCCATTCCTACCCCACTCCAGAGGAAGGATACTGCAAAATTCCCATTCCCTCTCCACTCCTGGGGGAAGGATATTGCAAAATCTCCGTTTCCTCCCCACTCCTGAGAATAACATATTGAAAAATCTCCATTCCCACCCCTCTCTGGGGCCAGCCAGAGGTGGTATTTGCCGGTTCTCCAAACTACTCAAAATTTCCACTACTGTTCTCCAGAACCTGTCAGAACCTGCTGAATAGCACCTTTGGAATGTCCATATTCTAAAATGGGCAAATGCTGGATGAAGTATCCTAAAACATCATACTTGATAATGCTAGACTCTTTGTAGATTGTTCCTTCATTCCCAAACAATAGATGAAAATGGTTTTTTCATTACTTTTCAATGCTCTCATTATTACATTGCAATTGGTTTGTTGTGTATCTTGATACATTTTGTAGTTTTATGGAGATTTCTTTTCCTTTACTTGCTAACTTGACAGACTTTGTTAATAATAGACAACAATACAGCTTGTTTTCTTTTAGCCCAATTTGTAAATTTTAACTTTCTCCTCATTCAGAGACACGTATATGGGTGCACCCATGTGCATATTATATTAAATAAGGGTACCAGTGGTAGCTGAAGATATTTACACATAGACGATGATCTTTGTGGCAGTGTATGTAAACAAGGCTCATATTTACTCCCACACACAATGATCTTCTTCAGGTTCTTTAGTAAACAAGATTATATTAATGTGTAAATAGGTTAATCATTTACACAGAGTTCATTTCTTCTTGCCACTTCCTTCTTCAACATTATTCTTCAGGCTCTTATAGTAACACTTAGCAATCTGCAAAGTGCTTTTAACTCCAAGGACATTTTCTTCTGCACAGCACACTGGTCGTCTCCTTTTGTCTTATTGAAACAATAAAGCCATTTTCATTGCTTGCTTTGTTACAGAAAAACAACAACAACATAGGGCTCAGGGAAGATCAAATCCTTTGCTAGAATTGGTTTTTGTTTTTGTTTCCATTTAGAAGCTGTTGTGTTACTTGCTTCCAGCAACTTGCAGCTTCCAACCAGTCTGATCCTTTCCTATAGATCTGTGATGGTGAACTTATGGCACGTGTGCCAGAAGTGGCATACAGAGCCTTCTCTGTGGGCACATGCGCTGTTGCCAGCTGCTCTTTGGGTTTCCCTCACACGCATGTGCCCCAGCCAGCTAGTCTTTGCACACATCAGAGCACTGGAAACCCAAAGATCAGCTGACCGGAGCACATGCACGTGCCGGAAACCCAAAGATCAGGTGGCCTGTGCGTGCATGCACGCCTGCCACCTGGTCTTCGGGTTTTCAGTGCTCCAGTGCACACATGCGTTCCAGTTTGGGCACTCGGTGCTGAAAAGGTTCGCCATCACTGCTATAGATGTTTTTCCAGATCTTCTTTCACAAACTCTTGGAATATCTTCCTTATATAGGAGCTGTGGTGGTGCAGTGGTTAGAGTGCAGTACTGCAGGCAACTTCTGCCTGCAATTTGGCAGTTGAAATCTCACCAGGCTCAAGGTTGACTCAGCCTTCCATCCTTCCAATGTGGGTAAAATGAGGAGCCAAATTGTTGGGGGAAATATGCTGACTCTGTAAGCCACTTAGAGAGGGCTGTAAAGCACTGTAAAGCGGTATATAAGTCTAAGTGCTAAGTTCTAGTGCTATATGTCTACAATAAGTTTAAATTACTTATAGAAACTCCTTGTTCAATGGATCAAAGAAACACTTCCATGTCAACCTAATATATCAAATATGCATGCTAGGACTTGGCGTTGAAAATGGACTAAATTTTTAGGTAATTATGACAGGCAGATTTGCCCAAAAATTTAGTACTTTTCAATATTGTCCATTCAAACTGTTGTAACTTCTGGAGAACTTGGTGCCTCAACTGCTCAGATATTATTATCTGTGGGCTAATTTGTCATACTGGAAGTGCCCATACATTCCTGAGGATCTTTGTCATCCTCCACCAGATGAAATCTTGGTCAACCCTTCACCATACAAAACCCTAAATCACTCTACAAAAATCCTGGTACCCTTCGAGTGCCGCCAACTGGAACTGCAAGGGAGGGAAGCGACAAGTGGTTATTGTTACAAATTCACACACCATTGGTGAGTTGGCAACAGCATACCCCTTCATTCTGAAAAAATCCAATGGTTGTCAAAAAAAAAAAAGGTATGGTATTATTTTAAAGTCTCATTAATCAATTGTGCTGATGTCCAGAATTTAATGCATGTTTTGTGGTTCCCAGATAAGAGATTAAAATTAGCTGAAAAAATGTATAGAAATAGTTAATCAACCAGTCATGATTGGGATAATTAGCCCCTAAACCAAAAGTTGGTTGACCTCCATTAGATCCCCAGTGGGATTATAGCACAGATGATCATTGGGCAACATACAATTGGACACTTACTAAATTATTTCAAACCCTATAGGAAATGACTAAAACACCTCTAAGCTGCCCAGAAATTCGGAGTACTCAGGAAAGGGCTGATAAAAACTCTGGTGCTTAGCAGGTCAGGTTAGTGGAGGCTTCTCAGCCATATGCTCACCTCAACTTTACTGAGCCTGATGGTGCAGTAGACTAAACTACTGTTAAAGTAGTATTTAGCTGCCAGCTGCCTGCAATTACTGCGAGTTCAATTCTCACCAGGCTCAAGGTTGACTCAGCCTTCCATCCTTCCGAGGTAGGTAAAATGAGGACCTGGTTTGTGGGGGCAATAAACTGACTTTGTATAAAATAGAACACCACTTGGGGGGCGGGGCAAAAGCCCTACTAAGCAGGTATATACAAAAGTATGAAGGCTATTGCTTAAAACATTGTAAGCCACCCTGAGTCTCTGGAGAAGGGCGGCATATAAATAAAACTAATAAATAAATAAATAAATAAATAAATAAATAAACTTACCAAATGAAAGTATCAAAGGATTATAAATGCTGATTTTGTAAATCAGGTAGCCACTGATATCAGGCAACATTTTTTTAAACGATTGTACCCAAATGACCAAGCTTGGATACCGTGAAATTGCCCACAATTGATAATTTCATTTTGATCAGAGAAGAGAAACTGGGAGGGGTGAGTGGGTGGGGGAGAGAGAGATGGGGTGGGGAGAGGAAGAGAAAGAGAGAGTAGCAAACACAGGAAAAAGAAAAGAAGAAATGGAGATAGGAGAGAAAAGAGGACCTTAAACTTCCTTTTAATTTGCAGAACTGGCCTAGCAGCAATGCCCATCTGGATTTGAAATAAGATTTTGAAATTGATTGCCAGAGCCCTTCCAATGGGAAAATGTGAATTTTTTTGACTTCTTGAGAAAAAACATGATAGGATGTGAATTTGAACGTTGGACATTCCTGCCCCATCTGGGCCATCCTAAACAACAGTACTCGGTGGTGCCAAAGCTGGGCCTGAATGAAACCAACTTCTGCCAATGGACAAGGAGACCTTTTAGTCTCCCTTCTTTGCCTCTCTTTTCTCTCTCTCTCTCTTTCTTCACTTTAGCTGTAACCAGAATCCAGTTCTCTGCTTACAGAAAGATGTTCTTTTCTCATTAATAGAGAATAAGGTTTTCTAGGCTTCAGGCTTTTCCAAACACTTTTTATAATTTCTCTCACACGTACACTCCCTTCCTTCTACTTATTTCTCTTCTTTCCTGAGTGTAAATTTTAAAATTTCTGAAAGAAATGTGAAGCATTTTAGAGAATTTTCCACAATTCTTTTTCAATACAAAAGCAGGCAATCATTATTTTGCAGCAGAAGCAGAAAAATATACTCTGTCTCTGTGGAGAAACCAATAGAAACCTGTTCCATAACCTCAAGGTAAACATCTTTCTCCGAAAACTTCAAAGACACGTGCTCAGTATTGCGATGTTCTCTGTCTCCCTCTCTCTTTCCATTCTTTGTTCCTTTCTTTTCGATCCTCTGCACTTCATATCCTGCTTTCATTGTGAGCACGTCTTAAAAGGGACATGCAGAAGAAAAATAGATGTTGCCCTCAAAGGGTCACCCCTAATTAATATCCTCTGAGGCAGCTCCCTAATTAGCATGCAGATCTGATTTCAACCTAGCTTATTAATGGGTTCATTCTTCTGAGAATAGCAATTAGGCAAGGCACTGATATACTGTGCCATGGTGAGAATTTGCACTGTATAGGACCCTTGTCCAGTTATAATCTAATATGTTTGCAGTAGAGCATAATGCAAGACATCACAAATTCATGATAAAGAACCCCCCTGGCCAATTTCAAATATTAGCCGTGAATGCTGAATAATTTATCTTTCTCTAGTTTCCTATATACTATAGTAAACAAGTTTGGGAATACCAAGCGATGAAATCAGATGTAACGATCAAGGAATGCCCTTCTGAAATAATCATATACATATGGAAAAGGTGATTCAGTAAAGAAAGTTTTACTAATCATATACATGATGAATTTCTGGGGGGGGGGGGAATCCATAGGGAAATTCTTAAATTAGCTTTCCCAAATGTATATGGTTGGATATGTATATGTTAAATAAATTATGTTGTGAGTAGCAAATGTTATACATAACAAATTTAATTTTATTTATTATTTAATTTTTAATTGGAATTATATTTAAAGGCATAGGAACATAGAGTATGCTAATACAGTGTGTTACTTCTTCTTCTTTGCTTTCTGTCATTTATCTTTGATCATCCATGCTAACATTGCGATAGCAGCCATCCCTCAGCTGATAATTTGCAAGCCAAATTTCCATTGTATAACATATAGATAAAGAGATAGAAGATTACAAAGACCTTGGCATCTTGTCTTACTGTATGCTCTGTGAAATGGATCAGACTCTTCACCACCCACATTCTGCTAATCATTTCCTTCTCCTCCTTGTCCAGAAATGCATACCATTAAAGAATGAAGACTATTTCAGTACCACTTTAACCAAAGGGGGGGACATAATATTTCCTCTAAATAAGGCCAGGTAAATCTTAAGATTAGATCCTCATTTGTTATTTTAACTGAAGGACACAGAATTGTGAAAAATCATGATAACTTATTGTAATTGTCATACTGATAGTACGGTGGACCAGTGCACAATTATGTTTTATAACTGTGAGAGCTGTGGCAGCGCAGTGGTTATACTGTAATGCAGTATTGTAGACTACTTCTGCTGACTGCTGGCTGCCTGCAATTTGGCTGTTTGAATCTCACCAGGCTCAAGGTTGACTCAGCCTTCCATCCTTTGGTAAAAATGAGGACCCAGATTGTTGGGGGCAATATGCTGACTCCGTAAAACCGCTTAGAGAGGGCTGTAAAACACTGTGAAGAAATCTAAGTGCTATTGCTAAGTGTTATTTATTTATTAAATTTATAAGCCACCCATCTTGCCATACAAAATGACATTGCTTCCAAATATTCTTATCTATTTTTTAGGCTTGATTTGGCATTTGTATCCAAGTTTGACTCGCCCTCAGATAGGAAGATGCCATTGTGTGGTGCTGTTAAAAGTATTTGTTGTTGTTGTTAGTTGCGAAGTCGTGTCTGACCGATCATGACCCCATGGACAATGTTTCTCCAGCCCTTCCTGTCCTTTACCATTCTCTGGAGTCCATTTAAACTCATGCCTACTGCTTCAGTGATTCCATCTAGCCACCTCATTCTCTGTCGTCCCCTTCTTCTTTTGCCCTCAATCTTTCCCAGCATTAGGCTCTTCTCCAATGATTCCTTCCTTCTCATTAGGTGGCCAAAGTATTTGCGTTTCATCTTCAGGATCTGGCCTTTTAAAGAGCAGTCAGGGTTGATCTCCTCTAGGACTGACCGATTTGATCGCCTTGCAGTCCAAGAGACTCGCAGGAGTCTTCTCCAGCACCATAATTCAAAGACCTCAATTCTTTGGCGCTCAGCCTTTCTTATGGTCCACTTTCACAGCCATATATTGCGACTGGGAAAACCATAGCCTTGACTATAGGCACTATAGTGGCAGGATATTTGTTCTTCCAAACAAAGCTGCTTTTTGCAATTGACTGAGGGTGATTTTGTCAATACTGATGATGTTCAAGTGGTCCTCCAGATGTTTTGGGATTGCGCCGAGGTGAAATGCTCCTGGTTTGGACCAGATCGCCAGATCTGGTAGCGATGGAGGCGGGTGGTTTGGAGAACTGATAGCAAAAATCCCTGCCCCCCCTTTGCCCAGCTGAGCCGCGCAATCATCAGTGAGTTTTTTTTAAATTTTTAAAAGCATTTTTTCTACAACCTCTTTGGCTGAAGAGGTTATAGAAAAAATGTTTTTAAAAGGAAAAAAAGCCTCTGTCGATCAGGCAAGTCAGCTGGGATCATCAGAGGCTTTAAAAAAAAAAAAACCTCTGCCGATCAGGCAACTCAGCTTGGATCATCAGAGGCTTTTAAAAGCATTTTAAAAAGCATCTTCAGCATTTACAGCCGAAGAGGTTGTAGAAAAAATGGTTTTAAAAGTAAAAAAAAAAAAAAAAAAAGTTGGCTACGCCCACTCAGTCATATTACCCCCCCACTAAGCCTCACCCACAGAACCGGTAGTACCAAATTTTACGTTTCACCACTGGATTGTGCCCATGGTGCCTATTGCTATTGGTTCTATCCTTGCTTTCTTTTGTTATAATTGTACTATTTTTGGGTCTTTGTATTTAGTCATGGCCTTCAGTTCTTTTTTTTCCTTCCTACTCTGCTGTCTTCAGCTACTGCAATGGCTACTATCCAGACTTTTTTTTGTCTTTCTTATCAATATTGTTAAGTCTGGAGTGTTACGTGGCACATGCTTGTCTGTTTGAATTTTCAAAGCCCAGAGCATTTAGCTTGCTCATTTTCTATTATTTTGGCTATTTTGTGGTCCCACCAGTTCTTGCTTGAAGGGAAGTGGTGCTTCTTGCAGACATTCCAATGTAACATTGTTACTATTTGTCATGCCATTGTTTGTAAATCAGTCTGTGCGATCTTTGTCCACTGTTTCTTCAGTTTCTTTGCAGAGGCAGCATTTGCTCAATTGCTGTCTACTCAATGCTGGCTTTGTATGCATTTGTTCTTAAGACTCGGTCTTGCACAACCATAATTAGCCCCTCTGACTCTTTCTTCAACTTTCCTGCTCTTAGCCACTGCCAGATCTTGTTATTATCTGCTTTCCCTACTATTTTTTGTTGTTATTTTTGTTATGTACCACATAATAATTTGGCTTCCCATATCTCTTTTGTAGGCCAGTTTGGTCTCTCCAGTACTCAGTAAACCTTCCTGACATATTAGCTTCAGTGTATCTTCCTCATTCTCCTCCAGATATTACTCCAATGCCCTTTTCTTCTTCTTCAAATATCTGGTGTAGTTGCAACATTCCACACCCACCTATTTTGCTCGGTAAATAGAGTCTGTCAACTTCACTGTATGGTTGAAGGCATGATTCGTTGTCACTATTTTTCATTATTTTTACTACCAACTCCCCCTGGTTTCATTCTACAATCTAAGCTATTTCTGGCAAGGCTTCAAATTCTTTGCCTTAGGTACACCTTTGCAGTTCTTCAAATTCAACTTCTGTGAATTTCTTTTTTTATGTATTATAAATCAACGTTGATCTGCTAGCCTCTGTTCTGTTATTTTTTTATTCTGGATGGTGCCCATATTCTGGATGGATATTTCAGATATCCTCTTCTTGTGGATTTGATTTGTAATAACAGATCATTATTCTTTTTGTTTCCAGTCTTTGTTTATTTGCAATTGGTAAACCACTTTTCTTCCAGTAGTCCTGTATTGCTGACCCTCAGTGCCCAACCAACAGTCCTGATTCCTGGGCCCATTTGTCAGGAGATATCCAGAAACTCCAACACCTAGTATGGTCCTTGCTGACCCAGATGACAACTGGTTTGGTATGGGTTTCTGTAAATGATGTCTTACCATGTTGTTTATTGGAGAAGCACTTTTTATCTGTCTCCTCTGATGAGATCTGTCCAATATGATTGAAGCTCTGGCAGATGTCTCATCCTCCTCAGAGCACACAAACTTCACAACCACATCAAAGTAATGCCTCACTGGGGCTTTGCACCATTATACATTTATTATTTCAAGTGATCAATTTTTTGCTAAAATCATGGAAGAAAAACTTAAAACCTCCTTTGTGAATGCTCTGGTTCTTCTAAAATCAGATTCTCTTCACTTTGTCTGCCATGTTAGCGTCAGTGGTGGGTTGCTCTCGGTTCGGTCCAGTTCTTGCGAACTGGTAGTAACAGCGGCGGGAGGCTCTGCCCACCTGGATGGACGTCATCACAGACGATCTGCACATGTGCAGAAGCGCACACGTGTTCACATTGCAAATCAGTAGCGGAGGTAAGTAGAACCCACCCCTGGTTAGCGTAATTTGTAATTTGAGTGTGAGTAATTTGTAATTTGTAATTTGAGTATGCATTAATGTGAGCACTGAGAAGATACATGGCACCATGTTAACATGGAAAAAAGGGACATAGCTTGTATATTATATTACAATGCAGAGCCAGTGAAGCATAGTAGCTAAATTGTTGGACTGACATTGGAAGAATGTGGGTTCAAATACAATCTACCCATGGAAATAATAAAATGAACGGTGGCCGCAATGTAAGCCATCTTGATTCATCTAATTAAAAAATACAACGTATATTGTACATAGCACATAGTGTGTGCATTTTTCCATCTGATAATCTCCCCATCCCATGTGAACAAAATTGATAAATAAATAAAACACAACAGTATGGAGAACAAATATATCCACACATTGCTGAACTCAAAGTTGGAAAGGAACTAACAGTGTGCAGATTCTGCAGAGACTTTAAAGCCTTGTACTCATTGAACCACTTCCTAATTCTAAGTCTAGGCCTTAACTTAGATATATATCCTCTCCAAGCTCTGGATGTGGACTCTGAAAAGTGATCTTTTCGCAAGAGAGAACTTGAGTATGGTACTGTGCAGGGGTGGGCTGCTGGGGGTTCACAGGGGTTCGGAAGAACCTCTAGCTAAGATTCTGTGCAGTTCGGAGAACCCCCAAATCCCACTCCTGGCTGGCCATGCCCACCCCATCCTGCCCCTCCCAGGAGTCCCCAAGCAGCCTGTTTAGGATGCAGGTAAGTGCAGGGCATTCACGGAGCCTCAGGGAGGACAAAAAACGGGCCTACTGGAAGTTTGGGAAGGCCAGAAATGGGCTCGTTTCTGGTCTCTAGGGGGCCTCCGGAGCATGGGGAGGCCATTTTCACCCTCCTGGATGCTCAAGGAAAGCCTCCAGAACCTGGTGAGGGCAAAAATGCCCTCCCCCCCGCTGTGGTGCAGGACGCTGACTAGGCCATGCCCACCATGGCCACGCCAACCCAGCAATCAGGCAGAGAACCCCTTGCTAAAATTTTTGAAGCTCACCCTTAGTGCTGCGGTATTCCTTTGAGAATCAGTCCCTCTTTCAGTGTACCTCAGAGGTGTCTCCTGCTTCCCATGAATTGGGCCTTCCTAGATGCAGGCTGTTCTAGCCACCTTAAAGATATTGAGCCTTCAATTGGAATGGAAATATGTCCTTTTATTATTATTATTTTTAAAATAATGAATAAGATTCTTAAGTAGGACTAGCAAAATCTGGAATTTTATGTATTATTTTCCTATTAGATTTAATATGCCTTGTGCCACTGATGATACTTTGATTAGTTTCTGATTTATCATTTATCCTAATTTAAACATTTTAGTTAATTGTATTGCAATTGCTTCATTTCATCAATCATTTTATTAATCATTTTATATGATTCATTTACTATGCTTTAAATATTTTATGCTCCTTTTATATGTTTTACTATCATATTTTATGAATATTTTACATAAAGGTTTATTACTATTTTATAGTATATTTAATTATTCTATCACCTGCCTCCACTTGGTCTATTCTTCTGATAAATGGACAAATGCTATTTGTTTCAGTCTTGACTTGATCATCCTTAGTAATATTGCTGAAGCAACTTGAGATGGAGATAAAACAGGCCAGCTTTCAGTTATTAGTCCTGATGCTTTTCTCATGGAATTCCACCAATGAACAAGCAATATTTGTACATCAGTAAAACTCAGCAGAAAAAGCAATCAGTCATAGATATTATTACATCAAGACTGTTTTCTCCAATGTATTTTATCAATGTCTATGTGAGCATTCAGAAAGAATAAAGTTCTATGTTTGTATTTTGGGAAGAATGCAAAAATAAAAATAAAAATTAAGAACTCAAAAAAGTAAGAGTGTGCACATTTAATTCTCCCTTGTGGGACAGAGGAAAAGAATGCCTTTCCTATTCCACCAAATGCAAAAACGTGATTCCTCCTCAGCGTGTAAGGACTTAACTGGAGTAAAGTCAGTCATGCTTAACATTTCTGAAATCAATAGTGATTAACTTGAGTTAAGCTCAATAAGGGAAAGAAGTCTGAATGTTAAAATATGAATATGAATAATCCATCCTCCAGATGTATTACCTTTCAGGGTATGAATTCATGCTCAAGAGCAAATAGAATCTCTTCACCTTGGTTAGTTGGCATTTACCCAGCTTTTATTCATTTTCGAGTCAAACACTTGGAGAACTAGAGCATTACAAGCATTACAAGTATGGGGGAGCAGCTACTTTTATATACAGTAGTGGCCACTACTGTGGCCAAAATTGTGGAAACTATTTGGGAAAAGTGTATTTTATAAAACTAGCTAATAATACCACTTTGTTTTGGAATAGTACCATAAAATTATATATCAATGGAAAGATAATTTAATCAAAAATGTAATGCAATAACTTTTATGAAGGATTTGCTATTCTATAGCAGTTACAGTATAAAGAAGAAAAGTGAAACACGTAGAAAGAATGAGATATAAAAAAATGATCACCATGGAAAAAAACGAGATATATAAAAATTATCAGATCAGTTAATACTTAGTTGGGTAACCTTTAGCATGAATTATGGCCTTACAACATCTTCCCATGGAGTGAATCAAGTCTTTTAGTTCTGTATCTGTTATATTGTAAAACCAAGATTAAATGATTGCTTCTATTAACTGGGTTTAATTGCTGGGTCGATTCTGACCCATGGTGACATCCAAATATTTTTACTACCGGTTCTGTGGGTGTGGCTTGGTGGGCATGGTGTGGTTTGGTGGGCGTGACTTGGTGGGCATGGCAGGGGAAGGATACTGCAAAATCCCTATTCCCTCCCCACTCCTGGGGAAGAATATTGCAAAATCTCCATTCCTACCCCACTCTGTGGCCAGCCAGAGGTGACATTTGCTGGTTCTCTGAACTACTTAAAATTTCCGCTACCGGTTCTCTGAACTGCTCAAAATTTCCGCTACCGGTTCTCCAGAACCTGTCAGAATCTGCTGGATTTCACCCCTGCTTCTGCCTAACAAGTTTCTTTAGTCGGCTCCATAGATTTTCAATTGGGTTAAGGTCTGGGCTATTCCCAGGCCATTCCAGCAGTGGAATATGATTATCTTGAAACTTCAAAAAAAAAAAAAAAAGTGGTCTTATTAGCCATTAAACCTCAAAAATACACTTTTCCCAAAAAATTTCCATAATGTTGGCCACTACTGTAGTTCCATCTGATACCTTCAACTCTCTTACGCAGAAGGCTTAGTAAAACAAATATGTCTGTGTAGGTCAGAGGAAATGGGAACAGTTGTGGTCGAAAACGTGATGCCTTTCATATTTGTTTTTAATTACAACTCCCCTCAACCCAGGATGTATTTTTTCTTTGAAAAAGAAATATTCATGTGTCACCTGACTTCAAATTTAGTAACTAATAAAAAGATACAATTCACAACAAAACAAGATGTGATCTTGGACACACTTTGCTAAAACATCGACAATATTGGATGCATGCAATAACATGCATACATCCAAACCATGGCTAAAGAATTTTCATAATTATATTTTGGAGTTTATTGATTAGTGAAGAGGAGAAGGAACCCACTCCTCTGAAAGTCTTTTTCTATGAGTCTAGATGGGATTGATGGGGAGGAAGGTTGGACATGGAGGAATTGCATAGGGTGGGGGATGCGAGGAAGGGAGGGACAAAGATGATTTTCTGAGAGGGAGGAAGATATTAAGACGGGAAAGATATTAATTTTATACATGCTTTCCATAATATCAGAGAACTTTTTGATAGATTTTGCAAGTAATAAGCTTTTAATAACTTTTCAGTTGTAAGATTATCTTAACTGAATAGAGAAATTAGATAGAGACATTCTAAAAATGTGGGTGATAGGAGAACAATGTAAAATTATTTCTTTAAATGTTAGAGGTCTGGAAGATTCTATTAAGAAGAAAAAGATTTAATTATGTTAAATCATTTAAATCTCATGTGATTTAAAAAAGCATTCACTTATAATTGGTAATTGGTATAATTGGTAATAGTATAAAATTTAGTAGCAAAGCAAAGACTAATTCAAACTTTGAAAAAACTTTTTTCAAGAGAATCATACAAATGAAACATCAATAAGATTACACTGGGATGCTATGAAGGTATTAAGAGGAGAGTGTATAAATCATTATGGTTAAAAATATCAGCACAAAGACAAATAATAATAATAATAATAATAATAATAATAATAATAATAATAATAATAATAATAATAATAATTTTATTTCTATACCGCCCTTCTCCCGAAGGACTCAGGGTGGTGTACAGCCAGTTTAAAAATACAAGACACAACAATAATTAAAAATTAAAATAATTAAATAGAATTGGCTGATTTAAAACTCTAAAAATTAAAATAACCCAATTTAAAATGATTATATTGACAGCCCTGCCTGGCGGAACAACAAGGTCTTCAATGCGCAGCGGAACACCCGGAGGTCGGAGATCTTGCGTATTTCCGGGGGCAGTTCATTCCACAGGGCTGGGGCTCCCACAGAGAAGGCCCTCCCCCTGGGTGTCGCCAGCCGACATAACTTGGCTGATGGCACCCTGAGGAGACCCTCTCTGTGGGAACGGACTGGTCGGTGGGAGGCTATTGGGAGGCTATTGTAAAGTAAGCTTTATTTAAAATTAATGTTTTATTTGCAAATTATAGTAGAACTGGATTAAAGAGTATTTATAAACAGCTGCTAAATAAAAGGAGAGTTGGATGATGTGGAAAGATCTACTCTCTGAGTAATTTTTGTCAAGCAAAGATATGAACACGATAATAAGAATTCTAGAATCCTGGCAAAGAAGCTATAGATATGCATATGTTATTAAATTAAAAAGAATGAGGATCAAATTGTGGTCAAAACTAACGGTATATTTTAAAAACTGATTTTTTTTCAAAAATAAAAATAAATCAATATTTAAATAGATAAACATTCCCAAAATTGGCTTCAGATTATATAAAATTCAAGAATATGCATTTTCTGTTTCAGAAATGATTGAAGTCTTTAATGCAATTCAAAACTGAAAATCTCCTAGCCTTGATGGATTATTAGGGGAATGTTATAAAGATTTTAAAGAGATCTTAATTCCTGAATTTTTGCTTTTATGCAATATATTCCACAGGGGGAAACTTTACCAAAATCCTGGAAACAATCTAAGATAATTTTGCTCTTTAAATCAGGTAAAAACTCTCAGAATTTGGCAGTTTATAGGCCCATCTCATTTCTCAGTATGGATTATAAACTCCATACTAAATAGTATAATGTTACTGATTAGACGTGATTATAGGCATATTAGCTTGCCGAATGCTTGCCAACCACATTTAACATGCTATTCAATTTCCTTTATTGTATCACCTTCCATTGAGATCCATTGACCAAGGTATATGTAATGGTCTACTACATCTAGTTCTTCTTCACGTATAATGTTTTTTCTTTCCTTCATGAATTTATTAAACATATCCTGGCTCTTTTTCAGGTTTACTTTTAAGCCAAATATTTATCCTGCTTCTAATCTCACAATCGATACAAAAGCTACAAGTGGTGCAAAGAGCCATGGAGAGATACATGCTTGGCATCACAAGACAAGATAAAAAGACCTGCACATGGATTAGAGAACAAATGAAAGTATATGATATCCTCAAGAATTGAGATGAAAATGGGCTGGTCAAGAAGAACTGATGGCAGGTGGACCAAGGAAGTCATAGAGTGGATCCCACTTGATAAAAAGTGTCCATGAAAGAGACCTAAAACAAGATGGATCGATGAGATCAGCAAGTATTGTGGATCCAATGGGCAAAAGACAGCTCAGGACCGTATAGGTTGGAAACAAGCAGAAGAGGCCTTCATTTATTTATTTACTTATTTATTTTATTTTATTTTATTTCTATACCACCCTTCTCCTGCAGGACTCAGGGAGGTGTACAGCCAAGATAAAACATTGCATATAAAATTTAAAAATAATTTAAAAAACAATTAAATAATTTCGGCCCAAGATTTAAAAACAACCCAATTAAAACCGAATTCAATTAAAACATAGGATGGGATCAAGCCAGCCTGGCTAGATGGAATAGGTGTGTTTTCAGGGCCCGACGAAAAGTCCGGAGGTCTGATATCGTGCGTATCTCAGGGGGTAGGTCATTCCAGAGGGCAGGTGCTGCCACAGAGAAGGCTCTCCCCCTGGGGGTCGCCAGCTGGCACTGTCTGGCCGACGGCACCCTGAGGAGGCCCTCTCTGTGCGAGCGAACCGGTCGGTGGGAGGCTATTGGCGGCAGAAGCGGTCTCACAGATACCCCAGCCCTAAGCCATGGAGCGCTTTAAAGGTGGTCACCAACACCTTGAAGCACACCCGGAAGACCACAGGAAGCCAGTGCAGCTCGTGCAGGAGAGATGTCATATCTGAGCGCCCCATCGCTCCCATAATCCCCTGCGTGGCTGCATTCTGGACTAACTGTAGCTTCCGGGTGCACCCCAAGGGGAGCCCCATGTAGAGAGCATTGCAGTAGTCCAGGCGGGAAGTGATGAGTGCTTGAGTGACTGTGCGTAGGGAGTCCCGATCCAGAAAGGGGCGCAACTGGCATATCAGGTGAACCTGATAAAAAGCCCCCCTGGCCACAGCCGTGCGGGGGATTCTGCAGTGGGTAGCGAATGACTAAAATGATGTCTCTCTCTATATATAGATTTATGAAAATGTATTTATCTGATTTTGTTTGGTTAAAACTAATCAAAAATATATATAATTAAGAAAAGGCTCCATGCAATTTAATACAGGGTCTGGAAGAATAACCAAGGCCTTATGGAATGCTAAAAGCTGGAAGTCACAAATCATGGACTCCAGGAGGCATCATATTCAAAAAAGAAGATGAGACAGTCCCTTAAATAATCTGTCCCTATGCCATGTGGGGCTTTATAGGTGAAGACCAGCATCATAAATTGTATTCAGAAGCATACTGGCAACCGGTACAGTTTATGAAGCAGTCATATGGGCATACTAAGGGGTGCCCTTCCAGCATCCTGAACCATTTGAATCTTCGAGTGATTTTCAAGGGCAATTCCATATAGACCACATTGCAACAGTCAAAGCTTCAGGTGACTAGGGAATGAGTCTAAGGGGTTGTCTGATCCAGGAAATGGCAAAACAGGTACACCAGATGGTGCTCTGCAAAGACCCACCTGATCACAACTGCCACCTGCTCTTCAAATAGGAGCACTGGGTTCAAGAGGACCCTGGATTATACATTATCCTTGAATGAGAAAATGTTATTCCATCCTATAATATAGACAGAAAATTCCTAGGTTCACAGACCCATAATATCTGCAGTCACTCCATTTTGGTAAGATTGAGCTGCAGTCAGTTCCTTCCCATTCAGATTTGCACAACCTCTCGGCACTGGAGAGGGACCTGAGCAGCCCGTCTGAGGTTGAAAGTTGGAATTTATGCAGTTGGTAGGTTAGTTTAGGCTGCAATATAAGATTAAATGGATAGAAATAGCACCCACACCACACCAATAATGTTCAAATTAATGACTTCATTGGTAGACATTGCTTAGGATTCTGATGAATTCTGTGATAATCTTATTTCTATCTATGTCTAATTGTTTTAACGGGTTTTGCAGAATATTTTAATTGTTGATTTTACTGTACACTGCTCAGAATCACGTTTGTGTAAAAGACAGCACATACATTTGATAAATAAATAAATAAAGCATCTCTGCTACAAATGACACTAAATTATGACCTTGCAGATGTTGCTGCTCCATAGATGTAATCATTATCATGTTGTTGGGACATAGAATCACAGTTTAACATCTGTAAAAACACAAGTCCCATCTCTATTATAGAATCCCGGAAGAAGGATAAAGAATGCAATACTTTTTCCCTCACGCTTGTTCCAAATATCTAATATTCAGAGACAAACATGAACTCTTTGAATGCTGGCAATTGGGAGCATGAGATTTTCCCTGTATAGTCTTCAAAATAAAACATTTTAATCATGTGTATATAGTTCTGTTCTTTTACAGCTTTAAGTGTAAGATTCTGTCTGGGTTCCTTACATAATACTTTTCAGTTCTGAAGTTCAATTCAATTTCTAGCAATAAGAAAAGTAGTGGCTCTCACATACTGTGCTATTAAATCGATCTGAATAACATGTTCACAGCATATACTTCAAGTGGAACTAATGTCATGGATTGCACAGGCTTCTCCTTTTGAAGTTCGCAGGGCATAGTTCACCTCTCCAGTACCTTTAAGATTAACAGTATGCATATTTATAAAATTCAGAGTTTATTCACATCTAATCAAAACCCTTTTCTAGGGATATTCAACTTTATAAAATTGAAAAAAAGGGACAAAGAGGAAGATTAACTATACTACATTAGAAAAGCATAACAATAAAGCTTCCAAAATGGCAAAAAATGAATATATGAATGTAATGTCTCATGAGCCATTCTTCCAAAGTGCCTAAGAATATATTCCAAACATTTCAGGTCAGTCAACCCCAAATGATTGGTGACTCTTGCTTCCATCCATTTAATAAAGGGGATCTAAACCACAAAATTTTAAGCATAATGGCCTAGATATTTTCCAGATGTCTCAAGTTCTTTTATTTATTTTCCTGCAAAACATTAGGATGATTATGAAGAAATGTAATTAATTAAAACCAAATCAATATTGGTGGCAGTATTTGGGAATTTAAAGAAAAAAAATCCCATCTCAGAAGCAATCATAAATCATTTCTATATTGCTGCTAAGAAGACAGCATAGATATGTCCATTTGTTTATCAGGAACCAGTCTTTGTTCACAGTATTCTTTACTTTGAATAAACTAGGTAGGGAAAGCATGAAGGACATGGCATCTGGAATTCCTCCAGTATTTTTATTAGCAATGGAATGGAACATCAGGAATGAATTATATCTGATGTCAGGCCTGGAAGCCATCTTTTGCATTGGGACTTCATACCTGCCACATTTACTACTGTGGGAAATTGGGAGGGGGGATTGTATGGAGCATGGGTGATATATAGTCATAATAACATTCCTTTCTCAGAAAGTCAAGGACAACTTGCCCTGCACCTGGAAGGCTGGAACTGGGAGGGATCTCCAGTTGGGATGGTGCTTTGATTGGACCATGTGATGGACTTGTGGGTGTTGGGCAGGGACTTGAACTTTCCTTTGGGTAGGGAAAACCTGGAAGCTTTCAGATTCGGGTTTTTCCAGATGTGCCAATATGACATCTCTAATAAAATGCAATTTGGAGGAAACTCAAGCCTTGGAGATTTATTTTGTTGATGGTGTTACATGGAACCTTGACATTTGAATTGTCTCTGTCCCTCTCTGCTTATCCTTCAGCAGGATAAGAAAAGGCAAAAGTAAAAGAAAACATCTCATAGAAAACAAATCTAAATCGCGTGATGGCTCATGAGATTGAAGTAGTAACTTTGCAGTGGCAAACCTTAGTAAAATACATTTTCTTTCTAACTTAGATGACAGAATGATCAGCTCAAGTATTTTAATAGTCATGATTTATGTCTTCCAAAAGTGGAATGGGACAGTGGTGATTCTTTTGGATTTTCTGGGAAATTTGATACCATTAATCAAGATACTATCACAATTCCTGAGACATTTCATACGTTGGTGCTTGGTGATGTTCTCTCTCCTATGGGAGTTGTCCTTGTTTCTTTTTTCTACCTTATTCTAAAGGTATTTTTTTTTCTTTAGAATTTCTTTTGATGCTAGTTCTTGAGCTTACTTGACTTTTGTAAAGTGACAGAGGGTGCTGCTTTATTGCCTTTTCTTTTTAGGTATCTCTCCATTATTTTTCAACCTTCCTGACTGTCATTGCTTTTCTCCTGCCATTGTTTATTGAAGAATTCATTTCTTTTCTGATTCTCTTAAGAGTTAATTGAAACATGGGACTACCGGAGAGATGACTGTACAGTTATAGATTGCCTCTTTACCACCACCCCTTAACAGACTAAATACCAGAAGTCTGCATTCAACCTGTTTAAAACCTCACTGAATTTTTATTCCCAATTTAAAAATTAAAAAGTATTTCCTGCACCAAATTGAATTGGAATTGCCTAAAATGAAATTTTTTAAAAAGCGGATTGAGGATCTTACATTTTAGTGGCTCACACACCAGAGAATTAGTATTAGAAAGTTAGTTCTAAATTTGCACAATTCCAAATGTTTTTTTTAATCTTCCAATCCAGTGCTGCAAAGAACTAATATAGTAACAGAAATCTAAATGACTCTGCATCAGCTTACAGTTAATAACAGCTGGATAAAAGAAGCTGATTAACTAAGAAAGGATTAAGGCAACCCTCTCTCATTATTGTCCTTCAAGTCATATTTCTTCGTCTCTTATCAATCTAATTTGAGATTCCAGACATATTCTTACAATGTTTCAAGGAAACGATTTGAAAAAGAAGCTTTTGAAGGACGAATGGTCCAGGGAATAAAATCCTTTCTGACATACTATATCCCTCTGTTGCCTGATATATGGTTCATTGCCTTCCATTCTGCCATTTCCATTCTGCCAGTCTGTCATGAATTCCGCATTTGATGGTGTGATTTGGCTCTCATACATCTTCTGGTCACTTTTTGGAAATTAGGTATTATTATTTTTTTGTAGCATTGTAAAGAACAACTGCTCTTCTTGTACTCCCATAGCTTCATCTCATTCTTGACATAAAAATAAATCATTCTGCATTTTCTTCAATAATGAAAGAAAACAGCACTCACATAGAAAAGAGTAACACATGTTCCTACAGGTATAGTAAGTAATCATGGCTTAAATCTGGCATATAGACAGCAGGGAATAACAACAACTGTACTATTCTTATACTCTGAATTGGTCATTATATAGAATATATAGACTTCTATGGAGTCTTTGGTGTTGCAACCTTCCTTCCCATCTTTGTCAATTTTAAGTCTAATTTAATGTTATTATTTATTAGTTTAAAATTTTTATTGGTTTTATTGGTGTTCTCTGAACTTGGTGCTTAGATCTCTGAGGCTTGAACTTGATGCTCTCTTCTATTGGAATATTACTTCTACATAGTTTTGGGTAAAAGCTTTCCTGCTGAAGGCAGAGAGATCAGATTCATGCAATAAAATGGAAGGTATCACACAAACTCTGCAATTATTGAAAAAGTGTTATGATACTTAAGTTTTCTGACTATTTTGGTATGCATACCAGTCCTTTCTCACCATGCATCGAACAGTCCTTTAAAAGCTGCAATCATGCCATATGTTCATTATTCTATGTGCTAATTCTATTAGAGAAAAAGCATAATTTACACTGATGCTGATCTTTAAAATATAGCCTTATGAACAGATTTATAATCCCCGAGATCAGAAAAACAAAATTAATGAAAAATTCTTCTTTTAAAAAAGAATATTATATTGACAACTGTATGATAAGATATCATTGGCTGTGTGCCACTGAATCCTGAACTGGATTCAGTTGCAAAGATTTAGAAGTTGTAAAAATCAAAGCAGGGTTCATCAGAATTGACCTGAATCTAAAACTGAATGCTTCTGAAGCTTTTATAGGGTGTAGCTAGACCTTTATAAAAATTGATAAACTCATCATAGTATCTATAATGTGGTTTAAGAACAAGTGTTCATGTGTACAAGATGTCATTACTGAGGGTACAGGCCCCAAACTCTGCACAGCTAGTGTTTGAGTTACAGAGAAATCAATGCATACATAAATAATTTGTGAAGGTTTCTTTAGAACACTATTGTATACATGGATGCTTGTCCTTAAATGCTATCATAAGTCACAAAATTATTGATCTTGGGTGTTCTAGAATTTGGGGAATTTACAAATACATAGAAACACAGACAGTGAATCTGTAAAAACTGACATGTTTCTCCTCAAGCTAACCACATGTAGGAGAGGAAGGATATAACTCTATGACTATGAATATTTTAATGTTATTTTATAATTTTATGCTTTAGTATAGAAATATTTTTGTGAGACCCTGTTCCTATCCATCTCCTCCCTCTTATGACTGTATGACTGTAACCTTGTTGCTGGTATCCTTCTGATTTATATTGACTGTTTCCCTATGACTCAGTGGTGGGTTGCTCCTGGTTCACACCGGTTCTCAAGAACCGGTAGTAAAAAAAATTAATAGTTCAGAGAACCGGTAATAAGATTGGCTGGCCGTGCCCCCAAACCGGTTCCCGCCCGGTCGCCGTTTGCTTACCCCGCCCATTCCCAATCTATGTTGTCTCCTGAGTCCCAGCTGATGGCTAGAGGGAAAAAAACTGTTTAAACTCTTGCCGCGGGGCTTCAAAGGGCTGCCCTACAGCTGATCAGTCTTAAAAGAAAACAAATGAGTAGACTGGTGCCTGCAAAAATAGAAAAAACAGCCTCTTTAGGCTTCAGCATAAGTTAAATAGCACAAGTTGATTAGATCGGCCTCCCGACTCTCAGCTGATTTGCTCTCAGCTGTTTTGCGCAAGGCTCTGTTCTGTTGCTAGCTGCAAAGAGTGCTGGAGCAGATTTTTTTCCCCCTAGCTATGCTGAAAAAACGAAACTGAAATTAAAGCAGGGTCTTTGCTGCAACGTGACAAAATGAGGCAGAGAGATATTTCTTTTTCCTTACCAAAAAAGGTAGGTGCAAAACTGCAAACAATGGGAAATTTAGGGCAAAAGAGGAGAGTTCAAGATTTTAAAACACAAAAGAAAAAAAGCTCTATTTAACTAGGGAATTGTAATAATTGAGATACTATTAATTGTATATTGTATTGAAAGCAGAAATGGTTAAATTGTGGTTTGGAGGAATATATATGGGGGAAATTATTTGGTTTATTATTATCGGTAAATATAATTAATTGATTTGTAAGAAATTGGATTGCATGGAAATAATTGGAATATTCATGTTCATATTGATTAATATACAAAAAAAGATAGTTATATAACTAATTGATTTATATTAAAATGTTGAATTTGTATTAAACAACTGTAATATTACATAATAAACCAATATGAAGATGGATATAAAAATAGATGACAATGGGAAGGGGTATAATATAGAATAGAAGGGAAAAATTGAATTTGATTAAGATTAGAGATGAGGATGAAGGGTAATATTGGATTTTTTTAAAAAAAATAGATGAGGAATAAATATGGCAAAAAGGAAATATAGAAATTGTAAATTTAATTGAAATGACTAAACACTGTTTAAATTTGTGAACCGGCCAAATACTCTGTTCAAAGAAAATACATTGTATGTTTGTATGTGTGTTTCTAATTATTGCTATTTTTACATATTTATTCTCTTTTATTCTTTAAAGTTTAACAATTCATTCTTTATCTTAATATCTTTGTATTTGTTTGGGGTTGGATTTCTTCCCTTTCATCTTTTTTATTGTACAGCAATCTTTCTCCTCAAACCTACCACCTCTCTCTTTTCTTTCCTTCTTACTTTCTCTTCCCCCCCTCTTCTTCTCCTCCCTACTTCCTCTTCCTTTCTCCTTCTCCTCCTCTCTTCCTCCCTCTCTTACCCTCACTCCTACTCTAATTTCCCTTCCCTTCCTTCATCCCTCTCTATTGCTGTATCCTTTTATGCATATGGACTACTCGGAGGGCTGAAAAAGTTGTTTTTGACTGGTCCTCACACTTTTGACCAGTCCTCAAACTTACGACTGTCCTCACATTTTATGTTTTTTGCCCTATCTTATCACCATGGTGAAGAGAAGCAGTTGTGAAATGAGTGACATGGTTGTTAAGAATGCTTCACGGGCATAAATGTGAGGATGGTCATAAGTGTGAGGACCAGTGAAAAGTGCGAGGATCTGTCAGAAATGACTTTTTTCAGTCCTCTGAGTAGTCCTTTTGTGCATATGGACTACTCAGAGGGCTGAAAAAGTTATTTTTGACTGGTCCTCACACTTTTGACCAGTCCTCAAACTTACGACTGTCCTCACATTTTATGTTTTTTGCCCTATCTTATCACCATGGTGAAGAGAAGCAGTTGTGAAATGAGTGACATGGTTGTTAAGAATGCTGCACGGACATAAATGTGAGGATGGTCATAAGTGTGAGGACCAGTGAAAAGTGCGAGGACCTGTCAGAAATGACTTTTTTCAGCCCTCTGAGTAGTCGCTATACACATAGCCATGACCACCCGGTCACATGACCAGCTAGCCACGCCCACCCAGTCACATGACCTCTAAGCCACACCCACAAAATAAGCCACACCCACAGAACCAGTAGTAAAAAATTTTAGAACCCACCCCTGCTATGACTATCATTAAGTGTTGTACCTTATGATTCTTGACGAATGTATCTTTTTTGTTTATGTACACTGAGAGCATTTGAACCAACACAAATTCATTGTGTGTCCAATCACACTTGGCCAATAAAGAATTCTATTCTATTCTATTCTATTCTATTCTATTCTATTCTATTCTATTCTATTCTATTCTATTCTATTCTATTCTATTCTATTCTATTCTATTCTATTCTATTCTATTCCTGAAGCTGGGCTCATGGCATCAATTGGGATTGTTGCTCCTGTAGAAGCCTCCCTACTGTGTAGCAACCTACCTGTCTAAGCTGCTGGTGGCCATCTCAGGGTTGACAGTGAAGTTCCCCAGGCTTATGGTCCTTGGGAGCTTCAATCTGCCATCCCTGGGTTTACCCTCAGAAGTGTGCCAGGAGTTCATGGCCACCATGGCATCCATCGGCCTCTCCCAGATCATTTCTGGTCTGACTCAGGACAGATATAACTGACTATATAAGACATCGCCTCACCCACATATGCATCTTGCACCCTTCCTTCCCATCTTTGTCAATTTTAAGCCAAATTTAATGTTATTACTTATTAGTTTAAAGTTTTTATTGATTTTAATGATTGTAAGCTGCCGCCACCAGCTGAAATGGACAGTATATGAATTGAATGAATGAATGAATAAATATATAATATTTTAACACAGTCTTCCAATAGCAAGGTCAGAAGCAGGCAAAAATCTAATTCAGAGTGATTTAAGAACTGAAGACAGGTCAATGAAGTCAAAGAGGGTGAAAAATAATTTTGTATTTATTAGTCTCTTTGCATTACCAAAGCATATTGTTCTCAAACAAGTTATATAAGGCTATAAAAGAATAAATGGTGACATTGAACAACAGTTTGAGATTCTGCCAATTCTCTTTCCTGTTCTCCTCCCATTCACAGCATTAGTCCCTAAACTCTTCCTGAAGAGTTTGATTCAAACTAAGTCCCAAAGGTGCTTTTTCAAAAGGCTACTAGACTTTTTTGTTTTTCCTTGAAGATATTTCACTTAACATCCAAGAAGCTTCTTCAGCTCTGACTGAAGTTCTGACATCCAGCTTCTTGGATGATAAGTGAAATGTCTTCAAGGAAAACCAAAGAAAGTTCAGTTGCTTTTTGAAAAAGCATCTTTGGGATAACCATGACCCAGATGACTGAGAATCTCCATACATGATTGAAACTAAACAGCAAGCAGCTGTAGTATTAGCAATAGCACTTAGATTTATATACTGCTTCACAGTGCTTTACAGCCCTCTCTAAGCAGTTAACAGAGTCAGCATATTGCACCCAACAATCTGGGTCCTCAGTTTACTGACTTCGGAAGGATGGAAGGCTGAATCAAGCACTTGAGCCTGGTGAGATTTGATCTGCCAAACTGCTGGCAGCCAGTGATCAGCAGAAGTAGCCTGCAGTACTGCACTCTAACCACTGCACAACCATGGCTCATTGTATTAAGAGAAACAAGACAGAGAAGGAGAGAGAAAAAAGTTACATGAGTTCATATTTATCAGTAGGGGAGGGTCAGTTACCCACTTAACATTACTGTACATCTTTATTAAAGATAATAATCTATTTTATTGATCTTTTAAATTCTTTAATTCTTTTTGTTTTTATTTCCTTTATAACTTTTGTTAGCTTTTTGGAGTGTTTGCCAGAACAGAAAAAAAAAAACAATTAAATAAAAATAAACTTAAACAACTGATATCCATGCTGCAGTATTAATAAAATAGAGGGAAAAAATCTTTTCTTTTCTTTCTTTTTTTTTGCAAAGTCTACTAACTTTCCCAATTTCCAGTATCTCAGAACCAAACTGTAGGCAATCTGAGAGAGCACGATACCGGACAGCTGCCTGTAAAGAGATAATGAATGTAAAACTCTTTTGTTCAAGAAGAAAAAGAAAATGTGAAAAGTATAAATTGAAGGGTTTGGGGGATTAAGCAGTTAACTACATCACACTGGTTCAAAGAGAATTTTTATTTTGTGTCTTTTTAATCTGGTTCTGTTCTCTCCCCCCTCCCCCCTTTTTTTGCAATCAAATGAAATTCTGTAGTTGCCATAGGGAAGCAACAGAATAGAAAGAGAGTCATAAAACAGCCTTTAATTTTCCAAATGCATATGAGATCCAACGGCTAAAAGCAGAAGTTGGGAGGAAATAAAAATTGGCAATGAGGCAAATTTGTACAAATGATGAACAATCGCTGTAGAAGGTTATCCAAAAGTGTGTCTAATGAATTATCATTTAGAGACTACAGAGACTGTGAAGCTATTCATGTGCTACCCAGTTTTCCATAAGGTGGTCTTGTTCTCATGTGAGAATCTTGGTTAGGGCGAAAAGGACATCATATCAAACAGAATGGCTACATTTGTAGTTATCTTGACTTAAATACCTTTCAAATGTTAGTTCTTCGCCAAGAGGTCATTTTCTATATTGAGAGCTTTAAAAACTTAATTTGGTACTAACATATTTTAGTGGTATTAAAACCACTAGAATTTTATTGCTCACGGTTTTGCTTTTGCTCTGAATTATTTTACTGATAGCCAAAAATAGGAATCCACATAGAAGCAGTTATAAAGTTTATTTATTTATTTTATCAAATTTAGAAACCACTCATCTTCCCCAGAGAGGGTCTCTGGGCAGTGTAGAAATAAAGTATTAGAAACAAAAATAATATAGAAATTGAACATAGCGATAAGGCTAGTTAAAATTCAACATTAAATGTTAATTATAAGGTGGGGGAGGATCTTCAAGGCATTAACCATCCCTAGGGCGTATCTTTGATTGTGAGTCTTAAGTGAGATGTAGAGCCAGGTCTTTAGATATTTTCAAAAGGCCAGGAGTATGGAGACCCATCTCACCAGCCAGGAGTATGGAGACCCATCTCGCCTCTGGAGGGAGAATGTTCCAAAGGATAGGGGAGGAGGGTATCTTCCTGGACCCCACCAGTCAGAATTCTTTAACTGACTGGGTATGCAACATAGTTTTCCTCTTGGACGGGAGGGATGGGCTGTTGTGACCTAGGATTCCTGAGTCATTAAAACACATGAGTAGTCCCAAAAACCTCTTTTATTACAACAGCTGTGAATTGCATTCATTCACAGCTGAGTCCCAATTAGTTGCAAAAAGTCCTTTGGGAGAAGTCCTTCGGGATAATCACCAACCTTTATCTCCCTTGACACTCTGCCAAAGACCTACTTGGCAAAGCCACATGGATTCCAGAATCAAACAGAGATGCCGGCTGGGAACAGGATCAACAACGTCGCTTTCCTGCAAAGTGCTCACGTGCTCCTCTTTTGCTCCTCTTTTAAGCCTTATGGGAGTGGCCAATCATCTCCAAGCCTTACTCCCGAGTCGTTCCTTTTGTTTTAACTGTTTGTGCCTTCTGGCAACTCTGCGCATGCATGCATTAGGAACAGGCTGCCTCTCTGCTGTCCAATTCTGAAGGCTCCGGAGTCGGTGCATCACTCCCAGATGGCCCTGGCCTTATCTCTGCCTCTGACACAGAGCCCTCATTTGGGCCTTCCCCAGACTCCAGGACTGGCCCCTGTTCCTTCCCAGTCTCCTCACTGTCCGACTCCACTGCCAGCTCCACAGGCTGCTGGCGGACCACAACATGGGCTGATGTGATGAAACAAATATAATTCTGTAGGTAACTTGGGTTGTAGATAAAAGTAGTAGTTGAAGTTGGGTTATAGGTGAAGGAATGAACTCATTGAACTTTGAAGAGAAAAGGTATATGCTTTTGATTATCTTGAAATACTTTATTTTTAACCAGTAAAACCCCACATGGTCTAGGCCAGCAGTAGTAAACTTATGGCTTTCCAAATATCAGTAGATGATGGTTATCAGTCTTTCCAGCCTGGACATGGTAGGAAATCTCAGAGTGCCTGACACTAAGGCCCTGTTGGCTGAAGACATAAAGAGATAGTTCACTTGATTAAAATCTATATTGTGAGCAAAAGACTTTTGTTATAAAAGATGAATTTTATGCCTTCTGAGGTTTAAATTGATGGATTCTTATGAATTAATCACTACATAGCAGAGCATGTAATGGTGCTATAGATGGAAAGTTGGCCATTTCTGATCCAAGAAACACTGGGACCTGCCTTGACCCTTACAAGAGGTCTTAAGATCCAGTCTATGGATCCAGGCCAATAAAAAAGATCTTAACTATGACCAACAAATAGTTGTGATGAAACTGCTTGCCTGTCAGATCTGCCATTACACTGCTTCATCCCTGCTTTGCTTTGATGGCAGCCTGCCATAAAGTCTGGGGAGAGGGGATAGAGGGATTCAGAGAGAAGGAATGACAGGAACCAGAAGTGCCCATTGATAGTTCACACAATTAAATGCTGAGAAAAGATACAGTGAAGGAATCCTCATGTTGGAACAAATTTCATTTGACCAATGGAAAGACAGAAATGGCGAGTTCCCTTTCATGGAAGGAAATGGATTCAGCTGCTTCAAAGATACACCTTGAATCTAAACAGCCATCTATGTGAGATGTTAATTTTTGGGTTCCTGTGCACTATTGCTACCAACCTGCCTTCCACTGAGGACCTGTATACCGCACAAGTCAAAAAGAGGGCTGTGAAAATATTTACAGACCCCTCACATCCTGGACATAAACTGTTTCAACTCCTACCCTCAAAACAACGCTATAGAGCACTGCACACCAGAACAACTAGACACGAGAACAGTTTTCCCCTGAATGCCATCACTCTGCTAAACAAATAATTCCCTCAACACTGTCAAACTATTTAGTAAGTCTGCACTACAATTAATTTTCTCATCGTTCCCACCACATATCTCCTTCCACTTATGAATGTATGACTGTAATTTTGTTGCTTGTATCCTTACGATTTATATTGATATTGTTTCTGGATTGCTTATTTGTACCCTATGACTATAATTAAGTGTTGTACCTTATGATTCTTGATGAATGTATCTTTTCTTTTATGTACACTGACAGCATATGCCCCAAGACAAATTCCTTGTGTGTCCAATCACACTTGGCCAATAAAAAAATATATTCTATTCTATTCTATTCTATTCTATGCATCAGGTTGGATTTGATAGGCTAAGTGGTACTTTCCAATTATAAGATTTTATGTTTTTTATGATATGATTTATGATCCTTTAATAAGTTTGTTTTTGATCAAGGAATAGGAGCAACCAGAAAGGCTAGAAAATGATAGAGATTGCTACAGCATTCTCTGATGTTCACAATAAAATACTCTACACACAGTAAAAATATACTCATGAACTTTTAAAGCACTCTGAGGATAAGGTAATTAAACAGGGGTTTTTTTTCACAAGGGTGAGAAATTAGGAGAGAGATTTCATTACAGTATTAATTACCCAAAATCCAATACCATGCCAAAGGGCAATAAATTAGGTTAGAGGTACAAGGCATTTGTTTTATTGGCACACAAGAAAGTGCTCGAAAGCTATATTATCTTCTTTGATCCCTGTCTGATTTTTTCAGAGAGAGCTACTTCATCCTGACTAATTGTATACCTAGTCAATTATGTTACCCAAGTTGTTCTGAGGAGATATATGAATGGATTACTCACAGATAGTTGGATTATATTAGAGGCTCATTTTATAGAGGTAATAAGAGTTTTGCAATGATTTCTTTAAATTTATATTCCCATGAACCTTTCAAAGAGTACCAGGTGACAGAGCAATCTTACTCAGATTTATAAAGAGGCAGGCCGCACTGAATTATTTTCCCCACATATATAAAGCCACAGATTATACTTGGTAACAGAGCATATCTGTGCATGATTTATTTTCCACCAAAGTTTCATCATCAAAAGGGATGTCCAGAATCGAGTGTCCCTAATTTTAAAAAAATGAATTTCATATGCTGAATTCTTGGGTTAAGGTTAAGGTTAGGGTTAGGGTTAGGGTTAGGGTTAGGGTTAGGGTTAAGGTTAGGGCACATCCTAGAGCAGAGGATTGTGGTGGGTTGACATAAACAAGCCTTTCAAGGATTCTAGCTGCATATCACAGCTGAGTCAAGTCGCTGGTTGGCATCATTTCACTGCCTTTCTGAAAGTTTAGCAATCCTGTGTGGGCTACTTTTTTGGACTTCAGTCCTGGAATTTCTGATAGTTTGCACAATAGTAATTCTCCCTCCTTTCCCTCAGTCTAATCTTTAAAATAGTTTTCAACTTGAAATGGCTTCATGTTGCTATATCTTCCCAACGTTTCAAAATAATGAGATAAAAATTAACAAAGTCTCCAACAAATTGGAAACTTTTCCCAGAGCAGTGAGGATGAATGGTTTTAATAAACCAAGTTTGCCTAAATAAGCCTACAAAGACTTTAGAAATAATAAGATATAAATACTTACAGTACTAAATACTGTGTTTTTGATGGATCAAGAAGTCACAATAATACAGAGAAAAGCAGAATAGAGTTCCTGTTACATAATTACTGCTGTCATTATAGCTTGCTGTTATATATCCTCTTCCTTCATTACATCTGATTCTCAGTAGACTAATTATCTGCCTCTATTTCCAGGGGGAACACCACAAAGAAATGTAATATCTTTCTGTCCTTTAGTTTCAAATTTCATGGAGTACTTTATTATGCCTTAAAATATACTGAAGAATGTTGTGCTATTTACAACTCATGGTAGAGTATATTGTTCTTCTCCCAAAACTAAGTTTGTCACAGAATGTGATTGCATTTTGAAAAGTGATAAAAAACATTTTCCAAATGACTAATAATTATGAGATATATTGCCATTAGCATTGATAGTTTCTTTCAATGTCAAAGTGACTGTACCAGATTACACACCTAAACTGTCCAAGGGGGAAGGGCAAAGGATAAAATATGTGTTATAATGTCATATTGCAAAAAACAAAATTTATGTACTTGCACTATATATCGGGACAAATGTATCTAAGGGCAAAGTGAGATGGCTATGGAGGATCTGGGAAATTACATTTTTTTTTTATTGATATTGGGCAGGATTCTTAAACAGATTATCAAACAGTTGAGTTTGTCCCAGATGTCAGACTAACCTTATCATTATTTTTAAAACAGATTTAGTAGCTTAATAAAACAGCAAAACACCATGGACATGCAATATGTACCTGCACTCAGCAAGTGTTTGGCAAAATCTTTCTTACTATATTATCCATAATGAAAGGTGAAATGTGATCTAGATTGTTAGGCGGAATCACATTGGGCTAAATGCCTGTGCCCCCAATGATTAATGGTTCTATTTGATGATCAAGCATCAAATATCATATGGAGTTCCTTAAATCTCTATCCTGGGTTTTCTGCCATTCAATATTTTTATGAATGGCTTGGAAGAGGTGACTAAGGGGATGCAGATGACACAGAGTGGTGGTGGTAGTGGTGATGGTGGCATTTTAAAGGAGAAGTTTCTAGATAAGCTTGAGAACTGGGCTGAAGTGAATAAGGGTGAATTGAAGAGGAGAAATACAAAGTTCAGCATCTGGATGGAAAAAAATAAAAGACATAAGTATAGATGGAAACTAGACTTTCTAACTCGGCAGTAGAAAGAAATCTGGTTTTGCTCACTAATCACAAGTTAAACATGAGCTGGGGTGCATTGAATTCAAACCAGAGGAACTAATTTTACTGTAGTTACCACACTGATAACACTTGTTATTGCAAAAAAGGACATTGAAAAACTAAGGTGAGTAGCAAGGGCTACCAAATGATTTGAAAATGAAGCACTATGAGGAACAGTTAAAGGATATGGGTATGTTTAATCTACAGTTAGCTATGGAGAGATATAATAGCAGTCTTCAAATATCTGAGCGGTATTTATTTATTTATTTATTTCATACATTTTACAGAAAGAAGTACAAAGCAGAAAAACAAAACAAAAAGAGAAAACCAACAAAAACCAACATCCAACTTAACAAAACACACACAAAAAACAAAAAAGGGAAAACTAGATAGATCGATATAGACAGACAGATAGATGATAGAATATCAAACTTCAAACCATTTTATCAACATTGAAAAAGACCAATCTCTAACATTATAGAATATCATTACATCTGTGCCAAAGAAGAACATATTCAGTATTTTTTTGATTTGTAGGTAAAATTGCCTTTTCAAAAATAAAAATATTATACATCTTTTGAATCCAATACTTAATATCAGGAACACTTCTATTTTTTCAATTTCTCAGAATAATTCTGTAAACAACATCTTACCTAGTTTTGGTAATGAAATTCTTTAATTTTTTGATACAGAAATGATGTTGGCTTAGTTTCAGATGTTGACTCCATGAAGAATAATAGCATTTTAGTTTTCTTAAATATTGCAAATATCTGAGGATTTCACATGGTATGGGTTTTGTTGCTTCAGAGGGCAGGTAGCTAGGATAGATGCCAGCCGAGGATGCCCCATGTCATCTTCAGTTCTCCAGAGACTGATAATCATTTGTCAGAAATGTTCTAATTGTCAATCCTTGAAGGTAGCCAGGTCAAGAAGCATCATGGCAAGGATTTCAGAAATGGTCTTTATTGTAGTAAAATAGAGTAATAGAATCTTGAAAAGCTGTCTAATTTTTTTGCTATTCCACATTATAATAAACAAAATCAAGACCAGGTTATTTTCCTTTCTTAGAACTATGTAATCTTTTCTGAAAGTCTGTCCTTCCTTCCTTCCTTCCTTCCTTCCTTCCTTCCTTCCTTCCTTCCTTCCTTCCTTCCTTCCTTCCTCCCTCCCTCCCTCCCTCCCTCTCTCTCTCTCTCTCTATCTAACTATCTATCTATCTATCTATCTATCTATCTATCTATCTATCTATCATCTACAATAGAACCTCTGGTCACAACCATAATTCGTTCTATAATTTTGGTCACAACCCGATTTGGTCATGACCCAAACTTAACCAAAATTAATGCAGTGGCCACAAGAGGTTGCTGTTGTTTGGCGCTTACAAAAAAATTGTGCGGAAGGGCAAACAGCCACGGCTATGTTTAATCGCCACCCAAGTATGTGTTCATGACCAGATTCAAAAATTTTGTAAATTTTTTGGTCGGAACCCAATTTGGTCGTGGTCAGAAGCGTTCGTGACCAGAGGTTCTACTGTATCTATCTATCTATCTATCTATCTATCTATCTATCTATCTATCTATCTATCCATCCATCCCTATCTATCTATCTATCTATCTATCTATCTATCTATCTATCTATCTAATGTATATGTGTGTGTATGTATATGTATATATATTTTTGTTTGTGAGCAGGCATCAGAATTTCATTTTTAATGTGGCCTAGTGTGTTCACAGAAAAAAGTGACAATAAAGATTATCTTATTTTACCTTACCTTATCCTAATTTTTCTGTCCAACTCCCCTAGTATTGATTCTCTAGGAAAAAGCATGACCCCCTAATTGTTGAGGATGCAAGGAAGTTATTACAGTCGTAGACTGTAGAAATGGCTTTGAAAGACAGAACAGAGAACTGCTACCAATGGCTGGTCACATAAGTGAGCCTTCAGCCCAGACCAAAGAACTAATTTGAGAAAACATCTCACATAACCACTTCCCTAGTTTACATGAAGACAAAGTGAGGAAGATGGGAAACACATTTAGGTGGGCAAGATTATAATACTGTAGCTCAGGGCGGTCAAACTCCCAGCCCATGGGCCAGATACGTCACGTGCTGGCCACACCCAATTTAGTGAAGCGGGACAAAAAGTCCCGATATGTCATGTGATGCTGCCGTGACGATGTGAGTTTGACACTCCTGTTGTAGCTGTTACAATAAAAGTAAATCTGACCTACAGGGCATTGATTTCTTAGTTTAGTCTATCTGGCAGGGCTAACACCACTTCACCTGGTTTTATTTTTGTTTATTTTTTAAATGAGAAGCTGGTATGTCAAAGCATCTGCCTCTATCATTATATTCATTTCCTTAAAGGCTGATATAGGTCCCAGAAACATTCTTAGAAAGTAAAGCCTAACACAGTAAAGAAATGTGTTTGCAGTGGGGGAAGAATATCCTGGGGCCAGAGATGGCTAGGACCACAAGTATCCATAAGTTTAAGGCAAGAGGAGACAAACAATGAAATAAGCATTGCTCTGTCTCAGTGTAATCTCTGTCCCTTTAATATTCATTACGATCTTGCAATGACACACTTAACGGTCAAAGCTTCTCTTGTGAAGCTCTTTAGTCATCCTGATGAAACTACTGGATTCTGTGGACACCTTTGGTTATGGACAATCAGTTTAATAAATGGCTATATTGTCACTCACTGGTCCTGCACACCATGGCAGTTAGTTTATGAATGCAGAAAGCAATGCATGGTCCTCATTTTGTCAATGCATACAGAGTAAAGAGTTGGTCTCTGACAGAAAACCACTTGAAGAAACTAGAAATATTTAAAATGTGGATTTACAGATGGCTGTTACGTATAAACTGGGTTAACAAAATCATACATGAGGAGGTGATAAGCCACCTGAGAAAGCAAAGGGAAATCATCAAAGCCATTAAAAAGTGAAAGTTAGAATATTTTGGACATGTGACATGACACCCAGAAAAATATGGCATCCTTCACTTAATCCTCCAGGGAAAGATTGAAGGCAAACGAGGTCCAGGCAGAAGAAGAACACCGTGGCTTCAAAACCTAAGGGACTCAGCAGCACTTTTTCATGTGCCTGTCAACAAAAATAGGATTGTCAACATGATCGCCAATGTCCAATGACGGATATAGCAACAAGAAGTTGTAGAAGTAGTCATACTATATTCTTGAAATCCCAAATGTTTCTGCTAGTCATAGTTTTTATTCTGGTCTTCCTTAGTCTAATGCTAGGCTTGCCTGTGGTTTATGGGAGTTGTAATTTAACACAATTGAAGAGCAGCAGGCTAGGTTAAAGCTAGGTTAAAACAAGTAACAGTCAGGCAATATACATTATCCTAGTAACATTAATTACAGTATTGTCATATTCCCAATATTGCAGATGTTTAAATGAAATATGTGGACTTCCCTAAGATCTTCCAGAGAGTTCATTGCAGAAACAGAATTTTGACTAAGAACTTTCCAATTTGCAGACAGTGTTCTTATTTTGTACTATTATTATTATGCATGCAGGAATTGTGATTCAGTAACATCTAAAGAACCATTGATTCCCCAAACCAACTTTAAAGGTTTGTGAGATTATGTTTCTAGTCTGGAGCCTGCCAGTGACAGTCATCGGTGCTCAGTTTTCTGAAAAGGATGAACTTGTTCTTAATTAGCAGACCAGAAAAAGTGTTTGATGGTTTTGATCAATAAAAAACAGTAGTCAGGTGTCTTCACTTTGTAGTGAGCTGCTGTTTCTGCTTTCTATAGACAGCACTTTGACAAAATCCTTTGGTTGATCTACTGCCAGTGTGGTCTTCAACAGGCTTCTGGTAAGTAAATTATTCAAGTTTTTCTTTTTCCTGAGCCTTGAAACTGCTGATCTCTTTATTAATCTCCTGTCTGCTACTGACTCAGTTCTGATATTACTTGGGAAGCTATGGTTTCCCACTATGAAAATGAGACATAGTTAGTCTCAAGGGGAAGATCAAAGAAGATTCAAGGAGTTATCCTTTGTTTCTACAGAAGAGGCCACATTGGGAACTATGTTTCAAATATAATATTTTCTTCCTAATGATAGCTTGGGAAAAAAAATAATCCCAAAGCCTCATTGTTCTCCAGTTTCATAAATCAAAAGAGCTATGACTTGTTTAGAAACAGAAGAAGATAACTGTTCGTTGCCTCTTTTGACATACTGGAAAAAATTGGGCAAATATGTGAGCCTGAAATTCTTGAAGATTCTCTCAAGTCATTATAAAATCATAATTCCTCATTCAGGACATTGTCTCCCTGCTCAGTCCAAAACCAGGCCTGTATAAAGGACTGTAATAAGTAAGTACCAGTTTTAATCTTTAATCCGTAATTTACCAAAGAACTAAGTAGAGGTGCTTTATTTTTATGGTCTTTTATTTGTTGATGTTAATAATCAGAAAGAAAATCCTTATTGCCCCATGAAAGGAGTGAAACTACATATTTATATAGTGATACACTGAAAGAGAAAGAAGCATGCATTTAGCTGCCATTATTCAATTGCCAAAGTAGCAGGCCAGCTGTCTTACTCTGCACTTGAATTTCACAGCTTCTCTGGTTTGTGCCACATTTTAAATGTGAGAACATTTTAGTGTAGGATATTGAACAACAGGCATGCCATTTGTTGTATGCTATTATATATAGTACAAACTAAATATTTTGAAGATAAATCATTCAAATGTTCTGTGATGAACTTGTTATCTATTGCACCTTGGTGAGTACTGATACTACATGATAATGGGAAAAATATCAGATTTTGTATCAAGGAATATCAAAATTAGTAGCAGGGATTTTTGTTTATCTCAGATCTTCAAAATATATATTTTACTTTATTTGATTTGTTTGGATTGGTAGATGGAACTATAACCAAGAACAAGAAAGAGAGCTGTTAGATAATAAGATCAGTGTGATTTGAGGACTTTCAGATGTACAAATCTCAAGAAACCCAGCTATCAAGCATGGGCAAGGATGGGGGATGCTGAGAGATGAAATCCAACTTTTTTTAAAAAAAATCTCCCATGGCAGAGGAGGGAGGGAGAGAAAGAGAGGGAGAGGGAGAAAGAGAGAGGAAGAGAGAGAAAGAGAGAGGGATGGAGGGAGGGAGAGGGAGGGAAGGACAGAGAGAGAGAGAAGGAGAGAGAGGGAGGGAGGGAAGGAGAGAGAAAGAGAGAGAGAGAGAAAGAGAGAGAGAAGACATACAGTTTCCATTCTTTAATGAAAATTAAATATTCCTCATTTCTCAAGAGGTCCTATTAGTGTATATTAAGAACACAAGATTATACTATTTTTATAAGAAAAAACTATAAATAGCAACTGGCAAGAAAGCAGCAGAAGGGACTGTGTAAATACCATCAGATTTAGCAGGCTTTTTTCTTTTCAGTCAGCCTTCTATGAGGCCTTCCAGGGAAAAGTGCAGCCGTGTTAATGAGGTGAGATGAGCCCCCTGTTGATAACACAAAGTTATAACCAAGGTCTTGAAAATGTGAGCCCTTCTGACGTAGACCTATGCACTACAGTAGTGGCCAAAATTGTGGAAACCTTTTGGGAAAAGTGTATTTTCTAAAACTAGCTAATAACACCACTTTTCTTTGGGAGGAGTACCATAAAATTATATATCAATGGAAAGATAATTTACCGTATTTTTCGGAGTATAAGACACACCGGCGTATAAGACGCACCTTAGTTTTTGGGGAGAAAAATAAGAAAAAAGCTGATTGGTGGGTGGATCAGCCTCCCAGAATACCTGCAATCAGCTATTATCCGTGGTGAATTTTAGCAACAGGTTCGTTGGTTGTGAGCTCTGTGCCTTGCTTTTTTTTTCCTGCCTCTGAAACTTCTGAAACTCTGTTTCAGAAAAAAACTTTTTTTCTGCCTCTGAAAGCCTCTGAAACAGAGCTTCAGAAAAAAAAAGGCTTTATTTCAGAAGCTCTGTTTGGAGGCTTTTATTCTGAAGGACTATCTGTACTCTGTTCAATCTCCTTTCTTTGGTATTGGTATGTAGATTAACCTTTTCCGATCTGTTGGTTATTGTCTCATTCTCCAGATTTGTTAGTATAGTTTGGTTAGAACCTTTACTGATTCTTCTTTTGTTGCTTGCCATATTATTTTAGATAAAAGCCTTTCTGAGGCTTTTTTTCTAAAGCTTCTTTCAGAGGCTTTTTTTCTGAAGCTTCTTTCAGCCTCTGAAATCTCCATTTGGGAGGCTGGGTGGGGCTACATTCGGAGTATAAGATAACACCCAGATTGTCACCCTCTTTTTTGGGGGGAAAAAGGTGAGTCTTATACTCCGAAAATATGGTAATCAAGAATGTAATGCAATATTTTAGGAAGGATTTGATATTAGAATAGCAGTTACAGTATAAAGAAGAAAAGTGAAACGTAGAAAAAATGAGCTATACAAAAATTATCACGTCAGTTAATACTTAGTTGTGTAGCTTTTAGCATGAATTATGGCCTTACAACATCTTCCCATGTAGTGAACCAAGTCTTTTAGTTCTGCAGCTGTTATAATGTGAAACCAAAATTGAATGATTGCTTCTATTAACTGGGTTTTATTGCTGGGTCACTTCTGACTAACAAGTTTCTTTAGTTGGCTCCATAGATTTTCAATTGGGTTAAGGTCTGGGCTATTCCCAGTGCATTCTAGCAGTGGAATATGATTATCTTGAAACTCAAAAATAAAATTAAAAAAAATGGTGTTATTAGCCATCAAACCTCAAAAATACACTTTTCCCAAAAGGTTTCCACAATTTTGGCCACTACTGTATATATAATGTAGCTAGAATAAGATAAAGTTATTTCAAGTCAATGTATTGCTGTTTTGTGCTTCTGAGGCTTCTCTATGCCATCATAGAGTTCATATTTGCTTTCCAACTACCTGCATGATTAGGAAAGAGTTTAAAGCAGTGGTAGGATTCAAATTTTTTTACTACCAGTTCTGTGGGCGTGGCTTGGTGGGCATGGCATGACATGACATGGCTTGATGGGCATGGCAGGGGAAGGATACTGTAAAATGTCCATTCCCTTCCCACTGCAGGGGAAGGTTTCTGCAAAATCCCCATTTCCTCCCGATCAGCTGGGACTCTGGAGGCAGACAATCGATGGGGGTGGGGCCAGTCAGAAGTGGTATTTACTGGTTCTCTGAACTACTCAAAATTTCTGCTACTGGTTCTCCAGAACTGGTCAGAACCTGCTGAAACCCACCTCTGGTTTAAAGTCAATATTCTCAACATGAGACTATGATGTGCTTGGAAAACAATGGAAGATGCCCCAGTGGGTATACAGAAACTCAAGGGAATGCTAGCATTTCAGTCCTCTTTTTTTATATAAAGAAAGGGTTATTTATTTAGACATGGACCTGAGGAAGGGATGAGTTTTTATTAAATGGCTAGTAAGTAAACTAGCATTAATTGTTTGACCACTTACTATGCCCAACTATTGTGGGAAAAGCAAATGATGATTGGCCAGTGATTTTATATGTTCTCTAGACCAGTGGTGGGTTTCAAAATTTTTTACTATCGGTTCTGTGGATGTGGCTTGGTGGGCATGGCATGGCTTGGTGGGTGTGGCTTGGTGGGTGTGGCAGGGGAAGGATACTGTAAAATCTCCATTCCCTCCCAATCAACTGGGATTTGGGAGGCAGAGAATTGACAGGGTGGGGCCAGTCAGAATTTTTACTACTGGTTCTCTGAATTACTCAAAATTTCCACTACCAGTTCTCCAGAACTGGTCAGAACCTGCTGAAACCCACACTTGCTCTAGACTCACAAACATATGATTATGCAGGTGTGCCTTAACTACATAATCTCCAGACCGAAGTGAAACAGTTAAAGGAGTCTTTGGATACACTTCAATTCAGAAAGGTTGAGAGAAAAGAAAGGATGGATATCTGAGAGATGTATTCATGTTCTTTGTGGTGTAAGTATTTTCCAGATCAGGATTGAAATAGATTCATACATTAATATGTCCTTTATACAAAGAGCAGTTCTGAGTTTGTTGTGAAACTGAGAGGAATAAAACACAGGAAGAATAGACCAGTAAAACACCTTTATAAGTGACCCATCAATTATCGACAAATTAATTTATACTTCTATCCTCACAATTCTTCTACCTTTGAATTCCCCACAAATTTCCGCAAAAGTGTTTTGAATTGATTCAGCAGTCTTTAGGCTGCTATTATTTATGAGAGAAAATAGCTATTCATTGTTATCATAGCAGAACTTGTTATGCAATAAAGCTACAGATATTCTTGTTAAAAATAGGAAATACCAGCAGGGAAGACCTCAAAGAATAAAGTGAATTTATGTGGCACATCAACATTAGAAAGCACTAATGTGACTAAATAATGTGTGTCCACATGAAATATATCTTGGTGAAGTATGGTTCTGTAGATATTTGTGAGTAGATATTTGTGAGTGAAGAGCCACAGAGTAATGGTCATTCTGGATTAATTAAGATAGCATGCATGGGATTTTCTTCTAGGATAGACACCAAAATTATTTTAACCCAGAGAGGGAGGCAAGGAGCAGCAAAACAAATCAAATATTATTATGAATATTGATAAAGCCAGATGACAGAACCTACAATCCATTGAGCAGTCAAGGATGAAATTTCTTGTGGCAAGAAATTGAGTGGGGGTGGTATTTGGGGACTGAAGGTTTTTCTGATGTATTTCGCCAGGAAATATAGATAAGGCAGGCTAAAACGTCAGGTGCTCACCCAGGTGCTCCAAATCCATTTTGTTCTCCAAATTCATGGTGACCTAAAGTTAACCCTAAGTGGATTTTCTCCCTATGGATTTTCCCATGTATTTTACCAGGAAATATAGATAAGCCAGGGATGAAAAGACAGCACCCTCCTAAGCATTCCCATGTGTTCCGAATCATCTGACAATACTCATTTTGCTCTCCGAATTCATGGTGCCCTCAACCTAACCCTTAGTGGATTTTTTCCCAATGGGACTTTACCAGGAAACATAGATAAGGCAGGCTTGAAAAGTTACCGCTCTCCTAAGCATACCCATTCACTGCGAATCCGTTAGTGATATCCATTTTTGTAACCAAATTCATGGTGACCTAACCCTAAGTGAATTTTCCCCCAATGGGATTTTCCCATCTATTTTACCAGGAAACCTAGATAAGCCAGGCTCGAAAGGTCAGCACACTCTTAAGCTCTCCGACTGCATGGTGATCTAACCTTAACCGTAATTGTATTTTTCTCACAATGGGATTTTCCCATGTGTTTTAATAGGAAATGTAGATAAGGCAGGATGGAAATGTCATCACCCTTCTAAGCATACCCATGCACTGCAAATAGTTGATGATGTCCATTTTGCTATCTGAATTCATGTTTACCTACCCTAACCCTAACTGAATCCCCCCCCCCAGTGGGATTTCCCCATGTATTTTAAAAGGAAATGTAGATTAGGCAGGTTTATAAAGTCAGGGTCCCACTAAACATCCATGTGCTCTGAAAAATGGGCTATGGCAATGGATTCTTTTTGAACCTGCATTATCTACATTTCCTGGTAAAATACATGGGAAATTCTCATTGGGGGAAAATCCACTTTGGGCTAGGGTTATGTCACTATGAATTTGGAGAACAAAATGGACCTTACCAATGGATTTGGAGTACATGGATTTTCTTTGGTGGGCCCTGATCTTTCAAGCCTGCCTCATATACATTTCCTTGAAGAACAATGGCTGGTTGGGGAGAAAATGTTGACTCTATTAATACTCTACTCAGTGTTATGACAGGGTACAGAAGATAATGTGGTACACTATAATTGTGTCTCTGTGAATCATATTGTCATTGGAACTAATTATGTTCTGCTATGATACTGTTGAGATTCCAGTAGCCATAGCAGAAGGAAATGCTTTTAAATGCTTTTAATTGTAGAACTTCACTTCTTGTCCTACCCTCAGGAGCTTTGGAGAATAAGTTGATCCTATCTTGTCTGTGGCAGCCCTTCATGTACTGAAAGACAGCTATCATATCATCCCTAATTATTTTCTTTGTTGGGCTAAACATACTTAGTTCCCTTACATGATTTATCCCGCAGAGCCCTGTGTTTCCCTGAAAATAAGACCCACTCTTATACTTTTTTTGGGCCCAAAATACACATTAGGGTTATTTTCAGGGAAACATGGGCAACACAGGCAAGCTGAGAGATGGTGGGGTGGATTGACCCCCGATTTAAGGGAGGAAGGTGATTCTGATGTGCGGTGGTACCAGCAGCAGGCAGAGGCACTGGGGTAATGGCAGACAATCCCTATGCATGGCAGAGGTATGGGGTAGTAGTGCAGGTAGTGCAGGTGATCCTTGTGTGCAGCAGCACTGGCAGCAGGAAGAGGCATGGGGGGGGGGAGGTGATCCTGATGCACCATGAGGGTTTCTGTGTTGTGACCTAGGCTTACTGAGTCATTACAAGACACAATTAGTCCCAAACAAACCTATTTTATTGTAACAGCTGAGACTCATGTTCATTCCTAGCTGAGTCCCAATTAGCTGCAAAACAAGCCCTCCAGAAGAAGTCCTTCGGGATAATCACCAATCTTTATCGTCTTTGACACCCTGCCAAAGTCCTTACTTGGCAAAACGCCACAAAGTTCAGAAACAAACAAGAAATGTCGACTGGAAACAGAGTTAGCAACGTTGCTTTCCTGCAAAAGGCCCCAAGTGCCTTGGTTTTTCTTTTAAGCCTTATGGGAGAGGCCAATAATCTCCTGGCCTTACTCCCGACTTGTCCCTTTTGCTTTAGCTGCTCTTGCCTTCTGGCAGCTCTGCACATGCGTGCACTAGGAACAGGCTCCTCCTGTTCTTCTGTCTCTCTGCTGTCTGACTCTGGGGGCTCCGAAGTCTGCGCATAACTCCCAGATGGCCCTGGCCCCATCTCTGCCTCCAATGCAGAGGCCTCATCTGGGCCTTCTCCAGACTCCAGGACTGGCCTATGTTCCTCCCCAGCCTTCTCACTGTCCAATTATGCTGCCAGCTCCACAGGCTGCTGGCGGACCACAACATTCTGTCCCATTGTGACCATGGGCAAACTGATGCCTGCTTCCATTAAATCGGGTGTCAATCCATCCCACCATCTCTTAACTTGCCTGTGGCTGTGACAGCGCAGAAGGCCACATATCATATCGGGATTGCCTGCCCTCCCCCTGGGCCTTTGCTTGCTGCTGGTGCTGCCATACATCAGAATCACCTGCCTCCCTCCTACCCCAGCGCCTCTGCTTGAAGGTCTCAACCAGTGGTCATAGAGCTGGGACTCACCTGTGCTGCACGGACTTTGGCTGCTGCTGTGTACACTGTCTACGCTTGTGTGCTCGTCACCTTGTGTGCTGGCCACACCCACCTCTCCCCATCAGCTGATGAAAATCTTCACTGGGGCTTATTTTGGGGGTAGGACTTATACTAGGAGCATACTAAAAATCAGGCTAGGGCTTATTTTCTGGTTAGGTCTTATTTTCAGGGAAGCACAATATATCTGGTCCCGGCAATTTAAACTCTTCTATAGTGGGATTTTTTAAACTATTTGTTTGCCTCTATTGGCCTACATTCATATTCTGATTTGTCTGAGATAGTTTCTCAAGTTTTTTTCTTGACCCAGACTGAAGAACTTGCTTATCTGACTGTTACCTTGGTAGCAGTTCTTCCTGCTGTTCTTCAAGGCCACTCCCTATATCTGGTACAAAATCTCTTCCTACTAATACTCTGAAATGGCAGAAACTGAAGTTGCTGAATTTTTATCATTGACCATATAGAGGTAGACATTTCATTTCTAATAAAATTAGGCACTTCTGTTTCCTTATAGGATGCAAAAACACATCGTTCAATGTTAGTCATTTGTGACTTACCACATTGTGACTAGAGCTGAGAATGATGTTTAGCAAATTTACCAACCAGCTTTGTACATTCTCTCATGAGCTTTTTCATTTTGTAATATGATTAGAAGCCTATACCAAACAGAGATCAGTAAAATACATTTAAAAATGGGGCCATCATAGACATCAACTTGTAATCCCTGCATCATTAATTAGTTGTTGAATGTGGACACCTAAGGTTTCACATATGAATATTCATTAATCCTTGGCATTTTAAAGTCTCTGGTATCATATTTTACATACTTAAAGCAAAATATTTAAAAGCAACATTTAAAATATTTAAAGCAAAAATTGTGGTATAAAGTACAAAGCATCTCATAGATAAATATTTGATTCTTTTTTTCAACATTCATAATAAACTGTAGAGAGAAGACACATCAAAGATTGGCTATTGGCATATTACACTATTTCCTAGGAGCAAATGTTAATCTAATAATCAAGGGAAATATGTTTATGTAAAATGGCATATATGAGATAAAGATACAGTTAGCATAAATATGCATCAAATTGACACAGCCAGAAATAAATCACAACAGAGTTAGAAAATGTATCAAAAGGTAATAGAACAATAAGTAAAAAGCCACTGACAAAAATGAAATAACTGAACATGTCCTTTATTTCTTGTCAGAACAGACTTCAGGGGATTTAAAATGCAAAGTAACATTCAAAATTGTAATATTTAGAGACAAAATATACATTTCATACACATTATATTTTCTGTTTCCTTAGTGATTTGTTTAGACCAGTGTTTCTCAACCTTGACCCCTTTAAGAGGTGTGGACTTTAACTTGCAGAATTCTGCAACCAGCATGGGGTTCACACTTCTTAAAGGGGCCAAGATTGAGAAACACTGGTTTAGAGAAAGGCCCTTTACACATGTCAAATTTTATTTCCTACGTTTTCTATAAAACAGATTTATATTTTACATAAAAGACTTTTCCCCCAAAAGCCATTTCCTATAAAGGAGGGAGATTGGCAGTTCAAGAATGTGAAAAATGAGTAAAAAACAAATAAATGAATTAAATGGGGCTGATGGTAGAATTGTAGCCCAATGGGGAGGAGCCAAGATGCTTAATCTTGTGACAGACAATTAAACTTGGTGCTGAATTTTAACCTATTTTCAACCAATACTTTGAATCATAAACATGCATCAAACAAGCTGGCTTTGCCCAAAACACTAAGCTATCCCTTCCTCCCCTCAAGCCCTCCAAAGTTAATGAACCAAGCTTATTAGTTATGTACATAACAGACGACACAAGAGTGATCGGTCTCATTCGAGACAATGATGAATCCACATATAGATAGGAGGTTGAACAACTAGCCTTGTGGTGCAACCAGAACAATCTGGAACTGAACACACTCAAAACCGTAGAAATGGTGGTGGACTTTAGGAGAAACCCCCTCTTACTACTACCTCTTACAATACTAGACAACACAGTATCAACAGTAGAGACCTTCAAATTTCTAGGTTCTACCATATCTCAAGACCTAAAATGGACACCTAAAATCAAAAACGTCATAAAAAAGCACAACAAAGAATATTCTTTTTGCGCCAACTCAGAAAGCTCAAGCTGCCCAAGGAGCTGCTGATATAGTTCTACAGAGGAATTATTGAGTCTGTCATCTGCACCTCTATAACTGTCTGGTTCGGTTCTGCAACCCAACAAGACAGTCACAGACTTCAGAGGATAATTAGAACTGCAGAAAAAGCAATTACTACCAACCTACCTTCCATTGAGGACCTGTATACTGCACGAGTCAAAAAGAGAGCTGTAAAAATATTTACAGACCTCTCGCATCCTGGACATAAATTGTTTCAACTCCTACCCTCAAAACAATGCTATAGAGCACTGCACACCAGAATAACTAGACACAAGAACAGTTTTTTCCCGAACACCATCACTCTGCTAAACAAATAATTCCCTCAACACTGTCAAACTAGTTATTAAGTCTGCACTACTATTAATCTTCTCATCATTCCTATCACCCATCTTTTCCCACTTATGACTGTATGTCTGTAACCTTGTTGCTGGTTTCCTAATATGATGTGATTGTTTATCTGTTCCCTATGACTATCATTAAGCATTGTACCTTATGATTCTTGACATATGTATCTTTTCTTTTATGTACACTGAGAGCGTATGCACCAAGACAAATTCCTTGTGTGTCCAATCACACTTGGCCAATAAAGAATTCTATTCTATTCTATTCTATTCTATTCTATTCTATTCTATTCTATTCTATTCTATTCTACAGGCAGGCCAATTAAACAAGTTATGGGAATCCAAGCACCCCATTTCCAGAGACAGTCAGTTTGTTGTAGTGGTTAAGGCAATGAGCTAGGAACTGGGAGAACATGACTTCTAGTCCTGCTTAGTCATTCTTTACAGCCTTAAGAAGCACTACCATTAAGAAGTGGCAGTGGCAAAATATTGCCAAGGAAGCTGTAGAGACTATTCAAACATTCCTAAAGAGTCAGCACTGACTTAAAGTGCATGCTCACACACATTCAAACATACACACTCAGACATACACAAAAGATCCAATTTCCAAAAGTGACTGGTAAGATGTTCCTAAGAAGCCCTCAAAGAAGCATCTTAAAATCCTTCTCTTGTTGCCTATTACAAGCCCTCTGAAAATAGAATTTGGATAACATACTTCCAAATTGCCTTTCATGATGCTTGAATGCTTTTAAAAATACAGCTAGAGCTAGTTGGAACTACTACATATTCATAGATTAAGGCAACCATCAGTGAAACTAGATTCTTCACTTAGGTTCCACTGAAATTGTATCCCAGATTCTAAATGGCCGTTAGAACTACAAAGATTATGTTTTCAAAAAGCTCTTATTCTGCACACACAGAGTCCTTCAATGAATATAGAAGCTAAAGTTGTTGTTGCCCTATAATATCATTGTCTCCATGAGGACCCAAAACATCTAGACATACAGTATACTGCAGATCTGGCACATTGAATACCCTTCACTATACATTATCCAAATGTTTGTCTTATTGGTCTTCAGCAGTGTTTCTCAACCTTGGAAGCTTGAAGATGGGTGGACTTCAACTCCCAGAATCCCCCAGCCAGTGCTGCTGGCTGGGGGATTCTGGGAGTTGAAGTCCACCCATCTTCAAGCTACCAAGGTTGATAAACACTGGTCTACAGGGATTGAATCTCTCATTTTACCAAAGGAGAACTTGAGGGCTGAATTTAAGTTTGCCTTCTTTTCTCCATCAGACATGTAGTTCAATCTGTTTTTTTAAAAAAATTATACAAGGATCAAACAGAGAATGTATAATTCACTTACATTCTTTGCTGTACTATCCAAAACTATTCTTTATTTTTACCTGTTCTGGTTACTTGGATAACATTTCTTCAATCTAACGTTCAATTCTATTATTTTGAAAAAGGTGAATTTTGGTAGATTCTTATTTTAAAGGAAAATACTTTCCTATCATCACTGGAATATATTCAATAGTCCACTAAGTACTACTTGTCTGCTACCTAACTATTGAAAATGAGAAGCCTGACTATAATAATAAGAGGCAAATTTAATGTCGCACAACATACCTGATTGTATACATACAGTAGGAATTGCTGCTCCACTATAAACAATACCTAACAGGATCCAAATGTCTTTTTAAGATAGACCAAACCAGCTATCCAAGACAAAGTTTAGCATTCCCACAGAAGGATCCACTATTACTGCAAATGATGGACGATGTGATCTAAAACAAAGTACTATACCTCTTTTGCTAATTCAAGGCTAGTTTGTGAGATTGCATGAAACGCTGAATTTAAAAAAATGTGTTTATAATCCCAAATCAAATAAAGAGATTACTGAAAGTCCCACCTCAGTCATTTGCTTTCAGATTGCAGAGTTGGGATCTATCTAAATAAAAATTTGTAATCACTACCATACATCTTGCTCTTAGAAAAATGACATACTTAAGGGACTTAAGGAATGTACTGTAAATCTAGCTTTTTTTTGTCTCCAGTGGATCTGGAAATGATGTGTTCAAAACAACATGCCAATAAGTGGAAATATCACACCTTGACTCCTCTGGAGAAAGCCACATGTTTCTGAGGTCAAGAGCCTTGCCAATCTCTTCTATTATGAACTTGGAAGATTTTCCTGATGATGTCTCACACCCATCCATGTGGTAGCCTCAAAGATAAATTCACACTGCCTTGATCATGATATGATTTCCATATCATATTTATTCAGAATATGTTGGTTTTGATTTTCTCAGCTCTGTGGGGTTAACCTGGCTTATGAAATTGTAATGTATACCATACATATTCTTTTCCTGAAGCTATTGCATCCATCGCCCCTAGCATCAGTTTCTTTCATGTGCTTTGCACATCTTAAAGAAGGCAGAAATAGATAGACACACATGCATATGCACAACCGTTGCTGCTTGGCTCATAAAACAAGTTTCTCTTTTTATACCAGAAGTTTTGATGTATCCAAGAAATCTTCAAAATACTCTGGGTTCTTATAGCTGGCCCTTACAGAATTGAGCTGTAGCAGAGGAATAGAAATTCTAATGGTAGAATGTATCAAGATATGAATTTGTTTCAGTTGCAACGGTGCTTTATTAAGGAAGCATGCTGCCGAAAGGGATATCTTTATCTTCTAGTGATTGACTGCATTCCTGTTTAGAATTTGCTATTATCCGATAAGATTGGAAGCGATGGATTTTCCCCCTTTACTTATATCAGTGGGGTTTCTGTTGTACCATTTCTATTTTGAAAAGATCTATGGATTATTGAGGGATTTTTGTATCATATATTCCATTAGCTTAAAAATATCACACTTTTTTTTTAAAAAAAACCATGTAAATTCTGTGAACAGGTACAGCAAAGTAATTATCAGACTACCTTCTCTTGACTGATCTAGTTTTACTCTGCAAACAAAAGCATCTTAAAACTCCTGTCATATTTCTTCCAGTCCTCATTTCTTTCATCTTGATTAAAAACTATAACCGTAGGGTTGAAGCAGCTATAATGGAGTGTTAGAAAGTCGTAACACCTTACATATATTGCAAGGGCTTGTATGCTGTATGTTTAAAATAATAATAATCCTTTCTACAAATAAGTCTTAAACTGCCAGAAAATTGCCAACCCCAATCTAACTAGCTATTATCTCCACATAGAACAGTGCTTCCTATGATTTCAGAAAAAACTCTTTACTAGCCCTACATGGAGACAATGAAAATTGAAGCTGGGATCTGCTACATGCAAAACAGGTACTCAAATATTGAACAATGACTGCTTCCCAGTCCTAAATACTTGAGGAACTGACTTTTATACCCATTTCTAAACACATTAATACATATGCAGTGATAGTTAGTTGCTTGCTTTTTCCTTCCTTCCTTCCTTCCTTCCTTCCTTCCTTCCTTCCTTCCTTCCTCCCTCCCTCCCTCCCTCCCTCCCTCCCTCCCTCCCTCCCTAGTTTATAGATTGCTCCAATCTTCTGTCTCTGAGTGGCATATAACTCTCTAACAAGTAATTGGGATTAACACGATGCAACCAATTTAAAAAACAGCCACTGTAGAAACTATTCCTGTGGAATGAAGAGTCATGACTAAAAACATTTACAGTCATTATAATATGAAAGAGAAACAGGCAAATGAAAACTACCTCAGAACTGCTACAGATGGCATGCTTCCTCCCTGAATAGATATCAATCAATGGTTGTTTCCATTTTTAAATGCATAGTTGTAATTTTATTTAAGAATGTTAATATGGTTCTTAAACTATTCTGACAATTGGGAATCAAGAAATTGTAATAAGGGACACATCAACAAATACAGCAAAGTTACGGCATCCAGCATGACCTTATAACTAAAATAGAAGGGAATATCTACAAGGAGAAGACATATTTTTCAATTTGGTGAGATATTTAATTTAAGATGAATGACTGATATCCCGAAACAGGAATTAGCTGTTTTCATCCAGACATATATTTTAAACTCACCTGAGCTGCAAGACAAAAGACAAATTCCTGCTGTAAGAAACTTTCAGTCTAAAGTTTTCTAGTCAGAACTGAGGAATATAAAGGGGAGAAACGTAAGAATAATTGTTACTTTGAATGGCATGTAATTGCTTAGACTGAATTAAAATGTGTGAAAACATTCTCAAAAGGTTTCACAGGAAGGATATGAAATATGACTAAGAGACAATGTTAATCCTCCACTCTCTAATTGCAGAGGTGCTACAGTCTTCCTCATATAGACTAGCAGCATTATTCACAGCAATTAGTATAGTTGCCAAATAGTGTACAGAGATTCTAAATCAGTGTTTTTCAACCTTGACAACTTTAAGATGTGTGCACTTCGACTCCCGTAATCCCCCCAATCAGCAAGCTGGGGAATACATCTTAAAGTTGCTAAGGGTGTGAAACACTGCTATAAATCAATGCATCCAATGCTTAAATCATCCATCAGGAATCAGTCTGGTAACACTGTATAACTTTTAAACCTAGAAAGCTTTTATAACAAGTTATATTAATCTTGATGCTATTTTAACAAGTATAAGCAGATATGATTAGGATTTGGATGGGATATCACCATGAAAGTTCAGAACTGTCAACTCGACCAAAAAATCTGGGATGCCCATAGAATATGATTTAAAAAACAATCAGGATAGCAGTCATGATGAGATAATTGAAACTTTGGCTGTTTTTTTTAATGTGTGACAAGTAAAAAGATGGGAGGAACTTCACTTTTTGACTTTTTTTAACCGACAACCTGTTGATACCTGTGCCACAAAGACTTGCCTACAAAATAGATGAAGGCAATGACAAACAGTCCTTGATTTTTCACATAAACTATATGGATGACCCTTTTAAGAAGTATTAGCTATATGAGGTAGTCCAGATAAGAAACATAAACAGGAATACTAGTTCAGAGGTGTCAAACTCAATTTCATTGAGGGCTGCATCAGTGTTGTGTTTGATCTCGGGGAGTGGGGGCTGGAGTGGGTGTGGCCATTTTGATGTCCCTTGTGTCAGGGGCGCCTGTGGTGGCCCAAGTGCTCTGCCAGTGAAAATGGGCTCCTAAGCTCCATTTTCAGTCACAACAGCCTCCTGCAGCCCTCTGCCAGCAAAAATGGAGCTCAGGGGGCCCATGCGCAGGCCTCTTAGGCTCCATTATCAGCTGCAACAGCTTTCTGCAGCCCTCTGCCAGCAACCCCCCTCCGAGCCCCGTTTTTGCTGGCGGGGCACCACGAGTCGGTCCTTCACTGTTTTCAGAGCAACCCCATGGGTCAGATCTAAGTCACCCACGGGGCCGATACCCCTATACCAGTTCTATCTTTATTACAAGGATACATTAAGAGGATCTTGCAGGACTAGAACTATTTCTCCCTTCCTTTCCTTTTACTGTCTGCAAAATAGGGAGGGTCCCTTTTGAAATGTTTCAGATGCCTTCCCTCCTTCTGTGGGTAGAGAGATCTTTTACATGCCAGTTGTCCTGTCTGTGGCTCTCCCTCCTGTCTCTCAAGGTCATTCCACATGCCATTACAGTTAGGCTGTTATGACCCCTCAAGTTAGCAATTAGACCCTTTGTCTGAGTAATTGGATTAGATAATTGCATTATGACTTTTAACTTTGTTAGCCACTCACAATTCCATTGGTTGGATGGGTAGTTGTATGAATGTGTTAACTAAATAAAAATGGAAATATACTTAAATATACTGTTCAGTTAAGGAAGAATCTGTATCCACGGATGTTTTTAAAAAGATATTCTTTGCACTGAAATCTTAGTTCTTACTGCAGCTCTTGAAGCAATCAATAATTATGTCAGTTTTGTCCTGTTAGATAAGGTAATTTAGCAAATGGAAACTGCGTATGCGTTGACAGCAACATAAATAATTTTAAAAAGCCCTCCTGGATCAAGCTGAGGGTTCATTTAGCCCTGCATTCTGTTTTTAATAGGGTCTAGCCAGATATTATTTAGAAGGCTATAAACTGAGGATACAGCAGTATCTCTTACTTTATACCAGATGGTATTTAGGAATCAATTGCCTCTGATTCTGGAACATCCATTTCCCTATCAGGGCTAATAGCTGTTGAGCATTATCCTCTATTTGTCTATTACTGTTTAGGAGACATATAACCAATAAAATCAGCATCACATTAGTAACAGAAGGATGGATGGATGGATGGATGGATGGATGGATGGATGGATGGATGAATGGATGGATAGATAGATAGATAGATAGATAGATAGATAGATAAGCAGGTAGGCAGATATTGGTAACTGTTAGTGATATACAGATAGCTTTGTGACATCCTGACAGTTCTGCCAGGTATAAATAATATATAACCATTCCTCTACTTATCACACTATGCTTTTCTTTCAGGTGGTACAGGGGAAATGAATAATGAGTGTGATTAAAAAAATATATGCATTAGGACATATATGCAGGGATATATTCTGTGGGTAGTTGGAAGAAACAGTGTGCTATAACTAAGAATCCCCCATGATTTGGGGAACATTTTAAATATATTTCCAATGGTGTAGTGGTGTGCCACTTGATATATAATTAAAATATCCCTTGAAGTCATACTGGCCAATTTTCTAATAGTGCCAAAGCCATTTGAGAAGGGTTGAAAACAGGTGTCTAGTTATGTACTGGTACCCTGCTGGACCCTACATCTAATCATGGGATAAGCAGTTCTACCAGGGGAACAGGAGGACTCTTCAATACAGAAGACTGATCATTGAGGAAAGTTTTGGTGCTTGGAGAACTGACAGCAAGAAGACTTGCTTCTTTCCTCTTTTCCATTGTTCCTGCTACCTATGGAAGGAGGAAGAAGAGGAGTGGAGAGACAGAGAAGTGAATGGTTCCTTTGTTGCAAGCTTTCCAATCCCTTCAGAGAATTTACAGCAAAAGACTTGTTTCCTAACCCTGGGATGCAGTGGGTTATTTTTTTTTGTACCTACTCACTTCGGTTTTCCTGCCCCCATCGATATCTAAATATCAAAAGTTATTTCTTCCTTCTCTCCCTTCCTAAATGGGGAAATGAGAGCTACCTTGTCACAAGAACAAGATGACCAGGAGGTTGCGCTATATATATTTTCTTTTTACCTTGTAACCATCAGAAAGAGAGCAAAAATTGTGAGCATAAAAAAGGAAGAGAACACAAGCTGAGGTGCTTCTTGGAAGATTAAGTGGTGTCAGTTTTAAGATGCTAACACAAGGCACAGGTGTTGGGCCCAGGTAGAAAGACTCAGAGAGGTTCTGAGAGAAGAGGTTGGAGTCCTATCTTATGGACTAAATCAGGGGTCAGCAACCTGCGGCTCTGGAGCTGCACGTGGCTCTTTTACCCCTCTGCTATGGCTCCCTGTCACTCAAAATATGCATCACAACCGCCAATGTGCGACACCTACCGGAACGCGATTTATTGAGCTTTTCAACCCCTGGTAGGCCAAACACGGATAAATCCAAGAAAAGAAAAGTTTCAGAAGAAAACAGAATATTTAATTCAACTACATATGCTAGTTTTGTGGCCACTCAAGAAATAGTCAGGCACAGGAAAGGTTTTGTGGCTCCGGTGTTTTCTTTTCTGTGGGAAACGGGTCCAAATGGCTCTTTGAGTGTTTAAGGTTGCAGATCCCTGGACTAAATCATTCAGCTACAAGTTAGTACAAATTAGTTACAGTACAGATGAAAATATTTGATTGCTATTTACCTTTTAACTGTTAATTTTATGCTGCTCTTATCAAATATTTTCAGCATAAATGTTTCTTTTAAGTTCATCTGTTGATAGATGTGCATTGGGAAACTTCGATGACATGCAGTTTGGAATCTAGTCAAAACAATGAATTTGGAAAAAAGGGCAATAGATATTAATTTGATAGTATTATAGATTATTTATATGGATGATACAAGTTAATGTGAGTCCACTAATAGCTAGTATGCAAGCAAAGTACCGAAAGAACAAAAGCATTTTTCTAGCATTAAAAGAATTTGTGATATGATATAGAGCTTGAAACAGTAAAAAAAAAAGATTTTGTTCGGTATTGCCTGTCTTAGGATCATTGGAAAGCTGTAAATAATTTAAACGACAAGCTTGTGAAGAATTTGAAGTACAAGACAATGAAATGATCAGATCAAAACGATAAGTTTCAAATAATATAGCTTAGCTGAAAAAGCAGCCTGAAGATTATTGGCACAGTTGCAGTGGCACAAATTAGATTCCAAGTTTTCATGGACAATTTGTACTTCTCAAGTCTTTTTGTTTCAAATTACTACATAAATGTTCATGTTCTTTCTTCAACAGTGAATCTCAGTTCCATTTATCTGAAGAAAGAGCTTGCTTTTCATCTGTTTCTGCTATACCACAACTGCTTTCCAAAACCAGAGGTACAGTAATATATAAGATACTGCATTCTGAGGTCCCACATCACTTGTCCTTCAACCAGTACTTTCTCCATTCAGTCCATTTATACTTGTTATTATGCGGTTGGATATCTCTTTAGGAAACTTAAAACTGGCTGAGTTCATTTCCTATAAAGGCCCAACTGTCTCATTCTCATTCATCATGTAAGAGAATTATCTTTCTGATACATATCAATTCCTTAGTGTATCTTCTCTACTTTTGACGCTGTGCAGTAGATTGCTCCACCATTTCTGCTCATTCCTTCTTTTTCTGTAATATTAAAAATTAAAGATTTTCTCTCTCCCTTCATTGTTAAATAGAACCAGCCAGCCATTTCCTATCAGACTTCGTCTTTTAATTGCCCATTTCAATTTTTTTTCTTTTCTCCTGTTTTTCTCTTGATAAGATGAATTGAATACTTCTTGTCTAAGTTTTCTGTAAGATTCCTACTCACCTCTTAACGTAATACCAATAGCACTTAGACTTATATACTGCTTCATAGTGCTTTACAGCCTTCTCTAAGCAGTTTTACAGAGTCAGCATATTGCCCCCAACAATTTGGGTCCTCATTTTACCCACCTTGGAAGGATGGAAGGCTGAGTCAACCTTGAGGCTGGTGAGATTCGTTCTGCCAAATTGTAGGCAGTAGAAGTAGCCTGCAGTACTGCATTTTAATCACTGCACCACCAGTCCTTTGTCTCTTTCCATCTTGGTACTGATTATCCAAAGCCATTATTTGACTACCTTTCTTCTTGAATTGTAAGTAAAACTGTCAAGTATGTGAATAGCAGGGCTATGTAAAATGATGCCACTTTACTTCTAGCTCTTGGAGCAATCCATTTGAAAGTGATGACTTGATGCAGAAAAGCCAAGAATTTTGCATGAGTCTTTTCCACTGAAATAATTATGACAGGCTATGTCATGTGCATATGTGCATGGAGAAGCAGAAGACCATGAAATAATCATGAAGCAGTTGATCCATTTGCTTGAGGCACCTCAGAAACAGGGTCTAAATGTGGGATGCTAGTTTGGTTTGTGGAATCCATCAAAGGGACATTTCACCAAAGCTTTGACTGAAACAAATAAGGCTTCACACAGGCCTAATAAACATGATTTATAAACTAACGTACCTGGCAGCCATGATGTAAGAAGCACAAGGTTCTTACATCATGCAGCTGCAGCTAGACTTTTGGTGGCACAATACTGGAAGAAGGAAGAATTGCCTACTATTGAAGAATGGACATTAAAAGTGGCAAATTTGGCAGAAATGGCAAAAATTTCAGCATATTTGAAAGATCATTTACAAGAAAGATATATATCGGAATGGAGAAGATGGATTGATTATATTCAAAACAAATATCGAACTAAAAAGTATAAAATAGCTTATGAATAAATAGAAAAGTTAAGAGTATGTTTATTTAGTTAAGTAAAAGGCAAGTTAAAGCGTTGAGGGGGGGATAGGAATCTGTAGTTAGTTAGTTTAGCTTAGCATATGATTGTTAATTGTTTTACCTGTATTTTGTTCTGGGAAGTCCGGGGGGGGGGGGTGGGTAGGGGAAGAAGGAAGGGGGGGAGGGGAAATATTTGAAACTTTTTTTTCTTTTTTGTAAAACTTTTCAATAAAAAAAATAAAAAAGAAGCACAAGGTTTTTACTTTTATTTTTTAAATAGTAACTGGTTTATGTATAGCAGGGGTCCCCAACCCCTGGTCTGCAGAATGGTACTGGTCTGTGATCCATTGGGAACTGGGTCATGCAAGTGACAGGCAAGCTTGTGATGCCCCATTTTTGCCAGCGGCGCGCACAAAACTATCCCCTCCCCCACTACTGCCACAGCCAATCTGCAGAGCTGGAAAGATTGGAGACTGCTGAGGTACAGAAAAGAGGATGTAGTGGTAAACAGTTCATGTGAAGGACCAATGAAGACTGCTTATTACAATTATTAGGCTGGAGCAGTAAGTAACTTTTTATCTTCTATTTGGAAATATTCTATTTGGAAATTTCCTGCCTTCCATTGAGGACCTGTATACTGCACGAGTCAAAAAGAGGGCTGTGAAAAAATCTACAGACCCCTCACATCCTGGACACAAATTGTTTCAACTTCTACCCTCAAAGCACCCGGAGGCTCCAACTGGTCCAGAATGTGGCCGCGCAGGTAATTACGGGAGCTGCATGGCGCTCCCACATAACACCGCTCCTGTGCAAGCTGCACTGGCTCCCAGTGGTCTTCTGGGTGCGCTTCAAGGTGTTGGTTACCACCTTTAAAGCGCTCCATGGCATAGGACCTAGTTATCTTCGAGACCGCCTGCTGCTACCGACAACCTCCCATCGACCTGTGCATTCCCACAGAGAGGGCCTCCTTGGGGTGCCATCAGCCAAACAATGTAGGCTGGTGACCCCCAGGGGGAGGGCCTTCTCTGTGGGGGCACCCACTCTATGGAACCAGCTGCCCCCAGAGATAAGGAGAATCCAAGACCTCGGTGCCTTCCGCCGTGCCCTTAAAACTTTCTTTTTTCAGCAAGCCGGGCTGGCTTAACATATTTTTAAATATTTTTAATTTTTAATTAGTTTGTCATTTTAAACTGGGGCCAAATTAGTATATATTCTTTTAATTGTTTTTAATATTTGTATTGTATGTTTTTATCTGGCTGTACACCGCCCTGAGTCCCTTGGGAGAAGGTGCGGTATATAAATTCAAAATAAAATAAAAATAAAAAATAAAATGACGCTATAGAGCACTGCACACCAGAACAACTAGACACAAGGACAGTTTTTCCCCAAATGCCATCACTCTGCTTAACAACTAATTCAATATAATATAATAAAATATATATGTATAAAATACAATGTATAATAAAAATTAACCCCATCCTCTACTGATTACAGGATTTTGCAGCTAAATCATAATGCTTCATGAAGCTGAAATGCAGAGGCACCCTAACAATGTTGATCCCTGAACAAAAGCAAATCAAGCAAGAGTGATTCCTGGCTCTTTTTAAACTTATTTTTTTATGTTAAACGTTGCACTGGTCATCTTCAAATCATCCTTCCTCTCTATGTACAGTTCTTTCATGTTGATGCTATTTTTTCTATAACTCAAATTGGTTTCCATTGTAGGCTTTTGATATTAGCCAAGTATTACCAAACTGAGGGCTTGGGGATAAATTATTCTAGAACAAAGCTGCTTCATCAAGATACATTGCCATGTGGAAATTAACGGTTTTTCTAGAGAACAAGTAAAAACTTTTAAATATTTAGTTAAGTACTTCTTGTCCTTCCAGGTCATATCAAATTCAAGAGATCTGAAAGACCCCAGCACAATTATTAGATTTGCTAGGTGCAACAGGAACATATCACTTTCTATGGCTATTAAAGTATTTAGTACTAAGATGCTAATCTTATTATTGTTGAGTATCCAGTTTTGTGCTTATTAATATTTTGAAATTCAGTCTAAATTCATCAGAACCTTATTTTGAGTCTCTCATTTCATGCTGAGTGCCCTTCTATAGTCAGAACTTAAATGCCCTTCTTTAGCAGTCCAAATGAAAATCTGCCACTTGAAATATTGGGTGAGACATATTCTGAGATGAACCACTGACCATTCACTTTAGTCCGTTTCCTCTTGAAAAAAAAAATCATACCCACCAATTTGTCTTCCTGCTGCTTCAAAAGTCCCTTGGAATTGATAAATCTATGCTGCAGTTAATCAGATAATCCTTTGTTTGAATATACAGAATGACAGAGCTAAAATTTCACCATGTTGTCTCATGGACTTCTTTAATAGCTCTTCTGTGTTCCTAGCTTTCTTTATAGGATTACTTCTGCTACATATAGAGAAGCACTTATGTTATCCAGGTTTAATTCTTTATCTTCAACCTTAATGGAAGGGAGGATACATAACATTCTTTGTGTGGAAAACCTCTGTATCTTTGCTAATATGACAAAAGATTCAGTAACACATGCCTTGCTTCATTACTTCCTTTGTTGTATGTGATGTGCAGGAGTCATATCTTTTTTGTTATTTATTGTGAGAGTTGGGCTAAAACCCAAATTATCACTTTTTACTTGCTGATATTTTGTTTGACATTTCTAGGAATGTAGTGAATTTTCACCATCAGAAGGCTTTGGTGGGAATGTTGATTCCCCCACCCCTCCCCAACTTTGGTACAGAGGTTTTGGTGATAAATTAATAAAAGGCCAACGAGATGATGTAAATTATATATTTTTATAGATTTTTCCAATTAGGATTATTGTTTTTCAAGTTAGTTAGTCATGATTTAGAGTGGGCAATGATATGACTCATATAAATTTCCTACAGTGTTCTCTCAGATCCTCTGTTGTCTCACTTGGTCTTTTCATAACCACTCCAAACTCAATTGCAGAAAATATGACTTCAGCAACAGAGTGGTCAATGCCTGGAATGCACTACCTGACTCTGGTTTCATCCCAAAACCCCCAAAATTTTAACCTTAGACTGGCTACTGTTGACCTCATCCCATTCCAAAGAGGTCTGTAAGGGCCGTGCATAAGAGCACCAGCGTGCCTACCATCCCTGTCCTAATGTTCCTTTTAATTGTATTCATTTTATGTATTCGATTCATGCTTATACTTATATTATCTAATACGTACTCAACAAATGACTAAATAAAATATAAATAAATAAATAACTACCTGGTCTGACAAGTAACAACAATTTCTTTCTCTGTCTTGCATGCATCGCTCCTATTTAAATCAATGTGCTGGTTTCCAGACTACTGGTCCTAACCGTTTCATTGCTCCCACCTTCAAAGCTTTACCTGATATCTCTGTGTTCTTTTTTTTTTTTTTTTTAGTAATTTTTATTAATATATTCTATACACCAATACACCAATAAAATATACAATCCTGCCACCATGGTATAATGTGATTACATTGTCCATGAATATAAAGTCATTCCTTTATACATACATATTTGCCATCATATATATACATCATCATATATCTGTTCTATCCCACCTTTTCTGGACCCAATCGTACCATAATTTCCAACTGTTATAAAATTCTGAATCTTTTTTACCATTGATCAATCTAGTTAATCTATCTGATTATCTCTGTGTTCTTATTGACATAATCCTCCTAGTACATGTTTATCCTTCCAACTCCATCACTCTCTATTTTGAATATGTCTTTCCATGAAAAAAAAAAATCTCTGCTTTTTATTCTTTTTTTGTACTCTATATTTGGAACTGCCTGGTTTCAGAGCCACTACATAAAACCAACAAATTTGCTTTCTGCAGATCCTCCATTTTGCTGTCTTTTTCCATTAAATCTTTGACATAGATGTCCTAATTTCCACACACAACAATAGCGCAGGCAATTACGAAGCTTGTATTTTATAAGCTGCTTCTGTTCCTGTCTCTGCATGCCTGAACATGCAAAAATACTTCACTTTTCTTCCAAGTGGAGCAACATACTTCTGCATAACACGTACATGGGGAGACATGAAACCTATTCTGAAACAGCTTATGAAAACATGGACAAAATACATTTGCTGCAATAATCAAAGAATGATGCTTCATGTGTGCACTCATGCATGTTGCAAAGCTCCTGTTTTGGAGGACTCAAATAGTCAATTCAACTCAAAGCTCTCAGCTACTGTGTAGCTGTCATATTTAACTTAAAACTTAAACATTATGAATGCAGGCTTATTGCTCTTCAAATAACACTCCTCACTGCAGTTGGAAGGGTTTTTTTTTAATGAATCTAATACAAACATATCCGATATTGAAATATTCAAAAACACAGAAGTGAATTCTGCATTTCTGGATTGTATAAGATACTTAAGGACTACGACTTTTTTTTTTTTTTTTATTGAAAAAGTTTTCAAATACAAGTTTTTCCCCCTTTCCCCCCCCCCCTCTTCCCTAACCCACCCTTTCCACCCAACCCCCCCTGTGACTTCTTCACAACAATAGGCTATTTCATAACTAGTTACATACATAATATCTTCCCTTTCCCTTAATCCCTTCTCGGAATACTGACCCTTAACTTGTTAATCTTATAACTCCCATTTTTACGGTAATCTGCCCTTTTTCTCCTCCCCTAAACTTATTGAGTATTATTACAAATTAACCTTTAATCTTTTATATATATTAATATAACATTTTAAATCGGCCTTCTCCCTGCAACCAAATTTATTCAATTCTGTCCACTTCCTCCACTCCTCTAAATATATGACTTGAAATCAGACAATACAATTCTAAATATAATCCACTACCCACTTTACTAAAATATACACATATCTATATATGCATCCCATTTTATAACAATCAGTAAACTAACCTATTTCAACCCTTCAATTCCTACAAAATCATGCAGTACAATTCTAAATATAATCAACTGCCCACATTACTAAGATATACACATATCTATATATGCATTTCATTATGTAAAAAGAGAAAAGACAATAACTTTAAGTTTATGATCCATATAATATCTTCTTTGATGTCTTTCCACTAGATTGTTAAATCCATCACCCATAATAGGGTAAAATAACATGCTGGTGCAACAGTTTGTTCAAAATCTTCAGTCATCTTCTGCCCCCATCAGTAGTAGATATCCTCACACCTGTATAAAAGTAAAAACAACCACCCGAGTGACATTATAATTATGAATATATCCGTATGGTTATAGTTGTGGTATTCATCAGGATTGTTAATTCCCATCATCCTACTGAGTAACATCCAGATCTTCTGCATGCCCCGGCAAAACTCTCCTGCCTTATAACTCAAAGTAGTTATAATATATTTCCAAGAGAAAAAAAAGGTAAATAAGAAAAAATTAGATGATTCAAATCCAACAAAGTGAGGCTCTTTCCACATCCCAAAATCATGGCCTTGCAGAGATCTGCCACAATCCTCAGGATAGTATCAGACAATTGTTCGCCGCCACTATCTTTTCTAATATTCATTCATTTTTTAAAGCGCCTGGCTTCACTGTTGCTTAGTTTAGAAATTGCTGTTTCTACAAGATCTGTTTCTTTTCTTTTTCTTTTTCGGGTTGAATTTCCATCCTCTTTTCTTGCCTACCAATTGTATATCTGCTGGTTGATTTTCATTCTGCTTTGTGGATTGTTCTTGTTGGGTTAATTTTATCATCCCATCTTTCTTCTCCGTCACTTGTATATCAACTGATTGATTTGCGCACTTGTCTGTGACTTGATGATTCATCACCTTGGGTTCAGATGACACTGCTCTCTTATTTATAAACAGTCCAGCTGGGGTCTCCAGGGAGTCCAAAGACAATTTATCCATCACAGCCTCTGTAATTTGATGTTTTCCTTTTATTTCCAACTCCTTTTGCTTATCCTGTATTATGCCTAAAGGTGTTAAATTCATTTTTAGAATTTTTTGATAAAAATCTTCCGCTTTTTCAACAGTGTGCAATTGGTATCTTACGCCTTGATATCTCAATATTAAACCAACTGGGATGTCCCACCTGAATAGGATATTTCTTTTTTTTAATTCAGTCACTAAAAAGCCAAATTTCTTCCTCTCCATTAACATCTTGGGCGGGAGCTCCTTGAAAATCCAAATCTTTCTTCCATGAAATTGCAAATTGGAATTAAAAGAGTTCTGCACAATATTATTCCTAATTTCTTTATCTGTAAAATAGATCACCACATCTCTAGGCAATTGCCTTTGCTTTGCCCACCAGGAGTTTATTCTATAAGTTCTATCAATCCTGCAATACACTTCATCAGGTTGAACCTTTAAGATCCCAGCCAGAATTTCAGAAGATACTTTCCTTAAATCATCTCTATTATTTTCCTGCAGTCCTCTCAGTCTAATTGCATATTCTGTAAAATTATATTGAGTCATTAAAACTTCTCTTTCAATCCTCTGTTGTACATTTTCCTCATTACCAATCTTTTGGTCAGTCTCCATTTTAGATTTGTCTTCCAAGCTATTATCCTGAATGTTTATCAAATCCTTTTTAATTTTTTGAGTCATGTCATCCAAATTCTCCTCGATTTCCTTCATTTTAGTCTCTAATAATTCAGTCTTTGCCTCCACCCGAATCAGAAAGCCTGATAAACCATTAGCAGCTTTTGAAATCTTTTTATTCAAGAAGTCAGACTTTGATTTCACCAATTCACCAATTTCTTTAATTTCCTGCTTAAATTTTTCAAGTTGCTGATTCACAATCTCATCCCTTCTTACAATCTCTTCAAGGATAAATTCTAATATATTAAAATCGGGTTTCTGACGCTGGAGAGTTGAAATTTGTTGGCGCAATTTCTTAAGGGGGGAAATTCCCCCCCCTGTTTGTCCAGCTGTGTAAGTCCTGATGCCATTTCCCACACAGACAAGATTTAGCAAAAATGAGAGAAGAAATAGAAAACAAAAAGACTTTCCCTCATTAAAAAAAACTTCTGAGCAGCACAGGAGCGAGGTTTTCTCTAGAAATGTAGCCAGTGATATTTATTCCGCTACATTGTAATAATGAGAAACGGAAGGACTTTCCCTTTTAGCCCTTCTCCAGCCACAGCAGACGCCATTTTAGAAGGCTCTTTTTCCCTCTTTTCCTCTGCTCTTTTCTTTTAAATAGTTTTTGAAAGGGTGAGATACTTGCGGTTCAGTATTAAGGGTCCAGTTCTTCATTTCTTTAATTATTCTTTTAGGTTCACAGGCTTGCTCTTGACGCCTGGCTCTGCATAGGCAGAGGTCTCCCAAAGCCCGGAGCAGCGGCAGGGGATATGGGGCTTCTCATCCGCTCCGTCCCAAAAGTTAAAAAAAAACTTTTGGGACTCTGCGGAGAGTTCTACCCACCCCTGCCGGCTCTATCTCCGTTTCCTCTTGGAAACGGAGTTTTTTCGAGCCGCCATCCGCTGTAACGGCGGCTCTATACAGGCAGAGGGAGCTGACGATCCCAGAGGAACGTCTGGCGGCGGCCAGCAGCAAACCGGAAGCCCCAGGACTACGACTTCTAATGCGCAATATCATGTGACTATCTTCTCAACATGGTATTCTAAATTTTATTTATTTAACTAATGAATCAATTTTCTATGGGATGGAAATATGTGCGATCAATAGTTCCAATAGTGAAATTGATGGGACAGCCCACTTGTCTTCACAGCACTATATTAGGCTGCCACTAAATTAGAGAATGGACTTCTTGGTCTTCTTTTTGCAATGAGGTTACAATTTTCAACATTATTTCAGTAAATGTAAGAGCTATAAATACAGGGTTTTTAAAATTTATTCATCATATTTATATGATGTACAAAACATGAATATTTTCCTCATTAATGAAAAAGAAACACAATCCAACTGAAAAAATATATTTGAGAAATTTGATGCAAAATATAATAAATTGTTGTGGATTCTAGTTATTTCAGTAACATTTACCTGCCAATCAGAATTGCATGCCAATCTCTTCATAAGGTGACTGAGTGAATCAAATAATATTTATAATGGGAAATTGCAAAATGAAATTGCATAACAAGGAGAAATTACATTAAAACATAAGAGAAGTTAAATTAGAAATATTGCCTAAATATTTCAGCAAAATAACATATTCAGGAATATTATGTGTTCTTTTTGTGATTTAGATTTTGCAAAGACCTGGTGGGAGAAGACATGACAAGAATACACTTTCAGAAAAACATGACGAACAGTGCAGGGAGAAAAAAACCCACCTTAGGGCAAAAGATATTAAGAAGCTAATGCAAAAAAGATTTTGAGATATTTTGCATTTGTAGTCTAATATCTTAAATAAGAATATAAGAATCATTTAATTGTTAATCTAATTGGTGATATATATGAGAACCAAAGAGAGTTTACTGAAAGTACCACTGAAAGCCATAAACACATTGATGAGAGAAAAATTGAAGGGCTGATTACTAAACATTAGTTAAAAGAACTAATTAGTTCTTAGCTAAATGGCTAAGACCTTCAGTAACATAGAATGAGTTGGGCTTAATATTTTAATGCTTTTTAACATTTTGGGCAGGTTACATGAAAGATCCATTTTTCTCCATAAATCTCTCATAAAATAGCTCTCTTTAGGGGATTTTTCAAGATTTAAATACCTGTTTTGCCTCTTAAATATCCCAACATACATAAAATGACTTCAAGAATATTGCCTACTCTGGAGAGGTTTTAGGTGCAAATAAGAGTTACATTTAGCCTGGTGTGTGTGTGTGTGTGTGTGTGTGTGTGTGTGTGTGTACGTGTGTGTGTGTGTGTGTGTTTGTACGTGTTAGATTTGCTTCTTAGTGAGCCACATGGTTTCTATTGGTAAATAGGAAGAAAGGCATAGAGGAAGTTCAAAAGAGTACATACTCCTGATATATACTTAAGAAGATTAGGTTCTTCCCTTCACCTCTAGTAATCATTTCTCATATTTTGTTGCTTGCAAGACCTTGTGTATTTCTTGTAAGATGTTATTAATTAATTCCAGTGATAAACAGAAGGGCAAAAGTGAAGGCAATAATTCTGGGATTTTCACCTTCAATAAAAATTCAGCATCTATTGCTGGTATTCAAGTGAAGTACGTAAAGGACATGAAAAATATATTAGAAATGCAAACATAGAGCCTGAGGCCTAAGAGATAGCAAGTTAATGTAAAAAGGTAAGGTGGATTAGAAGGAGACAAAATAGATATTTGGCTGAAGGGAGGGGATATTAAGAGAGTTGTGAACAGGCAGGAAGACTGAACTGAGAAGAAGAAAGGAATTCCTGAACATTTATATCAGACCAAGGAATGTGAAAGGAAAATGGTTGACGGGGAAGAAAGGATCAGATCATGTTTCTATGGAATGAAAAGGAACATTAAAAAAGCAGGATCAAAACAATAAATGAAAACATCTCTACGTTATAAGGATATAAAATTGGGAAGCATATATTGGGAGCCCCCAAAGTTGGATATAAGATGGTGGCTATATAAACGTGTATAATATTTAAATTAAATAAACATTTTAAACAACCAAACCAAACAAACAAACAAGCAAGCAAACAAGCGTCAAATTGTAGGAGATGTTCAGTTCCTATTTTTGCTTGTTTTTTGAGGTACTATATGTGTGTATGTGTAGGTATGTGGGTGGGTCCTAAACAATGGAAAGTTTTAGAGTTATTCCATCCTCTACCCTCAATCCTACATTATTACAAGTTTTAGGTTTTTTTGTTTAATTTCTCATCCATGAAGTATAGGTAGTCCATTTGAAGTTACAACGGCACTGAAAAAAGTGACTTATGACCATTTTTCACACTTATGAACATTGCAACATCCCCATGGTCATGATGGTCATGTGTTCAAAATTCAGTTTGGCAACTGGCTCATATTTATGTCCCAGGGTGATGGGATTGTCTTTTATGACTTTTTGACAAGCAAAGTCAATGGGGAAGCCAGATTCACTTGACAAACTTGCTATTAACAACTACAGTGATTCATATAACAAATGTGGCAAGAAAGGTCATACAATGGGGCAAAATTCACTTTAAAATACCTCACTTAGCAACAGAGATTTTGGGCTTAATTGTGGTCGTAAATTGAGGATTATACCTGGAATAGGGTGAGCTAATAGATGGATATTAAGGTGGAGATTCAGGGATTGTCAAAGAGTGGTTTATGCTTCCAGCATATATTTGATAAAGGTTTACTACAAAGGTTTGTGAAATAGAATGTCACCTGAAATAAGCAAAGGCTCTGCCGAGTTTCACTCAATTCCTGGTGATCCATACCAGGTCTATAGGTTTTTTTGGGGGGGAGTGGGGGTAACAGTGCACAAGCAGCTTGCACTTATCTTCTAAATTCTGTCTTCAACTTTCCCATTTCATTTACTTACTTATTTAGGTTGCATAATCAAGATTATTTTGTTGATATTATTTTGTACAGAATTCTGAAAAACTATCTAATATTATTCAGCTATTGTCATTCTGTACTCAGGAACTTACCTTGTGGGAAAAGGCTGCTCACTAATGAGAAATCTACTAATGGAATACGTATGAATCAGCAGTTTTGAAAAAACCCGAGAGAAACCATTGGTAAGGTTTCAGATTCTAGCAAATTTCAATTTTGATCACCTTTAACCAGGGCCATTAATACATAACAAATAATAAGAGTTACTGTTAAATAATATATAAAGGACTAAGATGTATTACCATTTTTATAAACATGCAGACTTTTCCCTCCAAAAGATTTCTTAGAGCTAGGCTACACTTAACACTCTAAAGAAGTAGTTCTGAAAATGGCACCATTGTATTGAATTCTCCTCACATTCTCTGCAATAATAATTATAATATGCAAACTTCCAATATTCTCAACTATATTTCTCATTATCTTCCATTATTAGCTATATTAGTTGAAGCTGCTGGCAGCTGTTATTCAGCAACATTTGAAGGGTCATGAGTTTTCTATCCCTGGCTCAGGACTTCCAACAAAAAATATCATCATCTTTTATTTTGCTTTAGAATTTCAGGGAAATTCAGATAATGAAGACACAACACTACATGTGTGCATTTACTAGATATTTGCAAACGGAGAGAAGGTCAATTTATTGTAAAGCTCAGTTTATAGTAATTGATATAATAGAGAGATGTAAATAACTTTTACTATCCATATTCCTCAGATGAAGGGTGAAGAGAAGGGGATAGTATCCATTAAGTGAATTCTTAATAGGTATGACATAGCTTGAATCTTTAGCCACTATCTTGGATATGAACTGACAAAGGACAAAAATACGGCATACTAGCTTAATCAGAAACAAAAGACAATAAACCAAATAAATTTATTGATGTTAATGAGGCAAGTGGGTCAAGTATGCCCATGGATATTGGATACCTAAATAAAGGAGGATACCAAAGCAAGTTGGCTAGTAATGAGCCAGATTTTAATTTCTAAATAACTTTGGTTTAGGTTGGTTGTTCAAGAAACTGATTTCTACATCTTTTCTGAATGCACTACAATTAAGTCAAACACAAAGAAGCATACAGGCTGTAATGGAAGCATAGAAGTGGTGGGTTTCAACTGGTGTTACCACCAGTTTGCATCATGCACGCGCTTTGCTCACACGCACGCCAAACTTGCATTCCGCCCAAGCGCAGTGTATTACGGAACAGCTGAGATGCAGCAATCCGCTCTGCCGTGCCTTTCAGCTGGGCTAGAAACAATCAAATATAAGGTATGTATAACACAGGGGTGGGCAGTAGGACCAACATAACTGTCAGAGAGAACCAGTTCACTCTCAGCTCACCATCGTTGCTACCGGCTCACCCGAACTGGCCCGAACCAGTAGAAACCCACCACTGAAGCATAGGCATTCAAATGTATAGTTTTGTTTTGAAGCATAAAGTCAGTGCAGTGTCAAAGTCTAAGTCCTTCACACATAACCCCATATTGTTCAACATGAATTCTCTGTAATGAATCAGCATATCTTTTTTGGAAGATTTCCCTACTTGTAGACATACAGCAGTTCTCCAGAGATTTCAGAAGGAAAAATGTGGCATTACCAGACATTCGTTTTCTAGTTTGCAAGAAACACATATGACATTCAAGTACTGATGTTAAAAACATTAGGGGAAGAAATATATATTGTTACTAAAAGTAGCTCAGTCCTCAGTCCTCTTGCCTGCTCTGATCAGACAGGAATGCATTTCAGCTGAAATTTGGTCATAAATAATGCACATTTAAACACACAAGTTATGTCCATTAATTTAATTTGCCTCTCTATTGCTGACTTCCTTTGAGCTTCTCTCCTCTCCTCTCCTCTCCTCTCCTCTCCTCTCCTCTCCTCTCCTCTCCTCTCCTCTCCTCTCCTCTCCTCTCCTCTCCTCTCCCCTCCCCTCCCCTCCCCTCCCATCCCATCCCATCCCATCCCATCCCATCCTATCCTATCCTATCCTCTCCCTCTTCGCTTCCTCTTTCTCCCGCTTCCCTCCCCTCCCCTTTATTTCCCCTCCTGTACAGTTTGAACATAATTCAAAGTGTACATAAAGTAGTCACTCACTTTGAGATAATTAAGTTTAATTATTTGAAGGTGGTGATCGGATGGTTTACAGGTATTCTATGATTTTAAAATAAAATATCTCTAACATATAAAAATATGTCATAGTTTATATGGATTGCCATCCAAAGATGTAATCCAAAATTCTAATGGATATCATCAAACCCCTAGAGAGCCAATTATAGCACACGGTTGCCACCCAATGGTGTAGTATTTAGTGACAGTTTCATGAAGATATCCAACCCTAATGTTTCTTGGAATATCCAAGTGAATAGCTTTTCTTAATAATTATATCTATTTTACGGGCCATGATTGAAATTTTTTAAAGAATTATATACATAATTTAAAAAGCAATAGAACTCAAACTCATATGGATAAACTCAAAAGCAATGTTCTCTTCAAATACTGGCCAAGCCTAGTTCAGCAAAGCCACTGAATCTCTCAGACAAGTTGATAGAAAATTGGAACATGTATGTATGTGCATGTACACCCATGCACCCACATAAACACAGAGATACACCAACATACAAACATAAACAGACCAAAGTGACAAAAAGCAAGTAAATGATATGTCTACTGATACATGAAGAGTTCAAGACTGGACTTTACTGCTGTGGACCTGCATATGGGAAATGACAGCTGCATTTCCCAGCTATCAATGGGGATGGTTTAACCTAGAGTTCCATGAAAAAGTAGAGATCAGTAAATATAATTATTTTTTTAAAAAAAATCATTGATTTTTTTTTTTATTTGATTTATATGCCGCCCTTCTCCGGAGACTCAGGGCAGCTTACAATGTGTTAAGCAATAGCCTTCATACTTTTGTATATTTTATACAAAGTCAGCTTATTGCCCCCACAATCTGGGTCCTCATTTTACCTACCTTAGAAAGGATGGAAGGCTGAGTCAACCTTGAGCCTGGTGAGATTTGAACTTGCAGTAAATGCAGGCAGCTGATGTTAATAACAGTGCTTTACTCTGCTGCGCTATTAGGGCTCCCTTTCTTTTTTTAAAAAACAGGAAATTTTGTGCTCCTCGAAAGATATTAAACTTTATTTTTCATTTTCTTTTACCTTTCTTACTCATATACTGTATGTTTTGTTTTATTTGTTGTCCCTGGTATCTTGACTTTCTATCAGTATTTTTTTTCAACTAGCAAATATATTTTTGTTGTATTTTTTCTACTGTGCAGATACGTATACAGCCTATACCACAGGTGTCAAACTCGCCCCGTCACATTACTGTCACATGACATATTGCGACTTTTTTCTCTTCGCAGAGCTGGGGTGGGCATGGCCTGTGCATAATGCATCTGGCCCATGAGCCGCCAGGTTGACACCACTGGTCTATATTGTGTATTTTTCCTGAATATGTGCCATCATTTTTATGTTACAAACAATTCTCACCAGAATGAATTACTGATGTGTGTAAATTTATTCAGCAGAAAACATCATTTTTAAGGATGTTGATGTCAGCCTTCCCAGATAAATCAGACAGAAAGCAGGACTAGATGAACTAATTCTACTTTACATTACATTACATTAATAGAATCTTGCAAGTCTGAAAGTACAAACTTTCTGCTGCCACTTTTAATTGCTTGTTCCATTATGGTGGCCCTTCCTATGATTCTTTGTCTGACCATTAAGTCACTGGGGGCTCCTGCTTCTCTTGTGTGATTATTTCCTAGGCACTATTTTTTCCTTCATTCCCCAAGGCCATCCACACATTCCATTTCAGTTAAACAAGTTCTCATATGTGCTGAATATGTAGTGATAAGGATAGGTAATGGTTGCTTTATTTCAATTCGTTTCATCTCTGCTTCATTCCTCCTTCTACCACTATTTGACTTCATCTTTTCCTAAACACATTCATGTCATACTAGAAAGAGTCACTATCTGAGAAGAAATCTTGTTTTCTCAAAAGCTTTTCTGGCTAAAGTAGCATGAACTTTCTTGGCTCACCCAGTGAGGTGCAATTGGTTTTTAAAGCCACCAAATCAGGAATTATTATACACTTTGAATCTTTATTTTAACTAAACCAGTGGATAGAATTGAATATTTGGTTTATTTAAGATTGAAAGTAAAGTTGCAAGAGTGGAGAGTTGGAGCAGGGCAGTAGGGGAGTCAATGAAAACATACTGATATTTGATTGTTAGACTGTAGTAGATCTGCCGGCAGTGAGAAAATAATGTCTGCAAAGCCATGAAAAAGAGAATAGGAAGCTAGATTGCACATGATTCTGGACAAGTCTAAAATAAATGGAACTGGGAAAGGGAACACCTAATGGGGAGAGCAGTATTCCCCTAGTCAATAGATTTTCTTTTTATTAGAATTCTAATGCAAAATGTGTTACATGTGGTCTGTAATTGAAAGACTTCAACATATCTGTGATAAAGCCAAGCAAAAGTTGCTAGGCAACCACATCCTGCCCTTAAGGTACCATCAGCCAGTGAGAGCTTTTTCTTGGATACAGTTCTTGCATCACTTATTCCACAAACTGTACATATCTTGCAGAGAATGAAGCACATGGGGAACTCAATGCTTTGAATTTCCATCTCAGTTTGGTGGCCAGCTTGCAAAATAGTTTAGCACCAACAGTCAGTTCCCATATCCTCTTTTCATTGTCTGCCCAGATAACAACACAATGAAAGAAAGATGAGCAGTGCACACCTAAGAATTAACAAGCTATGGTGACACTATAAGGTGCATTCGAATTAGGACATTTACCGTTGTATGGATATTTCAACTCTTGCATTACATTAAGGTAGTCTGAATCCAGATTCAGCTGGATGACTGCAGTTTATGCATTACAGACACAACCCCCCACCCCCAAATGCAGATGTTTATCACAATTTATTGAGGAGGGAGCTGGATATTTTCTTCAGGGTTGATTAGAATGATGAAAACATTGTATACATTTTAATTTAGCTATGTATGAGTTGCTGTGATATAAATGTGATGCAAGCCAGTGGTGGGATTCAAATAATTTAACAACCGGTTCTCTGCCCTAATGATTTCTTCCAACAACCAGTTCACCAAACTGCTCAGAAAGTTAACAATCGGTGCTCCCGAAGTGGTGCGAACTGGCTGAATCCCTCAAGCCTCTAAATGATGCAAGCCCTCAAGAAGGGCACCTGAAAAAGTGCAATCCACATTTGCTTGTGTTAAGAGTGAAAGCATGACCCCAAACGTACAAGCAATGTTGGTTTCTCTGCTTACATTTTTGAAGCTCAATAATAAACCTCAGTGTAAGTTAGGGATTCTTTTGAAATATAGAACTCCTCAAAAAAAAAAAAGGAAAAAAAAAGAAAAGGAAAGGAAAGGAAAGGAAAGGAAAGGAAAGGAAAGGAAAGGAAAGGAAAGGAAAAGGAAAGGAAAGGAAAGGAAAGGAAAGGAAAGGAAAGGAAAGGAAAGGAAAGGAAAGGAAAGGAAAGGAAAGGAAAGGAAAGGAAAGGAAAGGAAAGGAAAGGAAAGGAAGGAAAGGAAAGAGATCTTTATTTTTACCAGGGACAATACTGGGGTTATTACTTCAAAAATTTCTAGTGGAAAACTGTTGGAGAAGCTTGAAAAAAAGGACATGTGTATACAGGGTGGGGTCAAGCTGAGTTTTATGAATGTTTGATTTGACTTTATAAAGGATTGATTTTTCTTCTGAGTAAGGGAGTGCTTCTCCTTTCCAATTAGTGCCACTTTTATAGCCCTTTGCTACAAACTTTGCTATATGAGCTGCACCTCATTAGTAAAATGTCAATTTTGCAAGGCCTTAGAATCAGTCCCCAGAATTTTCTGGTGAAAATCATATCAGGGAAAATAACTGGGTCTGCAGAAAATAACTGGCCGCAGTAACTAAGTATCTGAGGAAATTGCAAAAATCAGATGTGAAGACACCTGTACCTCAGATTTATGAACAAAGCAGATCATCACTAAGACATCATTGGCAAAATAATATTTTAGTTCAGGGCAAATCAGTCCAGGCCAGAACGAGATTAAGATTTCAGCTCCTAATTCTTTCTTCAGATATCTGGCCATCTATCTACAAATTATCATTCGTTTTGTATATTCGCTTTAATCATTAAATTCATTTCATATTATAGCCAAATATTAATATATATTTTTTTTAAAAAAATCCAAACCTTTCAGTATCCAGGAAGATTCCATGCATCCTTCTCTAATTAGTTAAATCAACAGCAATGTTGACCTCTAAATTAGGTTTAATGGGCTCTGCCCTGATAAATATAATTGTTCTGTATGTGATGAAATCCCAGGAATGAAAGAGGTTAATTATGGAGCAATTCCCCCCTTTTACCAACTGCCTACTATCAGCTGATATGGATCTTTAAGAGATGACACTGAAAACCACTTCAGGGTGTACAGCAGCATCCAGGCATTTGTTTTAAGCAGATAATAGAAATTGCCTGTTGGTTTGTTTCAGGGAAGATGATTCTGCTGTGAGAAAGATTTCTTTCCCATGGAGCTATCTAAACATCACTGCTAGGGCCTCTGCATCTCTACAGGAAGAAGGTCTCCTTTCCCTCCTTAGCTCCTTCTCATACTGTTAAATTGTCTCAGGAGATTCATCAGATAGACACACTGGATTTGCTTACAACAACTTGAAATAATTTCAAGGGTTTTAAGCCACAGGGGGAGTCCAATTCCAAGCACAGAAAACTCAATGGTAAGGTTGGTTCCCTATGGACAGAGTATCAGATGAAAAGGTCGTCCTCATCGGGGGTTCCATAAGCTCCCCAGGATAGGCTTGCTGGCATTCATAAATATATTATTATCATAATTTGGCCTCATCACTTTTGACTATTTGAGTCTTAGCCAGTGCAACAATGTTTTAGTTAAAACTATGACATCCAAAGGTCACCCAACACTTGAATATATGACCGAGTATAGATGCAAATTAAGATACTTTAAGAACGATGCCAACAAATGGGAGCAATTATTTGATGTAGCTAATTCTGAAATAACTTGCATGCCTCCCAAACAAGCATTGATGTGGGAAGCAAAGTATGAGTTGTGCTTTCCTAATATCAATTTAGAATCCATCACTATAGCCTCCAAGGGGAGCTGAAATATACTGACTTACCCAAAGGACCACTGCAGACTCATATTTGATTGCTCATAAAATAATCTTCACAGAGTGTCTGAGTGGATTAGAAAGATAAATTCAGGAATAGGGAATTTTTTGACTTCTTTGATGAGAGGAATGATACAGCAATTATGTATATTTCATTGGCTTCTGCTTCTAAATATGCCTTCAGTACTGAAATTGCAAGCAATCTGGCATTCCATTTGCAGACCAGATGGATATCCCATCAGGAACATTTTTTTTTTGGAAGCATCTATGCCCATGAACTTATTTTCACTGTAATTGGTTTTGGCCAATATTTCTTCCTATCAATAATGCTTCTCCAACCACTAGTATTGTTTTTATATTATAAGGGCAGGTCAAAATTTCAGCAATATGATCTTGTTATATTTATATAACATTTAGATAGATAGATAGATAGATAGATAGATAGATAGATAGATAGATAGATAGAATAGATATAGACATTGACATTGACATTGACATAGACATAGACATAGACATAGACATAGACAGACAGACAGACAGACAGACAGATAGATAGATAGATAGATAGATAGATAGATAGATAGAGAGATATATTATTCTAACTTCCTTTCTACTGGCCTATGAAATTCTTGATTCCATGTAGGAATTTGTCACTGTATAAGGGTTATGGTTTTTGAAACAGCTTTGAAATTTTCCTTTAGGCTGAATGTAGATGATATTTGAGATTTTGCTTTGGACAGAATCAAAATGCAACTCTCTACTTACTAATACCTGCTAACATTCCCTAAAGGCCGGAATCTAGGACAGATCTTTAGCTCATTAAGTCATTTAATAACACTATCCTGTGTAGAATCAAAATCAATTCACATCATATATTCTATGAAAGGATCAGATTATTCCTCTTCTGCTGAGGGACAATCTCAGGTAGCAATAGTAACAACATGGAGGCCTGAGTTCACACCATGTAATCAATAATCTAGATAATTTTGCCATGATTGAAAGAACCGATACAACATATTACATGGGTGTTAATTTGTTTCTTTGATATATGAAGACCAAACATGTTTTATCATATCTGAAGTTGATCCTAAAGACAAAAGTTGAAGATCCAAGACACACAGAAATACAAGCCTGAAATCTGTTTTCAGATCTTATTTAGCACTAAAGCACTCTTCATTTCCTCACAATAGTTTGAATATTAAGAAATCAGCCAGTACATTGTTGCATGAAAGACATTCAGATTAGTAAGGGATTTCAATGAAGGTACAAAATGCTACGCTTTTACTGAGATTATTTTTCGAACAACTCTTTTCTACAGAGCAAGATTCTCTTTCAGTCTATTTAGGCCACCAGAGGCACAGATTTGTAGCAATTGTATGCTATTGTCTGATCTGAAAAATCAGATGCCACTCAGGCTGTGCCAGAAATCCCTGCCCTATTTTCACAGGAACATTCACTCCTAATGAAATTGTAAATATATGATTGTATATTTAGAGACTCATATAGGCAAATTATAACACTTTTTGGAGTATCAGTAATGGAATAACTTTAAAACTATCCCATCTTCTTAGCAGCTTGGCTACAAAATGTTAATTATGTCTGAAAAAAAGATGGTCATAATGTCAAATGGGCTCTTAATATGAATATGGACAAGAAAAATGATTACACAATCTGTTCCAAACTGAGAGGTTATAGACTTTGACTTCTTCTGATCTGTTCAGCCACATTGGTCTATGGAATAGCACATTTTCTATGGTTCATGAAGACTAAACAATCAAAGAAGAGTTTGTGGTGCCTCACAGTTCAAATGCTGTTGAATTAGTTTTCATCTATCTAAATGATTTCAATATTTTCCACTTAGATTCGCTATTTTCTTCCACCCAGTAATCCGACCCCCTTCTATGTTTGGTTCCCTGATTTCCTACCTACATTCGTGCATTTGCATTTTCATATCCTTCATAATGCCAAAATTCCTTCTCTAATTACTGTGTTATGTTTTCTACATTTGTAATGACCACAAACAGCTCTCTAGACACACAATTTTGTCTTAAAAATTATCAGGTTACAAGGATCACAGTTTTTTATCTGTTTTTTTTTATCACCATCACTGTGTAGTTATCATTTTTAGTATCTAAATAATTAAATTACTCTCTTGATAATTTTTTAGATAACAAAATGCTTCAAAATTATATTTATGATTATTCCTTCCTTCAGGGAGTTGACAACTTTCTGTCTGAGACTAACACAATGAAAACAGATTTACCACATGGTGGTGTTGCAGGACACAATACTCCAATATTCATTGCAATTACTAATGTAACACAGGCCAGTTTTGAAGAGGACATGGATTTCATTAGTATTAAGTGTTGCTATGTTCTCTTACATGGTTTTGAGCTTGTTGTCTCAAAATCAATCAATTTATGCCAATAAGAGGCTGATTTTCCAATTATTTTAACACAGAATGCTCAACTATCGTTATCATTGAGATCAACTTATGTTATTTTTTTAAAAAAAACACCCTACTTAAAAATATATCATATATTTCTTTTCCCTTGCTTTTCAACCTTTTAGCTTTTACTATTTTTCCTCTCATTATTTTCTTTAGACCCATCCATAATTATCCACTTCTATTTATGTCAATTCCTCTTAAACTGTTTTCTTCTGGTAGTTATTTTTGTGCAATAAGATTCTTTACCTTCCATGATCTTATCTTACTTCCTCTGATTATTTCTTTATTCTGATTTCATTTTTTGTCTGGATTCACTTTTCCCACTTCATTTTTTACTGTAATAGTATCTTTAGAGATATTTATGGATTGCACATGATCCTTTTTTTGCACTTTTAGATGACTACAGTTTATTTTGCACATGTCTTCTTATTTTATTCTTGAAAAGAAATCAAGGCTTGAATGATAGCATAGACAATATAGGAACAGGAACCATTTCTTCTTTTAAAGTTCTATAGTGCTCATAGAGAACCAATAGACAATCATAATTTGCCACTCCCAAGAAGTTAGAACAATGCAGTCTTTGCTGGCTGGTAGCCAATGGGTGCTCATCTATTGGCTATTAAAATTAACATAGCTTCACATCAAAAGACCAAATCAAAAAATTCTCTTTCTCTTTATAAAGTATAAAAGCATTACATTACTGGCATTATCGTATCATGAAGTTAGCACACTCTTTCTGCTGTGAAAGATATATTTTTCCTTCTTTACCACTTCTGACATGGAAATATGCCATTTGTAAGAAAGATGCAATGGTGCCAGAAGAGCCAGGATTTGATGCTGTATCCATATACAACAATGGCATCAGCTGATAAGCAGAGAGCTCCGTCTGTTTCCAAGTGGATTAGAAGCAACATCTGGTAATGTAACAGAACATACAACGACTGAAATCTTTAAATATCAGTTGATTCAAAAATAATATTGCCTCATGATTGGTAAAGCAGATGGCATTTAAAAGCCTGAAAGACGTGTAGTTTAACTTTCTGATTTGAAAAAAAGTGAGGGTGTTTTTTTTTCTTTGCAGGCATGCCACAATGAATTTAATAAAATTCCAGATGGCTCAAGAAAATGAGTCTGTCACTGCTATACAATAAGGGCCTTGCTCACTATCACCTGCCAAATGATTTGAGATAATGTTTCTTCTTGAACCTCATTCCAGATCTGGGATTAATTGCATTTGAAATCAATCCCAAATCCCATCATTAGTTCCTTTTTTTTCTAGCTATTGAAAAAAATGTATTTAGAAACTCCAGCATATAAATAAATTAAGTAAAATAGACATGAGTTTGAATATAAAGGTAAAAGTAAAGGTTCCCCTTGCACATACGTGCTAGTCATTCCCGACTCTAGGGGACAGTGCTCATCTCTGTTTCAAAGCTGAAGAACCAGTGCTGTCTGAAGATGTCTCCGTGGTCATGTGACCAGCATGACTAAATGCCACAGGCACACAGAACGCTGTTACCTTCCCACCAAAGGTGGTCCCTATTTTTCTACTTGCATTTTTATGTGCTTTTGAACTGCTAAGTTGGCAGAAGCTGGGACAAGTAACGGGAGCTCACCCCATTATGTGGCACTAGGGATTCGAACTGCTGAACTGCTGACCTTTCGATCGACAAGCTCAGCGTCTTAGCCACTGAGCCACCCCATTCCTTATTTTGAATATATGGTTATGCTATAAAGAAATGGTTCAAAAATTAGAATCTAGCAGCAGAATTTGACGCAAATCTATAATGCTCTATGTTATGGATACATGACTGCGGTCTTTATATGCCATGTAGGGATGGATGGGACACAGTCAGCTTTTCACAGTGGAAAATGAATTGTTTTGTTTTTGTTTTAATTGAGAAACATATTTCATTGCCCAAAACAATGAGACGGATTTTAGAAACAAAATCTTCCCACCAACTTGCAGGCCCCCAGCCTTGTCAACTGTTTCCTTTTAAGAGAGCATAAGGAATGAATACTTTCCTATCCTTTTCATTTTTTTTTATCCAGATAAGCTTCATAGCTCAGAGAGAGAGAGAGAGAGAGAGAGAGAGAGAGAGAGAGAGAGAGAGAGAGAGAGAGAGAGAGAGAGAGAGAGAGAGAGAGAGAGAGCGCAATGATCCTTGAGAATTAAAATGGTTTCAAGGACCACTATTATGTCTAATAGCCTTTCTGAAGGCTTCAGATTCCCAGACATCATAAGCTTGATGTACTGTGGGGAACATCACAATGAAGAAGATGGAAGGAGAGGAGGGATGTTTTTCTATCATTCCTCTTTTACTATCACTGTAACCTTCCCAGTTCCCTATTTGCAGATAAATAAAAAGGGGAGATGGTGTGAGGAATAGGAAAGATGGAGAAGGGGAGACGGGGTTTTCCAGGTATTGATCTACTTTAGAGAAGAATGTAGGAGGGCTGCATGCCTTTGTAAGAATCCCAGATGTTTCTTTTTAACAGGTAAATTATTGGACTGAAACTCCAGAAATATTGATTCTGCATATTTTATTATAGTGATTATAATAGTGACTCTTAAAGGCATTATAAGTTGAAATAGCAAGCAAGGAACTCCTGCATTGTCCCTGCTCTATTTTCCCAGTTAGTAGATTGGTAATACTAGGCCCGTGATGGCGAACCTATGGCACACGTGCCTGAAGTGGCACAAGGCACCATGTCACCTAGCATGTGCGGTGCTGCCCGTTCCTCTTCCAGGTTTCTGGTGCGCATGCACGCATGATGATCAGCTGGCCTTTTTGCATGTTGCGGTGATGGAAACTAGAAGAGCTGGTCTTCCATTTTCTGGCGGGAGCGTGTGCACTGGCCAGCTGATCGTTGTGTGCGCAAGCGTGTCAGAAACCCAGAAGAGTAGTTGGCTAAAACTGGAAGTTCAGTACTTGAAACCAGAAGTTCATTTTTGTCTGCGCTCACGCGCCCTGTGCAGCTCCTCATCTGGGTTGCAGCCCAGACATGTGCGAACGTTTTCTATTTGGCACTCAGCGCTGAAAAGGTTCACCACCATTGTTATAGACCTGTGATGGCGAACCTATGGCACGCATGCCACAGATGGCATGCGGAGCCATATCTATGGGCACGCGAGTGTTGCCTGAGCTGAGCTCCAGGGTGCATGCACACGCCGGTCAGCTGATTTTTGGGCCTTCTGGGCCCACTGAAAGTCGGGAAATGGGCCATTTCTGGCCTCTAGAGGGTTTCTGGGGGAGGGAGGAAGGCCGTTTTTGCCCTCCCCAGACTCCAAGAAAGCCTCTGGAGCCTGGGGAGGGTGAAAAATGGGCCTACCCAGCCCACCGTGCCATCGCATGCCAAAAGTGGGTGGGGGCGCTGGGAGGGGGGTTCGCGCATGCATGTGAGGGGGCGGGGCACATTGAATTATGGGTGAGGGCACACACGTGCGTGACACCACCCCCTCCCACGCTCCCCCCACTTTTGGCACGTGACGGCAAAAAGGTTTGCCATCACTGCCCTAGGCTGTTTCAGCTACATTTATTTGTTTACTTAGTTACTTACACTATTTGTTAACTGCCTAGTCAAAAACACTGCCTTCTTTCCAACCATGAGGACAAAAACCTCATAAATGCAAGTTTTCTACCAGGGCATTTAACTTGCTTAACGTGCTTTATTTGCTTTTTTTGGGGTGCTAAGCATCTTTCTCTAGATATTCTCAATATACTTCGTTCTATTTACACAGATCCTGTATGCTCTGCAAAAATATAAATCCCTGTAAATCAACTGGCAGGTTCCAACTAATGTTAAACCCTTTCCTTCAAAATATCACAGTCTCTTTATTACCAGTTTTTTTCCCCCTCAGTCATCTTTCTCTTTGGTTATTGCCCCCCCCCCCCCCGCTACATTAGAATTCTCACTATAAGTGTAGATACTTGCAAACTGATAAAATTTAAGACAAAAATGATTTTATTTAAGGATGGGAAAGACAAACTGTTTTGGGAACAAGTTATTTTGATGAAATAACTTGTTCATTTTGGTGAACACCTCAGTATTCCATTTTAACTCAGACCATGCCAATCTGGCTATTTCAAGTGCAGTTCATTGTAAGTAAATCTTCTGCAACTGCAAGTAATTCATGGTATTTCAGTTGTAATCAGGGTCAATATGTTTTGGACTATCCAGGGGCAAATCACAAGTGTTAAAATATTATCTTTTTGTCATATTTCAAAAGCTTGTTATATAAGTCATTCCAAAACAATTTCTTTGCACCTCATGAACACGTAGTTTTGTCAAGAAGTAAAAGAGAGTAGGCTTTGCCAGCCTTTTCCTATATGAACTCCCTTAATGTTCCTCATTGGATCTCCATTGGAGCTGTGGGCAGGTCAATTGTCTGGAAATCAGAATATAATAAAATTTAGGCTATCCTGGATTATAATGAATCATCAGTAATGAAAGTTTTGCAATCATTTAGTAGGAAATGTTCAGAACAATTATTCTAATTTTAAAGAAGATGAAATTATAGAGAAGGGAAATTTTATAGAGGAAAACTCTGTATCACTACTATAAAATCATAGAATATGTCATTATTAACTATTAACTGTTAAACTACTGAAGTTCGCAGATGACACAACATTGATCGGTTTCATTCGAGACAATGATGAATCCGCATACAGACGGAGGTTGAACAACTAGCCTCGTGGTGCAACCAGAACAATCTGGAACTGAACACACTTAAAACCATAGAAATATTGGTAGACTTTAGAATAAACCCTTCCATTCTTCCACCTCTCACTATACTAGACAATACGGTATCAACAGTAGAGATCTTCAAATTTCTAGGTTCTACCATATCGCAAGATCTAAAATGGACAGCTAACATCAAAAACATAATAAAAAAAGTGCAACTAGCAATGTTCTTTCTGCGCCAATTCAGAAAGCTCAAACTGCCCAAGGAGCTGCTGATACAGTTCTACAGTCTGAGTCTGCAGATGACAGACTCAATTATTAAGTCTGTCATCTGCACATCTATAACTGTCTGGTTTGGTTCTGCAACCCAACAAGACAGACACAGACTTTGGAGGATAATTAGAACTGCAGAAAAAACAATTGCTACCAACCTGCCTTCCACTGAGGACCTGTATACTGCACAAATCAAAAAGAGGGCTGTGAAAATATTTACAGACCCTTCATATCCTGCACATAAACTGTTTCAACTCTTATTTATTATTATTATTATTTTATTATTCATATTTCTATGCCGCCCACTCTCCGAGGACTCTGGGCAGCTTACACCAAAGACAGTATACTAAATAGCATATTGCCCACAGCAATCTGGGTCCTCATTTTACCCACCTCGGAAGGATGGAAGGCTGAGTCAACCTTGAGCCGGTGAGATTTGATCCGCTGATCTGCTGAACTAGCAGTCAGCTGAAGTAGCTGCAGTACTACACTCTAACCACTGTGCCACTTTGGCTCTTCCAACTCTTACCATCAAAACAACACTATAGAGCACTGCACACCAGAACTAGACACAAGAACAGTTTTTCCCCGAATGCCATCACTCTGCTAAACAAATAATTCCCGCAACACTGTCAAACTAGTTATTAAGTCTGCACTACTATTAATCTTCTCATTGTTCCCACCACCCATCTCCTTCCACTTATGACTGTAACATTGTTGCTTGTATCCTTATGATTTATATTGATATTGTTTCCTGATTGCTTATTTGTACCCTATGATATCATTAGGCGTTGTACCTTATGATTCTTGATAAATGTCTCTTTTCTTTTATGTACACTGAGAGCATGTACACCAAGACAAATTCCTTGTGTGTCCAATCACACTTGGCCAATAAAAAATTCTATTCTATTCTATTCATTATTAACTAAGAGGAGAAGATTTACCACATATGTTTTTGCTCTGAATGTTTAGTACTACTGCCTTGTATTACTACTGGTTACACTATCACATATATTCAGTGAATGACATGTATCTAGCAGGCAGTTCATGCTCGGAAAGCCAGAGCTCAAGTTCATTTTTCATCTCTGCCTGTCATTCAATGTACAGCTACAGGCAATTCCCCCCACAGAACTTCATCACTAAATCTTCCATATATAAACTAGGTGAGGATTACCTCGTTTTAAAATGCATGTAAATTCATATCCTGCTAGATGTCAGAAAACAAGTATTGCTTAGTCTACTGCCCAGTCTCCAGACTCAGGAGGCAAGTTCAGTTGATGTCACTGTTGCAGTAATTCGAGGATCGGACTCAATAAAGGATTCAGAAATGTAGTATTCAAATAAAGTATTGTTTATTTACAGTAGGCATTCTATATTCTCTGAATGATTGTAGATAGAAGCTAGGAGGAGGAGCGTGTATCCCCTTTTATATCAATAAGGCGGGATTAGAGGTAGGAGTGGTTACATATGAATACATTAGGAAAGGAAGAATAAATTAACCCTTGATATCCTATGAACATACATTTCCTCCATTCAAGAATAAGGCATTTACCCGTGACAAATCCCCCTTTAAATGCCGATTCGACATACAACAGTAATTACATTCAGATTCAGAACAATATAAAACTTGTAATTTTAAAGTTAAATATTTATGTTGCTTAGATTGTAGAGGCTTAGTCAATATATCAGCTATTTGTTCTGTGGTTTCGCAATGAATAGCTTTAATGAATCCATCTTGAGATAATTGTCTTACATGTTTGAATTTGATATCTATATGTCTAGATCTCTGACCAATAGCGTCTGCTCTAGATATCTCTATTGCAGCTTTGTTATCTTCATGTATAACAAATGGTAATGAAGGACTCTTCCAAACATCTGATAATAGATCATTGAACCATACAAGGTTATTAGAGGCTTTTGACAAGCAAATATATTCCGCCTCAGTTGTTGATGTAGCTACTAGATCCTGCTTTCCAGTATACCAGTAGACTGGACAGTTGTTAAGAAAGAATACATAGCTGGAAGTGCTTTTCCTGCACTTAGTGTCACCTGCCCAATCTGCATCAGCGTAACAAGTGAGAATAGGCTCTTTAACATCGTTAGGTTCTAATAGTAGGCAGAAATCTAAGCTGTGTTTCAAATACCTTAGCACTCGTTTAATGGCTTCCCAATGATACATTAAAGGTTTACTGACATATCTGGATAATAAATTAAGGGGTAGAGCAATATCGGATCTGGTCCAATTAGAGATATACAAAAGGGAACCAATAACTGATCTGTAAAGTGTATTATCATTAAACTCAGGAGATGATTCATTCATATTTCTTAAAAAATCAGCTTACATTGGAGTATCACAAGGCTTTGCATCACTCATATTGCATTTGTTCAAGAGTTCTATAATCTTATCTTTCTGGGACAATCTAAATCCTTTTTTAGTCTTACTAATTTGAACTCCAAGATATTTATTTACTTTCCCTAATGATTTTAAAGAAAAATGTTCATTTAATTTTGTTACAAATGTATCTCTTTTCTCTTTATGTTTGCCAATATACAAAATGTCATCCACATAAATTAACACAAATTCTAGTGAATCACCATCCCTCCTAACAAAGAAACAATTGTCTGCAGTTGTGGCATTGAAGTTCATAGCTTTGAGTACGTTGACCAAACATTCATACCAACGTTTGCCAGATTGCTTTAATCCATACAAACTTTTGTTTAGTAACCAAGTTCCATTTCTATTTGTGTTTTGGCTATGAGGAGCTCTTACATATATTTCTTTATCGAGTTTTGCATGTAGGTATGCAGTTTGTATATCATATTGAAAGTCTTCAAGATTAAGGGCTGATGCTATTACTAAAGCTGTCTTAACACTTTCAGTTCTTACAGTGGGAGAATATGTGTCGGTATAATCCTCAGGATACTTTTGAGCGTAGCCCTGTGCAACTAGTCTTGCTTTATATAACGTGTTGCCCTCTTCTAGATTTTTAATTTTAAATATCCACCTAGTGCCAATAATTGCTTTGCCTTTTGGGGCTGGTGTTGGGGTGAATACGTTTAGTTCTTGCAAACTGTCCATTTCTTTGGCCATGGCTAATTCCCATTTTTTTCTTTCTTCTGTGGGGAGTTTTAATACTTCCTCATATGTATTGGGTGTTGATGTATCATCATTTATGTGCATTATGTAATCCTTATATTTATTTGGTACTTGGTTCCTGTTACATCTAATTGTTCTTTCTGGTCTGCTATCGTTATCGTGTAAGTATCTTGCTTCCTTTTTTGTTAATGAATCTGTTTTGATTTTGGGACAGTTTCCTATCCATGTTTTATTGTTGCTCTTTTGTGTACTGTGGTTATGTTCTTCTCTTTCTGTCTTATCTTGATTTTCAATGTCTGGTTTTGTAGTTGGAAATATCTCATTAAGATGTACCTTAGACCAATTGGCCTGTTCACGAAATACAGCTGTCCTAGAAATTATGAATTTGTTGTTATTGTCAATAAATCTGTATCCCTTTGTGCCTGTTTCATAGCCCATGAATCTGAGCCTTCTAGATACATTATCCCCCTTACGTCTCAATTGTTTTGGTATATGTACATCCGCTGTAACTCCAAATACATGCATGTGGGCTATCTTGGGTTTTTTATTATACATCAATTCATATGGTGTTTTATTTATGACACGAGACCAAATTCTGTTTAGAGTATAATTGGAATACAATAGTGCTTCTGACCAGAATTGTTTGCCTAAACCAGCATCTTCTAATGTACATCTAATCATGGTTTGTAGTGTCGAGTTTTTTCGTTCTGCTACTCCATTTTGAAATGCAGAGAAAGGGCTAGAGGTGAAGTGTAACATTCCTTTGTCTTTTAGCCATTGGGAGAATTCTTTTGACATGAATTCAGATCCCCTGTCTGTCATGATCTGCTTTATTTCTACATTGTGTTGTGTTTCTACACGTTTATAAAATTCTTTAAACTTTTGAAATGTTTCATCTTTGTGTTTTAAAGTATAGACAAAGCCATAACAACTATAGTTGTCTACAATAGTAAGAAAGTATCATTTTTTGTATGTAATTGATGGGGTTAATGGACCAACTAGGTCCATATGTACCAGGTTAAAAATATGATTTGATGATCTTATTGCTTTTTTTGGTCTGGGTTTAGTTCTGAGTTTTGAGGACTTACATACTGAACATTCCAAATAATTTTTACAATCTTTTATTTTAACACCTTCAGCATGTTCAATCATTTTTTGTATTACAGGGAAACTAGCATGTCCTAATTTTCTATGTAATATATGTGCACATTCATCATGGATTGGTTTTCCAATTATTGGTCTTTTGTTATTATGTGTATCGTTAACAGATGTGGTTTCATGGTTATGATTTGTTTCATGTTCCTCATTGTCACTGTCACTGTTATTTTCATTTTCTATGCTAGTGTCATTTTCCATGTTTGAATCAATGTTGTGTAGCCATCTTTCTTCTGTGACTAAGTATGGTAGATCTCCTTTGATAACCACATTACCTAAGTTTGTTTTGTTTTTCTCTAGAGTTGCTTTTCCCTTTGAGAACACTATATTTATGTCAGAGTCCCTGCTTAACTTTATTGCACTAAGAATGTTATGAGGTATTTCGGGTATTAATAAAACCCCCTCTATTTTCCCTAGACCGGGTAAATTTACACTTCCTCTTCCAATGACTTGGACTTCTTCTTGATTAGCTACTTTAATTACAAATTTATCTTCTATGAAGGAAGATAATATTTTCTTATCATGTGTTGTGTGATTTGTTGCCCCAGAATCAATGAGCCAGGCATTATCTTTTGAGTTTTGGTTTTTTGGTTATGGTATACTTATCTAATCCATTTAATGATCCAGACTTTCTATCTCTTGAGTTATCTCTGCCCCCTCTACGTTCTCTAAAATTTGGTGAGTTTCTATACCTGTATCTGTCAATAGATGATTGTCTGTTATGGTATCTGTTTCTATTGTCATGGTTTTGTCTTTCTCTAAGAAATTTTGGACAATCTCTTCTATAATGTTCTTTGGATCCACAATTATAACATTCAATTGGTTCTTGATGTCTGTCTTGAAATACTACCCTTTTGGTCTGTCTGTGTTCTTTGTATGCGCTGTAGCGGCTTCTTCTCAAATTATCTTCAGCTATTAGTCTATTTGATAAACTCTTTATAGATAGATATCCTAAATTAATTGTGTCCAAATGTGATATGTAATTATCCCATGATGAGTCTAATGAATTAATGATAACACTTTTCATTGTCTGATCAGATATTATTTCTCCCCTTAAATGAAGTTCTGCTCTAGTTGTGTTTAGTGATAGTAAATGTTCACTTACAGTAGTTCCAGGTTTTATCCTGGCTGAGAAGAAATTTTTAGACATTCTTGTTGTGGTTGCTACACTTTCACTATGAAACAATTTAAACATACAATGAATTATTTCTGAGAGAGTCAGATTATGCTTAATACTATGATAGATAGCAGGAGATATACTAGATATTAGTAAATAGAATGCTCTGTGGTGTAGGCAGTCCAATTTTAGGGTCCATGGTTTTTTGGGAGGGTTAGTTATGAAAAACAATAAATTCTCTTTTAAGAAAACAACCTGGAGTTGTTGACTCCATTCCTGTAAATTAATACCGTCTATTCTCAATTTTGGAAAATCATTAGGCAAGTTTCCAAGTGTTGCATTACTTACAACTGGAGGCTGTCCATGATCTTGTAAATGCTGATAATTGCAGAATGGTGTAGGTATGCTTGCGATTAGTCTGAATGGTTCTCTCTGTCCTTCATTGTCTCTATATTCGTCTGCGTGTATTTGCGCATGTGCGTTGCTCATTTTGTTCCTGAAGCTGTCGGGAGAGGTTCTCGTCGCTGTAGCTCCCTCGTAGTGTTCTTCTTCTGATGATTCGCTCTCTGGCTCGACTTTTGGTGTCCAGGTGATGATCGGGGCTTGCTTCTTTTCATCGAAGTTGTCTTGGTTGAGGCTTCTGGCTCCCGGAAGCATTTGTGGTGTGGGCGAGTACTTGCAAGGTTCTCTGGGTTCGGGCGTTGGTGTCCTCGCCGTTCGGGTAGGAGCGGATAGGCGCCGAGACGTTTGCTTGCTTGCTTCTGTGTCTTTGCTTTTGAATTGTGTTGCTTGTTTCTTCTTCGCTGTTTGATTGGCTGCTTTTGTCGATTTTTTTGTTATTTTTAAATTTGGACCAAAAGTTGCAAAAAGTGTTTTCATGGCTGTTTTGATTTGCAGTTCGGTTGGTGTTTCTTCGGTGTCTGTATCAGATTCTTCTGAAGAGTAGAATTTTTCTTTTTTACTTTTCATGCTGTGTAAGGCTTTTCGCACCAGCCATTTTGAATTCTGCTTTCTGATTGGTTCTGCTTCGGCCATTTTGGTGGTCTGTTGAAACCAAGATGGCTGCCATTCAAAATTTTGCGCGGGACCGTTAGTCTTTCTTTTAGTTATATTTTCATCTATAGGTAATTCGCTTACCATTTTGAGGTCTTTAGATTCTGGTGCGATGGTGTGATTTTCTCTCGCTGCTCCGCTATCTTTTATGATGTCTTGGAGGTTCGCGATGAGATTTTTGTCATCTTTTTGGCTTTTCAGCAGTCTTAGTATCTCTGATCTGAGAGTGTTGTTTTCTATCTCGCTCACTTCTTGGTCGTCAGGTTCATCGATTACCTCTTCGTTGTCTGTAGTGGAGTTTTCAGATTCTCTTGTCATTATAGTTGTAGATTCATCGATCATTTCTTGATCTGTTTCCATTTCTTTGTTGTGTGCCCTGGTGTTGAGTCTTTCTCTTTTGTTTCTGGAGTTTTCTTTCTTTGGCATGTCTGTTTTTTATTGAGTCAGTCAACCATCCTCTGCTACCAGATTGTTGCAGTAATTCGAGGATCGGACTCAATAAAGGATTCAGAAATGTAGTATTCAAATAAAGTATTGTTTATTTACAGTAGGCATTCTATATTCTCTGAATGATTGTAGATAGAAGCTAGGAGGAGGAGCGTGTATCCCCTTTTATATCAATAAGGCGGGATTAGAGGTAGGAGTGGTTACATATGAATACATTAGGAAAGGAAGAATAAATTAACCCTTGATATCCTATGAACATACATTTCCTCCATTCAAGAATAAGGCAGTTACCCATGACAGTCACAAAGAGCATGAAGATTCCTTGATGATGTCACAAGATAAAACTTGTGACTTCACAGACTGTTGAAAGAGATCTGCTGTGAATGCCTAGAAAATATGGCTGAAAAAGATTAAAGACATAGCTGTGATCACCCCTGTTTTTAGAAGATACAGAAAATATCTTTCCTTTCAGTGTTTAGTAAAATTGTTCTAGCCTTTTTCTCAGTTCCTTATGCTAATGTATCTAACGACTTAGTAACAACATGGCTAGGGCACGTAACTTCTGTGAATTGCTGAATTGTGTAATTGTGAAAGCTGAACGGTCAAGTAATATATGCAATAGTTATCACAGGCAGGCAGATAGCATCATTTACTCCGGGGCACTTGCATACTGAGAAGCTGCTCTCAAGTGTTCAGAAATTCATGATTAGCTAATGGCTTGGAAATTTATTTTTCTGCAAATTATCCTCATTTCTGAATCCTGGCAAACTAGGTAGAACAATCCCCCAGCAATTTTATCTGAAGAATGGTGCTGAGGGTGAATTCATATGAACACTTGTCCATGATGAGCAGTTACCATGGCCATTTGTAACTTTGCACACATAGTACTTTTTATTTTAACTTGTCACACCAGAATGGATTGGAAATAGGTTTATAGAGCTTTCATACAATTGTTAACCTTTGGAATGGTACCTACCCATAACATGAAAATAGTGGATTGTGAATTTTGCGAAAGAGTACGAGTAGTCCATATAGGATACTATTACTTCTCTGGAGCCTGTTTCACTGTGGAGAGCATAAAAACAGAAGGTGCTCAATCAAATCTCTATGCTTTATCCTACTGAAGAAATTTAAACGGTACTAAATAAGCATTACACCTTCTGTTCTGATTGTAAAATGTCATGTGTTGGTTTGACACTAATCTTGTGTATTGTTTCCTTTGAGAAAGAGTTAAAATACCTAGTGTCTTTTCAGAGAAGTCCAGTTGTGACTTTTGGGATAAATAAGATAGATTCACCACAGTAGTCAGAATCTAAAAAAACAAAACAAAAAAAACAAAACTCCTTTAGATGAGTGCTTCAGCTTGCAAGCTCCATGATTAAATCATTATTGATCTCACAAGATGTTGTGAGTATTTAAGAATATCTTCAATATCCTTTGTTTATACAAGAGATGAAAGCAAATTATTCCATTGTTCTCCTTTCTTGCTTGTCCTTCATGACATAGACAAACAGCTAAGGTGAAGTCCTGATCTTTTCTGTTCGGGCACATTTAGCAATGCATGGACACATGCACAGAAATCCCCTAAGAATGACAAAAGTAGCCACACAAGAAGGCTATTTTTTCCTCTAGAAATCTTGCTTGCCATGTAGCATTTTAACTCTGTGTTGGAATGATGCAGAGCCAGCATCGCCATTACACAGAGTGAAATTGCATCAGATAGCGAATACTGGGTGATGGGAAATACCAAGTAATTTACCAGACAACAAAATATATAACAAACAACCTTCCCCTTCAGCTATAATGAAAGAAGTAATGTTCAACTGCCAGTTTGGTTGCCTTATATCTTTAGAATGAGTGAAGGCACCAACGTGTATTTCATCTTAGGTAGCAAAATGTGATGAGCCAGCCTGGATTTCTTAATAACATAGACAAGTAAAACACCTTTCCATTTATGTCTTCCCAAATATAATATGAATAATGAGAGGAAGGTTGACACTTCAGTGTTGTAATGCTGCATTTTCAATTCAGAGCTATAATATCTCTATCTTTGAAGCACTTTATAAACCTAAGCAGATAAGTAAATATTAGGGTTTATATACTAATTATTGGATTCTCAACAGCTCAGATAAAAAAAAAGGAAAGATGGCAGTGTAACAAAACTAAACTAAAAACTAAAATAGCTAATTGTATATTATAATTTGCATTACATTCACAATTAATTGGCAACTATATGTATATAGTAGGTCTGTAGTTCTTAGTTTCTTCCAGGATTTTATTTAGCATTCAGCAAGATTAAGTTATTCAACTTCCAGTAGCTGTTTAGTAACAGTGTTCCACAATGTATGCTGTTATTCTGCATAATTGGCACATGTAGCTTAGGTTTCATTTAGAAGTCCTCAAATATTAAAGATTATATACTTTATCTCTAGATGCAACCAATTTCTTCTTCAAACATTGCCATCATATTATGCCAAAAGGAAGATGTTCTTTGATTCTCTCAAAGGAAGTGTGTGTGTGTGTGTGTGTGTGCGTGTGTGTAGCGGGGGAGGGAGAGAGAGAAAAAAAACTCCTATGTATTATTTGGTTGGTATATACCAATCATCCATTCTCTCGTGAACTATTTTCTCATACAAAAACATATAAACTCACAAATACCTTGCCTTCCTTCTTGTGGATATAGGTGGGGCAATCAAAAGGACTAGAAAAGAAAGAATAGACAGAAAAAGAAAAGAAAAGAAAAGAAAAGAAAAGAAAAGAAAAGAGCTGCACTTCAAATGTGTATAATATTTGCCCAATTCTTATGTAATTATTTGGATGGCAAACACTTCCCTTCCTATTGGTGAATACTTTTGATAATTACTTTTTTTGGGAGGGGATGGGAAAGTTCCTTTTTCTGGTAGACAAATAAATCATAAGGGTGAGCTTATGAAACATATCAGCTTTAAAGGATTGTAGACTTATGATACATATTCTGAAACATATTTTAGACATCATATCTGAACTCCTAGTGCTAAGTATTAGCAAATCCCATTAGCATTATATAAATGACAATGGAAAAGAAAGACTATTTTCTACCTCAGTCTAAAAGAGAGCTATATTTTATTTATTTATTTATTAGTTTGATTTATATGCCGCCCTTCTCCTGGAGGCTCAGGACGGCTTACAATGCTTTTAAGCAATAGCCTTCATACTTTTGTATATACCTGCTTAGTAGGGCTTTCGGGCCCCCCTAAGCAGTGTTCTTTTTATACAAAGTCAGCTTATTGCCCCCATAATCTGGGTCATTTTACCTAACTCGAAAGGATGGAAGGCTGAGTCAACCATGAGCCTGGTGAGATTTGAACTTGCAGTAATTGTAGGCAGCTGGCAGCTAAGTGCTACTTAACAGACTTTAGTCCGCTGCGCCACCAAGGCTCCTTTATAACCTATTATACATTGTGGGTCTTGGTCTTTGAGTAGCATATACTGTATATTCATTCATGAAGCATTGAACTAAGTGCATTGAAGGTGATCATGCTCCACCCATGGATTTAATAACATTCTCTCTGTGATAACATTAAAAATGTTTTTAAACATTTTTTGAGGCCTTCAAGGCTGTATTCATTTTTCAGCTACCAAATGCAGCCGTGGAGTCTTGGCTTATTTATCTCTGATTTTAAAATTAGAAAGGAGCGATTTACATTTATCAATTAAAAAGTCCTTATATTCCAAAAAGGTGGTGAGTGGGTAGCAGGGGTTTAATATAAAAATCTTTGTTTTTCTTATCATAACCATAGACCATCTCTAAATAATTTCCCCCCAAATATATCTTGCAGCTATCCCATGTGAACTCAAAATTGTGCAAATAACACCAATTTTCTACATTATGTTAACCTTGCCTCATAATGACAAATGCAGACAGAGCCATCTAGTCCAATCTATATTCACAGCTGAATAATGGAAGGAAGATCCACATTTATTTGCTTTGCATTTTTAACTTATTTAGGAAATAAGTACCCAGATAATGAAAGCCAGTCATCTGCCACTAAAATATCTATGAAACTTATTCACTTCTTATGCTGCAGAGAATGAAAAGCTGTTTCCTATTTAGCCTAATTCATCATATATCCTGAAATTGTTACCAAAGATATTTACTGTAACTAATACATTTAGTATAAAATGAAAATGTACAGAAACAAATAAAAGAATGGCATTTATAGGCTAATGGCTATAGAGGAATGTGTAGTAATAATGGAGAAAATACAATACAGTAGGCACTATTTTCTAATTTTTTATGTAAATTAAATAATGGAAAATTCTTAGCTTGTTTTCTTCTACATTTTTACAATAGTAGGAATAGCCTGAGGCAATGGTATGATATAGGCAGAACAATCCTATGCATGTTTATTTGAAAATAAGGTTCATTGGCTCCAAGAAATCTTTCCAACATTATTTTAGCAGGGGCCATAGATGGTAGCCTATGGGAACAAAAGAATGTGTACAAGTTTATGTCTAAATGTTTCTGTTCTCCTGTCATTCTCTGTCTGTGTACTTTTGTGTAAATGGTGTAGAGGTAGTCCTTGACTTACAACCGTTCATTTTGTGACCATTCAAAGTTACAATGTTAGTGAATAAAGTGTCTTGTGGTCATTTTTCACACTTACAACTGTTGCAGCCTCTCCATAGTCACATGCTCAAAATTTGGATGCTTGGAAACTGGAATTTATTTATGACTTTCTTTTGTGACCTTCTGACAAGTAAAATCAATCGGGAAGCCAGGTTCACTTAACATGTTACTAACTTAACAACTACAATGATTCACTTAACAACTATGCAAGATAGGTTGTAAAATGGAGCAAAATTCATTTAACAGCTGTCTTGTTCAATTTCAGTACGTATTAGCTAACTATGCTTTTGTAAAAATGGTTCTTAAATTAGGTATGGTGAATGAAAGGGGACAAAAAAACAAAAAAACAAAACACCCCTACGTATTTTCTTCTAACTCAAGAACGTTGAGGGATTAGTGGTTTAAAAAATGCTGTATTTGTAATAGCAGAGCAATCAGTTTTTCTTTTGGGATCCAAAAATTTGTTTTGTTCACTTGTGGCAATAAAAAGAAACCTACCACTGTGTTATTTGTTGCTTCATTCTTTTTCACATAGTTTTTATTCTTTTTCACATCATGTTCTTCATGTGAATTATTGCTTTCAAAGAAACCCTTTTAAGTGGCTAGAGTATTGAACTCTACCATCCAAATGCCAAGAAGATTGATATCTAATGCAATAAACCCGGCTCTCTCCACCACCGCAACCATCATAGAAACCTTATATCATTTTGTAGAAGGGGAAAAAAATAGTATGTTTTCCTCTGCCAAACGCTTAAATATCTCAAGCCCCATGTATATAAGAGATTACCATCTCACCTGTTTTCATTTGAGACAACTCTTGTAAATATTTTGTATTTAATTATTCAACTTCTATAGCTGCCCATCTCAGCCAACTGACCATGGCAGGTTTATAATTCTAAAACCATCATACAGTTAAAATAACTTTTTGAAAAATCCAAAGATTAAATACATAAAGTAGTTGGATATGAGATGGGCAGCAAATAAATGTTATAAATAAATAACATTTATTTGCAGCCGAGATAGTTAACCAATTAACTGCAAAGCAAAGAAATGGCCCCTAACATATTCCAAGCCATAGGTCCAGCTACACAACTAGGTTTTTAAAGCCTTATGAAAGACCAAGAGGGCTGGGGCCATTCTAATTTTTGAGGGGAAAATATTCTATAAAGCAGGGGCTACAACAGAGAAGGTCCATCTTCTAGTTCCTGCCAGTCAACATTCTTTGATTGACGGGATCTACAGCATGCCCAATCTGCTGGATTGAATTGGGTGGGAATATTTATTTATTTATTTATTTATTTTATCAAATTTATATGCCGTCCTTCTTCCGTAGGACTCAGGGTGGCTCACAGAGTAGAAACAACATAACAATAAAATAGTGCTAAAACAAACCAATTTTAAATCCCCAGAAAATTAAAACTTCGTGGCAGATCAGGGAATTTGCTGAAAAAGCCATGTCTTCAGGTCAGCGCGGAAAGTGCGGAGGTCGGGGGCTGTCCGGAGCCCGGTGGGTAACCCATTCCAGAGGGTCGGTGCGACCACAGAGAACGCCCTCATCCTGGGGGCCGCCAGCCAACATTGGCCGACGGCACCCGGAGGAGGGCAGTCCTATGTGAGCACACTGGGTGGTGGGAGGCCGGTAGGAGGTGGTCTTGCAAGTACCCCGGGCCCATGCCATGAAGGGCTTTATAGGTAACTACCAGCACCTTGAAGTGGATCCAGAGGGCCACCGGCAACCAGTGAAGCTCGCACAGGAGAGTTGTTACACGGGAGTAACGGGAAGCTCCCATAACAACCCACGTGGCCACATTCTGGACCAGCTTGCGCCTCCGGGTGCACCTCCAGGTGCAAGAATAGATTCTTGGAAAAGATGATCTCCAAGACATGTAGTGTTTTAAATATGAAATCAGAACCTTGAGTTGCATCTGGAAACAAACCAATAGCTAATGCAGCTCACATAATAGCAGTATTGTACATGCTGTATATCCAGAACCATTTACAACCAACACAGTCACATTACCAACTGGAGTTTCTGAACATTCTGTACAACTTGTATTGCAGGAAGCTAACTGAGAGTTAGTTACAATGAGGAAGGCTTCCCAGCCAAGGAATGGGTGCAAATGGCACACCACCTAAATATTCTACTTGTGCTAGTCGTTCTAAAAGGACAAGGTACTTATAAGGTGTAGCTAGTGAATTTATTAGAATGTTGAACCACCATCCTAAAATTATGGGTGGGGGGGGACACAGAACCAGTCAAACAGAGGAGTTTATTCAAATGCACAATTCTACAGGGATTATGACACTGTCATGTCCCATAGTTCAGCATCAAGAAACCTCAGACAACACAGTTCAGTTTGAAGCGTTTATCCTTGAAAGCGTGAAACCCGGCACGAAGTGACCAACAAGCAAAGAAGCAAAACAAATTCAGTGCTAACTGCAGTTTATCCCTTCACCCTTAAATATGTGCATTTATTTCACTCCCTGGCATCCCCACCCCCTGGTATCTGCCCACATTTAGTCCAGCAGAAGCTTCGTGTGTGCACCCATCCCCCCAGCTTCCCATTGCTGACACTCAGCTGTTTCGGCTGGTTTCCGTTTCCCAGCTGACTGCAGGCCCGGAGGCATTCCTGGCAGCACACAGCCCAACAGAGCAGTGGCCTGGCTTTCACCTGGTGCTCAGCTGTTTTGCTCCTCAGCTGATGGCTCATAAAGTGATGGTGGATCCTCCCCTCCCTGAATGGCAGCCACAGGTCACAACTACCAGTTCACCCGAATTGATATGAACTGGCTGAATCCCACCCCTGGTTAAAGGCCTGACTTAAACTCATATATCATTATTGGGCTGAAGTAGCCTGTTACACATTGCAGAGAAAGAGAGATTTGTATCACACAAAATGATTGGAATTTTCATCTGATAATTTATACAGAGAAATGCTACTTCAGAATTTAAATGGGAATGTAATCCAGTTCAATACAATGGGGGAAACTGTGAATGATTGACTGTGTACGAGATTGTAAACTGATTGTAAAGAGAATAATGTGAAATTTATTTCACTCCACTTCTGAAAAGAAAAGAAAACCCTAACATTTATGCCTCCATGCTTCAATAAATAAGACTGAATAAAAACACCATTAAAGATTTACCAATTTATGGAATATTGAACATAATGGAATCAGGAAGTAGCAACTAGTAATAATTGAGAGTAGTCTTATTGGCTGTATACATTATTTTCAATAATGAAAGTAGTATCACCATCCATTTTACTAGGGAACATGAACAAGAAAATGTTTTTGTACACATGGCTAGCATCAGCAAACCTATCAGCTTTCTATAGGTAGCACTTCAAGAATGAAGTATTGGACTAAAGAAATGTTTGGCTTAATTCATAAGGCTGTTTATATGCAGAAGATTCATTTCCCATTTCTTTCTTTCCAGATTTTGACTCCCCCTCTCTTTCCTTTGCAAATAGCAAACTGGAAAACATTGTGTTGGTTTTTTTGTTAAGGATGAGAATGGTTCACCCCCCCACCCTACAGAAATGTAGGTGCCTACAGTAATGCACAAAATGGATTCATACAGACGGGGGTAGGTGGGGGGGGGTGTTCATTCTGCAATGTGCAAATTGAGGTTAGGAAATTATCTTAGATATTGCCAATAGCTAACCTATGCTCTTTTCTACAAAAATATAATAAAAGAATCAAGGAGGGTAGTATATAATCAAGTGCTTTCTGACCTCTTATGAATCCACAGACTTTTTCTGCTAAAAACCAAACAACAACGGCTGATGAATGTGATGGTTTGTTCCAACCATCACATTCATCAGCCATTGTCTGAAATAGCTCAATCAGCTCTTGATTTTTCTTTTTTTAAAGAATAAAAGCAAGGCAGAGGAAATACTGAGTTGTGCAAGTTTGGAAAAGGGAAGAGGAGGAGGAAGAGGCTAAAATTTTCACACAACATTGTTTGTACATTTGTGTCTATGATCTTTTCTACTACTCCTTTACTACGTACTGCCAAGAAACTTGCTTGTTTCTGTCACCTTCCTCTATGTTCTACCCTGTTTCCCCGAAAATAAGACATCCCCTGATAATAAGCCCAATTGGGCTTTTGAGCACCTGCGCTAAAATAAGCCTCCCCCCTGAAAATAAGCCCTCCCTGAAAATATTTAAACACAGAGCTGGAAATCAGGTAAGACAGCAAGAGGAGCTCCATCTTGCTCCATGCGCTCCAAAATAATAAGACCTCCCCAAAAATAAGGCCAAGCGCTTATTTCGGGGTTCAAAAAAACAAAAGACAGGGTCTTATTTTTGGGGAAACATGGTATGTATCTTCCTTAGGACCAGTGGCAAAATCTGGCTGGATCTATCTGGTTCTGCTTAGGGCCAATGTACAAGTTGCTTCTAAAACCAATATGAAATGCATCCAACCTTCCAGCAGCTTTGCAGATCAAAAGTAACTGCACATACACATACACCATATTCCATAAAGTCTGGGACCCTAGAATTTATCAGATGAAATAAAGGAAAGCAAACCTAAGGAGATAGTAGTTTGAACATCCCATTTAAAGTAGGATGTCCACCAATGAAAAAAGATGTCTTACCATTTTATATAAGCCACATTCATTTCAATAAAACTAGCCTGGAACACATTTTCTAATAATGTATGTACCTTATTGATCATCATTAGCTGGTATTTTCTTTTCTGCCATATGTTACAGGATGCTAGTTCTTAAGTGTAAGTGGTGAACATACCCGTCAGGATAAATGTTGTATTTGAAGGAATCCTGGCAAGATACCTCGGGTAGGATCTCATCTTCAATTGTTCTAGTTATCCAATAGTGTTCCAGTTTTTCTTTTAATTTTTCATAATGTGCCAGAATAAAGCAGTATCAAAAGCACAATATGAAATCTGGTCACTAAACGTAGCTGATCAAAATACTGCTAAATTGTTGAACAGTAATAAGAAGACTGTGGGAGCTGTCCAAGGATGCTGAGTGCTGATGCTAATCCAGATGTTAATGACTAAGTAGAATTCACCAATTAGTTTCATGCTGTTTGATCTGAAACATAATTTTATTGAAGGAATGAGGAAAAATGGAAGTCTTTCACATTTACAAGCAAAGAGTAAAGAATTAAAACATTACCATCCCTGGTCAAAATAGTACAGCCAGTAAGACTTATCATTTTCTTATTTAGATTATTTTACTGTCATCAGTCATTACAAGAAATATTGTGTGAGATGAATCATTAATCCATTTCAGTATAAATGAGTATCCAAATGTTCAGGTAATATAAACATTGATTAGTAAATAAGGTATATCTATTCCTTCCTATCATACATACACTTTATATATAAGCATTAAGAATAAAAATTAACAGAATTAATATAGCATAATGCAACATTATATTGCATGTTTCAGGTATCACAAGTGCCTTACTAATGTGGTTTAGTTATGTGATATAATGTGACATAACAGTTATTCACAGTAGTGCTGAACACAGTTCCAACCATTCAACCAAACTCTTTTACAGGATATTCCATTTAATTCCTACTTTTCCCTTCCTGTCAACCTCTACTTAATGATGCATGAATATGGTAAAATCTTCTATTTTTTTTAACTCCCATACTTTAAAACACCTAGGTTTTAAAATGCTGAGTTTTTCCCTGTACCTGTTGCTATCTCATTTTTCCATATGACATTTTGGCTACGTAATTTACTCTTTATATTCCATGGCATGCAAGTGAACATAAAATAGTTAAAAAATTACCTTAATGGATTTTCTAAATCAAAATTGAACCATAAGGAATACATATTTTGAGACAGAAAATCCAAAGTATAGTTAAATATATAATTATAAAATTGATTAAGTCAAAGTAGTGTGTATTTTACAAATAGCAACTTAAAACTTAGTCATATTCAGAGAGACAAAATTTCACTGATTGCATAATAACTCTAAATAGAATGAATCTGGGTGGCCTGAAAATCTGACAAAATGAGGAGTTATTAGCTGTAATTGAGCATCTTTTGCAATAAGACAAATATAACCAAATATGGCTAAATTCTCAATATATTTTTTTTCTCCATGGGGCAAGTTTTTAGTGAAATGGAACATCTTGAAATTTCCCCTAAAGAACAGTTGTTGGAATGACATTAAATCTTTCCAGACTTAGGACTTTTCTGAACTTGGAAACTATATTTGGTTTAAATATCTTGCTGATTTGAAAAATGAGGCACGATACCTAGGAACACATATTTAGGTAGGGCATTCAGATCTAATTGGTTTTCCACATTCATGCCTTGCTATTTAGATGGCCCTTTTTATATCCCACCATCAAAACTGAGGTGAGAATTGGTAGTATTTCAGTTTCTCATGGTGTGACTTACTCAAGGGTGAAGCAAAATCATTAATTAAAATCCAGCTCCACAGAGGAAAGCTTTAGCCAATATGAGAGGATGTATGCCCATGTTGAGTCTCAGGTTTTGTCATGTCAGCCCTGTGATGCAAAGCTGTGTTAAGAACACACTGTGGAATTTGAAACATATTCCTTGTATACTTGAGTGGAGTATACATTCTTCAACATGGTGAAGCACCTCTACAATCCCTGTGGGCTCCGGGCAGAAATTGGGCCCAGAGTCCTGCTGAAAATACTTTCAGTGCAGCCACATGTGAATAATGTGCCTCTAGAATAATATGCGGTGGCTCAGAGGGACGTGGTAGCTCAGTGGCTAAGTCACTGAGCTGGTCGATCGAAAGGTTGGCAGTTCAGCGGTTCGAATCCCTAGTACCATGTAATGGGGTGAGCTCCCGTTACTTGTCCCAGCTTCTGCCAACCTAGCAGTTTGAAAGCACATAAAAAATACAAGTAGAAAAATAGGGACCACTTTGGTGGGAAGGTAACAGCATTCCATGCACCTTTGATGTTTAGTCATGCCGGCCACATGACCACGGTGACGTCTTCGGACAGCGCTGGCTCTTTGGCTTTGAAATGGAGATGAGCACTGCCCCCTAAAGTCAGGAACAACTAGGACATATGTGCAAGGGGAACCTTTATCTTTACCTTTAGAATAATATGAAGATTGTAGGGTGGTTGCTGAGGAAGGCATATTGAACATCACTCAGTATATAGTTCGTATTTGCCAGGAACTTAAAATTCTAACCTTAGATACTTGAACAATTTTATCTGTTAAATTGGGTGATTATTCGGTTGCAGGCGTGAATGGATTTTAGGATGTTTGGCAAAAACCAAGACCATTTTTGTGTAATTAATGTTGAGCACTCCTGTACTGAAATGGATGGTAAAGACATTCAACGTTTGTTTTAGGCCAGTTGGCACCTAAAATAGCAATGCAGCGACATTGCTCTCTCAGGTGCCAAGGCGGATTGGAATATAACCCTCCTTAAATTTCAGAGAATGATGAGCTTGATTATTTATTTTAGGCACTAGAAAATTGATATACAAATTAAATAGCAGTGGTGTCTTGCCTAACTCTCTGCAGAAAGAATTTGCATGGTGTAATGGCCCTGGTTGAATTCTCATAGAGTTTGTGTATAAGTAGAAGCAGGCATCTATCTATGGTAAAATTCTTAAATTTACACCATAATACATTTCTTATTTAGAAATAGAATAACAGAGTTGGAAGGGACCTTGGAGGTCTTCTAGTCCAACCCCCTGCTTAGGCAGGAAATCCTTATACCATTTCAGACGAATAATTATCCAATCTCTTCTTAAAAACTTCCAGTGTTGGAGCATTTACAACTTCTGGAGGCAAGCTGATCCACTGATTGATTGTTCTAACTGTCAGGAAATTTCTCCTTAGTTCTAGGTTGCTTCTCTCCTTGATTAGTTTCCATCTATTGCTTCTTGTCCTGCCTTCAGGTGCTTTGGAGAATAACTTGACTCCCTCTTCTTTGTGGCAAAAAGCCAAATAAATAATAATGGCATATTTTTTTCACTATAATTTGTCTTGGCATCCCATTGCCAGGAAAATAGTGGGATAAATAAAATAAAATAAAATAAATAAACATCAAGGGGTGTCAATAAGCTCCCAAGTCCAATAAAAACTGGCTATCATCTTTAAAACACTCAATTGAGCAACACTGGGATGTATCAAGGCATTGCCAAAATTGAGCCTCTCCATTCAGTCTCAAGAGATTAACTATTGTGGATCCCTCTTTCTTTTGATGTTCATTGGTCATGGGCCAGTAGTGGGTTCCTCTTACGTTCACTACCGGTTTGGAACTGGGGGAGCACATGTATATGCACAGAGCATCCGTGATGATGTCTGGGTGGGTGGGCGGCGCCTCCTGCCATCGCCACTACCAGTTCACCTGCACCGGGGTGAACCGGTAGAAACCCACCACTGTCTTGGGCCAATGACACACTTTCTCATTTGTAGCCCTTACTTTATGGAACATTTTCTTTGGAAGCATGAATGCGTCCTACTCTACAAATATTTTGAATAGAACCCAAAGCAACATTTTTCCAGTAGTTCAGGTCAATCAATCAATCAATCGGAATAGAGCTGGAAGGGATCTTGGAGGTCTTCTATTTATTTATTGGTTCAATTTATATGCTGCCCTTTCTCCGGAGACTCAGGGAGGCTTACAATGCGTTAAGCAATAGCCTTCATACTTTTGTATATACCTGCTTAGTAGGGCTTTCGCCCCCCCACCCAGGTGTTCTTTTTTATACAAAGTCAGCTTATTGCCCCCACAATCCAGGTCCTCATTTTACCTACCTCAAAAGGATGGAAGGCTGAATCAACCTTGAGCCTGGTGAGATTTGAACTTGCAGTAATTGCAGGCAGCTGGTGCTATTTAACAGCACTTTAGTCTGCTGCGCCACCAAGGCTCTTCTAGTTCAACTTCCTGCTCAAGTTCTTATATTAGGTATATGGTGCCATTTAGTTGTTAGCTTTTTTAAAACAAAAACATTTATTTCCATTATTTATATATGTTTTAATGCAACATTTTTGGATTTTGTTGCACGCTGTCAACAGTCCATTAGAAAAGGGTGGGTATAAATACTGAAAAGTAAGCCACTAATGAAATAAGCATCCAGTAGCTCCTCACATAAAGTTACGATAGACAAAAGAATTATCATTTTCCCACTGGAGATCCCTGTATTTGTGAGAATTCAGAAATCTTAAAAAAGGTTTGGAATAAGAGCAGGATTTGGGGAAAAAGTAAACCAAGTAGCAATAACTATAGCACTTAAACTTATATACTGCTCCACAGTGCTTTACAGCAACGGTCCCCAGCCTTTTTGGCCCCAGGGACCAGTTTCATGGACGCCATTTTTTCCCCATGGAATGGGTGATGGTGGTTTTAGTTTCACTCGCTTGTCTGATGCTCACTCCAGCTGTGTGGTCCGGTTGAGAACCCTTGTTTTACAGTGCTCTTTGAGCAGTTTACAAAGTCAGTATATTGCTCCCAGCATTCTTGGGCCTGTTAGGATCAAACTCCAGACTGTGGAAAGAGTTAGCCTGCAATACTGCATTTTAACCACAGTACCACAAGGGCTTCTGAATGAAGTTGCTGATCAAACTGCAACTGTTTGATTTTCCCCAATTCCTTCATTTTCAGGATCTGCAATTCCTACATCACTTACTGAGCCTTTCCTGAGTGATCCTGAGCTTCAGAGAAGGCTTTTCACAGATTGCAAGCACAGGAAGAAACATTTAGTTATCATGTGCAAATATCTTCATGTGAATGTTCTTGCCCCACATAAAAGTTATTTATAACAAAAGTTCTGGGATCAGAGGTGAGTTTCAGCAGGTTCTGACCAGTTCTGGAGAACCGGTAGTGGAAATTTTGAGTAGTTCGGAGAACTGGTAGTAAAAATTCTGACTGACCCTGCCCCCATCTATTCTCTGCCTCCCAAGTCCCAGCTGATTGGGAGGAAATGGGGATTTTGCAGTAACCTTCCCCTGGATTGGAGAGGGAATGGAGATTTTGCAGTATCCTTCCCCTGCCATGCCCACCAAGCCATGCCATGCCCACCAAGCCATGCCCACTAAGCCAAGCCCACCAAGCCATGCCATGCCCACCAAGCCACACCCACAGAACCGGTAGTAAAAATTTTTGAAATCCACCACTGTCTGGGATGGGTTATGGTGTGATTCCAGTCTAGTTTAATTTTTCATGGTTTTTTGCCCCATAGTCTAGATAATATGTTCCAGAATTCCTCAGTCATAGCTGCAGAGAACACTGAGGCAAAATACTAAAATTGCATGAAGTGTTAGCTGAGAAGTGATGAAAAAATTACCTAGCCTAGTACTAAAATTATGAGGCACATTATCTCCCTCATTCATGTCTGTGCTTGGGTTTTGATTTGGAATAATCTCCTCACAATTACAATTTATTTTAAAGAACCTTTTCACATTATGTGAAAGCTGTTGCATCTGATCTGACCCTAGTGCTCCATTTTTGTGAAACTATTCAATGTATAGTTAAGTACTTGCTGAGACTTGCACTCCAGATTTCTCTGGAGCAAATATATTTCTCAGGAGGCATGCTACAGCAATGGTAACCATACAATACAACCTGCATTGATATTGGTATGGATAGCAGACTTATGTTTGGACACATCTGAGCCAGAGAAATTTGGAAATCCAAATATTGGAAGGAAGTTTTTGCTAATTTTCTAAAATGGGATACAATATTGATATAATACCGGGGTTAATGGGACAATGGACAGTTTATTATTAAAATGTATTTTAAAGTATGACATTTCATTTCTTTTTAATTTATTTATGTAAGTATTTGCATAATTGACATCATTATGCAAATGATACAAATTACCATGAATGTCATAAAATCTTGGTAAAATTAATTTAAATTTAGCTGCCTAATCTGGATTACTTTGGCTGTAACAAACTTGTTTCTTATGTTGAACGATATCTGGATGGAACATATTAAGTATACCTAGGGCTCTATTAAATCATGATTGTATTACGTATTTCTAAAAAGTGCAGAAAAACCCATAGGTTTAAAAACAAACTTGCAATTTTATCTATGAAAGGTGCCCAATCCTATTGGCATGGTTGTATTTCCCTACATATGTGGAAAAGGATCTACTGCATTAGAATTTAAGGGGCAGATTATTTCACTCTAATCTTATTACTGTATCCCATTGCACGTTTGCACCAGAGGGATTGGCTGAACATTTCACTCATTTTTCCAACAGTGGATTGAAAAATAAAATTAACTATTCCCCCTATTGTCCCCATGCTGACAGAAACCTATTAATAACACAAGGCTACATCAATTTCCATCAAAGCAATTAAGTCATTTTAAATAAAATAAAGTAGAATAAAATAAAATGTCTACTCACAAAGTTGCAAATCTCTAATATTAGGCTGCCTTTTCATCTTCTTTGTTATTGTAGAAAAATGGCTTATTTGCTGCATTCAGCGGCAATTTAAAATTGTGGTTATAGGGGAATAATTGCATGCGGTTTTATGCAACAGAAGGATAATTTGATCTAAAAATCTGATCTAATGCTCCTGCGTAGGGACATATTCCTCTGAGAAGGGAAATGGGAATATATTAAAATAAAAAGAGACAAATGGCATGAACATGAGCTGAGGAAGAGCTATTATTATTCTCTCTTTATCAAGAGACAGATTTTGCTGGGCTATTGCACAATTATAAAATGAGGGAGGGCTTCCCTTTGACAAGCAAGGGATTATAGTTAAAAGAAGACAACTTTTTTTTTCCCCTCAGACCATCTGACAAACAGAGTAGAGAAACAAGTGTGTGTCCATACAGGGAGCTGATAAACCATTTCCATCTGGTTTGCCCAAAGCTAGCAAAGCAACTCAAATCAGCAAAACAACAGCAATAACAAGCCTGATTTGTTGACACTGAAATATGATCCCATTTTCCTCTATGGAAGAACACATCCTCAGGAAGGTTCTTTTTACATACACCCCTCCCCCCCCGAAACATTATGAAGTCCAGCTTTTTTAAAAAAAAACAAATGTTTTAGGGATGGTAAATTTGTGCAAGCAACTATGTCTTGCTATGGGCAGCCCATACCATCTTACAGCTTAGTCAAAAAGGAATCAGCCCACAGAACCGCATTCCTCTGCAGGGGTTTTGCATGGGAAACAAGCAGAGGGACAGCAATATTGCTTTCACATCCACTTCTCCTTCACAGAAAGTATGTAAAAGCTAATTACTGTGATTATCAGCAGCCCATCACTTTGTCTGAAAGAAGTTTTGTACATTGACTACTGCAGGGTGCAACAGTAAGATACTTTATTCCACACCTGTGTGATGGACTCATGCCCAAGTATATCAGGATGTGGAGAGACAACTAAGAGCATAATGACATGGTGAATTAACTCAGGGTGAGTGTATTGAGGAGAGAGGATATCCATTGATCAGTGAATAAATGAAATGAAGGAGTTGCTTTTATTTGTTAAAAAAAGGACTCCTTCAATTAAAATATATAACATAGAAAGAGAACCAGGTGCAGGTAAAGCACTTTTAAGTGCATAATGCAGGAATCAGGATCAGAAAGTTGTCTGAAGACATTGTGCAGAAAAGTTGCTGAGTGGAATCAAAACAAAAGAAATGTTGAAGGGCAGGGATAAGTACAGCAGGTAACATTTCATCAAAAAACAGACACAGATTAGCAGATTCACCATATGCACACATGATTGTTGTGCTAATTGGAGATTCAAAAAACCTACATCAAAATCTAAATGCTCTCAGGTGCACTTGATATAAATAATATATTCTGATATACATTTAAAAATAATGTCAATGTTAAAAATGGGATGAAGTTGAATCTGGTGGTTTCGTTGTTGCAAGATAATGATGTTGAAGCTATTGTTACTGCTTTTTGTTCATTTACCACATCACAATTCTGACTGTTCACATTTTTTAATTTAGAAAACCTCTACGAAAGATCACAAAATTGTAGAATTATAGAATTTGGAATGTCCTTGGAAGTCATCTAATCCAACCTCCTGCCCAGTCCAGGAAATCTCATACCATCCATAAAATAGCTATTTGTTTTGTTTTTCTTGAAACCTCCAGTAATAGAGAACCAATCCCTAGGGGACAAGTTATTCCACTGCTTAATTATCTCACAGTCAGGAAATTTCCTCCTGATTTTAAGTTTAGCTATCACCCTGTTAAGCTTCCACCCATTGTGGGTTTTTTTAAAAATTGCCTGATGCAATAGAGTATAAAGCAAAGTCCTATGCCCTATGACATCCCTTCGTGTATTGGAAGACTGATACCACATCTTCACTTCTCTACTTTAGGCTAAACATACAAATTTCCTTTAAACCACTCTTTGTAGGATTTAACCGCCAAGTCCCTTATTATCCTAATCATTCTGTAATCTTTCCAATTCCTCAGAATTATTGTGCCATGTGAAAATCAGAATTGCACACTGTGTGGACTGACCATACCAGCACAGAATAGTACTATCATGTCCTGTGATCTTGTCACTATGCCTCTGGTGATGCAGCCCAAAATTGCATAGGCTCTTTTGGCAGCTGTAATACATTGTTGACTCATCCATAATCTGTGGTTTACCAAAACTCTCAGATTCTTCTTGCAAATCACATGACGGCCGTGGCCAGGGGAGCTTTCTATCAGGTTTGCCTGATGCACCAGTTGCGTCCCTTTCTCGTCCGGGATGCCCTGCGCACAGTCACTCATGCCCTCGTCATGTCACGTCTGGACTACTGCAACACTCTCTACATGGGGCTCCCCTTGAAGAGTACTTGGAGGCTCCAACTGGTCGCGGCCGCGCAGGTGGTTATGGGTGCGACTCGGCGCACCTACGTAACACAACTCCTGCGCGAGCTGCACTGGCTTCCAGTGGTCTTCCGGGTGCGATTCAAGGTGTTGGTCACCATCTTCAAAGCGCTCCATGGCTTAGGACTGGGATATATGCGAGACCACTTTCTGCCATCAACAACCTCCCACCGGCCGATACGTTCCCGCAGAGAGGGGCTCCTCAGGGTGCCGTCGGTCAAACACCACCAGCCCTCTGGAATGAGCTGCCTCTAGAGCTTCGTCTTAGCCCTGACCTGCATACTTTTCGCCGCACCCTTAAGACCCTTCTGTTCCAGCAAGCCGGACTGGCCTAATATGAATTTTAAATGGGTGTATGTGTGTTTTTAAATTGAGGGCCAATTTTATATATTCAATTTTAATTGGTTTTAAATTTTATAAATTGATGTGTTTTTAATATGGCTGTACACCACCCTGAGTCCTTTGGGAGAAAGGTGGTATAGAAATCTAATAAACTTTCAAACTTTCAAATGCTACTATTAAGCCAGATACCACCTATCTTGTACATGTGCATCTGATTTTTCTTCTCAAATGCAGAATTCCTTGCCACTAAACATTTGTATAGATTCATCTTATGTACCAATTGTGCCCGTTCTTTGCACATGGTAAGCCATGTCTTATCACTCCCTATTTGGATTATTGTAATGTGTTCTGCATGGGACCACTCTTGAAGAGCATTTGGAAGTTGTAACTGTCCAGAGTGTAGTGGCATGGGAGCATTGTATTATGCTCTTACAATACCACTGCTTTATGAATTGCACTAGCCCCCAATAGGCTTATAAGTACATTTCCTTCCATCAGTGTTAATTTGTTGGATCCAACACTGTGCCTTCTTGGTGGCAGTGCTATTTTATGAAAAAAGATTCCTGGATAGTCCTAACCCTGTTAGCTTTTCACAAAGTTCTGAAGACCTGGCTGTTTTCCCAGACATTTGGGTCAGGAGGCAAGATGAGCTTGGCTGCTCTTGAAGCATTTTCTTTTTATAATTGGAGTTTATTGCTTTAACCTTGGACAACATGGGTTCTACGTTGTGGGTTTCGTTTTAACCTCTGAATGCTGCCCAGAATTACACTTGTGAGAAGAATGATCATATAAATTATTTAAATAAATACATTTGGGTCAATAAGGCCCAATGTTCAAATCTGCTAAGATACTTTGGAATCTGTCTTCTGGCGTAATAGTCATTATCTGCAAATTTTACAGCATCTTTTTTATTCCCTCATCTAAGTCATTTATGAAGATGTTAAAGAATACCAGGCTGAGGGCAGAATCCAGAGGTAACCCTCTGCATAGCTTATTCCAGGGGTGAAATCCAGCAGGTTCTGACAGGTTCTGGAGAACCAGTAGTAGAAATTTTGAGTAGTTCGGAGAACTGGCAAATACCATCTCTGGCTGGCCCCAGAGTGGGGTGGAATGGAGATTTTGCAATATCCTTCCCCCAAGAGTGGGGAGGGAATGGGGATTTTGCAGTATCCTTCCCGAATTGGGGTGGGAATGGAGATTTTGCAGTATCCTTCCCCCAAGAGTGGGGAGGGAATGGGAATTTTGCAGTATCCTTCCCCTGCCACGCCCACCAAGCCATGCCCACAGAGCCGGTAGTAAAAAAATTTGGATTTCACCACTGGCTTATTCCATGTGGACATAGACCTATTAAAAGCATGCATTGGCTAGGGTGTTCAGCCAACTGCAAATCTGTCTAGTAGTGGGATAATCCATCTTCCAGTAAGGAAGATGACTTTGACAAATATAAGTTGAATGAGAAGAAGTGAAACATATCTTAAGTCTACAACAGAAAGAAGCTGGAAGATGCTTGGGTAGACACCTCCCCAAGTCAGAGGACTATAAGAAGGGGAAAGAGGAATATTGCAATCAGTTGAAAGACTGATATCAACTTACCAGGTAGTCCAAAATGCGAATTTAACTCCATAAGAGGGCTACTTTGATTGAGAATGGATATAATAAACATTTACATATGAATCATATTATTGATATTCTTCAACATCAGAAAATGTTTGCAAGATGAGTTCCTCATATGCTGATGACAGAGATGGAAACTCAAGAGTTGAAATTTGTCAGCAATTGTTTTCACTGTATAGAAGTGAATGTGATGAATTTCTTCATAGCAACATTATTGTTGATGAAACATGGCTGATACATACAATGTATTAGTCATACAATTATTATTGTATGACCCCCAAATGAAGTGTCAGTCCATGGAATATCATCACAAAGTTTCACCTGTAAAGCATGTAGAATGGAGGGAATTGAGGTTTTAGCAAGAAAACTCACGGTTGCAATTTGTTGAGATGCAGATGGAATTGTTTATGTGGATTTCCTTGAACCTGCTTCCACTCTCAAATCAGAGTGCTATAACACTAAAAAAAACAAAACCAGTGATTAAGCAGAGTTCAGAAACACAAAAAGAAAATTTTGCAGCAAGATAGTAGTGTTAGTCTCACACCTAACACAGCCACCCAAAAAACAAATGCAAAATTATATTTCACCGCTATACCCCATCTGCCATACAGCCCAGACTGCACTCCCATGTGACACTTCTTACAATTTAAGGAACACCTTAGTGGGCATCTGTTTGACTCTAATGAAGCAATGGAATTAACATTAGATTGAAGAGAAAAAGTCTGGAATTATTTCATATTGGTTTTAAGAAGTTTATTGGCAGAAGTTGGCAGAACTGTGTAGCAAATGAATATATGATAGCAAACAACTAAAGGTAACAAAGCAGGTAATGAGGGCTCATTTCAAGTAATATTTTCCTATTTCATTTATTAAAATATCCCTATTTAAACTAAAGCTATGGAGGTGGCAGCATTTCTTCATGTACAGTATTTTTCCATTTCTTTGTAGAACAAAGATACACACATTGGATGTGATGTGAAAGAGTCCATAACTTAGCATTACCTCATAAGCCAATACCTGAATAATAGTTGCAATGGATGCATTTGTATTTGTGCTGAGTACCAGCCTTTGATTCCCGAACGTATAAAGAGCAAAGTTATACAAATTACAGTATGTGGTTGGAAAAATCATTTGTTTGACCTGAAAGTTGTATTATTATTCCTTCTTATACTACTATAATTTAGGTTTTCCTACGGCTATGTATATGTATTCAAAAGTACACAGCTCTTGCACAAGAGCGCTATTAGCAGATCAGAATTAATCCCAAGGTGTTTTTTTGGGGGGGGGGCTGGAATGCCATTTACATTGCAAGAAAAGAATAATTCTTGAAATGTTTGTCCTATCCATCATTCAGTTTCCTATTCAGAACTGGGGATAACATAAACAGAAGGCTTATAAAATACTTTGGGGATGTGCTGTTTTGAGAATTATAAAACCCCTAGCATCTGCTTACATAAAATGTTAGTAACCTGTACTCTGCACCTGTTTCCAGCATATCCAGACTGGTTCAGCAGCCAGAGGAAGGCAGATTCACAGCAGGTTAATAATATGGAACTGCTCTGCATTCCAGCTAATAAGATTTAAATATAGGCTAATGACTGCATGTTTTCTCTTTAATCAACACACAAATCACCCTTTTATTATTATGGTTTATTTTTTTTTCCAGTTGAAATTCTAATTGAATTATGCTTCAGCCTGTTAATTGTTGATATAAGCCATATCTCAAATTTCTAGCTCGGCTTATTCTTCATTTCCTCACCCCCAAATCCCAACCTTGCCCTATTTATCCTGTAAGTGATGGGGAAATGGTGGTGCTGTTAGCTCTCATCTCACCTTAATTCTAATCACAAGTTAAGACAGTTACATTTCCTCAACTGACTAAATGAAAGGATGTTCAATATAGTACAAAAAGGTCACACACTTAGAAGGAATCAACCTTTTATGGGATCTTCTCCTGGCTGATGCCTTCCTTCAGATGTATCGGTACAACTCCTTGATAGTACAGTGGTTTGGTGCACCCTGTCATTAACACAGCTGCCTGCAATTTCTGCTGGTTCGAATCTCTCCAAGGCTCAAAGTTGACTCAGCCTTCCATCCTTTCTAAGGTAGGAGAAATGAGGACCCAGTTTGTGGGGGCAATAAGCTGACTTTGTATAAAATATACAAAAGTATGAAGGCTATTGCTTAATGCATTGTAAGCCGCCCTGAGTCCCCGGAGAAGGGCGGCATATAAATCAAATTAAAAAAAAAAAAAACTCCAAGAATTCCCAAGCTTCAGATGAAGATAGTAGCCTTCCATGATAATATGGCATCAGAAACAAACTTGTACATCTCAGAAAGGTCCCTAGAAATAAAATATTCAAGAGACATGATCTACTGAAATACAAAAATATAGTTCTGTTTCTAAAATAAATAAATAAGAATTCTTAGTATATGCTGTTACATTTCCCCTGTCTTATATGGTGACATGAATGGGAACACTTATTTAAAATGCTGAGCATCTGCACTTCAAGGGTGTTTGCTGTAGGCAGTACAATATTTCAAAGATAAAAATAAAGACACGCTCGTCAACACTCCAGGATTTTTGTCTTGCTCCTCCTGAGCATTATTGAAAGCTCTCCTCTGCCTTTAAGAGCTTTTCCAGCACTGATTAAGAAACCAATAGAATGCTAATGCTTTTAATCATTTAATTAACTATATACAGTACTTAAAAATGCATGTCCTAAGCTATGTTATCAGAAATTCAAGATATATTTTGGTGAATGCAGTATACAAGTGGCTGCTATTGACCAAATGGTACATTAAAATGTATACACTTGTACTTCCTTTGTGCAGTAGGGCCAAAATATACCCATTTCACCATCCTGAGACTTAAAATTCAGATACTCTGAAGAAGTTTACAGATATACGTCTTCAGATATGATTTAATAATTTTGTCCCACGTTGGCAGGCTTGGCCAGTCTAGATCCCCCATGCACCAGTCTTGGCCCAGCAAAAGTTATGGCTATTATCTTTAAAAACTCATTGGTTTTTCTCAGAAATTAAAGGACATTCAAGTACCATTAGCAGCTGCTGCTGACAGGCTCATGTGTAAGCTACAATGTGAGGTTTACTCCATGCCTACAAGGCCGGGTGGACAATAAAATGAATCATGAACAAAAGAAGTATGTGTATATCTAGAGGAAAATTATAACCTCTCATGCTTTTTATGTTCTTCCTAGATGACATGAAAGCAGACTGGTAAAAGGGATCTGTGTACAGAGCAAGAAAACAAAACTCTCCTAGTTCATAAAAAAAGTTGGGAGAAATATATTCAGACTTGCAAAATTCTGCTGCTATAGTTTTGCAGTAAAAAAATAATACTGATGTATAAATGCATTGATGTCCTAGCCTGATGTAACCTGAAGGCCTCAGTTAAATCATGAATCAGAGCCTCAAGAAAAATGCTAAATTTCCTCTGGTACCCAATAGACTCCACTAGTTTCTAGGGGTGGACCTAAATGAATAAGACTTTAACTCACGTAACATCTTCAACTCCACATTATTGAGACAAAATATGCACTCACTGCTGCAGACAGGTCCTTCAATAATCTATGAGAGTTTTCAACTCCATCCCTACATTCAGAGAAGGCAGGTGGCAGTTCCCCAATATCATAAGTTTGGGATATCCCATCAACAATCTGGCCATGGCATTCAGCAGTTCAAGCAGGAAAGCCACTATACAGGGATGCCGGTAGAGAGCAGCAATTCAAAGTTATTTTCAATTCCATTCCCTAAAGTATCCCTAAAACTCAATCTTATCAACCGGGGTAATGCTTCTGAAAATCATCAGGATCTTTCGGATGACAATACCTACTCTACCGCTGCTTTCTAAAGACACTGCTGGTGCTACATTCAAAAGCCAGATAATCACATCCCTGAGAGAGCAACACCTCCTTCAGTACTCAACCAGGTTTTTGAAAAAGGACATGACCAAATCCAATTATTTTCCAGTGTTAATTGCACTGGAGCAAACAATGGTTGAACACTTTTGAGTATATTATGTTGTAACCCAACAGAGCACTAGCAAAGACTACCACTAATTTTGCCAATACAATGCATAGATGTGTCCAAGGACTATGGCCAGATGTATAGTAGATTTTGCCCCCTTTTAAATGAAAAATGGAAGAGAAGGAGGAAGGGAGGGAATTTTGGTCTTGTTGAGAAGATAGACATACTATTCAAAAATAGGAAGAACTCAACAGGCACAAACACCTGGTAAATCTTACTACTGCTGTCAGTTTATGGTATCAGGCTTTTCAGGATAACCCTGTCATGTAAAGGATTGAAAAGAACATCCTTGATGGCCCAGTTCCCTCCACAATATGTTCAACAGCCTTGCCATACTGTGTTGAAGGATAACCAACCAACCCTCCCCCCCAAAAAAACACCTATGAGTAATTTTTGTATGAATTGCAACTGAGGCAGCAAACTTGTAACAGACCTTTTTGTACTGGATTTAGTCCTATTTTGTCTTTGCAAGTGTATTGGGAGGAAGTCAAGTACAGCCAGCTGTTGTATACTGAAATGGAAGAATTGACCCAAAGGCTGTATGTTCAAAAGGCCAAGAGAAATAGACAATATTAATCTTGTATTTGAGTTCAGAGGTACAACATAGTTAACTGCTAAGAGGTGTAACCTAGACAAATTGTTATCCACTAATACAATATAAACCATGAAATATTTTTTATTCCCAAACTGTTTGAAGTGTGAGTTATCCTCTTCGTAAACACTACATCATCAATACTCACTGACAACAGTAAACTGTTATAGTAGTACTGAAGTAAGTGTTGGAAACTGATTCCTATATTATAGCTCTTTCTCTTTTTTGTGGGTATGTGTATTTGTGTGCATGTATGTGTTAATTCAGCCTATGGAAAATGGCCAAAGAAGCCCAGATTTTTTTGTTTTTAAAATGTATAAGTAAATTCCATCTATCCTATAGCACCCTTTAAATACATATACAGTTTATAGTACTTAAGGGCAACATTTAATTTGTTTAAAAGAAAAAAGGACACACACACACAAATATACCTATACATCCCTACCCCAATGTCCTGGGTGAAACACAGAGCATCCATGATTACATCAATAAGATGGCACACAAAGACAATCTATTGAGAGAATGCCATAGGCAGCAGAAGACATGGGAGGAAGATCAAGTAGAGGAAGTGCCATGACAAAACATGACTTTGCATGGTACGCACCATTGACAGATAGCTGAGATGGTAGATACTGGGAAATCCTACCAGTGGCTGGAAAGAGCTGTATAAAGGGATAGTATTGAGGCATTGATAATAGCAGAAAGTTATAGACTATACCCTCCCATCTCCCAATTCCAGATGGGAGAATGTTGTGTAGAATAATAATAGGCTTAAAATTTTGTGGAACTTTCAGATCTACATAGATCCTTGCCAATCAACCAGACATCATAATAGTAGACAAGGACTAAAAGACAGTAGTGGTGATAGATCTAAAAGTGCTAAGTGACAGCAACAACAGGAACAAGGAATATGAGAAGCTAGAGAAGTACCAGTGCCTGAACTAGAAAGAATGTGAAAAGTAAAGGCCAAAGTGGTCCGAATAGTGGCAGGAGCACTCAGGGTTGTGACTCTTAAGATGGGAGAATGGCTCCAATAGATCCTAAGAACAATGTCAGAGTTCTTTGTCCAGAAGACAGCAGTGCTAGGAACAGTTAAGATACTGCATAGAATCCTCAAGCTTCCAAGGAGAATACTCAAGACTGAGGAAGACACATCCTGCCCAAAGAGATTTTTTTTTTTATTTTTTGTATATAGCATAATCAAGATATGACATCTAACATTCACATTGTCTATGGAGTAAATACCTTTCTAAAAATAATTCTCCCCACTATTAATTTATTTCTGTTTAGGAAGCTGCAAATTTACCCAATTCCGATTAAATAACACTAATGTGTTAGAAGCTACTGCTTTTCTTTCTCTTCAATTTTAATTTTCACACATTATCACAATCTCATTTGAGGTTATAGCTTTTTTCCCTTAAAAAACAAATAAGTGAAGATAATGCATGTTGGAGAGAAAATGGAGAGTGCTACTTTTTATTTTTCTAATAAAACTTGAAACCCTATGTTGTCGACTGAAGATGAATCATGGGAGAATCCAAAGAGAAAAAGGAAATATCTTTTTACGTCCTTACTTCATACTAAAAACACAATTTTCTTCCACAAGATGTGAAAAGGGCTACCAAATTAAACAGATATAAATGGGGCTTGAGGATGAAGCTTTAGTGGTAGTAATTATGATGATTCTGTTCTGGCTTCAGAAAAATATCCCTTTACTAGCTGGATGCCCATGCTTCGCTACGAAACTGATAAGTTGACACTTAAATCCTGAAACTTAATGTAGAATGTGTAACTCCGTAGCATCAGAGTGTGTTAACATAAGGCAACTGGCATTTGGAACAGAGGGGGAGGGGGACTAGAATGTCCCAGCCCGCAGGCCAGATGAGTTACACGCTGGCTACACCCATGTCTGGTTTAGCGAAGGGGTAGCATCAGAGCATGTTAATATAAGGCAACTGGCAGTTGGAACAGAGTTCCTTTCAGGTGGGGAGTGGGAGTAGAACGTCTAGCTCCTTAATATCAGAACGTGTGAATATAATACTGTATATGAAATACTATTGATCTAATGGTCATTTTGAAAAATCCTTTCTTAGCGAGCACCTAGAAGCCAAGAGAAACATACGTGCCAAATTTCAAGTTTGTAGTTTTCATCATTCTGGAGATTTTGTGATGAGTGAGTGATATTTGGCTTAGATAGATAGATAGATAGATAGATAGATAGATAGATAGATAGATAGATAGATAGATAGATATATCAGTCATATGGAAAGAATAGCAAGTTATGGTGATTGCTCTCATTTTGAAGCTCATCTTACATGTTGTAGGGGACAGGTTGTAGGTCTGATAAGTCTTCAGTCTGATCCAATAGAGCTTTTCATACCTTACTACCACGTAGGAAGAACTTAGTACAATGTTCTTCCCTTTTCTTGGCTTTAGGTGTATTAGCCAAGACACAGGGAAATGGGCTTGGAAGAAAATTGTACAACAAATATTATATAGAAATTCAAGTTCCTGCTGTTATTCATTTGTTTACCAGATCTCTTAGTTGTCTTTTAGTTATTGCTTCCAAAATGTCATTCAAAAGAACCACCCCCATTAATAACAGTTTATAAAACATAAATTAAAATATCACCCCTTTTTACTCCTTAATGACTACATAAATATAATAAATTTTCTTGTAGTGTTTTCATTTTGCATAGATGTAATTCACATTAAAACAATAACAAATAAAAACCCCACCCCAACCTTTAGCTAATATGCATAGGCCAACTCTAAAACTTTTCACTCTATAACTCTATACCTTTTTAATTTATTATTTATTTTCATTTTTCTTTTCCTCATCCTTTTTTTCTTTCTTCTTTTCTTATTCCTGTTAATTTCAGAGGCTTTCATGATGCCTTATTCTGTTGATTCTGAGCAGTTTACAAAACTCAATTTGATAATTAAGGGTAAACACATATAATATACCTCATCTAAACACAAGCAACAATAATCTTATTCATTCATTCACTTGACACCATCTCTTTGGAAATGTCTTTCTCCTGGATCTCCTAAACAGTTAGGTATTTACAAGTTCATGAAATCCATCCATCCATCCATCCATCCATCCATCCATCCATCCATCATCCAGTGCCACTTTCTATTCTAATAACAAACATCAACAATAACACAGATAAACAAAAAAAAAAATGAATTAATATGGATCTCAGTGTTTATTAAGCAGTCACCATTACAGAAAGCTAACACCTCTTGAGTCGTATTGGATGAACTATCTCATAAAGGAGACTAAAAACATTCCAACTCTGACTCTGTCAGATCTGATAGAATAAGCAGAAACAATTGGAAACAAGCATCCCACAAGTAACCTATTGCTATTCAATATAGGGCTTTCTAAAACATAGCCACCATCTCCAGAGCCTAATGGAATTCAGTGTAGTTACTCTTATGTTGCACTTATGCCACTACATTCTGAATCATTTGAAGACTGTTTATTTCATCTAGACATTTAGAACCTCTTGTAAAGGGAAAGATCCTTGATAGCATTACTTGGTTAGCCTATAGAAGGGGTCTGCAACATTAAACACTCAAAGAGCCATTTGGACCCATTTACCACAGAAAAGAAAACACTGGGAGCCAGAAAACCTGGGTGGGTGTGGCCAACTCAATGTAACTCACTTCCACCAGTCACATGACCCCCCTAGTCATGCCTATCAAGCAGGTCATTAGGCAGAGAACCGGTTGTCAAAAAACACTGGGAACCACAAAATCCTTTTGACATCTCTCTCCCTCCCTCCCTCCCTCTCTCCCTCCCTCCTTCCCTCTCTTCCTCCCTCCTCTCTCCCCGCTCTCTCTGTGTCTCTCTCTCTCTCCCCCCGTCTCTCTTTATTTGCCCCAGGTGAGGAGTGACTGGGGGGAGAGGGCGAGGAGGGGGACAGCCAGTGGTGGGATCACCCATCAGGGAGCCACAGCAGAGGGCCCAAAGAACCGCATGCGGCTCTGGAGCCGCAGGTTGCTGACACCCGGTCTATAACATTTTTTTCATTTTTTTTCATTTTATTAAATTTGTATACCGCCCTACTCCCGAAGGACTCAGGGCGGTGAACAGCCATAAAGTAAAACATATAGATACAAAATTTAAAATAGAGATAAAACTAATTAAATAAATTTGGCTGAACCATTTTAAAACCCCAATAAATTAAAACCAAATTTAAATTTTTTTTTAAAATTTTAAAATTTAAAATTTAAAATACCATTTAAAAGAGGAAAAGTTTAGGTCAGGCCAGCTTGATGGAATAAGAACGTCTTAAGCGCGCAACGGAAGGTACGCAGATCCGGAATCCTCCGTATCTCCGGGGGGAGCTCATTCCAGACATAGATATAGATAACGAACTATGTCTCGTTCCAGACATAGATATAGATCTTCCAACATAGATATAGATTGCTGGTGATCTCCTATCCTGTGTTGATACATTACTTTACCCAGTGACTTCATGTAGTCTGAATAGGAACAGGGAATGGGTAGAGCCTTGAGATACTCCACAAAACACTCAGCTGTAACTACATCCATGCTATACATTAAGTGATTTGTTTCTTGCCGTTAGCGTATACTTATACTTGAAATTACTGTATTGGCATATTTTAATACTTGTGATGTTTATTTGTATCAAGATTCAGTGCTGTTCTAGATGCTCAGTTATTTTTTTGTTGATTGTTTCAATCCATCTTTTTTTTTAAAAAAATAGTTAGAGGTCTTTATTCTTTCTAAGGAGAAAGCAAATGAGAGGGTGCCTGGTTTGGGAATGGAAAAAATTCAATACTTATCCTGGTTCCCTCTATAGCTGACTGTCCCTGGTTTCCCTCTACAATCTGGACTACTTCTACCTTTGCAGTTCTTCCAATTCTACTTATGAAAATAATTTGTTTCATATTATAAATTAATATTTATCTGCTAGTCCATATTATATTGTTTCTGATTCTGGATGGTCTTCCTTCCCGAACTGGTTCTTTTCTTTTCAGATATCCTCTTCTTGCTAGACTTGATTTGAAATAACCGGATTTTTTGTTTTCAGCTATGTATATTTGCAGTAGATAAACAACTTTTTCTCCCCAGTAATCCTGCAGCTATTAGCCCTGGTTGCTCACCCAACAGTCCAGAGTCTTGAAGAAGTCCTATCCGTTTATTAACAAATGTCCAAGAACTCCAATGCCTAACTTGGTCCATGCTAATCTGGATGGTGACAATCCAGTATAGTTTTCCATAAATTATATCTCACCATACTGGTTATGGCAGAGGCACTCTTTGTCTGTCTCCTTTGATGAGACATCTACAGTATGGTTAACCTATTATTACCATTTTAATATTGGTAATGGTGGTCCATGAGAAAATTTTGGTGGTTCGCAGAAAAATTATTTGCATTTTTATATTGCACTAAATCAAGGGTCCTTAAACTATGGACCCTGGGACGGATATGTGCAATGAATATTTGTGTTAATGCAAAGAGTCTCCCTCTTCAGGGTCTTTTTGTGTGAGTCGGAGGGGGGCAGAAATTCCAACTTGGGGTCTGCTTCAGCCTTCTGGTTTGGGGATTTGGGCAAAGGCTGGAGGGAAGTGCTGCTGGTGGCAAAGACCCATAGGGCCTTGTTCCAGTGGGACTGCATCATGGCCTGGAACTGGCTGACCATCTCAGCATCCAGATTCTGGTTCCTGGCCTTGCACTCCTGCAGGTCATCCCTCTGCTTGGAAAGCCTATGTTCATAGGGCTCAGTGAGGTGCTTCTGCTGAACCTCCTTCTTGGTCAGATCCAACTTGAACTGAACTGTTTTGCCAACTCTTTCTCGTTGTGGCTGCTTAGCTCCAACAACTGCTTCCTGTTGGGGTCCTAAGGAGCCTGGACGGGGAGGCAAGGAGTGGCTGGGCAGGGAGCGGCGAGTAGAGGCTGGCAATGAGCCCTCCAATGTGAGTGACATCAAGTAGGCCACACCCATCCAGTCACATGACCACCTAGCCACACCCAGCCAGCCAGCCATTAGGCAGATCATATTAGCATTCCACAGGATTTAAAATTATGAATTTAGTGGTCCCCAAGGTCCAAAATGTTGGGGACCCCAGTTCTAATTGATAGAACCTGGAGTCCACCAACCCTGCCAAACTGAACTAGCTAGACTATTGAGGAAGCAGGTGATCCCTCAAGAAACTAGGAGTGACCTTCAACTAAGTATTCTGTAATACAGCAATGTTAATATTGGCTAAGATTAGCAAGCAGTATAGACTGCTGGGCTAATGTAAACAAAGTTGATATGGTATCTGACCTCTACTTTTCAATTTAGAGTTAGCTTCTTATGCAAATTGGACTTTTGTTTTATCTTCATATTCTCAAGGTATTTAAAAATATACACTTGGAATTTCTTTAGATGGCATTTTCAATGTTAAAGAGAATGTGAATATGTTCCCAAATAAAATCTCACTAAGCAGCCAACTGCCACAGCTTGTTAAATGTGTTTCACTGGTTAATTATATATAAGAAGGCAAAGGTGGAACTGAATATCAGTCTTAGCACATAAGTTTAAGCCACAGATTTCATGCAAAACAAGTTCAATTGTAATTTGTTTAATATATTCTGATCAGAGAATTCAACTTCTAGAATTTAGATTTTTAAAGTGAAAGGCAAATATATTTAAAATGTAAAAATAATGCTGTATTTGTCCTCAGCAGCATATATCCGAATTTGATGCAACAGCATTTGGTCCAAGTAGAGAAAAGAAATATCACAGAGATAAATGAAAGAAAAAGAAACAGAAAAGTAACCGCAGTAAAATGCCTAGCAATATCTTACTTCTATCTTTGTGAACGTCAGTTCCTATTGTTCTCCCACACGGTATTTTTTTAAAAAAGAAGGTTCAAATCAGTTTATATTCTTCATTTATTCATGTGACTCAAAGAAGTTGAACTCATCAAAGAGAAGCCTAAATCTGGTCTAGGAAGAATTTTCTCCATATGGTTGAATGGATCAGCCACATTTATTTACTAAAAGCTACATTGGTATGATTGTTCCCCACACCACTTCTATCCCCCAGGATATTTCCTTTCTTTCCACTGTTATTTTTTTTTTCCCCTGGACAGATGGAGCCTCTAGACACAGTCATGTAACTAAAGATGATGCTAGAGGCTGATACATTAGTGCTGTAAAATGCTGCTTCATTTATCAATCTCTTTTTCTTTCAAAAAAAAAAAAATTCCTTAAAATATAAAATTGGGGGAAGGGAGTCTGGCAGACAATTTGTGAGAACAAATTATGTATGCTTTTTAATGGTTGTTAACTGCCAGGAATTCTTGCATATTATAGCTGTGTGCAAATCAAACAAACAAACAATTTTCATTGCATATCCTGTTTAGACTATGGGCTTAATGGTCTTGTTTTAGCAAAGAGGGTAGAGACAGCTGCATGTATTAATTTGCTTATGAAATGCACAATTAGCATTTTTCTTCTAGCTACATTGTCATTTCATTCTCGGCTGCAGCAAATGGAATATTAATTTGGCCCTCTCCAAATGTTTTCAGAGTTTCGTTCCCCAAATTCACTGTTAGCATTCTGAGATTTTCTGGGGTGGTGGTTTGTAGTCCCAACCCTTGCAGTTTGGCCTAGTGGTTAAGGTATCTGGCTAGAAACCAAGAGATTATGAGTTATATGTAGTTCATTTTAGGCACAAAGCCAGTTGGGTGACCTTGTGCCAGACACTGTCTCTTAGCCCTAAGAAGGAGGCAATACCAAGCCACTTCTAAAAGGCCTGGCCAAAAAACCTGCAGGGACTTGCCCAAGTAATCCATTAGGAATCAAGACTGATTCAAAGACACAAAAAGGAAAAAAAAAAAAAGAAGAAGTCTTGACCCATTCAGGGGATGGCAGGTTGGGGGAGGCTGGAGTAGTAGTAATAGTAGTAGTAGTAGTAGTAGTAGTAGTAGTAACAACAACAACAAGAACAAGAACAACAACAACAACAACAACAACAACTTTGTCATTGTAGGTGTATACACAATATACCATACAACGAAATTCACTTAACACCCAAAGACCAAGTCCAACACACATAACAATCCCCAAACACGCTCCCACCCATCACAAATTCCCCACCCCTAAACCACCCAAACATCCACACAACAGACCAAGTAATGCTGTCCAACAGCTCACTGATGATGGCCCTTTAGTAATGTATTGGAATGGAGAGACCAAAACATGGGCTATGGATCATTTGGTGACTTTGGGCCAGTCAGGTCAGCCAGTACCTTAACATGATTCTTATGAGAGTGAAAGGAGGGGAACAACCTAATATATGCCATATTAAGCTCTTTTAAAGAAAGGTTGAATATGGCTGTACTGTATTAAATATTAAATATTATTTTGGGGCTGCAAAACTCAGGAACACATTAAATGGCAGAAAGAGCTATAGAATATTCTAACTGTAATAATGGTCATTTGGATTTTTGCTGCTTGTATTTGGTAGGCTTATTAAATACATGAATATGCTGTCTTTTTTAAAAATATTGTTTGCATATAAATGAATGTAACTTTCAAAAATACAGTTCAATCAGAGCTGTAAGGAACCTTGGAGGTCTTCTAGTCCAACCCCCTGCTCAAGCAGGAGACCCTATATCTCCAGTGATGAAGCACCTTTCATTTCATTTTCATTTTCATTTTATTAGATTTCTATACCGCCCTACTCCCGAAGGACTCAGGGCGGTACACAGCCAAACAATAAAAACACATACAATACAAAATTTAAAAAATAGAATAAAATCAAATTAAATAATTTTGGCCCCGACAAATTTAAAACCCCAAACTTTTGAAACCAATTTAAAATTGAATATATAAAATACTAAAAGATATTTAAAATTTTAAAAATCTTTTATAAAAGAGGGGGAAAATTAGGCCAGGCCGGCCTGGTGAAATAGTAAGGTCTTTAAGGTGCAGCGGAAGGTGCGCAGATCCGGGATCCTCCGTATCTCTGGGGGGAGCTCGTTCCAGATAGTAGGTGCCCCCACAGAGAAGGCTCTCCCCCTGGGGGCCGCCAGTCGGCATTGTTTGGCTGACGGCACCCGGAGGAGCCCTTCTCTATGGGAGCGTACCGGCCGGTGGGAGGCTATTGGGGGTAGTAGGCGGTCCCGCAAGTATCCGGGTCCTAAGCCATGGAGCGCTTTAAAGGTGGTAACCAGAACCTTGAAGCGCACCCGTAAGACCACCGGGAGCCAGTGCAGCTCGCGCAGGAGGGGTGTTACATGGGAACGCCATGTCGCTCCCATTACCACCCGCGCGGCCGCACTCTGCGCCAGTTGGAGCTTCCGGGTGCTCCTCAAGGGGAGCCCCATGTAGAGATCGTTGCAATAGTCCAGGCGGGAGGTGACAAGGGCATGAGTGACCGTGCGTAACGAGTCCCGATCCAGAAAGGGACGCAATTGGCGAATCAGGCGAACCTGATGAAAAATCCTCCCGGTCACGGCCGTCAAGTGCTCTTCTAAAGACAGCTGTGAATCCAGGAGGACGCCCAAGTTGCGAGCCCTCTCCGTGGGGGCCAATGATTCGCCCCCAATAGTCAGTGATGGCGTCAACTGACTATATCGGGACGTCGGAAACCACAGCCACTCGGTCTTGGATGGGTTGAGCCTGAGCCTGTTCCTCCCCATCCAGATCCGTACGGCCTCCAGGCACCGGGACATCACTTCAAGGGCATCGTTGGGGTGATCCGGGGTGGAGATGTACAGCTGGGTGTTGTCAGCGTACTGATGGTACTCCACCCCGAAACCACGGATGATGTCGCCCAGCGGCTTCACATAAATGTTGAACAGGAGAGGCGAGAGGACCGATCCTTGCAGCACCCCACATATGAGGGGCCTCGGGGTCGACCTCTGTCCCCCTGTCAACACAGACTGCGACCGGTCAGAGAGAAAGGAGGAGAACCACCGCAACACAGTGCCTCCCACCCCCAACTCTTCCAACCGGTGCAGCATGATACCATGGTCGATGGTATCAAAAGCCGCTGAGAGATCTAACAGGACCAGGACAGAGGAGCTCCCCCTGTCCCGAGCCCTCCAGAGATCATCAACCAACGCGACCAATGCCGTTTCTGTGCTGTACCCGGGCCTGAAGCCCGACTGGAATGGATCCAGATACGTCATTTCACCTACAGTACAACTTCTGAAGGCAAGCTGTTCCACTAGTTAATTGTGCTCACTGTTAGGAAGTTTCTCCTTAATTCCAGGTTGCGTCTCTCCTTGATTAGTTTCCACCCACTGTTTCTTGTCTTGCCTTCTGGGGCTTTAGAAAATAAATTGACCCCCTCTTCTTTGTGGCAGCCGCTCAAATATGGGAATAATACTTCTTTTCTCTAGACTGACTCTGGACTACAGTTTCCAAGTAATGACTAAATTAAACTGGTTTAAATATTGATTGTTTAGGCTTGTTCTGGCCACATTTCTCTGATTGTGTTTATTGAAATCAGCATATCCTTATATTATGATATTTGAGTGAGCTGCATGGGTGGAGCTGGATTTTCAAGCCAGATCATGCAACACAACAGCAACAGAGGGAAATGTTTCTATCCTACAACCTGCTTGCTTTTGGGAAGGTGGGAAAACTCTGTCCAGTATCTGGTACTTCTTGTTGACATTACAACCATTAGAAGACTTAAAATGAAGAAAGATAACTATAGTATCATGGAGATTCTTTGAGTAACAAATAATATCAAAAGCACTTTAAAGCTAATGCTCAGAACTGTAGACATTAACACAGGATGCCAGGTTCTGTCTGAACAGCTGCCATGATGGACAGGTCCCTATGGAGTTCTGAGGACATTCCAAGTTCCTGTGGTTTTAGTCCTTGTCACTTCATGACATTGGTCTTCATCATAAACATAGATCAGGCAGTGTGCTTCCTGAAATTGCCTCTTTGCATTTCAGATAATCTGAACAAAACCAAACTCCCATCTCCTGCAATTCTACAAGACAGCTCTCTGTCTGAGAAACAAGCATCTACCTTTTCATTGTAACCCCAATTGAATCAGAAGGCTAATAAATTTTAATCTTCATACCAGTAAGACAGAGGACAAATGAGATAAGATATTTAACAATCATTTTCCTGGTAATGATTTTACTTGGGAAATTTGTGGCTACTTTAAGGCTGAAGGTTTTTTTAATTCTGCAAACTATCCTGATCCTTATGTGTCCTGAACTACTTGGAACATTGTTCTTTTCAGACTCAGTTCTTCTCTGAATCCATTTAGGTATGAATATTAATCTGGGCACTGTGAATAACTTTGGTTCACTTAGATAAATGCAATTAAACCAAAATCTCCTTTCAAATATTAAATCTTCATATTGAGTTGTTCATTTTAATGGCCTCTGGATTCTGACTAATTTTTGAGTTGGCCTTCAAAGTAGCATAATGAAGCTAGAGGGCTGGACTAACTCTCAACTTTTGCTTTGGGAACAAGTATGTGCTTAAAGTTCTTATGCTAGTCAAAATTCCGCTCCCTATTTTATTTGAAATCTAGATGGGTTAAGCTTTACCACGTGTCTTCTGCTGACATTTACCCTAGCAGTTGCCTTCCTTTGTCTACAGCACAAGTAGTCAATCACATGGAGAACCTAATTAGACAGTAAGGAAACCCAGGTGTCCTACTTCTTTCTACATAGTATAACATCTGTAGCTCCTTCACCAGTACTTTACATTGACTGATTAACAATGGCAGTAATGTACAGGCATCAAGAGAGATCAGTTTCTCCTTGCCTGACACTCAGAATGCAACTATCAAGTTAGCCCACTCTGTTCACAGCATGACACCACTAGCCTGAATACCTCATCAAAGTTCACTATCTTTAGTCTTGGCCTGTTGCTGCACAGACTTGTATCTGAAACAGAAGAGTTGTTCAAAGGGGTCTTTCCTAAGATTCTAGAAGAGACCTAAAAAGTTTTGTTTTCTCTGCTGGGCTATGCAAACTGAATGGTGGTCTGCCAAATCTTGGCCAAAATTTTTCATGAATTACAAAGAATGCTATGAAGCTCTCTAGTGTCTTTTTAGTGGAGTTTTATAGATAGAAACAATATTTTAAAACTCAGGTAGGAAAAGAATACTTTAAAATTCATCTCTCTGCTACACCTAGAGCATTTTCATATCTGCTAAACCACATACACAAAGAGAAACAAAGAAAAATGCTGAGTTATGTAAACAGGGAATCTGGTAACCTTTCTTAAAACCTTTAAAAACAGGGAAATGTAATTCTTAGGCTTCTGACAATGTTAAAAAAAGAAAATGTCAACTTGTGCAGTAGTATTTAAATTGCTAGGGGATAGGAGTTGAGAGAGGAGTGTTTCCCCTTATCTTTAATTCCCCCCTCCCTCCCTGGCCAATGCTACTAGAAGAAAGTAGAAAGCATAAATTGATAGAATGGCTTTGTTCTGAATTTGCAGATTTCATGAGCGATGCTTGCTTTTCAAGCAGTGGTGGGTTCCAACCAGTGTTACCACCAGTTCTCTTCGCGTACGCGCTTTAGGTTGTTGCCCAGCTGAGGTGCGGCAATCCACTCTGCTGTGCCTATCAGCTGGGCTAAAAAACAAGAAATAAAGGTAGGAATAACATGGGAGCAGGCGGGCGGGAGGGCCCAGCTCCCAGTCAAAGAGAACCGGTTCGGTGACATCACATCGTCACCACTACCGGCTCACCCAAACCGGGCCGAACCGGGAGCAACCCACCACTGTTTTCAAGCATTCCTTTGCATTATTCTTCAGGCAGTAAAATGGGCATATTTTGTGACAGTGGAAAGTTATTAAGTTCCAGTAAGATGCTCAGTTTGTCTGACAGCATATAGAGCCACATATTCAGCATGCTGATCCAGCCCCCCTATGCCTGTCTCAGTTTTGCATTTCAGAGCCCTTGTCTGAGATCTGAAGATAAGGTTGATTTGTTTGCTCACTATAGAAGACTTCAGCGAGATCAAACTTTTCATCTGCAGCTTGCTGGGTGAGGCTTATAGTATCTGACACCCTTTCAAAGTGATTCTGACATCTCAAGCTGGATGCTTACAATTAGCTGTTGTTTTCTGAAACATCACTTTTAATTCATTCATGCTTGTGAAGCACTTTGATAGAACGAAAAACTGTGGAGTGTGAGTGCAAGCACCAAATGTTGGTACCGCCGTGCTTCTTTGTCAAACATGCATCACCATTCCTGAGAAATTGCAATGCTTCTGAATGGGAAAGGCTTCTCTGGTATTTATACAGTCCCAATGATGCAATAAATACTAATCCTGGCATTAAAAACAAAGCAAGTCATAATTCCAGAAACTGTTTTGCATTTAGAGCACCAAGTGATTTTGAAACAGTTTACTGCTGGGGACAGCAGCAGAACTTATCCATGACATTTAGGTTTATGAAAAAAGGAAGGAGAATTCACTGTGGTTGATTAGACTTTCATCTAAAATAAACGCATAAATAATAATCACAATGGCTAACAATGCACACGGTATATGTTGGTTGCTGTTTCCTTTCTTCTTGGCTGGCTCCAAATATGAGGAAAATGCATGGCAAACAAGATCCAATGCTGACAACATAAATAAGTCGAAAAAGAAAATGCAGGAGGAGCAACTGCCATTGCAGAAACACACACACAAAAAGTCAAAATGTGAAGAAGTCAAAATGAGCTGTTGGTGGATAGTTGGTGAAGTATGGGATTAACATAAACAGTAACAGTAACAGAGTTGGAAGGGACCTTAGAGGTCATCTAGTCCAACCCTTTGCTCACGCAGGAGACCTGTACTAGGGATTTGAACTGCTGAACTGCCATCTTTTCTGCTCAACAAGCTCAGTGTCTTAGCCACTGAGCCACCTAGTCAGGCTAAGGTTCACATTCTGCATCTAATTACGAACTTATCATTTATCAGTCATATTTTTTGGTGGACTGATCTTGAAATTTTTTGCCAAGGAGAAATCCTTGCCTTTGAAAGGATTTCTCAAGTCAGAAGCTTGAAGTTCACTTTGGAAATTCTATTGTAAGTGAAGGATATGGAAGATTTTTTTCCCCCTGTAATATATCAGCATTCCCATATGTGTTATCTATTGAATGGTCTCGTTGCTGGTAATGGCAAACTTGCTGATAATGAGGCCATTACAGAAGTGGGCAAGGCAATCCCATTTCTGTCTCTTCCTTGCTTCTTCTGCTTGACCTGTTTTATCTCCCATGTCCAGAAAGCTGCTGCAGAGTAGGCAGACATCACTCTTGCTTGAAGTTTGAGCTGACTGCTTGCAGGAAGCTTTTGAAACTGGACCAAAGTCCAGACAAAATTAGATCATATACAGCATCCCTATCCCTGCTTTAAAAGGAATTCACTGAGGCACAGTATAGTCTTGCATGTGTATTCTAAAAACTAGAGTAATAACTTAAAAATGAGTATTGACTACACCTATTTTAGGAACTCAGGAAAAAATATTTTTTATATTTTTATTGCCCTACCACCAAACAATTCACGACAGCAAACATTTCTCCCTATGTTTAGTCATAACAATTACATAAGTCACCTGCTAATCACACTAAATCAGGAACAGTTTAACCATTGTGGAATAATCCATAACTGACTATGTTTGCACCACAAGAATCATGATTTGACTCCACTGGAATTAATGTAGCAAGATCCCCCTATCTGAAGCTCCACGTATATACCAAATATACAAAAGGCTTGGGCTCAGTTTGTATTTTAAAAATTAACATTTCTGTCAGCCCTTTAAGTTTTCCCCAATTAAATGTGAGCAATGTTTATTTTTTCTCAGGCAGGAGTCACTGCTGTTTAAAATGTAGCATTTTAAAATTACAGGTTAACTCAGCCTAACATCTTCAAAATTGTTATTACATCTCCTTAATGTTATTCATTTACTTTGCATTCCTGGAGTGAGAATGCCTTCAAAAGAGCATGAAAGTAAACATCAAATATGCAAAGAATGACGGAAGCCTTTTATTCTTTTATCAGCTCTAAATTTATGTGAAATGTGTGTTCTCTCCCTTTCCAAAATACAGAAGGATATATTGTCATGGGTAAATGCCTTATTCTTGAATGGGGGAAATGTATGCTCATAGAGTATCAAGGGTTAATTTATTCTTCCTTTCCTAATGTATTCATCTGTAACCACTCCTACTCCCTAATCCAGCCTCATTGATATAAAAGGGATACATGCTCCTCCTCTTCGCTTCTATCTGCAATCACTCAGTGAATATAGAATGCCTGCTGTAAATAAACAATACTTTGTTTGAATACTATAATTCTGAATTCTTTATTGAGTCCGATCCTCGAATTACGGCAACAATTTGGTAGCAGAGGATGGTTGGCTGACTCAATAAAAAACAGACATGCCAAAGAAAGAAAACTTCAGAAACAAAAGAGAAAGACCCAACACCAGGACACACAACAAAGAAATGGAAACAGATCAAGAAATGATCGATGAATCTACAACTATAATGGCAAGAGAATCTGAAAACTCCACTACAGACAACGAAGAGGTAATCGATGAACCTGACGACCAAGAAGCGAGCGAGACAGAAAACAACACTCTCAGATCAGAAATACTAAGACTGCTGAAAAGCCAAAAAGACGACAAAAATCTCATCGCGAACCTCCAAGACATCATAAAAGATAGCGGAGCAGCGAGAGAAAATCACACCAACGCACCACAATCTAAAGATCTCAAAATGGTAAGCGAATTACCTATAGATGAGAGTGTAACTAAAAGAAAAACTAACGGTCCCGCGCAAATTTTGAATGGCAGCCATCTTGGTTTCAACAGACCAGCAAAATGGCCGAATCAGAACCAATCAGAAAGCAGAGTTCAAAATGGCTGGTGCGAAAAGCTTTACACAGCGTGAAAAATAAAAAAGAAAAATTCTATTCTTCAGAAGAATCTGATACAGACACCGAAGAAGCACCAACCGAACTGCAAATCGAAACAGCTATGAAAACACTTTTTGCAACTTTTGGTCCGAATTTAAAAATATCAAAAAAATCGATGAAAACAACAAAGGCAGCCGATCAAACAGCGAAGAAAAGACAAGCAGCACAATCCAAAGGCAAAGACGCAGAAGCAAGCAAGCAAATGTCTCAGCATCTATCCACTTCAACCCGAACGACAAGAACACCAACGCCCGAACCCAGAGAGCCTTGCAAGTACTCGCCCACACCACAAATGCTTCCGGGAGCCAGAAGCCTCAACCAAGACGACTTCGATGGAAAGAAGCAAGCCTCGATCATCACCTGGACACCTAAAGTCGAGCCAGAGAGCGAATCATCAGAGGAAGAACACTACGAAGGAGCTACAGCGATGAGAACCTCTCCCGACAGCTTCAGGAACGAAATGAACAATGCGCATGCGCAAATACACACAGATGAATATAGAGACAATGAAGAACAGAGAGAACCATTCAGACTAATCGCAAGTATATCTACGCCATTCTGCAATTATCAGCATTTACAAGACCATGGACAGCCTCCAGTTGTAAGTAATGCAACAAATAACATTGGAAACTTGCTTAATTATTTTCCAAAATTGAGAATAGATGGTATTAATTTACAGGAATGGAGTCAACAACTCCAGGTTGTTTTCTTAAAAGAGAATTTATTATTTTTCATAACTAACCCTCCCAAAAAACCATGGACCCTAAAATTGGACTGCCTACACCACAGAGTATTCTATTTACTAATATCTAGTATATCACCTGCTATCTATCATAGTATTAAGCATAATCTAACTGTCTCAGAAATAATTCATTGTATGTTTAAATTGTTTCATAGTGAAAGTGTGGCAACCACAACAAGAATGTCTAAAAATTTCTTCTCAGCCAGGATAAAACCTGGAACTACTGTAAGTGAACATTTACTATCACTAAACACAACTAGAGCAGAACTCCATTTAAGGGGAGAAATAATATCTGATCAGACAATGAAAAGCGTTATCATTAATTCATTAGACTCATCATGGGATAATTACATATCACATTTGGACACAATTAATTTAGGATATCTATCTATAGAGAGTTTATCAAATAGATTAATAGCTGAAGATAATTTGAGAAGAAGCCGCTACAGCGCATACAAAGAACACAGACAGACCAAAAGGGTAGTATTTCAAGACAGGTATCAAGAATCAATTGAATGTTATAATTGTGGATCCAAAGAACATTATAGAAGAGACTGTCCAAAACCTCTTAGAGAAAGACAAAAACATGACATTAGAAACAGATACCATAACAAACAATCATCTATTGACAGATACAGACATAGAAACTCACCAAACTTTAGAGAACATAGAGGGGGCAGAGATAACTCAAGAGATAGAAAGTCTGGATCATTGTATGGATTAGATAAGTACACTATAACCAAAAACCAAGACTCAAAGGATAATGCCTGGCTCATTGATTCCGGGGCAACAAATCACACAACACACGATAAGAAAATATTATCTTCCTTCATAGAAGATAAATTTGTAATTAAAGTAGCTAATCAAGAGGAAGTCCAAGTCATTGGAAGAGGAAATGTAGATTTACCCGGTCTAGGGAAAATAGAGGGGGTTTTATTAATACCCAAAATACCTCATAACATTCTTAGTGCAATAAAGCTAAGCAGGGGCTCTAACATAAATATAATATTCTCAAAGGGAAAAGTAACTCTAGAGAAAAACAAAACAAACTTAGGTAATGTGATTACCAAAGGAGATTTACCTTATTTAGTCACAGAGGAAAGATGGCTACACAACATTGATTCAAACATGGAAAATGACACTAGCATAGAAAATGAAAATAACGGTGACAGTGACAATGAGGAACACGAACCAGAACATAACGATGAAACCACATCTGTCAACAATACACATACTAACAAAAGACCAATAATTGGAAAACCAGTTCATGATGAATGTGCACATATATTACATAGAAAATTAGGACATGCTAGTTTTCCTGTAATACAAAAAATGATTGAACATGCTGAAGGTATTAAAATAAAATATTGTAAAAATTACTTGGAATGTTCAGTATGTAAGTCCTCAAAACTCAGAACCAAACCCAGACCAAAAAAAGCAACAAGATCATCAAATCACATTTTTAACCTGGTACATATGGATCTAGTTGGTCCATTAACTCCATCAATTACATACAAAAAATGATACTTTCTTACTATTGTAGACGACTATAGTCATTATGGCTTTGTCTACACTTTAAAACACAAAGATGAAACATTTCAAAAGTTTAAAGAATTTTATAAATGTGTAGAAACACAACACAACATAAAAATAAAACAGATCATGACAGACAGAGGATCTGAATTCATGTCAAAGGAATTCTCCCAATGGCTAAAAGCCAAAGGGATGCTACATTTCACCTCTAGTCCTTTCTCTGCATTTCAAAATGGAGTAGCGGAACAAAAAAATTTGACACTACAAACCATGATTAGAAGTACATTAGAAGATGCTGGTTTAGGCAAACATTTCTGTTCAGAAGCAGTATTATATTCCAATTATACTCTTAACAGACTTTGGTCTAGTGTCATAAATAAAACACCATATGAATTGATGTATAGTAAAAAACCCAAGATAGCCCACATGCATGTATTTGGAGTTACAGCAGATGTACATATACTGAAACAATTGAGACATATGGGAGATAATGTATCTAGAAGGCTCAGGTTCATGGGCTATGAAACAGGCACAAAGGGATATAGATTTATTGACAATAATAATAAATTCATAATTTCTAGGACAGCTGTATTTCACGAACAGGCCAATTGGTCTAAGGTACATCTTAATGAGATACTTCCAACAACAAGACCAGACATTAAAACTCAAGATAAAACAGAAAGAGAAGGACATAACTACAGTGCACAAAAGGGCAACAACAAAACATGGATGGGAAATTGTCCCAAAATCAAAACAGATTCATTAACACAAAAGGAAGCAAGATATTTACACGATAACGACAGCAGACCAGAAAGAACAATTAGATGTAACAGGAACCAAGTACCAAATAGATATAAGGATTACATAATGCATATAAATAGTGATACATCAACACCCAATACATATGAGGAAGTATTAAAACTCCCCACAGAAGAAAGAAAGAAATGGGAATTAGCCATGGCCAAAGAAATGGACAGTTTGCGAGAACTCAAAGTATTCACCCCAACACCAGCTCCAAAAGACAAAACAATTATTGGCACTAGGTGGATATTCAAAATTAAAAATCTAGAAGAGGGCAACACGTTATATAAAGCAAGACTAGTTGCACAGGGCTATGCTCAAAAGTATCCTGAGGATTATACCGACACATATTCTCCCACTGTAAGGACTGAAAGCGTTAAAACAGCTTTAGTAATGGCCTCAGCCCTTAATCTTGAAGTCTTTCAATATGATATACAAACTGCATACCTACATGCAAAACTCGATAAGGAAATATATGTAAGAGCTCCTCATAGTCAAAACACAAATAGAAACGAAACTTGGTTACTAAACAAAAGTTTGTATGAGTTAAAGCAATCCAACAAACGTTGGTATGAATGCTTGGTCAACGTACTCAAAACTATGAACTTCAACGCCACAACTGCAGACAATTGTTTCTTTGTTAGGAGAGATGGTGATTCACTAGAATTTGTGTTAATTTATGTGGATGACATTTTGTATATTGGCAAACATAAAGATAAGAGAGATACATTTGTAACAAAATTAGGAGAACATTTTTCATTAAAATCACTGGGGAAAGTAAATAAATATCTTGGAGTTCAAATTAGTAAAACTAAAAAAGGATTTAGATTGTCTCAGAAGGATAAAATTATTGAACTCTTGAACAGATGCAATATGAATGATGCAAAGCCTTGTGATACCCCAATGCAAGCTGATTTTCTAAAAAATATGAATGAATCATCTCCTGAGTTTAATGATAATACACTTTACAGATCAGTTATTGGTTCTCTTTTATATATTTCTAATTGGACCAGACCCGATATTGCTCTACCCCTTAATTTATTATCCAGATATGTCAGTAAGCCTTTAATTTATCATTGGGAAGCCATTAAAAGAGTGCTAAGGTATTTGAAACACAGCCTAGACTTTTGCTTACTGTTAGAACCCAACAATGTTAAAGAGCCTATTCTTACTTGTTACGCTGATGCTGACTGGGCAGGCGACACTAAAAGCAGGAAGAGTACTTCCGGCTATGTATTCTTTCTTAACAATTGTCCAGTCTACTGGTATACTGGAAAACAAGATTTAGTAGCTACGTCAACGACTGAGGCAGAATATATTTGCTTGTCAAAAGCTTCTAATAATCTCATATGGTTCAATGATCTATTATCAGATGTTTGGGAGAGTCCTTCATTACCATTTATTATACATGAAGATAACAAAGCTGCAATAGAGATATCTAGAGCAGATGCTATTGGTCAGAGATCTAGATATATAGATATCAAATACAAGCATGTAAGGCAATTATCTCAAAATGGATTCATTAGAGTTATTCATTGTGAAACCACAGAACAAATAGCTGATATATTGACTAAGCCTTTACAATCAAAACAACATAAATATTTAACTTCAAAATTACAAGTTTTATATTGTTCTGAATCTGAATGTAACTACTGTTGTATGTCGAATCGGCATTTAGAGGGGGATTTGTCATGGGTAAATGCCTTATTCTTGAATGGGGGAAATGTATGCTCATAGAGTATCAAGGGTTAATTTATTCTTCCTTTCCTAATGTATTCATCTGTAACCACTCCTACTCCCTAATCCCGCCTCATTGATATAAAAGGGGATACATGCTCCTCCCCTTCGCTTCTATCTGCAATCACTCAGTGAATATAGAATGCCTGCTGTAAATAAACAATACTTTGTTTGAATACTATAATTCTGAATTCTTTATTGAGTCCGATCCTCGAATTACGGCAACATATATTGCTAGAAAGATTGGGCACCTTCAAATTCCCCTTTTTTAAAATTCCTGGGCAGCAAGTAGCAAATCAAAGAAGGTAAATACTGCTCCTTGGTGAACAATTGGAAGGAGTTATTTTAAGCTTCTCTAGAGCCTAAGAGCTCATTTTCCAGGTATAACTTCTATTCTTTTCAGATACTATATTAAAAGGAATTATATCTGGCAAAGCTGTGTATATCATGTACACACATAGTTAAGCAAACTATGAAATGTCATACCAAATGATTTACCACTTTTCATTTAAGAATTTTGTACCCCTCATATTTATAAAAGGAAAAATATTCAAACCAACACTTTTTCCGAATACTCCTGTGAAATGGAAACAGTTTGGCCTCCATCCAATATAAATAGTCTTAAAATCAATGAGAAAGATTGGTTGCAATTAATTTAAGCTCCATTAATTTCAGTAGAACTTAAGCATGAGTAAGGTACTTTAAGGTAAATACCATTACCAAATATGCAGTTTATCTTAACTTGCAAATAATTAGAAGCTTGGATAATCAAATCCAGTAACTACTTCAGAGAAAAATAGATAACTTAATTGTCAATTTATAACTCATGAGTTTTTCGTACTACCAAACAATCATAGTTGCTTTGTTTGTTTTAAGTCTAGTAGTTAATAAATGAGAGCCAATTTGGTGTAGTAGTTAAGGCTAGAAACCAAGAGACAATGAATTTGTATCCCATCAGCTGAATGACTTTGGGCCACTCACTGTCTCTTTTGTCTAAAAAGCAGGCATTGGCAAACCAATGTTTTCAATGAAATTGCAGGGACTCATTCAAGCAGTGACCAGGAGTCAACGCTGACTCAAAGGCATACACGGATACAAATGTACACGCACGCGCATACACACACACACACAATTTAACAAAAAATTGAAAAATGGTTGAATGAACCCATGTTACAGAATAGCTTTTTTTAAACTGAGTTTATTTATGGTCAGTGCATAGACTAAGATAGAGCTGCAACTTAATAAATGGTAATGCTAAACCTCTGGTTTCTAATTAGAGATTGATTTCTGAGAAACTAACAAGACATGATGTTTGGAAGACTACTGGGTTATAGGGATTTTGGAAATAGTGTTGGCTGAGCTGCTACGGGACTGCAGTCCTTTTTCTATTGCCAACTCAGGCTTTCTCTCACTTTTGCTTTTTTATGGGGCTTGATAGAAAGAAAACTTGTTAGTATTAAAATAGACTTTTATTACAATCATCTAAAAGTTTGTTTATTATTTTATTTGATTGTTTTGATTTTTATCCTGCTGTTGCACTGTAGTGAACATTTAAGGCAGTTGACAAAATTTAAGAGGCGTAACATGTTTATTTTTATTTATTTATTACAATTCTTTGCCACTCATCTTGCTGTAAGGTAACGCTGGGCGACTTATAACATCAAAATAAAAACATAAATATATTTACTAATGTATAAAATCACCATAAAATTGTAATAAAAATACAAATTATAACTAAAACTAACAGATGGAGAGGAAAGGAGCAGAATATTTGGGGGGGGGGGGGCGGAATTGAAAGCTGCTATTGGTTGATAATCACCTCCCATTGGGGCCTCAAGCCAGCTGGCCCAGCCAGTACTTCTGGCTATTGTGGAAGGTCAGGAGCAATCTTAACACAGGGGGCAAGATGTTCCAAAGGGCCAGAGACCATGGTAGGGAAGGATCTTCTCCTGGACTCCACAAACTGGAACTCCTTGACTGATGGGGCCTGTAGTATAACTCCCTGTTAGCACAGGCAGAATGGGCCTATCCCTTAGGATTGAGACAAATCCTCAGGTAACCTGGACACATGCCATGAAGGTTTTTTTAACCAGGGGTGGTATTCACTTATCTTTGCTACCTGTTTGCAAATGTGAGTGTGCGCGCATGCCATAAGTGTCAAAAACGTGGATAAATGGGACGTGATTGTTTCTGGGCGGGTGGGCGGAGCCACCTTCAGCTGCCGCTACCAGTTTGCCCGAACCGGATAAAACTGGCTGAATACCACCACTGGTAATAATCAACACCTTGAAACCAGCAGCTCATGGAACAGCAGTGTAACATGGGCTACTCTAGGGCCCTGAAGACTGCATGAGTTGAAGCTTCTGAATGTTCTTCAAGGATAGCCCCATGCTGAGTGCATATAATAAGTTGGGGGAAAACAGTGAAATAACAATAAATATTAAAATAATCTAACAGGTTAAAAACATAGCAAAACAAACATATATTTACTGAAGCTCTAAACCCAGAGAGAATGGAGGGGAGGGGGTGAAGTAAGTGACTCTGGAGGGGAGTGCATTCTTTACCCAGAAACCATTCAGAAGGGAGACTTATCCCACGGACAGAAAGATTTTACTTATTGATTTAATGATTTAAATAATGAGAGTGGTGACATCTTCAAGAGGACTTTTCTTACTGACCTTAACAATCAGATATGTTTGTAACAAGTGAAAGCAAGTCAGCCCCTAAACCACATAGAGCTTTGAAGGTCAAAACTCTTATCAGTAAGCCATTGGTAATTCATAAAGGTCTTTCAATATCAGTATTGTTTGAACCTGTATCTTGCGCTGTTTAGTAATATAGCTGTTGCATTTTACATCAATGTAAACTTGCCACTAGTGCCTATAACAATCCAATATAAATGAAAAAACCAAGAACTTGGCAAGCACAGATCCTCGTGATTTTGAACATATAATGTTAAACAAAATCACTTTCAAATCACCTTATGGCTGCTTTCATAAATTATTACTTATTCTGTGTGAAATGGCTAAGAAAAACATTCTAGTTAAATTTTGCACATATTGATATTACAGAATACCAGAGTTGGAAGGGATCTTGGAGGTTTTCTAGTCCAACTCCCTGCCTAGGCAGGAAGCCCTACACCACTTCAGACAAATGGTTATCCAATCTCTTCTTAAAAACTTCCAGTGTTGGAGCATTTACAACTTCTGGAGGCAAGTTGTTCCACTGATTAATTGTTCTAACTATCAGGAAATTTCTCCTTAGTTCTAGGTTGCTTCTCTTCTTGATTAGTTTCCACCCATTGCTTCTTCTCCTGTTCTCAGGTGCTTTGGAGAATAGCTTGACTTCCTCTTCTTTGTGGCAGCCCCTGAGATATTGGAACACTCCTATCACGTCACCCCTGATCCTTCTTTTCATTAAACTAGACATACCCAGTTCCTGCAACCGTTCTTCATATGTTTTAGCCTCCAGTCCCCTAATCATCTTTGTTGCTCTTCTCTGCACTCTTTCTAGAGTCTCCACATCTTTTTTACATCGTGGCGACCAAAACTGGATGCAGTATTCCAAGTGTGGCCTTACCAAGGCATTATAAACTGATATTAACACTTCACGTGATCTTGATTCTATCCCTCTGTTTATGCACCCTAGAACCGTGTTGGCTTTTTTGGCAGCTGCTGCACACTGCTGGCTCATATTTAAATGGTTGTCCACTAGGTCTCCAAGATCCCTCTCACAATTACTACTATTGAGCGAGGTGCTACATATACTGTACCTGTGCATTTTGTTTTTCTTGCCCAAATATAGAACCTTCCTTTTCTTGCAGATCTACAACAATAATGAATACGGTAATTTGCACTGAAGATGAGTGATTGTACTAACAATGAACGATATGCCCAGTGGTGGGATTCAGCCTGTTCTATCCGGTTTGGGCAAACCGATAGCTGTGGTTGTGGGAGGCTCCACCCATCCGCCCAAACATCATCACATCCTGTTTTTGATGCTCTGCGCATGCACGGAGGTGGCGCATGTGAGCACAAAGTAAGCATGCCCGCACATTCACATTTGCAAACTGGTAGCGAAGGTAAATGAATACCATCCCTGGATAATCCTTTCGAAACGAAAAATAATAACACTCTCATGTGGAACCATGGTATTTTCTTATTCTGCTAGTTTCTTTAGTTCTGTTTTCTGCTCACTTGGGTTTATTGATCACTTGTTTTTCATTCTGTAATCAACATTTCCCCATCAATTTGCTGGTTGACATGTCTGTAATTTTACAGGAATAGTATGTGGTATTGCCTATGTTCAAAATGGTTTCCTTTATGAATTGTGACTAAGCAAAGGAACTTTCTTCCTGCTATTCTGGAGTGTGTGTAAGTGTGTTAGGCCTCTATAGTGTTTTTTACCATCTCATGTAATGTTCATTTCTTTCCTGGGCCAGTGAGGACATTTCCAAATAAACACTGACCTCAGAACATCCACCTCATTTGTTTGTTAAAAATTCCTATGCAGTTGAGAGTTTGCCTGCTGTGCAGCTTTCTATTCATTATTTTTTTATATAAAGGAAATATTTTAAAAGAAAAAAGACAGGTACAATGTACATTTGACCCATAGGTAGAATATTTTCTATAGCTGGGGTAATCTGAAACCACTGTGTTTTAGATCATTGTATTATCTACCTTTTACCAATAACACTTGCAGTTTTAATACATGGAAAAAGAGGCTTGGGGCTTTTTAATGGTGAATTGAACTGAGACAAGAAAAAGAAGAAGGTTCAGAAATGATTGATGAGACAATATCATGTAAACAAGAAGAAAAGAAAAAAAAATCTTAGATAAGTCACCCTCAATTTGGTGACCCCAAACAAGTTGAACCAATTCCTATTATTCTCATACAGAATGATGACTAGCTATTCTGGCTGGCTGGGAATTATTGGAATTGATGTGGGACATATCTTATTGGATGGAGACTAGGTTGGAGCACGCTGACTTATTTTCCTAGCAATAGTCTTTGGATCTCAGCATGTCAAAAGAAAAACTATGTTACAATGATTGAATTCATGAAACACACTCCAACACACACACACACAGAGACAGACACAAATTTACATATACAATATGAACTAAGTGATATTCTTCACAAATCCTACTTTTTTTGCTTCTACTGTACTAATAACAGCTTATTATTTAGGTATCTCAAATGCTATTAGCTGTGATTATTATTGATATCTACAATGTATTATTTCATTTTCCTAATGGAAAGTGCTCTATGATCAACATTTGGCTCCCTCAATTACCATCCATATATATTCTGATGCTGTGGAATGAAAAAAGCTCATAATTACAAGGACCAAAGAATAGGAATCATTGTCAGGAAAGCCTGAGGCATGATGATAAAAGAATAGCTAGTAGCCAAAGAGCTACTATGTTTCTGGATTTTGTATTAATTTCAAGAGTATTGGAGTGGACCATCCTCTGATTTTCAAAGAAAGTAATCAAAGCCTCAAGAAAGTATGTTTCCTATAGGTCATTACTGCATGATACTGAGAGTATGTTTATTTTAGGTTTGGAAACAATTACTATTACTCAGGCCAGTTTTTCCCAGCATGACACTCTACCTAGCTGTACCAATAAAGCAGAATATATACAGGACAAAATACTTTATGGCAAATTTCCCACTGCAGTTAAGATTAGTGTTCAACTTACCTATAATTAACACAAGGATTTTTGAATTTACATTCTTAGGAGCATAATCTATTTCTGATTTGGCTGAGGGCTAACTAGGTGTAGTAGTGACCCTTCCTATTATACCCAAAATAGATCCGGTAATATCTAAGATGACTGAATTTAAAAATGAATGATGGTTAAGATGATGAAATTATGCATTGCTGCATATTTTTGAAATTTATCTCAAATGGTTAGCTTTAAAGATTTAGCTAAATATTTATTTTGGATGAAGCGCATTCAAAATACATGAAAAGCATAAAAAAACAAGCTGAGTATTTTATTATGTCTATAATATACAGTATGTATAAACTACATTATTCTAGATGATCTATATGCATTGATAGTACAGTAACATCAGTACAGTATCCTTTAAACTGATGTGGGATTTTTTTGGATTCTCTGTCTCAGATGCTATAAAAATTGCAAAGAAGCAATACAAGGAACATTGATTTATGTTTTCTATATCATATATGGTTCGCTGCTCTTCTCATGACTCATACATCTTCCTTATATGTAAGTGGCCAATGAGAAAATAGGCAAGTCCCAATTCTTTAAAGATCTGGCAATACTGTTCAGATTTACACACACACACACACACACCCGACATGATATATGATATGATATTATGCCAGTGATGCCTTCAAGCTGCAATCCATATATCCATTTTGAATGTGTGTACTATTTGCAGTTAATTTATTAGCAAAATCCTGGAACAGTTGTCCTTAAAGAAGAAATGTCTTTAAGACATCATTTTTTTTCCTGTCTGCATCTCCCAGCACCCACAATCATAGGTTGTTCTACTCAGAACAGAACAGTGCAAAAATGTTTATTTGTGAGATGGTAAGAATACTATTTAGGAAATAACTGTCCTTTTTAACCTAAGTTCCCCCTCACTGTTGCTACTAGCATAATATAGATTTTCGATTTGTTGTATTTATGTCCAGCCTTTCCTCAAGCAACTCAATTTTTTATTTATTTTTAATTTATTTATCAAATTTTGAAACCACCCATCTCCTCTGCAGGGGGCCTCAGAGTGGTGCACAAATAAAATGTAAAAAAAAGTACATTTTTTAAAAAAGGCAAGGATGTGGAATGAGCAGCTAATTGACACTTGGGGAAGTTAATGGAGGGATAAGAACAAAGAGGAGATTAAAATCCTAAAGCCCACAAAATAAAATTTTAAAACTGGATTTAAAATTAGATTTGGAGAAATTAAAAATAATAAAAGAAAAAGAAACCCGAGGGAATGTACTTTTTATGTGGATTAAAATATTTTTGACAGTTTTGACATCTGAAGGAAAAGAACAAAGAGGAAGTTAAAATACTAAAGCCCAAGAAAGAAAATTGTATATCTGGATTTAAAATTGAATTTGGAGAAACTAAAAACAACAAAAGAGAAAGAAACCTGAGGAAAAGAAACCTTTATGTGGATTTAAAATATTTTTGACAGCTTGGATATTTAGTTGCTCTGAGAATATTGTGGATTTGAGAGAGACATCTGCTAGTGGAAAGTGAGTACTGCAATATTGATGGGAAGACAGAAGAAAAAACAACAGCTGTGACCGTAATTTAATCTGGAAACTGTGAGAATTTTTAAGGAGTATCTGTTTTTCTGAACTGCTTGGTTTCTACTGTCAACAATTGTGGAAAATAACAAAGCTTTAATTTGGAGTGGATTGGATAAATATTTCAATAGGATACTATTTGGAATTAAAAAGAGACTATATGGACTTTAGAATTTCAATTAAATATAAAGTCAATTTTTTAAATTGACAATATGGAGTCTTGGATGTGTGAAGAATTAATTGAGATGTTTAAAAATATGCATTAATCACTAAAGGGTAATAAAAAGTTAGAAATTTTTCTGGAACATACAGAACAGGAGAAAGAGAGTATAAGTGAGGAGCAAGAAAATAATACTGAAAGAAAAGGAATTGAAAGCAAAAAGCAGTTAGATGATTTCACTTGGATTAACAGTGGCAAAAAAAAAAGAGTGGATAGAGGAGAATATTCCCCCAAAAAGAATCAAACAAAGGTAAAAGAAGGAAAGAGTGGAAAGAAAACTCGGGGAGAAAACTCGGGGAGAATTACTCGAGTAATATATTTAAAAGTGAGAAAAAGGATTCAGGAGAAAAGACATAATAAATATAAAAAGAAAAGAAGAAGAAGAAGAAGAAGAAGTCAAAAGAACGGGATAAAAGGAGGAAATTACTAGGAAGTGGAATTTTGGAGAGACCAAGAGAAAATGGCTAAAGAGGGGAAGAATAGTGGAAAGGAGGAAGGGAAATAAGGTATATATTAGTAGATTTAAGGGAATTGTATTAATATTATTAATTGTAGAAGGTCAATTAAGTTAAAGGATTTTAATGTAACAAGTCAATATGATGATGTATATTGCTTATAGTAAAACAGAATAGCAGATGAAATATGAAATGGTAATTGGGTTTAATTATGAAGACAAGTTAAATTAAGAGACAAAATTGAAATGTTAAAAAGTGGGATGGGGATTTTCAAAAATATATGCTGTAAATGAAGAAATAAGATAATTAATTGATGTTATTGTAAGAAATTAAGAATCAAGGGCAGATAGTGATACTGTTTATGTATTATGTATTAAGAAGAGAATAAGATAAGGTGTGGATAATTAATTAAGTTAAAGGGTTTTAATGTAAGAATTGAACATGATGACACACTAATGCTACTTTTGTCTTTAATTTCTTGTTAAACTTTGTCACTTTGAAGATGAAATGGTATGGGGTCAAAGGAGAGGCAGTGGGACATATAATGAATCCTGGAAAATATATTTAATAATGAGTTTCTGAAGGATTGAGAGATAAATATTAATCCTAACCCTTTATGTGAATTAATGTGATGCTATCACATAATGTTCTTTTTTGACCTTATTTCTCTGTTATGCTATTTTCATAAAGAAGCATGTATGCATATAAGAAAGAAGAAATAAATATCCGAATGGAAAAAAATAAGGTAGGAAGGATTTTTTAAATCCAAGTGGATAAGCTACAATATGGACCACCTATTACTCCTTGCAACATCAGAATTAATACCTGCTACAAAAACATCCTCAGAACAATAGGGTATAAAACCTTGGTATCTCTGTGGAGTAGTTCAGCAATATAGTTTTCTTCTAAATGCTTACATATTCTAAACAACACATTTCAGAGAAATAATGTTGTATGAAATGCTTGATAACACAATTGTACCTGTCTTTTTGAAGATTGGCATTAAATTTGCAGGGACACGAGAGCAACACATATTTTACCTTATTACACCATCCCCATCTTTCTATTCCCATCTTTCTTCCATTGTTAAGATCCAAGAAACATTTTTGTTAGACTCACTGGAAACCAGCAGAGACTTCTATAAGACTCAGGAGCAGGAATTTGAGAGCTAAGAGATATATTCATTTATTTAAATGCCCTTATTTTTTATGTGATATTTCTAATTTAAAATTACTTCTAATTTTAACATTTTTAAAAAGTTGAATTGTGTTGTTATAGCTTTATGAATATCTATTGTCTATATATATATGTGTAGGGACACGGTGACTCATAAGGGACACGGTAGCTCAAAAGGACGTGGTAGCTCAAAGGGACACGGTGGCTCAGTGGCTAAGACACTGAGCTTATTGATTGAAAGGTCGGCAGTTCAGCAGTTCGAATCCCTAGTGTTGCGTTACTTGTCCCAGCTTCTGCCAACCTGCCAACCTAGCAGTTTGAAAGCACATAAAAAATGCAAGTAGAAAAATAGGGACCACCTTTGGTGGGAAGGTAACAGTGTTCCATGCGCCTTTGGCATTTAGTCATGCCGGCCACATGACCACGGAGACATCTTCGGATAACACTGGCTCTTCGGCTTTGAAACGGAGATAAGCCCCGCCCCCTAGAGTCAGGAACGAATAGCACATATGTGCAAGGGGAACCTTTAGCTTTAGCTTATTATCTTTGAAACTCAATTAAGATTAAATATAACAGGCAGTCATGACAACATGTAATAGTAGCCAGCCTTAGAATATACAATAACAACATAGAAGTGGTGGATAGCTTCTGCCCTTTAAGACTATCAAAGGTTTTAAAAAGCAGCGGTCAAAAAATATACCAAAAATTAGCACTTGGTAGAGTAGTGGTGAAGATATTCAGGAGCTGTGATGTGTCTATACATATAAAGATCAGAATTGTGTAGGCAATCTTTTTCCCTTGATACTCTAGGGATGCAAAAGTTGAACTGTGAAGAAACAGGATAGAAAGAATATTCATGCTTTTGAACTCTGGTGTTCTTTGGAAAATGCTCCTGAGAATATCAGGGATTGCCAAGAAAACAAACAAATGCATCCTAGAATGAATCATTTCAGAGCTCTCACTTAAGGCACAAATGACGAGGCTCAAATTATCATATTTTGGACATATTATGCAAAGATCTAACTCATATGATGAATCTGTAATGCTTAACTCCTTGTGTTTTAATTATAATGTACTCTTTTATCCAATTTTCACTGACAGCATGCTGTCCTATCAAATAGAGCTGCTGATATCCCAGTAATGTTTCCTTATTATAAAACATTTCAGTTGATTATCCCAAAGTTATTTATCTTTCAAATAAATTTGCTTCTAAAACAGGAAATATTTTGCATTTAAGTTTGGAGACTTATCTTGTAGGAAAAACATCCGGAGACATAACATCAGGAGGCAAAAGCTAATAAAATTTGTTAATCTGAACAAGTGCTATCAGACTCCTGATTTTTGGCTATCATAAATTAACACAGTTCTCATCCCCGATGCTTGCTGAGCAAGTATGTACCATATGCTTCTATGGAAGTATCTCTCACAGTCCATTTATTAGAAGATCATGTGAATTAAGAAGAATATTTACAATCTAAAGTCACCGAATATCATCCAATTAATTCAGTAAGACATCCAAGTAGGCATGCTGAGGAATCCATGTGCATATAAGGATGGGATATTTTACAAAACTATTGTTTAGATTATCAATCCAATTTCATGTATTTTTATATTTAAAACTATGGAATGCTTCATGAATTTGCATGTTATCCTTGAGCAAGGGCCGTGCTAATCTTCTCTATATCATTCCAATTTTAGTATATGTGCTGCTGAAGTAAGCACACAATTTCATATTCCTATGCACAAGGACAGAATCAGTATTCTTTAACAACTCTTATAGGAATATATAAGTTCTGAAGGGGCTGGCAGATGTGATCTCAGAACCACTGAATCATATCTTTCAAAGATCCTGGAGCACTGGGGAACTACCAGAAGACTGGAAAAGAGCTGATGTGATTCCCATCTTCAAAAAAGGGGAAAAAATAGCTCCAGGAATAATCAACCTGATATCAATTCCTGGTAAGATCCTGGGAAAGATGAATGAGCAATGAAACTATGAACATCTAGAGGTAAGCAACATTAAAACCAGAAGCCAACAGTTCCTTAATGGAACTACACCTATACAGAGAGACGTATATAGTGGAATATCTCCAGTTTCTGTCTTAGGCACAGTACTCTTCCACTGGGTGAAATATTATCTAGATATCTCATCAGTATTCAGTAAGGAGCCTTGGTAGTACAATGGTCTAAAGCACCTTGTTATTAAGACCAGCTTCCTGCAATTACTGCAGGTTCGAATCTCGCCAGGCTCGTTGACTCAGCCTTCCATCCTTTCTAAGGTAGGTAAATTGAGGACCCAGTTGTGGGGGCAATAAGCTGACTTTGTATAAATATACAAAAAGGATGAAGGCTATTGCTTAGCACATTGTAAACCGCCCTGAGTCTCTGGAGAAGGGCGGCATATAAATCAAATTTTAAAAAAAATAGCTATGAATGAACATGCAGAGGCGTTCAGAAGAATACGCAGTAAGTAAATGAATGAATATCTCAGGAAGCATATTTGGGGAAAAATATTGGAAGCAAATGGAATCAAATTATTTTTGTCAGCAGCATTAATTAAAATGCATAATTAGTGCGGGGTAGCAATACTACTTAAAGTAAAGGCTATTGATCATGACCAATGCTCTTTGAAGTGGTCCCAGGAGTTATTTTTTTCCTAGCTAATCAGTTAATGACTGTATGACAAGCTTTCATGTTTTCTCCTAGACACTATATACAAAAACATCTGCTGAACTTTACAGAATCAGAGAAACCAAGGTTAGGTTATATGTTCTTTTGATTTCAAAGTATGGTGGTGGTGGGAACAAACTGTAACAAAAATTATTTTGGATTTCTATTTCTTTCATTTAACATTTTAAAAAACCAACCTAATTATAATTCCTTGAAGAATTAGCTTTGGTCTATTAGTTAGCAGACGGAGTATCTTTTGATGAAAAAAGGGATAACAAACTGGAATAAAACCAGAATCTCCTCTTCCTTTGCTGAATGTTTAATTTTACTTTCCCAATGACATCTCTTCTTTACTCCTTCTTTTCTCTGACTTGCATCTGATCCAAAAGCTTTTCTACAAGAGTAAAGGAGAAGTGAAATATACTTTGAGAAAGGTACCCTGTCTTCCACTCCATTCTATCACAAATATACAGCTATAGTATTCAGGAAATGTTTTTTGAATATTTGGGATTCTGGTCTTCTTTCATCTATTTTACTTTTCTTCTTGTACATACCTTAAAGTCAGTTATAAAGAAAGAGCTGCACTGTATTTCTATCATTGTAATCCAACTCATTTTCAAAGCATTAATTCTGGAATTCAAATCATATTTAGCTGGAATTTTATTGCACTAAATCTGTGATATTTACTATTAGGTTCTTTAAAGGATAGGATTTTATAATGTGATTCAAATTTCCATTACTGCACTCCTTTTATTAACAGAAACTTTTTGCTATTCAGAAAAGAATCTTACAGTTGAGGCTTAAACAGAACTGTTTCCATGAACACAAGGAATCTGTAATGTTATCCATAACCTTTCTAAAAATTTCCAGTTTTATAAATTAAACGGGGAGATCTTTTGAAAGATGTTTTTGTTTGTTTAGTTTAAAACATGAGCAGATGATCATTTCATCTTTGGTCTGAGGAAAAAAAGATCTCTACTGATATTTATAAATCAAGGTAACAATTCACTTTAATAATTTGAGAATCCATAATATGACCAGTCTTATATTTTCATAAATATGTATGTTAGGCTATAAAATAAAAACTAAAATTGTAGAGCATACTAAGCTAAATGTGGCTTGCTTGTTTGTATTTGTATTATATAAATTCAATGTAGTTTGTTCAGCAAACCCAGTTAAATAAACACTGAATTATTTAAACAGCTACAGCGTGATTGGATTCACATGTCATACTAAATTACAATGTAATAAATCTGTATCTTAGAATATTGTATGATTGGCGATTGTGATTGGTCAGGCACAGTTTTTGCCTGTCCTATATGAATCCAGCCAAATGAGATTATTTAACTTTTAAATCCCAGTTTAATCCCATGTTAATCTAATCAATAATTAATTATCAGAGTTATCTCATTTAGCTGACTATGACAAACAGAGGCTACATTTATAAACATAGTCATTCAGGGTTAAATTAGTCATGTTTTATTCAACCCAATTTATAATTTTATAAATACAAAGACTAGATTTACCCAAAATCTTAGGCTAAAATGTAGTTGACATTTGTGATTCATTTATCATTCAAAAAGAGCCAGAGAGAAAAAAATTAAGTTTTCCACATCCAAATTAACACCTTGAAATATTTATCTGCTAAGAAAACCAGGGTTCATCTCCCTGGAGACATCTTGCTTCACTTCATTTGATGGGAAAGAGTTTACTCTGCTATACATAAAGAGGCTTCTTAAGAATTGCAGAGAAAAAGAAAGAAAGAAAGAAAAAGTGTTGAGAAAGTATTGATTTCTTTTCAGAAAAGAATACCTGTTGAATGTTTGACTTTCTGAGAATATATATTTTTAAAGGCCAACTCGCCACCTTTTAGAAGAAGCTAAAGATATGAAGTCATCTGAACCTATGTATGTTTAATCCCCATTGAATCTCCAAGCTGGTTGCATTTCAATACTATAATTAAATACAACTTTTAATGTACAAAAACTTGAAGAAATTACTGAGCAGAACCATGCCTAACTCTACATGAAATCCAATTGCAGGAGCAGACTGTTTCCATAATAAATAAGTGTCCTTGTGGTTTATTTATATTAGAAGTTCTCTATGGAATTGTCACAAAACTGTAATTTACCCTGAAATATAATTATACTGAACGTATGTGCATCCAAGTTATAGAGATAAACTGCATTATTTACCAAGGAAAATTCAACTTTGTTTATCACCCCATAAACTAGAAAGAGAAAAACCTGCCATTTCTGTTGACCCAGGGCATTTACTTCAGGGTTTGTTTGTTTTTTTAATTCAAAACTCTTTTTCAACTCACACATAGAATTTATTATTATCCTGTCTCAGGAAAGGGGCAAGAGAGATTTTTCAGATACTGCTTAATTTATTGCCATGTTTAAATTTGTTTATTTTGCTTTAACAAATATGGCTGGGTTTAGAAAACTAATTTCAGAAGAAATAAAACTGGATAAACGGGGAGTTGGTACTGTTGGAATTTAAACTGGAGAGCAATGGAAAGGAGTAAACTGATTACTTTTCACTTATCCCATAAGTATGGTACAGTTTTTTCCAAGCCCAAAGAAAAACACTTTCGTTGCTTTTGACCAATCATAACTTATTTAATTCAGGGACATGGTGGCTCAGTGGCTAAGATGCTGAGCTTGTCGATCAGGAAGGTCGGCAGTTCAGTGGTTTGAATCCCTAGTGCTGCATAACGGGGTGAGCTCCCATTACTTGTCCCAGTTTCTGCCAACCTAGCAGTTCGAAAGCACATAAAAAATGCAAGTAGAAAAATAGGGACCATCTTTGGTGGGAAGGTAACAGCATTCCATATGCCTTTGGCATTTAATCATGCCAGCCACATGACCACGGAGACGTCTTCGGACAGTGCTGGCTCTTCATCTTTGAAACGGAGATGAGCACTGCCCCCTAGAGTTGGGAACAACTAGCACGTATGTACGAAGGGAACCTTTACCTTTACCTTAACTTATTTAAGCTTATCTAAATATGGGTACCATTGGGTAACGGGGCTATGTTGAATCAGGATAATTGTAGTAAACTGGGTCGGATAAACTGGATAACTTTAGTAAAGTACTTCTGGGTCCCTTTTGATATAATGTTATTGGGAATGCTGTTTCTGTGCCTCTGGGTGCAACCAATAGCTTTAAAAGTGTGCCAATACTGTGGAACATCAATCTAATATATTATGGCAGGAATATCTTGCAGTTAACACAAAGGTGCCTTTTGAAAAAGGCAAGTGGACTTTGTGAAAGTCCAGTTGACTTTTGAAAAAGCACTTTTGAGACAACCATGACCTGGATGACTGAGAATCTCCAGAGACATCTTGCCATTAACATTGCACGCACTTTATGCAGAGGGATACCTCTTCTAACTTTTAAATAAGTAAATGTGGAGCAAATTTCTACCTATTGTATGATTTGCATATTGATTTCTGACTGCATCATTATTCAGCAAAATGCTTCTATAAAGCTTATTATGAGTTATGTTCTAAAAAAAATTGTTCTAATTATTTTTATGTTGAGAAAATGCTATCTTTTACCTCTATTCCCTTTCATAACTGGAGTTTTGCAGTGTTTTCCTCCCCAAATTTCATTTTATGAATTCACCCTATACAGTATGTATTTGCTGTCATGTAGAACCTAGCTAAATTATCTAATGCAGGGGTGTCAAACTCATGGCGTCACGATGACATCACATGATGTATTGAGACTTTTTCCCCCTTCGCTAAACCGGGCATGGGCGTGGCCAGCATGTGATGCCTCCGGCTCTTGGGCCGGCAGTTTGACAGCCCTCCTTTAATGCTACCTCCATGTTTTCTTAAAGAAATTTTCCCTAATTTGATATCCCTCAGCTAGGTTCGGTTGCAGCTCTCAATATTTCCAGCCAGTAATAAACGAGTCTTGACTATTCTTCTAGAACTTTAAGATGTTTTCCTCTTTTGGAGAAAATGCAAATATCTTTCAGACAGTTTTAAGCTGTTTGAGTTAGCCTACTGGCTAAGCTATGGTAGAGTTCCTGGTCCCATAACCTGCATTTCCAATAAAATTCAGTTGATAATGCATTTGCTTTCTGTATATGAAGTAAAGAAAATAAATTGTGTCCTTTTGCAAAAATAATGTACCTTGAATTGGTTAGGAGTGATCTGTAATATTGAATTGTTGAGAATATTGAATTAAATTATGTGGGCTTCAGACTTTGATTTTAATTCTATAACAGCAAGAAAATAAACATAGACTTCTGCTATTTTAGCATGACAATGAACACAGATTTTAAAGCTCTCCCATTTTACTAACACAGCATTGTATTCTGTTATAGGAATTCATAACAAGGAGAAAGGACTACATATGAATAATAAAGAGGGTAGGACATACAGTAATTGACCTACAGGACTGGTGTGTGGTAAACTTTAGAGTCGATCTTTTTGAGAATAAGCAGTGGAAGAGAAAATAATGAAATTGGTCTAAATGTTACAAAGTTCTGAAATAATATATCATTTTTCCCCATTAGGTTCAGAAAGCTGGTACAGTCCTCTAAGTAAATGTTCATGTATCACCATTACCTAGAAACAAAGTGTTGTGGTGATTACTTCTCCATTTGAATATTCCTTTACTAAAGTGATAGTAATGAATTTTATAGATGGGATGTAGGTGTTGTAACAAGCAGGATCTGTTACAATAAGCACATTTTCCTGGAATACTACAACCAGCTATTAAAAATTGTTAATTGATCTTCAATTATTTTAATCGATAAGCAACAACAAGGAATATCATGAAATAATAAAAAAAATCTTGCTCTGTATCACTTAATTCTATAGCATTTCAAAATTAGGTTACTTCAAAGTTCCATTGCATGTTATTTACTCTTGCTCCCACCTACCACCCAAGTAGAAAATAATCCTTTTGGACGGAATGAATATACTGAGCAGATCCATGAAACGTTGGTATATAGTTTTTCACATAAATTCCATACAAGAATCTTACAAATATTGGATGATCTCTTAGATTTCATAATACAACTTTTCACTGAGCTCTTACCCTTTTCTTAATTAATTACTGACGATGCCTTACCTTTCTTTCAATACTGAAAGACAGTTTTGTAATGACCCTTAGGGTGGAAGGACTCAATGCTACTGGTAAAAACTTTTCCCCATGAAGTGGGGCTAAAATGTCCAGTACATGTGCCAGGCACAATTTATACATTCCCCATTTTTTAGAATCTGCACCTGAACTATAATAATAATAATAATAATAATAATAATAATAATAATAATAATAATAATAATAATAATAATAATAATTATTATTATTATTTTGGTTGACCACCTGATCAGTGGGTGCAGCAAAATTTCACAAACTGACTACCTACAACGCCATGACCATGTTGCTAAAATCATTCACTGGAAATTGTGCCAGAAGTTTGGATTTGAGTATAGCACACTGGGAACATCAGGTTGAGAAAGTTTTAGAGAATGAGAAAATCAAGATCTTGTGGGACTTTAGGATTCAGACTGACAGGCACTTGGTCCACAACACACCTGACATAACAATAGTTGAAAAGAAAAAAGTATGGTTCATTGACATTGCAATACCTGGTGATGCACGAATTGAAGATAAGCAGCAAGAAAAAATCACAAAGTACCGGGACTTACAAATTGAAGTTGAGCAACTGTAGAAAAAGAAATTGTGTGTTGTCCCGATTGTAATTGGAGCCCTCGGAGCAATACCCAAAGGGCTACCCCGCTATTTAGAAATTCTAAATTTGCCGGACTTGAACATTTTGACTCTACAAAAAACCATCTTACTCGGAACAGCCTACATCCTCCGACGATACCTAGGTCCTTGTTTAGGACTCGAGCTGCTGAGCTATTAACCAGCCTCAAAGGCTGTGAATCTCACTAAAGATTAACTAATAATAATAATAATAATAATAATAATAATAATAATAATAATAAAAGAGTAAAGTTACGGTGATCATGCAGCCTTTATTATAAAGGGCAGCCCTTTATTTCAAAAAGCTTTTTTATTTAATTAATGAAATTATTTATTTTCTTTGTTTTCCTTCTTGAATTCTGCTTTATCCTTATCAACCTTTTTGCCCCCTTTTCAGATTTGGTCTTCATTTTTCCCCAAAACAATATGGTCAGTGTAAGTGAAGTCTTTGTAGAATACTGTCTCAATATGGGATTTTAGATTTATGATTTTATGTATCTTGGATAGTTTTTTTTTTAAAAAAAACTGAGGCAAATGTTTTTTTTAAATGCTAGAAACCCAGATAAGTGCCTTTAATATAGATTTGTAATATTAAAAAATGTTAATTATTACAATGACTATAATTCAACAGGAGAGGCCAAATGAAATAGCAATTCAACAATAATAAATGTATACTCTATATGGAAGGGGATTGTTTAGACTGTATTATTTCTAATGATTTGGCTTTCAGCTCTAGATAGTCGAAGTAGCAGTATATGTCATTAGGATTGGCTTCCTAATGCCTCCCAACCTATCTCTGAGGGAGAATGTGAAGAAAATGGCTGCTGCTAAACCTAATGTTTCTTGTTACTATGGCAATTGCACCATGGTAAGTCAAAGAATTTTACTATCCTTTTAGTATAGGCATCTTAAGAATACAATGAAATTTGCTTTGAGGACAAAATACTTCATATTAGACAGGTTGTGGAAACCTGGATTATAATACAACCTGGACCTTTGCAAGAAGAATCTTCATTCCTGTACCACCTTATGCCATATCATTCCTGCGATATGGTATTCATGTTAGTTATATATTGGCTTTCCTTTTCCACTGACTGCACAGTACATACCAGATGGTCATTTCTCCATTGTGATATGTAGGAATGTGACTTTGCTATCACTAATTTTGGATTCTGTGCACGTCATCAGTGAACACGGATTTAGCTCTGTTCCTCTGATAAAGAATTCATTTATTCTTTTCTACAAATGCCCATGGAATTATCTTCCAAAGAAAAATAGAAAAAAATTTCAGTTTTTTTTTTAAAACACAAATTCCATGTTACATTTCATTTTTTAAAGGTATCTCTCTGAATCAATAACTTGGTAGTACATGTAGTCCTTGACTTAGGACCACAGTGGAGCCCAAAATTTATGTTGCTAAGCGAGAAATTAGTTAAGTGAGTTTTGACCCATTTTATGATTTTGCTGGCCACATTTGTTAAGTGAATCACTGCAGTTGTTAAATTAGTAACATGGTTGTTGAGTGCATCTGGCTTCCCCATTGACTTTGCTTGTTAGAAGGTTGGAAAAGGTAAACACGTGACCCCGGGACTCTGCAACCGTCAAAACTATGAGTCAATTGTCAAGCATCTGAATATAAATCACGTGACCATGGGGATGCTGCAACGGTTATAAATGTGAAAAATGGTCCTAAATCACTTTTTTCAGTGCCATTGTAACTTCGAATGGTCACTAAATGAACTGTTGTAAGTCGAGGACTTTCTGTACTACAGTCTGATCTCAGTGTTTGCATAGTCATTTTATTATTTATTTATTTAGAGCCACCCATCTTCTGATCAACTTTGGGCAGCTTCCAATCAAAAGTTCAAACAACCTATAAAACCATATTAAAACTATAAAACTTAACCCATTAAAATATTAAAAACAACAAAAACCTGGCAACACGTCAAGCTTCTAATGTGCAGTCATCCAATTTGATCCCAGTGCTTGGGAAAAAGTCAAGTCTTCAAAACTTTATGGAAGGCAAAGAGTAGAGGCCTGCCAAAGTTCAGAAGTCAGGAGCTACCATGGAAAAGGTACACTTCCCAGCTCCCATCAGATGATAATATCTAGGGAAAGGGACTAGGAGCAGGGGTGAAATCCAGCAGGTTCTGACAGGTTCTAGTGAACTGGTAGCAGAAATTTTGAGTAGTTTGGAGAACCGACAAATACCACCTCTGGCTGGCCCCAGAGTTGGGTGGGAATGTAGATTTTGCAGTATCCTTCACCTGCCATCCCCACCAAGCCAAACCCACCAAGCCACACCACGCCCACCAAGCCATGCCCACAGAACCGGTAGTTTAAAAAATTGAATTTCACCACTGACTAGGAGCAGGCCCACCCTGTCAGACCTGGTATAATGGGTAGATGTCTTTAGGAAAAGACAATCTCACAAGTAACTTGGCTCTGTGTCATAGGGCACAATGCCATTCATGAATAAACCAGACAATTATTATTATGAGTCACGGTTGCGCAGTGGTTAGAGTGAAGTACTGCAGGCTACTTTTGCTAACTGCCGGCTGCCTGCAACTTGGCAATTCAAATCTCATCAGATTCAAGATTGACTCAGCCTTCCATCTTTCCGAGGTGGGTAAAATGAGGACTCAGATTGTTGGGGGCAATATGCTGACTCTGTAAACTGCTTAAAGAGGGCTGTAAAGCACTGTAAAGCAGTATATAAATCTAAGTGCTATTGCTATTACAGTATACATTATTTTATTTTACTGTATATATTATTTATAATATAAAAATATATATTATTATTATCATGAGTAATAGCCAGATTTGCAGCTATTGAGGAAAAAGGAGTGTTGGGAGTTGCCAAAACAGGAAAAAATTAGAAGGTTCTTATATAGATGAACAAATGTCTTCTAATCCAAATGAAACACGGATTGTGGAAGAGAATTTGCTGTATCAAGAAGCAGATGCATGAGGCAGATCTTTATTTCCCTTAATGTTCCTTTTAAGCAAAAGTTAATTTGAAACTACACTGTAATTTTGGATAAGTAAATGATCAGGGGATCTCAGATAATCTCTTTATTATGTGGATGCAGAAATGGAATAAATTAACTTTGTACTGATTCTGTGCATCTGCATCTTGCCTGAAGCAGTTGTACAATTGGAAAAGTATATGAATATGTGGAATGTGTGTGTGTGTGTGTGTGTGTGTGTGTGTGTGTGTGCATTTATCCATATATGTATATTATATATTGAAAATGTAACATTTCTTAATATTCCTATAGAATTCTGAGCTTGTTTACTAAGGAATTAGCTTTCCACCTCCTCAAATTTTGTGTAGTTCACAAATTTTACAAACTTCTCTTATCTCATCTAAGTCATTTATGAAGATGCCCAAGACAGAACCCTGCAGTTCCCCACTGCATACCTCTTTCCAAGTAGACAGACCCATTAACAATACATTTGCTATGTTTAATCAGTCAATTGCAAAACCATTTCCTAGTGGGACCATCCAACTCACATTGGTCCAGTTTATCAAAAAAGAACTTATGGTCTACTTAATCAAATGTCTTACTGAATTTTAATCGTATTATGTTTATAGCATTTCCTTGGTATACTGATCTAGTCAAAGCTGTATGAGTTGTTTGGTGCAATCTCTTTTTAACACGACCACATTGGCTTTTAATAAGAACCCTGTTTCTCAGTGAACATAAGCCTATTGCTTGATTCTCTTTTCTAGATTTTTCCATGTACTGATGTCAACTTGATTGGTCTGTAGTTTCCTGGATCTACTTTTTACCTCTCTTCAAATACTGAAATAATATTAGTATTTGTCCTTACTCCAGGATTTCTTGTCAATGGTTCCAAGATGACTTTAATGCCCTGGTCCAAGAGACTTGAATTCATTCAAAGCAACTAAATGTCCTCTCATAAATTATTTACCTATTTTGATCAGTATTTCTCTTCTTTGACAAAGAAGAGAAATGGGCCACTTTTTTTTTCAAGGTAGGGTTTTTTAAAACATATAACTTTATTGATTGTCAAAAAAGTACAAAGTTAAAAGGTAAGATAAGATTTGAAAATAGAAAAAGGTCAAAGAAGTATGTAGTCATTCTTAACAATAATGCAATTTCACTTCCCTTTTTGTTTGATCTCATCTTGAACAAATTTTATCCTTCTTGTACTGTATTTTTCCTCATATTCTGCATATTGATGCATAGGCATTTGAATCCTTTAGTACTTCCCTTCTTAAGAATCCCTACTGCATCTCTGTTGTATATTTGGATACTTTCTTTCTCATTTTCTTTCTTACCCCTTCTTTCTTGGTAGACAATTGTGCATTCTTGGTTGGGTTACAGTAATAAATTTCTTATGTTAGATCATTATTATTAGTAATATGTAATACATTTGATTAGCTCTGAAGTTCAATAATATGGTCAATATTATGCTAACAGACATTACTCTGTGGTCAGCCTCCTAAGGGATCTTGTGTCATTTGCAGTGCAGATTCTGCAATAAAGAGACATACGGTAACTCTTGTATTAATTCTTCATGAATGTTGGACCACATACGTTTGCAGCATATGCAGTGGTCTGTCTTAGTGAACAGATAACACCTGGAAGAAAAGTTTGGAATGTAATAATAATAATAATAATAATAATAATAATAATAATAATAATAATAATAATTAAATGTAAAGCTACTGGAACCCATCTGTACTATAATAACACTTCTTCTTGCAGGTATCCATATAGGGATGACGACTAGCAAACTCAACTTGTTGTTATTGAAATCATATTGGGGCTCTAGTTTCCCTTATGCTTCCAACATATTACTATTAGGACATTGCTTTCCAGCAGGTGCTGGAAGCTCATAATATATGCACTTCATGAGCAGAAGAGATTTAAGCTAGTGTGTTTCAGTATAGATAAATGCAGTATTTTGCAAAATAACTGTCTATTGTACCAAATGCAGCACTGAGACTGAGAATGATTGAATTCTGCAAACTTGAGGACAAAGCAATTTATGTTCTAATCACAGCTTAGTAGGACAAATCCCCAGAGGTATAGATTGTAGTATGCTGAAGTCTAGTTAAGAACCATTATATTAGATGATAGTTGGAAACAAAATAATTGTAGTTTGATACAGTATAAGAGAGTATAGAGGTAGTCTTTGCCTTATGACCATTTATTCAGAGACCATTAAAAAAAAAGGATGTATGACCCATGCTCAAACTCTCAGCTATTATACCATCATCCTGGTCATATGATAAAGATTTGGGCACTTCTCAGCCTGTCTGAATTTACATTGAAGGAATTCTGCAAATCCCCCACCCCTAACTCCTGCTGGTCTATGTTCTTTTGGACCTCCTGCACAATGGCATTAATTGGCAGCAACATAAGGGCTGAAGTTGAGTCCCTAGTCCTTCAGCAGTCTCAGCCAGTGACCATTGCTCCCAACACCACTGCTACTACTGAGAAATGCTGCCTCAAGTCATACAACTTCACCAGCCACCCCAGCATCATTGCACAAAGTCCCAGCTGCTGATATTTTCCAGGTCTTGCAAGAATGGGACATCTGCCAGTCTCCAACTAATGTAGACTGCTGTAGGCCCAGCATCTACTTCAGCTGCAGCCAGCAAGTATGCTGTGCAAGGTGGCCAAAAGGGCATACATCAGATGGAAGATAGGTGGGTTGAGGGAGTTGCAATGTTCCTGCAGTTGTTAGGGATGCTGGTTCGGTTGGGTGGCTGACTTTTCCTAGGTTGGAACAGGTTTGAGCTAGGCTCAGTGGGCTGCAGCAGTTGATGCTTCCAGGGGCAGCTATGGCTTTGTACCACACTACAGTACCACCCCAATTCAAGTGTGATCTGTGCAGGCCTCCCCACCCATCCTATGGCACTTCTTCATACTTGTTACCTGGGACTCCCTCTGCTTAAGGACTGCAATTCTTGGGTCAACAGTGGGAACCTGGATTGATGTCTTCCTTATCACAACAAGACTAGTTCACCTGCTGTCCAATTCTGAGTGGATGCAGGTGATTAACCCTCCAAATGCTGAATAAATTCTTTCCAATAATTTACAAGTCCTGGTTCAGATCCAGCGAATAAATCTGAGGAAAACTGAATAAACTTTCTGAGCACCTATCCCCAGATTCAATAAACTTTTTTTCATTGCTCTTACTGCCATTTTTACTTGTTTTGCAGCAGTGTTATTCTTTACTTCTTCTGTCACTTAATGTCCTATAACTTTTTAATATACTAAGGAAACTTGTTGAAATTCCCTAGCACTAAATACACTCTTTTTTAAAAAAACTTAAAGTTGATGGTACCTCCTGGCACTATCTGCTCAAGATGTCTGCTAATTGAAAAGTAAACTAAACATGCTAAATATATGATAGGCTTTTTTGAAATGTTTATGTCAGTCAAATAACTTTTGACTGAGAACTAATACTGTAAGACTTTTTCATCCATCTATAGTTGATAAAATATGGAAACTCAAAAACTTGTTTTCCCAGATAATTGATTAAAAGGCCCTTTGATTGCTCAGATGTAGCTTAAAAGCAAAATGAATTAAAGGCAGAAATATGCAGTAAAAGAATTGAAATGGAAACAGGCTGGTCACATAGCAAGAAGAACTGATGGCAGGTGGACCAAGGCAGTCATAGAATCGATCCCATTTGATAAAAAGCATCCACAAAAGAGACCTAAAACAAGATGGATCAACAGCATCAGCAAAAATTGCTGGCCCAATTGGCAAAAAGAAAGCTCAGGACTGTATTGGTTGGAAGCATGCAGAAGAGGCCTTCATCCTGCAGTAGATAGACAATGGCTAAAATGATGATGATGATGATGATTATAGAGATATGGTAATATATATATAGATGCATACAGAGATTTCTATTATTAATCAAGTGACTGCTAGCTTCTCCTGTCAAATAATCAAGAGAACACTTGAGAGTCAAGCCCTAGAAGGCATTCCAAGGAAATGAGTAACCACAGGACCGATAAATTTCCGGATGGGTAAACCACAAGCCAATACTGAATTTCAATACTGAAATGAGAGGTAAGGGAAAAGTGACTGTTCAACTAGAAATATGAACACTTGATGAACATAATGGATCTTTTCATTGAATATACCGTATCTTTTTTTTTTTTTTGGATGGAAAGTCATCTAAATGCCATTTTTCAGGCAATATGGTATTTTGTTCTCTTGCAAACTGAATTTCACAAAAGTAGGTCAAAACAATGGCAAGGTGAAGATGGCGACATTGGCGAGCATGTTTGTAGCTAAAGTCTATGGGATACAGCATAAAAATTTATTATTCCTTTTATTGCAAGAAGCTAGGTATTGTTAGTAAGAATTTGAAAGTTGATAACTTATTGTCGTTTTTTGCAAGTTCCTATTGGACTGTACCACATTTTGCAGAAGAATGAGACAGAGAGAGTGCTCTCTGTTACTTGGTTCTTTTAGGGCTAAAAATATATTGTACAAATTCAAAGTGTATGTAGCCAAGAACATGTTTTCCTTCTATAATTACACAGTGTTTAAAGTTCTAAATGGATCTATTTGCCAATATGTCTGTTTCTAATTTACATGACCTCTTGTGAACCAGAACATTTCTGAGATTGTCTCACTAAAAAGATTCTATACTAATGAATCTGTCCCTTTGTATGACTATGAGATTAAATGTTTAATCCTATCCTCCAATAACATGTTTTTTTTTATTGCAAAAGTTTTACAATTACATTTTCACCCCTTTTTCCCCCCCTCAACCCACCCCAAACTTCCCAACCTCCCTAACCCACCCTAACCCTCCCCTCCCCCCAGACTTCCACACAGTATACTCATGTCAAGTAAAAGGAAAAACCCTCCTTTGTATATAAAACTTGAACCCCTCCCTCCCCCTTATAAATTTTCATCTTCATTACCTTAACCTATTTCTATCTTAATATAACATTTTCAAATAAATTTTCATCCTGATTACCTTAAAAATATTTCTATCTTAATATAACATTTTCAAATAAATTTTCATCCTCATTACCTTAAAATATTTCTATCTTAATATAACATTTTCAAATAAAAGCTATTTGATACTTCCTAGTTTGATATTTGTTCTGAACATAATCTATCCACTTCTTCCATTCCCATTCATAAGTCTCTTGAGAACAATCTTTTAGATATGCTGAAATCTTCGCCATCTCTGCAAAACTGGCCATCTTCAAAGTCCATTCCTCAATCGTAGGCAGCGCTTCATTTTTCCAGTATTTACCTATCAACAATCTTGCTGCTGTTATCATATACAATATCAATTTTGTTTCACCCAATGTAAAACCCTTAACTATACCCAATAAAAACAATTGTGGAGAAAATTGAATTTTTTTCTTCAAAACAGTCTGCATGACCCACCAAATTTTTATCCAAAAAGCCTTAACTTTCTTACAGGTCCACCAAACATGATAATATGTAGCGTCTAGACAATCACATCTCCAACATTTAGGCTGCACATTAGGGTACATACACGACAATTTTTTGGGGTCTAGATGCCATCTGTAAAACATTTTGTAAAAATTTTCCCTCAGATTCTGCGACTGTGAAAATTTAACATTCTGAACCCAAATTTTTTCCCATGTTTCCAACATCACTGGTTCCTCAAAATTTTGTGCCCACTTAATCATACAATCTTTAACTAGTTCAGTTTCTGAATCCCTTTCTAACAAGACATTATAAAGTCTTTTAATATGCATTGGACCTTTCTCTATGAGATTAAATGTTTAATCCTATCCTCCAATAACATGTTATTCCACATTTATTTTCTTCAATCTACAATTTTCTACAATACAAGCCAGTTTGGTGTAATGCTTCAGGCACCAGGCTAGAAACCAGGACACTGTGAGGTCTAGTCCCACCATCGGCATTAAAGTTGCCTGGATGATTTTGGGCCAGTCACACTTTCTCAGCCCAACTCACATCACAGGTTGTTTTGGAGGAAAATAGGAGGAGGAAGGAGTATTAGACATATCTGCCACCTTGAGGTTTTTATAAAGAAAAAAATAAAGATGGGATGTAAATTAAATAAATAACCCAGGTAGCTTCCTATACATTTTTTTTTCTGCCATGAGTTGTTTAGGCTTTGGTCTGTTTTTGATCCAACCATTTTTTAATGCTGTCCTTGCTTCTAGCCACTTTTTTATTTCTTTTTAAGTGTTCAAAAGTGCATATACCATCTCAGAATTATTATATTGGCTCTCATGGTACTTAGACATGCCTGGAATTTGGAAACCTGGGATAAATCCTGTGGTTTTTCTAAGTAATTCATCTATGCAGCATTTGCAATTTATACAATGGCTGTTTTATTGCATGGGTAACATTTCCCTGCCTTGATTAGCAATCTAGCATAGCCTAAATTTGAATCCCTATAGGTGTAAAAGGAAAGAATATGATATCCATAATTAAATCTCAAATGCATACAGGAGCTATGTTATTGAAAGATAGCACTTCTAAAAATGTCAGAGGTTGCCATGAGCCAAGAGGTCATTTCTCTAGCTTCATTTATTCATAGTTTTTTCTTAGCTGTACATAGCTTGAGGAGATATCAGATTTCTCTATCAAAAATATCCAGTTTCTGGTAAACCTGTGCTATCCTTGGTCTATCTATTGCCATCCTTTTTCCTGAAATTCTTCTAACTTCTTTTGATAATTCAAAGAGATTATACCCATCTTACACTCTATCTTAGAAATACTGGAAAGTCTCTGTGGCAGATGTTAAACTATAAATTGGCTTCATCTGGGAGAAAGTGGTTTCCTAGATTTCTTGGCCCCAAACAATTTCAGGACATTAGAAGATGGCTTTCTTCCTAAGGAATTCACAGTCTGCTTTTTCTTTTTCTTTTTTCTTTTGAAAAAAGGAAATAATGGGAAATAAGGGAAGGATAAACAGTGAAGAAAAGAATGCTGGTGCTTATATCAAAAGCCTCATGAGCAAATGTGGGTTTTGAGAACACCTGTTCTAGAGGACATGCATGCTTTGGGGTCACCTTCAATGAAAATTGGTCTAAACAGCTATAAATTAAAAAGATTCTTAAAATGAATGGCAACTTCAAGCATGAGATAAGCAATCCCTGTTAAGTTTGTTAGAAAGGTCAAATAATAGATAGGGCAATGGTCATAAATTCAGCTTCTATAAGACATTTTCATATTTAATTTAAAACTCTGTCCTAGTTGCAAATTCTTTAATTAAAATGACCATTTACATTTACCTGCTATTCTCCTTAGGTGTGAATGTGGATTTCAACATTAAGTTTTATAAGTTTGAGGTGTATCTGAATTTTTGATGAAGCTTACCCTGTTTCCCCCAAAATAAGACATCCCCTGATAATAAGCCCAATCGGGCTTTTGAGCGCATGGCAATAAGGCCAAGTGCTTATTTCAGGGTTCAAAAGAAATATAAGACTTATATAAGTCTTATTTTTGGGAAAACATGGTAGTTCTTTGTATCACTTCCCCCCTGCCCCACCTCCCATGAACCACAGCTGACTATTTTTGGTAGGTTATAACAAGTCTACTTTTTCACCATAAAAAGATATATAAAAAAAGATATGCTTAACCACTAGAAACATAGTGGGGCAAATGTTATCTCTTCCACCTACTGGCCTTTGTAACAACTGGTTGTAACTTGCTTTGTCAGAAGAAAAAGGAAATTTCTGCAAGAAAACACACTCACACACACACACACATAAAAAAGAAGAAGAAAAGAAAAAGAAATAAGCAACATCCCCAAACATTTCACACTGCTGTTGCAAAGTAGATAGTAGAGTACAGTTTTACTGAAAAGCCCAAAATCAAAGTTGCAGACTAACGAGTGTAATTCTACAATATTTCCTAGGAAATAAAGCCCACAGTTTCTTCTAGACTTATTTCAAGGTGCAGACAACTGCCTTGGTTGCCTCAGAATCACTTACGGACTTCTTCTATTGAACTACTGGCTGTCAAGGAAGGAGTGGCGGCCTTGGCTGCCTCTTGCTGCCTCCTCCCAGCCTTTTTCTTCTTTCTGTTAATTCCCTTTTGAAGGGTTGATATTTTATTCAGCAGCTCCTGCTGGGCTTGAATCTGTGACAGAAGTTTCTCAAAAAACTCTCAGTAGACAAAATGATAACAGCTGCTCTTTGAAACTCTTGGAGCCATAGCCTGCGAGGTGGTGGTGAGGAGAAAGGGCTGCGAAAGGCACTGTTTGTTAAGAATAATGAGGCAACAAAAGTGACAAAGGTTTTTATTACAAATAATAGGCAGGAAGCTTCAAACAACAACAGTGTGTCATTAAAAAAAAGCAACAAAGTTAAATAAATGTCTAATTAACAGCTCCAGGAAGGCTGCATGTTTTATTCTACAGCTTTGAAAGGGACAGTCAGTATGTATACAAGAAATGGATTATGAGTTTGCTGAAATTTGGCCTTGTTCCTTCCCCTGAAAAAACAGGGGAAGGAAGAACTTCATGAAGCAATGTAAGAATGTACTGTAAGATAAACTGTAGGTGCCTGCTATCTATAGTTGTAGATCAGTGGTGGGTTGGTCCTGGTTCGGTCCGGTTCTATAGAACCGGTAGTAAAACTGGCGGTAGGCTCTGCCCAGCCGCCATGACGTCATAATGGGTGATCTGCGCATGTGCAGAAGCTTCCCGTTTTGAACTGGTAGTAAAGGTAAGTAGAACCCACCCCTGTTGTAGGTGTTTTTTGTGATAATAAAGGTTTAAAGAGTACACATGCATTTTTTCCCCCAAACATACACATTCTTCATGTTGTTTATATAAAGCTATGATACATGTTGGTGTGTTTTCAGCTGAGACATGAAGGAGGAACTAGAACCTGTTTGAATTCCCTCTCTGGGAAAGGAATCAGCAGGCAAGGTTGCATATTTTGGATACATATTAAATTGTCCTTCCCACTGTTCTTGTCTGAATTAATAGTTTTGGCAAAAGAAAGCAAAGAAATAGTAATAGTTGCTTTCTGTGAAATCCCAAAACAACCAGAATATGACTTGAACAACATTGGCAATGATAAAATTACCATCATTTGCAAAAAGCAGCTTTTCTGGGAAGAGCTGCATCCTGCAATGATACCTTTTACACCTTCAAACAATATCTTCCTCTCCCAGGTCCTTGATAAGGATAGGTGGATAAAAACATTATTATTTCCAAGTATAACAAATGCCAAGATTAAGGAAGGCATTTAATTTTTGGATCACAGATCAGATACATCAACAATAACAAGCAGTTTGAGGATCTGTTAGCTGAGCCAGAGGAAATCATCTGGAAGACATTCAAGAATGTCATTGAGAATTTTTCTTGGCAAGTACAGAGCACCAACCTACATTCATCTGATTGACAAACTTCTTACAGAACCCAAGACTATGAAGTAACATGTAACTGAAGATTCATTTTCTGCATTCACACTTGGACTCCCCCCCCCCCCCGCCAAAAAAAAAAAAAAGTGAACATGGCAAAAGGTTTAAGCAAAACATTGCCACAATGGAAAAACAATTTCAGGGCAATTCAAATCCACTAGTGCATTTGGCCCTGTTGAACTCATGTAGTGTGTTGAAAACATGCAATTAAATACATTATAGTCATAAAAAGTTAATTTTATATTTCTCAAGATTCCTACATGATATAGTAATTCTAAAATTATTATCCAGACTAGAGCTGGAAGGGACCTGGGAGGTTCTAGTCCAGCCCCCTGCTCAATAGAAGATCCTATACCATTTCAGACAAATGACTGTCCAGTTGCTTCTTAAAAACCTCCAGTGATGAAGCACCCACAAATTCTGAAGGCAAGCTCTTCCATTGGTTAATTGTCCTCACTGTTAGGAAGTTTCTCCTCAATTCCAGGTTGCTCCTGATTAGTTTCCATCCATTGTTTCTGCTTTCTGGTACTTTGGAAAATAAATTGACCCCCTCCTCTTTGTGGCAGCATCTCAAATACTGGAATACTGCTATCATTTCCCCCCTAGTCCTTCTTTTCTCTAGACTAGCCAAACCCAAATCCTGCAACCATTCTTCATATGTTTTAGTCTCCAGGCCTTTAATCATCTTAGTTGTTCTTCTTTGCATTTTTTCCATAATTTCAATATCTTTTTTGTAATGTGATGCCAAAACTGGATGCAGTATTCCAGGTGTGGTCTTACTAAGGCTTTATAAAGTGGTACTACCGGGCTTCCCCAAAAATAAGATCCTGTCTTATATATATATATATATTTTTGAACCCTGAAATAAGCACTTGGCCTTATTGACGTGCTCAAAAGCCTGATTGGGCTTATTATCAGGGGATGTTTTATTTTGGGGGAAACAGGGTAATATTTCATATGATTTTGATTCTATGCTTCTGTTCATACAAGCAAGGATTATATTACCTTTTTTGACTGCTGCTGCACTTAAACTCATGTTTAAGTGATATGATACAATGATTCTGTATTTGTGTTCAGTTTGAAGGGATCTATCATAATAAACATAAATGTTTTTCAGGAAGCCAAAAATTGTTGTCCAGTCTTTTTTGCCTTGAATGAAAATGAATCAATTCACTATATCCATATTTAATGTTATAAATATTTGATTGTTTATCAAGTGAACATGAGACAACCCCGACTCCAATACATTATTTGGTGACCAACGGTAGTTCATATTTTCCCCAACTATAGTGGACATGTATTATTCTCCATTCCTACTTCCCTTAAACTGACATGTGGATTTGGTGCTATGCATGTTCATTCAGAAAAAAAAAATCCTATTCTTTAGATTTGGTTTCAGTGTGGTCACTGCACATGTATCTGATATTCACACAGTTCCTGAAAACCTAGAAATGTGGACCATACACAATTTCTAATATGACAAAAATATGAACGTCAACTACAGAAGAAAGACTTCAGGAAAGCCTTGGATGCATATGAACACATCTATAATTTCAGCAATTGATTAAAGAAAGTGAAAAAAAGCTACTCATAGATAGCTTTGAAATTGTTGAACTTTTTTATTAGAAATAACTCAGTATAAGATACAAGGGATCTTTTACTGTTAGAATTATATTTAGCTATTTGGGAGTGCTTTCCCCATTGTTGATCACTATCCTTACCTTAATGTCTTAGTCACTGATTTCCCTTTATGACAATGGGTGGCCAACACTAATAGGTTTTACCTGTCTCAAGTGAAGAAAGTTAGCACCCACCCTCTTAGAAGAATGAAATCTTTTAGAAAATATTAAAAGGCAGAATATTATATTTCCCTGGATGAGAAATTGAGAAACATGCTCTACTGAGCCCCAGCTCCCTGCCCCCAGCAGATATTTTGGTGCCAGTTTATCTACAAGACAAAAGACTGGGCCATCTTATCTACAAAACAAAATACCTTCACCCTCAGGACATAATAGGATTAGTGCTCTATCCATCTAGCAGCAGAGTTTACCACATGGCATCTGGGGATATTACATCACCCAGCACAGTTAACCAGATTTATCTCAGACAAACTGCTAGATTTTGCATATGACCCTTACAGCAACCAATAGAATACCAGCCTTTGCCACAGGAAGAGGAAGCTCAAGTTCAAAGCCCAAGACAGGGTATAAATAACACTCACTCTCCACTTCATGTGTTCAATTGCACCAGGATCATCTGGTTAGTGGTTCTGCTCCATTAAACCAGCTTTCCAAGCAGCCTCCATGTTTCCAGTATCTTTCTCCTCACTTGGAACTGAACCCAGATGGACATTTCTTCCAACATAAAGCTGTGTTTAAATGATGTCAGAATAAAGGAAAAAATACTATGTTAATCTGGTATAGCTAGTAATGAATTAAGACTGGGTCACTCATGAGTTGGGCATGAAATGAAATAAAAACAATGAAATATTGCAGACCAAAAAATTATTTCCAGGCTTTTTGTGTGTGCGTCAAAGGGACCAAATATGAGTGTAATTATGAAAATTTTCATAGTGCTATTAATACATAACAGTATAATGTGATTTTGCACTGAAAACAAAACTGAAGCCTGTGTTATGTTTTCTGGTGGTCTCAGTGTCAAATATTGGACACTATTTAGGCCTACAGAATAATGTATCAGAAAAAATAGCTTGGGATAATATATATCTAGGGGTGCCATGATAGCAGTGTCCCAATATCTCAGGGGCTGCCATAAAAAAGCGGGAGTCAACCTATTATCCAAAGCACCTGAGGGCAAGAACCAATGGGTGGAAACTAATCAAGGAGAGATGCAACCTAGAACTAACCTAGAACTAAGAAGAAATTTCTTGACAGTTAGAACAATTAATCAGTGGAACAACTTGCCTCCAGAAGTTGTAAATGCAACACTGGAAGTTTTTAAGAAAAGATTGGAAAACAATTTTCTGAAGTGGTATAGGGTTTCCTGCCAAAGCAGAGGGTTGGACTAGAAGACCTCCAAGGTTCCTTCCAACTCTGTTATTCTATTTCTATTTAAATTATTTCAGGTATGAGCTCAAAATCAAAGCATGAAGCATGATAGGAAAAACTGTCTGGATAAATAAATGTTCATCACAACAAAAATATCATGGATATTTCCTTTAAATGACAGTCAGTCAAAGCCACACAATCTTTTTTTTTTAATAAAAAAAAAAAGCTTGCCTTTTGTGTAGGTGATAATCTTCCAAATGGGTCAGTCATTATATTGGAAGACAGAACAATATAATAGAATGGAATTATTTTGTGAGTGCAAACAGGACAGAAAATCAGCAACCTTTGTATTTTTTCTATTTCCACTAGGGAAATTATATTTCAGTTAATTTGAAAAATGGAGCTAAAGCAAGTAATGACTCATTTTGAAATATTTGTATATAGTGGTGATGGGATAAGGAAATAAGGGAACTCACATTTTTATCTATTTTTCCCCCATTGTTAGAGTTCATTGATTCAAATAGATATAATTTTAAGATTTGGACAATAGCACTGCAGTTTGATCAATTTTCACATTATTCAATAAAAATGAGACATTCTCTAAGTTTTGCCTTATATTAAGATAAAAGAAAATGATATTGTATAGCTCCCACATGTTGGTATTTGCCCATCATACTTCTTCTGTATTTATATCCATAACCCTATATATAACACATATATATTAACACATGTGCAAACACACAGAGACCTATCTCTCTACCTATTTCCTGCTAATTAGAGAAAATGCAAATATCCCCAAGGCTGTGGATATTCTCACTCTCTTAAGAATGGATTCAGCCGGTTGCATTATTGAATGAACAGGCAGAAAAGCACCCATTAGAAGTATTTTTTGTTAGTGTTCTGCTTAGAAACCAACCCAAAATTGTCTGCAGACTTATCTGTACTGTTTTGAAACAATATTAAAATTAGATATTACAGCCAAAAATTCTAAAGGACTTCAAGTTTCAGAAACTGAGATGTCTACATCATCAAATTCTTTCTTATTCCCTATCAATATTGAAATAACATTTTTGTTATATATGCACATTTATCATTTTTTCCCAATATGACATTCCCAGATATGTGTGACTTTAGAGTCCATCATTCCAGGAGAAATATTGACTATGTTGGCTGGTGATGGGAATTAGAATTCAGTGTCTCTGGAGTGCATCAGTTTTGTGAATGCTATCTGAGATGTGAAGACAATCTTTAAATTGATAAATGTAAAAATCAATTGCTTTGCATTAACACTTGTATTAGCCCGTGCAGTAGAACAAATGCCTAAGTCAGCATTGTTTGCTGCTGCTTGTTCTTTCTACTTAATCATATTGTGAAACATTGATGAGCAGTGGTAAGGAAATGCACTGCAGAATAATACCACTACACAAAACAAGACAGAATATCTGTAAAGATCCATCAACTTTGGAAAGAAAGAAATGACAACATTTTCCCCACCTTTGTCACAAGCATTAGAAAACTTTCCAGATTATAGCACCAATGTCACCCCATTGAGGAAAATGTAGTTCAACAGTCCACAAAATAATCCTGTCAGTAAAAAATGAAGCAAACAAGAAAAAGGGGGAATCTCCAGATCTTGCAGTGTACAAAGTACCCCTTTCTCAAAAGAGTTCTGGGCTAACTTGCATAGTGATGAGATGTTGCACAGCGTTATCTGTACACAGGGCATTATTCCAGCTTTGAACCAATGAAGGAGAACAGGAATTGGATATTGAGATCACAGAGGGGAACAGCATGAAGTGCCATTTACCTGCTGGGAACGGGTATTGAGGATACCAGGGTTGGACTCAGAAGATTCTAAAGCAGTGATCTGAAACTACTGCATGTCACCTTAACCTGGCAGGCATAGTCAAAGAAAATGATGGAAAATTAAATAGACCAAATAAATAGACACTGATATGCACATAAGGGGCCACAGGCCACATTCCATTTTTTTACTTAGTAGTAACAGGCTGTTAGGTGTCTGTGATTTGTTTGCTTACTAATTTCAGTGACTAGATCTTGCGTGCATCAGGAAGAGATTGACAGCCAACTGACCTGTATATTAAGGGATGAGTTTTGTGCCATATCAATCGGACGCTAATTAAAGAGTCTTTGATGAGAAATATATACTTGTTTTATGTGATTCTTGCTAATCTGGAAGTAGAATTTAAACCTCTTTAATGGTTTCAGATGGAAGGGGCTAAAAAAATAAATATGGCAGTCATAAACCTTGCTCTTTTGAATGTATTTTATTTAAAAACACCTGAAGCTCTGAGGAATCCTAGAGGGAATGTGAACAAACTCTGTCTATTTGAACAAGCTTTTCTTGTCCGGAAAGGTCTGATATTATTTAAATAAGCCTTTTAATGCTAGCTCTGTCTCCAGGCGCTAGATCAGAGTGTGTGATGGCTCCTTTCTATGATGTTTTTGGGTCTTTTGACTTGTTTGTTTTTTTCTCAACTTTCTCATTTGATGATCTCTTTCCCCTGTTCTGATTTCTGCTTTTTATTGTTGGATTCTGTTAAACTGTTCAAAGTCATAATAGATTAGATGGGCCTATCAAAATCAAAAAAAAAAACCAAAAAAAAAAAAAAAAACCCCGTAAGATTAAAAAAAAATACTGCAGAATATAGTCTAATATTATTTTGTATTTTTGGGCTGCAATGAGATGTAATTACTTAGAAATAAGCAACAAAAGGCAAAAAGGATAAGTTGTTCATTTGATGCTGCTTTTTAAGAGTGATTGCTTTTATGTGGTTCATTAAACAGAGAAACCAGCAAAACCTATCTGCCCTGTCTGTAATAGTTGGAATATGTATTGCTCAGTACAAAATAGAAATCAATAAGTAGAGGAATTCTGTTATAAGGATCAATTAGAGCCGTGTCTCACTTTTTAATCATTTGTAAAACAGAGGATTGTTGTAGTACAGGAAGAGAAGGGGAGAAAAACTCCACATCTGTCTCCCAAGGACATCCAACCAAATCTGCTTAGCCTCCTAATGTAAGCCTGAATAAGTTCTAATTAACTCACCCACAAGCCGTGACATTCTTTAATGTAACTAGGGAGTGCATAAATAGATAGATAAAAATTCATTCCTACTTATACCAAAATATCAAACAAGCATACTTTCTAATCACCCTCATTGGATAGTAAGCAATCAATATGTCAATATTCCTTTCTCTGTGTGTGCATGTGTGAAACAATTTTGATGTCTGAAGCAAATATTGCCAATAAGCAGTACAATAATGAGAGATTTTCAATATGTGGTGTCTCTATAAGAGATAAGATCATATAAATCATTGTCAACAATTTCCTAAAGTTAGATCCTGTATACAGTATAAAAATGTTTTATAAAAACTTGGGGAAATTCTTTTAAAACAACTCTACTTCTTCAATGGTTATTCTGTAGATAAGGTCTAATAAATGAATCAAGCACTTTGCTGTATTTGTTGACAGTCAATATTTCTTTCAATTTCAAGAGAACATTAAGAATCTGTTCTTGACTACCTGCTTGTTGAAAAAAGGGGAAAAAAACCCTTGGTCTGAATTGTCTGAAAAAATATGCTTTATACCAAATCAATAAACACAAGAAAAAGATCTTGCTCTAAATTAATTTAATCAAAATTAATTAACAATTTTCAGCCCTGCACTATTATAGAGTCAATTATCTCTGTTCATACAAAGAGCTAGAATAATATATTATGGCATGCTGTTAAAAAAGGAAAACAAATCAACCTTGTCCAGCATTAATAAACAATATGATAGTACATTTTCTTCTATTTCTTCTTTACTATGGCCTTTAAAGGACAAATTGGTTTTCATTGGATAAAGATTAAATAACTTAATTCTTAAAATCTATTATCATTGCATAAGTTATAAGAAAATCACCTCCAGATCGAGAATTCATTCTGAAATTTATCATGCTCTGAATCTAGATTTTTAATAGATCTTTTTGAAAAAAAATTCAGTGATTGGAGAAAATAGCAGGGATATGATAATGTATTTTTGTTATCCATAAGTCTCTTTTTATTTTAATTGTTTATAACCTTAGTTGAGCCTTAATCTGCTTTCCACACTTGTTTATCATTAAGATGACATCTTGTTGTGAATTACTTTCTAATAGTGTGGTTAGTTGAAAATGGATTAAGAAGTTGGAGTGAAGGTAAGGAAGATTTAGGAAATAGGAACTGGTTAAAGGAGAATACAGTAAACTGCTTTAGATGGTGGTGTTTGAGATTATGGTGTGAAGGAGACAGAAAAAATATCTGACCAATGGCAGACTCTTCTTATGCAGTATCATTAGAATTTGGAAGAGTCTGGGGCCAGGCTGAACTGATTCCTGGGTGTAAAATCAGTATCAGAGGATCAAACCAAGTGAAGTTGTGTAAATAGCATTGTACAGTGGAATTCTGGATAAGATAGTGGCTTCAGCACAGAAGATATTGGCTTGAACCAGAGCTAGAAGACAACTCAAGGTAGAGATTTGCTGAGGGCTGAACCTCTATTGAATTTAGGAAGCCCCACATGTGGACATGATTGTGTGAAAGCTGAGAATGTGTTGATTGAATGTTTAATCTCAGAAAAGGCATTTGATTCCATGTGCTATGAGGGAAAAAGTGTTCCAAATAGACTGATTGAAACAGAGGCTGGGAATTCCTATTATAGTTTTTGAGACTATTACTCCAAACTAACATTAAAGGTATCTCACTGAAGCATTATTCTTGCTTCCTTGCCAGCTACATGGGCCTTGACATAGGGGCACTGTGGAAAGTAGTACATTATTTTTTTCACAACCAGGACTACAATGACAGAACTTGGACTGAACTTAGAAAGGTATAGTGGTATTGGTAGTAGGCTTGTCCTTCAAAAACACAGGATAAGATGGGAGATAAAGGTGGCACATTCTGTGCCCAGATGGTCCAGGCAAGGAAGGAAAGGGGTGTCCAATATTGGACTAATGGAAAAATTCTGATGATTGAGCTGCAACCTGTGAGGTTGGGATAAGGGCACCAATCATAAATCATTTACAGTTCTCAGTCTCACTAAGTAGAACAAACCAGAAAATCAACTTCTCCTCAGGGAGAAGGGCGGTATATAAATGTAAAATTTAAAATATTATTATTATTGTTAATATTAATATTAACTCCCTGGGAAGACTAGAATTACTTATATTTCGACTCCTTAGAATAACAGAACAGCAGACTCATATCTCCCTTCTGATATATTCCAGCGAATCAAGAGTGTATCTGTCTGGGCTGTTTCCAAATACAATCTCAAGGTTAAAAAAAGGTCTCATTCCCCTTTGCTTAGGCAATGTTTTTTCTATATTTTGTCAAGGTTATATTCTGTACTCTGTATTGCTCTGTTCAATGCTGTGAATGCCTGTTGGTCTAACTTCTAGGTATTCGACAGGGTGACTTGACATCTCCCATTTGTAGTGAGAGAATGAAAAGTGGAATGGAAGCAGGGGTGGGCTGCTCAGGGTTTGCAGGAGTTCGGAAGAACCTCTAGCTAAGATTCTGTGCAATTTGGAGAACTCCCAAATCCCACTCCTAACTGGCCCCGCCCAGCCTCTCCCAGGAATCCCCATGCAGCCTGTTTTGGAATCAAGTAAGTGCAAGGCACACACAGAGGCTTGGGGAGGGTGAAAAACGGGCCTACCAGAAGTTCGGGAAGATCAGAAACATTCCTGGCCTCCAGAGGGCCTCCAGAGCCTGGGGAGGCTGTTTTCACCCTCCCAGACGCTTGGAAAAAGCCTCTGGAGCCCAGGGAGGGCAAACAGCCCCCCCTGCCATGGTGCAGGAGGTCAACTAGGCAACACCACCATGGCCATGCCACCCAGCAACAGGGCAGAGAACCCCTTGCTAAAAATTTTGAAGACCACCCTTGAATGGAAGAGATTCTGGCTTCTTATTTCATAATAAGAGAGTTTCCTCACTAGATGTCATATGAAATCTTCTTGTCAGCTACTAATTAGATGATATAAGTTTTGTGGTAAGTGATATAAAGGAAGATTGGGGTGTAAACTACATTGTTGGTTCCCAAAGGCTGGTGATAAATATCTGAACTGCATTAGGGGATAGGATCAGTTGAAACCCAGTTTTAATGGGCCAAGGGATATGTGGCAAGAAGTACTAGATTTGCTGTTCAAGGGAAACTTTCAAGCACCTTAACTGCATAGTACAGTAATGGAATCAAGATTCACATAGATGTTCTTTAATTAGCTTTAATGCCAATAATTAGAAATTAGAGTGCAGAATTTTGAGAACTAAGATAAGAACCTTCCAGCCTGCCTTTATTAGATAGTTCATTAAAATAGGTTTCTTTGAAGCTTTTGAATATCTTTTTTCTCTTTATGTTTGCATATGGGACTACGTGTTGGTTTGTTGGATAAACCTATAATGGGATCTCATATCTGCTGATTGTGTTTAGAGATACTGCCCTTCCTTTCTCAGCATCAGCACAATATTTTACAAGAAAGGAGACTGACAATCTTGCAGACTGACAATTTGTTGATCCCCACTTCTGGGGAAAGCTTCAATCCTGGATCACTAGTGATTGTAACATCAAGTTGAGTTGCTGATGTAAACACCAGATCCATTTGTAAAAAGAACTTGTTTATCTGCAGTGATAGACAACGGCAGTGGTGATATTCAGTCGGTTCTATCAGTTTCAGGCGAACTGGTAGGGCGGCTTTGGGAGGCTCCGCCCACCTCCCGGATGTCATCATGTCCCATTTTTGATGTTTTGCACATGCATGGAAGGCTCTGCACATGCACAAAGGTGGTGCGTGAGAGCGAAGAGAGTGATTGCGCATGCGCGCTCACATTTGTGAACCAGTAGTGAAGGTAAGTGAATACCACCCCTGGACAAGTGCATATGTTGTGTATTACTGAATCTAATTGGGCAAGGAAGATGTCACCCTGAGATCTGCCCTCTCAGGTTTCAGAGCCTGTTCAGCAGACTGTGACTGAGAACAGGTGATGTGTCTAAAAGACATCTTACTTGAAACTAAGGGGCCTGCTTCTAAATTATGGGGTATGAATATCTGTTTGTTTGTTAGGCCAAAGGAACAAAGAAGAGATCCTGCTAATGTATTGACTATTCTGATGCATGGTATGGTCATAAGCCACTTTTTTTACTGCTGTTGTAACTGCGAATGGTCATTAAATGAATGTTTGTAAGCCAAGGACTACCTGTAGTTCTGATTTACCTGTGAAAACCTGAGTACATTATGATAAAAATATCCTCCAAGACATTCTGACAGAGAGTTCAAATGCCTCCCCATGATGAAGTAAATCTGCCTGTTTTATCTTTTAATGGTTCTGTTAATGTTTGCATTTATTTTAATTCATGTTTTAAACTTTTCTTTTTATTCTGTATCTTAACTTACTGACAGTCACCTTGAGTGCTTAGCTGAACTGACAGATGGGATAAAAATCAAATAGAATGGAAAGAAGGGATCTTCCCGCCTATCTTCTTTCAATTATTTCCTTTGCCCAGTAAATAACATTCATTGTATTTTTATTTGCAAGCATTTGAATTTATTGTAAGATCTTTAATCCTAAAACCCAGGATATAAATAATTTTAATAACTAACTCACTAAATAATGTAATCTATTTATCTATTTACTTCAGCATTACAAATTAGGTGACAAATTTATTGAAATTTCCTTTCCTGAAAGTAGGTTGTTTTTTTTTTTTTAAAAAAAATATCCATTTCAAAGTAATTTAGCAATTCTTACTTTTTAAAAATATTATTACTACATGGAGACAGAAGAGGCATCTCCCTCCCCTCCCCTTCCCTGCTGCATGAATGTAATTTCTATGACTTATTGGCTTCTCACAAAAGAGTTTCCTTTCTCAGAAGTGGGGAGGTATTGAAAAGATTGCAAAAGATAGGAGAGTAACTATAGGAGAAGATCAGGCTGAGCCTGGATGTGGAGTCAGCAGAGGACTCAGTCTAGAATTTTTACATGTCTACACATGCTCCAAGTTTAGGCCCCTCTTGAACTCCATTAACTCTTACCTTGCACCAATTTAGTGCTGACCATTAGCTGACCAGTTTCTTGTGTGTAGGCTTGAGCAATAAATCTGAACTGGAAGGTACCTATGATCCTGATTCTTCATGTCTGACATTAACCTACCCCACTCTACTTAGCCATCTCATAATTAAAATTTATGGCACGCCACCAAGAAAAACACCATTAAAATATTCTTTTCCTTTTAAAATTTCAAACCTATATTCTTTTCTATCAAATAGTACAAGTCGCACAGAATATCTCATCACAGCCCTAGCAATAAATCTTAAGAAAGCTTATTTCATTATTGTAGTTATTCTAGGTTCTTCAGCAATTGCACAGACAAATAACTGGGTCTTGTCCTACACAGATTTATTTTTATTATTCATATTTCTATGCCACCCACTCTCCGAGGACTCTGGGCAACTTACACCAAAGACAGTGTACTAAATAGCATATTGCCCCCAACAATCTGGGTCCTCATTTTACCCACATCGGAAGGATGGAAGGCTGAGTCAACCTTGAGCCGGTGAGATTTGATCTGCTGATCTGTTGAACTAGCAGTCAGCTGAAGTAGCTGCAGTACTGCACTCTAACCACTACGCCACCTTGGCTCTCTGATGACTGATGCAAGAAGGTGTGACTTGAAGGGAGTAGGCAATATTTGTTCAAAGCCCCTTGAGTACACATATGTTTATATGAAGAAAGGGAAAGGGGTGCAAAGGAGAGCTCTTCATGCAGATGTTCCAAATTGAATAACTGTTGTTGTTGTTAGTTGCAAAGTTGTGTCCGATCCATCGTGACCCCATGAACAACTTTCCTCCAGGCCTTCCTGTCCTCTACCATCCTCTGGAGTCCATTTAAGCTCACACAGACTGCTTCATGGACTCCATCCAGCCACCTCATTCTCTGTCATTCCCGTCTTCTTTTGCCTTCAATCTTTCCTAGTATTAAGCTCTTCTCCAGTGAGTCCTTCCTTCTCATTAGGTGGCCAAAATATTTGAGTTCATCTTCAGGATTCGGCCTTCTAAAGAGCAGTCAGGATTGATCTCCTCTAGGACTGACCAGTTTGATCGCCTTGCAGTCCAAGGGACTTGCAGGAGTCTTCTCCAGCACCATAGTTCAAAGGCCTCAATTCTTTGGCGCTCAGCCTTTCTTATGGTCCAACTTTCACAGCCATACATTGCAACTGGGAAAACCATAGCCTTGACTATACACACTTTTGTTGGCAGCATGATGTCTCTGCTTTTTAATATGTTGTCTAGATTTGCCATAGTTTTCCTCCCCGGGAGCAAGCGTCTTAATTTCTTGGCTGCAGTCTCCATCTGCGGTGATCTTGGACCCCAGGAAAATATTGGATGGCTAAAGTGGAAGAGGAAAGCCAGTAATTTTCATCAGATATTTATTTATTTATTATTTATTATTCCAATTTATATACTGCTCTTCTCCCGAAGGACTCAGGGCGGTGTACAGCCAAAAGAAAAGCACACAAATATAAAATTTAAAAATGATTTAAAAGCATATTAAATAATTTGGCCCAGCTATTCAGATAACCTTGAACATAAACCCATAGGCCAGCAATCACATCATTACCAAATCAAAAAAGCTATAGGGACTGATGGAATACTCACTGAAATATGATAAGCACAGAAGAAATGACAGAAAAAGAATCAGTCAAAATTCTGATCAAGTTACTCCAGCAAATCTGGAGAACAACATAGTAGCCACCTGACTGGAAGAAGCCACTCTACATGTTATGGCTCCGTTACCTGAGCCTGTGTCATCGGCAGGAGAGGACTCCGAGAGAGAAGGAGAGGAGTTGGCAAGGCCTCCCTCTCCAGGACCCTCCTCTCTGGCAATGCCTTCGGTGTCTGCCGAAGGTCAAGAGATAGGGCCGGCGCTAAGCACGTCCACACAGCCACAGGTGGACAGTGATGAGGGAAATGAGTCTTGGCTGGATCCTCGGCAGCGTCGCAGAGATAAGCGCGCACAACAGAAGAAAAGGCATGCCAGAGATTAAGCTGAGTCACTAGACCACACCCCACAGGGTATAAAAGGGGGTGAGGTGGCCATTCAGACTCTGTGATGGACAAAACTAACTACTATCGAGTCACATTGCATCTTTGGAAACAACATTATCTGCCTTGGATTTATTTTACGAACTGGACAATGCTTGAATTGTGTGTTTTGTTTATGAGTAAAGTTCTTGGCAAGCAGTTACTGGGTTGCTGTCAAGCCTCTTATCGGAAGAATTGGTTGTCTGCCAGTTTATTTAACCCCCGGCTGTCTGTTTGTGTGCGTTTGTGAGACAGGGACAGAACACTACAGTACATTTCAATACCCAAAAAGAGAAGACTTAACAGAGTATGCACACTATCATACAATATTTTTAATTTCACTTGGTAGTGTTAAGGATATTGTTGTGTTACCAACCAGCAGAGTAAGTGCACAGAGAAATGGTACTGAGAGCAATGAATACAATATATACAAACTGGTTTAACAAAGCTTTTACTTTGTAATGAAAAACAATTGCATAGTCTTTTAGTCAACCCAAGTCTTTAGCCATTCAAATCAGTCCGAAGTTACAGGTATTTTCTTACCATACAAACAGCAGTAGGTAATAAACAGCAATTCAACGCTGGTAACAAATCACGATGGTAGCATATCCATCCACTTCTTCACACACGACGGTAACAGTTCCAACCAACAAGTCAAGCAGCAAGTCAAGCAACAATGACTATAGCTCGGCTCTCTCCTTATATATAGTTTACACTAGTAATTATCCACTTAAGATAAGTGAAGTCAGCAGTGCAATGACTCAACAGTACAATTAGGATAATTGCAGTCAGCAGTCAGTCAGCAGTCAATTACAATGACTCATCAGTACAATTACTCAGCATTACATCTTAAAGTTACATAATACATTAAAAGTTATAGCACACATATATTGCCTGGACAACTTGTTAGGTTTACACCATAACCTAACATTCTCCCCTTTGGACAGGCTAATATATCCCTGTTCAAATTCTCAAGCCACAGCTTTCGCAACACATTTTATGTTTAATTGCACCCTGCGCTTTGGTGAAATTATCAGCAACATTGTTTTCAGACATACAATATTCTAACTGAACCATATTACTTTGAATACTCTGACGAACATTCAAATAACGAATATCAGTATATTTTGATCTTGTCTTAACTGCTAAATTTGTTGCCATTTTTATAGCAACTTGGTTATTCTCATAAATTACGATAGGATAATCTACCTTTAATCCGACATCAATCATTAATTGTTTACAGTAAATTAAATCAGTACATACTAGTGACAAGCAGGAAAATTCTGCTTCCATAATGGATAAACTAATATGTTTCTGCCTTATTGACTTCCATCCTATTAAACAATTACCTAACATTATTGCAATACCTGCATATGCATATGCAATACCTGCATATGCAATACCTGCATATGCACTCAGTGTAAGATCACGGTTAGGTTCTAAATATAATGCATAATGCATTGTCATATTTAAATATCTTAATATCCACTTTGCGGCCTGCCAATGCCTATCTGTTGGCTCTGCATTATACCTTGCTAATTGGTTTACTCTATATGAAATATCAGGTCTCGACCAATTGCTAATATACGATAGACTCCCTATCAGTGATTGATAGATCTCCTTACTAAATCCAGGACTTCGGATTTCTTCATGTTGAAAATCCTGTGCCATTGGCGTTTTAGCAGGCTTACATAGCTCCATGCTATAACGTTTCAACATCTGACTAATCTTGCTAGCCTGTGACAGTTTATACCCTCTAGCTGTTTGAACAATATCAAGACCTAAATAGTGTCTAATATGTCCCAAATTCCTAATTTTGAATTTATCTTGTAACTGTCTAACAATATCCATTGCTTCCTTGTCAGTTTTAGTTACAATTGCTATATCATCCGTGAACAATGGCAAAAATGATACTACACCATTATTCTCTCTTTTAAAGAGACGTCTGTCGGCTACACCTTCCTGAAAACCAATATTATTTAGCTCTTTAACCATACATTGGTTCCATTCAAACCCTGATTGTTTTAAACCGTAAAGACTTTTATTTAATTTCCAACAATCAGTTTGATCGTTTGTTTTCACTCCTAACAGCTTCCTCATATAAATAGTATGTCTTAATGGAGCATGCAAGTATGCTGTCTCCCATCTATATGATTAATAATATACTTATTCTTTGCCGCCCACACTAGCATAGTTCTTAACGTGCTAGCTCTTAAACTAGGAGCAAACACCTCATCGAAATCTTTCTCTGTTTGAGCAAAACCTTGAGCTACAAGGCGAGCTTTATGGGTTACTGTCCCATCTATACTTTTCTTTACTTTATATACCCATCGACAACCAATCAATTTTTTCTCCAGGTGGCAATTTAACATCCTCATAAACACCTAATTTAGTTAATGAGTTAATTTCTCTACTCATTGCCTCCTTCCATGCATTTTGCTCTTTTTCAGGATACATCCTAATATCCTCATAATTTGAAGGTTCTATGTTAACCTGACAAACTACCATTGCTTTATACCTATCAGATGGATGTCTTTCCCTACTGGATCTCCTAGGCAATACAGGACTCATTGCAGGTGATTCAATTTCACTCTCCCCTAAAACTACCTCCTCTTCTTCAACTTTAATAGAAGATTCTATATTATCTATATCCTCATTAGGAGTATTGGTACTCATTTGATGCTCAATGCTAACAGTATTGTCATCCTGTCTATAATCTGCACGCTCAAGTTTCTCCCATCCATGCTCTAGAAATTTTCCACTTGCACTACAGTACACGCTAATAGTTCTCTGTGCCCAAAATCTAAAAGACCTATAGTTTGAATCATAGCCTATGAAAAACATTTTTTTGGCTCTTTGTTGTTTCTTCCTTCTCACAGTAGATGGAATATGCACCCAAGCTGGGGCTCCAAATGTGTGTAAGTAACCAAGATTTGGTTTCCTCCCATGCCATAATGTAAATGGTATTTCACCAATAGATGAATGTACTACGTTGTTTAATACATGGTTAGGACACATAACAGCCTCACCCCATAATGTTTCAGGCAAACCAGAATCTGCCAACATTGTTTTAGTCATGGCTTGTAATGTTTGACCCCCTTCTCTTAACATAAGCGTTACGTTGTGGTCTATACAGAGCAGACCGTTTATAATATATTCCTGCCTCTTGCAAAAACTTCTCTAACCTTTGGTTAGTGAATTCTCTACCATTATCTGTTACTAAGCACATTACTTTATATTTCTGTTTCCTTTCAACAAATCTCAGCCAGTTATTTATATGATGGAATGTTTCACATTTCGTTTTCATAAGATAACAGAATCCGTACCTCGAGTAATGGTCTACTATGCTTAGAATATAGCAGGCACCTCCAATACTGGGTTTCTTGGGTCCAATTAAATCTACAAACACTACCTCTAATGGCTTTTTGGTTTTAAAACCATTATAACAATTTGCTGATGTTACCTTACTCTTTTGCTGATTACAGGCATTGCAATTTAAATACTTACCACATGATTGTAGTTTTATCCCTTCATATAGCTGAACTGTTTTCTTTAACGTCCTGAAATTTATATGCCCTAGTCTCCGATGTAACAGATGAATACATTCATCATGTGGTTTATCATTCCTGTACACCGACTTAGAATTTGCTACTAATGCTGGTTTCTCTCTTAAAATAAATAAATCATTTTCTAATATTGCAGTAACAACCTTTCCATCTTTTTCAATTATACATTTATCATTTCTAAACGTTACTGTAAACTCAACTTGCAATAATGATTTAACAGATAGCAAATTATACTTTAACCCAGGAATATAAAACATAGGTAATGGTTCATTACTAAATGACCAATGTGCAACATCCTCACCAGCTACCTTAACCTTCCAACCATTTGCTAATCTAACATGTTGGTTACTCTTATTCATTTTTACAAAGTTGTTTCTATTCTTAGTAATAGATTGAGAAGCACCACTATCAACAACCCACCAATCCTGGTTAACATTAGTTGTTTTACTGGATATAGCTAAATTACAGCCCTTCTTGGGTCTATTATTATCCCTAACAGACATTTTCTTATTCTTACAATACTTAGCTACATGCCCTTTAGCCCCACAAGCAAAATATCGTTTTACAACATAGGCAGTTGAATACATTTTGTCTTCTTTTGGTTGGTTTACTCTCAACTGATCCCTTTCTTGTCTTCTTCTGGATTCTTCCAATAACCTACCAGTTACGCCAGCCAATGTGAGGTCATCTCTGGTCAAAACCTCCAGTGAAGAAACATAGTCATCATAACTATCGTCCAAAGAAGAAAGAATTATATAAACTTGCTGTAGTTCCGAGAAAACAAGTTCCTTTTCATGCAGCTCCTGGAAAATTCTGGTCATGGATTCCAAATGAGCCATCATATCTCCTCCTTTAAGAAGATGTTGCTTAAACAATTTCCGTGTGAGATTTATATGAGCCCCCACAGTGTCACAAACATATAGTCTCTTCAACTTGGTCCAACACCTAGCAGCAGACTCTTCGCCACGAATATGGACAAGTTGCTGGTCACTCAGTGTCAGTCCAATTATGCAAAGAGCTCGTTTGTTGTCTCTGGTAAACTTGGCTAATGTCTTTGCATCTTCTTCGTCATCAGGATTCCATGTTGTTACATCTGGTGGATTAATTACTACGTCCCAAAGTCCTTCTCTATGCAGAAATAGATTACATTTTGTAGACCAGGATTCATAGTTTGTTCCATCCAGCCGGGTTATCATGGAAATATTCGATAACTGTTCTTGTGCCATCTTCACTTGGATTATATTTCACAAACCAAGTTTTCTGTATTATTCACATTAACTCTCAGTCTTGCTCTGAACAATCCTAGTTAATTCTGGTTGGCTCAAAATAATGCTTAGGATCATTCAATGAAGATTAGAGACCTATATAGCAAAAGAGATGGCAGATGTTCAAGATGGCTTTAGAAAAAGCCAATGAAACATTACTGCAAATGAAACATTACTGCAAATGCATGCTGGATAATTGAAAAAGCCAAAGAATGCAAAAAAATAATCAGCATATGCCTCATGGATTATAAACAAGCATTTGATTTTGTTGATTATGCCAAGCTGTGGAAAGTTCTTAGAAAAAAAGTAAGAATTCCAGAACATCCCATCATCCTTATGAGAAACTTATAATAGGTTAGGAAACCAAATGTGGACAGAACTTGGAGAAATAGGGCATAGCAAGGCTGCATAGTCTTTCTTATTTATTTAACCTATATGTTGAATATTAAGGAAAACGTGATTGGAAGAAAATGCATGTATTTTTAAAATTGGAGGAAGAAACAGTAATAACCTGTAGTGTGCTTGATGACACTACTCTGATAGCTGTCTGCAAGCCCAGTACTAAAAGTCAAAGTGAAGAAAAATCAACTAAAATTAAATATAAAGAAGACCAAACCAATGGCAAAAGTAGAACAAACAGCCTTAGAACTGACAATGAAGATATTGAAGTGCTTCTGCCTTTTAGGATCAGCCATCAACAGTAAAGGAACAGTCAAGAAATACATCATAGACTAAATGAGGATAATGATATAAAGATATATACCAGGTTGATAATGTGAGAAATATAATTTGTAAAATGAAGCATAAGGGATTTGTAACTGATTGACACACTGTTTGCAATTGTAATGGATGATGGATGTTTTATGTTTTGTTTGTTTAAAAATATTTTTTAAAAAAAGAAATACATCACAGACTAGAACTTGGTAGAACAGCCATGAAGACCTTGGAAAAGATATTTAAAAATCAGATTTTAAATATCTTTTCCAAGGTCTTCATGGCTGTTCTACCAAATTCTATATCTACAAAGATCAATATCATGCAAGCTTGTATATTTCCTGTGACACTCTATGGACTTTAAAGAAGCAGATAGGAAGAATATTGACACTTTTGAACTTTGATGTTGGAGAAGACTCCTGGAGAGTTCATGGTATTTGGAGAAAATACTATGGACAGCTCAGAAAACAAATCAATAGATCACTGAATAAATCAAGTTCACTTGACAAAAAAAAATGATCAACTCAAATTATCCTACTTTGGACACATTATATGTAGATACAGCTCTCTGGAAAAGGCTGTAATACTAGGAAAGGTGGAAGGAAAGAGAAGAGGACTCATTTACAATGGCAATGAGTCCATCATTGGGATACTTGTACGAATAGGTTGGGGACAGATTGTCCTGGAGAAGATTTATCTATGTGCTCACTAGGACTCAAAAATGAGTTGATAGCATATAATCAATAAATCAGTGATATGGAAGAGATGCCCCTTCCTTTCAAGCTTGCAGCAAATATGCAGCCCCTTTCAAACTCCTGACCTAGCTGTCTTGTTTAGAGCAGAAAGAAAAAGCAGTAGAGTACCACAAGTATAATCTATTGCTTCTATCTTAGATTGAGCTTGCTAGCATCTCATTCACCTTAAATTCTTTGGACAGCTATTCTGATCACAACTGCAAAACTAATTCTAATTTTATGTCTGAGAGGCCATTAAGTGGCAATGCTTTTTATTACTGAGGCCACCGGACACAGACATATTTGGTAGTTATCTCTGACTCTCTTGCTTCTATAATGATTAATATAGCCTAAGTTACCACATTCACCTGCACCTCTTCAGCTGCTTGTGAAGGAAGTGATGACTATATTACAAGGGGCAAGGAGTGCAGATCAATATAGAGAGTGGAGAGTTCATCAAGAAGTCTCTCACGACAGAATTACTTTGAGTCAGCAAGGACTCTCTCCTTTACTCATGTTCTGCACAAATTGAATGCATATATTTTCATTGATATTCTTTACCTGATGGTACTATTATTATAACTACATGGGAATTTGCTGCTGACACCATGGATCTTGTACAACATCTAAGCACAAAGTTTTTTTAAAAAAATTAAGTTTACTGAATGACAGTTCCTGTGAAAGCTTAAATTATAAAATGTATTTCCTATGAAAGATTTTGATCTGAAAAGACTTATAATTCGGACATAAAACTAATCAACTCACAGCAATTAAAAAAAAATCAGGTTGAAGTAATGATAAATCAGATGAGTTTTTCTCATGCTTCTGGCACCTTACCCAATGTATTTCCCCCCCCTGTGAATAATGAAGTCAGAGCCCATATAAGCCAAGTTCTGAAAAAATTACTCCCCAGGATTGAGTGGATGTGTTACTAAGCAGTATATTTATGCATTGAAAATCATGTCCTGATGCCCCTCAAGTTGATCAGAGAGGAATACAGTAAAACAATAACCAGCCACACACCAAAACTCTAAGTTTTGAAAATATCTACGAAATTAAGTTTGCTGCAACTACAGCATTCACTTGATAAGCACTTTCTTGCTTTCCTGAGCCCTAGGCTGTATAGTAAACATTATTTGTTCACTTTGCTTCCTGTGTACACCCTTGTAAACTTAGTAGCAGAGATGGTATTCAGCAGGTTTTGACCAGTTCTAGAGAACCGGTAGCGGAAATTTTGAGTAGTTGGGAGAACTGGTAAATACCATCTCTGATTGGCCCTGCCCCCATCTATTCTCTGCCTCCCGAGTCCCAGCTGATGATGAGGAAATGGATATTTTACAGTATCCTTCCCCTGCCACACCCACCAAGCCACGCCCACAGAACCAGTAGTAAAAAAATTTGAATCCCACAGTTGCTTAGTAGTCTATACAATGAGCAGTGACATTTGTAACTATTAGCCATGTTTTTTAAAAATGAACCTGGAGTAAATAATGTGCTGCAACCTATCACCATGTTCTGGGTCATATACAATGAAGCATAAGATGGATCAAGACATATTGCAAGTTTTGAAGCTTTGCTTTTCCTATTTCTCTAATGTCCTCTATTTTATTATTCATTTGTTCATTGTTCTATGTTACCCTTCCTTTGTAAACTGAAAGTAACAATCATAGGGCTCTTCATGATCAACCTTGTGATTGAGATAGGCTTATCTTTTCACAAAGAAACAAATGACAGGTTTTGTCATTTGGGGGAGGGGATTCAAATGAGCACTTGTCCAAACAAACTACTGTTTTGTTTTTTATGCTTATCAATGCCTGTATGGGAGACACAATTTAGTAGATGTTACCATTTGCTTTGTAATAGGAGGGCAGGCAGGTGATAGAGATAAAGTCAGATAGAGCAAAAAGTCTGGCCAATAATAAAGGAAGTGTGTGTCCTCAAGTTCCCAAGCCCAATTTGATGTCATTTGGTTGGTCTGAGACATTGCAATGATGTCAGATTGGCATTGCAGTGTGATTAGGATTAGGCCAAACATTTCCTCTGCAAAGTTCAAAGGGGCTGTCCTGGTGATACAAAATGCAAAAGATACGCTTCCTCCACCTCCTTTTGACATTTCATTGTGAGATACTAAAAAACCCCAATGACTCCAATGAATTCTCTGCCCAAATAAGATGGCAAGCATAGAATTTCTGTCTGACTAAAGACAAGTGACACGGAGCTAGGCAATTATTTTGAAGGGAAGAATGTTATATTTCAAAATCTATCTCAGAGAAGCATCTGATTTTCCTCCATCGCTTTTGCAAACACATCACTTTTCACTGCCAAACCCTCCCTTTCTTCCATCTGAGAAGTGCCAGTTGGATCCTTGTCAGCTCCTCAGTCCTAAATAGCCTGCATCCCACACTCCATTATTACTGCTAATGCTAATCTCTGACCATTAAACATGGATCAGAATCAGCAGATAATTGCTACTTCCTTCTACCATGCATGGTCTTTTGTGAGTAGTTAATGAATGTTCAGAAAAATAAAGCTGAATAGAGAAAAGAGGGAGTTGCGGTTTGCATACAGCAAAATAGAGCACAAATAGGGAAAAGAGAAGAGCACAGTTCACTGGGGGAAAGAGGAGAATGATAAAAGATCTACAGCATAATGGATTATTTCTGTTCCAGCCATGTGTCCATTGCTAACTGTATTGTTCAGAATGACAGCTTCTCTGGGAGCCCTGATACATAGATTTTGTTTTATGTGGGGGTGCTGCCCTCATGCTATCACAGTTAGGTTACCTCACTTTGTAATAAAAGGCAACTTGTGTGTTCAAAGCCTCATAGATATAGATATACTGTTCCTTAGAATAAAGTCTCAGCAAGGGATAGGGGTTGATCCTATCATGTAAAGATCAAACACGTGCACTTCTGTTGGTCTCTTTGGAGAATGATCCTCTGTCTAGCCAACACTGTAAAAAACTGAGAAGGGTGTGAGCATCCAACTCTATGATTCTCTGTTAGACATTGATTGAAAGGCGGCAGTCATAATTTCCCACAATGCTAGTCTAAAAGTTACAGTAGAAATTGGAACTGATGATATACTTACCCTCTTCATGACAAGGCTGAGATGCAGTTAAAATAAAGCCAGAAATGTTTAATAATTGTAACCCTTGCCTCCACTTACAAGAAATATGAACTGAGAATAAGTGAATCTAGGCTTATTTATTCTTCAAACCAGAACAAAATGGATTACCATAATCCAAAATTTTCCCCAGAAAGGTTCTCAATATAAAAATAATGAATCTTTCCACAGCGTCTCCCAAACCACAAAACATGCAGCCCTCTCTCTTTATTGAAACATGCAGCAACAGTTATACCACGTACAATGCATTCACACAATCATAGTGTAATTAGAAACTAGAAAAATTCAATCCATTCAGCCAGGATACTTCCTGGTGTAGATTGTTTGTAGTTCAAATATATACCTTAAACCAGTGGTGAAATTCAAATTTGTTACTACTGGTTCTGTGAGCGTGGCTTGGCAGGCGTGGTGTGGCTTGGCAGGCGTGGTGTGGCTTGGTGGACATGGCAGGAGAAGGATACTGCAAAATCTCCATTCCCACCCCATTCCAGGGGAAGGATACTGCAAAATCTCCATTCCCATCCCACTCTGGGGCCAGCCAGAGATGATATTTGCCGGTTCTCCAAACTATTCAAAATTTCCGCTACCGGTTCTCCAGAATCTGTCAGAACCTGCTGCATTTCACCCCTGGCTTAAACCTAGATTTGTTTTTAAAGAATAGTTGTTCCAGCAAGTCTTGATCTGGAAGACTGTTAAAATATAAAATAAATACAAAGAATGAAAGTAAATTTAACAGATTACCATGCAAAAGAGAAACCAAATTGCTATAGAAAAAGATTAGAGATATTGTGAAAACCAAAGCAAAAAATGACAGTCTAGTCACTGTATTGGGCAGTCATACAAGTTAAACAGACAAACAAATCCATAATTGAAAAAGTTCCAAATAGCTTTCAGAATAATAGCTATCATGATATCCAGGGAAAGATGAAGGATGAAAACTCTGCAACAACAAGAAGGGTGTATAGTATGGTAACTAAATGTAAACTTTGAAAGGCAAGAAGGAAGCGGAAGAATCAATAGCTCAATCAAGAATGCAACTTAGGAAAATTAACAATATTGACAGATGTTTTAAGAAAATCAGAGGAATGACAGAAAAATAAAACTATTCAGAAGTAATCATGAAAGAGATCTAATTAAAGCAAATGATGCTAAAGAAAGAATATTGTCTCCATAATTTGTTTTAAATATAAGGATGGCAGAACTGGAAGAGATAATAGATGAAATCAAACTTGGAGGTTTTGTAGATTAACCATTTTGTTAACTGAAAGTAAGAGAAGCACATTATGGAAGTAAATATGGAGGATGAAAAATCTGGGTTAATGTTACAAATTAGGAAGACAAAGGTAATGTTAACCAGCATGCTTTGTGAACTCACTAAAAATGAAGGTAGTAAATTAGGCTTAAGAATAAAGATGGACAGCCTATTGGCCACATAAAGAGGAGCTTAATTCTAGGGAGAAGTTAGTGAAAAATGTAGGCAAGATTTTGAAAGATAAGCATGTTTGTATGATATCAAATAAGAATAGAATAGTAAAGAATAGTTAAGCAAGCTAAGTATTCTTTACTATTCTATTCTTATTTGATATCATACAAACCTTTGTTTATTTTCGTTATTTGCTTTTAAAATTATTTTTTATATTCCACCCTTCTTATGGTAGTCTATGACTATAATAAAGATTTGATTGATAGTTAAGCAATGACAATTTCTTTTCTACTAATAACATATCGTTGTGAAATCTGGGTATTGAGAAAAAGCAAAAAGAAATAATGCAAATATGTCAAAAAGTATAGATCACGAGAGAGCACCTAAAAATACTAATGGTTTAATATCTATGGAGATTCTCCATTCTATTGAAGAAACTTCTTGGATGAGAAGCAAAATGTTTTTAAAAGAAAAAACCAAGAAAGTCCAGTTGCCTTTTGAAAAGCACTTTTGGGACTACCAATGGTTTGCATTATGGACTTGCATCTTGTTTAAATCAATTGTTGTTGTTGTTAGTCGCGAAGTTGTGTCCGACCCATCGCAACCCCATGGACAACATTCCTCCAGGCCTTTCTGTCTTCTACCATCCCCTGGAGTCCATTTAAGCTCATGCCTACTGCTTCAGTGACTCCATACAGCCACCTCATTCTCTGCTGCCCCCTTCTTCTTTAGCCCTCAATCTTTCCCAGCATTAGGCTCTTCTCCAGTGAGTCCTTCAATTTAAATCATTCTTTTCCTACATTTTTTTTCCTACCATTTATCACTCAAATTGATAGAAAGAAATTTTGCTCTGAACATTTATTTCAAGGAAAATAAGAATGCCAGACAAATTATCATTAGTGGGATACAGTGTTATTCACTATTTACTTATCTTCTCTTTCATTACCCAATCATGTCTCTAGTGGTAAGCAGTTTCCCTGGCATCCCAAGCTTTCCTTATATTCCAAAAAAGTGGGGAACATTCAACTGGAAATACTCTGTTGTTTTCAGAGTTGGGAATGATGGCAACCAAGGATACTTCAGAATGAAGAAAACTTGTGCAACAGAAAATAACTGTACCCACTACAGTCTTTAAAGCAAGCTTGAAAACAAACACAGGATAACTCTGAGATAAGTTCTTAAGCCGCTTGCAAATCTGGTATAAAAACGCAAACCTCTTCTGCAGCAGAAGAATACTTTTGAGAAATTTTAAGTCAAATTCTGGCATAGCATTCTCTCAGCCAAGAATGATACATGGGCATTGCCCATTCTCTGCTACCAGAATGAAGCAGCGACTATTCAAAATCATTTTTATTTTATGGAATGATGCAACAAGATGAATCTGTCACAACAAAGAAATGTCCGCACAATATACATAAAACAACCCATGATCTAATGACATCAAATATTCAACAGGTTTACTTCCTTTAATATCAAACCTCCATAACCCTAACAAAAGTGATAGCATCTGCTTCTGAAGCATAGGTGATTGTCTCCAATGATGAACTCAAAGGAAGGAATAAATAAATGCTGTGTGTTTATGTCCATATGAGTCCTCTCCCTTAATAACAATGCTAATGTGCTCATAAAAAAGATAACGGTGCAAGGGGGGAACATGACTGTAAAGGCTGATTAGTATTTCATATTAAAATTAAGATGCATGACAAATGGCTCATTGGTTCAACTGTTTTTACAGTGTAGAAAAGCACAATTTTAATATTGTGGAAGTGTTAGTTATGAAAATCCTCTTTTCATTGGGACCATGAGTAACTCAAAACATGCTGGAAAGAGATTAATGAGAGAAAAATGCAGAAGCATCTGGCAGATTTAGTATCAGTAGATATCATTCAATTGTTATCTGATAGCAACCTCAGTAACCTAGGTCAAGGTGATCTGATGGCACTGGTCAAAAGACAAAAATAAAACAGATTGTGAATTCCAGAAGATTGAAAAAACATAATAGACTACAAAAATCATTCTGTGGATATTCTATACCTGTAAAGGAAAATGCTAATAAAAGTAAAAATATACTATAGACATGATCTATTGAATATGAATAAACTACTCACTGTTAGTCTTGATGAGATTTTAAAATGATTGTATGGAATCAAAAACATGTATCTTCTAACAGTAGAATGACCATTTATGCCAAAAGGAAAGAAAAATTATCAGAAAAAGGTATGAAAGAGAATAATCATATAATTTGCATAAGCTATTCATCAATGGCAAATTTTATATTGCTCATTAGTAGTTGTTTCTAATAATTCTCACTAATTATTAAATTATGAATTTAAATAGAATCATAATACATCCTACCATTGTCAGAAAGATTGATCAGTATCCTGTGTAAAATATTTGGAAGTGAATTGTTATAAAGAACCTTAATGTCCTTTTCTTTGTTTTTATAATTTTTTCATCTCTGATCTAAAATTAGGCTGGGCAGCATTTCAAATAAAGAATGCCTCAAAATGACTGTTTATTCTTAGACAGTTCCTAAACAGAGTACTATGTTCTTTGTGAGGTAAGGTGTACAATCATGCTACTACCTAGTTAGTAGATTCCTAGAACTTCTGTAGGGCATTAGAACCAATTGCCCCAGGTGTCTAATGGATCCAATTGATTTTCAGAGGGTACTTAAGAGATTTTCTGAGTTTTCTAGTAGGCATTTTTGTTCAGCAGCTAGTAAGTAGCTGTATAAGGAAATAAGCCAAGCCCTGACATTATTGACCCTGAACAACCTCTTTCTGAGGACTGATTCCAAAGGGTACTTTGGTTTACTGAGTTATTTGAGAGATAAAGTACCACCTTGATGCCTGGAACATCAATAGAGGAAATCTGAAAGCAAATCTGACCAGACATGGTTACATGCCCAACTTTGGCCATTCACAATGGCAGTAAGACAGCTACCATTCAGAGACTATTTATAGACTTGTGATCTTCCTCTTGGCTACTATAAGAATTTTATGCATCATTTTAGAATAGGATAGGATAGGATAGGATAGGATAGGATGGGGGATGGGGGATGGGGGATGGGGGATGGGGGATGGAGGATGGGATGGGATTAGATGGGATGGGATAGAATGGAATAGAATGGAGTAGAGTAGAGTAGAGTAGAGTAGAGTAAAGTAGAGTAGAATAGAATAGAATAGAATAGAATAGAATAGAATAGAATAGAATAGAATAGAATAGAATAGAATAGAATAGAATAGAATAGAATAGAATAACAGAGTTGTAAGGGACCTTGGAGGTCTTCAAGTCCAACTCCCTGCTTAGGCTGGAAACCCTACACCATTTCAGACAAATGGTTGTCCAATCTCTGAATTTTGCCATTCAGTGCTCAGATTCCCTGTAACCTTAATTCCAATTGGACATAGTCTATGCAGGGTGGTGGGGGGGATGGACCACAATTTCCCCCTGTTATTTGGGACTACTTATGGTCTGTGACATTTGAGGAAATGGATAAAGTGCTGTCTTTTATGTCTTCTGCTATGTGGTTGTTGGATTCCTGCCTTTCACAGCTTGTGCATGAAGTTTGCTTGTGAATGACCACTTTGTCAATATCTCACTGTGGGAAGGAGAAGTTTTCAGCAGCCCTGAAAGAGGCTCTGGTATATTTTCCCCTTAAAAGGCTGTCCGTGGACCCAGAGATGTTAAAAAAAAACTACTGACCAGTCTCCAATCTCCACTTTGTGAAGGTTGTTGAGACAGTGGTGGTAAACTAACTTTGTAGAATCTTAGAGGAAGCAGATTACATGGACCTTTTCCAGGTCTGGCTTTGTTTGTTCTCTTAGGTCAGGGGTGGGCAAATGTGGCTCTTTTACAACCTGTGGACTTCAACTCCCAGAATTCCTGAGCCAGTTTGGCTGACTAAGGAATTCTGGGAGTTGAAGTCCACAGGTTGTAAAAGAGCCACATTTGTCCACCCGTCCTAGGTGATCTGTGTTGTGATCTGGATAAGAGAAATGAACCCAATTGAACCTTGATAGATCTATCAATAGCTTTTGATACTTTTAACTGTGATATCCTTTTTGACTGCTTGGGGGTTTTGCAATGTTGCTAGTTGGTTATCCTGGTTAGGCCCAATATAAGAGACTGTAGACTTTCTTGTAATAATAATATTTATTTTCTTCCTCAGGAACACATTTAGACAGCTATCAATCTGAGAAGAGCGAAAGCTTATATACAGAGGAGGCGGGGCTAATGGTAATTAGTAACCAATGGTAAGGAACACAATGACATCACACAATGACATATGCACAAGCACACATATTTACAGATAGTAGGTTAGGTATTTTCAACTGTAACAAATCCCCCTCTAAAATACCTAACTAATGGTGGGTTATTACGTTTATATATGTACATTAAGTTTGGAAGTCAAATATACATGTTGTTTGGTTGCTAATGGCTTAGTGAGGATATCAGCAATTTGTTCATTAGTATCGCAATGAACAGCCTTAATGAATCCTATACATGACAGTTGCCTCACATGTTTATATTTGATATCGATATGTCGAGATCGTTGACCTATCGCTTCGGAAGCTGATATATCTATCGCTGCCTTATTATCCTCATTGATGATAATTGGATAAATAGGTTCATCCCACACATTACATAATAAATCATCGAACCAAGTTAGATTATTGACCGCTTTGGATAAGCAAACGTATTCGGCTTCTGCTGTAGAGGTGGCAATTAAGTTCTGTTTGCCAGTGTACCAGTGCACCGCACAACCATTTATAAGAAAAACATATCCAGAAGTGCTTTTTCTGCTTTTTGAATCAGTAGCCCAATCTGCATCGGCGTAGCAGGTCAAAGTTGGTGTTTCAGAAATGAATGGTTCTAGGTATAGACATACATTAATGCTAGATTTCAGATATCTCAAAATTCTCTTGATTCCTTCCCAATGGTATAAGTTAGGATTGCTTACATGTCTTGACAACAAATTTACGGCAAGGGTGATATCAGGTCTAGTCCAATTAGATATGTATAATAAGGACCCAATAATTGATCGATATAAAGTGTTATCCTTAAATGGTTCGTATTCATTGTACACATTCCTATAAAAATCAGTTGACATGGGAGTTTCACAAATTTTTGAGTTAACCATATTACATTTTTCTATGAGTTCTATAATTTTGTCTTTCTGGGATAATTTGAAACCCTTATCTGTTTTGTCAATTTGGACTCCTAAATACTTATTTACCTTTCCTAATATTTTTAAGTTGAAATTTTTGCCTAATTGTTCAGCGAAATTATCACATTTAACCTTGTCACTTCCAAAATATAATATATCATCAACATAAATCAAAACATATTCAATAGAATCATTATTTCTTTTTGTGAAAAAACAAAAATCAGATGAAGTAGCCACAAAGCCTATATCGTTAAGTATCTTTGATAAACACTCATACCACCGTTTGCCGGACTGTTTTAGTCCATAAAGGCTCTTATTCAATAGCCAAATTTCTCCTTTTTTTGTATCTTTTCCTGGGAGTGCTTTTACATAAATTTCTTTATCGAGATCAACATGCAGATAGGCTGTCTGTACATCAAATTGATATACTTCCAGATTTAAAACGGAAGCTAATACTAATGCTGTTTTCACACTTTCTGATCTAACGGTTGGGGAGTATGTGTCTTCATAGTCATCCGGAAACCTTTGAGCAAAATCTTGAGCCACTAACCTGGCTTTGTATAAGAATTTACCATCCTCTAGCTCTTTGATTTTATAGATCCATCTAGTGCCAATGGGGGACTTCTCAGTGGGTAGATCTGTTGGTGTATATACATTTAGTTCTTTTAAACTGTCCATCTCTTTTTTCATTGCTTCCTCCCACTTACTTTTTTCTTCTGGAGGTAACTTAAGTATGTCATCATACGTGTTGGGAGTCAGGTGTTTAGCTTGAATAGACAGTACATAATCATCTAATCTTTTAGGAATTGTGCCCCTATTGGATCTAATGGGCCTATTCTGGGGATGTTCATCGCTATGCATATATTTAGCTTCTTTTTCAGTTAATTGGTCTACCTTCAAAGTGGGGTGTCCTTTCTTCCATTCATCATTAATTGTTTTTGGGCATTTAATTCTGTTCGTGGTTGTGGTTTTGGGATTGGTATCTGATGTATGATGATCTGTGTGCGTGTGTGTAATATTTTTTGATTCTGGATATATTTCGTTGAGATGTAATTTTGACCAGTTCATGTGTTCATGAAACACAGCAGATCTGGATACAATGAAATGGTTATTTTTATCAATGAAGCGATATCCCTTGGTTCCTGATTCGTACCCCATAAATATCAGTCTTTTGGATACTTTCTCTCCTTTGCGTCTTAATTGTGAGGGGACATATACATCAGCAGATACACCAAATACGTGTAAATGCCCAATTTTTGGTTTCCTTCCATACATGAGTTCGTATGGGGTCTTGTTGATTGTACTGGACCATAAGCGATTTATAGTGTAATTGGAATAAGTAAGGGCTTCAGCCCAGAATGATTGGTTTAAGCCAGCATCATCTAACACACATTTAACCATGGTTTGTAGCAAACCATTTTTTCTTTCAGAGACTCCATTTTGAAATGGGGAAAACGGACAAGATTTAAAGTGCAATATTCCTTGTGATTTTAGCCAATTTGAAAATTCGTTGGATAGGAATTCCGACCCCCTGTCAGTCATTATTTGTTTAATTTTAGTATTGTGTTGCGTCTCTACCATTTTAAAGAACTCCTTAAATTTTTTGAAAACCTCATTTTTGTGATTAAGGGTGTATACAAAACCGAATCTACTGTAGTCATCGACTATGGTTAGAAAGTATCTTTTTTTATATTTAATTGAGGGTTTTAATGGACCTACTACATCCATGTGAATTAGTTGAAAAATTGATTGTGTGGTGCGAGTGGCTTTTTTGGGTTTTGGTTTGTTTTTAATTTTGGATGAATTGCACACAGAGCATTCTAAGTAATTTTTACAGTTCTTTATTTTTAAATCTTCGGAACATTCTAACATTTTTCGTATGACGGGAAAGCTTGCGTGTCCTAGCTTTCTGTGGAGTAAGTGACTACAATTATCGTGAATAGGTCTTCCATTGTTTAAATTTTCAGACATATTAGTATCAGTGTTTGATGCATTATCATTATTACTTTCATCATGGCTATCTGAATTTGGCTTTTTGTTTCTTAATTGATAGTTTGCATAGACTAGTTCGTTATCTTGTGGCAGTAGGTATGTTAGTCCATCATTTGTAAATAGTTTACCTATGTTTCTGTTGTTCTTAGTCATAAATACCTTTCCACCTCTGAAAGTGGTTTCTATTTCATTCTCTATACTTAATTTTAGGGTTGCCAATATGTTATTTGGAATTTCGGGCACAAATAGTACCCCCTCTAATTTCCCTATACCCTTTATATGCATGTCTCCTATTCCTCTCACTAGGACCTTATTTTGGTTTGCTACTTTAATGTAATATTTCTTTTCAGTGAAGTTGCTTAATATTTCTCTATTATGAGTTGTATGACATGTGGCTCCAGAATCTATGAGCCAAGTGTTGAGTGAATCAGACATCAAAATGTTATTGTTTCTTATTCCATATAGTGATCCTTTCTTATTTTCTCTAGGGTTATTTCTGTACATTTGTCTTTCTCTAGGGTGTGGTGATTCTCTTCGCTTATACCTGTAATCTGGGGAAGTTCTGTCTAAGAAGTGTATTCTCCTATCCTTGTGTTGATATGAGTCACTGTATCCTGCATTCTTGGGGCAATCTCTACTCTGATGTCTTTCAGATCCACATATGAGACATTCATGTGGGTACCTATCTCTGACCCTAAAATCAGTTCTTCTTTGATTTCTACCTTCCCTTTGTTGTGTATATCGCTCCTTTCTAAGTCTATCTTCAGTAATAAGCTTATTGGTGAGGTTTTCTAAAGTAATTTGTTCTATACTTAGGTTATCTATTAAGGTAATATAGTTATCCCAGCTGTGATCTAATGAGTTAATTATAATGCTTTTCATGGTGTTATCAGAAATGGTTTCCCCCCTTTGAATAAGGTCTGCTCTTACAGCGTTTAGATTCAAGATATGTTCACTCATGGAGGTATCATGTTTTAGTTTGGCAGAATAGAATTCCCTAGAAATTTTTGTGGTGGTGGCTACACTTTTACTATAGAACAAATTGAATAATTTTTGGTATGTTTCAAATACAGTTAAATTATGCTCTATACTGGGAAGTATACTTGGGGAAATAGAGGCAATTAATATATAATATGCTTTGTGATGGAGGCAGTCTATTTCATAGGTCCAAGGCTTATCTGGTGGGTTATCAATAAAAAATAAAACCTTCTCTTTCAAATATGTAATCTGTAAACACTGGTTCCATTCCATTAAGTTGCTTCCATCTAATCTTAACTTTATAAAGTCTGAAGTTATTGTCCCTGAGTGTTGTGAAGTGTTATTCATGTTTAGTAGCTGTCCATGATTTAATACCTTAGCATACTCACAATAAGGCCTGGGTATGGTAGATGCATGTCTGTATTTACTTATCTCTATGTTGCGCTGACTTGTATTTATGTTTTCTTCTTCTTTCTTTGCAGGCTCATTCTGGGCATGCTCAGTCCTCATTTTTCTCCAGCAGCCGGCGAGGGAGGTTCCTGTGTCTGCAGCTCCTGGGGTGAAGTCCCAGACGGCCTTCTGTTGCTCTGCTTTGTTTCTGGAGGGCCTCTGGTGACTGAAGAATGCCTGGGGTGCTGCTCTGCTCGTCGGGGAGTCTTCTCTGAGGTCGTCAGCAAGTGGAGTTTGAGGCAGGCCGCCATTGCCAATGGAGCCGGGTTGTTCAGGGAGTTGCTCTTCGGTAGGTAAGTATGATTGCCAGCTTGTCTTTCTTCGGGTGGCTAGGCCTTTCTTTAGACAGTCTATTTCTTTTTGGCTTTTGGTAGATGGTAGTTTAGAATTTTCTATTTCATTTTCTGGTTGTTTGTTTGGTATTGTTAGTTTAGTCCCGAGTGCTGCAGTCAGCACCTGTATAGCATTGTCTATTTCTACTTCAGTAGGTTGAGCTTTGTTTTGTTTAAATAATTGTTTTTTATTTGTTTTTGGACTCGGGTAGTCATCTTCTTGGTAGGTTTTGTTTTTTATTTCGTAGTTTGAGGTTTGGAATTCTTTTAGTAATTGGTCAGGCATTTTAGAGGTATTAGGTGAGTAAGATGGCTGCCATGAAAAAGGCGGGAAGCTGTCGCCAACTTCGGTGTCATTTTTGAAGTCAGGGGTTGAGTTTCTTACCTTGCAGTTTTCTTGTTTGTTATTTTCGTTTATCATGCTGCGGATTTTCACAAGCAGATTTGATTCAACTGTAGTTGTTTCTATTAATTCTAGTATTTTTCTTTTTACCTCATCTTCTTTGTTTGGTGTTGAGAAAGTTTGTTCTGCTCCAGCTAGTGGTTGTTTATTTTGTGTTAGCAGTTCATTTTCTTGTAATTGCGTTTGTTTCTTAATATTTTCATGTGGTGTATATTTGTCAGGAGTTAGTTGAGCTGCCATTCTTTTCGTTATGTATCTGGTGGCAGGTCTTCTTTTGTCGTTATGTGAGTCTTGCATCTTTATGTTCGGTTGGGCCTACCAAACCATCCTCTTGCTACCAATTTGTTGCTAGTTGGTTATCCTGGTTAGGCCCAATATAAGAGACTGTAGACTTTCTTGTAATAATAATATTTATTTTCTTCCTCAGGAACACATTTAGACAGCTATCAATCTGAGAAGAGCGAAAGCTTATATACAGAGGAGGCGGGGCTAATGGTAATTAGTAACCAATGGTAAGGAACACAATGACATCACACAATGACATATGCACAAGCACACATATTTACAGATAGTAGGTTAGGTATTTTCAACTGTAACATGCAATGATTTCCTTCCTTCCTTAATGGGCAATTCCAATCTACATTGGTAGGGAAAGAGAGGTTGCCTGGTAGTCCCTGATTTGGTCCCTGACCCCTGGTAGTTCCACAGGGGTTACTCTCATCTCATCTACTTTCCTGCATCTATATGTTGCTGCTAGGAAACACATTCAGTAGCTTGGGGTACAATATGCTCATTACGGTGATGATATCTAGTTTTACATTGCTGCCCTGGGTCTTGAGGGAAATGCTATGGCCATCATCCTTTCCCAACCATGCTGACAAGTCAGAGTTACTGTTGCTGTTGCTACATGGATGTCCTCATTCACTACTGGAGCTGATGGGCAAATATTCAAATCAGGGAGCAGGTTTACAACTTAGAGGTCTTCTAGATCAGAAAGTGAAAGCAGTGGACCAGATGAGGATGCACCTTCTCCAGCTGATAAGCCATTTGCAGTCTTATTTGGAAAAGGAGGACTTAGCAATGGTAAAATATGGCCTTATACCATCTGTCTAGATATTATAACACTATCTACCTGAGACTGCGCTTAAACTATATTTAGAAACTTTGGTTGTTTCAAAATGCAGCAGCCTGCATACCAGGGGTGAAATCCAGCAGGTTCTGACAGGTTCTGGAGAATCGGTAGCGGAAATTTTGAGCATTTCGGAGAACCGGTAGTGGAAATTTTGAGTAGTTCAGAGAACTGGCAAATACCACCTTTGGCTGGCCCCAGAGTGGGGTGGGAATGGAGATTTTGCAATAGCCTTCCCCCAGGAGTGGGGAGGGAATGGAGATTTTGCAGTATCCTTCCCCTGCCGGGCCCACCAAGCCACGCCCATAGAACCAGTAGTAAAAAAAAAAATGGATTTCACCACTGCTGCATACCTTTGGGCTCCCAACATTGGGAACACTTAACCCTGGTATTATAAACCATGCATTGCCTAGGCTGCCTGTTGAGATAATGTTTCTCACTGTTTATATGTTTTATTTCTTTAGTTTTTAAGCCACCCAGAGTCCACTGTATTTGGGCAGCCAATACATTTAAATATGTAGTAAATAAATAAACAGGATGCTAATGGGTTTCTGGATGTAATTGAAGGTGCTGTTTTTAACTTATAAAGCACTCATGGTTGTCTTCTACAGTCAGTTTTGATGCAACCCATTAAATCTACCAGGGAGAGATCTCTGCAAATCTGACACTTTGGACAGGTTTAAGGAGCTGAAGAAAGAAGGTGCTGCTTTTGTTTGCAACGCAAACAATGTGGAAAAGTTGTTTTTCACTGGTCTTTCAAAGGCTTTTAAAGATAAAGCTGTTTTGGAGAGCTTCCTCTGATTTTATTTTATGTTGACATCTGTTTAATTCTATCTACTTTGCATTGTTGTAATGCTGCTGTATTTTACACACACACACACACACACACACACACACAATGTATATATATTTGCACGTTTGCATATATACTGTATATGGGCCTGTTATATATTGTACTTTTCTTTCTGCATTAGCTGTTCAGAGTTGTTTTGATTGAGGTGGCATAGAAATACTTGAAATAAATAAATAACCAGTTCTCTCTAGTAAACCCAATGAAATGAAAATGAGCTTAAGTAGGACAGCCTTTTAGCGTCAGTAGATTTAAAAAATATTAAAAACAACATATTTAACCAAAAGGGGGAAAAAAACCAAATAATAAAGCAGCAATATGCTGGTATTAAATTTCTTTTATGTAAAACATTATTTTAAATTTATCAAAAATGTATTTCAAGCAAAATAATAATCGAGTAGTAGTAGTTTAATTAATTGTTTAGTCTTATGTCTATATCAAATAAAATAAAGTAAAATACAGAATATGATTAGAGGATAAAATACTGTAGATAAAAAGAAAATACAGTAATAAAATACATATGTGGTAAAAATCAGCATTCAGATAAATACATCACCTTTACACAATACCCTAAGTTTTTTTTTTTTTTTAATACAATGGGTTCTCAGCTGAACTGCCTTGACTTAGGAGTTCTGCTCATAATGTATTTGATCCCAGGAGGAAAGAGGACAATCTTTGATTCAGATCTCAATGGATTGTTCTTTCAAGTAGGGATGTTAAATATCTAAGACCAAAAGGTTGTAATGTTAACAGTCAAACAGAATGTGGGCAATTTTTGTAACTGTATTCATATCAGGAGTGAAATTCCTGTCAGCAGGTTCTGACAGGTTCTGGAGAACCAGTAGCAGAAATTTTGAGTAGTTGGGAGATCTGGCAAATGCCACCTCTGGCTGGCCCCAGAGTGGGCAGGGAATGGGGATTTTGCAGTATCCTTCCCCTGCCACGCCCACCAAGCCATACCCACCAAGCCACACCATGCCCACCAAGCCACGCCCACAGAATCGGTAGTAAAAAAAAATGTGAATTTCACCACCAATTCATATCTACAAAATACATGAATTTTAGAAGGGAGGAGCATCCTCAACATACAAACTAGACAAAAGTTGTAGGTTAATAAATCATTTGTTTCTAAGCTTCTGGTTACCTTCTGTTGTTATTTACTACTAGGACAATGTCATCATCCAAAGGAAATATCCCAAGTTTCAAAAACAGCGAAAGAAGAAAAAGCAGGAAGGTAGTTAAATATAAAAAAAAATTAGTAAAAGTATTTTGGGAATCAGGAGGAAAAGTTTGCTTGCACTCCTAAAACAAAAGAGTTAGAGGAATCTACTGTATCAGACAAAAGAGAAATCATGTGGGGCTTTAAGTCTTGCTGACAGCAACTTCACAAGAGACACCAATGCAAACCACAGACAGAATGAAAATCTTTAGGTGGAAAACATTATTCCATTGTAGTAGTTCAGACAGTGCACCAGAATTATACTGCTCAAAGGAAACATTCTTTAAACAACTAGTTGGCTATTTAAGTAAGAATTTAAATAGGCTAAATTAAATGTCTATTTTTTAAACTTTTTACAATATCCTACATGCCTTTCAGCCTTGGGGAGATGACTGCAGAAAGATCAATGCTAGTTTTTCAGTTGGCATGAAAAACACAAAAGAAATAATCTCTCCACGTAGAGCTGTTTTTTTTTTCACTAGAGACTGAAGAATAGACAAAAAGGATGATAGTACTTGCTTTCACAGTATCCTAAATGGGGCATTACTTCTACAGATGTTCCAGCTGGGGTCAATTCATCATTCATCTGAAAAAACTCATCCCAATAGTTGGGGCATAAGTTAATTTGCCCAGAAAAACAATTCATTTGCCAACTCTAGGGCCTGATAAAAGTTGAAGATGAATTCCACACTTTTCATTGCTCCATTTCCTCAAGACCCAAATTGTGGTTTGTGACAGAGTGAGCACTTTGCTTATTGTTAGTGTGCAGAGAGCTTTGCAGAGCAGAGAACATTCATTTCTTGATGCAGACTGATTGATGGGAGAGTTTCACCTGGGAAAGAGTCACAGCATATAACTACATTTTAAATAATGTCATTCAAAAGTCAATCTTGGGAAGAAATATGACAGATATTAAGTAGCCAAAGTTCACAAGAATATCAATTTTTATGCCTGAGCTTTTAGAAATATGACATATGGATTTCAAGGGAAATCAATCCTCTAAGTAAATGTGAGATTGCATGAAGAAGGAAAAACACTAAGTGGATTCAGTTGAGGATTCTGAATGTTACAGTTTTAAAATCTCCAAAAGCACCATTGGCTGAGAACTTCTAGTTGGCATTCTGATGCTCGTTGTAAGGAACAGTTAATACATTAAGCATTTATGTATATCACTCTGTGTACATGTATGAGCTGCATAGATGATTCTCATCTCCAAAAGAAAAAGATCAGAATATAAAATAATAAGTTAGGGAGAATTCATAAGGTTTGAGTTATATAGTGAAAGAAAAAAAAATCTCTACCTTTTGGTAATGTTAGATGTATGAGGAGCCCACTACACATTCATTTCAGGCATTTTGCATGTTTCTTAAAAGAAGCAGTGGAAGACATAAGAGATTGGGCCTCCCATATTCTTGGGATATTAGGGAGATACAAGATGGGCTCATATCAGGAGTAGGATATCATCTCATAAAGTTGATAAGTGTTCTCTTCTTTCATATCATATTCTGAGGGGTGGAAGGAAGAAGCATAGGTCCCTCATGGGTTCTGTTGTTCCTTCATTATTTTCAAAATGGCCTATGGTTTACAAAAATTAAATTTAAAAAAAACAGCCATTCTGCAAACAATTGTAATTGGCATGTTATAAAATTCACAGAAGCATATTAGGCAAACTCTGAAGTAGGAAACTTGCTGTATTTATGAACTCTCACCATGATTTAGAACCCAGATTGCGGTTTCCAATCACAAGGGAGAGCTTTTGAGGAGATAATTCATTTAAATAATAGAAATATCTCTCTAAACTATGGATGGGGGTCAGGGAGGGCAAAGCAAGGGAGAGAAATATTATAGAATGATGGCAGTAAGCTATACATTCCCATGCAGTTACAATTTCATTAAAAAAAATCTTGGAATACAACTCTGCACTGTCTTGATGTGAATTTTTGATGGAGATAATGGTAAAGGTAATTGTCATATTATTAAGTCACATTGGTATGATTTGTGACTGCACAATAGTTTTGCCTCAAAATTCAGTAAAACCCTCTAGTAGCCATCAATCAAAATAAAGCCATCATAAAAACAACAACAACAAAATACACACTCATCAGGTTGGACGAGAAATTTTTATAGCTGGGCGCTACACAGTGAGGGGTGAAATATATTTTGACCAAATATAATTGCTTTGTTTTTTCTGCTCCCACAATTTGTTTGCACAAATTAAATTCTTTTCTCTTTGAGAAGATTGAGGAGATTGTTAAGAGCTCTCCTTGAAGTCTGAATGGCCATAGCCACAGCTCAAAAGTAGTTAAAATAAAAGATATTATATATGTTTTATTTAAAAACCACATTTTAAAAATATGTACATAATTACATACACAAGCATATACACACACAATCACACATAGACATGACAGTTGTTTAAAATTACATATTAGCTTCCTTACTTAATATTTGGGCTAAAATATTTCAGTCCAAAAAGTGGGAAAGATTGATGAAACCTTCAAACAACCGTTTGACTAATTTATCAAATTCATGTGAATATTGTGGTTTGCATGAATGTGGAGCTTCAGCTACAGAAAGAAAGAAGAAATATTCCTATTTCTGCACAAAATAGTTATACTCTATTACACCTAATAGAGGAGCCACATAGTTTGTTATCTTACTTCTTAATAGGATAAATCACAAGGGTTCATCTGCTTTTTGAACTATAATTTCCAGAAGGATAATTATATTAGTCTGTGTTGCCCCAACAGTAACAAATCATCTTCTTATTCAAATTCTTGCTGGTCTGGAATTATGGAAATTGTTATTCTGTTCCAGAAAACAATCAGGCTACGGTAGGACATAGTGCATAAAAACATATTTCAACATTTAGAATTTCAGAATCCAGGTCTGTTCTAAAACCATTTCAACAGTTTCTTCTTGGTCTTTGTTTAACAGACTGTTCTGGAATAATGTATGGGCCAAAATTCAGATAGGTTTATATAAAGTGCCACTGATTCACCAAACTGCATCTCATATACAGTGTGTGTGTATGTGTGTGTGTGTGTACACACACACATATAATTTATTTTTATTTTATTTGTATGTATTTCTTTTCTGGATTTTTTTTCAAGAATATTGCTAATTATAACTCTGGATATCCTAAATCACAAAGAGCTTCGCAAAACTGGAAAAGGAGAAGTAAATTTACTGAACAAGGAGTAAAAGTTTATACATTTAATATTTCTAGTATGGCTGAAAAGATCCAAAGAAGTTGAGGATAGAATATTATAAAATCTGTAAGGTAATTTTACAATATTGGTGAGAAAATTGAAATAAACTTTCCCCCTTCACTTATTGGAATTATCTAATCAAAATGATAGAAGAATTAGGGTAAACAAAAACACTTCTCATAGCCTATAATCAATTGATGGACTTTTTTTACTGCCAGATCTTGTTAAAATTACTAGTTTAAATAGATTTAAAGGAGACAAATTCTGCTATGATAGGACTATGAATGACTATTAGTCCTAATGTTTTAAAGGTTCCCCAGCACATGTATGCTAGTCATTTCCGGTTCTAGGGGCGGTGCTTATCTCCATTTCTAAGCCAAAGAGCCAGCGCTGTCTGAAGACGCCTCCATGGTCATGTGGCCAACATGAGTAAACGCCAAAGGCACATGGAGCGCTTTTACCTTCCCACCAAATGTGGTCCCTATTTTTCTACTTGCATTTTTTACATGCTTTCAAACTGCTAGGTTAGCAGAAGCTGGGACAAGTAACAGGAGGTCACTCCGGTACTAGGAGTGCGTTACTAGGGATTTGAATCACTGAACTGCCGACATTCTGATTGACAAGCTCAGCATCTTAGCCACTGATCCACCACCTCCATTTTAAAGGCAATAGGAAGATATTGTATATTCTTTAAGAACCTATATTTTGCCATCCATTGTACTTTTTCAGCTATTGGCTATTACTCATCATCAAAACTTTCTCCAGTTTCTTATATGTATTAATTTGGCCACTGGGTCCCATTTACAAAATTACTTTTCTAACTTCAACTTTTGATTGCCACTATAAATGTGCTTGCTTCCTGTTTTCAAATGTTCACTATTTTTCTAATCTCATTTCCCAATCTTCTCAAGAGTCCATTGTTTTCTAACAGGTTGTGTCCAAAGTACTGTATTTGTGGTTGCATTTGTTCATTTGCCCTTAAGAATATGAAGAGAAAGCAACCTGTTTCAAAAAATAATTGTAGGAAACATGCAAAGAATATTATTTCCAGACGACAATAAAGAATAGTCAAATTAAATAAAGCAGGAAAAATTTGTTGGTAAAAGGATTGCCAGACAGTAAAGTATCAAGTAGGTCAAATCCTTCTGGGAAATTTGAGCATAGGATAAAACTAGAATGTCAGTTAAATATCATCCCAAACTGTATAAAAAAACCAGGTTGCCTCTTTTATCATACTGCTAACAACCCCTCAAAAAACACTAGAGACATTTCTTCCATTTCTCAGTTTTCTAAACTTTAAGATAAATTTCTCTGCATGTCAAATTAACTTTTCAAACTCTTTCCTGTATTTTTCACCCAATTCAGATTGTCACTGTGATTTAATTCTATGTTAAGCTTCTTTGAATTTTTGAAACAAATGCCTGAGAGATCACTACAAATGTTATTATATACAGTAATATGTACTACATCCTTGATAGAACTTGATCCAGCCTTCAACCGCTTGAAACAACTCCTGTTCCATCATCATTAATAACGATAATAAATATACCCAATTTAGTTAAAACAGTGCAGAATGCTTTCCATCGTAAGTATGTTTGCCATAAATATTAGCAACTTTCTCCATTTATTAACTTTGATGGATTAGAATTGTTCAGGGATTATATGATAGGTCAGCCACTTAAACTGCTATTGTAGCAAATGAGTGTCTATTTTGATCCATTTCCATCTCTTTTGGGCCTGATTTGGGAACTGAAACAGCAGTTGTTTACTTTGTGTATTTTTTATACTAGCAACTTGTTGAAATGTGTTTAGCTATTAGTTCTGCTGGTTTAATAGTTTTTATATCATCAGTGACAGTATCTGGATTACATTTTTGGTTGAGGCTACAAAGGCACTAATTTGCCTTTCATAATAAATTGAATTGAATGCCATAATTCCAGTTATTTCTCAAAGGCAATTCCATAATTCAGCTTACGTTTAACATGTATTGTTAAGTATTTTTCAAAGCCTGGGTTTGTTATGATTAGTATGCATATCAGATGTGTACTTTTCCATCTCAAGACATGAAGCTATGAATTGGCATTTATAGCTGGCATTTACTTCCTGATTTTGGCAATAGTGTCTCATAGAGAACAATGGGATTGCTTAATGACCATGGATTTGCTTAACGACCAAGTTAATTCACTGCAAAAAAAAAGAGGTAATAACAACATCACAACGTATGACTGTAATGGGCAGTCTCCATTACAGCCATAAGTTGAGAACTGCATGAAATTGATAGGCTATTGTGTTATGCACACATTTCAAAACTCTGTTAGATTTGGGGTAAACAGCTACTGAATAGTTCAGAGCAACCTGGGCCCAGGCTATCTGTGGAATGGGTTTTTTTTTTCCATTCCCAGAAATCTCCCGTGACACTCACTTCTAGCAACCCTCACTGTAAATTTTTTAGATAACTGTCTCATTATTAGCATCACAGCTTTCAAATCTGTTGCCCAAGACAGAGAGTATCAGATCATTGCATTGTTAGAACTGAATTGGAAATAATGAAAACCTTCCATTGTCTCAGGTTTCAGACTGAAATAAGTGATAGCTATTGCAGATTCCTAGGTTTATGCTTGAAATTTTAGAAATCTTGTGCTGCATGGATAGTAAAAAATGTTATAATCATTACCACAAGCAATGGAAGGGACGGGGAAAGAGTCTGTGATAGAATTCAAGTAAAAGTAGAAAGAATTTGTTCAAATAAATTGTGAAATAATAATCCCAGTAAAGAATATGTTTGAATGTTATATGTTTGCATTTTTTCCCCTTTAGGCCATTTATGCGATACAGGATTGTTGATGGAAATATATTTGTGATGAAAAATACACTGAAGATATACGGCATCGGGAATAATTCCTTAATATATATTCTCATATGATACCGGTAATAGCAATCTACAGTACCTTCTGCTTTGAATTTATAATATTGAAATGAACATTGTTTTCTTAGACAAACAGACGTGTTATAAAATATCACACAAAGTGTCATTTTCCTATTCAAAATGCAACTATTTAGCTTCCTTCCATAATACTCTATTCCTTGATCTTATCAATTTTTACCCCAAGGAAGGGAGACAGACAGGCACACTCTCATCTATCTATTCCATTTTGGGAGTCTCCAATCCCATTTAAATTTTTGTATTGGCTCATATTTGGTAAATGGTTTTCTATTTATATATTACTAAAACGTTTGTGTCTGTAAACCGTTAACCTGGTGAAATGATACATCACAGGGAAAACCTTTGTCAGCAAAGAAAGAACAAGTGGGCTAATTTACAGAATGCTGGGACTCATTATAGAATGAAATTTGGGGAAGTTGTGGCTGCTTCAGTGCTGCCAGGCTGCTGTTCCTTCAGTGTTGCTGAGCTGCTCCTTGCGTCATGTGATCCTAATTTACAATGTTTCAAGCGTTTGCTCTCCTATCCAGCAGCATCAGTTACTGCCTTCAGGACAGGGCAAAGCACGATGGGAGGGAGGGACGGAGAGTGAAAAAGGGAGGAAGGGAGAGAGATTTCTGATGCTCCCTCCTGGCTTCCCACAAGGAAAATGTGACAGTAAGTCACTTCCACTCCCTCTGCTTTTTTGCCCATCATGGCCATTCTGTTTCCCTCTTGAACCAGAGAAATACTGTGTATATATATATCTAATATATACATATTTATATAATTATAGATAGATAGATAGATAGATAGATAGATAGATAGATAGATAGATAGATAGATATAGATAGATAGATAGATATAATGTATATATTTAATGATCTAAGTGCCAAAGCTCACTATAACAACATCGCCAAAAAGGCATTGAGAATTGTAAACCTAATCTTGCGTAGCTTTTTCTCCGGTAACATCACACTACTAACCAGAGCATACAAAACATTTGCTGAACCAATTCTCGAATACAGTTCATCTGTCTGGATCTGCACTGCAAATCAGACATTAATACAATTGAATGTGTCCAGAAACATTTCACAAGAAGAGTCCTCTGCTCCTCTGCTCGCTACAAAATACCTTATGCCACCAGACTTGAAATTCTGGGCCTAGAAAAGTTAGAACTATGCCGTCTTTGGTATGACCTAAGCGTAGCTCATAGAATTATCTGCTACAATGTCCTACCTGTCAATGACTACTTCAGCTTCAACCACAACAGTACATGAGCACGCAATAGATACAAATTTAAAGTGAATCGCTCCAAACTCGATGGTAGAAAATACGACTTCAGCAACAGAGTGGTCAAAGCCTGGAATACATTACCTGACTCTGTGGTTTCATCCCCAAACCCCCAAAATTTTAACCTAAGACTGTCTACTGTTGACCTCACCCCATTCCTAAGAGGTCTGTAAGAGGTCTGCATAAGAGCACCAGCCTGCCTACCATCCCTGTCCTAATATTTCCTCTATTTGTATCTATTTTATGTATTCAATTCATGCTCATACTTATATATACTACCTAATATGTTCTTGACAAAATAAATAAATAAATAAATAAATAAATAAAATAAAAAATAAAAAAATGATATAATGAGTATGAGTTTTCTAGTTATTAATCAAAATTCTTTCCTTGACCAAGTTTTTGCTTAAGGAATCCTTCTATTCCTTATCCTATTCAGTGCTATTGAAGGGTGGTATTCTCATTGTTAGGACATAAAATAATAAACATGACTTATTTTTTCCAGATAATGATATGAGAAAAAGTATGGGTTTTTAGGTCACGTGAAACAGGGGTTTATAACTCATGTAGATGGTGATGGCATGCTGTATTATCAAGAAGACATAAATTCACAATGTATCACTTCTAAATATAGCAAAGCTTTAAGAGAAAGCAGCTACATTCCTCTTAATAAATATCCTGAATGTTTCACCACTTTTTTGGGGAGATTGTTATTCTGCTGCAGTTGAATGCAAAATAATGTTACTTAACTTTTTTATTCTTTGATAACAAGTCCAGTGAGGCATGTTTTGTTAAGTTAGGAAAACTACTGCTCTTCTACTGCTAAAGTTTATATGCCTCTGGAAACCAACAATCGATCCAACAATTCCAAAACTGGAATGTGGATCTATTAAAGTATAAAAAAATAAAAGGAAATTAGTATATATAATTTCAAATTAATCATAGAACTGATGTATCATATAATCATATTTGAAGATACTATACATAGAAAATGCAGCAACCTCATCAACTTGTCTGGGCTAAGTACTTAAGTCATATTTCACTTTGATAACTGGAAAGTTTTGCAAGTTGAAATATTAAATTCAATAACACATAACCTTTTTGAAAGTCTACTTGATTTTATTTCTCTTGTCAGTTTCTGAACTTCCTGTGCTTTTTTTTACATTGCCTCCAGAAAATCCTTCAATTTATACTGAAGTGAAAACATTGTAGAATGCTATGAACTGTTTCAAGTCAACATTTCATAATAACAATCAAGTAATCAGTCAAGGTTGATCTGGGCTACTACTGTATATTGGCAATAATTCTTCAAGTTTTAGGATTGCCCAGAAACAATAGATGCCAGGCATTTCATTTAATACTTTTAAGTTTTTCATTCATTTCAAAAAGAGTCTATGCTATACATCTGGATCTTCAGATGACTGAATAGACTACAGTGCATGTCAGACCTACCACTGTTGAATACTTTCCCCAGGTAGTTACTAACAGGAATTTTTAATTCTTTTGTCTTTCATATTGGTATTTGAACATCAAGTTTCCAAGAAGAAAAAAAGCATTAAACAATGATGTTAGTAATGTTAGTAATTGTTGCTAACCCAGCACACATACAAAGAACTGAACAGGATTCATAATATAGAAAAACTTCTTTATCTACAAAAATAGAAATACATGATACAAGCAAACAATACCTATGCATCTCTTGCAATGTGGTAGAGAGAAGAACAAAATCTGAACACAGAATAGCTAAGCCACACCCAGACTAAAAACTGCTCCCATGGCTTTCAGAACAAATCCTGTGTCTCAGTCAAAAAAACAGTTCCCATTGGCTGCCTCATTGCCATGGCTATTCCAGTTCATAAATTCTTTATACACTGACAAATAATAACTTTCCCCAACGATTTCAGGTGATAAAAGTACATTGTATCTTCATTATCATTCACCTTATTCTGTTATACTTGCAGATCTGATCTAGAAAGATGAATATAATGGTAAATGGTTGGAGTGAATAACTATTCTTTTAATAAACCAAACAGCTGGATTGGAAAATATCACCAATAGTTGGAAAATTAGATTGTTTCTTTGTTCATTTGGTTGTTTAAATTTACAGCAGCAGGCAAGGGATACAGTCAAACCTATGAGGTAAAGTAATAAAATGGTGATATAAAAAAAATCAGAGAAAACAAAGGATTATTATGCATAAATGAGTTTTGAATGGGATAATAGAACCAACATATACAAGCAAATGTAAAAAGCAATTATTACATAGAAAAATAAATCAAGGTGGAACAGTTATTATATGAAAGGTTTAAGGCACAAAATTAAACTACCGTTTATAGTTACTAAACTAGCTTAATAGAAGAATAATCTATATTCAAGAGTCAATTAAGGTAATGCTACTTTTATCTTCAAAAATTATAGCAAACAAAACTAGCAGGAATTTTAATTACTACTTAGAAAAGTGTAAAATAATTATGCCTAGGTCTGACAAAAAGCAAAACAAAAGCCAAAGACAGAATAAAAATTAGAGAAAAGAAAAAAACAGTTGAAAAATGTAAATGTATTCATTGCTGTCAGCCAAATAATAAGCTTCAGAATGCCAGCTAAAAAAGTTACAGGGAATGGCGCCAATAAAATGGAAGTGACACTGCTCAAGGCAAATAATTCTTTCTTGTCAAAGAAAAGATAAAGACAAATTGGGTCAAAAAATGCTGGTAAAATGAACTAAGTATATATACTTACTTCTACATATACATACATACATACATACATACATACATACATACATACATACATTGAAGTAAACATGCTATTGATATATAATCAATTTTTCTTCCTTCCTTCCTTCCTTCCTTCCTTCCTTCCTTCCTTCCTTCCTTCCTTCCTTCCTTCCTTCCATGTTACACTGTATATTTATCTTGCAATTGATAAATCACATGATTTTGAACTAGAATATGCAAAAAAGCTTTCCATTATTTGTTCTGCTGGATACAAAGAAAGATTTTAAGAATAACTGGAAGGGGGATTCTTTTTAACTTATTTCATCCTGGCTTATTGTTTTACCCTGACTTTCATCTTTAATAGACACCCCCCCCCCCCATATTTCCCATATTTCAGAGACCAGGGAGATGTTTTCCTTACAAAAAACAGGCCTGCTTTATAATGCAAGAAACAAGCCATTTCTCAACCAATGTCTTCCTTAAATTTCTTCTATATCTTCTATAGACAAAACCCAAGTAAAACAATAACATGCTGTATGCCCGTGTTGACGAACTTATGGCATGTGTGCTGGAAGTAGCACACAAAGCCATCTCTCTGGGCACACCAGCCATCACCCGTTGCTCTTCTGGGTTCCGATGTGTCAGCTGGTCTTCATGTGTGTGGGAGCGCCGGAAACCGGATGAGCAGCTCCCTGGCGCATGTGCATCCGGCAGCTGGTCTTTGTGGGCGCATGCATGCCAGAAACCAAAAGACCAGGCGACTGGCATGCATGCACAAACCGGAAACCGGGAGCTCAGCTTTCTGGCATGCACATGTGTGCTGGGGAACTGCTCCAGCACTCCCACACATGTGCACCAGGGAGCTACTCTTCCGGTTTCCCCGCCTACCCACACTCCCATTTCAGCTCTCGGTGCCGAAAAGGTTCACCAACATTGCTGTATGCTGTACTTTAGGGATGAAATGCTCCTGGTTCGGACCGGATCGCCCAATCCGGTAGTGATGGAGGCGGGTGGTTCAGAGAACCGGTAGCAAAAATCCCTGCACCATTGTGCACAATCATCAGAGGCTTTTTAAAAAAAATTTAAAAGCATTTTTTCTACAAACTCTTTGGCCAAAAAAATGCTTTTAAAAGTAAACAAAAAGCCTTTGAAGATCGCGCGGCTCAGCAGGGATCATCAGAGGCTAAAAAAAAAAGAAAAAAAAGAAAGCCTCTGCCAATCAGGCAAGTCAGCTGGGATCGTCAGAGGCTTTAAAAGCATTTTTTTAACAACCTCTTCAGCCGAAGAGGTTGTAGAAAAAATGGTTTTAAAAGTAAAAAAAAAAAAAGTTGGCCACGCCCACTCAGTCATATTACCCCCCACCAAGCCACGCCCACAGAACCAGTAGTAACAAATTTTACATTTCACCACTGCTGTACTTATATTGCTTGGAAGAATTGCTTAGAGTGGTGGTAGGCAATTAAATCTTTTGCCATGTCTGACAGAAATATAAAAATGGTTACTACAATGACTCATCCATCTCTGACAGAGTGGTCCAGAGTATGATGGTGAAGTATTTGGGTTCTGTGGGAATAGGACTACGGTTTTTAATCTTGATAGGAAGTATTAAACCTATGTCAAGGTTTGATATCTCATTTGTATCACTTTCAATTCTTTAGAAAACTCCAAATACCTATTTATTTATCCAGGTTTTTCATCTGTATGACTTTTAATGTTCCAGTTGGAATTGGAGAGGTATTTCAGTTTTGGTGCGAGAGCCTAATTCTAATCTTTGATTCCTTTTACTACATGAAAGCATCCTTAAGATTTTTTTGTGTGTGCTTTTTATAGCACTTGAGAAATAAAAAGAGAAAGAAATGGACCCAAGATCATTTAAACTATTGTGACAGTGGAGCCTATAAAGAGAGATGGGGAAAAGATAAGATTTAAATGGGGAAGAAGCCAGGTGGTGACAATGTTCATACAAAATTTCTGTATATTAGCTGGAAGGAGAAATTGTGCTGAGAGATGCTGATATGTGTGCATATTGCATGTGACATTGAATCTCTATGAACAGAAGGAGGTTTGAATATGAGGAGACCACCCGCCCCCCGTTAGCCCTAGTGCCCCTTCATATCTATGTGATTTACACCTCTAGATGCTTATAGATATTTTGGGCTATTCCATATATTGCCAAATGTTTGATTGGTGCCCACATCTGCAATGTCTACTCCTTTAGGAAATGCACTATCTATCTATCTATGTAAATCGAACCATCTTAGATACAGAATATGAAGATTTCAGCTAAAAACAAAACTAAAGGATACTGAAATTGGAAAAAGGAATTTACACAGGTCAAAGCTCTATCCTTTTATACAGAGATACACAGAATATTAAGGGGTAAGGAGTACAAGTTTAATCTTGTTCTGCTTTCCAAGGCAGTGTGAAAAATGGCATTGTTAGAATCGATAATGCTGAATTAATAGTCTTTTTTCCTCTTTGAAAGGGACTATGTTTTGAGGGGGGAGAGGGGGAGGTCAAGATCCCCAAATATGCGCTTAGCTGCTAAATTCCAGTAGCATACTCTGGGAAACATTGACAAATTAATGCTTAGAAAGCTGCATTTAACCAGCAAGTTGCTAACTTGTCTTAGAGTATCTCATATTTCTCAACTTTGTATGAATCCGCTTCTATTTTTAGAGAAAAGCTACATAAGGTGAACAAAAAGACTTTCCTGAATTAAAAAAAAATCATTGCATCCTAGAGACACAAACTATTCACTTGAAGCTCAGCATTCTGATCCTGTTTTATTTTTAAAAAAACCCTTCTTCATTTTCTAATTATCACATCTTGCTCTCCCCTTTGCCAGAATAAGAAAATAAAAGCTTCCCCCTGCTACTCCAAAATAGTACTCAAGCAATTGGAAGAGGGGACAGGAAAGGTGATCTGATTATTCTGTACAATGAGTGGAAATTAGTTATTTTCATCCTTAATAGCTCATGGGATATGCCAATTATAAAGCTGTTAGAGACCGATTAGGTATTAGGGAAGTCACCCTTCTTCCTTACCTCCTTCCTGTAACCCAGCATGAAATTATAGAAAGTCACTCAATTCATTCTGATTGAAATCCATGCAGGAAGATCTTGCTATTAGGTGTTTAGTCTCTGCAGTTTCATTGCCAGCAGAGACTGTGACTCTAGAAATTGATTTCATTGATTTTGCTGAAAATAAGAGTGTCTAGAGATACAAGAATAGCATCCAAATAGCTATGTATGTATGTATGTATGTATGTATGTATGTATGTATGTATGTATGTATGAATTACAGTATAGGGACACGGTGGCTCAGTGGCTAAGATGCTGAGCTTGTCGATTGAAAGGTCGGCAGTTCAGCGGTTCGAATCCCTAGTGCCGCATAACAGGGTGAGCTCCCGTTACTTGTCCCAGCTTCTGCCAACCTAGCAGTTCGAAAGCACGTAAAAAATGCAAGTAGAAAAATAGGGACCACCTTTGATGAAAAGGTAACAGTGCTCCGTGCATCTTTGGCGTTTAGTCATGCTGGCCACAAGACCATGGAGATGTCTTCGGACAGCACAGGCTCTTTGGCCTTGAAACGGAGATAAGCACTGCCCCCTAGAGTCGGGAACAACTAGCACATATGTGCAAGGGGAACTTTTACCTTTACCTTACGTATTACAGTATGTACGTATTTTGTCTTTTCATATTTCTGTCTCCTAAATCCTTGCCTCTGCCAATATGTGGTGATAATCTTACCTGACTGTTACTTGTTAGTTAAAGCAGAACCACTTATCCCTTGTTCTGGGAATCCCCTCCCCCACCAATATCATTAACTACCTATAGCATTTTACTGACAGGATGTAAGTAGCAAGGGGAAAAAATCTGAAGAAACTTGGCTTTTGATATTCTACAGTTTGTGGGCGTGGAGGGTGGAATCTGTCTTTCAAAATGTAACCATGCTTCACTACCTGGAACAAGATGTTAGCCAATATATTCCCCCTTTTTAAATAGATTAAGAATAATCTTAGGCACCCATAAGAGAGGAAATGAATAGAATCTAAAAGCAAAGGTGAACTGATTGTTTATAATGAAAGAGAAAACTACTGGATTCAGTGCTAATCAGTGGTGGGTTCCTCCCGGTTCGGCCTGGTTCGGCTGAGCTGGTAGCGGTATCAATATGACATCACCGAATTGGTTCTCTTTGTTCAGGAGCTGGGCCTCCAGCCCGCCCCCTTATTCTTACCTTTTATTTGGCCCTGCCCCCAATCTATTCGCTGCCTCCCAAGTCCCAGCTGATCGGCTAGAAGGAAAAAAAACTGTTTAAACTCTTGCCGTGGGGCTTCAAAGGGCCGCCCTACAGTTGATCAGTGTTAAAAGGCAGTGTGGTGGTAGACCAGTGCACTCGAAAAACAAATGGGTAGACCGGTGCCTCCAAAAACAAATGAGTAGACCCGTGCCTCCAAAAACAAATGGGTAGACCGGTACAGCTCCGCAAGCAGTTAAAAGCCTGGTAGACCAGTACCTCTGCTAAATCCTAAAGAATTGTCACATGACCATCAAACCATGCCCACAAAATAAGCCACGCCCACAGAACCGGTAGTAAAAAAATTTAGAATCCACCCCTGATGCTAATGAGACAATCTAAATATGGGACAGACAATTATTTGGTATGACCCAGAGTAGATCTTGGGGAAAATGGATGACAAAGAAAAAGAAAGAAGTGAGAGACATGAAACCGAAAGTAGAATAACTTGTGGGATCAAAAAAGATACAAGCCCTATATTAAAAAGCATGAACTAGATGGCCTCCTATCAGAATGAATGGAAAAAGGGCAGGGCAGGCAGGGCAGGAGAGGAGAGGGGGAGAAGGGAGGGGAGCGGAAGGGAGGGGCGAGGAGAGGAAAGGTGTGAAAACTGTTTGGAACAAAGTGAAAAATGAAAACAATGTAAAGATGAGGGAAAGCAATAGAAATATGTGGAGTTATGCTAATGGAAACCCTACAAAAGAATGCTTGGTGCAAAGATGAAGTGAGGGAATTCCCGAAGAGATAAAAGAAAGATTGCAGCAAAAATGTCGATGAGAGAAAGATTTTGTATATAATATTTACGCAATAATACTATCAAAAAGATAGTAAATATTTTAAAAGGCAGAGAAAATGCAGGTGGCATTCTGATGAAATTATAAATACGTTAGGAGTGGGAGATGTGAGCTTAAACAGTGAGCACCCAGGAGAGTGAATAACATTAAAAACAGAAGTGATAAAAATAATTTGGGATGAACTTGAATTGAGGGAAAGCTGAAAGTGGTACTGTAGAGATATGTATGGAATCATAGTGACATGTCAAAAATTAAAACTGAAACAAAGGCTAAAAATGTCACTATCCAGGAAAGAAATAATGAAAAGATAGACACAAATGATACTGGTAGTCTTTAATGTATGACCACAATTGGTACCAGAATTGTTGCAAGGTGTTGTTAAGTGAGTTATGTGCCTGATTTCATGACTTTTTTGTCGTAGTTGTTAAACAGTTTGTTGCAGTTGTTAAATGAACTTCTCCCATTGACTTTGCTTGCAGGAAGCTGGCTGGGAAGGTTGCAACAGCAATCACATGATCCTGGGATGCTGCTATTATTGTAAATACAGGTAGTCCTTGATTTACGACCTCAATTGACCTCAATGTTTCTGCTGTTAAGTGAGACATTTGTTAAGTGAGTTTTGCTCCATTTTATGATTTTTCTTGCCACAGTTGTTAAGTGAATCACTGCAGTTGTTAAATTAGTAATACAGTTGTTAAGTGAATCTGTTTTCCCCATTGACTTTGTTTGTCAAAATGTCGCAAAAGGGGATCACATGATCCTGGGACACTGCAACCATCATAAAGATGAGTTAGTTGTCAAGTATCTGAATATAAATCACATGACCATGAGGATTCTAGAATGGTCATAAATGTGAAAAATCGTCCTAAGTCACTTTTTTCAGTGTGATTGTAACTTTGAACTGTCACTAAATGAACTGTTGCAAGTTGAGGACTACATGCTGGTTTCCAAGTGCCTAAATTTTGATCACATGACTTTGGAGATACTCGATGGCCAGAAATGCAAGGACTAGTTGTACATCACTTTTTCAGTATTATTGTAACTTTGAAGAGTCACTAAATGAATGGTTGTAAGTCCAGGACTATCTGTATAAAAACATGAAAAGATGGTTAGGATGCAGGTGGTATAGATAGAATTGGAGAAATATTAAAATATGGATGTGATTGTGTAACTTGTTCCTAAGTGTGTAGCATGGTGCTGTCGAGAAGACATCATCTATGCTAATAATTGGGAAAAAGTAATTATTATTTCTCTTTAGAAAGGAAAAGGTGGCAAGATTTGTGGTACAAAAACCTCACCAAAAATCCCATGAAATTAGAGAGGATTGAAACACGTGTTTATTTTCAAAATTAGCAGGCTATATTGAGTTACTGCCAATCAAGAGCAACTGTTTCAAAGTGACATAGGTCTTATATAATATCTTGGTGAAAGCAATACAAGCAGATGTGCTTCAAAGATGAAACTGAATTTCAAGGGGAATTGCTTTACAACTGATACCACCACAAGATAAAACAGAAAAGATTTAGACATCCTTCAAAGTGGACATATACTGCGGGAACAGTCTTTGAAATGTAGCAGGGAAACTTTGATATTCAGGAAATAATTGTGGAAAGACATAAGGGAAGATAAGAGAATAAGTGCAAAACAGTTTTGAGTCTGATATTCTTCAGCTAAGGAATACATTTCTAAAAGAAAATCTGAAGGAATTCCACAGGTTTTTCGTAAAACAATGATCTTATCCTAAGAAATGGAGAGAGACCTATAGTACTGTGGGGTAGTTCAGAACCCCATCTAAGTTGTATATAAAGCATATATTGTACAGATTCTGCAAAAAATATAGAGGGATTAGTTTGTTAACTATGCCAGGGAAGATGCCTGGTGGAATTCTGAATCAAGTATAAAGAAGGTGACTTTTTGCAAAATCTGTGCAGTTTAGTTTTATGCCAGGGAGGGAGTGCAGAGAACTGATTTTTTGGGGGGTGGTTGTGTTGTTTTTACTTTTTGCTCTTTAGCAGATCATTGAGGAATGTGTAAATGTAAGAAAAATATTGCACGTTGGTTGATTTAAAGAAAGCTTGTGATAGAACAAATATGCTTAAGCATGGAAAGTTTTATGTGAGTGTGGATTCAATTGTTCAGTGCCAAATGCTATAAGAAAGGTACATGATGGAAGTAAAGTACACAGGAAAATAATGTAGAATGCTTAGCAAATAAATTACCACTGAATAGACACTAAGATGAGGGCATATGATGTCCCGTGAATTGTTTACAATATTTATGTATACATATATAAAGAATGTTTCTGAGGGTATTAATGGTGGCATGGGTAATGATGTGAATGTATATGTTTATTTTTCATTTTGATGAAGCCATGTTTTTGACAGAGAACCAAAATTATTTGCAGTAAATAATAAATGATATATACGTATGCATCTGAAAATTAATGTGGTGAAGACCAAAATTCAAACCAATTGTGTTTGTCAGGGATATAAATGAATGTGTGCATCTTAATAAAATGTTTGCTAAAATGAGAATATGATTGAAGAAATGTTAATAATCTTAATTATAATGATTGATTAAACTTGCAATGCTATAATGCTGCCCAACTCTCAACAACTCTGTTGTGGCTCACAATAAAAGAAATTACAATAAAATCAATACAACATACAAATAAAGATGAAAGATGGCAAGTGCAATGAATTGAAGGTCTTACCTTCACTGAAAATTTGGGTAAAGAGCCTGATCTTCATGGCTCTAAACCACAGCAGAGTTGGGACCATCCAGACCTCTGGCGAAAGCTCATTCTAGAATGCAGGTGCTAAGGCCTACAAATATTACTAGAAATCTAGTTGTGAAGTCCTTGGTGCTCTCTGAGTTTGGTTGGTTTTTTTGCAGATATTTCATTACCAAACAAGTAGATAACATTGTCAGTGCTAAGTAATGATGTTGTTATATATACACACCAAGATCTACCCATACTGTACATCAGTGGTGAAATCCAATTTTTTTTGCTACCAGTTCTGTGGGTGTGGCTTGGTGGGCATGGCAGGGGAAGGATACTGCAAAATCTCCATTCCCACCCAACTCTGGGTCCAGCTAGAGATGGCATTTGCCAGTTCTCCGAACTACTCAAAATTTCTGCTACCGGTTCTCCAGAATCTATCAGAACCTGCTGGATTTCACCCCTGCTGTACATATCCATCACATTATTCTATTTTGGGACAAGGAATATTATACCAAGTGAAAATAAAAGAGTAGTGCATTACGAGTGAATGCTGTATGACCTTGCTAATATGAGCAAAAATGTGTTGACTTGCAAGGAAGGAAGGAAGGAAGGAAGGAAGGAAGGAAGGAAGGAAGGAAGGAAGGAAGGAAGGAAGGAAGGAAGGAAGGAAGGATACAGATCACATTAGCAAATTGGATTCTTAAACTGCAGGGATATCATGCATTAATTTCACACCTTCCCACAATAATAGTAGAGTCATTTGCAGGACTAATATAACTCATGTTCAGTCACAGTGTCAGCTTCTGCATTCTACCTACAAGTATATAAATGTAGTGGCAAATGTTACTTGCTTTGGCAGAAAAATTAAAGCATTTTTAAAGAGGTATTTAAATAGTTACTTTCTATTACTATGCCAGGAAAAAAAAAACCCAGGTGGCACTGCTTTTTTAAAATCAATCTCAACTCCTAGCAACTGCTTGGATTAGTCCCTATAATTTTTTTCCCTCAAGATTTTTGAAAATGGTTTGCTATTGCTGTTGTCTTCCTCAGGGCTGAAACAGAATGCCTGACCCAAAGTCGTTCAGCTCACTTCATGCTTAAGATGAGACCACAACTCATAGTCTCCTGACTTCTAGCTTGTTACCTTAATCACAGCACTGGCTCTTGTGGCTGTTGACTAGAGCAGTGGTGGGTTCCTCCTGGTTCGGTCCGATTCGGCCGAGCCTGTAGCAGTGATGATATGATGTCACAGAACCAGTTCTCCCCCCCGCCCCCCCACCCCCCTACCCCCATGTTATTCTTACCTTTTATTTGGTCCCACCCCCAATCTATTGCTGCCTCCTGAGTCCCAGCTGATGACTAGAGGGAAAAACACTGTTTAAACTCTTGCTGCGGGGCTTCAAAGGGCCGTTGTACAGCTGATCAGTGTTAAAAGCAAACAAATGAGTTGGGTCGTAAATGCGAGGACTGGTCATAAGTGCGAGGACCTTCCAGAAATAACTCTGACCAGCTAGCCACGCCCACCTAGTCACATGACTTCCAAGCCACACCCACAAAATAAGCCACGCCCACAGAACCAGTAGTAAAAAAATTTAGAACCCACCCCTGGACTAGAGCTATTCCAATCCTTTGAAAGGGAAGTACTTCAGAATGGAGATAAGCATGAACAAAGCCTCTCTTGTTGAGTTGTTCAGGAAAATGCATTTTTCCTAAACACATGAAGCTGCTTTAGAAGTTGCTTCCCAGTTGGCTCTTGATGTGTGTACATGGAAAGCCACTTTGTATTACATTCTGCCCAATGAAGAATTTTCACACCGTTTCTGTATCAGATAATTTTCTTTCCTTCCATATTTTTCAAATGTCTGTGTGATTTTATGGTAGCTTTGTAGGTTGTAATGCCCACTGCTGTTTATATTTTATTAACCTTTTTCCAATGTGCTTTCCTTGTTTCCAGTGTTTATATGATTTTTAAATTAATATGGCAGGAGCTGCTCTGAGATCCCAATATGGGGATCCCAGGAAAGGACAGCAATAAATAAAACTGTTTATTTACATTCTGGAATGGAGTAAAAATAATTTAAAAGACATTCTGCTTTGTGGTTTAAATTATCCTTTTTCAGACTACTGATGTCCAGATGTATTCGAGCTTCAACTCCCATAACTCGTATCCAGCATTCTGAAGAGTGTCAAGTTGTGGAAGGAGTCAGTGCTATATTATAGAATTTGGAAAATATTCATGACCAAGTCAAATACTGGTTTTTAATACATTAAAGGATCATGGATCATTATGCAGGAATCAAATCAAACTTGAGAAGGTAAACCAGTATATTGTGAAGATTATACTCTTCCAGTACAATTCCCTCTTGCTATGCTCAGGGGTCAGCATTTTGTAATTGCCCCCTTCCAGCTTCATTGAGCTTTTCAGGCATTTTTATTAAATCTATGAACCATCTCAAAGCTTTCCTCACCTGCTTACCTATCCATCTATAGGTAGAAATGAACTGCAGTTTAAAAATGCTAAACACTTTTGGTTGGACAAATGACATCTCTTCTTTTGCTTGCTCACCCTGACCAGAAAAAAAAAAAAAAGTAAAAGGGAGCAGGAGGTGTTCACTTCCATATAGATGTGCCCCAGTATGATCGATAAGGAGCAATTACTCATGGACTTCCTCAGTAAGTCTATATTCTCCCACCTCTTATTTTTTTCAATCATCATCATCGTCCAGCTACATTGGCAGGAACAGCAGAATGCATAAGAAAACTCAATACAGATAGAATGGAATAGCTGTTTAAGCTTTTGAATTTAGGAGATAAAAATTTGGGAGAAAAACAAACTTGCCCATTTATTCACAAAATGATATCATCATGTTGCATCATCATCGTAGTTAGCTTAATGAGGCCCATAGAGCTCAATAAATAAATGATCTCAGCCACTACCCTGGGAGCATGATCGTGGCTATTCTGGACTCCTTGTAGCCATCTACAGAAATCCTGTTTATCTTTTCTTTCTTTTTGCTGTTGATTACATCCAGATATAAAACTATATCTATATTTTTATAGCTATATATTTGTATTACATCTTTTGAACTTCAGAAGTCCTCAGTGTTGTATTTCCAGATGTCCCAGATCTGTTAAATTGGCTTTGGTTTGAAATTCTAAGAGACAGACATAGTTACAAGTTTTCATGGGAACAAAAATCACCATTTAGCTGACTGACTGACGTTAAAAGGAGCCTATTGTCCCTAATCAGCCTATCTTTTTGGTTGCTAAGAAAATTAGATTGATTGTGAAGAACCTGTGCACAGTAAGTATGGAAAATTGGAGCTTCCCAAGAGAATATATAATATCAAAGACCCCAGGAATAAAAGATAATTGAATTTAATATAGTCAATAGTTATGCTTTAGTGAAATAGAGACATTATGCAGATGTAGCTACTGAAGAACTTCCTGGAATAGGGCAGATCTCCTTGGAAGATAAATTATATAGTACATTTAACAGAGTTGGAAGGTACCTTGCAGATCATCTAGTCCAACCCCCTGCCCAAGCAGGAGATCCTACATCTGCCTGTACTTAGGATCGAACTCACAACCTCCTGATTGTGAGACAAAAGCTTTACCTCTAGACAACAGCAGAAACATTGGTGTTTCTCTCTCTTTCTCTCTCTCTCACTTATACCAGACAGATGTTTGGCAAAGAGATGCGTTTTCTTGAATAGCAGCTTTATAATTTTTCTTAGTTTTAAGGGAAAAAAAGAGGATTTGTAATACCCAGGTGTACCACCTGAGGCACCTTAACATTGCACGGAGTTCCCCAAAATCTTGGCTCCAGTTCTCAGAGCAATGGTTAATGCCAGGAAAGGAATTAATAAATATATGGAGTAGCCATATTGGCTGTATAGAATTTGTAATATATTAATGCAATTAAAATGTAAATTAAATTAGATCAGTCAGCTTTTGCTACTAACTCCACTTCTTTTTTGAGTGAGGATCCTGGCACTTCACCCAAATGTACAGAGCAATACTTACCTTTTAACAAATTATGCACCTAGTTGTAATAGTAGCTATTATATACTATTTTAAAATAATGCACAATCTTCAAAACCCTTTGCAGATTCAAGCAGCCACATGGCAGATTGCTTTGTGGAAGAAATGTCACTGAACCTGTGGTGGTAAAAAGGTATCTTCCCATACATCTGTAAGAGGCATTCAGTATCGAAACCTTTGAGTTGCCTCCCCCCACAATAGTTATGAACTGCTTAAAGTGGCCTTTCAAAGCAAACTGAATTGACCCTGAGTGACAACAGTGAGAAGACTCAGTCAGGAACCTGTGGTCCAGTACAGAAAACCCTCAACTTTCAAACATTCATTAAATGACCATTTGAAGTTACAAAGGCACTGATAAAAGTGTCTTAACACAACTTGGTCCTTGCCTTTATAACTGTTGAAGCATCCTTACAGTCAGGTGATCAAAATTCAGACATTTGGCAACCGCCATGTACTTACAATGGTTTGACCCAGCATCCCTGGGTCAAAGGATCCCTATTTGCAACCTTCCCAGCTGACTGATGACAAGCAGTCAGTGGATGAAGCCAGATTCATTTAATAACCACATGATTCCCTTTGCAGCTGTGTTAAGTGATTCGCTTAACCATGGCAAAAAAGGTCATACAATTGGTCACAACTTCCTTACCAACTGCCTTGCTTAGCAATGAAAATTCTGGTCCCAGATATGGTTGCAAGTCAGCTGCTGGCAATCCTAATTGTTTCTATTGACTGAACATATCTCAAAGAGAGTATGATTATGATGCTGACCTAGTAAGAAGGAATAATGAATATAAGGTCATTTACAAGTGGGTTTATCTAAAATGGGGGGTGTCAAACTCATGGCCCTCGGGCCGGATGCATCATGTGCTGGCCACTTCCACCCCTGGTTAGCAAAGGGGAAAAACTCGTGTCGTTGCGAGTTTGACATCCCTGATCTAAAACATCCCTACATCATTCTGCATCTGTCTTGGATCTTTTCTTTGCAACATAGTGGGCCAAAGGTATATAAGCGCTTGGTTTGCTTTTGCTCAGGATTACTCAAACAAAATGCAAAAGCTTTGCTGGGAGCACTAGTATACATACGTATATTGTTTATCAGTTACATGTCAAATAAAATTATCAAAATAATTTGGTTAGTTTAACTGAGCTGGGTTTTGGCTACAGCAAGACCCACTGACCACTCTGTTCAGCCCAGCATTGTTATTTTTTTCCACAAATCCATTTAAACATGTAAGACACACAACCAAATCCTTTATTAGCATGGCTGCTGCTGCTTTAGTCAGAATGGAAGCCTTCCATCAACTTGTGTTTATTTATTTGTTTATTTAGAAAACAGGCTGACTGCTCTTTTCAGGTTATTATTTCTTAATAGCTCTGGGTAGCTTACTGAACACAAGAAAAAAAACCCCACACATCATAAAATCATGGCATATAAAATGCTAAAAATAAAGGCCTGGTTAAATATGTTTTTGACCTTCTTCTACAGCATAATGAGGAGATGGCTGTCTTCAATTTCAGAGGCAGTTTGTTCCATTACTTGGCCACCTGAACACCCCCCTCCCCCCACCCAAATAAACCATTGACAAAAATTGCTTGCTTATGTTGCTGTTATGTATGTCGCCAGAGTTACAGGAAAGAAGCCTATCAAGGTACAAATGCACCTCCAGAACTGTGCCATGCTAGGCAGTGCAACTAGTATTTTTCTTTTCTTTTTTAATTTTTAGAGGTGAAATGTACTGGTAAAAAAAAAGAAAAGCTCCAAACAGACCTGGGCTCTCTGTTTCTTGACAAGATCTCTAATAGAAGTAATAGAGGTCTGGCTGTTTGTATGTCTGTTTTTTTAAAAAAGACAAGGCATATAGGCATGATCTTGGGGTCATGGGCAGGGGTGGGCTGCTGGGGGTTTGCAAGGGTTCGGGAGAACCACTAGCTAAGATTCTGTGCAGTTCAGAGAACCTCCAAATCCCACTCCTGGCTGGCCCCGCCCACCATGCCTCTCCCCTCCCAGGAGTCCCAACGTGGCCTGTTTTGGATGCAGGTAAGTGCAGGGTGCGAATGGAGGCTCAGGGAGGGTGAAAAACGGGCCTAGTGGAAGTTTGGCTCATTTCCAGCTCTAGAGGGCCTCTGGAGCCTGCGGAGGCCATTTTTGCCTTCCCGGAGGCTCGAAAAAAGACCCCAGAGCCCAGGGAGGGCAAAAACGCCCTGCCCCTCCATAGTATAGGAGGCCGACTAGGCTACACCCACTATGGCCACACTCACCCAGCAACTGGACAGACAACCCCTTGCTAAAATTTTTGAAGCCCACCCCGGCCATGGGGTGCAAGGATATGAATGTAGCCTGTATTATCAGTTTATTAAATCAATGGTGTCTCTTCCAAGGATCATGTTTGTCCTCTGCAAACACCATTTAATGCAATTCCTTTAATGCAATTCCTTTAAGGAACTACACACAAGTGCTTGATTTACATTTCCGTATGCTCTAACATGCCTTTTTTGGAACAGACAATCCTAGCTGAAACTAAACAGTATCATATACTGTATACAACAATCTCATTGAATTGCTAATTACAGTATTGCCATGGTAAACAATGTAGTTAAATCTGTGGGATCTACTTGAATACTTGAAGTTATATGATAGAACATGATCTGGAAGAGAATTGCATGAACTGGAAGTCCATTACCATGAAAATTCTTATCTTTTATGCCTGCCATTCTAAATATCCTTCTGGGAGGAATTCAAATAATATGTTTAATGCTAAAAAAGTGAATGCAGTCCTTCAAGTAATGTAGTCCTAAATATTTAGAGTGCCAAAGGCCAATATCAATATTGAACCTGAGCACAGAACCCCTTGTCCTTCAGAGAAATCTGAGCATTATTTCATTTGGTTCATCTTTAGATCCAATTCATTTTCAAACTTTTTCCTTTTCTCATAGCAATTCTTAGTATAGTCTCAGGACCAATTCAAAATAGAGAAGTCTGGATCTGACCTACTAATTTATATTATAATCTCACATAGAAATGGCTCAATGTTACAAAAATAAATTTCAGAAATACATTATTTATTCTTGTATGTATCCCCAATTACTACTTGTTATTTCCCTGATTAGATATGTTAGCTGTAATTATTCTGCACTGGGATCTCAGTAAGGATGCCTAAATCTATTGATGAATAACCTTCAGAATGTGTAAATATGGATTCTGGTTAATCAAATTCATTTTTTAACTTCATTTCTTCCAGCAAAATTTAACTCCATGAGATATGCCTATTACTGCTCTGTACATGTGAATGAAGGAACAATATGAAGTCCCTATCAGCATGAAGCTCTGTTTAGAAAATACAAAGATATGAATGCTACAGTGAAAACTCCCTAAGCAATTTAGGTTCATTCTCTCCCTGCAGGAGGTGCTACAGGTTGTACTTCCAGTAGGTATTAGTATGTATGAAAAAACAAGCAACTATGTCTAGAATAATTCCAGTGGTTGCTTTTGTATTAGAATTGCTTCAGATAATCACATACATATATAAGTACACACAGCTTTTCGGGAACCTTGGGATTTGGCAAGAAATAATAAAGGATTAATCAAGAAACTCCTGAATGCATTCAATAAGAAATGACATATGGTGCGTGTAGCTTGATGTTTGTATGATTAGGCTGGCGGATAATTAAAAAGAGCTGATTCTGTCCCACACATGGCCAAGCCCAGTCTCTTGGAGTTCTCTTTAGTTAAGTACTTCCTCCTCAGCTGAAAAGACAATTGCTTTGTTGCCTGTAGCGAAAGGATCTTAAATAAATAGCATCGGTTTCATTTTAAAATTCACATTTGGTTCTCAAAAGCCTCTAATGGCCATATGATGCTGTGTACAATTACATTGATCTTCAGTAAATGGTAATATCTACCCAACTAATAAGGTTGGGTCTGGTTACTCCATGGGTGGAAGACCACTAGGAAATCCCAGTACTGGGTGGTAGATTGGGAACTTCAGAAAGCAACTAATCAAAGGTATTGGCAACCCACATCTATATGATTAGCAAAAAATGACATTGACTTGCCCAATTAATCATAAATAATCAAGCCTGAATTTAAAAAAAATTACTATAACATTCACCCCACATTAAGAGCCTCGGCGTAGTGGTTAGTGTGCAGTACTGCAGGCTACTTCTGCTGCCTGCCTGCTGCCTGCAATTTGGCAGTTCAAATCTCACCAGGCTTAAGGTTGACTCAGCCTTCCATCCAGGGGTGGGCTTCAGATCCTTTAGTAACGGGTTCGCTGCCCCATTGCTGGGTGGGCATGGCCATGGTGGGCATGGCCTAGTTGGCTGCCTGCACCATGGTGGAGAGGGGGCATTTTTCACCCTTTCCAGACTCCGGAGGCTTTCCTCGAGCCTCCGGGAGGGTAAAAGCTGCTTCCCCCAGGGTTTGGAGGCCTCCAGAGGTCAGAAACAGGCCCATTTCTAGACTTCCAGAGCCTCCGGTAGGCCCATTTTTTGCCCTGCCAGACCCTCTGGGCGGCCCCTGCACCTACCTGATGAATGGGATGTGTGGAAACTCCAGGGGGGGGGCAGGGCAGGGTGAGCGTGGCCAGCCAGGGGTGGCATTTGGAGGTTCACCGAACCCTGGCAATCCTTGGCTAGAGGATCACCCAAATCCTGCCAAACCCCCAGGAGCCTACCCCTGCTTCCATCCTTCTGAGGCGCGTAAAATGAGGATCCAAATTGTTGGGGGCAATATGCTGATTCTGTAAATTGCTTAGAGAGGACTGTAAAGCACTGTAAAGCAGTATGTAAGTCTAAGTGCTATTGCTATTGCTATCTCTACCACAACTCATAGAATCATAGGGTTGGAAAGAACATAAAAATCCATCTTATCCAACTATTGCTCTTTGTAGGAGCAGCGTCTCTCTGACAACAAAGCTGTATTTAAGGATCTTTGTTCATATGGCAGCCTGTTCCACATGATAGAATTCTGGAACTCTTTTCTTGCAATTTTAACTCATTGGTTTTAGTCTTGTCCCCTGGAGGGCTAAAGAACATTCACTTCTTCTCTGTGTTAGTCCTTCAGATATTTGATAACTGTTATCATATATCCCTATAAATGATATATTATGATAATTTTACTTATTTTTCCCTACTTATCCCTATAGGCTAAATGTAATTACCTGCTTCAACCATCTTCAAAGGGTTTGATTTCCAGACTCCTCAACATATTGATAGCCACTGAGCCTAATCTAAACTATCACTGTCCTTTTTAAGCTATGGTGCCCAAACTTCACACTATACTCCAGATGGGGTCTGATCACAGCAGAGTAGAAGAATTATTTCCTGTGAACTGGTCTGCTGTTTCTCAACATCAGAAACTTTAAAATATATGGACTCCAATTCCCAGAATTCCCCAGCCAACAAACTAGGAGCTGAGGTTGGGAGACTGGTCTAGACTCTATTATCCAGCTAATGCAATAATGTCAATGTGTTAAATAGCTGCTGGATGATATTTAAATTTTCATTAACAAGATTCCTTTCACAGGTATTAATGCCAGACCAGGTCACCCTTGTCCTATTCTTGTGCCTTTCATTTTTCATACTAAGTGTAGAACTTTGCATTTCTTCCTGTTACATTCCATCCTGTTCATTTCATTTCACTACTTAAGCCCATTTTGGAGTTTGTAAATCTTTTCTTTTTCATATAAAGTATCAATCAGCCCTGCCAGTTTTCCATCATCTGCAAACTTAATAAATGTCAGCTCAAATCTCTTATCCAAGGTGTTGAAAAAAGTTTTGGAAAGAGCCTGTTGATAATCCACTCAATATTTCCTTCTAAGATGAACCATTAAAAATATTCTTTATTATTCTTCCCCTTGTGGTGCTATGATCGAGCCTATTTTATCCTTCTACAAAAAGGAATATTTGGAATCTTTCCATCAGATATTACACTGAGCTCCAAGAACATTCTGTCTATGGCATTCCCTCTTCCACTAAATTAATATCTATCAAGGACTGTTGTGATAGGACTGGTCTGACATAATTTCTTTGTGACAAACCTATACTACCATCTTTTAGATGTAATTTGGCTATATAAGTGCTCACAAGCAATCAGCATTTGTTTGAGGAACTTCCATAGGAACATCTTGTTTTCATCCAAGCCATGCCTTTGTACACAGATGCATATCACAATATATGTACAAAGATATAAAGAATTTATGGCAGTTGTACCCCACTGCTGTGTCAAGTTTTTTAAACCACATATAATCTTTACATCTCTAATATCTTTCAAATTTCAACCTGCTCCCCCTACATACCTTTATGGATTGCCACAAAAAAGAGTGGGTCAACCTATTATCCAAAGCACCTGAAGGCAGGACAAGAAGCAATGGATGGAAACTAATCAAGGAGAGAACCAACCTAGAACTAAGAAGAAATTTCCTAGCAGTTAGAACAATTAATCAGTGGAATAACTTTCTTCCAGAAGTTGTGTGTGCTCCAACACTGGAGGTTTTTAAAAAGAGATTAGACAGCCATTTGTCTGAAATGGTATAAGATTTCCTGCCTGAGTAGAAGGTTGGACTAGAGAACCTCTAAGGTCCCCTCCAACTCTGTTATTCTGTTTTGCCCCATTATTTTCCTGTTTTGTCGGTGTTTTTCGTACAAGGATTGAAGAATGGAAAGGCACTGTTGTTGATTAGTTTACCAAAGTTATGCTCCAGTTTTACCACACTGGCTTTTTAGTTCCCTTTCATCAAAGTATTAGATGATAAATATTGCCCCAAATATAGTTACTTGTACTTTACAGAAGAATAGGTGGATCATTCAAACCACACTGACCTTCTCTTATTTAACTGAGAAGCATTTCCATATGGTAAAACATAAAATACAACAAAGACATATGTTAATAAATTGATGAATTGATTCAGTAAAATAAAATAGAACTAATGGCAGAAAATGAGGGAGGAAAATTCACAAAAGCCTCACCTAAAATTATTGCACCTAAGGGCATCGACTATATTTTAATTAAAATACTATTTCCATGGAATCCTAGAGTGAACTTCATTTCACTAAAAGAAAACACTAATTTCCATTCAACAGTGACCTTTGTTCATTCAAGTATGCGGTTGCATCCACACCTTAAACTTAACTATTTTATTGAATTTATTTTAATTTCTCATTTTGCCTAGAAATTAATCAATGGTCTGATTTCACACCACAGACAAAGCTGTCCATCCCCCATATTAACTTTATGAATGCTGATGCACTAATTGCACTAATGAAGCCTCTAGTGTAATTGAACAGGTTAAGAGTGCTGTGTGGACACCAATTTGTGTGTTTATTTTCAAAAGATTACAAATGTTTGGAGAGTGAGTACAGCAGTATTATCAATGTTCCAGAAACTAATCCTATTCAGAATCATCTTGTCAGCAGCCTCAAGAAATATGGATTGATCTCTAGGGCCTTTCAAGCATATGCCTGAAGATCCATCCATATCATGCCTTACATAAATATCATTAAAATTGCCGTTTGTAGACGATGGCTTTTCTAAGTCTTCTAAAGTAGCAAATTGTCTCATAGCATGAAATGGGCAATATGACATTCTCATGAATTTTATAGATGTAGCACAATGTCTGATATAATACAAAGACTTTTCAGTTATCTGTAACCCCGATAGTGAGAGGCATGAGCTATATAAATTCCTTGGTTGCAGTATATTCAGTGTACTAGTTCCCTTCACTATTCTGCCCTTCTAATTGTTCCCACTGAAAAAAAGCCTATTTCTTTATGCATAGATCCAGTATTTGTAGTAGCCTTTATTTTCTTCCTGCACTTGTCATAGATGCCACTGAGTTAAATTGAACAAATGTTAACTTAAAATTGCTTAACATTATGGGATTAAGAAGACTTGTTTACAATTACGCTCAAAATGGTCCATCACTTTTCATTCAAAGTCATATGGTATGCAGTATATCATTCTAAGTAAAATAATGTAAATCTGAAAAAATGTTGTATTTTATTATATAGAATAACCTTAACTTGTATCAAATACAAATAACCTACTTGCCTCTCACCACTGACTAATAACCACAAGACTTAAGAAAAATATCTTTTATTTGCCATTTCTGTTTGAAGATCTCATTTTCAAGAACAAATACAGCATTTTCAAGTCAATGATAATACAGAAATACATCTGGCAATATATCTTCTTCCTATTAACACAACAGGGTATTGCTAACTATATACATATTCTAGCAGCCTGCAGTTTAGCACAAAACAGCTAAGATTATAAGAACCCTGTTAATCTCTGTGGAAACTGGAAAATTAAATGTGGAATATTATGAAATAGTGATGTTAGTCACTGCCAAAATACAGGTATTATTCACCATTATTACATGGGTGAATACGGCTAACATTTTTTAGTTGTTTCATTTTTGTCATACTATAGCAAAAGGCCCTGGATAATTGATCAACATTTGATATAATAAGCAATGTTTATAATATACATCAGAATGGTTCTTATATCCTAAATAAAAGTTTTATCTGACTCTTGTTCTGACAACAATATCAACCAGTTCTACTCCCATTGTTATTGAATGAGAAAATTTACTCACAACTCCATTATTAAACCATGGCTGGTGTTGCAGTTCCATTGATTACATATCCAGCCACCAATGTCTTGCTCCAATAACACAGTGACCCAGATGAATCAATTAACCCAGATGAATCTGGAAACCTTTCCCCATTTTTTGTTCAATGGGATACCTCACTAGAAGACTTGAGGGTTTTCTCAATGGACTAATCTCTTCCAAGTACTAAGTAGTCACTTGACAGAAAGGATTGGGAAATGGGCATCACAATCCTGAACATCCCAGACTTGGACAACTACAGTATGTTTATAAATTCCCTGAGACCTCATTTTGATAATGCTACTAGAGAACTGGCTGCCATTCATAATATATACATTGTTTACAACAGAGAAAGTACTCTGTGTGGGTTTCCATAGGAGACTCTTGGTTGTTAGCTCAAAATATGGGCTGGAATGAAAAATGCCAAACTGATTTGTTAAACTGGACCTATCAGATGAAAATCAGGACAAAAATATGTATTAAGAATTCCAGAGATGGATGCATAATGTATACCAGGGGTCTGCAACCTTAAAAACTCAAAGAGCCATTTGGATCCATTTCCCACGAAAAGAAAACACTGGGAGCCACAAAACCTGGGTAGGTGTGGCCAACTTGATGTCACTCACTTTCACCGGTCACATGTCCTCCCCCTAGTCACGTCTACCCAGCTGGTCATTAGGGCAGAGAACTACTTGTTAAAAACACTGGGAATCACAAAATCCTTTTGACATATCTCTCTCTCCCCTCCCTCCCTCTCCCCCCCCCTCTCCTTCTCTCTCTGTATCTCTCTATGTCTCTCTTTCTCCCCCACTCTCTCTGTATCTCTCTGTCTCTGCCCTGGCTACTTCTCCATTCCCTGCCATTGCCCTTACCTTCTCAGGCCAGGTGAGGAGTGACTGGAAGGGGAGGGCGAGGGGCGGGGCCAGCCAGTGTAGGGATCACCTGACAGGGAGCCACAGCAGAGGGCCCAAAGAGCCACATGAGGCTCCAGAGCTGTAGGTTGCTGACCCCGATGTATACTAAGGAGAGAGGCAGATCTGATTAAAGTAGAAGCAAACACATAGATTTTTATTACTGCCCAATGATTAATGTTACTTTTCCCACTGAGGTCTAGGCTCTTTGCTTATGGCAGACAATTGTGAATCAACATAGTAACTGATCTGTCTGCAAAATCTCATCATTATGAGGTGTCAGGCACCTCATAATGATGCACTATAGTCAAGCACTTGCTCCACTCAACCAATAATTTGGAAGTCTATGTCAGTGCTGCTAGGCTGACCCCAAGGCCACAAACATGGGAATGGAATGCAGATCATTATTGCACCAAAGGGCATCACAACTGTCAAGTTGTGCCAAGAATCACAACTGTTACCAAAGCAATTTGTTTGAATCCCATTGGACATTAAGCAGATAAGGGGGGAGAGGGTTTGTTGAACCTGGAAAAGAGGAAATCAAGTAGGCAGTTTTCATGCACAAACCTTAGATCTGCCCTTTTCTTATCTTGTAACCACTTGGCTTTAGTTAAAGTATATATTTCACTAAGAATGCAGCTGAAGGCTCTTCTTTGCTAAATGACAGTCAGGACAAGTCCAACAGTTTATTAAAATAAATCTGCCTATACGAGTGAAGAGCGTGCACTGGTGGTGAAGGATCCATTGAATCTATAGCTCATATCTGGTTATATTATGCCCCATATTCAAGAGCCTGCTTTATAACTCACTATTTGGTGAAATGGCCAGACAATTCTGATTTATTTTATGTATAATTACTTTTATCAACCAGTACAATATTGTTTCCTTGAATTGGACTAAATTTTTTTTTATGCCTAGAAAAGTGGACACACCCTGATTGTTTTAATGACCTAATTAAAATCTCATTATTTTTATTGTATTTGAAATACAAACTGCTTAATTGCAAATTATTTTATTAACTTACGGAGTTTGGGTTAGTGACATAATAAAGATTACCACCCAATAGTTCCAGAGGCATTGTCTTCATTAGTTCAGCTCTGTTCATGGGGGACTCAGGAACAGTGGCAAAAGAATGCACAGATTTTCACCATCAGCATCCCTTTCTATAAGCTCTAGTACAGAGGTGTCAAACTCAAGGCCCAGGGGCCGGATCCGGCCTGCAGGGTGCTTAGATCTGGCCCATAGGGCTGCCTTGGAAACAGTGAAAGATTGGCCCGCAGTGCCTCTGTCAATGAAAATGGACCTTGGGAGGGCTGTGTGTGGCTCTCCCGAGTTCTGTTTTCACTGGCAGAGGATTTCAGGAGGTTGTCACAGCCCAAAATGGAGCTCGGGAGCTTGTTTTTGCTGGCAGAGCACCTGGGGATCCACAGCCCCCCTCCCCAGACACAAGTGATGTTGAGCTGGCCACACCCACCCTGTCCACGTCTACTCCATCCCCTTGAGGTCAAACACAACCCTGATGCGGCCCTCAATGAAATCGAATTGGACACCTCTGCTGTAATAGGTACAGAAGACTAATCAACTCCACAAGAAGCATAAAATTACTTTTATTGAGATTGGCTATAATAACAGAATATTAGAAGTCTTATGCTGTACTCCTCCCACTTTGTATACTCCTGTGAATTAGGGAGACATCCGCTTAAGCTAGTTCTGAATGTTATTTCATTATGTTGAATTTAAAAAAATATATAGATCCCTTTTACCTAGGCAACAGTTCTTGCAAAATTTCATTAAAGTTATCTTCTTTACTTTCTTCATCCACATCAACTCTGTTATTATTCCTTTTTCCTCTGCCACAGATTTTCTCAAAATACATTCTCCCATATTTAGGCTGAATTGGTCAGCCTAAATGAATTTATTCATAATAATATACAGAATGACTCCACCTAGCCCTCTTTTTCCTCTACAGTGTTCAATCTTTTTATTATTATTATTTAAGGGATGATTATAAACATTTCATTTGTGATTATGGGCTTCTGAACATTAGGGACATTCCCAGCATTTCTTTATTCTTAAAATGACTGAGAAAATCAGGCATTTTAGCAAGTTTGATCTCAGAAGAGTTTACCTAGGGTCATAAATATTTACTGACCTTTGTTATCTCCTGTTGGTAGTTTGAATATACAGTTATATTATTTGGATGTTTTGTAAGCTCCTCAGGCTTCATGAGATTTATGGATCATATTTTTATGACCTATTGGACACGTTTTTAATAATGTATTTAGATTATTTGTTGATCCATAGTGATAATTCTGCCATCTTCCCTGAAAATATTTTAGGCACTCTGTAGCTCTGACAAGTTAACGTCTCTCTGTTTTGATTCAATAACTTCTTCAATAGTTTTTGGGAATCTTGTAGATCAGGGGTGTCAAACTCATGACAACATGTTGTCGTCATGTGATGTATTGCAAATTTGCCCCCCTAAAACGGGGGTGGGCGTGGCCAGCACATGATACATCTGGCCCCTGGGCCATGAGTTTGACACCCCTGTTGTAGATGGATTTTTATTTTGATTTCTGCAAAGTATCCCATGACATTCTGATAAGCAAGCTAGTTAATGGAATAACAGAGTTGGAAGGGACCTCAGAGGACTTCTAGTCCAACCCCCTGCTCAGGCAGGAAACTCTATACCATCTCAAACAAATGGTTGTCTAATTTCTTCTTTAAGACTTCCAGTGTTGGAGCATTCACAACTTCTGGAGGCAAGTTGTTCCACTGATTAATTGTTCTAATTGTCAGGAAACTTCTCCTTAGTTCTTTGTTGCTTTTCTCTTTGATTAGTTTCCATCCATTGTTTCTCGTCCTGCCTACAGATGCTTTGGAGAATAGCTTGGCTCCCTCTTCTTTGTGGCAACCCCTGAGATATTGGAACACTGCTATCATGTTACCCCTAGTCATTTTTTTTTCATTAAACTAGACATACCCAATTCCAGCAAGTTGGATAATATGATGATTATGATTTTTGAGCCAACTATATGTAACTTTAATCATCATATTAGCCAACTTGCACTTAACAGAGAAGAGGAACAAAGGTTATTAGGGGACTGGAGGCTAAAATATACAAATAATCGTTGCTGGAATTGGGTATGTCTAAGACAAACTGGCTTAGAGAGGAGATGATATGAAGTTGATCAAGTAATAGAAATTGGCTTACTAAGAAAGATTGGTAGAATTGGTAGAAATCAGCTTACTGAGAAAAGATTTTATGGCAGTTGTGGTGTGGAGGTACTTTTCAGAAAAACTGAAAGGATTTCAGATGGAAGGTTCTCTAGCAGGCAAGAATGCAGGCCCAAGCATAATGGATTTCGTGTCTTCATAGAAAAAGGTTGAATTCAATGTCCTAAATATAAGGTAAAGGTTCCCCTTGCACATATATGCTAGTCGTTCCCAACTCTTGGGGGCAGTGCAGTGATGGGTTGCCCCCCGGTTTGCACCGGTTCTATAGAACCGGTAGTAAGACCGGTGGGAGGCTCCGCCCACCAACCCTGACATCACCAAAATACTTCTGCGCATGTGCAGAAGAGCACACGTGTGCACACGCAGCCCCATTGCAAACTGGTAGTAAAGGTAAGTAGAATCCACCCCTGGGGCAATGCTCATCTCCATTTCAAAACAGAAGAGCCAGCGCTGTCCAAAGATGTCTCCATGGTCATGTGGCTGGCATGACTAAATGTCAAAGGTCACAGAACGCTGTTACCTTCCCACCAAAGTCCCTATTTTTCTACTTGCATATTTTACTTGCTTTCAAACTGCTAGGTTGGCAAAAGCTGGGACAAGTAATGGGAGCTCACCCCGTTACGCAGCACTAGGGATTCGAACCGCTGAACTGCCAACCTTTTGATCAACAAGCTCAGTGTCTTAGCCACTGAGCCACCGTGTCCCTAATGTCCTAGATGTCCTTCCCCAAATTCATAAGAATAGAAATATAATCAAAATATGACAGTTTATCAAAATAAGATAAAACCAACTGTTGAATAAATAGATCTTATGAGGATTTTTAGCCAAAATTATTATTAAAACATTATTTCTTGTTGTAAATTATTGTTATAATAAAAGATTTAAAATATAGAAAAGAGACATACATTCTAAATTAGATATGAATATATACATTTTTCTTCTAAATGAATTCTTTATTCTGCAAAGAGTTTATAAATTCAGTATGAAGGAAAATGGTGTCTTTTAAAGGTTCACAAAAACCTCTTTACAGAAATAGCATACTGTAGCTCTGCAACATGTATTTGCTACTTAACAGCCTAAGTGTGACAATAGTGTTTACTGCAGCAATCATAATGAATAGCACTTCCATGTATAGATCTAAACATGTGACCACTAAGGATATTTTGTAAAGCTACCCTGAACTTTTCTAAAAGGCAGAACGTGTTTTAAGTATAAAAATAAAAATGAAGATGCATTTATTTCAAGCCACGTAAGCACCAGCAAGAATAATTCATTTTTAATAACAATCTAGCATTGAAAAGTGGTGCTTTATGAAAATAGCACAATGTAACTTTAAGACCTGGAATGCAAGATGAAGCAACAATAATAAAGCGACAGTAAAATGAAATCTCAGATTGGATTATAACTTTGTCAAGTATAGCTCTTTGCAATAGGCCTGAAGTGGAAGGGGAAAAATTCTTTTATTCCAAGATAAATAGTGAACTCAATGTTTAATTACCGAAACAAATGCAGTCAGGTAGCAATCAGGATAGAGAAAAATATGAATATAGTATAAGGGCTTTTCTAAATGAAAGCAAAGACCTTGTTAGTCTGGCACATTTATTCAATAACAATCAGTTAAATGCTTCTGGGAACATTCGCAGAGATACTCCCATCACTCTAGGTACCATCAAGAATGCTATCTTATAGTTAGAAAGTTTGGTTTCTGTGGGTGCAGAGCTTTGTTCTAGCTCTTTAATTTTTGGGTTTTATTATTATATTGCTCTCTCCTTGTGGGTCTAGCTCCACTGCTCTTAGAGACTATTTTGCATCAATCTGGCTAACAAGAGCGTACAGTAAATTCCAGACCTTTGGAAACCTCTGTCCATTAGGGTTTGAAAAGACTAGGAGTCATCTTAAGTAAGTGTTCTGGGATATTGGAGTAGTCTAAGCCTACTGTCCAACTCCACAGTTTATTGATTTTTCTCAAATGGTCTTGTGCTATCATCTTATCTCTCCTGAATACTAATTCTGAAATATTGCTGAGGCTTCAAATTGGCTTCACCTTGGCCAGGTTGGATGCACATTCCTCTGCAGTCCTACCAGTGTGTATAAAACATTCAGCAGCCAGTATGTCCATGTGGGGATGGTTCTGTAGAATTTCTAAGCCATGCACTCCTTTGTTACTCTCTTTAAAAGAAATCTTGGAGGACATGTTGTTGTTATTAGTTCCGAAGTCGTGTCCGACCCATCACAACCCCATGGACAATGTTCCTCCAGGCTTTCCTGTCCTCTACCATCCTCTGGAGTCCATTTAAACTCATGCCTACTGCTTCAGTAATTCTATCCAGCCACCTCGTTCTCTGTTATCCCCTTCTTCTTTTGCCCTCAATCTTTTCCAGCATTAGGCTCTTCTCCAGTAAGTGCTTCCTTCTCATTAGGTGGTCAAAGTATTTGAGTTTCACCTTCAGGACCTGGCCTTCTAAAGACAAATCAGGGTTTAATCCCATTTAAAAGAACTATCCTGGTAGAGAGCTACCTGTCACCTCTTCTGTCTGACTAAGACCTGTCATATTTTCCCACATTGCCTGATTTTGTGCTATCGTTTGTAATATCCATCTTACTTATGATTCAAGATTAGTACACATTTTGCTGATTGCAACTCTTATCTGTAATAATGTTACTATATGAATTTATTTTTATATTCTTGTATTATATGTTATTATATTTACATTTTAGTTTTATTTAATAATTATAGGTTTATGTATTTTTACTGTAGTGCTTTTTAGGTTAAGGGCTGAAAACACAGGTTTTATTTTGATTTGGTTTCACTGTTTTTCCAAAGCAGTTGTAATTCAATAACATATGAGTCTCTCAAATAAAGGTTCTATAAAGTGACAAGTTTATTTTCCATGAAGATGCTCCAGACTATAAACAGGATCCAGAATTTGTCAATTCTACAGTAGACTCAATTGAAATCCATGAAAAAGTATTATTGTCATGATTAAATTGATATCCAACTTTATATTCTGCAGGAATATATTTTATAAATGTTTTTTTTAAAACATACACCTCCTTAAGGCTCTTGAACCTAGCATCAAACAACACCATTGGAATATTGTAGATTCTTTTCTTTTCTTTTCTTTTCTTTTCTTTTCTTTTCTTTTCTTTTCTTTTCTTTTCTTTTCTTTTCTTTTCTTTTCTTTTCTTTTCTTTTCTTCTTAAGGTAAGAAGATTGTCTATGTGTGAGGTAATATCCACTAAAAAGCTTTTGGAATATCAAAGTGAATAGAAGTGGCTAATTTAGGGAAAATGTTGCCAAGGCATTTTTGGAATGTGATTTGAAGTGACTGAAGACTGAAGAATCTGACAAGAGCTTGCTCAGCAAAAAAAGGAGGAAATGCTCACCTTACCTGAAAAACTGCAGCATGAAGAAGTGGAATGTTCTGCATTTCACTGCTCTTAGCTTTGTTTCTACATGGTAAAATAGCCCAGGAGAGTTTGGCAAAGATAGGAGAGGAGAAGTTTAGACTGCATGCAGAATAGCTGCCCTGAACAGTATTGGTCTTAACAGAAGGTCTATGACAATGGAGGAGGAGATGATGTTGCTTGAATTCCATGGTTGCTATGGCTGCATGCATCAACCAGTACATATGTTGCTTTGTAATCATGTAGAAAGAGTTCTTGCTCCTCTCAGCTAGATTCTTTGTTGTAAGTGTTCATTACTCAGCCTGGTAACATCAGCAGTGCTACTGAGTATGGGATTTGCTCCTTTTAAACATACAGTAGTTTACACTGCTAATGCTGATGGATGTGTTAGCCTTTTCAGTCTGAGGAATTCCCTATTGTTTTTAGATTTAGCTTATTCTAGGATGCTTTGTTGAAATTATGGTTGAGTCTGTCCCTGGATTGTGAGACTAAATAATTTTCATTGCGTCTTCCGATGTGTCTTTTGAAGACATGAATAAAATTACTTAATCTTAATTCCAGGAAGCTTGGCATTCAGACAAATCAGCCATCAATAGGCACATAGAGATAAACTACATTTACACACAGAGAAGAGAGAGAATCAAAAAAATAAAAGGTTAAGCAAGAAAGAAATAAAAAGATCTGCTCCTCCTGGTTGATGAAAATCTCTAAATCATGGGCAGCTGGGTCAGGCTGGTGGTAAAGCACCCCCTTGAAAAAGAGAGGGTTGTTCCTTTTTTAAAAAAAAAAAAAGAGGCAGTGATGCATTCAACAAGAAATATCTCAAATTGGAGAGAATTTGGAAGAAACAAATTATCTGGACCCATTTAATTGTGGTTTCAGTCCTTACTTCAGCTTGGAGACATCATTTTTGATGCTTACTCTGGTTGGATTGGAAGAATAGGGAAAGCTTTTTGATCCTGCTTGATTTCTTAGTTGCCCTCACTAACAGGTGGTATCATTTTGAACTGTCTCCGAAAATTAGGAAGGGAAGGCACTGTATTACCATAGTCCTTAGTTGTATGGGATGATATACTGTAGCTTCTCTTCCTAAGAGGCCTCAGGACTTGATACCCTTTCTTCTCCGTTTACATGAGTCACTGGGCAAGTGACTGGATACTCTTTCTTCTCACATTACATGAGTCACTGGGCAAGATCTTCAGTGTGTGGTTAGATATGATGAGCATGTTGATAACACAAACTATATATTTTGAGCCAGGATTTCAAGTATTACTGTTGAATGGGATCTGGATTCCTGGAGATTGTCTAAATCTGGATGGAGAAAACCTGAATCTCAATTCTAGCAGTACTGAAACTTTAAAAGCCATTTGTTCATAGTGAGATTCTTTTGTTAACTATAAACAGGATTGCAGGCTCTTCGGTGGAAATGATTTGCAGTTTGGAAGTCTTCTTAGACTCATAGCTCTTGCTCGAGGTTGCTGTAATCAAGAAGGTTAATGTACATATCCATATTGAGTGCAAATTACAACATTTCACAGAAGAGCAGGCACTACACATTACCTTAATTACCTCTTGAATGTACTAGGCAGTACACTGTGTAGGCCTGTCTTTGAAGAACATTTGACAGCTTCAGCTGATGGGTGTGGGACAAGATTCCAATATAATAATTTTACTACAAGGGTTGCAATGGTTGTCAGTTGGCTTAAGGTAAAATTCAAGGAGCTAGTTGCCAACTTGAAATCTTTTCTTGGTTTGAAGTTTTTCAATTACAGTTCCATCCTCTGGAATAGCACTTCCCAGATCTGTGATCAGTACTTCCATTCTGGCTTTTAGGAAGCTGATGAAAGCTTGTTTGTTCCACCAAGCCAGGAGGCAGCTTTGCTCTAATTGCCTGTTGATCATGAGATTGGATCCCTTTATTAGTGTTGCTATTTCTATTCACCACAATTTCATAGGAATAATTCTCTCTGTGTTTACCTGACTGTATGATTTTAATCCCAGTTATGAATTAGGCAGTAATATTTATTCAAAGTCAGCAGATTGGAGTGTCTTAAAAGCTCTGTAATAAAACAAAACAAAACAAACAAATAAATAAATGTATTTTATGTGATCAACCATACTATCAAGGTGTTGGATTGGCTAATATTAGATCATTTCATAGATTATTTACTATGGAATATATTTGGAAGAAAAGCATTTTTCTTTATCTAAAGTTCCCTTCAGTTACCTATTTGCATAAAGTCATCTTACATGAATTCAATAGATGAAGGTAACATACTGGTCATGAATTTTAATTATAACAGAGAAAAATAGTTAGCATACTACCATTATGATTCTTTAACTCTTAGCGGTCATAGGTTTCTTGCTTATGTATTCTTTTCCAGATCAAGTGGCATTAGACCAGGTGCTAGGATGATGCCAACATAATATGTATATAAAAGCCATTTGAGTTTAGTGTCTCAATAGCAGCTGCTTTTTGAAGGGCCATATTCATCATTTAAATAAGGTATGTGGCAGGGCTGGTGCCCTGGAACAAATTTCAAGTGCTAAATAATGATGGATGCTGAGAAAAGAGCATTGATGGAATAGGATCTGATGTTTCTGAATTAAGTTGAATCGATTTACCTAGCAATAAAGGCATACTCATAATTATCATGTATCAATAAATATACAAGACGTGAGAATGTCTTAATTGGCAATTGCCTGTCATCTGATTTCATAATTCTTCAGATATATAGCATCCTATTAAAATGGACTTCAAGTCCCACTAAATAAGTCTGGTGTGAACAGTCAAACACTCTTGGCAAAATGTAATGTTTTTCAAGATGCAAATAGAAAACAAATCATATTAATAATTCCTGCTATGTCTCCAAATTCATTGGGCTTCTCTCATCCATGACCACAACAATTCAGTTGAGAGAACACAACAGAAAACAGAAAAAACTCAGATAGCTGCCCAGCATGTCTCTGGACTATTCTGCATGCTTGTCTTGTGTACTGATCCTGCTGTTTCTTAAGCCAACCTTGAAATTCCTGACTAGAAATTGTGGGCTGGCAATAGGACTGGACTGATATTCAACCTGGATTACAGCTGCTGCAGGATTTGATTTGTCATTTTCCTGCTTCTTGCCTTTCCTACTGCACAGCAAGGGAAGTTTCATAGTTGACTCCTAGGTTGGCCAATGAATGCCTTTTATTTTTAGAGATTGTTCCTTACTCACTGGCCTCAATACCTTTAATATATATATTGCTTATAATTATTTCCCTTTTTCTCTTAGAGAAAAAGGTGGAGAATTGTGGTGGAGTGGGAGTGTGTTTGGGGATTGTTATGTGTTTTGGACCTGGTCTTTGGGTGTTAAGTGAATTTCGTTGTATGGTATACAGTGTATACATGTACAATGACAATAAAGTTATTTATTTATTTATGATACTATAACTGCTCTATAATATAATAATCAAAGACTAGATGGTAAGGTTGCTCTTTCTTTCCTATCTTCTATAGTCAAAAAATAAGGAAGAAAAAAAGGAGGTGCAAAGAAGAGAAATTTTGCAATACTATGGGCAGAGAATGGGGGGGGGGGGGGGAAACAAGCATGCTTCACCCAGCAAGGGTAGAAATAAAAGGGTGCCAACTGGGGGGGCTCTTAATTGACTGAATGGGAAATTATTATTTTTAATAGTAATATTATTAAACATTACAATTAAAAACATAAAAACAAATACAAATTTAAAAAAGAGAAGGAAAACTAGTGCAGAAAAGAAAAACTGAAAGAAAAAAGAAAAGAGATTAGTAAAACAAGGGAAAACAAATATATAAAAAGTCACTCAACAGTGAGATGAATGGATATAAATTTAATAAACAAACAAACAAATAAATGACACTCACCCATTCCTGCAGGAGAGGGAATAAGTAGCTGCAGAAAGCTAATCAGATGTGAATATGTTGCTAGATCACAATTAAACACTGGAGGTTTTTTTGTCCCTCATAAGTTTAAAAAAGTGCAGGTTGGAAACCTGAAATTTTAAATTGAATCTGGAAAACATGGGCTGGGAGTAGAAGGAAGCAGTGAGAAATTTATATTGATAATGGTCTAAGTAGTAAGTATGGATTTGTCATCTGAAACAGGGGTCCCCAACCTCTGGGCTACCACCCACTCCTGGGCTGTGAGCTGTTCAAAACCAGGCCACCTGAAGCAGCAGGCAAGCATGTCCACATGTGCATATTCCCCCTTGGACAAGTAGGGGTGAGCCCAAGCCCTGGGTGTACATGCCTGTAGCTCTCTTCCACCCCCCACCCCATGCTGGTCCTGAAAGCCAGAAAGTTTGGAGAATTCTGATCTAAAAGGTTCAGGAGATAATGTTCAGGACCAAGGAGAGCACTCATGCAATTGAAAATTACCTAGGCATTGATTTGAATGCCTAAGAAAGTTTTGACGACTAACCAGGACAAGCCTTCTAGAACAGTAACTCCAATCCCAGAATCTAACTTTTTTTAATGAACCAGTGCACTTTTTTTCTAGCTTTGATTATCTTCTTGGTTCCTTGATAAATCTGAATCTCAGTCCTCAAAACTGAAGAACAAGCAAAACATCTTTGGACAAGATAAGAATTCCAGACTGTATTTCCTCCTTAGCATTACTAACATTGATTTTTAAGAGTTCTTGATCCTTGGACCTGAGCTAGGAAACTGCTAGTTCTGTATTTCCAGAAGATTTTTTTAAAATGTAAAATCATAGAATCAAACAGCTGGAAGGGCTATTCATGGCTCTTTCACCTTCATGTTCAATTCAAGAATCCAAGCTAAAGCATCCTAAACAAATGTCTGTCAGTTTGAAGATCATCTTTTTAAGTAACTGGTACTTTGTTTATACCGGTAATGGTATAAATGGTAATATTCCATTTGATTGTTAGGAAATATTTCTTAACTATAGTTAAAAAGTATTTCATAACAATCAAATGGAATATTCTTTCCTATGTATAAAGACCGTTATTAAGAATCCTGTAGTCTAAGATGATAGATTAACTTTGGTGTTAAAGCATGATGTACACTCACAGAGTATCTTTCCCAAGATTGAACATATGTAGTTCCTGAAATATATTTCTATTATATTTTGTTTCCTGAAGATGAACCTCATCTGCAATGATCTGCCTATTCAATTTTTAAGTTCGTTATAACTCAAGAATCTATTATGGTTCAGATCAGACTATTTGTCTGTTTAGTCTAATATTGTCTACAGTATATCCATGGTATGAAATTTAGTGAAAAAAGGAACATTCATATACAAGCCATGTACTTTACTGCAAATTATGTCCCCATCCATCTTACATAAGCTTAGATAAGACTCTATATACTGCCTTTGAGAATAACATAACTCATTATAAATATTACTATCTTAAGACATTGATTAGAATGCACCTCTTTAATTCTGAAGCTTGTGGATTAGTTCATGAATTAGGAAGATACAGTGCTTTGTCAGTTTCAGATTAGGTACACAAAGTGTAAGGGAATTTGGGTCTGAGGTTTCTCTTTATAATTAGATGCTATCCTTCTGCAATAATGATATCGAGAGCCTTAGAAACTCTTCACTTGGATCTGATTTAGATGTTTCTCACATACTTGGATGCCAAGAGGGATAGATGGCTGCTAATTAATTGGTTAGTTTGTCAGCTTGTTATTATTTCATGGGTGTTTATTGAGTTTCTCTAGGGAAGGACTGAATGAACCTAGAGAGTCTCCCCTCTCTTCTATAGTTCTGTTGCAATATTTTAATAGTGTCACCACAGACAGTAGTTGTGAATTTATCCAGATGGCACATCCTGAGAATACAGTATCTGAAAATGAGAAAAGCTGCTTGGAAGAAAAGAAAACAGAAAAGAAAACCTAATTTATTTGTCACTTGCATATCTGAAGTTAAGGATTGTATATCAGTAGTAAAAAGAATCATAGTTAAATCTTTGGACTGAGGATTGGGAAATTAGTCATGGAACCTCACTATAGAGTTTATGTTACTTATTTTCGAGGATCTGGCCAAATAACTCCAGCACACAAAACAAATGTTGGATCAGCAAGTATTTATTTACAACATGTCTATCTATTACAGGTGGTCAGCTGGAACTGGACTCCAGACCGCATCGATAGAGTTTATATACCTTGGAGGCGGAGTTAAGGTGAGGAAGAATCAAGAGGTGAAGGGGCCTGTGGGAGTTAACCCTCACAGGTCTTTGCCTCGTGGTGGGGGCATATGGGTTAGGCATTTATATGTGACAAAACCCCTTCTAAATGCCTGACTGAGATTTTAGGGTGAGTTAGTTGTGCGGGGAAAGCACTACATGTGGACACCCAACTTTGATTTTAAGTGAGCGTGTTGTTTGTCTTGTAGTGGCTTGGTGAGTATGTCTGCTGTTTGCTCCTCGGTTTCACAATGTGTGGTTTCGATGAACCCAATACTTGAAAGATGCCTGAAGTGCTTGTGTTTAATGTCAATGTGTCTCGAACTCTGGCCTACTGCGTCTGCCTTAGATATTTCGATGGCTGCTCTATTGTCCTCGTGAATGATGATTGGGTATGTAGATTCAGCCCAAACGTTGGAGAGCAAGTCATCGAACCAAATTAAGTTGTTGGCGGCCTTGGTCAAGCATATGAATTCAGCTTCAGTGGTCGATGTGGCTACCAAGTTTTGTTTGCCCGTGTACCAATGCACGGGGCTGTTATTGAGGAAAAATATGTACCCAGATGTGCTCTTCCTGCTTTTTACGTCCCCTGCCCAGTCAGCGTCAGTGTAGCATGTCAGCGTTGGCTCTTTGGAGATTTCTGGCTCCAGACATAGGCAAGCATTTGAGCTGTATTTCAAGTATCTGAGTATTCTTTTGGTGGCTTCCCAATGGTATGTGGTGGGCTTGCCAATGTGCCTGGATAGGAGATTTACGGGTAAAGCAATGTCGGGTCTTGTCCAGTTTGCAATATACAGTAGTGAGCCTATGGTGGACCTGTAAAGAGTGTTATCATTGAATGTTTCTGCTTCGTTATACATGTTCTTCAAGAAGTCTGGCTGCATTGGGGTTTCACTGGGCTTGGCATCAAACATGTTACATTTATGTAGGAGCTCTAAATTTTCTCCTTTTGTGATAGCCAGAAACCTTTGTTGGTTTTGGTGATTTGTACTCCTAGGTACTTGTCTACCTTTCCTAATATTTTCATGGAGAAGTGTTTCCCTAGTTCATCAGCAAAGTTATCGCATTTGCGTGTCTGGTTACCAATGTATAATATTATTTATTTATTTATTTATTTATTTATTTATTTATTTATTTATTTATTAAATTTCTATACCGCCCTTCTCCAAAAAGGACTCAGGGCGGTGCACAGCCAAAGTAAAAACAAAGCATACAAAATTTAAAAACAGTATTAAAATAATTAAATATTTTGGCCGCAAATTAAAACAACCCAATTTAAAATCAATTTAAAATTAAACTCAAGCCAGCCCAGCTAGTTGAAATAAATAGGTTTTCAGGGCCCGACGAAAAATCCAGAGGTCTGTTATTGTATGTAACTCTGGGGGAAGGTTGTTCCAGAGGGTGGGCGCTGTCACAGAGAAGGCTCTCCCCCTGGGGGTCACCAGCCGACATTGTCTGGCGGACGGCACCCTGAGGAGGCCCACTCTGTGCGAGCATACTGGCCGGTGGGAGGCTATTGGTGGCAGAAGGCGGTCTCGTAAGTACCCCGGTCCTATGCCATGGAGCGCTTTAAAGGTGGTCACCAACACCTTGAAGCGCACCCGGAAGACCACCGGGAGCCAGTGCAGCTCGCACAGGAGAGGTGTCACATGGGAGCGCCTCGTCGCCCCCATAATCCCCTGCGTGGCCGCGTTCTGGACCAGCTGGAGCCTCCAGGTGCACCCCAGGGGGAGCCCCATGTAGAGAGCGTTGCAGTAGTCCAGGTGGGAAGTGACTAGAGCCTGAGTGACTGTGCGTAGAGAGTCCCGATCTAGAAAGGCGTATCAGGTGAACCTGATAAAAAGCCCCCCTGGCCACGGCCATCAAATGGTCTTCTAAAGACAGCCGTGCATCCAGGAGGATGCCCAAGTTACAAGCCCTCTCTGTTGGGGTGAGTGATTCGCCCCCAATAGCCAGCGATGGCATCAGCTGGCTATATCGGGACGCTGGAAGCCACAGCCACTCGGTCTTGGAGGGGTTGAGTCGGAGCCTGTTTCTCTCCATCCAGGCCCGCACGGCCTCCAGGCACTGGGACATCACTTCAAGGGCATCGTTGGGGTGGCCTGGGGTGGAGATGTACAGCTGGGTGTCATCAGTGTACTGATGGAACTCCACCCCGAAGCCACGGATGATCTCACCCAGCGGCTTAACATAAATGTTGAATGTCATCCACGTAAACGAGGACATATTCAATGGAGTCACCTTATCTCTTGATGAAGAAGCAGTTGTCTGCTGATGTGACAGAGAAGCCCATTGATCTGAGGATTTTGGCTAGGCATTCGTACCACCTTTTCCCTGACTGCTCTAGCCAATATAGGCTTCTGTTCAGAAGCCATGTTTCCCCCTTTTGTGTACCTTTGCCGGGTGGGTCCTTGACATAAATTTTCTTGTCAAGTTCCGCATGTAGGTATGCTGTCTGCACATCAAATTGGTGCAACTCGAAACCTAGGATGGATGCTATCACTAAGGCACACTTGACGCTCTCAGCTCTGACTGTGGGGGAATATGTGTCTGTGTAATCTTCTGGGTATTTTTGTGCGAACCCCTGTGCCACTAATCTAGCTTTGTATAACACTTTATTGCCTTCTAATGTCTTGATCTTGTAAATCCACCTGGTTCCAATTGGGGTCTTGTCATTTGGTACCTTGGCTGGGGTGTACACATTTAACTCCCGGAGGCTACTCATTTCCCTCTCCATGGCTTGCTCCCATTTGGTCCTTTCCTCCTGGGGTAGGTTTAGTACTTCTTCATAGGTGTTTGGGGTTAAGTTGTTAGTTTGTATGGATAGGACATAGTCCTCGAGTCTTTTGGGAGTCTTGTTCCTGTTTGTTCTAACTGGCCTGTATGGTGGCATTTCTGCTTCATGTAAGTATCTGGCTTCCTTCTCTGTGAGTGTGTCTAGCTTTATGTTTGGGTGATATTCCTTCCACTCCCTGATTTCTACTTCCTGGTGTTTTGATTTGATTTTCCCCTGTCCCCTGTTCTCCCTTGTGACTTGACCTGCCTCATCTTGTTTGCTATTGGGTTGTTCCTTTTGGGGGAATACTCTGTTTAGGTATATCTTTGACCATTTGGAATGTTCATGGAAAACTGCTGTTCGGGACACTATGAATTTATTGTAGTTATCTATGAACCTAAACCCCTTGGTCTCCGGTTTGTACCCCATAAACCTCAACCTTCTCGATGCTTTTTCTCCCTTGCGCCATAGCTGTTTGGGAATGTGTATGTCTGTTGTGACCCTGAATATGTGTAAGTGTGCTATTTGTGGTTTCCTCCTGTACATTAACTCGTATGGGGTCTTGCCTATCACGCTAGACCACAGTCTGTTCAATGTGTAGTTAGAATAAATAAGTGCCTCTGACCAAAAGGATTGTCCTAACCCTGCGTCCTCTAAGGCGCATCTCATCATGGTTTGTAGGGTGCCGTTTCTGCGTTCTACCACCCCGTTTTGAAAAGCGGAAAGTGAAGTGTAATACCCCGTGTGTCTTTAGCCAATGTGAAAAATCCCCTGATAGGAACTCAGACCCCCGGTCTGTCATTATCTGCTTGATTTTGGTGTTGTGTTGAACCTCTACCCTCTTGTAGAATTCTTTGAACTTCTGGTATACTCGTTCTTATGGTTAAGAGTGTATACAAATCTGTAGCGACTAAAGTCGTCTACAATAGTCAGGAAGAACCTCTTTTTGTATTTGATGGATTGGTATGGCTTCCACAGGTGATAGCTGTGCTGCCATTTTCTTCGCAAAGGCTCAGGTGTTTGCTCTTCCCTTTGCTTCAGGCAGTTTGGGGGTTCCCGACATATCTTAGAGTAATTGGGCTAGTTAACCATCCTCTGCTACCATTTTGTTATTTATTTTCGAGGATCTGGCCCAATAACTCCAGCACACAAAACAGATGTTGGATCAGCAAGTATTTATTTACAACATGTCTATCTATTACAAGTGGTCAGCTGGAACTGGACTCCGGACCGCATGGATAGAGCTTATATACCTTGGAGGCAGAGTTAAGGTGAGGAGGTGTCAAGAGGTGAACGGGCCTGTGGGAATTAATCCTCACAGGTCTTTGCCTCGTGGTGTGGGCATATGGGTTAGGCATTTATATGTGACAGATTAGCTAACCACAGTTTGTTGGTGCAAACTGCCTTCAACTGTATGTTCCTTTGATTTCCTAAATGACACAGCTCTAACAAGAACTATCATAGTTATTGTTGTTGTTGCTTATATATGTAATGGGTTGACAATATGCTTAATCATGACTCAACCAAAGTAATCATTTTCATCACTTTGTAATGAGGTAGAAAATGGTTCAATATGGGTGAATATCAGGGAAGAGAAAATATGCTCCCAAATTAAAGATATATAGGCAATTGTGATGAAATCTTGATCCACTCTGGCATATTTAACTCTTTGCTACAGAATGGGAACAGAGATTTACAGATAGAATGAAATGAAAGAAAATGATCCAATCTGGGTCAGTTACAAATCCAGGTAGAAATTGCATGGAGATTCTCTTGTTGATTTTTAACTGTTCTATCTCCCTCTATTTTGTTCATGTTAGTCTATGAATGTATAAGTTACTAGAAGTGTTATATGCTTCTATGAGCAAGAGTATATAAATTATATAAATTATATAAACTATAATAAATGAAAATAAAATGAGTTGCAGAGGCTATGAAGGGGTGGAATAGAGACAAGAGCCACAGGGTCCACACAAGAAAGGATCATCAATTGGAAATTATCAGATGGAGCATTACTTTTCACTGAAGCATTAAAATGTGATCCAAGTGTTTTGCACTTCCCTGCCCTTTTCTGACCACTGAACAATGATTTAATGGACAAAGGAAGAGAGGGAAGTGACCCTGACACAAGATACAGTGAGAAGAAAATGTATGTGTGCACCAAATAATATTCTGTTTACAGCCCTTTTATATTCCGTGAGAAAAACTGAGCATTCTCTCCTACAATCCCAGGAAGATCACCCAGATATACAGTTTAATCAATACACTTGGATAAACTTGGATAAATCGACCTTTATATCTTCACAGAATATTTCTGGAATTTAATGTGGTCCAGGCTGGCGGCAGTGGGACAAGAGATGGAAATGAGATGACATTTTACATCTTGGGTTCATGTTTTTTGGAAGGCGAGAGGGGATATCAATGTCTTATCAGCCTGAGAAATTACCAGCAATGCATGATTAACACAGTTCCATATTTCTAAATAGGAAGTTGTTGCAGAGAAGATATATACATGACATTCCATGTGTTTAGGCTTAATGTAAGTAGAGAAGTGTTAATCTAGGAATATTGGTACAAGTAGCAATTTAATATTGCTGCAGTCTTTATGACAGTAGAGGAAAGATAAGGGAGGAAGAAAACATGTTTATATAACTGACTTAATTGAATGGTGCATAACTAACCTTACATGTTTGGAAACAAAAGTAGGAATTATTGCTTTTATAAAGGATTGGGGGAAGGGAAAGAAATTACCAGAGGTCTTTTGTGTATGCCATGTCTGATCTTTTTCTGAGAAGCTAAAACATCTATGACAGACTCTTTAAAAGGTAAAGTAAACCTTTCTCTTTCTCTCTCTCACCTCTGAATGCTTTGGACACATATTTTACATGCAATTGTATTAAAAAATCTGGACATTGTTTCTTTTTCTATGGAGCCTCAGACAAGATGTATGACTACATGGCAAGTAGTACGTCAATGAGTTCTCAGGTGACTAGAGTTATAATTTCTAGTCACCTTTCCAAGACACAAGAGGGTCATAATCACTGCCAACTATTTTTTATCATGATAAATTAGAGGGAATGGATGCAAAGCAATGCATAACATTTATCAAAGCCACGATGCCTGAGGTAAACAATACATCCCACATCAACAGCAGAGCTTGCTTATCCTCCTCTTGGAAAAACAGCCAGATCTTTAGAGCCTTACTAAAGGTTAACAGGGTCATGGACAACTGGATCTCTGGGCTATGCTATTCCATAAGGTAGAAGCTGCTGCAGAGAAGAGATAATAGCTGGGTCCAGAAAGATAATATAATAGAAGGGATCCTAAGCATGGCCTTTGGTAGCTTTGGTGGGCTGGACAGAAACAATATCGGACATAAATACAATCGAGAGAGTCCAGAGATATTTTATGAGACGAGTCCTCCATTTCTTTACCCGCAATAAAATACCTTATGCTCAAGTTGTCTTGGGTTTAGACAACTTAGAACTACACTGACTTCAGTCTGACCTAAGCATAGTACCTAAAATTATCTGCCACAATGTCCTTCCTGTCAAAGAGTACTTCAGCTTCAACCACAACAACACATGAGAAAATAATAGATACAAACTCAAGGTAAAATGCTGCAAACTCAATTGCAGAAAATATGACTTCAGTAACAGAGTGGTCAATGCCTGGAATGCACAACCTGACTCTGTAGTTTCTTCCCCAAACCCCCAAAACTTTAACTTTAAACTGTCTACTGTTGACCTCACCCCATTCCTAAGAGGTCTGTAAGGCGCATGCATAAATCCACCAGTGTGCCTACTGTCCCTGTCCTCATATTCCTTTTTACTTACTCTTTTCATGTATTCAAATTGTGTTTATACTTTTACCTGTTATCTTATATATGCTTGACAAATAAACTTATGATTATGATTATGAATAACAGCTAGGTGGTTGCACAAGTAGCCTGGCCCTATGTCATAGGTGACAATCAGCATCTTGAATCACGTCCAGAAGCATGCTGGAGCCAGTGCAGCTTGCTGGGTTATCTGGATAAGATAAATCTATGACAAACACCCCCTATCCGTAGGTACCACCTGCTCTTTGAGCAGGAAATGTGAGTCCAGAAGGGCCCCCAAAGTGTGCATTGATTCTGCCTGGGAAAGTGCATCACCAGGCAGAGTTAAAAGTGCAAAGTCTCTGGAGCCAGGAAGCTTTAAAATTCAGTGTCACTTAGCCTTGAGTGTGTTGAGCCCAAAGATACTGCTACCTCACCCAGACTCTCACAATATCAAGGCATCGAGAAAGAACTATTATCATTACTTATAAATCCCTGAATGTACAGGACTCTGTGTCAGGACAGTCTAATCCATTACGTGAGAAATCAAGGATGTGAAGACAAACGTGATAATTCTGCCCTCCTGATCCTTTCCCATCAACTTCACTTGAATATCCAATTATGGGTTATGTATGTATAGAAACATTTTATTATAATTAGGTAGGAACTTAATCCTTTTTGGCAAACATTTTGATATACACAATCACATGTATATATTCCCAATATTTGGTTTTGTGTCTCTCTTTTTTTCTTATTCATCTTGTCTTCATTTCCTCACTATTCCAAATTGCAATGAGCTGTGTCTATCAGCAAGTTTAAATATCCAGAGACCTCCTGCTGAGAAGTGATTCAGCAGCAGACCATAAGACCACCAAATGTAGTTATTTGTTATTTAAATGCAAATTATCTAGAGACTCTAACAAGTTCCAAGATAAAATGCTGCCAATTTACTTGCTAAATTGCAGGAATGTACTTTTGTATTTGGTTAAATCTCAAATCCTAAAATCAATTGGGTTGCTTATGAGAAATTCTGCAGCATCTCAAACTGAAGCAGGGTTCTTTTCAACTGACCAGAACAAAACTGGGGTAACTTTATAAGTTACAAAACTTATAAAGCCTCACTTTAGGACTGAAAAAAAAAAAGCAAATGTTAAATACTTTTGCTGCTGCTTTTAAATGGACACATTAGGAAGCCCAGTTAAAAAAAGGGAAGAGAAAGGAGTTGTTTCAATCATAGGATTCATACCTCATCAGGTTCTCTTCAATTCACTGCTTAGGGAGGAAGGTTATAGGCTCCATATTATTTCAATTATGAACTTCCTTAAATGTGCAGTAGTAGTTGAAAGACCTTCGTTTTGATGTTTATGAGGGGTTTGCTTGTGGCTCAATTCTCCCATCGCAATCCAGAGTCATCTAATTTGTATTTTAACAGGTTTCTTATATAGGAAGTTAGCACCCACCCCTCTCCTAGAAGAATGAAATATTCTAGGAAATATTAAAAAGGCAGAATATTATACCTCCCTGGATGAGAAATGGAGAAACATGTTTTTAGGCAGGAAGCAGACTAACTCTTAATAACCCCCACACTCTCAATAGCCCCCAGCAGATGTCAACACTTAAGAGATAAAGAGATAGCTAGGTCTATTCATAAGCAAATGCCCTCACCCAAGATCCAATAAGGATAAGATTAGCCCTCTACCCATCTAGCAACAGAACTCACCACATGGCACCTAGGGAAATTGCATCACCCAGCAAGGCTCAACCAAGTTTGGGACTCAAAAGACAACCTACAAAGTTACCTTTGCATGACTCCATGGGAGTCTGACAACCAATCAGAATACAAGCTCAAATTCAAAACTCAACAGAAGGTATAAATCTCTCTCTCACACATACACACACCCATGTGCCTTTTTGCCCAGGACCTCAAAACCATATGATCCTGTCCATCATTAAACCATCTTTTCAAGCAGTCTCCATGTTTCCAGTGTCTTTCTCCCCACTTGGAACTGAAACCAGATGGACATTTCTTCCAACACTTAGTAAGGAGTACTAAGTATCATAAACTACATAATCATGGAAATGACAAACATGAGTTATGACAACATATTGCAAACTCTGGTCTTCCATATTTTTACTCTTGCATATAAGAATGATGTTTGATTTGCATCACAATGTCATAACACGCTTCATTATTTGTCTTCCCTTGCCCCCTCCTGCTCACTTGAATACCTACACCTGTTCCAAATATTTTTGCAGTTACTGTGAATTTTACCCAGCACAAATCAAACTTATTTATCTTATGTATGGTAGGTTTATCCCTGCAGATATAATTAAAACAAATAATGTAATTCTAAACAAATATATGCATGATTTTATCATATACATCTTTATTTTTAAAAGTCTACTCTAAATCCCTTCATCTATTTCACTACAGTAGAGCAGATTTCATTATTGCAAAGCTTTCTTACATTCCTGAAAATCCCGCCAATTTTTGTTCTTGTTTTTTGAGTATGCTGCTTACTCGCTGCATCTGATAACTTCTGTGTAAGCTGGTGATCAGCTGTTTGCATACATGTTGCTTCAAAATATGCTTATGTGCACTTCTTTCTCAGCTGTGACAGGGCAAGCCAAATCTTTGAAGAACGCCATCAGAAAGTGTGCCAACATCTTCCTAGCAGCTGGCACAACTGAAAAACTATGCCTTTCTTATTAACACTTGACTTCTTCAGAATCTGTTCACCAAGCAGAAACTGCTCCATAAATCCTTGTGCAATTTGCAATCTTTTTCACAGTTGCTCATTATTATTGACCTTATTCTGCAGATGCTGCCGATGATCAGCCTCCCACTCTCTTGGATTCACAATGCATCTCCATTACCACAGCCTATTAGCAGAGGTGGTGTTGGTGGTATAAGAAGTAATTGTAGCTTCTCTGCTAACTTGCCTTTGCTGATTCAGGAAACTTTCACCATTCCAAGCCTCTTTGATCAGCTCATCTTTGGCCCTCGAAGAACGGAATGATGACAAAAGAAGCTTAGTCACTCTTCCTTCGTAAATGCAGGATGCAACAATGTAACAACAATAAATGCAATACATTTATTCATTTGAAATAGTTATAAGGTCATGAGCATTAAAATGAACTGTGTCCCATTTTAAACCAGTAGTTTAATGAGCTGAAAAATATCTCTGACCAAGCTGGACAATGTAGCAGAAGAAATGTGCCTTATCCATAGTGGGAAGAGAAGTTGCTTTCAGATTGAATTAGAGCTTTGTGGTTAGCCACGAAAGGATTTGTTTCTAGTGATTATGAACCCAAAAGAATGAATGTTTAAGGGAAAAGAAATACAGCTCTTGTTCTGTATTGTTTTATTCCAAAAACTAGGAATCAAAGAAGAATATAAATACCTGAAAATTAAGTAGTGTTGTTTAATAGCCCTAGTGAGTTGCTCCTTGAATAAACAAACTGTAACATTTTGACTTTTGACTAGATAAACATTATGCCTTCCTTAACTTGGCTATCCTCTACAGCTGTTAACTTCAGTCTTAGAATTCCCTAGGCAGCTTAGCTTCTGCTGAAAGTTTAAGGGTGTGTGCATCTGGAGAATTGCTTTGATGGGTGAAGATCAGTGGTGGGTTTCACATTATGTTACTACTGGTTCGCTGCATGCACACACTCTCACTTTGTGCACATGTGCCCAGTTCACACACACACTTGCCTTCCGTGCATGTGCTTTGCTCGCGTGCACACCTTCCGCGCATGAGACCAGCCTCAAAAACGTGCCTAAATAGGATGTCATAGAGCTGCAATTTCCGCTACTGGTTCGGGCAAACCGGTCTGAACCAGCTGAATACCATCTCTGGTGAAGCTGCTTGGGTTCCTCAAACAGTTCCCCTTTCTTAGTGTTGAGATCCTATCATTTTCAAAATGCTTCCTTCTACCTGCTTTTTCATCTCAACAATTCATCTGTGACTTATCAGTAATATGACTCTTAGCAATCACATAAATAGATTTTCTCCAGCATGGTCCTCAGCAGAGGTGGGTTCTACTTACCTTTACTACTGGTTCACAATGGGATCGTGCGCCCTGATGACATCAGGGTCAGTGGGTGGAGCCTCCCGCCAGTTTTACTACCAGTTCTATAGAACCAGTCCAAACAGGGGGCAACCCACTACTGGTCCTCATGTCTTCCAAAAGTATGCCCAGTGCCAGTCTAATTGGCCATCCTCTTCTATTTTTTTTTCCATGTAAGAAACTTCAGTTCATCTTGGTGGAAATAGGTTTTATCTGTGTCAACAGAATAATACATGTGTAATTATCTTTATATTTGCAGCAGAATAGGGATATAACAAAATGATAATACTGAGACTTTTAACAGAGTTACAGAGCACATGGGAAATGGTTGATTTTCCTAAGAGAGGGAATCTATGATTATAGAATAAAACAGTTTAGGGTAACCAACTACGTAGTTTATTGCAAAGAATAATTAAGAATAATTAAGTACATTGGGAGTTTGAAAACCTTGACCCTTCAGATGTTGCTACTGTCTCTTACGAGTCAGGGAAAAGAGTAGTTGAACAAAACCAAGGAGCAGATTATTTGTTAGCTTTACAAAATTTCTGTTTAAGACCTCAGTTTTGAGGAAAATACGTATTCCTCCTTCTCAATTAAAAGAGTAATCACAATGTTTAATTTCCCCAGCATGGGTAAGTGCAATGGTAGATCACATATTATTGTAATATTGTTTTCTATTGTTTTTTTTCCTTCATTGGATTACTGCATGATGAGGGCTCCTGCCTACAAAAATATAACCAGATACTGTATATTGCTTTAGGAATTAAATGGGAGAACACAGAGAATATATATTTGGAGATCCAAGGCCTGATGAATAAGGGAGCAATAGTCACAGTTATATGTTAAAGAAGATAACATAAACTGCAATTTCTCATTTTCAATGCTGGTGATAAATACATATCATTTGTATAGATAAAGTTATCATTTTGGCACCATAGGGCTGGGCCATGGGGCAGAAATTGTGCCCTTCCTTTTTTCAGATGATGTATAATTATTCAATATAACTATACATTTTGTAATTACAATTTCCTTTCCAAAATTGAAGCTTGATTGAGCATTAAATTACACTGAAAACTTCACTGTACTTTAAAGATGTTCATATTTTATTAATCTATGCTCAGCTATCTTTGAATCAGTCTCATCAAAGGGAATTTTCCCAACCTAAATTTTTGAAGCATGAAGGCCTGCTACAAATCCCTCCCTCAAAAGCCTAAGGAGATGACATCCAGGAAGCATGCCTTTTCTATGGCTTTTCTCCTGATGGAGGACACCCCCCGCCCTTAACAGTAGTTCCTTCCTTCCCGGAGGGAGACTGTTTTGCCAGGCTTTTGGATCATAATTTATTGGAGAGGTAGTCATGTGATTATGCTATTTCATTTAACATACCAGTGTTTCCCTGAAAATAAGATCAGGTCTTATATTAATTTTTGCTCCAATTAGGGCTTATTTTCTGGTTAGGTCTTATTTTGGGGGAAGTACTAAATGCATCCATCTGATTTACAATCTTAACTGGAGCTTATTTTGGGGGTAGGGTTTATACTACAAGCATCCTGAAAAATCACGCTAGGACTTATTTTCTGGTTGGGTCCTATTTTCAGGGAAACAGGGTATTTGTATGCTATGTTTTTTATTATGGCTGTTTTATGACTGTCAGCATCTTGTCCTATTATTGAGTCAGAAGAAATGTTATCAAACAGAAGAAGAAGAAGAAGAAGAAGAAGAAGAAGAAGAAGAAGAAGAAGAAGAAGAAGAAGAAGAAGAAGAAGAAGAAGAAGAAGAAGAAGAAGAAGAAGAAGAAGAAGAAGAAGAAGAAGAAAGCAAACTAGATCCCCACTATGAGAAAAATACAGTTGGGACGTATAAAACAGTGAATATTCTGCATGCCTTGAATCTATATTGGGTCTGAAACAGAATAAATTTGTTCATCAGTTCAGTGTATAATTTTTCATTTGTTTTGCATCTCAAGGGCATGAAATGCCAGAGCTTTCTTTTCTATGTACATCTCTCCTGTTTTGCTGCTATCTTTCTGTTTATAAATTATATTTCATCCCTAATAACATTTTTACCTTCTTTCTTCTCTTATATTTGTGATTAACTGAAAAAAGAAATAAAAACTGCATAGAAAGAAGCTTCCATGTATGAAATGGATGCCTGATATTTGCAGCCATTTTACGGAGCTACGCATCATGGTTGCCACTTTTTCAACAACTGAACAAGAGAATGCAAATTCTCCATCATGCAGAATGCAGCTCTATGAGGTTATTTCAAGCAGTCAGAAAATCCTACATTGCTCTTCATCCCCCTCCCTCCCTCCCTCCCTCTCATCTATCTATTTATTATCTATCTATCTATCTATCTATCTATCTATCTATCTATCTATCTATCATCTATTTGATTTTCTATCCAGGTTTTATTATTTTAATAAATAACCCTATGAGGTAGGTTGGGTTGAGAGAGAGTGTGACTGGTCCACAGTCATCCAACTGGACTTTCTAATTTCCTATGCAGCTGTATTTTTTTCTTCTTCCAAATTTTCATTATTGCCCTTTGTTTTGAACAAAATTAGGTTGGGGGAACTGAGTGGCTTTTAAAAATTTGTACAGAAATATGGGAAAATCATGGTACTAGATTTGATCATGTCAATTGGTGGTATCTTCTTCACAGGACATTCTTAGTACAATGATCCAAGTTCTTAAAATCAAGTTAAGATTTAAAGACAATAATATATTGCTAAATTGTATTTTACAAAAAAAATAAAGAATTTGTCCATTTATGAACAAATATGCTTCTGTTTTTGGGGACAGTTGCCAAGAACACGATTATGTGTCCCTAGAAAGACATGTGTACCAGATGCTAAAGGTTCCCAAATGAAATTTGTCAACTTTCTTAACTTGTTTAAAAATAAAGTTATAATAATCTTAATATAAATATAATTACATCTGTATTTTAATATTGTGGAATAATACACATTTTAATGTCATGTTGATTAGTAAGTTTCTATATACATATATTTATTTTATCCATATGTTTTGTTGTAGCTTTAAGAAAAGCAATGGAAAAAGTATATATTAAAGAAATCAGAAAATATATATTTATGGATTTATTGATCACTAGTCAATAAAAAATATTGGTACAGAATAAGGGATTTTTGAAAGAAGACTGACAGAACAGTTATCATTAGAAATTTTTAAAACATGAGTGATAGGAAGTTTAGTGTAGAATTAGATTCTTTGTCAGAATTTCTTGTAGCAGCAAAAATGAATACAGAAAACCAGGAAAATTGGAATTCACTAACATATATAGATGCTATTTGGGACAAAAACCAAATTGTGTAAAAGTAGAAAAAAATGCAGAAGAAAAGTGATAATTTTGAGGGGAGAGGAAAATAAACCACTGCATTGTTGGAAGAAATATCTTTCTGGGTTCAGTTCCAAGTGGGGGAAAAGACACTGGAAACATAGAGACTGCTTGGAAAGACAGGATGGTAATGGCTAATGGTAGACAGGATCACATGGCTTGAGTTCCTGAACAGGATCATATGGCTTGAGATCCTGGCAGAAAAAGGCGATCACATGCTTCAAGATGTTGGGTGAAGAAAAAAAGGGGGCTGAGATGCTGAGGGTGCCTGAGTTTTATACTCTCTGTTGGGCCCCACCTTAGAGTTTCCTGTTCCTGTGTAAGAAATATATCCCATTGGCTGTCAGGCAGGGTTTGGGGATCCCAGGCTTGTTTTAGTGCTGGCTGATGTAATCTTCCCAGGTGCCATGTGGTTAGTTTCTGTTACTAGATGGGTAATTTAATTTAATTTAATTAATTAAATTTATATGCCGCCCCTCTCCAAAGACTCAGGGCGGCTCACAATACATTTAAAAAAATCATTATAAAAAGACATTGAAAAATTAAAAACATTAAAAACTCATTCACACCATTCATGGCCGGATCTCGCCAGATCACAAGAGCGAGATCAATGGCCCCAGGCCTGCCAGAAAAGCCAGGTCTTCACCACTTTTCAGAAGGCCAATAGGGTGGGGATGGACAGAATGGACAGGCTCAGGCCTTAATGGCCCATTGACAAAGGTGGTGGTGGTGGGCTAAGTTTCTGCCTTCCTTTTTTGGGGAAATATTCTGCCCTTTTAATATTTCCTAAAATATATCATTTTGCTAGGAGAGGGATTGGGTGCTAACTTCCTACAGCATGTTGTTTTAAACTTTTTTCTGTTAGTGGTTTCTAAGCTCTAGAAGAAAAGAAAAGGAAATGGTGAAGAAAAAAATGTATATGCAGTTTTTAGTATTCCATGGCATTTTGCCAGTTATTTCATTCAGAAATTGGTCTTCTGAAATGCAGTGATCTCTTGTTAATTGAATCCCATCCATCAATCATTCCAGCTGTGATTGTTCAATTTCCCCAATATCCTTCCCTTAATAAGATGATCAGCATGAGGCAAGAATCATTTCCTTATTATTAATTATTACTATTTCAGCTGTACAGCCATGCCATCAAACTATCTCACTGGGCCTACAAACATGCCCTAAACAGCATTTATCTTCCCAGTTGCTCTTTCAATGGCCTGATGGCCTATTGCTCATTCTGCTTTTAGCTGTTATCGATCCTTTCATAAATTCAGCTGCAGTTTGACTTTATTTGGCTTATTTTTTTGAAAAAGAAAAACTTTTTTTTTTTTTACTATTGTCCATGAATATTCTGCCTGACCCCCAAATCATTGCCTTCTATGTTATATTGAGAAACACAATGTTTGGATCATATATGAATCAATCAGTATTAGATGTTTATTTAATTTAATATAGAAATTATTTGGTGGCTTAATAAATTTTCCATATTTACCACAGATTGTAATTAAAGGGGGATTCCTCTGCTGAAAAGGGATGAATGAATACAGCAAACTGAATTTGTTGTTGTTAATTGCGAAGTCGTGTCTGACCCATCACAACTCCATGGACAACTTTCCTCCAGGCCTTCCTGTCCTCTACTATCCTCTGAGTCCATTTAAGCTCACGCCGACTGCTTCAGTGACTCCATCCAGCCACCTCATTCTCTGTCATCCCCTTCTTCTTTTGCCCTCAATCTTTCCCAGCATTAGGCTCTTCTCCAATGAGTCCTTCCTTCTCATTAGGTGGGCAAAATATTTGAATTTTCAGGATTTGGCCTTCTAAAGAGCAGTCAGGGTTGATCTCCTCTAGGACTGACTGGTTTGATCGCCTTGCAGTCCAAGGGACTTGCAGGAGTCTTCTCCAGCACCATAGTTCAAATGCCTCAATTCTTTGGTGCTCAGGCAAACTGAATAGTGCTACTCAAAATAGACTGGATTTCTTGAGATGTCATAACATGGAAAAATGAATGTCAAATGTGGAGCAGAAAAATGTGCCCTGAAGTCACAGTGAGCAGGCGAATAATAGAAGTTGATATTGTCCATTTCTAACTTCCAGTGATATAGTGAGTGATACTGAGCAGTCTCAGAGGGAGATGAGTGCCTAAACTCCTCCCCATTTTTTCCACTGTTCTGTATGTGGAGACTTCCATGAGCAGTTTTACTTAGAAATGTGTGGGTACATATGCTCCTACATTAAAGTGGCATTTAAAGACAGAAATGTTGGACATTAGATATTTGATAATCTCCCTTAAAACACAGTCCTCAAAGAAACTCCACATATTGGAAGAACCAGTACATTTTGATTGATCTGTTTTAGTCCAAATCGACTTTGAATAGAGGTGCTACAACACCAGAAAAGATGCAGAGAACTACTGTAGAAATAAAATATCCAGCATCATAAGACTTTTGAAGTGGAAATCAGATCAGGAAAGGAAGGCTTTATTGAGGCCTTCAGGTAAAATTGGAAAATTCTTGCCTAAGGCCCTGGAGGGCCTTAGGCCCTGGAGCTTAATCCAGTGGTGGGCTGCTGCTGGTTCAGACTGGTTCGGGTGAACCAGTAATTCCTATGATCAGCTGACGCCGCCCACCCTCCCCTGTCCTATCCTGTCCTATATTTCCTTCTTTCTGGCTTAGCTGATTCGCGCAGCACAGCTCATTTCTGTGCCTCCGCTATTCTACTTACCGGGACTGCCTTAGAAGGTAAGCAGCTGAGCTTCAAATTGTTGTATTTTGAATGCTGCATGCCAGCACGTTAGGTGTGCTTGCACGCAAAGTGCACACTCACTGAACCAGTTGTTAAACCATTTGCAGCCCACCACTGGCCTAATCACTATTTAGGGCTAGTAAGATCAGTGTTTAACTTTATAAATTGAATATGTTCAAACTTAAAGCACCAAATCCTACCTTGAATTTGTAAGGCATATGCTCAATTGATTTACATGATGTTAGAAGTCTTCTTGAAGAAAGTTAAAATGAAAATGAATCATGTTCTATAGGAAATATTGAATGGACAGGTCTGGATTCCAAAAGCACACCATATTACAATTGTGTTGTTGTTCAGTAAGATTGCATCTCACAATTATATAGAAAATCCAATTTTCCTTGGAAGAATTATTGCACTAAATTAGAAATGTGATTCAGTTATTAAATCAAAAACAAAGGGATTTTAATTCTCCTGTAGGTGAAAACTAATTGTAGCCTTAAATATGGATTCACACAAATATGAAATAAAAAAGGAAGAAAAAATATTTATTTATTTTGAAGCTGGAGACTAGGACACAAAGTAAATTTAATTATAAATATAAGAGAATTGATTAAAGAACTCTCAAGGACTGCCTGAAAGCAGTCCTTGATGTTTATATATTTTTTAAGAAACATGTGCGGGGAGGCACTGTGTTATAAAAATAATGAGTTTGAGACAAAACATATTGTTTTTATTATATTTTATTTACATGTAATTATACAGTGGGATCTTGGCACTCGTTGTTAATTAGTATCAGGAAGAGTGATGAGTTCCAAAAACAATGAGTACCAAACAATTTTTTTCCCAAAAGGAATAATGTAGCAAGTCAGAAAGCAACCAATACTGACAAGTGCCAGCTTTTGTGTTGAGCACCAAACAAATGATGAATACCAGGACAAAATTTGCATGTCAAAATGTGTAAAATACCAAATTCAATGAGTTTCAAACCACCTGAGTACCAAGGTAGCACTGTAAATTAAATGTAATTAATAATGATTACTCACCAGTTCCCTCCTGTCATGTTAAACATTACAATTTGGGGTTTTCTGAAAGCTGTACCAAAGAGTCAATGTGGCCATGAGGTGTGCACCTCTTTTGTGGTGCATAGACACTGTTGTTCTCTACCTCATTGAGAACCTAGCAGCAGGTGAAAACATCATCCTCATTTCTTGCAATCAACACATTCAAAGATACTTTAAAGGCTCCAGTTAATTTCCTAAATCTTTTCACTGTGAATAGGACTGAACTGAATGAGAAGTTCATTCTAAATCAAAGCCAAACAAACCTCATTCTTGGCTTGCTTGGCCACACTTGTGCTGAGTTGCCACAAAAGACTTGAATGCGCTGGAATGCTGGTCAAAGGCAGGTTTATTACAGCTACAAGCCGGCTACAAGACAAACGGAGTTCTACAAGTTTAAAGTTGGCCCTGAGAGCTTCTGCCTCTCAGTGCCCGTTTTCAAGGGAAGTCCACCCCCCCCCCCAATCAATCAGGGTCTCGTTCCACTGACTATCACAGCTGTTGGGAGGAGTGTGCTCAAACGAGCCACTCATTATCCCCTTCTGAAGTGGTTCGGGAATGACGAGAGGCACAAGCAAGCAAGTGACAACAGCTCTTTAATATATGGTGAGACTTCAGCAAAAACTCAGAGGCTGCAGTCCTCCTTATATACAATCCTGGAGAGACTGTCAGCCAATCAGAAACGTAGGCAGGTTTGAAACTCCCGCTTAAAAGTATCAATACATAACACCCCTCCCTTCCCAGAAGGCACTAACACTCAAAAATTAACATATGTACAAACAAAGTCTCGCAGGTGCTTAGGCTGAGTTCTCGCCCTAGTTGACCTGCGCAGTTCAGTGTTTGGTGAGGCGTCGAGCTGGTCGGAGGGACTCTTTGTCTCTCCCGGCTCCGCCAATGGAACCTCCTGGATTTTGTCCGGGGCGTGGTTATTCCCGGCTGGGAGTGGCGACTCGCTGGGGCGGCGCTGGAACCAGGGCTTGTCAGCTAAGTATTCTCGCGGCCCCGGGCTTGAGTTAGCTGTTTTGGAGAAGTGGTCATAGTTAGGCTCGGACATGTCTGCGTTGATGTTTGCCTCGCCAACCACCCGTTTCCTCAGTTGGTCTATGTGGCGCTTCCAGAGTCTATCTACCCCCACATCCACCGTGTATGATTTTGGGCCTGTTATCCCCACTATGGTTCCTGCAACCCACAGAGGACCGCTGGCATAATTGCGAGCGAACACCGGGGACCCGACCTGAAACTGCCTTAAGCCACAGGTCTCTCCCTTAAAGTTTTCGTGCGAATAGTTAGGGTGAAGCCTGTCCAACACGCACCGGAGCTTTCTCCCCATGAGGAGCTCTGCTGGGCTTCTCCCAGTTGCTGTGCATGGTGATGCATGCTGAACCGCAAGGAATTGATCTATCCTGGCCTGCCAGTCCCCATTGTCTAATCTGGACAGTGCTTCCTTGGCTGTCCTGACAAATCGTTCAGCCAATCCGTTGGAAGCCGGGTGAAATGGGGCTGATAGGGCATGGCGGATCCCCAGGCCGGCCAAGTAGCCTTCGAAAAGGGTTGCTGTAAATTGGGGACCATTGTCCGATACCAAGGTATCCGGCAGGCCGTGGGTGGCAAACAACTTTCTTAGGGCCTTGATAACCGCTTCGGCCGTTGTGGATGGCATTAATACAATTTCGAGCCATTTTGAAAAGGCATCCACTACTATTAAAAACGTTTGGCCATGGAACGGGCCGGCAAAATCAATGTGGATCCTCCCCCATGGGCCTTTTGGTTTCTCCCACTCTCGGATGGGCGCTACTGGGGGATCGGGGCGAGACTCCTGGCAGGGTCTGCACTTCCCCACCCACTCGGAAATGACCTGGTCCATGTTGGGCCACCAGACATAGCTGCGGGCTAAGCACTTCATCCTAACGATGCCAGGATGCCCTTCGTGCAATAATTCTAAAACTCTATCTCGTAGTTTTGCTGGAATTACCACTCTGTCACCCCACAGTAAGCACCCCCCTTGCGTAAACAGTTCATTTCGTTTGTTGGCAAAACCTTGGTACTCCTCCCCGACCACCTTGTCCGGCCACCCTTTCAAAACCCAACCCATAACAGTCCGGATAACAGGGTCTCTATTTGATGCCTTCGCCACCTCGCCGGAGGAGATGGGCCCCAAGGTTAACGTGTCCAACAACAGGACGGAGGTTTCCGGTGTTGGGTTGTCCAGCAGGTCGGGAAGGGGGCAACGGCTAAGGGCATCCGCATGACCCAGGGTCCGCCCAGGCCGATGGACGAGCTGGTACGAGTAGGCCGATAAGAAAATCGCCCATCTAGTTAAACGGGGGGAGAGGGCAGCGGGGGTTGGCCTGTCGCCTGCTAGCAGTCCTAGCAACGGTCTATGGTCAGTCACAAGTTCGAATTTTCGGCCATAGAGGTATTCGTGGAACTTTTTAACCCCCGCAATCGCAGCCAGAGCCTCTCTGTCCAATTGGCTATAGTTTCGTTCTGTGCTGGACAGAGTTCGGGAGTAGAAGGCAATGGGTGCCTCTAGGCCGTTCGGCAGTCTATGGCCTAGGACGGCACCAACTCCTACGGGGGAGGCGTCGCAAACCAAGACGAGCGGCAGCTCTGCATTGTATTGGATCAGGAAACTGTCCTCAGATAGGAGTTTTTTTACTGCCTCAAACGCGGCCGCTTGCGGTTTCCCCCAGACCCATGGTACATTCTTCCCTAAGAGTTTGTGAAGGGGATCAGCGACCGTGGCCTTATCTCTTAGGAACATTGAGTAGAAATTTAGTAGTCCAAGGAAGGCTTGGAGCTCAGCTTTGGATTTGGGGGCTGGTGCGCTTTTGATGGCCCTCACCTTGCTTTCGGTAGGGTGGATGCCTGTGCCGTCCACCCTGTACCCCAGAAATTCTACCGAGGGGACCGCTATCCTGCACTTGTTCTTTTTAAGTCTTAGTCCCGCTTCTCTGAATCTGGACAGGACGTTCCGTACCCTGTCCCCTAGCTGGTGTTCGTCTTGGGCGCTGACTAAGACGTCATCGAAATAGGGGACTACTCCCGGAAGTCCTTGCAACAGGCGCTCCATGGTGCTTTGAAATAAGCCGGGTGCGACGCTCACCCCAAATTGGAGCCTGGTGTATTTAAATGCACCCCTATGAGTCACGATCGTTTGCGCCTCTGCCGTGGCGTCGTCGACCGGTAACTGTTGATAGGCTTGGGCCAGGTCTAATTTGGCAAAAATTTTTCCGGGGCCCAGGGAGTGTAGTAGATGGTGCACGATCGGCACCGGATAGGCGCTCGGCTGCAAGGCCTTGTTGATCGTGCACTTGTAGTCGGCGCAAATTCTGATTGAGCCGTCGGACTTAACTGGGGTGACTATGGGGGTCTCCCACTTGGCATGGTCAACGGGAACCAACACCCCTTGCTTAATCAGTTTGTCCAGTTCTGCATCGATCTTTGGTTTCAATGCGAACGGCACTCTTCTGGCCTTTAGTCTTACTTGGGCTACGTTGGGGTCTAAGTTTAGTGAAATAGGGGTCCCCACATACTTGCCCAATGTGTCCCCGAAAACGTCCTGGAACTCGGACAGGAGGCTGTCTTTCAGGGTTGACTTGGACATCAGGTGGACGCCGGTGAAGCCCATGCCAAGGGCTCGGAACCACCCCATGCCCAGGAGGCTCGGCAGCTGCTTCGTGACGATGGTCAGCGGCAGGTCTCTTTCGTAGTCTCCGTAGGTGACCCGGAACGTGCCCACGCCTTCGAGGGGGACTCGGTTCCCCTGGTAGTCTAGGATGCGCAGTCTCTGTCTGGAGAGTTGATCCTTCCGGAACGACGGCAGGAGGGTCTTTAGGGTTGTCCACGACATGATGGAGAGAGCTGATCCGGTGTCGATCTCCATCGAACACGGTCTTCCGTTGATCTCGACCACCGTGCTGACTTTGTCCTCGACCGTTGTGCTGGCCTGGTCGATGTGTATGCTGCGGCCATCTCGCGGTTCAAATTCGCGCCGTTTTTTCGCGCCGCCTTCTCTCGTTGGCTGCTTCTGGCGCGCTGATTCCGGTTGGCTGCGGCGCTCACGTGGTTTGAGTCTTCTGGGCAGAGTGGCTCTGCAGACTCGCGCCAAGTGCCCTTTCTTCTCGCAACGCCTGCAAATAGCCTCTCTGTATTTGCAGGACAGTCTATCATGGTGCCCGCCACAGCTGGGACAGCTTCGCCGGGGGCTGCCAGTGTCTTTTCTCCGGTGCTCTGTTCGGAAGACGTCCTCATCCGACTCGGACTCCGAGCTGGATCCGGCGTCTTCTCTGTGCACCGGGGCAGACTTGGGGCTGTCTTTGCTGGTCGGCGGACGCTGTAGCGTTTCAGCGGCCTTTGTGGAGGCTTCGTGAGCCCTGGCCTCATCAAGGGCTCCGGCAAGCGTCAGATCAGGCTTGGCGAGCAGACGCCGTTGCAGCCTAATGTCCCGAACACCACAGATCAGTTGCTCAAGCAACGCATCATCCAAGTCTCTGTAGTCGCAATGAGTTGCGGCTTTTCTCAGGCTGGCCATGTACGCGCTGACCGGCTCTCCCTCTCGTTGGACGCGCTGCCTTAGTTGGTATCGCTGCACGAACTTGGAGGGGACGGGAGCGTAGTGAGCCCGGAGAGTTGCCATCAAGGTGTCCCATGAGACTGTTTGAACCGGCGTTGGCTCACACAGTGACTCGGCCATCTCGAACACGTCCGGTCCGCAGTGGCTTAGGAATAGGGCTCTCTTTCGATTAGCCGAGAGGCCCTGCATGTCGCTGGCTTCTAGCGAGCATTCAAACCTTGTTAGGTACGAGACCCATTTTTCGCGGGTCGGATCAAAAGGCTTGGGCGGAACGTAGGCAGACATGTCCGGTATGTCTCCTGTGGTTCGCCTCGTCGCCTAGCTGAAGCTCGCGGTCTCACTGGTTGGCTTCTTGTAGCCTCAATCCCATCCTCGTCGCCAATGAAGTGGTTCGGGAATGACGAGAGGCACAAGCAAGCAAGTGACAACAGCTCTTTAATATATGGTGAGACTTCAGCAAAAACTCAGAGGCTGCAGTCCTCCTTATATACAATCCTGGAGAGACTGTCAGCCAATCAGAAACGTAGGCAGGTTTGAAACTCCCGCTTAAAAGTATCAATACATAACACCTTCCACGTCATCTTCCTGTGTTGTCTCTCTCCGATCGTCGCCAACAACTTCAGCTGTTTGTCACCCAGTGCCACCATCACCGTCTGTATCCCAGTTTCTGCCAACACCCGTGTACCCCAGCTATGCTACATATCTGGTGTGTTTGCCTCCCACCCTAATCTATGTCGTATCAGGTTTGTTTTTTCTGCCCTCCCAAATCCCCATTAGTTGCTGTTCATGTGTTGAGCAGCAGATGTGGCGGACACAGCTCAACACTCATTTTGTCAGCACAATGTAGGAGCCCAGCCATTGAATAAAAAGAAGCATTTTTAAACAGAAACTGAAATAACAGATACAGTATTAGCATAAAATTGGAGAAATTCAGGTTCAACTCCACACTCCATATGGAAAAAACAACAACACTGGGATTTTTTCAAGAACTTTCAGTCCAGTGTCTTAAAAGGGGGAAGAATGGAAGAAATGCATGTATACTCTTTGAGTTTTCTGAAAGAAAACCAGTTTATATTTTAGCAAACAATTGAAAAATAATATTTATTTACTGTATCATGCTAAGCAGGGAAGTAGTTGAAGGACTGCATATCCTGAGCAGAGTTTAGTCATCCAATGTGTACTTCCTTATTAAGGGTGTTGAGAATTACCATATGAGTTTCAAGGAAGGAGAACAAGAAAACAATCCTTGTTAATATAGACTCTGTCCATGTGGAACACTTCAATCCCTCTCCACTCTTCTCCAAAATGGCATTGTTTTGGATGGCGATCCAAATATAATTCTTCAGAGAGTATTTCATAGTTGATGTCTCTGATCCTCTTGACACTAAGGCAGGGAGGATCATATTCATTTTTAATGTTTTATTGCAGAATGATTTTTTTTTGTCCATATGGCATCAAGAGGCTATAAATGGTATAGATACAATGCATTTAATTTTTATCTGATGATGAAGAATTTCTCTACTAGACTTTCTGATGGTTCTTCAGTTTGTCAGTCACTCCCATTCTTGCTTATCTGCTACCATGCACTTGTACGACGAGTCTGGGTCAAAACAAAAAGTAGCAAAACTAGAGAGACAAACTCACTGTCCTATGTTAGTTTTAACAATTTTGCTTACTGTACCTATCATGAACATTATGAGTTTAAAACCCATTCAATTTTGCATCCCCTGCAGATTAGCTTTCTTTCTACCTCTTTATACAAGTAATTAAATATTGAAGAATAAAAATCTGACCCAGATAGTGAATCATTGCTGTTGTTCGTATTCTGCTCACTGCCTGGTAACAGCTATCTTGCAGTGATTTAATATGACCTGCATTTGATGTCCATAATTTGTACAACAGTCATTTAATATTTCTTGTTCTTTATTGTTCAGAGAAAGATGCTGTATGGGATAATCTATATTATTGATCACCCTCAATTCATTAGTACTTGGCACACCCAGTGACATATTTGAAAAATAAGCTCAACTATACTGATGTATTAGAAGAAAAATTAGAATTAAGCTTCTTGTCTCCTAGGGAAATTATAGAAAGAATTTTATGAGGAGAGAAGGAATGAATTTCTACAAAGCATATACATTTTTTAAAAGCAAATGTTCAATTAATTGCTCAAAGAGGCTGCCGGTCAGTTCAGTTCTGAGAACAGCCATTTAAACAAGTGTATGAATATTGATTATGTGGAGCAGAAGGAAAGGTTTATCATTCTTAATTACAATACAATTGTTACTCTGGAGTTAAATATTTGAGCAGAATACACAATGCATACCATACGTATAGCTATTAATTTTCAATGACAAAATCAAGACCAATATGTATATCACTGTATATTCAGACATGTTTTACAGCTGTCAGAATAACAATCTTTAAAAGTGGCCTTTTTATTCACCTAGAATAAAAGGTTGTTATTAATGTAGTTGAAATAATCAGGAACCAAAGAGATAGAAAAACAAAATTGTATTTATTTTTTTCAATATGGATCTTTGCTTGATTGATGGAAAAGGCATTCTGTTCAACTGCTCCATTCCATTCTTCATTATCCTCATTCAACATGAAGGGAAGAGAACTTGTGGCCCAGTGGTTAATACAACTGCCTAACATGCAGGCAGCCCAGGTTCGAATCCAAGTAAGTGTAAAGCTGGCTGATGAGAGCTAAGAAGCTTGAAATAGATCTATACCAGTCTCCCTTTATTTCTTTATCAGATATAGATATAGATATAGATATAGATATAGATATAGATATAGATATATATATATATATATATATGGCAAGACTTGCATACCTGTAGCTGTGAAAATCTATGAAAACACACACACACACACATACACACACACATGTTTTCTGAGGTTTTCACGGGTGTTTGTATGTAGGTCTTTGGTTATTCGGGTTTTCTCTCGCGTAAATAGAAAAGAACAACGCATAGCAGCTTTTGACATATCCAGTTACAGTTTCAACAAATATAAAGCAATCAACAGTGAGATGGAGTCAACTATAAAAAAAATAAAACATTAAAATGCCAGATACAACAAAAGCCTGCCAAAATAAAATAGTCTTCAGGAACTTGTCAAAATTAGTCAGAGGAGGAAGGTTATCTGAATTTCATAAACCAAGTTGTTTCACATTCTTGATGCAGCTGCTAAAATGTTTTGTTTTTCTTTTCTGTCCTATTCAAACATTTTTTTTTCTCTTAGGAAAGAACCATCCAAACAAACATATCAAGAACTTTGTTCATACTGTTATTGTGATAGTTGTCAAATGTAAAATCAGAAAATGAAAATGACTGATCCAAAATCACCCAACTACGTTCATGGCAAAGGCAGGACTTGAACTCATGGTCTCCCACTTTCTAGCCTGGTGCCTTAACCAGTAGACCAAACTGGTTCTCAATGGAATTTAAGCATCCTTCGCTGTCATTTATACTCAGAGTGGACTCAGGTGAAAAAGGAGCAATCAACCACCTTGCTTTAATTTTAATCAGCCAATAAAAATCTTAACCTATCATACTGTTGTTATGTGTGAACTAAGAACATTTTTAAATAACTTATAAATTATCTAGGGTATTAACTAAAAAGGAAGTTATAAGTCAGGACTTATTAAATAACTGTGAAGATTGTTATTACTCCCCTGATACTTGATGTCTAACATCAATGGAGAGATGACAGTAAGTATTTGAAAAATTGTCCCAAGCAAAAAAGCTAATTTATTAACAAGGGTTAAAGCAACAATATCAGTGTTTCCACAAAAGATATAATTGCAACAACAACAACAACAACAATAATAATAATAATAATAATAATAATAATAATAATAATAATATTTTCATAACCGGTTTTTGTGTTGCAGCAGACCACAGAAGCAGAAGAAAAAGCAGGCAGTAAAAATATTGGTCTGTCTATCTGCCTGTCTCTCCTTTATTCCCCTGCCTGTCTGTAAAGATAAAGAAGAAATCATTACAGGAAACCAAAGGGTTAAAATTGATTAACAAAGGCGAGGAAACAGTGAAAGCATCTATATCTCACATTGTATGCTAATACAGCATAGGGATTTACTGATCTTTTTTCACTTTTAAAATAGGAGTGCACATGTCTGTATGCATACACCACACACAAATGTGAAAGCAAATGAGCCATTTCATTTGTAAAGAGTTCTTTGCTGAATAACATTGAAGAATGTCCTTGCACATTTTAGAGATGGAAAGAGGCAATATTTTAAATAAATTTATTTGTATTTATATTATATAGCATTTATATTCTGTGAGTGATCTCTGGGTGGGCTTATAATGTCACAAAATAAATGAGAATGGCATTGTTGTTATTTAAGTCAATAAAATAATTTCACTGTTGTGAGAGGAAGTCAGTTATAGAAAATATAGAAATTCAGAAAATAGTGGGCTATATTGCCCTTTGTGGACAGTTGAAGGACCAAAGTTAGGGGTAGATAATATCAGAGTGGCAAGTTGAAAAACCAGCTAATTTTCTAACTGGATTCCTAATTACCTGAGATACCTAATTACCAAGTAATGCATTTGCATGATGGGGTTATTACGTTGAAGTTTTAAGTAGAAACCCTGTTTCTGAGCACTGAGAAAACAGCAGCTTAGGCAAAAATTATGACAGCATTTTAAACGTTGGTGGTTTTTTTCAGGTACTAGAATTATTACTAAAACCTATGAAACTCACCACTGCAAAATTAGGACAAAGGCAAAGCTGATTATTTACTGGTGTAAAGGTCTACACAAACCATGTAGCTCATATGAACATTCATTAAGGAAGTTTTGAGATGTATAAAGTATAACAGCCTGTGTATCTGATAACACAAATCTCTGAATTGACTGACTGGAGTTAGATAAACTATTCCACTGCAGGATTATTAATTTGTCTGTCATGGATTTTTTATGTTCTGCAGTGATGCAACTGCTAGACACTACTGTTAGAGAAGGGTTGATGCATAAATAATCACTTTAATTTAGTATGCAAATTACTGTATTCTATGGCAGTCTCATGCTCTTTCTCCTATTTCTGTCTCCATTGTTGACCTTGTCATGATGCATAACGCTAGTCTGACAACATGACTATTTCCCACTGCATCCTCATCCTTAATGCTTAATCTCATCTATCTAAGAAGTCAGTTATGATTTTGCCTTTCTTCACTTTATAAGAAAAAGAAAACCAAGGTATCTTGCTATACTTATAGAAATGATTGCAAATTAATCAAATTAATGGTTTTCTGGACATGTACCAGATATGGTAAATGAAAATGGTTTGGAAGAAAACTCAGAATAAAGATATAAGAAAGTCCCTAGATATTATTAGTCAACATATTTGCTTGTCAAGAAAACCTTGCTTCTACAAAGAAAATATCTTCTATCAGATCATGTAGATTATACAACCATCATAAACAGGAAGCTGAGTTAGGTCAATCAAATAGTTTACTATAGTCCATGACCAGAAAACAAAACAAAACAAAACAAAAAAACATCTGTCTAACCCACCAGCAATTTGTTACAAATATTTAATAAACTGAGAACATGTATATATTCTTTTGATTAAAAAAAAATTGTCATGGTTAGAAAGGTGATTAGGAGGAAAAAATTCTTATGGTCGGTTGCAAATTCAACCAGATGTTTAGAATGGATTTGGCATTTTTGTCAACCTATCAAATCCTGCCCAAGGATCTGGGATAGGCAGATACTGTTGTTTGATAATGTTAATAGTATGGTTGCAGGATGTGAGCTGTTCCAAGTAAAGCTGCTTTTCGCAATTAACTAGTGATTTTGTCAATTCCGCTGGTGTATGAGTGATTCTTCAGTTGTTTTAGGATTGCCCACAATGCACATACTGTATTACTATTGATATTATCTTTGTTTTCTTTTGACACAGTTTTTCCATCATTCTACTTCTATTTGCAAGTTCTTATATTTCCTGATTTTCTCCACTTCTTTCTTGTTTACTTTGCTGTCTCCAGCAGTGGTGGGTTCCAACCAGTGTTACTATTGGTTCTCTTTGTGCATGTGCTTTGCTTAAGCTGACAATTTGGGGTTTTTTTCAATTATGAATGAAAAGGTATTTTTCTCTTTTTGGCAATCCCTGGTTGAAATGGGGAAATAAGGAAGAGGTGGTAGCAGTAAATGCTACCGTGTTTTCCCAAAAATAAGACCCTGTCTTAATTTCGGGAAAACATGGTAGTAACACGAATCCCTGCATTCATTTTGGCTTGTCCATGTGGGATGGAAGAGGTGACTGAGAAGGACTGAGAGGAGGCCTTCCCCACAACATAAGAACACTAGTCTTTCTTCTATTGTTCTAGAGGAGCAAAGTTCATTTTAAATGATTCTTAAGATTATTTTATTTTAAAATTAAAATTAAGGAGAATAAAATTTGATGTTCCTCAGTCAGTATCCAAAGGGGAATGCAGTTATGTTTAGATATTTATATTTTTCAGAATCCCAGTTCCTTAAACTAGAATAACAACAAACATTAAGGGTATATAGATTTCCACCTGAGTACTTTTTGGTGTTGCAAAAATGCACTTTTGCAAAGCACTGAATTGCAGTTGATTGGTTTGGTAGAAAGCTTTTTGAGAAATGTGCTGAAGCCTTTGTGTATAGAAGCCACTCTTATAATGAAAAACAAAGCAGCATGGTCACTCCACTCTACATTTATAAGTGGGACATGATTATGTAGTGCAAAATTCCCTCAACAAACCTTTGGTGAAAGCAAGGTGCTCCTTAAAAATTTTCTATTACTAAATACATTCAAATGATGATATGATGGAATAGTTTTAAAAAATGAACATATAATTGAAAACATTGACAAAAGCATATAAAAATGCTTACAAAGATGTATATATTACAAATGGGAAATGTTCATGCTGAGATTTTTTTGCCAATTTAGACCGATATAGAAATGGGACAGAAAAACTCAAGGACTACAAAAATGAAATACTGGTACATTAAAAAAGTCAATTTCCCTATTCAAGAGACTGAAATAGGACTCTGATTTCAAACCTGAAATCCTTAAAATATAGGACCGGTTTTCTCCAAGAACCAACTATTTTATATTTTGTAATTTAATACTACATAACAAGAAATTATTTTTTTAGTTTGGCAACAAATTTAACTTATAACTCTTTGTCAGTCCCAATCCAGATTAAAATTATGATTTTCCTATCCATGGTACACTTAGCTGCATGGAATAAGATCCCAATATGTTTATTCTAGTGCTTATATTAGCATGAGAAATTCTTTTTGTCAATGATATAACTACTTTGCTACCTCTCTACAGCTGCACCTCTGTTACATAAAAATATATCCTTATCAATAGATAGCAACACAGTTAATGTAATATATGGATGATTTCTATTGCCAGTTTTTTTTTTTTTTTTTTTTTTTTGATAATGCCGTTTTTTCTCTTGACTTGTGGTGCCCTATCATGACAGGTCTGAAAGCTTTTCGATTCTAAGGACTTCTTTGATTCTGGATTATAGGCTATTCAAAGTTCCTGCTATAAAGCTGATAATCAAAGTGGCTCAGTACTGAAACTGCTTCCTGGAATGCCTAAACAACTATCAATTACTTCTGCAAAACACAAATTCAGTTTCCTAGTAAACAGTTCTGAGCTATTGGGCTGAAATTTACTTTCCATTAACTTTGTTTGGTCTGCAAGGTTTTAGTCACTTTTGAAATGACAACAATATTTGCAAGGCGCAAATAATGTGGTGCTTCCCTTAGATGAGAATTAACTTTATTGTCCTTCTTTCTAATCAGTTCTGCATACTCCTAACACAAAGACTTGTACTTATTAGACTAATAGAATGAAAGCAAGAGTTACATAAACATAGACTAATCAAGAGTAGAATCATAACAGTAGGATACATAGGAGCCAAATTTTAAAAATTAAATCGCTGAAATGTCTTCTTTGGATCTGGATCCAGTTTTGCAAGGGAGAGGTGGAGACATTTAAATTTCTTTCCTGCACTGTGTGCCAAGCTCTCTTTTATCAGCAATTTGCAGATTTGCAAGGGAGGTAATGAAGGACAAATATTTATTGATGTCTTTATTTGAAAACTTTACCTTCCTACCTATCTTCCATAGTGTTATAAATGACTCATAACAAGGAAAATACAGCAGTGCAAAATAAATGAACAACAACAAAAAAAAAAAAAAACCTCAGCAAAGAGGATTTTTTTTTAAAAAAATAGCTTTTTGAAAAAAATAAATAATACACTGAAGGATATTCTTAAAAGAAAATTCTTTTCTAGTTTGAAAAGTTTGTTAATGAAAAAAACTCCTGACAAAAACAGATTTATTTAAACTGCAAATGCAGAACACTAAAAAGGAACAGGGAAATATGCATTTCTAAGATGTACATTTTTTTTACATTAAAAAAAACTTAGAGCAAGGTAAATAAATAAAAAATACTAACATGAAATTTGCACAATGAAAAAAATTATTAGGGATTGTTTTAATATAGTGGCTACAATCTACATTAAAGGAATGGGGATGCTGTGGTTAAAATGCAGTATTGCAGCTAATTATGCCAACTGCCAGCAGTTCGATTCTGGCTCAAGGTTGACTCAGCCTTCCATCCTTTTGAAATCCGTAAAATGAGGATTCAGATTATTGGGGGCAATACGCTGACACTGTAAAACTGTTTAGACAAGGCTGTAAAGCACTATGAGGTGATATATAAATCTAAGTGCTATGGCTGTACAGAAGCTTAGCTTAGGTCCCAGAATCCTCTTTAGACCAATAGATGTGTTTAGTTGATCTGGTTATTTTGGCATCTGGAGGTACAAGAACATGCCTAGTGATGTCATTAGAATCAAGTCCAATGATTTCCTATTCTTTGATGAGTGCCTGAGAACTCAACATGATACATAGGCCTACGACATCTACCTTGCATTTCCCCATCCATTTTTTAAAGTTAGAAATTCCTACTGTCAATTTTTGTTGCTTAGAATTTGGCAGAGAATTTATGTATGGGCTAAAGATTGCCCAATTCTGCATTAGAAAAAGTGCAAATTGTGTGAATGATACAGATAAAAATATTTCAAGTTTGTACTAACCAGAAGGCTGGTCTACAAATGTAGAGAACTATATGGATGAAATTTCTATGGATCTTTATTTCTCTACGTGAAAGAACTTAAAGTAAACATACCAACAAACCTTCTCTGTTTCTTTATGAAAGAATCCCAGCCTGGGCTGCAGAGATGAAAGCTGTTTCATGACTTTATCCTCTGATCTACAGTATGCTCATGAGCTAGTTAAAATTAAACTTAGCTATCAAAATGCTAAACCTGATGGCTCATTTATCTTTCTGTCTCCCAACTCTACTTTACAATACAGCTGTGATTGATCTTGCGTCTTCAAGGTACTATATGGTATAAAAACTAAGAGAAGATTAATTAAAAGCCATCACATCCAGACAGGTTTTTAAATAAGTTTTAGATTTAAACAATATATCAGCTGAAGCAGAAAGATTCCAAGCCCCAGAGCTTATAACTCTTAAGTATATTTCTCTCTGCTGTGGGACATTTCAATATTCCTGTTCTCAACTAAATTCAAAGATATATGGAATCATATATGCTGAGCTAATACTGCAAAATTATATATATATATACCGTGTTTTCCCGAAAATAAGGGTCTTATTTTCTTTTGACCCCCGAAATAAGCTTTTGGCCTTATTTTCGGGGGGGGGAGGGGAGTGTTGTCTTATTTTTTTTGAAGTGCAGGAGGCACGAGCTCGCCATACCTGGGGATGGGGGTGGGGCACAGAGCTGCAACCATTGGAGCTGACAAGTCCAATGATGAGCAAGGCTGCGGTGACAGGACACATCAGGACAGCGCCGGCCCACTGCTCATCAGCATGCCACTCTCCTGGCCAGGTCTAGCCGCAAGCAGCACTGGCAGGCAACAAGGTGTGTGGCCAGTGCGAAGAACAGGGAGGTGATGGTGACTACAGGACTTCTGGTGGCCGAGCAACCCAGCTGCTCATCAGCTGTTCACCCCTGTGGCCGTGCACGTGCTTTCAGCCATGCTTCCCAGGACTCTGCACCATGCCGTCGGTCCAGCCACATTGCTGCGGCCAGATGTCCCATCATTGTTGCCTGCTGTTGCCACTCACGGACAGACTCAGCCAGGAGAGCAGCCTACTGATGAGCGGCTGGCCGACGCTGTTCTGACATGTCCCACTGCCACCACCTTGTTGCAATCCTGGAATATGCTGAAGGCTTGGAATGGGGCATTTTTGCGAATGGCTTGAAAATGGGGATTTTCCTGCCTCTTATGCTGTTTTCAGCCTGTGCTGAGCTTCAGAACAGGGTGAGCGGCAGGAAAATCCCCCCTCCCCATTTTCAAGCCATTCGTAAAAACACCCCATTCCAAGCCTTCAATGTTGCTGAAGGCTCAGAATGGGGCGTTTTTGCGAACAGCTCGAAAGGTCTTCGTTTCGAAGAAACACAGTATGTGTGTGTGTGTGTGTGTGTGTGTGTGTGTGTGTGTATGTATATGTATATATGTGTATGTATATAACATACATAACATTCTATCATCTATCTATCTATCTATCTATCTATCTATCTATCTATCTATCTATCTATCCATGTACAGCTGGAAATTCCTGGCATTGCTAAGTACCTCTAAGGACTTTTTTCCCATGCAACTTACCATACATCAAACTTGCTGAGTGTTGGTTCATAGGGCCCATGAAATCATCTCAAACATTCTCTTCAGTATTGTCCTCTGTGAATATTGCTGTCAAATATAGTTTGAATATGTGGGGGTTTTTTTCTTGGTTGCAATGGGAAAAGTACCGATGAAATACAGTAAATCCAACTCTGACAAGTACTTGCTTTAACCTGGTCTCCAGATGTGTCAAGACTGCAATTCCTGAAATCGCACATAGCCATCCAAAACATTAAAAAGGCACCAAATTATGGAAGATTTCTTCAGCTGTTTAACATAATGGCCAAATTCTTGGCAATGTGGGGACAGAGTTACATACTTTCTTTTCTTTAATTTTAGTTGAAAGTGACACTTGACACTAGTGCCCGATTTCATGATTCTTAGACCACAGAATCTTCCCAGACGTGATGGTGCCTGAAGTAGACATGATGTCATTCCTTTGTTTGACTCTTTCTATAAGAGTCAATCAGATTACAGTGTTGTTGTTGTTTTATTATTTCAACATAGATGATGGAACAGCAATAGGGGTGGCCAAAGTCTGTTGTGTTTTTCCATGAATCCCTAACTGGTGGCAGGACAATCTCTTAACTGCTAACTGCTTCTTTTTAAGCTTCATTCTCTGGGATATGTCAGAAGACCATGCTCTACGACAGGGTTCTCCAACCTTGGCAACTTTAAGACTTGTGGACTTCAACTCCCAGAGTTCCTCAGCCAGCTTTGCTTTGCTGGCTGAGAAACTCTGGGAGTTGAAGTCCACAAGTCTTAAAGTTGCCAAGGTTGGAGAACCCTGCTCTATGGAAACCATGCTATACACCTCACTAAGCATCTCTCTGAGACCCATATCAGAACCACTCATAAAATCAGCCTGCCAGAGGAGCTAGGAAATAGAGTCTCATAGAGCCTTCAGCATAGTACTAATTTAAATATGAAACCAGAAAAGCAACGGATGGTAAACTGGTTTTGCTTCATCATCTGTCTTGAGCCACAGTTTGAAGTAGTTGCATCATTTTATCTAACTATAGGCTAGTGGTATGCTGGTAAATGTATAATAGCAGGTTCTGCTGCTTCCATTGCTATCACTGCACTGTCCTGTGAGCTACCAAACAGTTGTGGCTTAGCTCTATTCTCAACCAGCTCATAAAGTTCTCGAAAATATAATGTCATAAGCCAATATGAGCCAGCTCTCCAACATACCATGGCTTATAGCTACAAAACACATAGCAGAATATCCAGAGTAATAGTTAGCATTGCTATCCATCTCCCAGATCTGGGAGTGGCCCAGTCATTATAACTATGATATATTGATAGTAATCTTTGTGATATTTTAGTATCATGTATAATATTATCTGTATAGCAACTGGGTAAGACAGCACATACTTTATCAAGAAATCTGGTATTGTTTAATAAAAAAATATATACCTAGGCAGAATGTGACTTAGTCATCCTGATTATTGCCTGTAGATTCTATGCCAGACAAAATATTATTTTCAATAGTTTTATAGGAAAAGTAATCTGGCGGATTGAAGGAAGCAGCATGATGGAAATATCTATTCCTTCTCTTAATGGCACTGGATGGGGTTTATATTTATCTTGCCAACAATACGGTAAAACTGCTGTTCATGGTCTGTATGGATATCTCTGTACATTTCATAAAAGTATGTATTTTGTGAAAATAATAATAATAAAATAGCAGCTTTACATATCAGGTTTTCTGGGACAATTCTAGTATAAAATGACTTAGGGAAATGAGATATTTTATGATCTTTAAAGAGTAGGGTATAAATCTGTAAAGATTTTTTTCTGATATAACATCAATCAATACCAACACATTTAAACACATTTCCTGTCATCTATTCTATTTCCAACTACAAGTAATTAACTGTTTATATTCTCTCTAAGACAATATCCTTTTGCCCTTCTGACTTCCTACTCTTGCCGCTAGCTCTAAAGGGTATCTGCTAGCATACATCAGGTGTTAGATGCTGACATTTTTTGCTGCATTTGTAAATGGGAAGGTGTTGCACTCGTGGAATTCAAACCTAATTTGAATTTCAATCATACTTAAAAAGGACATTTCTCTCTTGCCCTTTCACCACTTGAGTCTGCATATGTGAATTAATGTCAGACACATTTCATTTTCTTTGCCTGGGTTCTGATATCTCAGAGGATTGTTGTGGAATAACCTCCTGCAGTAGGAAAATGACAAGCAGTGACAAAGGCTAGTTTGGGATTGTCACTTGCTTTTCAGTAAACAGAGGAGTCAGAAGAGTCTTCCTACTCATTTTAGGATGATATTCTTTAAGACCCTAGATCAAAATTTACCTCCTTCTTTGGTTTTTTAAAACCTCATTCACAGGCAGTATTTAGCATTTTTGTTGCATGTTTTGGGTAGTTGTTTGTTTGTTTATTGGGGTTCTGGAAAGTGCTCTTGCTTTTTATTTTCTGTTTGCACTCCTCACCAACCTTCTACCACCTGCCTTATGATGTCTTCTCTGGAGGTTGTGGGTTGTAGATCCCTGGACATTGTAGCAGAGAATAACATCTAGGAAAAGGCGTAATGTTCTAATCTTTACCACAACTGAATAGCAAATATAAGTGCAAGTACACTGCAGGCCATCCATGAACTTTTTATTAACATTTTATTGGGTTTTTCCCCCCTTTGGGGAAAAATACAAATCAAACTCTTTTTCTAGCAAATTGAAAAGGAATGCAGAAAGTTCTGTGCCCAGCCCTAAGGAGGACACATAGGAGACTTTTGATATTTCACAGGAGGAGATATCAACATCTCAGTAGTGGTTGAAATAGTTATAGGCTTCAAAATGGCAGACTCTAGTGGACAATTGAAGCCCTGTCTATTTTTATATTGATGCAATGCATGCAACACAAGTTAAAAGGACAAGGCTTTGAATACTGGTCATACTTCTTATTTGAAGTCGATTACCGTTATTATGGATGCTCCTGGTGGCTCCATATATCATGGACATGTGATATTATTTGCTACTTGCCAAAAAAAGAATTTCATATATTATAGCATTATATTTTTTTATTCCAATGCTATTACTTATTACTAAGAATGATGAAGTTATGGCATACATGGACATAACTTGGTGGCACAGTGGTTAGAATGCAGTATTGCAGGCTACTTCTGCTGATCATCAGCTGCCAGTAGTTTGGCAGTTCGAATCTTACCAGGCTCAAGGTTGACTCAGCCTTCCATCCTTCCGAGGTTGGTAAAATGAGGACCCAAATTGTTGGGGGCAATATGCTGACTCTGTAAACTGCTTAGAGAGGGCTGTAAAGCACTGTGAAGTAGTATATAAGTCTAAGTGCTATTGCTATACGAAAACCTTATCAACAAAGAAGAATAGCTCATACCCAGAAGTACTTTTTTGCAGTCCATAGACTTCTCTTTTAATCATGAAATTGATGGCAGTTCTCTGTTTCTTGCCTTCTACTTTGAAGCGTAAAATAGATGGAAACTATAATGTATAGTTTGCCTTACAATAAGTAAAACCAGTAAAGAGCCTTAAAATTCCAGTTTCACCACTCTGTGATGTATCCAACCCACTGTCTATCCTCTAGTCCTGCTGCCATGTTAAATGTAGTCTTCAACCATCAAAAGATTTATCACCCATTTGTCCTAGAGCATTTCTTAAAATATAACAATTTTGGGCAATATAAATTATCTTTCTACTTGAGACAGAAAGGTAGCTAATATCCCAATCATTAAATATGACATTTATTCCAAATAGCACATAGATGTGTATACAATTTTCCAAGTTTGATTTAACATGCTGGTGGTCTCATTATGTCCTATTTGTTTATTTGTAGAGACATACTGAAACATAGTCATGTTAAAGAAAAGCTATTGGCCTATTTTTCTATTCATGGGCTTCAGAAAGAGATAATTTGCTGGGTAAAGACTATAGAACTACGATAATTTATTCTACCAATTTTCCTCTAGCACAAAGAAACTACACCAACTGAGTGTCTGTAATTCAGAATTACTAAATGAAGAACATTTAGTAGTGGGATTCAGGGAATGAATCAAGTTTATTAAATTTTTATCACCAAATCTGCTGGACGGATGGTGTTACATTGAAGATTGGCGCCATTTTAATGTGTATCATGCAAGTAAAACACATAAACAAGTATAATTGTGTAGCCTTGGACTTTTTTGATCCACCCCTGCAAGTATTTCTGGATATGAAGACATTTTTGTAGTGGTGATGTCCAGTTTATGGAATTCTGCCCTAAAGGGGTCTGCAGGATATCTATCTATCTATCTATCTATCTATCTATCTATCTATCTATCTATCTATCTATCTATCTATCTATTATCTATCTATCTGTCATCTATCTACTGCCAATCTTATAACAAAATGACTTTGAATGGCTTCCAGTATTAAAACATTAAAATCCTAACAAATAAATATCTTTAAAAGAATAAAAATACAGACCCCCAATCAAGATAACTGTAATTAAAAAATGGCGATGGAGGGAAAAGTGTGTGTGTGTGTGTGTGTGTGTGTGAGTGTGTGTAGAAGGAACCTCTTAATTCAACAACCACCTCTAGTGTGATGCTCCCCTGTTAGGGCTTCATCTGGCAGAGCCAGGTCTTCAGGCTCCCACCTCAGGAGATGTTCCAAAGGGCAGGAGTCACAGCAGAGAAGGCCCTTCAACTGGACATTGCCAGCGGGAATTCCTTGACTGGCAGAACCTGCAGCATGCCTCCTCTGCTGGCGCAGGTAGGGCAGGCCTGTCCCAGTGGGCTGAGACAGTTACTCAAGCAAACTGGACCCATGTCATGCAGACCTAAGAACTGCCCACACCACTGCACTCTGCATCAGTTGAAGTTTCTGAATGCTCTTCAAGGGCAGCCCCATGTAGAACCCATTGCAGTAGTCCAGACATGAGATTACTTGGGACTGAATGACTGAGCACAGGATATTTATAATATTTTTCACAGTACCTTCTTTCTATCTAGTACAGAACTGATTGCTACTTACTAGCTTTCCTTGTCAGAGTATATTCATCAACTAGACTAGGACATAGTAACGAAGTCAGCCAATTGCGAGCTGAGACAGACTGGAGCCACGGTGTGTCTTAGACTACAGTTTCTGAGTCTGTGCAGAGCTGAAGTGAAACTGGTCTCTCTGCTGTACTGAATATGTAAACTTGTCTGATGATCTGAGCTGAAGAATCAACTGTTGGTATTGTAAATATACTTTATGTGTTATTATGAATATAAAGAAGTTAATGAATCCAGCTGATTCAGTTATCTGTGTGTGCTTCTGGATTTGAATTTTGCAAGAAACTCTGACAGGTTATGGGCCCAGAGCACACAGAAGACTGCATTGTAATTAAGATGAAGGACTGCCTGTGTTAAATAAGAGAACAAGACAGAATGACTGATTGAATATTAGGAGGTTATGAGTTCTAGTTTTGTCTTAGGCGCAGCATTATCTGGATGATTTTTGGCCATTCACTCTCTGAGTGAATATTGACTCAAGACCCTCACAATGAAAGTTGCTAACTTCTATATTGCATGTTTAGAATAAAACTAAATGAAGATTTTGAAGCTTTGACATGTGGATAATTAGGCTTTTAAACCTACCTCCTACCAATCTTACATTGAACCTAATAAAGATATTTATACCTAAGCCCTTTAAAGTTTGCTATTTTAGGTGATCCTTAGAAAGACATTACTTAGATGTAGGTTACTTTTTATTTTCTTTTTATTTATAATTATACATTTTAATAATGATCAAGTGTTTTCCATAGAAGGCACCTGCCTTAAGACAGAAACAGTGCTCAAGAATTCAAAGTAAAAATATTCCATATTTTTAAGGCATAGAACTATCCAGAGTGAAAAAGGTTCTGATTAAGGCTCCCCTTCCTAAGGGGGAGAACTTGTAAACGAATGAATGTTGTTCTACTAAGTATTCAGGGGAAAGAGGACACCCATAAGGGACACAGTGGATCATAAAGAAAAGAAAAAATATCAGACTACATGCCTAACGTTTAGGGTTTTCCTCAATAAATCTGAAAGGTAATATCCAAAGATGGATAGCTCTCTTTTTTTTATTCATTCAAAATTGGAGAATAATGTAGAAGTTCCATATTTTTTGTCATGATTAGTTTAGCAAAATACAAATTTCAGGTCTTCTAATGGCACCAAGTACAGATACCTAAAATATAAGAACTATTCACAATCAGTCAGCATCTGGTTTAGCATTTTAGTTCTGCAATTGTCCACAAACAGGTAATTAATTCAACTGCAGCTTTCCACTCATGTTCCCTAGCAACTGGCATCAAAACCTCTATATTCTCCTTTAAAACACATAGAAAATGACGTATGTGCTTTTTCTATTTCCAGTTTGTGCAATACCTTATGCTTGTACATTTTGTTCTCAACCAATTATGAAAAGTAAAGTGAGAACTCCCTTGGTTGGGTCAACACATTTGCTAAGCCATTGTGTAGTTTGCTTGATATTGACGAATTATATTGTACAAATTTAATTCAAGTAGAATAATGCAGAGGAAATTTTGATGTAGTATTCAGGATCAGTTAACAGAAACGATATCTTAAGTGTTTTTTTCCGGTAAGACCAGTCTATCAGGGCAACCTGGCCTACCCAAATATGGGATGGAGCATACTGCTTCCACTTTTGCCTTTCAGCCCCAATTCAGGAGCCTTTGCAGGCAGTCGCTTTTGCAACAAACTAATTTGTGTTGAATTTAACCCTAACCCTAACCCATACACTTCTGGGATTCGAACCCAGGCTACTTCTTGAGGAGAGCCCGTGGCTTAGAAGTTAATAATCTACCTAATATGTAAATAGCCTAGGATCATATCCCAGAAGAGTATGGCTAGCTGACAAGAGCTAAATAGCTTGAAATAGATCTATACTAGTCTCCCTTTATTTCTTTGCCGGTAAATATAAATTCAACACAAAAGATACTTTAATTAAAGGAAAGGAGAAAATGTCAGAAATAAATTCAAAATAATCCAAACAATTCTGTTGCTATAAGTGGCAAAGAGGCACTCCACCAGGTTTTCAAGATTCTGTCATTATCACCTGAAGGAGCATTCCTGTGATTTTGTGGTGTTTACAGGAGATGTAAACCATTAATATTACAATAGCAATAGCATTTAAGCTTATACATTTTCCCCATAGTGCTTTACAGCAGAGTTCCCCAATCTTTCCAGCTTTGAGGACCAGCTGGGGGGGGGAGAGAGAGAGAGAGAGAGAGGATGGTTCTGTGCGAGTGTCTGCCAAGTATGTGTGTAGCAGTGGTGGGTTGGTCCTGGTTTACCCCGGTTTGGATGAACCAGTAGCGGTGGTGGTGGGAGGCTCCGCCCACTCGCCCAGACATCATAAAAAATGCTCTGCACATGTGCAGAAGCACCCCACGCTCATGAAGCAAGCACCCGTGCACTACCGATAGCGAACTGGTAGCGCTGGGATTTTAAACCCACTATTGGTGTGTAGGTCTATTTGGATGAGCAGTGTGCATATGTGCCCATCACTTACACAAATGGAGCATCCATGCACATGCTCGCCTGCTGCTCACACAAGGTGGGATGCACATGTGTGCACATGCACTCACCCGCTGTTTCTGTGTCCTGGTTGCAAATCTCCCACAAGTCACTAATGGGTTGTGGCTTGGAGATGGGAACTACTCTCTCTGAGTGGCTTACAATGTAAGAATTATTTGCACATTGCCCCCAACAATCTGGATCTTCATTTTAATAACCTTGGAAGTTTGGAACCTTGAGCCTAGTCAATCCTGAATTCCAGACTGTGGGCAGAGTTTGCCCGCAATACTATACTTTAACCATTGCACCCCAACAGTAAACCTTTGCTTATGTGTTAATACAGATTGTTAACACAATGCAAGTAACATATACATTATATTTCATATTAGCAAAAAAGTAATATTTGAATATTGATTGTGGTTTATTCAGCAAATAATGGTTAACAAAGATGGCTTTTCTTCAAAAGTTAACTTTCTTAGAGCCATCTCTCTTCATAATTATGAATAGCAACATTACATGATGGTTTAGAAGCACACAAAAGTGCCATGCCATTAACATCTGGAACACCTTATAACATTTGGATCACAGAGGTATTCAGAAGAAGAAATACTTTCATTTGACTACCAATCCTCAAAATTACCATTATTCCTCACTGTAATGCCACATTTTTAGAATTTAAAACATAAACTTGTCTAAATTAAGCCAATGGCTTACATGGGTTATTATATAGCCATGTTGCTTTCTTGGCAAAAATATGAAAATATTTTGCCAATAAATTTTTCCTTGCTAATCTAATCTAACTCAAAGTTTATGATTGTCTTATGCTGAAGAACTGACCAGGTATAACACTGTATTGGCACTGTATTTTTTTTTTTTTTGGATGGATTGATTTTGCCATCTAAACTATTTCAGAATTAACAAAGGCCATAGAGAAAATAGGGCTATTAAAATAAAATTTGAAGGAGGTGATAGAGTAAAAATTTTGATAGATTTCGGATCAGCAACAGAAAATGAATAGTATTGTTTAAATAATCAAACAATATAGTTGATAAAACGTATACAGGTACCACCTTATCAGTCTTGTTCTTCCTACATATACCAAGAGATATGTCAGCTTTTAGACAAGATTTTGAAAATACAGAAACAACCAACATATTCTGCATTTGAGGATGAGTAGGTCAAATGTTAGTTACAAATTATATTTTTTGCTTTGGCTTTTTCCCACTGTAACTGTGACAAACAGATCACTGGGTGAAGACCCCTGTTCCAGAATGGAGTTGGAAATAAAACCATTTAGAGGAGAAAATTGTGGATATACAGCAAATCTCCATGAGCACTTCCTCCCAGACAGGCAGAGAAAAATCTGTCAATTTTTCTTCCATTGACCCATTTTCATAAACATAATTAGATTTATACAATCTCTATATCATTTTGAGAATCCTTTTAACATTACTTTTTTTTTTACTAAAATACATATTTATATATATGTTTACTAATGAAAAACTCTCACAAAATCTTGAGTTGTTTCCATTTTAAATGGTAGCTAGTTTTGCATATAGAGTCAAAAGGACATGTTAGAAAAGGTTACATTAAAGTATGAAATGAATTTATCACACCCATCGCTCCTCTTGGTTTATTCATCTGAATGGTGCTTATCATACATACAGCACTTCTTCCCTATCTCTGAAACATATTATAATTCTTTTTTTTCGGTTAAGATTAGATTGCGACTATTTTTAAAGAAAGTCAACACATAATTGTTAATCAATATGCAGATAAAGAAGAAAGAGGAACAAAATATATTTTAAACTAGACGTTTTTCTTTACAAGCATAAATTTGAAAAAGAAAAAAATAGCATGCTGATGTGAAAAGCCAAAATGGCATGATGTGAGAATGGCTGCAGGAAAACCCACAGTCACAGGAAATTACCTTAATACAGTGAAAATTAAGAAAGCACCAAAAACATTGCCTGTCTCCTGGATACAGTCAGTATATTCATGCCTTGCCAATTATTTTGTTTGCATCAATTTAGGGTTATTTTTTTAAGGTTCCTTTTATGAGCTAGAAAATGAAAGACAAAAATGACTTAAAAGCATAAGCAAAAGGTTAGCTTTTTTGTTTCAGTAAAAGAATAATTATTCCCTTTGCTCTGTAAGCACGAAAGCCATTGCAAAACAGTTTTGTGACTTGGAAAGTGATAGCTCTGCTTAACTAGAAGAAAAGGGAGAAATGAATGGAAGTTGGGACATTAAATCCACCCAGTTCTTCCTCCCCTCTCTCTCCTTTCTTGTTCCTATTTTTTTTTTCATTGCAAAAAAGAAAACCAAGAAAACCAACAAAACAGAGGATTTATAGAAACCAAAGCTAGCAGGTGAGAGATGTTACATCTGAAAGCAAGCCCAAGGCCAGGAACACTATCTACAAGGAGTAGGCTTGTTGGCATGGTAGCTGCTACTGAATGGAGAAACAGGGGATTCCATTAGCTGATAAACATGACATCTCCAGGAATTGGAAATTAGCCTGTTTTATTACTGTTAACTAATCTAAGAGGTAGACAAAACAGGAACAAGAGATAGGAGCAAAAGTGATACCTTAGGTTCAGGGTACCCAGGGAAAAAGAGGGCAAAACTCCCATAGTGGTATAGAAGTGATATAAAAGAGAACATTTCAGCATTCTGCACAAGGGTGCTATTCAGCAAGTTCTGACAGGTTCTGGAGAATCGGTAATGGAAATTTTGAGTAGTTTGGAGAACCGGCAAATACCACCTCTGGCTGGCCCCAGAGTGGGTTGGGAATGCAGATTTTGCAGTTTCCTTCCCCTGCCATGCCCACCAAGCCACACCACACCCACCAAGCCACGCCCACAGAACCAATAGTAAAAAAAATTGAATTCCACCACTGATTCTGCAGGAAATACATTTTCTATCCATCTGCGGAAGATGCAATAACCTTTCTCTGTCCACCGTCTTCAGTATTCTGTTATTTTGGACACAGAAGTGAGCATGCAGCACAATGAAAGCATGTGTTTGTGTACTTGATCATGTACAGATACTTTATGCGCTTATTTAAATCTGTTTGTCTTACCTCCTTATTTATTCCTGTTATATCTTGGAGATTTCGCATCTTACAGCCACCAATAGAATGGTATGCTTAATTAAAGTTATGTGTTGCTTTGGAAATAATTATGCAAAGATATTTCAAAGGACAACACTGCTTCGGTCTGCAACTCTTTAAAGCAGCTACATATTTTCCCAGGATTGCATGTAACTGCTCCATTACAAAGCAAAACACCCCTGTTTTAAAAAAAAGTTACAGACAAGTACTAGATTTGTTTTTCCTGCATCCTTCAAAACATTATTTTGGAATTTAACCCAAGGCATTGAACACCACTGATGTTTAAATATACTGAAAATAATGGCAGAGAAAAAGTCATTCAGAATCTTGGTTATGATTATTGTGATGTGAAGAGGTGGTGATTTTATCTCCTGAAATTATTACCCCTATATCTACATTCTTAGAAGCATCCATCTTCATGGCCTGCTCATTCAAATCGTTATTATGGACTCTGTCGTGATAGCTTCCTCTAATGGGGTCCTGAACAGTGCCAGATTCTGCCATGTTTTCTCTCATACCTAAGGCTATTCAGAGTTTAAACCCAAGTGGTAGCAGGTGGTGCTGTCACTGCAATTACAGCTTCAATATCCTCTAGTGAAAGCATAAGCAGATGTCATTTGTTACTCTTATATATTATCAGTTCAGAAGAGTTCATGCCCTATTGAAATGTGTGATGATTAAAAGCAAGGGGGAATTAAACTCATCATTTTTTGGGGGGTGTTGTACATTCCTGATAGATATTATGTGTGAAAAAAAATCATAAGAATAGACTTTTAAGTGGTTTTTGCCTGCTGCTCCATGCCAGAGACCTTCTTTTCAATTACAGTTTGGTAGCATGGGATTAAATTGGAATTTGTCTTCCCTACATCTCCTGCTTTTTTCCCCAGAGGGATTCTCATACTATAAGCATTGTGAGATTGGGATATGCAACATGGCTTCTTCTTGGTCCTTTTTCAGTTTGCCTTCATTTGGCCTGACTGCCATAACTCATCTGAGGCCTGAGGCCAGCACTAGGGAGATCAGCAGTACAGTACATCTTAAATTCTTTCAAAGTTCCCAGCAAAGTAGAAAACCTGTTGGGGTCGATCAGTGCTTTGGTTTCCCCATCCAGAACAAATGTTTTTCTGTAATGAAAGCAACTCATTCGCAGCCTTTCCTGACTATGTGAAAGAACTTATCTAGAGAATAGACACCATTTTTTTTGTAGAAATTGTTTCCCTTCCTCTCACCCTCCCATCCCCCACCTGGTCTCAAACAGGTTAAATTAAATTAAAGATATTAGAAACATGGAAGTCTGTCTGATAATGACATTGCTGATTCATCTGATCTAGTATTTCCTAATGGACACTTCCTTCAGGGTTTCACATTGGCGTAATTCTTAACTGTAATTTGAAAAGCTAGTGATCAGAACTAAAACTTTTATATGCAAAATAGATATTCCATCGCTGAGTTTCAATTCCATCTTACACAGTGGTGGGATTCTGCTGGTTCTAGGCGGTTCGGCCGAACTGTTTGTTAAATTGCTGGCTCACCCCGCCCCTTGCCCTGCCCCTCCACACCACTATTTATTGCCAATAAATAATGGTGGGCGAGGGGCAGGCGAGCCAGCAATTTAACAAATGGTTCAGTGTTTTTTTTGTAATTTTATTGGCCCGAGGAGCTTCAGCATAGGCTAATTAGCCCATTGATTAGATCGGCCTTCTGACTCTCAGCTGATTTGCTCTTAGCTGTTTTGCTCAGGACTCTGCTGCTTGCTTGCAAAGAGTGCTGGAGCAGATTTTTTTCCCCTAGCTATGCTGAAAAACGAAACAGAAAGTAAAGCAGGCTGTTGGCTTTGCTGTTTGCTGCAATGTTGGAAAATTAGGCAGGCAGATTTATTTTCTTTTTCCTCACCAAAAAAGGTAGGTGCAAACAATGGGAAATTTAGGGAAAAAGAGGAGAGTTCAAGATTTTAAAACAAAAAAGAAAAAAAGCTCTATTTAACTAGGGAATTGTAATAATTGAGATACTATTAATTGTATATTGTGTTGAAAGCAGAAATGGTTAAGTTGTGGTTTGGAGGAATATATGGGGGAAATTATTTGGTTTATTATTATTGGTAAATATAATTAATTGATTTGTAAGAAATTGGATTGCATGGAAATAACTGGAATATTCATGTTCATATTGATTAATATACAAAAATAGTTATATAACTAATTGATTTGTATTAAAATGTTGAATTTGTATTAAACAACTGTAATATTACATAATTAACCAATGTGAGGCTGGATATAAAAATAGATGACAATGAGAAGGGGTATAATATAGAATAGAAGGGAAAAATTGAATTTGATTAAGATTAGAGATGAGGATGATATTGTTTTTTTAAAAAAATAGATGAGGAATAAATATGGCAAAAAGGAAATATAGAAATTGTAAATTTAATTGAAATGACTAAACACTGTTTAAATTTGTGAACCGGCCAAATACTCTGTTCAAAGAAAATACATTGTATGTTTGTATGTGTGTTTCTAATTATTGCTATTTATTCATATTTGTTCTCTTTTATTCTTTAAAGTTTAACAATTCATTCTTCATCTTAATATCTTTATATTTGTTTGGGGTTGCCTTTCTTCCATTTCATCTTTTTTACTGTACAGCAATCTTTCTCCTCAAACCTACCACCTCTCTCTTTTCTTTCCTTCTTACTTTCTTCCCCCCTGCTTCTTCTCCTCCCTACTTCCTCTTCCTTTCTCCTTTTCCTCCTCTCTTCCTCCCTCTCTTACCCTCACTCCTACTCTAATTTCCCTTCCCTTCTTTCCTCCCTTCTCTTCCTTCCCTCTCTCTCCTTCTTTCTTCCATCTCTCTTCTCCTTCCTTCATCCCTCTCTATTGCTGTACCCTTTTGTGCATATGGATTACTCAGAGGGCTGAAAAAGTTATTTTTGACTGGTCCTCGCACTTTTGAACACTCTTCGAACTTACGACTGTCCTTACATTTTATGTTTTGCGCCCTATCTTGTCACTGTGGTGAAGACAAGTAGTGGTGAAATGACTGACAGAGTTGTTAAGAATGCCGCAATGGGCATAAATGTGAGGAAAGTCATAAGTGTGAGGATCGGTCAAAAATGTGAGCACCAGTCAGAAATGACTTTTTTTAGCCCTCTGAATAGTCCCTATGTGCATATGGACTAGTCAGAAGGCTGAAAAAGTTATTTTTGACTGGTCCTCGCACTTTTGACCAGTCCTTGAATTTACGACTGTCCTCATATTTTACGTTTTGCGCCCTATCTTGTCACCGTGATGAAGAGAAGTAGTGGTGAAATGACTGACACGGTTGTTAAGAATGCCGCAATGGGCATAAATGTGAGGATGGTCATAAGTGTGAGGACCAGTCAGAAATGACTTTTTTCAGCCCTCTGAGTAGTCCCTATCACATAGTCACGCCCACCCGGTCACATGACCAGCTAGCCACGCCCACCCGGTCACATGACCAGCTAGCCATGCCCACCCAGTCACATGACCATCAAGCCACACCCCAACTAAGCCACGCCCACAGAACAGGTTGTTAAAAAAATTGAATCCCACCACTGATCTTACAGATCAGTTGAAGATCATTTCAACAAAAAATGGAAGTTGAGGAGATATGCCCAGTGTCAGCGTTCCAGAAAAAAAATGCACTCCAAGTAAAGAGGCAGAAGCAAGCATTTTCTAAAGTCCTCTTTACTAGAATAGGCAAACTGGGACATCTGGGGAAACCCGAATCTGAAAAGCCTGGGTTTTCCTTCAGTAAGTCAAAACTCCCAAAACCATCCCCTTTTCCACCCAGTCGGTCACATGCTCCAGTCAACGTCCGTTCCATCCCAATCCAGCCCCCTGACCACTCCTTCTCCAGATGCTGGATCGCCCTGACCTTGACCAACAGGAAGGATGCTATTATGTCTACTAACCCCCTCTCCTACTTTCCCACACATGACAAGGTGGCAGCATTAGAGCTTCCGGCCTAATATGGCTTCCAAACCTGACACCCAGTATATTAAGAAGGAAATTTTGCTTAGAGCCTGCCCATCACAGTTATAAGGTCAGTCATAAAATGGGTCAGTCATGCAACCAGAACCAAAAAGATTTTACAACCTTTTTTTTTTCAGTGGTCAGTGGTTGTGACCACAGTGGTTGTAAAACAGCCACTTGTAAAGATTGTTAAACAAACACTGTGGTCATTAAGTGAACTAATGGTTTGCTTTGAGCAAGGTTTTGGCAAAAACTGGAAGTAAATGCCAGTTTTCAGCAAAACCATTGTAAGCCATTGTTACATGACTGCAGGCCACTGCAAACAATCATAAATGTGGCCCAGTTGCTGACTACTGAAGTTTCATCATGTGACTGGGGAGAAGAGGAGGGGAGCTGTCAGAACTTTGAATCTGGCTCATAAGCATTCTCCACTTAGGTCCATCATAACTTCTGTTGATTGCTAAGTGATCAGTTGTAAATCAAGCCTATCTGTACAAGGAAGCAATACTTAGGGAAATTATACCTGTAGTAATGCCATAATTCACAAACTGTATAAACAGAAACACTTATCCATGGGAGAGAAACCAAAATATTCAACCACATATATTGCTTTACCGAGCTGAACTAAAAGATTTTAGATGGCTACTAGACAATACTACAGAGTTTTCTGTATCACCTCTGCCGATGTCATTTATATTTTTTTCCAGTCCAACTGTGGTACTCCTAACATATATTAGCTATACACAAATAGTTTTCATCCAAAGGAACATCTTGTTCAGAATCTATTTTGTATTTCAGATAAAATAGGGATTAGTTGTTGTTTAGTAGGGCATGCTATAGCTCAATATCTATTGTTTTTAATATATGAACAAAAGACATATATCATTACATTATAATTGTGAAAGAAGTATTATCAGCAACCATATTACAATATTGCAATCACAGGTTCTAGTTCCTGTGGCCTTTTCTTTTTTCTTTCTTTCTTTTTTTTGTTTATTACTAGTGTGGACTTTTAAAAAATACATCAAAATTTTCTTGCCCTTTGGGAAAACATGTAATAGGGATTTTGCTATTTGCTTGTCAATTTTATAACACAATTTTATCACAGAAACCTATCTGGTCAGTGTTTTAATCTCTATCAGTTTCTTACTCAGAGAGATTGAGGGCAACATATATTTGTCATTAGAAATATGCTACAAATGGAACTGATAGCTTTGAAACATATTCAACCCATAATACCTATTCTAAAATCAATAAGTGTGAAAGGAAGAAGATTCTTTCCCAAGGCTAACTAAGGAAGGCACAGTGATTCAATGGACAATTTCACATTTCTCCAAATGTTTGTTTTTTACAGGGTAAGATGCTTGGCTTTTCTCTTTTAGCTAAAATGCCTGGCTCTGCTAAATCATGGATTGACTTCATACTTGCCCATGATTTTAAAGTGGTAGAAGGGAGTAATTCTGGAAGTGTATTGTTTGAAAAAAAAAATACTGAAAAACATTATAGAAAATATATAGAATAAGTAGAGTGGTAGAACACTGCCGAATATGAACCATCCTCCATTTTAAATAATCAAAGATGTCTGTTTTACTTTAAATCTGCAAGCTGCAGAGACATACATGACAGACAATATTCACTTTTCTTTTGTCAAGTATTATGTTGGATCCTCGGAAAAAAGTATTTTATTTATTTACTTGTTTATTTATTTATTTATTTATTTATTTATTTATTTATTTATTTATTTCGAATTTATATACCGCACCTTCTCCCGAGGGACTCAGGGCGGTGTAAATAAAAAACATACAATACAAACATTAAAAACAATTAAAAAGATATATATTAATTTGTCCCCAATTTAAAATAGCAAACCAATTAAAAATATTTTAAAAATATATTAAGCCAGCCCGGCTTGCTGAAAAAAGAAAGTTTTAAGGGCACCACAAAGCAAAGGTTGGAGACAGGACGGTAGTTGGCTAATACTGCCAGATCCAGGGGAGGCTTCTTGAGGAGAGGCCTCACCACCGCCTCTTTCAAGGCAGTGGGGAAGTAACTCTCACTCAATGAAGCATTGATAATTACCCTGGAGCCAGCCTCGTGTAACCTCCCGGGAAGCCAATACTTACCAGGAGGGACACGGGTCCAGTAAACATGTGGCCGCACTAAGTCTCCCCAGAATCCTGCCCACGTCATCAGGAGTCACAGAGTCAAACTCTTCCCAGATAACATTCTCAGGACTATTCCTCGTCACCCTGCCCTAATCTACCCAGTCAGAGTCCAAATCCCCCCGGATCTGAGCGATTTTGTCATACAGGTATCATCCAAAATCCTCAGCCCTGCCCTTCAGGGGGTCCTCCCGAGCTCCCGGGTGGAGGAGGGAGTGGGTCACCCTAAACAGGTGGCCAGACGATTCTCTGATGATGTAATAAGAGCGGAAAAGTAATTAAACTTTGCCGCCTTTATCGCCACTAGGTAGGTCTTAATATGCGACCTTACCAGTTTTCAATCAGATTCAGCGAGACTGGCCCTCCAACCGCTCTCTAGCCATCTTTTCCGGCATTTCATCTCCCTCAGCTCCTCAGTGAACCAAGGAGCCGCAAGGGATCAGCACCAGGTCAGAGGCCGCAAAGGCACAACTCGATCCAAGGCCCCACCAGCCGCCGGTCCCAGGTGGCCACCGGGTCATCGGCCGAGTCATGCGCCAGATCCTCAAGAAGTGGCCCAAGCTCCATCTGGAACCTATCAGAATCCATCAGGCGCCTGGGGTGGACCCCGCTCCGCCTCCCTGCAGCAGGGTATGGCGGTTCGAAGGTCCAGGCGAAGGAGCGAGTGATCTGACCATGACAAGGGTTCCATGTCTATATCCCCTATAGCAAGACCATTCAACCACTGGCCAGAGACAAAAATCAAGTCCAGAGTGTGACCCCACCCCTGTGGGTTGGGCCATGAACTAACTGGGTCAAGTCCATGGCCATCATGGAAGCCATGAACTCCCGAGCCAACTCAGACGTTTCACCAATGCACGGCAAGTTGAAATCACCCATGACCATGAGCCTGGGTATATCAACTGCCACCGTGGCTATCATGTTGAGTAGTTCGGGCAGGGCTGTTGCCACATGGTAGAGAGCCAGGTACGTAAGCAACAGGCTCATCTGAAACTCATGACCCCATCTCACAAAGAGGGATTCACATCCGGCAGTCTGAATTTTATTAACAGCTAAGTAGCTGTTAATTTTATTTTTGACATATTTATACTCAGACTTAAGTGCCTCCCAATTTCTCAGCTTTGAGCAATGTCATAGAGAGAGAAAAAAAATATTTTATCAATTCTGTTTTTCTGTAGTGTAGCACTCTACCCAGGAGTTTCACAGTATTCCAGCTTCAGCTGCTTGGCAGTATCTGCATTATTAAGGTGGTACTGGACCAGAAATGGTAACAATGTCAAGAATATTCATAAATCTGGAACAGTTCTTTTACATCAATTCCCAAGCATAACTTCAACTCTAATCTAACCTTCCCCCAGTTGGTTCTCTCTCTTTCACTGAGTTAGGTTTTGTAGAAATAGAAATGATAGTGTTTTTCCCTTAGTCTTAAAGCCCAAGAATAACAGAACATAATTTCTGAATTTAACAACATCATGCTTTCTCTTTTGGACTACTGCTCTGAACTGTGTATTGCTTTCTTGTATAGATTATGGAATATTATATTAGGAAACAGCTTTTTCTAGTCTCGCAACCCACATTGGAGGGATTTCATTTCTCTGAATTTTCAGCAATGGCAATATCTGGGAAATTCTGGAATGCAAATTCACACGTTTTGAGGATAACTAAGTTAGAGAAGACTTCTTTAAAAGGTGCCAAGAAAGCAGATCTAGTCCTGAGAGGGGCTAGTGATCCCACAGATATTGTTAAGATACAGCTCTCAACAAGCCTTTTAATCCGTTGATCATGCTTTTTGGGCTTGCTGTTAGTTAACAAGATTCGGAGTACTAGAATTTTCTCAGCAGAGCTATAGACAAATGCTACTTTTAAAAACAGAGATAGAAGAAGTTTAGTAGGACTATCAAAGAATTACTATTACTCTTAACTTAACAGTCTTCCTCAACTGGGTACCTTCATGATATTTGAATTTCAGTTTTCCTGATGTGGAAAGTCTATGGTATTTTCCCATGGTATTTCTTGTGCCTAGTCTAGTGGTGGGTTCTACTTACCTTTACTACCGGTTTGCATCATGTCCCCCCATGCACGCGCGCTTCACTCGTGCACATGCACCCTCTTTTGTACATGCGTAGAAGCTTCTGCGCATGTGCAGATCATTTATGATGACATCCGGGTCAGTGGGTGGAGCCTCCCGTCGGTTTTACTACTGGTTCTTGAGAACTGGTCCGAACTGGGGGCAACCCATCACTGGCCTGGTCCTGCCACGTTGGAGAAGAAGGCATATATCTTCTGTAGCCCATGGGTTCTTGGTACCTTGCTTAACCTGGAAGAAAACTCTAAATAAATCCTGTAGGCATCTTAATGCTGACTTTCACCTCTCAGTAGAGTGATGGATAGATTCGTGAGACAGACTGGAGCAGGAAAGGACTTAAATAACACATCATACACAAGTTAGTAGTGGAATTATTGCCATATACATGGACTGAAAGTGGGAGGACAGGTTTTGAAATTCTTGTTTTTTGTTCTTTTGCTTTTTGTTTTGTAGCCTGGCAACAGTATTCAGTGTTCCTTTCAGCTGTAAGCCCTGCTGATATAGTTATTAATCAGTTGTTCTATTGCTGTTCATCTGAAAATATAGTAAGCTGTTCAGTTTACACCTCCTGGACACTCCTTAATTGTATCAAATAAAGCTAAGTCAACATTATACATAAAAGCCAATTGAATTTACATTTCACCATTGCATTATTGTTTCTCAGTAGGAAGGATCATCTTGCCACTTCCTTGCCTCTTGATTTCTGTTCTACAGTGCAGCAGATGAAACAGAAACCTCTATAAGTAGCATTGGGTTTTTATTGGAGTTAGGAACTTTAGGCCACATTCTGGATTGTATTGAGAAACTTTGGATATGAAATTATTTGCCTATAGTTTCTTTTTCTTTTCAAATATTTGAAGCCAGATTCACTTAACAATTGGGTGATTAACTTATCAGCTGCAGTGATTCACTTAACAACTGGGGCAAGATAAGTCATTGGGAGAGAAAACCCATTCATTCCGTATGTATCATCAAAGGGGTAAAAGAGAAGCAACATCATGTCAGGTTTTTAGTAAACTTTCATACATTTTCCTCTTACAATATACTGCTTTCATTTTGAGAATATTTAATCTATTTTTAGAATGATTAGCCAAAGACTTCTCCATAAAACCAATAAGACTGAGGCAAGTGAGCCCTCATCTTATGCTGTCATAGATCTCCACTTTGATCTTCAAGCATTCTCCAATTCTAAAGACTTTCATTATTTCTGCCCTACCTCCACATCACTAAGCTAGTAAGACCAGTGCTTCTGCCACTCTTATTGAGAGAATGGGAAAGTAGCACAGTTGGCTTCTTTGGGTTAATTTCAGTTTTTATGAAACAGCTAGAATATCAGATTGTTTCTCCCTTGTTTCTCATACAATATCGATGCTGGTGGGTACCACTGGTTTCTTTTAGAAACAGCACAGTGTGTGGCTTTTTCTTCTTACTTTCCTTAAAACCTGAAGAGAGAGATGAATAGGACTGATAGACGAAGCTGTGAATTCTGACAACTGTTCCCTTTGCTTGAGTGCAAGGGGACTCTTTTACCTTAAGAAACAGGAGATGAGAAAGTGAATGCTATTCTATTGGGACATTCTATTGTGGATGGCTTTTGCAAGAGAAGGATTAGGGTAAGAGAAGAATTAGGGCAAGTTGAAAAAGAAGTAGAGATAGTCCTCAACTTACAGCAGTTCATTTAGTGACTGTTCAAGATTACAACGGCACTGAAAAATGTGACTTATGACGGTTTTTCACACTTAAGACCGTTGCAGCATCATGTGATCAAAATTCAGATGCTTGGCAACTGGCTCACATTTGTGACCATTGCTGTGTCCCGAGGTCATGCAATCACCTGTTGTGACCTTCTGACAAGCAAAGTCAATAGGGAAGTCAGATTCACCTAATAATTGGGTGACTAACTTATCAATTGCAGTGATTCACTTAACAACTGGGGTAAGATGAGTCATAAAACAGGGCAAACCTCACTTAACAAATGCATCGCTTAACAACAGAAAATTTGGGCTCAATTATGGTCATACGTCCATAATTTAGTGTAGCTACACTGATTGACCAAGGCTAATGGTTTCATAACCTTGAAGCGGTACCTGTGAATCTACCATTCCTGCTTCAGGAAGACTTCAGATTTTCAGAAGATTCTGTCCTCAGTGGAGAGGCAAGAATGAGGACAGGGGAAGATCTTTGTCATATCCTTAAAATAGTATATAGTATCCTTTGGGAAACTTGAATTTCTAAATCATTGAATCCATACCTGAATGAAACCTTCCTGCCTAGTGCCTACGCATACTGCTAGAGATAAGCACCACTACTGCCTCCTTCTTTGAAATTGCTTCCAATCATATTCTATTATTTTCAGTATAACAAATGTTGCAATCAGCAGCATATTATTTTGGAGGTACGGGAGTCTTAAATCTTACCTTAGATAAGTGTAAAGCTAGTTCTGTAGCTATACAGTAGCGGCAAGGCAAAGTGATTGCTCAGAATGAATGAGAAACTTGTTTCTTTTATTATTATTATTTTTCAAAAAACCCTGATCAAAATTTACAAATGCCCTGATAAACAGGGCTGATAGGTTTGGTATTTTTTTTTTTCATAGGCAGACATTAGTGTGGGAGAAAGCATTTGAGAATTAAATGACTGAGTCTGAATCTCTATAAATTCAGTTTCTTTTGTGCTGATCATTTGAAATTACCATCTTTCTTTTTTCCGCAGGATCCTTACTGTGATCTTCTTAAGAGTAATAATAGCCAGACCATTGATTTTTGCCAAGGCAGATGTGGAATAATAATTTCATTCAGTTTATTTATTTTTAAAGAACTTTCCAAATTTCAGAAATCTCTTATAAATGGATCCGAAAAATAAGAAATGTTACCATCTATAAAGATAAATGGAGAAAAATGGGAAATAACGTCATCCATCTCTACAGTTATTTCCAAATTTTATAAGCAAGAAATACTGTGTCCTCTACTTGTAAAAAAAAAAGTAAGACAAGAGTAGGGTCAGTCATAACAATGATAATTAGAAAGATCATATTGTGGCTATCTTAGAAGCTGGTGGCATTTAATTCATTTCCATTTGCATTCCAGATATGTGCTGCCAGCTATATAGTCAGTTTTGATATTAAAAATAAACTGCTTAATCCACCTGTCCTTGGAAACAATTTAGGAAGAAAGGCTATGTTTGCGGGGTTTTTAAACTTTTTTTTTTTTGAATCTGCTGCCTCCAGATGGAGCTTTAACTCCAGCATGAGACATTCAATTCCAATATGAACTGTTTCTTTAGACCAAATAAATATGGTGACGATATTTTCAAGAATGAATTTTAAAAATCTAAAACAAATAGATATTAAGTCAACCTAATCAGGAGGCAGTCTGTCTTTCAAATGGAACTCTGGGGCTGCTAAGACATCTTCTTTTCAACAATTATATTGGATTTAATTAAAGTGACCCCGTGGATATGTCTATGGTAAAGAACAACAATTTCTTTGAACTTCTGTCACTCCTGATTATAAAACCTGACATTGCATTTTGCATTTTTCAAACAAATTGATGGATTACTCACACTTCAAAACATGCTTGTGAGCATAATATAGGAATAGTATCTAATTTAGTGACTTCCATTTGTGCAAAATCTCAGTTTCCATGTTTGGGAAATATGGAAGCCCTGTCTTGCTTCCTAGATCTCACCCTGTCATGCGATACTTGGGTCTCAAACTGACAACATTACTGGTTGACAAGCCCAGTGTCTTAACCACCAGAGACCACCAATTCCACCTCTATAAATATTATCTTAAGCCAAAACCCATTTAAGTAAGGAGGAGGGAAATTAGGGCTTTACAACTTATTTTCATCCAAGGGTTGAAAATTAAGTGCCTTTGGCACTTTGATTCACATGCCTAACTCCAGTCATTTGAAGCAGGATAGAAACCAATTTTAATTTCATTTAGATTTCAGTGTAATTAAAATGAACTTAAAACTTGTAAGCATGTTATACACTTTGTTATTTTGGTAGTAATTTGGTACAATTTGGTAGTAATATGTATATATATACATTTATATTGAACAGCTCTTTGTGGTAGTCCAGAGAAGAGTAAACCATGAATACTAACACTAATTATATTGTAAGGTTACAGTAATAGAATCTTAAGTCTCTCTCCTCGTTTACTTTTACTTTTCAGAAAACAAGGGAAGGTCTTTTGTGAGAGACTTCCCCTGTCCCTTTTTCTTCTGTGGACTGAGATGTCTTTTGCATGATAATTGTTTTGCCCGCGGTTCTTCCTGCTGTCTCCCAATGTCATTCTCACATAGCATTATAATTCCTGGGCTGCATCCAAAGTTTTTGCATCTCTGTCCTAGATTTAGGTGCTTACATTTATAGCGACAATTTACAATAAACAATCATCCATGGATAAACATGTGTCACACCATTCATCCATATAACACATGGGTAGAATACAATACAATACTGATATTCATTCGATGGCCATTGTGTGAAAAGCGCTAACTAAATTTTGGAGAGCTTAATTGCTTCAACTTAAGGGGAGCAGAGATAAGACTTAATTCAAGGGAGCTGGGTTGTGCATAATAGTGTTATATCAATGCACTGTGTCTCCTCAGTACAGACTGTTGTATCGATCTCATTTGAAGCAGCACCTTTGTCTGGAGCCAAGTTACTCTGTTTTTATAACTCAAAAGAAAAATAGTGGAAGCCTAACTTTTGAGTGCTTGTATGCCTGTCTTATTTAAAAGTAAATCAAGTTTCAAGATTTAGGACTGACATATTTATGCAAAATATGATCAGAGTGTGGTATTTGCTGTCATTATATTGGGTGATAGCTATCAATTTATGTAGCTAAACAGAGACATTTGAGTTATCAAGGGGTATTGACTTTGATGACTATTTCATATAGTCACTATTTTCCCCAAGTAGAATACTTTGAATATCAGGAAATAATCTTGAAAGATGGCCTACATCCTCCTATTCAGCTGAAGTACGCATGCTTTCCAACGATGGTACAAAATGCATAATGAGATGGGCTATTGGTCTAATCTAGTGGAGTTCCTTTTTATGTTGTTAAATACACCATCATTTAACCAGTCAACCTAATGACTTCTGCACAAGTCTTATATATGTGCCTAAACTGAAATCTATGTACTGCACAAGCATCTTGCTGTAATTTAGATATTAATATTTTTAAACCCAGCAGCCATTAGAATGAGTGTAAATGATTTTTACCGATTTTTAAATGGATAATATTCATCAAATGTTTATGAAAATACTTAACCCATAATGAGGACAAACATTCCACTTAATAAAGATGGAAGTTAAGAATCTCTTTTGGAATATATAATCAGAAGAGTAAAGAAAATTACATTAAAAAGATTTCATTATCCCATTAAGGATGTGAAATGACTTTTTCTATTCCATTTTAATTTTAGCATATTTCTCTTTTAAATTTCCTCGACACTTTTATGAGACGGGTGTGTAAAAAAGGCTTTGGCTGCTGTACCAGGAAGATTTCTGACTTCCACTTTCTTCATTATCCAATTTTAAATTTTTCTCTTTAATTTATCATTAAAGAAAATCAACATTTTATCAGGCTGTACATTATTGCTTTTTTTTTTATTTATTTCACTTGAAGAGACAGATCTGCATGATCTGAACTAAAAGCTGTGTCTTTTAAGATAATAGCCTAACATTTTTCAAATCTATTTTCTCCTCTAATTACTAGGACTAGAAATTGAATGAACCAGTGCCCCCACACTTTCTCCTTCCATTATGTTTTCCTTAACTGTCGTTATATACAGGTCCTGAATTCATTCCATTATGGAAAGGATTCAGTTTTATGAACACAGAGAGAGAGGGGGGCAGAGGGAGAGAGAAAGAGCATGTGAGCCAAGATTTTTCTAGAGGAATAACTTTTTCTAGAATGAGAGTCTTTGAGAAAAATGAAGGGAATTGTTCTTCAAAATACGAGTTAATCTAAGGCTAGTTCCTTCCATATGACAGCCTAACCTGTGTGGGTAGATCTACCAGTTCCTGCCTTCTACTTTGGGAAATCCTTCTTTCTCTTTCTCCTTCTCCTTCTCTTTCTCCTTCTCCTTCTCCTTCTCCTTCTCCTTCTCTCTACAATATACTTATTTTTGAAAAAAAAATTGAGAAAATTATTTGTTTTCATCCTTTATTCGTCTAATCCAGTATGGGTCAAAAGAAACTCTGTGGCATAATTTAATTTCACAGTAGCAAAATAGCAGACACTGAAACTTTGCCTTTTTAGTCCAATCTCTCTCTACTGAAACATTTTTTAAAAATAGTTTATTGGATGGATGGATGGATGGATGGATGGATGGATGGATGGATGGATTGATCGATCAATGGCTGGCTGGCAGGCAGGCAGGCAGGCAGGCAGGCAGGCAAGAAATAAAGAAGGAAGGAAAGAAAGAGTTGAAAAGGGAGTCATAGTGGAACACTGAGTTTGATATGGGGAAAGAAGTGCTTTATTGAGCCAGCATCAAAACCAAAGTGTTGTCCACATGAGACATAAAAATAGAATGAAAGTGTGAGAGCAGAAGAAGAAAACATGATGGTAAGGAGACTTTATAGTCTTTAAATTGAATGAAAGGCAGAAAATAACAGGAAGCTGCAGAGTAGCTGGGAACATAATAATTCAACAGCAAAGAATGGAATGGTGATACAGGGTAGTGATCAGCTGTTGGAGGGAAGAAGGCCATGTTCTGCCCCCAATCAAATTTGGAGATGGCACTAGGCTGGAATAAAGTGTGGTAGACTAGAAGCTGGTAGAGGATAACATAATTTGTCCCTGAAGTTGAGAAATAGTGAACTATTCATTTTGATCATAGGGCAAAGTGAAAGTGGGGTCCAGTGCAGGAGTGAAATCCAGCAGGTTCTGACAGGTTCTGGAGAACCGGTAGCAGAAATTTTGAGTAGTTTGGAAAACCGGCAAATACCACCTCTGGCTGGACCCAAAGTGGGGTGCGAATGGAGATTTTGCAGTATCCTTCCCACAGGAGTGTAGAGGGAATGAGAATTTTGCAGTATCCTTCCCCTGCCACGCCTACCAAGCCACGCCCACCAAGCCACACCACATCCACCAAGCCACGCCCACAGAACCAGTAGTAAAAAAAATGGATTTCACTACTGGTCCAGTGACCCTGTGACAACCATATTACAGTTATTGTATGACTGTTACAGAAAGTCTTTACAAGAAATCATGAAATTAAAACTAAAACTAAAGATATTATAAACAATTAAAACAAACAAAAAAAGAATTAAAATCACCATAGGAAAGCTTGTTTTAAAAGAGAGCTGTTTTTTTTTTAAAGAAAACAGATAATTAGATGAGCTATTATCCTGTGATAAAGCCCTAGTTTTTGCAATGACCCAATAATGCCCCCTCCAATCATGCTGATGGGGCTGAATAAATGGAATGCAGTTTATGTCTTTTACCTCTGAAAAACAAAACAAAATGAAATAAAAAGGGTTTCCTCTTATAATCCTCTCATATTCAGAAGAGTGCTTAGTTAGTTAGATAATTTTTGAGCTACCTTTGACTCAGGACGTGTGTCAACTTTGAAATGGATTTAGGCTGCTGCAGACATCTTTTCATTTCTCAGCTTGCCACACAGTATGGAGGGAGGGAAGAGGCTTGTAAGTCAGACCAGACAATAACAACAGATTGTCCTGTGGGAACCAATGTCACCTCAACAGGTGCTGGCCAGAGACGAGAAGGAGTTGCCAGGGAGACACCATTGGACCTAATTGGACAATATGACCTGTGAGGGAGAGGAATGTCTATTCTTTTGTGATACTAAAACTGTGAGAAATAGAGTTGGTTTTGCTTTCCTGTGTGCCAAAATTATGTACTCAATAAAACAATTCTTTGAGAAATCTGATCATCTTCGTTAACTTATCCATTTCGGCGCATTTGAGGATTTTCTTTATTATTGTTTCTTCCGATGGTGTATTGGTCAACTTTCACATTTCACATGGATAAATTAGCGATGGAGATCAAAGGGCCTGGTGGCTCAGCACACTAAAAGCATTGTGATTAACACCAGCTGTCTGCAATTACTGTAAATTTGAATCTCACCAGACTCAAGGTTGACTCAGCCTTCCATCCTTTCTAAGGTAGGTAAAATGAGGACCCAGTTTGTGGGGGCAATAAGATGACTTTGTATAAATATACAAAAGTATGAAGGCTATTGCTTAACACATTGTAAGCCGCCCTGAGTCTCCGGAGAAGGGCGGCATATAAATCAAATTTAAAAAAAAGAAAAAAAAAGAAAGAGAAGACTCGGATTATTATAAAGTGTGGAATAAGTTTTATACATGGTTGGAAAACAGAAATCAAATTAAGAAATAAGAATATAAAGTGAAATTAACATACTGGATATAAATGTAAATAATGATCCTGCTAACAAAACAGTTAATTGTGAATATTTAAAAATAAAGAGAAGGAGCAGGAGGATAAAAGCTAAGAGTAAAGACAAAAGTTGATGCAGAAAGTTGTAAAATTATATATATCTATTGTTAGTATTGTATTTTAACATCTGCTGTACGTGTTTTTGTTTTTTGTTTTTGTCACTTGATTTCTTTTGCTATTGTGTGTTTGTTTTTAAAATGTAAAATACTCAATAAAAATAATTTTTTTTTAAAAAAGAGAGAAATCTGATCATTTTGGAGTGCTGATTCGGTTGGGTTCGTCAGTCAGAACCTTGACAACATGAACATTTTCCTGACTTGAAAACAAAACAAAAGTGAAACAAACAAGCAAAAAAGAAGTCGCAATCAAATAGTATTCTCCCAAAAAACATGGCTTCTGGTACCATACATATTCACAAGATGGAATATAGTGCTCAGAAAGGTGGGTTAAATAATTTCTTTCTAACTATATAGGCAGTTCTCGATTTACAACAGTTCACTTAGTGACCGACTTTACAGCAGCACTGAAAAAAGTGACTTATGATCATTTTTCACACATATGACCATTGTCCCCATGGTCATGTGATTTACATATGGATGCTTGACAAATGACTCACATTTATGGCGACTGGAATAATCCTGGGGTTATGTTATCCCTTTTTGTGACCTTCTGACCTTTTTTTTTTTTGGCTTTAATTTATATGCCGCCCTTCTCCGGAGACTCAGGGCGGCTTACAATGCGTTAAGCAATAGCCTTCATACTTTTGTATATTTATACAAAGTCAGCTTATTGCCCCCACAAACTGGGTCCTCATTTCACCTACCTTAGAAAGGATGGAAGGCTGAGTCAACCTTGAGCCTGGTGAGATTTGTAATTGCAAGCAGCAGATGTTAATAAAAGTGCTTTAGTCCACTGTGCTACCAAGGCTCTTACCTTATGGGAAAACCAGATTCACTTAATAACCATGTTACAAATTTAACAATTGCAGTGATTCACCTAACAAATGTGGCAAGAAAAATTGTTAAACAGGGCAAAACTCACTTAACAAATCTCTCACTTAGCTCAGTTGTGGTCATAAACTGAGGACTACTTATACTCTCTGGGCATGGAATAAGGTCCTAGAACTAACTAGTTTGAATTATGCCACCGCTTGATTAAAATTATGATGTTCAAGATTTAAAAATATAAAAATATCAGCATATGTTTAAAGTTTCAACTATGGTTAGATTGGCGTATAAGTAACATCTTGCTACATTGTATACTAATGTACTAATTGGTGTATTGTATACTTGCTACTAATTGGTGAAATGTAAGCAACAGTACACTGGCTTGTGAAATAGTCATGCCATTGAAACATAGAATATCAAGGGCATTGATGGGGTAAAAATGCACTTCGGTTAAGCTTACTACTTATTGCCTAAATTGTGCCAAAATTGATAGATACTATTCTTATTAACATATTTCATATAGTATATGGATATGATTAAACCTGATAACATAATTTACTCTGTCTCTAACTTAATAAAGAGCATTATGCAAAAGCTTTGATTGACCAAAACTATGATGGCTAATGGCAATCAATCTTTAATGGGACCATTTGGTGAGAACGGTGGGATATGAAAGATGGTGACTTAGAATTTAAGGAGTAAATGGTACAAGCTATGAATTATTGAATGAAGTGAAAGAAAGAAAAATAGATATATTTATGTATATAAGTGAAACTGAGAGAAGGGGAAATGATGCTTTACTGTAGATCTGAATGGTGGTCTAATCCTGTGGAGTGAAATTAATGAGTTCATGCAGGAAAGTGAAGGTGTAGATTTAACTATGAATGGACTAAACTGTATATGAGAAAGCCTAAAGTTGTATCATCTAGATTATTATGGGTTCTATGAATGTGTAAATTAGACTGATTCTTGTTAAGATTCATATTATGTTCCAATACAACTTTTGAAAAGAGTTTCAGTAGTCTGAAGAATGACTTATATTATATTTAAAACAGTTATTGAACATGTTATTAAAACATTTTATTCTAAAATGAAAGCAGTATAATATATGGGAATATTAGACACAATCAAAAGAACAATATAGAAAAACATGATTAAAGTAAATACATGTAGCCAAGGAGAAAATGGAATAATTAAGACTACAAGAAAGAAGACAAAGAAAATGCATTGATTTTGATAGAAATAACAAACTTGGTGGGTATTGTGTAAAGAGAGCTAAACAGGGAACTCCCAGTGGGGTGAATCTTATTAAAAATAAAAAGTGATGAAATTATTTGGAATGAATCTGAAGTGAAGGAATGCTGAAGGGTTCTTTTTTAGAGATTTGTGTGGGACAATGTGTCAAAGAAGGAATTGACAAATGCTATAAATCTTAATGTCCAGTAATGAGAATGCATCTCAGCCTGATTATTGAAAAAATGCTAGTTTTATCCCCCCATTGAAAGGTGATTAAATTAATGCACATACTATAGTTATTGAGTGTACCTGAGAAAGTATTTGTTAGAATTTGGATTGAAAGGGTATAACAGTAATGAGCAAAATTTGGCAGATGAGATACAGCTTTATGGCAGAGGATATATTTACCAGATTTGGTTCTTCAATAGGCTGTTGAGAAATGCATGTGTAATATATCAAAAAAAAGTTTATTATATATTTGTTGATTTAAATGGAACATATGACAACATTAATAGGCTTGAATTAGAGAATGTTTTTCACAAAAATAGAGTATGGCCCTGAAAATTAATTTATCAAAAACTAAGTAACTGTTTTTTAACAAGAAAAAAAAATGTACAGTGACAAGTTGTACTGAACTGTCTTTTTTAAAAAAGCAAAGTAGAATAATTTTTATTCATTAGTAGAATGTATCTATATCAAAGATGAGAAAATGAATGGAGAAATTTTAATATGGACAAATGCTGGTAGAGATGTTATTGGTAGTATGCAGTGTGTTGCAAAAATGGAAAATGGAGTTTTGCCCAATTCTTATATTTCTCTATGTGCAAAAAACAAACAGACAGACAGACAGACAGACAGACAGACAAACAAGTTTTTGGCTGAAACTCACCAAAAATATTACTTGAAGGCAACATCACCAAACAGAAGCTGTCATACTTTAATCATATCATGCAAGCTGACTCACTTGAAAAGTCAATCCTGTTGGGAGTGATCAGCGAAAAAAATGAAAAGACACCCCTGCCAGCACTCATTGGCTGGACACTATAAAGGATACATGGGGATAACCATGAAGGAGGCAGTGTGAGATAGAGGGATATGGGGAGTGCTGATCCATAGAGTAGCCGAGGGTCAGACACAACTGAAATGGCTAACAACAATGATGAGACACTTGAAAGTAAGCTGAATTAAATGGGAAAAAAGTTCTTATAATGGAGTACATACAGGATGTATGTGCAACAAGAAACATTGGATCAATAATGAATTGTGTTAGAGGAATGTGTATTGAATACAAAGATGAACGGCCAGTATACAAAATAAATACATTGAGAGTTGTTCATATACAAAGAATGAAAATCAATCAAATTGCAAAACAAATATAAAGAGAATAAATGAAGATATTGAGATGAAGGGGAAACAGAAAATAAAGAATTTATGAGATCTTTGAAAAGTGAAAGGTGATAATAAATTGTGTTTGTTTCTGTGTTACGGGGTGTGTGTCTAAGTCTCTATGCATTTGTAGGGTGTATGTGTGTGTGTGTGAGAGAGAGAGAGAGGGAGAGTGAATTTCTTTTTTCCCCATATACGTTCCTTTTGTAAATAAGAACTTTTTATCTAGAACTTTGGAAATATGGGAATTTCTCATTATTATCATTTTTACCAGTTTTGTCCCTTGTGCTTCAAAATTTGTTATGTTGTAGATAAGAATTCTAAAGCATATTCCTTTCTATTGTTCTTGGGCTTATAACAAAGGGAAGAGTAAAACTAGGGTCAGACTACAGGCGGGATGGGTTCTAAATTTCTTTACTATTGGTTCTGTGGGCATGGCTTATTTTATGGGTGTGGGTTAATGGTCATATGACAATTATTTAGGATTTAGCAGAGGTATTTAGCAGAGGATTTACCAGGGTTTTAACTGCTTGCAGAGCTGTATCGATCTACCCATTTATTTTTTGCAGGCACTGGTCTACCCATTTATTTTTGTAGGCACTGATCTACTCATGTATTTTTGCAGGCACTGATCTACTCATGTATTTTTGCAGGCACTGGTCTACCCATTTATTTTTGCAGGCACTGATCTACTCATTTGTTTTCTTTTAACACTGATCAGCTGTAGGGCAGCCCTTTGAAGGCAAGAGTTTAAACAGTTTTTTTCCCTCTAGCCATCATCTGGGACTCAGGAGGCAGCAATAGATTGGGGGTGGGGCCAAATAAAAGGTAAGAATAACATGGGGGGGGCAGAACCGGTTCGGTGATGTCATATCGTCACCGCTACCGGCTAGGGAGAACGGGGCCGAACTGGGAGGAACCCACCACTGACCTTTGAAGGTCAGTCCTAGAAGATTCAACCTGACTGATGGCTGCCTCTTGTATATTTTATAAAGAACTCTTGGGGGAAAAAAGGGGTATGCCTCTGAAGTTTTAAATTATCTCTTCTCCCAGTTTGTAACACTTCAATATAAACAACTATGAACTGAACCTTCAGGCTCTGCATCTTGAACTGAAATCCTTTCACTTAGAAGGAAAACCTAAAAGGACCTGTAGCTCAAATTCCAGAAATCTAGACACCCTGATGTTTTAACCCTTTACAAGGATTTGTTTAATATTAAGAATATATATTAAAAGAAACAGATTGGGAAGGCTGAGGTTTAAGCAACTGCATACAAGCCTCAAAATAGTAGCTTCCCGTAAGTAACATATGTGTTCTTTTTTAAAAAATCTTCAACAATCTATCAAGGGTTCCCAGTAGAATTCAGAACTTAGCACAATATCAAGTTCCCAATTGTGTGGAATTCCATTTATGTATTTGATTCATTTATTTGTTGGAATTATTTTTGTCTTTCTTCCAGAGTACAGTGTGCTCTGTTCTTATCCTGAATACAAGCCTGTAATATACTTTGGGTAGAGAGACAGAGACTGGCCTCTATTCACATAGTAAGCTTCATAGTTTACCTAAGCTACAAGCCTGACTAAGTGGCTCAGTGGCTAAGTCACTGAGCTTGTCGATCAGAAAAGTCAGCAGTTCAGTGGTTCGAATCCAGAGGTGGGTTTCAGCAGGTTCTGACTAGTTCTGGAGAACCGGTAGCATAAATTACGAGTAGTTCGGAGAACTGGTAGTAAAAATTCTGACTGGCCCCGCCCCCATCTATTCTCTGCCTCCCGAGTCCAAGCTGATCGGGAGGAAATGGGGATTTTGCAGTAACCTTCCCCTGGAGTGGGGTGGGAATGGAGATTTTACAGTTTCCTTCCCCTGGAGTGAGGAGGGAATGGAGATTTTGCAATATCCTTCACCCAGGAGTGGGGAGGGAATAGAGATTTTACAGTATCCTTCCCCTGGAGTGAGGAGGGAATGGAGATTTTGCAGTATCCTTCCCCTGGAGTGGGGTGGGAATGGAGAGTTTGCAGTATCCTTCCCCTGGATTGGGGTGGGAATGAAGATTTTACAGTATCCTTCCCCTGGAGTGAGGAGGGAATGGAGAATTTGCAGTATCCTTCCCCTGGAGTGAGGAGGGAATGGAGAATTTGCAGTATCCTTCCCCTGGAGTGGGGTGGGAATGGAGATTTTACAGTATCCTTCCCCTGCCATGCCCACCAAGCCACGCCCACAGAACTGGTAGTAAAATTTTTTGAAACCCACCACTGTTCGAATCTCTAGTACAGGTCTCCTGCGTGAGCAGGGGGTTGGATTAGATGACCTCCAAGGTCCCTTCCAATTCTGTTACTGTTATAGCTGAGAGGAATTTGAATTGCCATTTTTCCCAGTTCTTATTCAATATTCTGGCCTTTGTGCTACATACGTTTAAAGTTTCAGTTTAATTATCAAGGAATTAAAGAAGCAGTTATTCGTGTTTACAATTGTAACAAATATATTCATATTACCTGATGCAACCATTAACCAAACATGGAATGATATGGATCTATCACAATTATTAGGCTTGTTGGTTGTCTCTTTTGCACAGTATGTGGATATTGCTTATGCCTATGTATCTATTGATGGCTAATTTGTCAGAGTGCCAGGCTCCTAAAAATTCTCTAGTATTTTTGAACTTGGCTTGGTCTAGGATGGTTGCAGCCAGAAAGAAAGAAAGAAAGAAAGAAAGAAAGAAAGAAAGAAAGAAAGAAAGAAAGAAAGAAAGAAAGAAAGAAAGAAAGAAAGAACACCTCCCACCAGCAATCAACACCCAGATGAGCATAGATTAACTCCAAGATTTAGATCAGACCATCAATCAAGAAGTCAACAAAATCCCAATCAAGAACCTACGAAACAAGCAGATCTTAATTCTTGAGCAGGGGGTTGGACTAGATGACCTCCAAAGTCCCCTCCAACTCCGTTATTCTGTTAAGCCAACAATAAACAGCCCAACCATAGAACTTCCAAGACTATTCCCACTAATACCGACAGGGCAAGCCACTAGAATATAAACTAAGAACAAATCCCACTCCTTACTAGCACTGATGATGTTACTAGTTTAAGAAATGAAATGTCTGCATAAAATTATCCAAGCTCAGAGCGTACCAAGAACCCCTCATATCAAATGTTTATTGGAATTAGTATCTTTATATAGCAATGTATTTTTTATTTATTTATTTATTTATTTATTTATTTTGCTTATGATAGGCAAATGGTAACGTGCCTAAGACTGAGCTTACTGAAAATGCTGCTTGATCTTTTAGACAAATATTTTACATTTCATGCCAAATAACAGTGTCAATTTATGCAATTCATAATTGCTTTTGGCACAAAAATGCAGCATTAACATTCACCTTTACTATAACAGCAATTCATTAAAAATAAACTAAAGCATGCTAGTCTTTTATCTTTCATCACCAAGGTAACCACACACCAAATCTTTTGCAACCTTAATATAAGCATATTCTGTTACCGTATCATGAAACAGTACCTGAACTGAAACAATCCTGTCCTTGTGGTATTGATTTAAACCATGGATGATTTACTTTAGCTAACTGGTTTAGGTCATGGCCAGAATCCGCAGCCAATAACTTTCTCCAAATTGTGTATGTCATTAAGCAGACTAGCATCAGTTATAGCTGTGGAAGGACTGCAGTTGAAATTATCTATAAAATGGGTTTTCTGGTTTAAGTCATGGCTGACTGAAGATGTATCTGTGAACAAGTGGAGATGATGACTGCTGTGTAGAATGAAAGACTGGTGAAAAGGAGATGGCTCTCCTGGGCATCTTAATATACATAACCACTTTCTCAACTCTGGGAACCACTGGCTAGTGTGCGTGTGTGTGTATGTGTACTAGAAAAGGGTAGGGGGCACTGTTGATAACTTTCATATTTTTACTTGATTATAAGTATTCAAGTTGCTTTCATGTAATTGGGACTCTGGGACATAAGGATAAGCACATAGGTGCTTAATCATAAGCAAAGGTTTCAATTATCGTGCCATGGCAGTAATATCTCTACACTATACAGTGCATGGTGTTTCATCTGGGTTCAGAAATGATTGTTAGTGATGAAAAAATGAGCTCATTTTTAAGACTTTTGGTTCTTTTTCCATTAGCAGTGAATAAAGTTATTTCTAATGATTTAAGTTTGGTTTTTTTATATATATAGTTCAAGTTGAAACCTGTATTAAATTCAAACTTAACCATATATATTATTTTAACATCTCTTCAAAGAAATAGCAGTGTGGGGTCTCTTCATTTCAAACTATGTGAATGGAGGAAATGGTTGTATTCTATTCAAAGGCACTTCTCTCTGGCTAATGATTTCTCCACAAGACAGGATTTTATTCAAATATATTGTAGCTGCTTTGTCCAGATTTGTACTATATACCTTTATTAAAAACTCTTGTACCTCTAATGAAAACATAACTTTTATGGGTCAAAAATTTACCACAGGAATTGATCACTAGTCTTTTGGTAGCAGTTACCTCATAGTTTAATTTCAGAAATCTATGTTATGCCGCATACATGAGTAATGTTGTGTATTGGTCATGATGTGATCTCAATACATAATTAGAAGACATATATTGTAGCTATCCTAATTAAGTTAACTAAGTTTTTACTGATCACAGCATGGTGATCCAGAACATTTCATGGGTGATGGATTAAAAATTTCCAGTGAGAGGGAGAGAGAGGGAGGGAGAGGGAGAGAGAAGGAGAGAGAGAGAGAGACAGACAGACAGACAGAGACAGAGACAGAGACAGACACAGACACAAACAAAGAGACAGAGAGAGACAGAGAGACCCCAAGGTTGAAGACAAAATCCACATAGGAAAAAGAGAGATATGCATTTAAATACTATCTTTATTAACTTTTAAACAAAATAAAAGTAGTTGATGAAGTCCAAAGCTGGATTGAATGGACATAGGATGGGGGTGGAAAAACAAGTAGAATTGGCTTTAATCTTCCATCCTTTGCTGTTTAATATCACTGACATATAGAGTTATGATGTCAGGATAAAAATAAGTAAGGATAAAAATGTACTGTTGTTGTTCAGTTCTAAAGTAGCAGCCCCATAATAGCAGCTTTAAAGGTTAATGCAGTTTAATTCACTTTCTCCATTAGTTTGTGGAGTAAACAGTGTTCCAGAATTACAGCAAGGGAATATATAACATAAATGCTGTGTCAAATAATGATAAAATAGGACAACTAAGCTACACAAAGAGAATCATCCCCTCCTGGGCATCCATATCACCAGAAAGACAATGAGAAAATGATACTTAAGACTTCAGACCAGAAAAAGTGACATCACTTAGGGGCTAATGTGAAGTGTGTGCCACTGAAAATATGTCCTGCACAAGCCTCATGAAAATAAATGGCACCATACAAAAAGTGGATTGTATTTGTACCAATAATGCTATTGATGTGCTTCTAGCTAAAGTGGAGCAAAAGTAGCAAAAATACACAATGAACAGGGAGTAGGTATGTGGCAAAATGAATCAGCTGTAAATTAAGCATTTTCAAACTAAAATGATATACTTACTATAAATGCTAGATTACTAAATCTAGATTTCTAACTCTTGTACCGTCAGAGATTTAAGAATGTTAGGACAGTAGTGTAGGATTGGAAAACAAAACCATTGCTAATTAATAAAGGTATAAAGATTAGAGGGGCAAATTTCAACAATATTACACAAAATTTTATTTTATTTGAATATTAATATTAGTTTCTTCAATATTTCTATGTTAAAATAAAAATATTTGAAATTGAATACCTGGTATTTGATGCCTAGCAATGTAAATTCATAAATGATATTAAGTTTTAAATATAATTTCAGCACAATCATAGAAAAAGACCACACATTCCATATATACAATACTTCCATATTAAGTCAGATCAAATGCTAAAGGTCAGGTTAGGTTCTGGTATTCTGGGAGATGTAGACCAATATATCTGGAGAACAATAGATTGAACTACTGTAAGTTTTATCTAACCTATGCTCATTTGATTCTTTCTCTCCTTCACATGACTTTTACCATTGCACTGATAAGACAGTGACAATACTCAAATAATGTTCCTGTGTAGTCATTTATAAGGTTGATTTATCTTGATTGTATTTCAAGGTGATACATTGATGTATGAAATGAGTGATCAGTCGAATTTCACAATTTTTGCTGTTCAACTTTTTCCTCTTGCCTCAGATGAAAGTACATATTCTCTCCCTCTCTCTCTCTCTCTCTCTCTCTCTCTCTCACACACACACACACACACACCTACACACACACCTTAGAATGTACTGGCTTTATAATCCAAACTTTTCCTCCTCCCAAATCTCTTGTGATTTCATCTTAATTGTCCATGTAAATTGCTTTCTATTTTGGACATGATAACTATCTTGGCTGTCTTTCTGTTTCGCCCTTCTGGGCACTTCCAGCTGTGTCTGAATATCCCCTAGAGAGGCAAATAAAAACTCTTTCCATCTTTTGAACATTGTGAATGTGAAATGGATGGTACAGTAAGGCCAGAAATTATACCATACGTTGGCCATGAGAAAGAAGAATTTAAGTCAGAGTCATTCAATCTGTTCCTAGACTATCCTTTTTTACAAGGCTACATAAGCTTTGTGCTCCATAGATAATTTTAGTTTTCAGCCTTGAATAAGATGGCTGAATCAATTTAGTCAGGCAGAAGTACAAAATGACACAAAACACTAGTAACTGAAATACTCACCCCCACCACCCAAAAGAGACACGTACATGAAAAGTTGGCAAAACTAAACATAACTTTTGTTGTTTTGAAACTGACTGATCCAAAATATAGGAAATTCCTTTTCAGCTTTGAATGTAGGCTGGTCTTTCATACTGCATACAGTAGATTATTCTACAAAACATTTCTAGGAAGTGTCATTGAGTTCAATGGGTCTACCCGCCAATAAAATGGGATTGCAGCATGTTAGTCTCACTTGGGTTAATGAGAAGTAATTCATAGATGGCTCTAGTTTCATTTTTTACAGTAAATTTTTACAATAAATTTAGCCTAAAGCATAATACAAGGCAAAGTTTTAGACTAGTTATCACCTTGTTTCATCAACATTTAGTTATTGGAAAGGAATTTATATGCCTGATCTCCTGTATCGTCTTTTCTTGTCTTTTATACAGTTTCAATTATGGCAGATATTCCTGTAAAATATGACTTTGACAGCAGTTGCCTAGATTTCTTGGACATATTATGCCTGATTCAGGAAAACAAACAAACAAATAAGCAACAAGAAAACCCAGGGTGCATTTGTTACTATCTTTGAGAAGAGAAGATTAAGAAGAGCTAAGATAGCTGTCTCCAAACAACAGAAATGCTGTCATATAAAAGATGAAGTTGACATGTTTTCGGCTGTTCCACAAGGCAAGTACAAGTCCATAGATATTGAAGAGAAGCAGACTTCAGCTAAGCAATGAGAAAGACTTTTTAATGATAAGAGCTGTTCATCAGTGGAACCAAATGCCTTGGAAAATAGTGAGCTGTCTTGTATTGGAGGCATTTATTTAAACTGGACATCTGTCTCTCAGGGTTGCTGTAGCTACACAATACACAGACTCTATATTGGGGAGGGGAGAAGATGCTTTTCAGTGAACAAGAAAACCACCAGTATTCATTTTAATGAGAAGAAGGAGGAGAATGTGTTGACTCTTAATGATCCCTTGGATAGAAAATCCCTCTTTTTTTTTCTTTTTTTTTTTTGCTTTAATTTATATGCCACCCTTCTCCTGAGACTCAGGGCAGCTTACAATGCGTTAAGCAATAGCCTTCATACTTTTGTATATTTATATACAAAGTCATCTTATTGCCCCCACAATCTGGGTCCTCATTTCACCTACCTTTGAAAGGATGGAAGGCTGAGTCAACCTTGAGCCTGGTGAGATTTGAACTTGCAGTAATTGCAAGCAGCAGATGTTAATCTGTTAATAACAGTGCTTTAGTCCACTGTACTACAGGCTCTTTTAATACTATGCTAAAATTCTTCCTCAAAGTTCTGAATAAAAGTTCTCCCTACACAGATGAAGTTCCAGGTTTTCTTCAGTATTCTCAGTGGTGGGGTTTTTTTTTTCAAAATTTATTGCTGGGAGATGCCAGATAGTACTTTTACTAATGTCATTTTCTGTTACAAATCATTCAATCAAACTGGAACTTTTTTTCCCCTTCCTGATGCCTTTCTTTGGAAAGTTTTTAGCCAGACATGAATTTACAAAGTTATATAGATACATTAAATATAATTCAAGAGAAAGTCCATAAACATATGTTTACTCATCTGTCTATGAAAACATTAACAATGCACATTTGAAATAACACATTTATCAATATGAATATTCAGTTATTGACATCTTGTGAAATAACATTTTTAAAGAAAAGTTTGGAGACCAGCAGATCCACTCATAATAATAATAATAATAATAATAATAATAATAATAATAATAATAATAATAATACCAGTCAATGGTATTTGTGATGCATTTTTGAATGTTCAGTTGACTGAGTTTCACATTTAATGAATAAAATAAATAATAATAATATAACATGTCAGATATCACGGTTGTTGAGGGCCGAAGCATATAGTTTATTGATATTGCTGTACCAGGAGATGCCAGAGTTGAAGAAAAAGAACTGGAAAAAATCATGAAATATCGTGACCTGGCCATCAAAACTACATGGCTATGGATGAAATATGTAACAGTGATACCCATTGTCATTGGGGCACTTGGAACCATGTCCAAGAATTTTACAAAACACATCAAGAAATTGCAACTTCCTGCAATAACACCAGCGGAACTGCAAAAAAACTGCGCTACTTGGAACATCATATATTTTAAGAAGATTCTTGGTTGATACCTAGGACACTGGCAGCAACCTGTATCAACCATTAGTACCAGTCAATCGTATTTGTGACACATTTTTAAATGTTTAGTTGACTGAGTTTCATGTTTAATGAATAAAAGAGATGATGATGATGGTAATGATGATGATAGGAAAATAAAATAAAATAATAAAACCATGTTGCTTTGCATTGCTATGATTTGCAGACCCTCTCAGTTTTTTACTGTTGTATCAGTTGAAGTGCCTTCCGGCTGTGGCATTCATGGCAATAGTCTTTCAGACTGAATTCTGTTAATCCCACAATGTATTCCAAAGATTCGAACCTGGAAGATTTTCAGCCAAATTAAAGGGAAAAAACTAAGAGAAGCCTTCTTCTGTAGCACCAGCTCAAAGCAATTTGAGGAAATGTGAATTCCTTTGTCAGTGTGACTTTATTTATTGTCTTTACTTAGAGAAGAACATCTCCTTGCCCAAATGGCAGATTTTTTGAAAAAAATCAAAGCAAACCCAGCTCTGTAATATAAAATACCATACATTTCTCTCTATCAGAGTACTTTTTTTTCTTCTAGGTGGAACAGAGAAAACTCAAAGAGGACTTTTCTTTGTATGTTATCATTAATCGCTTCACCACAGGGGCAATATGGTATAACTGTAAGGGCAATCATTTCTACCTCCCTTTTGCCTATAGCCTTTTCCCTGTTAAGTCTCCTTTCCAAGAAATCAGGAAAATGAGATTCTTACAAAATTGCCTTTCCATGCTGGGAAAAAAGCCCAGATGGCAAAGCATGTGATTGGGGTAGCACAGATGAGAGCTGTATGTGGCCAGGAAGGATGAATCAGAGAGCAGAAGGAGGAAAGAAACAAAAAGATCCCCGTCGTTGTTCATAGAGGTGGATGCTTTCCAAACTTAAAAAAGAAAAAGAAAAGCTTATAGTATATGTCCTTCTTGGAGCTAACTTGAAATAGATTTAAATAAAAGGCCTTAATAACATCATTAAAACCCTTTTTCCAGGTGATAATTCTCCAATAAAGGGACATTCTTGCAAGCTTAAAAGCTATCTTTAACCCTACTAATGTAGAATGAATAACATTTCCTTTTCAATGGCATATAAAATATAAATTGAATCATTAGAAAAATTGTTGCTAGAATGATTCTCTCAAAAATTGGTTCACAGGAACCTAAGTATTTCAGTAAAGTAAGAAATACATACAAAGGGTATATTTGAAAAAGTTGGTTGTGAATTAAAAATGTCTTGGGTGGGTCAGTTTCATTAAAACAGAATTTATTAGGAAAAACTGTATACCTACCTATTAATTACTAAGAACACCTTCCTCCCTCCCTCCCTCCCTCCCTCCCTTCCTTCCTTCCTTCCTTCCTTCCTTCCTTCCTTCCTTCCTTCCTTCCTTCCTTCTTTCCTCCCTCCCTGCCTCCCTCTCACCCTCCCGCCCTCCCTTCCTTTTTCAGAAATACGAGTGAAACTGAATATGGAGTAAAACACTGAGGAGGTAATGTGGATTGAATATAAATGAATGTATACATCCCAAATAGGTATACAGAGCAAGATGAGTTACTCTGAAGTATTTTTAATAGGAAGCATAAATATCCTATTATCCTTTTCTAATAATAGACAAAGTACATTTATTGTTGTATGTAGATGTTGATATGCAAGCTTAGCAGAGCTACAATAACTTAGTATTGTCTTATCCTTTTATAATTACAATATGGTTCAAATCAACTGGCTTTTATTGCATTTATATATTCAAGTTTAATTATTAACATTACATTTAATTTGGGCCAGCCTATTATCAGAGAACAGACAAGTAAACGTATCCATTTTGCGGCTACTGTATGTAGACTTGAGTGAGGTCATATTGAACATCAGGATTCATAGCATTCATTGTTTCACAATGAAAAAAAAAGTTTGTGTCCAAACAGTTTGTGTGTATGTAAACTAGTTATGTTAGAGAAGTACTTATATTAAAGTGTACCCCCACCCCAAAAAAAAAAAACCTTGTAAAAAGTATGGATACAATATGTATAAGTTAGAAGAAATGTGGATTTTTTAATGCAGAATGAATGAATCTACTGTTGGACAAAAATAAAAAAGGAGTTTTATGAAAATTGATAGATTACCTCATGCTGACCTCAAATAGTTTTACAAAGTTGTGCACTGCCCTTCAGCAACGGAAGTGCTGTGTCAGAAAATAATTGTTTTTACTTTTACTTCATCATTTCAAAAATGTAGGCATAAATTCGGTCAAAAAGACAAGTAGTTTGAAGCCATTTTTTTACTTTGCTACTATTTTCTAAGCTTTTCCACAGAGATTATGCTCATGTGATATAAGACAACTTCTCTTTTAAGCAGTGATAGCACTCTAATCTGTTCACTGAACAATATAATTACTCCAACATTTAGTAACCATTTAGGTGACAAGCAGAGGAACTTTCTTAAAAGGGACAATAGTTAAGAATTATTTCCCAATGCTCTACTCAGTTTAATGTATAAAATAATATTGTTTTTGGATTTATTTATTTATTTATTTATTTATTTATTTATTTATTTATTTATTAATCAAATTTCTATACCGCCCTACTCCCGAAGGACTCAGGGCGGTGAACAGCCAAGATAAAATACAGATAATACAAATATTAAAAATCCTTTAAAATTATTAAATATTTCGGCCGAAACACAGATTAAAACACCCAATTTATAAAATCACGAATTAAAAAATTTAAAAATTTAAAAGAGGGGAGTTAGGCCAGGCCAGCTTGCTGAAATAGAAAAGTTTTGAGAGCACAGATTGGGGTGGAAACAAACAAACTGTCTAGATATTCCCTTTAGAGTGCTCTTACATTTTCCAGAGTTTTCAGAGGATAAAAACAGTTATTCAGATTTAATTTCCAAGCACTTTCAAATTTTGAACTGTGTCTGAAAACAGAGTGGTCATTATATGTTCTTTTGTCCATTGTTATCATAAGAAAGGAAAGAAAGAATACAAAGCAATTCCACACTAAATTTTGTTCTGTTCCTTCCAGATTTTGGAGTGTTATCCTATTAGAAACCAACAACAAAACAGAAAGGCAAAGGGCAGACAGAATCCTGAGCCCCATAATTTGTTTCAACATTCTGTTGGGTTGAGGAAAATAAAAAAATTAGGGATTGTATGACATCCATGAGATTTATAGTTCCTTGTAGGTATCAACAATGTAAGTGTGTTTATTGGTTTATTTTTATTTTATTTTATGTATTTATTTACTTGTCAAACATATACAAGATAGCAGGTATAAACATCAACAAAGGAAGTAAGTCAGACATGAAATCTAAATTTTTTCCCTACAGGTTCTGTGGGCGTGGCTTGTTGGATATGGCAGGGGAAGGATACTGAAAAATCTCCATTCCCACCCCTACTCCAGAGGAAGGATACTGCAAAATCCCCATTCCCTCCCCACTCTGGGGCCAGCCAGAGGTGGTATTTGCCTGTTCTCCAGCAAACTACTCAAAATTTCTGCTACCGGTTCTCCAGAACCTGTTAGAACCTGCTGGATTTCACCCCTGAAGTAAGTACAGATAATACTTACTTCATACAATACATACAGATAAATGGGGACAGTAAGACAGGAACAGTAGGCATGCCGGTGCACTTATGCACACCCCCTTTACAGACCTCTTAGGAATAGGGTGAGGTCCATGGTAAACAGTTTGAGGCTGTAACAAAAGAGTCAGATAGAGCATTCCAGGCGTTGACCACTCTGTTGCTGAAGTTGTATTTTCTGCAATCGAGTTTGGAGCAGTTTATCTTGAGTTTGTATTGATTGTTTGCTCATGTATTATTGTGGTTGAAGCTGAAGAAGTCATTGACAGGTAAGACGTTGTAGCAGACAATTTTGTGTACAATGCTTAGATTGGACCGCAGGCAGTTCAATTCCAGATTGTCCAAGCCCAGAATTTCAAGCCTGGTGGCATAAGGGATTCTTTTAGTTGTCCAAAAGAAATAATTATGTCCTTCTGGACCATCTCTGGTTTGGGAATGGGAGGCAAAATGTCATGGTAGTTTTTTTTCTCTTCCTTTCAGCAAGGCTGATTTCAGACTATGTATTTGGAGGAAAGGGGTGAAGTCTTAATGCCCGCTGTTATGGGATGCTTCAGGGGTCAACTCACTCTCTACTCTATCATTAAGATGAAGCCACTGAGAAATTCACCTGTCAACACAGACTCAAATGCCATCAGTATGCTAATGATGTCTGATCATACACATATCAATTTTAGGACACGTGGTCAGTGTATTGTTCCAATGCTGAAAGGTGTTAGAGAGGATGGGAAAGAATAAATGCAAGCTCAATCCATGTAAAATGGATTCAGAGACCATGTGAGTCCAGGGATATTCCATTATTGGTTTGAGGTGAAGTCAGACTTCCTCATTTTGAATTGATTCAAAGAACAAGTAGCAGCAGATAACAGCTGTGGCCAAGTGAGTATTTTATGGTATCTGTTATATCTTTTCTTAGTCGAGAAGGCCCCGTGCAGTGTCATTTCTGCCTACTCTACATTAAGGTTGGATTGCTGCACAGTACTTTGCATGGGGCTACCTATGAAAATAAACGAAAGCTACATCTGGTCTAGGCTACAGGAATTAAAGTAGATATAATTCTCACTAGTTTGAGAGCTGTAATAGTTGCCAGATGATGTACAGGTGCAATAGAAGAGGCTGATTATCAGTTTTAAAGTCCTACATGGTTAGGAACTTTGGGATTGCCTGGCCTCAGTGGTGTTCTGTCTATCAGGTAAGATCAAGGAGAGAGGGCTGTTTCTGGTCCTACTTTGAGAAAATTACCATGAGTGAGGTTGGAATTGTGCCATTTCTGCTTCCCTCATAAGAGGTGTCTACGGACGTTCTCAGTCATCCAGGTCATGGTTGTCCCAAAGGTAATTTTCAAAAGGAACTGGACTTTGTTTTTTCTTGAATATGTTTTGCCTTTCATCCAAGAAGCTTCTTCAGTTCTGACTGAAGGAAGGAGAGTAGTAGGATTTATATTCCTTGCAGTCATCTGGTCATTAGCACTCTTTCTGATTTGAATAGCTCCAGCAATTTCAGGATTCGGAAAAGCTATCAAGGCTTAGCTGTTCAGGAAGCCATTGAGGACTGAAGTAGAGATAGTACACGTTCAGACTATTTTTATTTATTTCTTGGCACATTAGGATGCTTGGTTATTACTGTTGATGGTTTATTTGCATTGTTTTAATCCTGTTTGTAGAGATGGTGTATACCACATATGAATGCATCAGCTGATAAGATTATGAAATAAAATAAAAAAATAAAGTAAGAGTTGCTTCAAAATTTGAGGTTGGTGGCATATAAAATTAGTAATTTTTTTAAAAAAATCTTTGCCCCGCATATCTGCTTTGACTTCACATATCATTGTCATGTGGCCAATGGGAGACTATCTTCAGTGAATGAAGCCTTTGAGAAGAAAAGTGTTTCACACCTCTAGAGTATAGATTCCAAACAGAATGCTATATAACTTTATGCCATACTTAGAGCTGTTAATGACTTTTTGAAATTCTCTATCCAACTAATGGGCAGAGAAAATGGTAGATGTTTACTCTAAATATCTCCAGAGTAACTCAAATTCTCTAATAATGCCTCAAGGGCAGAGTTCTCCATTAGTGCTGATAATAGCATCACTACTGAAAAGGCCACTGGGAGGGTTCCTTCAGTATATCTTCCTTGAAGCTTTATAATAGTAGCAATGGAATCCACGGAAGCTGCAGATTATTGGGAAGATATTTTCACAGAGAACAAGTCTTTCACATATATCCTTTTGGTAAACTCATAACCAGATACATACAAGTAAACGTCATTCCACCTTATGATCATTTCTCAGAAATTCTCTCTATTTGAAGGACTCTCTAAAACAAACCTTATTTCATAACATTGAATGAAGCTTGGTGGAAAAATTTGAATGAATGCATACATGAATCTATCTATCTACCTATCATCCATCCATCCATCCATCCATCCATCTATCTATGTCTCTCTCATCTATCTATCTATCTACCTACCTACCTACCTACCTATCTACCTACCTATCTACTCACCTATGTGAAAAGTGAGATCTGAAATTGCTTTTTAGTGACTTCTATCATACATACATTTTAATGCATCATTATAGTTGCACATGACCTTGCCTAGCACATGATGTTGGTAGAAACCATGAAGCAATGAAATGAAATGCAAAGCTTAGAAACACTCTTTCTTTACATTTCCTGAGGTTCATAGTGAAAATAAAGCTGCCTGCCACATCTCCAAGTATATTACATCCGCTAGCACAAGAAAAAGCCGTTTGAACTTAGATTTTTTTTTAAAAAAAAATGTAGACATTCTATTTCTTGGCCTGGAGGATCTGTTGAAATAAAACAGAGTACAGAATAACAAAGTTGTACGGGACCTTGGAGATCTCCCATCCAACTACCAAATTCAAGCAAGAGATCCTATACCATTCCAGACAATGGCTAACCAATCTCCTCTTAAAAACCACTAGTGATGAAGCACCGATAACTTGTGGAGGCAAGCCATTTCTCGAATTAATTGTTCTCAGTGATAGGAAATTTCTCTTAATTCTAGGTTGGCTCTCTCTTTGATAACTTTTCATTCACTGCTTCTTGTCCTGAGGTGTTTTGGAGAATAGGCCAACCCCCTCTTCTCTTTGACAGCCCCTTAAATATAGAAAGATTGATATCATGTCACCACTATTCCTTCCTTAGATTAGACATACCATGTTCCTGCAACCATTCATCCTATGCTTTAGCCTCCAGTCCCCTAAATCAATTCAAAAGTTTGGCAAAATGGCGCCATTGTGAAATAAAAGGATTCCCTCCCCACCCTTTCTGGATTGTTAAAGATAGTAAACAGAATCTGGCAGCACTGATTGGCTGACTCAAACAGTGGAAGGTAAGCTATTTTAAGAGTCCTCCATGCAAATTCTTTTCTATGCCAAGTACATTTTGGGGATCCCAAATAGTCTGGAAAAAGTCTGGAAAAGGGAAATATGTGTTGAATCTAACGTGTTTTCAAAGCCCTTTGCAAACAAAATAATTGTGATATCCCAGGTCTCAGTTTATAAAGTGCATTATGCTTCCTATTTCATATTATCATAGGAGAATACATTTATTGTTTTAGAAACAACATCCTGTTTCACATAATGCATCTTCTGAGATACACAAGGATTTTATCTTCTATCTCTTGGTGAATATTCACATTAATTAAATATGGTGTTAAATTATGCTAAGGAATTTGCCAATGTCTCAGTTTCTTTCTATGCTTTTGCCTCATGATTAAAATGAAGAGACTTCCTTTGAAAGATTTGCATCTGGTAAGAAAATGCAGTGGCTATATTGCTAAACAAATTAGTAAAAATGTTATATTAATGATTACAAAAGAAAAAAATATTTTGTATCTAAATAGGTACAATATCTCCTTTCTTTTTAAAAATACACGAACTCATGCAGTTAGAGTTGCTTGCTCCTATACATGTCAACTTTTTTTTTCAATGTCTTGCTTCTTTGTCAATATTTTTATTCTACTTTATTCTATTTAATGTAATGATATTGTATTGAATGAAGATAAATTATTCCCATGGTTCAGGTGATGAAATATGTAGTCATTCAGTCAGTCAAGTTATTTTTTTTTCAAGATAATGGCCAGAGCCCAGCAAAGCCTTGGTGACCCATACTCTAAGGAACCAATAAATAGCAGAAACATTTTCCTTCTCTTGGGAAGCTTTAAGAAAGTAAAGAGGTGTCTTCATTTTTCCTTTCTTCTTTATGGTCCATCAAGATAGGAATCATTGTTTCCTGGAAAGATGGATGATAGGTAGGTAGGTAGGTAGATACAGAGGTGGTATTCAGCTGGTGAGGACCAGTTCAGGCTAACCGGATAGCGGTGACTGCCCACCCACCCAGATATAATGCCGTCCTATTTAGCCATGTTTTTGAGGCTGGGCGCACGTGCAGAAGGCGTGTGTGTGAACAAAGTGCATGCGCGGAAGGCTGGGTGCATGTGCAGAACATGTGTGCATATGCAGCAAGCATGCAGAATGCCATGCGCATGTGTGGAAGGCATGCGTCAGCGAAGTGAGAGTGTGTATGCAGGGCAAACTGGTGGCAATAATATGTGAAACCCACCCCTGGGTAGGTAGATGAGTGATAGGTAGGTAGCAGAGGTGGGTTTCATCAGGTTCTGACCAGTTCTGGAGAACCGTTAGCAGAAATTTTGAGTAGTTTGGAGAACCGGTAGTAAAAATTCTGACTGCCCCACCCCCATCTAGTTTCTGCCTCCCAAGTCCCACCTGATTGGGAGGAAATGGGGATTTTGCAGTAACCTTCCCCTGGAGTGGGGTGGGAACGGAGATTTTACAGTATCCGTCTCCTGCCACGGCCAGCAAGCCATGCCACACCCACCAAGCCAAGCTACGCCCACCAAGCCACACCCACAGAACTGGTAGTAAAAATTTTTGAAACCAACCACTGGTAGGTAGGTAGGTAGGTAGGTAGATAGGTTGGCAGGCAGACAGAAGATCGATAGATAGATAGACAGACAGACAGACAGATAGACAGATATAGATGATTTATCTGATGTTTCTCTTTGTCTGCTTGCTTTTTATATACTCAAACCTGTTTTATTTTGCATATATTGTATGCATCTATATGCCTATTCATGCTAGCAAACAATTCTGGGTGAAAACTTCCTACGGGATAAAAGAGATTTTTCCTTTCATTTCACCCACTGTGTTCAATTATCAGTCAGCTCCATAACATTTAACCACAAAATAAAATAACTTTTTCTGAACTCTGTAGTCTTCTTGCTCTGACAGGTAATTCAGCTTGTCATGACTTAGACTTAGAGTGAGAATAACTTTATTGTCAATTTGAATGTACACTAATTGGCCTATCTTAAAATGAAATTTCATGGCATACAGCTCTCAAAGGGTCACAACCTCCAATATACACTACACAAACATGAGAAAATAAATAAATAAACATATAAATAAATAAATACAAAATTATGCATATACCCACATATATTACATGACACAGAGAAACAACACAGTTGTTGATTGGTTGTATACATGTACATGGCAAGAAAAATGAATCATGTGAGTTTACCAGATGGATGGCATAGGGAACAAAGCTGTTATAGAATCTGGTATATGTATATGCATATGTATGCATACTATACTATAGGTATAGTATATGCATATGTACAGCAGTTGTATCAAACTTGAACACCTGTTCATCAGGAAAGGGAACAACCTTCCTTGCTTGAACATTGTGGCCTCAAACCATCCAAAAAACATATTTCGCTTGTTTAGAGAATCCGTATCACTCTTACATGTCAGGGAAGCTGCTTTATAGTCAGTAATGACCCGAATACCTTGCCATATAAGCCTTGGGTTCATAGGATCTTAAAAGAAATTCGGTACTTTCTAACCATAGGCCTGCTTTGCTGTTTTTATGGCCCATCTCAAATCAGCTCTTGCTATGCTAAGTGCTGCCACATCACCTGATTTGAAAGTGCTGTTTCTCACCTTCAGTATTGCACAGACTTCCTGTGACTCCCAAGGTTTCTCATTTGCTCACATGATAATAGTCTTAAGAACACTGATATCTGCCATACACTTTTGAATATAAGCAGACATAGTAGAAGCATTTAACATCAATATGTTGCAATGGTGGTAGTTCCGATGGTGAGCTGAGAGCAAACTGGTTCACTCCGACCGTCGGCTGGGCCCTCCCGCCCTCCCCTGCGCTATACCTACCTATATTTGTTCGTTTTTAGCCCAGCTGATAGGCACGGCAGAGCGGATTGCTGTGCCTCAGCTGTTCTGAAATGCAATGTGCTTGTGCGGAGTGCGCACGCGAAGTGAACCGGTTGTTATACTGGTTGAAACCCACCACTGGTATGTTGTGTATGTTGTATATGTATCCCAACTTCTCTGTTAATTACTAAAAACCAAAAGTTCAGAGGAGATCCCATTGATCTCCTCCTTTTGTATATATAAATTTATTGTTTTATCATAGAAAATGAAACAGTAAAACAAACAAACATTGATTTCCTCCTAATAATGGTATATTTTGAAATTTCTCTGTAAAGTATTATGATGGTAATCACTAGAGGTGTTGATGTTAGATGATAGTCAACCCTCTTAGGTGTTGCTGTGGTGAATATTGTAGGGAAATGGCTTAAACATCTTCATCTGAAGGAGCCAGAGGGTCCAAATATCACATCCCCATGCAACTATGCATGTCTATGGATAGATTATCCTCAACCTATTACTGATAGTTTAATAACCATTCAAAGTAGCAGCAGATGTTTAAAAAAGCTACTTAAGACTTATCCTCAAAGTTTTACATAGCACTTGCATTTACAACCAGTTGCAGCATTTTGTGATCATGTCATCATTATTTGTGATTCTCCCCCCATCTTCTGGCGGAAAATGGAGAAATCCCCCCCACCCTATTGGATATGCTAGATTTGCTTATCAACCACATGATTTACTTAATGACCATGTGACTCTCTTTACAACTGCCATAAACATGGTCACAAAATCGAGTCCAGTAACATGGTCCCTCAAATTACAGTGGCAACAATGAACAACTGAAATTTTAGGCTCCATTGTGGTCATAAATTGAGGATTACTTGTAATTTGACTGATTTTTTTCAAAAATGATATCACTACCTTGGAAACAGGAGCAGACCCAAAAGCTTTCTCCTGATCATTCGGCAGCCCTATTTAATTTTTCTTTCTTTTGCTATTTCCATTGCTTCTTCTTCTGAATTGCTTCTATCTTCCTTTCTTCATCAAACTAATTTAGTTCACAAGTTCTTTGATACTAGCAATAGCAATAGCACTTATATATCACTGTTCAGAATCAAACTCCTGGAGTGAACAGTGACTTAGCCTGCAGTTCTGCATTCTAACCACTGTGCCACCATGACTCTTGTCACATGATGTATTGGGGCTTTTTTTACCTTTGCTAAACCGGTCATGGGTGTGGCCAATGCGTGATGCATCCGGCCCGCAGGCTGGGAATTGACAGCCCTGGTCTAGGTCCTTCCTGAGACAGGAAGCTGTTAAAGCAATACAGAAGTCAGGACAAAGAAGGCAGCAAAGTTGGTTATCAAAGAGTGTGTGAACCCATCAGAACACAATAGTGCTTCTTGGAACTGCTCTTTCAGCAGTTCCAAGAAAGTTCTACATCCATTTCACCTATTCAGGTGACCCTGAGGGCACAGATAAACTTCCGAGTGGCCTCAATGACTTTCAGAGAGAGTGCTGACAACCAGAAGACTGCAAGGAATATAAATCCTCACATTCTCCAGTATTCTGTCAGAACTGAAGAAGCTTCTTAGATGAGAAGCAAAATGTCTTCAAGGGGAAAATAAGAAAGTCCACTTGCCTCTTGAAAAAGCACCTTTGTGATCCGATATGTTCACACAATCTTGAGTATTTGATAATCTACTTTGCTGCTTTCTTTATCCTGACTTCTGGCTTGCTTTAACACTGCTTCCTCTCTCAATCTTTATAACTTTAGTCTTGACTAAGTCTTGATCCCACAATTGGCTTTTGGCTCCAAATCATTATAATTTATTGCCCAGAATATTTTATATCCATGTAAGAAGAAATTGTGAAGGTGATGATGGTACTCTATATTTCAGTTCAGTTTTGCTTGCTGTACTTTGTGTTTTACATAATTTTGTATTTTTTCCTTCCTAAATGTGTTCTATTCATCATGGTATTTTACAACCCTTGGACTGAATGTTACAGAAAATTAAGAAATGGAATTTATGAAGTGCTGAGTCTCCACTAAAATCTGATATATTAGCTAGAAGCCTCTGATTTGCAGTCAATTTTCCAGCAGAGGAGAAGATATCTAAATTTTATACACTGCTCTCACATTTAGTGCTAATGATCTCATCCATTGTCTGTTTTAACAAAAATGTTAGTGAATTCTGATTCATTCCTACATAAAATCCCCAAAGAGCCATATGATATGGATTGACAATGCCTACATATGTAAATCAACACAACACACACATAACACACACATTGTATCAATCTTTTAACTGTTTACCATAGCAGATATTAAACTTTTTTGTGGAAATTTTAATGGGAGAAATAGGGAAAAGATGTGGAAAAAGATATAGAACTCAAACTTTAAATTCAAGAAATTCCAGGGAAAGATGCTGCTAATTTGTGATGTTCTCCTGATATTTTGACCTAAGAAATACAATATATCTGGAAGATGACAGATTCTTATTTCTGATATAGAACAACTTGGTAGCCCAAAATCAACTGACTTGGATAGATTACTTGAAATATGCTCATATAGATCTTCTTCTTAAGTAGCCTAAATAAATGCCAGACATCCTATGTCTAAATCATAGAAACTGTTACTTTTGCAAGATTTGATGTTTATGGAATTTGAAATACATGTTTATTATATTAAAAAAGCATAACACATGATTAGGAAATAAGATTAAAAAATAACTATTATTACATGAGTTATAATATATTGCCATCTTGGTTGAAATTGTATATTTAGCTTACAGGTTAATAGAATTCAGACTTGTAATCAAATAATGATCTCAGTTCCTGTGGGACTAATCAAACCCATGTTGAATAAATTGACTGGCTTTCTTTCCTTGGCTTTATCAGAGCTATAAGTTTATATAAAGAGAAAATTTAGTAGGGCAGTGCAATGATCTGGATTTAATTCAAAATGTAATTCAGAGTGCATGTGTCCACAGATGTAAGAGCTGCCAAGAATACCTTAAACCAAACACTTCTTTTCCTGAGATGATACTGCACAATTTTAATGAGTCCTCACAATTCTTCCTGTCCTCAATTTTTCTTGTGTTACTAGTGAATGTATGCACACACACACACACACACACACACACGGAAGGCTAAAAATCAAATGTGGATGGCATTGTTTACAAAGAAAAAAGAGATGAAGGCAAACAGAAATTATCTGCACGATTCAAAAATAGAAGCTAATAAGTAACGACTAATTTGCTAGAAGGTTAAATGAACAAGGGAAGAGGATTAAGCAAAAAGAATTACTGCACCTAAAATTATCATGTAACATAATGAAATACCAGACTAGCTTGTGAAAGGGAGCAAGGAAAGAAATAGGAACAGAAAAGAGAAATGGCAAACTGAAAAACAAACTAAAATGGGAATCAAAATGATCATTATCATTGGGTTGCTAATAATTGCTGCTAAATACAAGCACATAAAAAGAAATCTTGAAAAACATTAATCTGTAACTGTACAGACAATAATTTACATTTAGGGGAAAGAAATGATCACTTGATTAAAGATCCCTTATATTATGGGAAATTTCCATCATTCTTTAAAAAGGTTCTGATTTCTGAAGAAAAAGTTCCATTTCTGAAGAAAATGTCTCTGGAGCTAGAGGTTTGACCTTTGCCATCTTCAAACTTCCTTTTTAGGGAAAATTTTTGAGGCAACAATTTTTGTAGTCCTCTAGATAAAAGAGATTTATGCATCCTTGCTTGCAAACATTTATATGAAACTTCTGATCACATTGGTTCAGGATATAGCATCATCAATATGTTGATAATACCCATGTTTATTGATAATACCCAATTTCTCCTATCCCAGTGTTTGGAGGCAGGAGAAGTCTAGATGGGATAGAATAGATTGAAACTAAACTCAGGTAAGACAGAATTATTGCTTGTACATTGAGGTTCTCGGTTAATGCCAGTCTTGTCTGTAGATGAACAGTTTCATCATTTGGAGGTCCTTATAAACAAATGTCTCTCCTACTAAAACAGTGAGTAGAAGCCATAGTTAGAGGCTCTAGCTGTGGTTGATGCACCAGCTGTAATCCTACCTGGAGCAGGAAGACCTGGCTGGACTAATTTATGCTTTTAGCACATATGGCTAGAGTACTGCATGGTGATTTCTTTAAAGACTATACGGAAACTAAAACTGCTCCAAAATTTAGTGATCTATATACTTGTGGTGGTCCCAGTAATAAGAACATATAATATGGATTTTATGGACTCTGTATTTGTTACCAATAAACTTCTGAGTACAATTTAGGATGCTGATGTTGATTACAAAGCTGAATATGGAGCAGGACTTCCTGCTCCAACCAGAATTAGCCCAACCTATTAGATTTTATAGCAATGGTTTCTAATAGTCTCAGATTTCTGGAAGGGGAGTAAATTAAGTTTAGGAGATGTTGCTTTTCTGTAGTAGCACAATTGCTTTCAAATTTTCAGTCTCAGCCCTTCCACCTGACTTTCAAAAAATTACTGAAATTCAAATTATTTCAGAGGTATATTTGTTTACTTACAGCATTGTATGATTTTTATTTATTTTTCTTGTTACGCGTGCTAGTGTTTTTACTAAGGATGTTTTGTTATTGCACTGTAGATTTCGTATGCCACTGTGAGTCACTGTGTGTCACTACTTTGACTCATTTTTAATGTGCTCAATTATCAAACTATCTAAAGAAGCAGAGAGCTTCATATAGTAACTGAGTTGAAATCAAGTCAGATTTAGAGGGACCACGTTTGTAGTCCTAGATCTTTATAGATATTTCATGTTTTTCTGTGCACTTTCTGGTCAGATCTGGTAGCTCTAGTCAAATTGTATCTGCCTTAAGATTTTTAAAAAAGAAAGCTAATGTGATGCACTGCTTAAGTATTCAAATAAGAGAAATCCAGTTCAAATTTACTGTTAACCATAGAAATGTTCTGGGTGATTTTAACCCTGTGAGTGGTATTTTCAGACCAACCAAACTCACAGGATTTTTGACGGAATGAATTGTAGAAAAGAGTATTATATGCTATTTTGAGCTTCCTGAATTGGGATACAAATTTAACAAGTAAAGGTAAGTACCATAAAAACATATTCTCCCTTATTTTTTATAGACAGATCCATGCTATTTTCTTAAATTAAATACTGGAACTGTTGTGCCATTCACTTCAGAATTTTCCCACAACCTCCTAGGAATTCTACAACTCTGGCATTTCCTACCAAAGTATTAAGGACCCAATCTTGCTTAGTTTTTGAATACCCCAAATGCACTAGGTCAGTGATGGTGAACCTTTTCGGCACTAAGTGCATCTGGGCCGCAACCAGGGTGCATGCACATGCACATGCCCGAACATGAACTTCCAGTTTCAGCCAGCTACTCTTCTAGATTTCTGGTGCGCATGCACATGTGACGATCAGCTGGCCGGTGTGCATGCTCATGTGGGAAGACCAGCTCTTCCGGTTACTGGCACTTCTGCATGCAAAAAGGCCAGCTGATCACGCACGCTCATGCACACCAGAAACCCGGAAGAAAAACGGGTGATGCCAAGCTTGCCAGGTGACATGGCTTCGCGTGCCACTTCAGACACACATCCCATAGGTTCGCCATCATTGCACTAGCAGTGGTGGATTGCCCCCAGTTCGGACCGGTTTGCAAGAACTGGTAGTAAATCCGGCAGGAGGCCTCGCCCACCACCCCAGATGTCATCATCGGCAATCTGTGCATGTGCAAACGCTTCTGCGTATGCGCAGAAGCAAGGCGCACATGCAAGTGAAGTGGGCGCACGTGCGTGATGCCATTGCAAACCAGTAGTAAAGATAAGTACAACCCACCCCTGGGCACTAGGTACTTCTGCCTACTGTGAGACTAAGTTATAAGATCATCGCAACTCACTCCGTTCCACTGTGGATTCCCAGTTCATGCCAGGACAAGAATAATTGTAATTATTGTAATGAATTTTCTTTTCTAGAACAAAACCAAGCTCTTCAGTAGACAACTGAATTTGGTATTCGTTCAACTTTATGAATCATTGCTGTATATTTCATAGAAAGTGTACCATGTACAGTAGATTGATCAAGGTTTTCTTGTAAGAACAAAACGAAATAAAATATAAATCAGCTTTCCCCAATCTGGCATTTCTGGAAATGTTGAATTACAATTCCTATTATTCACAATTTTTGTTGACTGCCATTCTATGGTCATAATAATACAAAGATATGTGTATACCAAAACACTGTGAAAATTGCATGTTTTAAACATAGGCCTCAGCTAGAATTGTTTATGGAATGTGTCAACCTTCCTATCCTAGTGCTGTCAAGATGTATTGGGCTACAATTCTCATCATCTCTGACTAGCTTCTGAAATTTAGGTATTTCATAGATGTAATTGAATATGATTCAAACATGCCCCAGAAGGAGTCCCATTGGTGAAACAGTTTCCTCATACAAGTGTTTTTCAAGCTGTGTAACATGATAGCAATAATGTAACATATATATATATTGAGTAATAAATACTGTACATTCATCACACATGCAGAATAGTTCTGGTTATATAATTCAAAATTCTTTCATTTGGTCTACTAGGTGTGTTTAAGCCAGAGGCCACAGTTAACAGGAATTGTAGGAGTTGTTCAGGAATTGTTCGACTCATGTTCTTTCATTGTAAAGTTTTTAGTCTTTAACATGGTTTGCAGAATAAAAGTTTCAATTCATTATGAAATGTAGGTAGAGGTAAATCGTGACACTGACATTCAAATCCTTTTCTTTTCAGGTAGCATTGATTTCTCTGATGTGTGTTCAGTAGACATAATTCAGGGTTTCTGATCACACATTTAAACTGTAAAACCTTCTCAGAAGAAGCCTCTCTGCAGATGAATGTGAAAATAACAGTTTCCGGGTATTTTTATTACAGCTTTTATGGCAAGGGTGATGTTTTCCTCTTCTTTGTGCTATTTTAAGAAAAAAATTGATGATTTTCAACTCAGGCATGAAGTTTCTTTGGAGTACATGATGTCTTTTATGCATTTCAGTCAAGTCTTCACAATAGAGGCACATGGCTCATGAGGGAATCATCATTCTTTCAAGCATGTGGACATATTTTTCTCCCCAACCCGATTAAGGAAAATCAATGTTTTCTTTATAGCATTTAAAAAACAGCATCAACATCCCGTCTTTGCTTCTCAATATACCTTCAATCTCCTAACATTCCTCTTTTAAATAAAGGGGTTTATTGTCTTCAATCTCTTTTTTTCTCTCTCTACTCCTTTGCCACATATTTGTGCTGAAATGTCTTATATTGTAGTTAATTAATACAAAAGAATACCGCCAAGCTTTACTCTGCCTCAACCACTATTTCTCATCCATATACATCAAATGCATTATACACCATATATAGAAAATGTATAAAATGTATAGAAAGTAAGAAGAAAGCAGAGGAATAAAGGTGGGTTTTTTTGTGTGTATTTTTGTATCAGCTACATACAGCTTTATAGCAAGAAAAAGAAATAGAAAATAGTTTAGAGAGTCTTCTTCACTGTCTATAAAATGAATGAAGGAATAAAGAATTTACATTCTCAAAGTTAACAAAACAGACTAAGAGCAGAGTAAGCAAAATATACTTCAGTGCAGGATGGGGAACTGCTCTAAAGAGATAAGCTTTATCTTTTGGTTCTGAAAACTGTAGCTTATTTAACAGTTTGTTCCTCACCCAGCATATTTTAGAAAATGTTCTCCCCACACCCCCATCAAACATACCAGATGACATTTTGTCATAGTTTTTGACTGCAGAAATGTCTCAGAAAATAGTAGCTTCTGCCTTTGGTTGGATTTCTGTTTTTTACATTTCCTCTCTCACTTTGGCGGGATTGGAAAAGAGTAGGAAAGGTGAGCTTGTTATGTACAAAGATGGGTGAAAGCAGACAGAATATTGACTGTTGCAAGCTGAGATAAAAATTCAAAAAGAGGTGAACTCTGACTTGTAATGGCTGGGAAATTTCAAATTCTCCTATATAAAAAACAATGTTCAAACTACTCTCCCCTACACCCCTGATAGCATTTCTATTTGAAGGCTTGCAAATAGGGCAAACACAGACCTGCTTGTGGTGTGCATTTATCTCATGTTTTTGGGGGGTGCTTTTCCTTTTCCTGTGGTACTCCCCCATGGCAGAAGCACTTTTCTTATCAACGTTATGGAATTTGTAATCTCAGTTCATTCTTTAGATGAAAAAAAAAATGTTCCATATGTGGATTGAAAGCTTTAGGCACACCAGTATGGAAAATTCCATATGGTGAAATATTTAATTGTATAGTGAATGAAATCAAATGAAAAACAAAGATAACTCAAAAGTATTACTCAGCTCACCTCTTAAATAATACTTAAAATATTCAAGTATTAAGAAGCCTTCTTAATTCTATGCAACTCATATAGTTGGACACTAGGGAATAATTAATGGAGTTAAAATTGAATGCAGAACAGTAGGAGTTTGCCAGGAGTAACCAATGAAGTTAAAATCCTGTCACAAGAGTAGCTAGAGACTGTAAATGACCAGGGAGAATAGGAACCTTCAGAGATACAGAAAATAAATAGAGATTAAAGTAAACTGCTGTTAGGAGAGAGAAGACATCAGGTATTTTCAGAAATGTCATCAGTGGACCTTTTCTGTTGTTGCTCCCACTCCTTTTTCTTCAGTAGTTTCCCCTAGAGATCAGATTGTCCACCTACGTTTTTGGGTCTAGAAATCCGTCAAGTCCTGGTTGTTTCAGCTGGCCTTTGGAGCCTGCAGGATGGAGTGGATTCATCTTAAGGTAGAATGCTCCTTACTGAAGTCATTTTCTTGATGCTAAGGTTCATTTATTCCCTTTTTATTGGAATATGATTGTATTGCATATCACATGTATAACTGGGAAGCCCTTTGTATCTGTGGAACAAGAAGGAGATAAATGTGAATAAAGCAAAAAGCAAAAAGAGAAAGCACAAGCTTTTCTCACTGCAGGGTTTTGCTCAGTGGGGGTTTTCTCTCTGCAGCAAAAAAAGGAAAAAGAGACCCTGACATATTCATGGGTAAAGAAAGCACCTGTTGAATCAGCTGCAGGATCATGGTTAGAAACATCTGAGACTGGAGACTGAGACTGGATCTAATGGGCCCAGATGCAGAATAGTTCACCACAATGAAAAAAAGATGTAGAGACTCTAGAAAGAGTGCAGAGAAGAGCAACAAAGATGATTAGGGAACTGGAGGCTAAAACAGATAAAGAACGGTTGCTGGAACTGGGTTTGTCTGGTTTGATGAAAAGAAGGGTGACATGATACCAATGTTCTGATATCTCACGATGAAAAACTCACGATGCACGTGACCAAGATGGCGCCGCCTCCCTGAGCCCCGATACCGATGGGGACGATTTCAGGTCATCTGAGGTCTTCGGGGGCTGGATGGATCATCCTCGCCCCCAACCCAGCTGTCTAAGCTTCCCGCCGGCCAGCTGAGAGCTTTTCCGCTCTCCGCAGTGCCATGGCTGGGACGGGACCGGCGTTTTTCTCTATACCGGCATTTCTCCTGTGTCACGAGGGTGAGGAGGCCAACGGCAACGAGATTCGAGGCAGCAGCGGTGCCCGAATTATGGTGACCTGCTGTCTTTTCTCCTATGGGCTGTAGCTGTATTGCCGGCGGTGCTGGAGCAATGGCGGGGACCGCGTCGGCGGCGGAGCAGTCCTTTTGAGGCGCTGGGGTTCTCCTGGCACATTTGGAGCCTCCATGGCAAGATTATGGTGCTCAGGGCAGCAGCAGCAGAGGCAGAGATGGAGGAGTCCTGCGCTGGCCGTTGGGAAACATTCTAAAATCCAGTAGCAGCCTTTACAGCCCTGGAGAGATGCTGCTGGGATATCTTTCTATCTGTCTTTAATTTACCTTTACTGAACCTCCTGGATTGTCTCAGGATACTTGGTTTTACTTGAAGGGATGGTTCTCATAACGACCTGTGATCCATATAAAGACCAATTGAAATTGGGGGGGGGAATAAAAATAAATAAATTAAAAAAAAAACCCGACCCTGAAAACCTGTAATGGCGAGTGGACGATTATGGAATTGTAATTCTCAGCCGCCTTATATCACACACATACACCCACCCTGGTCTGGTCTTAGAAGAGTCATCGATCACTGACCATCTAACTGATTATCCTGCAGCAAATTACATCTTCCTTGTATTCCATTGCTAATCCATCTCATCTTCTCATAACATCACCACCAACAGGATTTTATAGACCGACCCTATACTCTATCAACTCTTTCAGTCGGACAGAGAGTTAACAGCTAGGATACGGATATTGCAGGAGTCGGTTCATTGCTCTATTCACCACCAGAAAGATTGGCACATCAGATTCCATGGCCAATTATATTCTAACCAGCCTTTTTAAGAGGATAGCCTTGGACATTATTTCCTTGGTGTTTTTAAATAACATAAGACTCCTCCTGCTATTATGAAAGGACAATAGAGCTTACTCTACCAACGTCTTGATTTACATCTTCCTTCTCTCCAGGACTTCAGAACTTATGTCATCTTCTTGGCCATTCTAAGATCACCCCCAGGTCACCGGATGTACTCAGCGGCTGAGCTTCTTGCTCTGCGAGACTCCCCCCTCTCGCAGACCTGGCCCTCCACACTATCGAGGGCCTACCTTGATGACGGATTTTGGAATCCCGAGAGGTGGCATGTTGCAAAGAGGGGGTTGAGGGTCTTTTTATCTAATTTCCTATTCAAAATTTCTAAAATTTCTAAAAGGGGGGTAAGTGGGAGTGGGGTGGGTCATGTGGATTTGGGGGGCAACCCACAGAGGGAGGGGTTAGAAGAGGATTTTTTAAAGAGGAGACCAGATCTGGCACAGAGTTATACCATAGGATGTGCGGAGCTGGGAATGGAAGGGCTAAATACTTTTATGGAAAGAGGTTGCTCCATCAAGGTTGTGGTTGGGAGGGGCAGATATGGTGGGAGCAGGGGGCCACATTATATTAGGGCGGTATGCAACCTCTGTCTTCAAGTGGTGGCATGTTCCGACTCCCAAAGGTCTTCTCGTTCCCTGGGTTGCTCAGAATCTCAGGGCCCGAGCCTTAGGCTGATGTTATGCGAAGTCAAGTCGGCGGCTAACAAAGCCCCCCTCATTTGTGAACTAATTCAGGAGGGGAAAGTGGACCTGGCGGGTATTACAGAGACCTGGTTGGGCCATGAAGGGGGGGTCCCCCTCGTAGAGATGTGCCCACCATGTTTCTGCGCATTCCATCAGCCAAGGACACAGGGTAGGGGTGGCGGGGTGGCAGTTATTATTTATTTATTTATTTATTTTATTAATTTAATTTGTATACCGCCCTTCTCCCAGAAGGGACTCAGGGCGGTGAACAGCCAAAATTAAAAAACATACAAATACAAAAGTTAAGATAATTAAAAAAAATTAAATAATTGGCTACCCAATTTAAAACCCCAAATCCATAAAATTTAAAATCCCAGTTAAAAACCATTTAGGCTAGGCCAACTTGATGAAATAAAAACGTCTTCACGGCTTTACGGAAGGTCCGGAGGTCCGGGATCAATCGTATTCTGGGAGGCAGCTCATTCCACAGGGCGGGTGCCCCCACAGGGGCCGCCAGCCGACATTGCCTGACCGACGGCACCCCGAGGAGGCCCTCTCTGTGAGAGCGTATTGGCCGGTGGGAGGTTATCGGTAGCAGCAGGCGGTCTCGCAAATACCCTGGCCCTAAGCCATGGAGCGCTTTAAAGATGAGAACCAACACCTTAAAGCGCGTTACAGTAGTCCAGGCGTGACGTAACCAAGGCACTTTAAAGGTAAGAACCAACACCTTGAAGTGCACTCGGAAGGCCACTGGGAGCCAGTGCAGCTCGCGTAGGAGAGGTGTTACATGTGAGCGCCATGTCGCTCCTAATATCACCCGCGTGGCCGCATTCTGGACCAGTTGGAGCCTCTGCGTGCACCTCAAGGGGAGCCCCATGTAGAGAGCATTACAGTAGTCCAGTCGAGAAGTGACAAGGGCATGAGTGACTGTGCACAAGGAGTCCCGATTCAGAAAGGGGCGCAACTGGCGTATCAGGCGAACCTGATAAAAAGCCCCTCTGGCCACGGCCGTCATATGCTCTTCTAAAGACAGCCGTGTGTCCAGGAGGACGCCCAAGTTGCGAGCCCCCTTATAAAGGAGAGTCTTGATCCTAGGGAAACCACTGTTTCTCAGACAGCTGGATGTGAGTCCCTCCTCATGAAATGGGGTCATGGGTTACAGATGGGCCTGCTGATTACGCATCTGGCTCCATGCCACATGGCAATGGCCCTGCCTGAGCTCCTCAACGTAATAGCCGGGGTGGCGGTTGAGACTCCTAGGCTTCTGGTCATGGGAGATTTCAACTGCCGTCCATCAGTGAAAAGTCTGAGGTAGCTCGGGAAGACCCCTTACAAGGTCGAGCTGAGGATTTTGCACAATATCTGCACGATAAAATCACTCAAATTCGGGAAGGCTTGGACTTTGACTGGGTAGGTTCAGACGGAGTGATGGAGGCGGGTCTTGAGGATATTATTTGGGATGAGTTTGACCCTGTGACCCCTGAAGACGTGGACAGGTTACTGGGAAAGTTGAATGCAACCACATGTTTATTGGACCCGTGTCCCTCCTGGTTGGTACTGGCTTCCCGAGAGGTTACACGAGGCTGGCTCCAGAGGATTATAAACACTTCTCTGAGTGAGGGTTTCTTGCCTTCCGCCTTGAAAGAGGCGGTGGTGAGGCCCCTCCTCAAGAAGCCTTCTCTGGACCCAGCTGTTCTAGCAAACTACCGTCCTGTCTCCAACCTTCGCTTTGTGGCTAAGGTTGTTGAGAGTGTGGTGGCACAGCAACTCCCACGGTACCTGGATGAAACTGTCTATCTAGATCCGTTCCAGGCCGGCTTCAGGCCTGGTTACAGCACTGAAATGGCATTGGTCGCATTGGTTGATGATCTTTGGAGAGCTCGTGATAGGGGCTGCTCCTCTATCCTGGTTCTATTAGATCTCTCAGCGGCTTTTGATACCATCGACCATGGTATCTTGCTGCACTGACTGGAGGGGCTGGGAGTGGGAGGCACTGTTCTACAGTGGTTCTCCTATCTCTCCGACCAGTCGCAGTCTGTGTTGGCAGGAGGGCAGAGGTCGACTTCAAGACACCTTACTTGTGGGGTGCCGCAGGGGTCAGTCCTTTCACCTCTTCTGTTCAACATTTATGTGAAGCCACTGGGTGAGATCATCCATGGTTTTGGGGTGCAGTGCCATCTTTATGCTGATGATACTCAGCTATACATCTCCACCCCAGACCACCCCAGTGATGCCCTTGCAGTGATGTCCCAGTGCCTCGAGGCTGTGCGGATCTGGATGGGGAGAAGCAGGCTCCGACTCAACCCTTCCAAGACTGAGTGGCTGTGGCTGCCGGTGTTCCGATATAGCCAGCTGATACCATCGTTGACTATTGGGGGCGAGACATTGGTCCCCACGGAGAGGGCTCGCAACTTAGGTGTCCTCCTGGACACGCGGCTATCTTTAGAAGAACATATGACGGCCATGGCCAGGAGAGCTTTCTATCAGGTTCGCCTGATTCGCCAGTTGCAACCCTTTCTGGATCGGGACTCCTTATGCACAGTCACTCATGTCCTTGTCATTTCTCGACTGGACTACTGTAATGCTCTCTACATGGGGCTCCCCTTGAGGTGCACGCAGAGGCTCCAACTGGTCCAGAATGCGGCCACGCGGGTGATATTAGGAGCGACATGGCGCTCACATGTAACATCTCTCCTACGCGAGCTGCACTGGCTCCCAGTGGCCTTCCGAGTGCACTTCAAGGTGTTGGTTCTTACCTTTAAAGTGCTCCATGGCTTAGGACCTGGGTACCTACGAGACCACCTTCTGCAACTTATAATCTCCCACCAACCACTACGCTCCCACAGAGTGGGTCTCCTCAGGGTACCATCATTAAAGCAATGTCGACTGGTGGTTCCTAGGGGGAGAGCCTTCTCTGTGGGGGCACCTACCCTTTGGAACAGGATACCCCCAGGGATAAGAATAATCCCAGATCTTCGTACTTTCCATCGGGCACTTAAGACCTTAAGCCGGGCTGGCATAATTAATTTTTTCTTTCCTTTCCCTAATTGTGTAAATTTTATTCTGAAGATCTTAACTTAACTTAACTGATAAGCCAAATTGACTTAATTATTATTTATTGCTTCTATTCACATTTTTATCTATATGTTTATTTTGACTGTTTACCGCCCTGAGTCCTTCGGGAGAAGGGCAGTATAAAAAATTAAATAAATAAATAATCTCAGGAGTTGCCACAAAGAAGAGGGAGTCAAGCTATCCTCCAAAGCACTTGAGGGCAGGACAAGAAGCAATGAATGGAAACTAATCAAGGAGAGAAGCAACCTAAAACTAAGAAGAAATTTCCTGACAGTTAGAACAATTAACCAGTGGAACAACTTGCCTCCAGAAGTTGTGAAGTCCCCAACACTGGAAATTTTTAAGAAGAGCTTGGACAACCATTTGTCTGAAATGGTATAAGGTTTCCTGCCCAAGCAGGGGATTGGACTAGAAGACCTCCAAGGTCCCTTCCAACTCTGCTACTCTACTCTACTCTACTCTACTCTACTCTACTCTACTCTACTCTACTCTACTCTACTCTACTCTACTCTACTCTACTCTACTCTATAACCCATAATGCAGGATTGAGCAAGGAGAATAGAATCTGAGAATGAGGAAACCTCTACAAGAAATGTCTCCAAAATCAGCTTCTGATTTGGAAAGAGTTGGTTTGGTAAAATCTCCTGGGGTTTTAAAATCTGTGATTTGCACAGGTGCAGTGTGTGCATGGTCTGGCATCTGAATCAACAATGTGTCAACGGTCCCTACCTCAGCTGAAGCTTCCAGACCAAGTGCAGGATTAGGCCAATAGAGACTTCATTGCAGTAATTTGATTGATGGTTGGGGGGCGGGATGTAAGAAGAGGAATCACCAGTGAAATGGTTCTATTCTTTTTTATTTGAGTGTGCCATCCAAAGCAAAATAAAAAGTCCATGATTATTTTAAAACAAGCACCTTGGATTATGCTTGGCCACAGATTTTTGTTGTTGTTGTTGCTTTGATCGAACATGCAGAAAGGTTTTATGCAAGTTTTTGAACAAGATATGTCCTTGTAGGCCAGATTACTTATATTTGTGGAAAGAGCTGAAAATCCATCTCTGTATTAACCCTCAATGGATATGTTAGGTTAAAGCCAGTGGGAGGAAAGATAATAGAATGGTACAACTACTAATATGCATAAAATATGCATAATGTCTGATAACCTTTTTCTTATTCTAGAAACAGTAATTCATCTTTATCCTTGAATTGTTCCTTCCTCATAATTTCTGGATTTATCTATTCAAATTTCACATTTTGCTGCTACAGTATGTCAGCAAAGAAATTGTGGGTGGGTAGAGAGACAGGACAACCTTCACATTTGTGTTTCTTTTTGTTGTTCTTTTTCCACCAAAACAATATAGATAGATAGATAGATAGATAGATAGATAGATAGATAGATAGATAGATAGATAGATAGATAGATATTGTTTATCCTTGTTACCTAGTTACCTAGAAACAAAAGCCAACAAAAGATTGTTCAAAGACATATAAATCTGATTTTATATATAAAAATCCTTTCTTTCTTCTATATTAATTTCCCCCATTTTTTTCTTTTGTTTCCTTAAGAGGCACTTTAGAAAGGTAAGTATTTTTCTGTCACATCACACAGAAAACTGTCACAAAATCTATTAATGGGATTTGCCCTAGGACTGAGGAAATTATCCCTTATCCTGTATTATTTCTGTAGCTCATTCTGTTCTAGGTAGAGATATCTGAGTTGGTTCTGTATAAATTTGTATCACCCTGCTAACATTATGAACAGAACTGAATTATTCTTCAGCTTTCATAACTCTTAAATGTTCCAGTGCAAATTTCATTTTTTAAAAAAATTAAAACATATCTAAAATATTTTAGAAAAGATTTACATGTAACACAGTGTTATTTTAAATAGAGCAATCAAATATATTCTGGTTCAACTTTTTTAAAAATGCTAGTAATATAAATGATTAAATGAATACCATATAATATTTACTGGATTAAATATTATAATTTTAAAATTTTGACATTTTTCCTAATCTGTATATAATATTTTACTGAGAAGCCAAACCTTTATTGCACATTGATTTTTAAAAAATAATCTGAAGTTTGCTTATTTGACTTATTTTGCATCAAATGTGCTAATGTAAATTCTACAGCTTAGGCAAAATGAAAGATTTTGCCTAAGCTTTAGAATCACTGTAGCAAATTCTGCCATACTGGTATAAGTTTCATTACAGAATAATTACAAATATGAGTCCTTGTTGGATTTAATTTACAGGTGGATGTTAAATCTTTACATATAATGAAATCCAGTTCTGTTTCCCCCGACACATATTTTTTTGGAATTTCACTGTCAACAGTATTTCATGAAGTATAGGTTGACTGGTTACTCTTCTAAGGAGTTTGTAATCTAAGATTCACACAAGAAAATATCACAAGAATAAAGGAATAAAGAAAAAAACTAAATCAGGAAAGAACCATGGGCTTTGTCTCTTGCTAGGAACATCTTCTGTGAAATAAAATCTTCCAGTGTCCTGAGGAAATTTATTTGACACTGGGGTCCCAATGACTGATCATAGCTATTTTCTCTCACTCTTTTGTGTTATTCCTATTCCTATTTATCTTTCTCCATCTGGCCAGCTTTCCTCCAATCCTACGCACATGCAAACACATCCACACACCAAACCTTTATTCCATGAAAAGAGAAATGTCATATTGACATCAGGAATGTGTGGGAATACACATTTTGAAGTCCACAACATATTGGGCTGTCATGCAACCCACAGATAGCTTTAAAGGGAGCTAGTCCACCATCTGTAGGCAGTTCAACTCTCCACTCCTCATCTCTATAGCCATCTGTTAACTACTCAGTTTACCTGCTCTACAAAATAAAGAGATGGATTCCCAGAAATTCCATGAAGCAGAACCTCCACTGAGCCTGGGGATTAATGCACTCTTAGCCAAAACAAAACAAAAACAGCAATCCTTTTGACTAGAGCACTTCTCAGCTTTTATTTGTCAAATGTTTAGGTATAGTGTATGTACAAAGTATAGTACAGTAGAACAAACTGCATTTTACTTTTCCAAGGCTTAGGATTCAAAAGTACTTTATTAAAAAAAAAAAAACCTTATTTCCTAAATTAAAAGATATGCACTACTGGATTCAAGCCCTAAATCACAATACAACATTATTTCTCTTAAGCATGACTAAAGTTATTGAAATAAACGGATTTATTCATTGTCTTCAGTAGCGTCATTTAGTATTTGCTGCATTTACACTCACTTAGCTTCAAATCTGCAATTACAGTTATATCTTTTAAGTTGATGTTCTAATTCTCATTTTCTCCCAACTATGATTCTGTTGTGTTGGCGTGACGAGGTAAAGAGCTCAAATGCAGATTTGTCAATGTGCCAACATTAGTAGTTTGGAAATCAATTGAAACTGGTCACCATGTGGAGTATTGAAACATGGAGGAATATTAGACTTTTAAAATGTTTGATTTTATGTAATTTATTATGAGCTGCCCAGAGTTGTGGTTCTAAGATAGATAGCCATACAAATGGTTTTTTTTAAAAAACAAAATATTAATCCTTCTTCTTAATTTATAAACAGGGAGAAAGGATGTCTTCAGACAAGGGTCTACCTTGCCGGGATGAGAACTGTACTGTTTAGCAGCTACACTAGTACTGTGTAATTATAGTGCCCATATTCTCAGCTCATGATTTGAACAAACACTCTATGGTTAATGGTTGTGAGCTCAACTCACAAACATGTACAGTAAACTCACCAGTATGAATAGTGTCTTGATATCCAGACAGATATTAAAAGAAGCAACTATTATGGATTAAACTGGAATATACTGTATTTTAAACTGGATTCATAAATTAGAAGGAAGTTTGGGAAGCTGCTGGTGGCTCAGCAGACTGATAGCATTGTGATTAACACCAGCTGTCTGCAATTACTGTAAGTTCGAATCTCACCAGGCTCAAGGTTGACTCAGCCTTCCATCCTTTCTAAGGTAGGGAAATTGAGGACCCAGTTTGTGGGGGCAATAAGCTGACTTTGTATAAATATACAAAAGTATGAAGGCTATTGCTTAACACATTGTAAGCCACCCTGAGTCCCTGGAGAGGGGCGGCATATAAATCAAATTTTAAAAAAAATCATGAAAATCTGCTGATCAACTGAGCAAATGCTAACTTATATTAAAAAATTAAATACTTCTTTTTTGAACACTTGTTGGACAACTGAAGGCAAATTAAAATGATCCTGTAATATTTTATTTAAATCTTTTTATTCTTTAAACTGAAAAACTGTTTTCACCCACAGTAGTAGGAGGCTCCCTCTGCACATCCAGACAGCTATATTTTCTCTTTCTGAAATGCCTAGTGAGCAATATGCCAATTTTCATTAGAGTGGATATTTGAGGAAAGGGTCTGTCCCACCTCTAACTTGTGCACATTTAGAGCATCTGGTAATGCGTCTGTTTTTCTCTTCTTCCCTAATCCAAGATGCTTTTTTTTTTTAATTTTGGAGTGCTATGATAAAATAGGAACTTGGTTTTTTTTTTCCCCTTAGGGAAAGTTGTAAAAGCTTGGCAGTTTCACTGTCTTTATAATCTGAGGTCATTGCCCATCCACAAATATCCTTCTGATTTCAGCTTTATTAAAGACTCAGTCTTGTAAAAAAAAAACTGATACTCATAGTTCCTGGCACTGCTGAGTCTACCATGAAGTAGGATGAGCAGCCTTTTTATTTATTTATTTACTTACTGAAGGTCAACTCACAGTTGCAACTCTGTACAGCACACATAGGATTAAACTCTAACTCTAACCCCAAGCAGCTACTTCTACAACAAAAGTGAATAATAAAATGGTGCCCAAGGACAAATCCAACACCATAACAAAACAGACTCACACTTTCAAGCAAAGCAGATAACAAGACCTGCCAATGGCTAAGAGCAGGGAAATTGAAGAAAGAGACAAACTAATTCTGGCTGCACAAGACCAAGCCATAAGAACAAATGATATGAAGAGTTGCAATGAAGCTTCTTCTGCAAAGAAGCTGAAGAAACAGTGGACCACCTAGTTAGCCATTGCAAGAAAATCACAAAGAACTGCAAGACAAAATAGCAACAATGGTGCATTGGAAGATTTCCAAGAAATTCCACTTATCTGCAAGCAAGAACTGATGGGACCACAAAGTAGACAAAGTAATAGAAAATGAAGAAGTTAAAATGGTCTGGAACTTTGGAATTCAAAGAGACAAGCACTTGCCACATAACACCACATATTTAACCATTCTCAATAAGAAATAATAATAATAAAAATGACTGGATAGTGAACCAGCACCCAGGGAAAGTAGAAAAGAAAAGAAAGAATTGGGGAAAAAAATCACAAAACACAAAGACCTCCAGATGTATAACAACTGTGGCAAAAGAAAACAAAAATAGCACAATTACTAATAGCTGGCCTGAGTGCAATCCTAAAACATCTGAAACATTTCTTGAATATCATCAGCATTGACAAAATTACCACCAGTCAATTGCGAAAAGCAGCTTCACTTGCAAAGATATCTTTAATATTATTAAACAACAATATCTGTGGGCAGAGGTGGGATTCACACACTATAGCAACCGGTTCACCCAGCACCGGAAATGTGAGTGCACATGCATACACAAATGCTCCACTCACATGTGCGCTGTCTGCACATGTGTGCAGCATCACAAAATATGGCAATATGCTCACAAATGCGCATGCATGCGATGTCAAACAACACGGCAATTCATTCATGTGCGCCATCCGCACATGCATGGGGCATCAAAAACACAGCAATATAGGACAGGATTGCACCCGGGCGGGTGGGCCACCTGCAGATTGCCACTACCGATTTGCCCAAATTGGTCCGAACCAGCTGAATACCACCTCTGTCTGTGTGTCACTGGTCCTTGGGTAGGACTCAGTAGGTGGACAAAAATACCAAAGCTAGTCTAAACATCTGGCTGACTATGAAACCAACCATAATATTTTCTTAAATATATATGTTATCTCACTCCCAGTGATTCTGGGAAGTTATACTTAAAAACAAAGAAAAACACCAAAATATGACAGTAAAAGACAAAAGAACAAAGATTGGAAAGAAAACAAACCTAGATGGGAACAAAGAAAAGGAAGAAAAAGGGTATAATTTATCTTCACCAAAAACCTAGTCCTTTAAAATACCCATGGTGGGGGGGACATTTAAAACTCAGGAGGAACCTCATTCCTGAGGTAGGCAATACTAAACAAAAGGCACTTCTGAGATCCTGATACAGTAGGTGATATTATTTATGTGAAATGTGTCAATCCTGCCAGATCAAACTATCTGGACCCGTGGTGGAATTCAACATTTTTTACTACCGGTTCTGTGGGCGTGTCTTGGTGGGCGTGGCATGGCTTGGTGGGAGTGGCCTGGTGGGCATGGCAGGGGAAGGATACTGTAAAATCTCCATTCCCTCTCTACTCCAGGGGAAGATTACTGCAAAATCCCCATTTCCTCCCGATCAGCTGGGACTCGGGAGGCAGAGAATAGATGGGGGTGGGGCCAGTCAGAGGTGGTATTTACTGGTTCTCCAAACTATTCAAAATTTCTGCTACTGGTTCTCCAGAACAGGTCAGAACCTGCTGAATACCACCTCTGATCTGGACGGATTCATGAAACATTACCACTAATTACATAAGCACCAGCGGATGGATTCTGGAATGGCAACATAAAGCATACTGAATGCTTTATGGAAAAAAGCATACATTTTCAGCATACTGAAAATGAGATGGAAAAAATGTCTAAAATTTTCTTAAATTATGGTACCAAAGTGGCTACTTTAAGGCAACCACTAATCCAGACAAATACTAGACTGCAGCAAAAAGGCAAAACCTTATGCTAACTTGTTGCCATCCAGTGCGGATGAAGATTTTTGCAGCTCAGATATAGGTTTAAATTCTCTGCTTTTTCTTCTAATTGTTGTTTACTTCACAGAAAACAAAAATAAAAATCCAAGGTTAGTGCAGTATAGGAACATATTATTTTCTGCCTCCTTTATTGTTATTTTGTTTCAAAGAAATTCAAGACAAGTAATACACTTAAATTTAAAATATGAATTGCCTTTGTGACATAAGGTTTTTAATCTGTACCCATAGTCTGACTCAATTATTATATAAACCAAATTTTCCTTACTTTTATTTATTTATAAAATGTATATATAACTATGTTGCACCTGAAGGCACATTTATAACTTCATTTTGAATTGATAATAAGAATTCTTGCCATTTTATCATGGGGACTACTGGAGATTTTATATCTGGATTACAAAAAAGAGAAGGCAATAGTAGTTGGCAGTAAAGTGCTCAGTCTTTGCTCTTTCTTGTGATTATCTTGTCAAATTAACATTTAACAATACGTATCTTCTCAGTCTGCACTTGAAGTGATTATGAAGGACCTGACACTTCCTAGGCAGGCAATACCCTTCAGAGTAGAAACTCATGGGCTTTTCTTTCTATTTTCTTCAGTGGGATACAATAGTTGTTGCCCATACAGATAAAAAGTAATTCAAATTTCCTTTGAGAGCAGAAATAATTTTACTTGTTTTTAGTCAGAACTTACTTAACAAAAACAATCATAAAAACACCACAATTGGAGAGCTGCGATGGTGCAGTGGTTAGCATGCAGTACTGCAGGTTCCTTCTACTGACTGCCGGCTGTCTGCAATTTGGCAGTTCAAATCTTGCCAGGCTCAAGTTTGACTCAACCTTCCATCCTTCCGAGGTGGGTAAACTGAGGACCCAGATTGTTGGGGGCAATATGCTGACTCTGTAAACTGCTTAGAGAGGGCTGTAAAAGGCACTGTGAAGCAGTATATAAGTGCTATTGCTATTGGATACCGTATTCCAATTCATAAATTCCAATTTATGTTTTAGAATAATCTCGCATCCCTCCCACCTCTCTCTCCTTCTTTCTCTCCATCTCTCTCTCTCTCTTTCTCTCTCTCCATGTAATCATGGCCTGTATGTGCTTAAGAGAGTCTGTTTCATGAGTACTCTCTATTATGTCTGCATGGATAGCTAATTGTGTAAAACATTTTCAGGACATTATAATATAGGATTGGCCCCAAGTGATTTTAACCTTTGAACTAGGGCTTCTGGCAGAGTTTGCTATATACCTTTTGCATCTTCATATCAGGCATATACCAGCGTGAACTAACTTCCAAATATTATCTGGTTTCTCAAATGTTAAAAACGTTGCAGCCTTTTTTGACTGCTTGTGTATTTCTGTCAATGACATCTTCCTTACTTTCTTCCATTTATTTTTATTCAGTGTGGAGTTGGTGAATGTGACTGCAGCACAAAGGTTGTGAAAATGCCTTGCCCATTATGGTCCTTGACCCACTAAAATATGTTAAATGGGGACCTTGATAGTTTACAAGTTATCTATTCCTGATATAGGAAGTATTTTTCCATATTAAACTAAAAAGACAAATTAAATTAAAAATACCTTTGCTTCTTGTTTGCTATCTTTGCTTCTTGGCAGGAGCAAGGATGAAAACACCTGTTGGAAATTACATAAATCAGGCATGCTAAATTAACACACTTCAATTTGCATAATCACCACATCAATTTGCATGTTATATAAAATGCATTGCTTAGTTTTGAAATGTGAAAAGGGTATATGCATCAACCTTTTGATTTAACATTGTATGTTTATTTAAGAGTAAAAGCAGTAAAGAAAGAAGAAAAAGCTTCTGATTTCTTTTGCAGCAAATATAAGTACAATGCCAACATTTGTTTACTCTATGATTACAAAAAAGCTATTTTTTCTCTATTGTGCAGTTTTTTTTTTCTAATCATCAAACCACAGATCATAACTGTATTTTTCCTGTTATGCCAAAAGTCTATAAGGGATTTCCAGTCAGCCATAAATATAGATCTTGGGCAGTGGTGGGCTCCAATTTTTTTTAACAACCGGTTCTGGGCCCTAATGACTGGCTGGGTGGGCCTGGCTGGGTGGGTCATGTGACTGAGTGGGCATGGCCAACTCAACATCACTTGTGTGGGTGGTACCTGTATGGGACAGGCAGGGTTGGGGAGCGAATCCAGGGATCTCTGGGGGGAGGGCGGCAGGAGGAAAGAAAGATCCAACTTGTGTGTGTGTGAGAGAGAGAGAGGGAGGGAGAGAGAGACTACATCAAGCTAGACCGGGAAATCTGACTGTGAGTGGAAGAGAACAGTGGTGGGTTGCCCCCGGTTCACACCAGTTCTATAGAACTGGTAGTAAAACTGGTGGGAGGCTCCGCCCACTGACCCCGACATCATCAAAACACTTCTGCCCATGCACAGAAGAGCATGTGGCCCCACTGTGAACCAGTAGTAAAGGTAAGTAGAACCCACCCCTCGAAGAGAAGCTGGGTAAGTTGGTCTGAAAAATGGTTTCCAGGCCGGTTTTTTTTTTGGCTGATTTCAGATCTTTTTAGGCATTTTTCAGGCTGATTTTGGCCCATAAAACAGCCTGAAAAACAGCCTGTATTTTGGGCATTTTGGGGCTGTTTTCAGGCCATTTTTCAGGTGAAAAATGGCCAAAAACAGGCCTGAAAATGGCTGAAAAATGGCCTGTTTAGGGGGCATCTTTCAGCCCTTTTTCAGGCTGTTTTTTGCATCATTTTCAGGCTCTTTTTCAGGCTGATTTTGACCAGAAAAATGGCTGGAAAAACAGCCTGAAAACAGCCCAAAAATGGCCAAAAGTGGCCCCCAAAAATGGGGCAGGTGGGACCAGTCGGTGGTTTGATTTGCCGGTTCTCCAAACCGTGCAGAATTGGAACAACCAGTTTGGGCGAACCGGTCCAAACCAGCAGCAGCCCACCTCTGATCTTGGGTTTTTTTTCCCCTCTGCTCAAAGAAGTGAACAGAGCCATCTCCACCCATTCCATCACCTTTATCAACCATTGTGGAAAGTGTCAAACCTTTCCACTTCTGAGCATATAATAGTCTTGACTATTATGTATTATTTCTCTCATATTGTCTTTCTTTGCTGCTTGCTGAAATAAGTTTCCAGGGCAATATTTTTCGAGGCAGAATTGGAAAATTTACTTTAAAGAAAGGAAACAAGCAAACAAAAAAAACCTACCAGATATGACAAGTTGTTTTTTTAATGGGTGGGTTTTTTAATCTTTTTCCTTTTGTTGTTCAAGGTATACAATATGAGAGGATTAGAAAAGAATCAAAAACATAGTATATAAACTCTATATTAAACTCAAAGCAGTATAATGGTTAGTGTGCAAGCTTGGGATAAAAATATAGTACAAATAAAGCTTTTGGAAGCTTTTCTGAAACCAAAATATTTTAAGCAATTTCAGAGTCATTTTTTAAAAAGAAAACTCTATAATCAAAGACTGTGTTTGAACTGCTCTTAAAAATGTGTTAACCGAATGCATTTTCCTGCCTGATAGGCAATTACAAATCATTAGGAATATTGGAACGTCTTTTCTCTATTGGTTAGCTATCCCATTATTCATCATAAATAGCAATTATGTAAACAGGTACACAATGCAATGACAGAGTGCATATTTCTTATGCTCAAAGACTCTGATTGGAACCCAGGCATCTCCAGAGCTAAGAATTCCTCTTCTGAGTACCTCTAAAGAACTTTTCCAATTGAGTGTCACCACGATGTAAAAAAGATGTTGAGACTCTAGAAAGAGTGAAGAGAAGAGCAACAAAGATAGATAATTAGGGGACTGGAGGTTAAAACATATATAGAACGGTTGCTAGAATTGGGTAGGTCTAGTTTGATGAAAAGAAGGACTAGGGTTGACATGATAACAGTGTTCCAATATCTCAGGGGTTGCCACAAAGAAAAGGGAGTCAAGCTACTCTCCAAAGCACCTAAGGGCAGGACAAGAAGCAATGGGTGGAAACTAATCAAGGAGAGAAGCAATCTAGAACTAAGAAAAAAATTTCCTGACAGTTAGAACAATTAATCAGTGGAACAACTTGTCTCCGGAAGTTGTAAATGCTCCAACACTGGAAGTTTTTAAGAAGAGATTGGTTAACCATTTGTCTGAAGTGATGTAGGATTTCCTGCTTAAGCAGGGGGTTGGACTAGAAGACCTCCAAGGTCCCTTCCAACCCTTCTATTCTATTCTATTCTATTCTATTCTATTCGATTCGATTCGATTCGATTCGATTCGATTCGATTCTGTTCTGTATAAGGAGCTATGAGCAAAGTAGAACAATAGTTGAATACACATTATACCTCTTCCCAACTTCATCCACTTGCCTACTGAATGTGTATTGACAAGTCCCATCATCCAGTGAATTGTAGTCAGCAGGACCTAGGCAGTGGTCCTTTTCTGGTATGGCCCCCTGTGCTGTGAAATCTTCTCTCCCTCCCTCTAAGATGAGGATGGCCTCATCACTTCCAGGCTTTCTATGGTCCCTTAAGACGTGGTTATGCAGGCAGGCCTGGGCAACACAGGGAAATAGGTAAACTGGTAAGGAAGCATTATTATTAATACCCCTTCACCTATTAATTTTGTTTTTACTGTTTTTATGATTTTTAGTGTTTTAATTTTTATTATAGGTAATGACAATTGTACCTTACCCAGAGTCACTTGCTTGCAAGATAGGTGGCTGTATAAATTAGATAAATAAACAAACAATAAATAGTTAAACTTATTAAGCAATTTTATATTTTGCTGGGTTCTTAGGAGTTTCATATGTATACATTGGAAGCAGTAGTTTTTTCTGAAAACTTTGTTCCATTCACCTTAGAGCAGGGGTGTCAAACTCGGGACGTCATGTTGTTGTCATGTGATGTATCACAACTTTTTTCCCTTTGCTAAACCGGATTGGCACATGATGCATGCAGTCTGCAGGCCGTGAGTTTGACACTCCTGTCTCAGAGGTATATTGCCATGGAAAAGTTTGTTATTGATATAAAGATAATGTGTGCATATGAGTGAGGTGATTAACTTAGTATTGTGATAGCATAATGCAAGCTCCAGACTGATGTTCATGCACTGTGATATCACACAGATATTAAGGGGTGGAGCTTGTGTCTCAGTATTCTGATGCTTATTTTGTCAGTTTTAAAATAGATCCATTATCTACAATTAATCTTTATTTGCAGGTCATGGCAGATTTCAAAATCCCTTATTATATAAAGTCAGGATATTTTATAAAATATTAATCTTATGCTGAAATTGCTCCTCTAATTTCCCTTGCAAAACAAGCTTCTGTTCATCTACACATTCTCAAGGTGTTTTAATTTTTTTTTAAAAAAAAATCTCTCTTAATTGCTTTTCTCTTACCTTCTTGTTACAAGAAAGACAATATTGCTGCTGTATTATTTTTCATAACTGTCCATCAGATTGAAAAATGATTCTTCTTGGGACTATGTCATGTCCTCCTCCCCTCCCCCTCTCCCTCCTCCTCCTCCTCCTCCTCCTCCTCCTCCTCTTCGTTTTTACATTAATGTAATGAAGCATTATTATATTGGCATTTTATTTGCTTTTGACAGAAGCCACACACAATGGTCTCAGGGATTGGATTATAAAAACGCAAGAGATGTTTGTGGCATGATTGGTACAGTATCATGTTGCTTACGCATGTAAATTAATATCAAACCCATGTACAAAAGACTGAGGCTTTGATTTCACTGCCCAACTTTCATCCTGAATTTTATTATCCCTCCCACTTCTACCACAAGCCATTTAGAAGGTTGATATTTTCACTGAATGAAGAACCTCAATTCAAAGATCCCTGTGCTAATCAGTTACCGTTAGCTCAGAATCTTTTAATATATATTTGAAATTTGGGGATGGCAGTGGTATGTTTTTGGAGATAATCTGGTTTGCTTTGCATTGGTTTACAATTAACTGTGGTTGCTACTTTAAAGTCTGCTCTCCCGCCTATCTTTTTGGAACACTTCACAATCCTGTTTTGATTGCATTGCATTGAGCAGTTTAATAACATCAGTAAACTTGGCTATCTTGTTGCTAAACATTAACTCTACATAGACTACTTAGAAATTGTATCTGTGTTAAATTATTTAAGCCCTTTAGGTCTCCTTCTGTGGATAGTGTTAAATCAGACAGTTTATTTATTTTGAATATTTATTAGATTTATAACTCCATCTATTGTTACCTTTATTCTCTTTGTTCATCTGATTCCTCTCCTGAAAAAGACAATGCTAATGTAGGCAGGTATCCTGTATCCTCAGCAATGAAAAAAGAAGCAATTAACTTACAGTTTTCTGCAAATTTCCCAGTAATTTTCAGTAATTTCCAGAAGCTTAATAGCCAGTTTCCTGATTTAAACATACTTTCTTTCTACTTTTTTTCTGTCTTAATGTTTTTACCATATGCCTCTCCAAGTCTTTTATACTTGCCTCCCCCAATTTCTTGCCTCTAAATGATTGCTTGCCTCCAATAGTTTTGCTGATCCTGCTTGTTAATCTCTCTGATGTCCTCTCCAACTTTGGGCCACCTTTTCTAATGTGGAGTATATATTCTACCAGAGCAATTTTAAATAATCTCTAAGCTTTTGAAAAGATTTGACCTTCTTGACTCCTACTTTCAACTTTCTTTTTCCAATCCTCTCGTTTTTTGGAAGTTTGCTCTTTTGAAGTCAAGAGTAATTATGTTTGACTTTGAATTGTGTAGGTTAGCAAAGAAATGTTTGCACAGTAGAAGTTAGGGCATTCATATAAAACTCTCAGCCAGCTCATAAATCAGGTAAGGCAAGAAACCTATTCTCCACCCATGAAAATTTCAATGAGATGTTATCCTTGGAAAAAATAATCTGGACCAATTTGTTTTTCTCCATATTGACCAAAGCACAGGGAGAAGGGGGAAAATAAAGCATTCATGAAAACATGCAGTATGACTTTCAAAGTTGCAGGATGAATCATCCATGCAGGACTTTGGAGGGTCTTCGTTTTTAAAACGTTTTCAGGTGTAAAAACAGGCATATTCAATAACATCAAAGAACATGAAAGACAATCCAAATATGAGAACTGTATATGAGATTTCCCTTCAGATACTTTCCAGAACATATGCACAAACATAGAAAAAAAGCATTTCATCTATAGTTTAATTATTGGATAATTAATAATTAATCAAATATAGAAAATTGCCTAGAGAAAGCATTAGAAACCAAAAAGTTTCTGGGAAGGAAAAGCTTGTGAACTAAAGTAAAAAGCTTCTACCTTATTCTAAGACTGACCTTGATATCTACTGACGCTGTATTAGTGGATCTCCAAACTAGCAGCATTATAACACTGGGATGTTAAAATAATAAATTCCTTGTTAAAGTTTTAGAAAGGCAGGCCTCTGGAAAGTGATAGAAAAGTTGTTTAAAAAGCCCCTGTACAGATAATTCCAGTTATTGGGAGAATGGTTTTATCTATATAAACCTATCCCAGGGATATACATCGAGAAAGAAATTCATCCAAGATTATTTAATAATTTGAGAGAGAAGATGGTATAATTTCAAGTTATCTGATCACAGATATCTGTCAGACATAAAGTATGAATTATAAAGTGACTTGTATATTAGAAAAAGTTTAAAATTGACTTATTTCACTCTATGAAATGGGCAATGCAGTCATTCTGTCTTGCATTTGATTAAGATAAACCTCTTAATAATTTACTATACATTGAAAATGGATAATTATATGATTGTGTGAATAGTATGATATGCTGAATTTACTAGTAATCTTTGGATATTTTTTAAGGATGCTTTAATATGATAAAAGTACATATTCAGAAAAAAAAGAACAATGCCTTTTGCCTTCATTAATGATTTAGTATAAATATCATGGGTCTAAGATTTTAAGAGAGTAATTTCAAAGGAAGTTTGGCAATGTTTTCCAAAAATTCCAATTATGTCTATATAGTTAAACCAATGGCTTAACTAAAACCAAGAAAAAGGCAGCTAATTTGAATACAGAATATTTGATTTTATGTATTCAAGTTATAGAAATATGGCATGCATATAACTGGATATACTAGCAGTTTCAGCCAAAATCTGATCCTCATTTGAGATTTACAGGTGAAACAACATGATTTCAATTATAATTTGAACTTTGAAGGCATAAGATTTGATTTTAAATTATTTTAAGATTTGATAAAGTGATTAAAGATTCAGCTATATGGCATAATGGAAAAACAGCAAAATGCTTGCAGCAGCTTTGTATTTTGTCAAACTGAAATACAAATGACAGAAATAATAGACCGTTTAGAGGTCATTACCCTTCAGAATTTAAGCCATATACTTTCAAGGGTTGCAGTACTTAATATACTTTTACAACCTTATGTCTGCTTCCTTTAAGAAAGAGACAGCTATTATTTCATTTCATTAAATTCATTAATTTTATGAGTTCTCAGCAACTTACAAAATATAATACTAAATTAGAAAAACCACTTTCTTCAATCATATGTTGTAATGGTTTGACAGACTTATTGATATGGCTGATTAGCAAATTTAGCCCCTTATGGAAAGGGTGAATTTTATGCTCCTTGTGCAACATTTTAAAAAGTGCAAAAAGTCTCACTACTGTGATACTACTATTTCATATCATTTTACACACATATACACACAGAAAGAAGGGGGGGGATGTACTTTAAATCCAACAGCATGAACAATTTGTCAGACTCACACGTTGAATAAGTCCCTCTTTGCTCTCCCTTCCATTAGGAAAAAACTGCCTAAAAATAATAGGATAACTGAATAACAATATTCCAAATATACTAAGACGCATGGTTTCGGAATTTAGAATTCTTCATTGGATGGCTGCTCATGTCAATATCAGACAAATGCATCACACAAAGAACTCAGCCATCCTCAACTTTGTCCCTACATGGAAAGAAACTTCAATAATGTTTGAAATTCTGCCTGGCCAGATAATCCATCAAAACTGAATTGCTTTGAATCTCTCCTAAAATATTCAAAGGCACCTGATTTGATTCAAAGCTTCAATTCAATTTGAAGGTTTGATTGAAATAGGTGATTCAATTCTATATCTTTCACAGAGAATCACCCATTCAAAACGTCTACAGACGTTTTGAGTCCTAGAATATAAGGCTATATATAAAGTCCTTTAAAATCCACATAAATGATGTTGTTGTTGTTTGGAATCTGCTGGTGAATCTCAATATTCTAGAGTGCTCTTCCCCCAGATGTGGGTTCAATTCCCAGGATTTCCAGTCAGTTATGCCATAATAATTCTGATAGTTAATGTTCACACATTTCAAGGGCAGGCAGCATGAGGAAAGCTGGAGTGTTCCTGATGTAGCATATATCTCCTGCAGTCTTATGCTGATAGAGGTTACAACCTGCCCTGTTTGGTTGATATCAGGTTACATATCACTGCTCTCAAACATGTCTATCAGCAAGTGAGCCATCAATAACTGGCAGCTATTTTTGGAAGATAGCTGCAATACCAGTGAGTCTTTGTTTAATGCAATTCATTTGCTCATCATGCAGAGGTTGTGTTAGCTTTCTTGATGCTATTCTATGGTTTACAAATTCTTGTTTTGACTATTCAGAATGTAAAACAGGAAATTATATTTCATAGGTGAAATGAAAACTGAAAGCAATAATCTCTAACAATTCAGAACACAGAAGCTAGTGTTCCTAAAAAGTCCACTGCTTTTCTTTAATTGATTCAGTTTCTCAGGATTTGTTTTTATCTTCATTAATGCAGGGTTTTTCAATTGTGCAATTGTGGTGAATTGTTGAAACTTTCTAACATAAAACAAATAAAAGACTTATGATGCATTCCTAACTAAATTTAAATTAAAATAAATATATGTGATGTTCTACTTTCATGGTCTTTTTTTCTCCTTCCTTCCTGGCTTTGAAAAATGTGTTATAATACTTTTATTGTGCATTTAAAAAAATAAAGTCAGTTTAGATTTTAACTGAGCCAAATAAGAAAAGAAGCAGTGCCTATTCACTTACTCCACATCATTGGTCATTTTTCTCTACCAAGAGTGTTTCACTTTGGAGCTGTGATAATTTCATAGGAACTAATATAAGTTGATGATAAAGGCATACTGTAGGCAGGTGTGTGTACTAGGGAAGAAGAGCTGCATCTGACTTCATTCTGATGCAAAATTGAATCATTTTGTCTTTATGGGTGCAACAGGGGTGGGTTCTACTTACCTTTACTACCAGTTTGCAACGGGAGCACGCATGCGCTTCTGTGCATGTGCAGAAGCTATTGCACATGAGCAGACCACCCATGATGATGTCGTGGCAGGTGGGTGGAATAAAACCTACCAATTTTACTACCAGTTCTATAAAACCGGACCGAACCGGGAGCAACCTACCACTGGGGTGCAACCTTGTATCTTGAAGGATTTCTAGCACTGTTTTTCCAGATGGTGGGATGTCTGGAGTGATCATACAATCAGTGATTATGCAAATTGTTTATTATGCATATCCTCCTGTTTCCAGCTTCTTTGTTAACCAAATATATGCCAAGGTGTGAAAAGCCGTGATGCATTGAATTAACACATGGCAAGATAAAGTATGTTGAAATGTATATGAAAATAAAACAACAGAAGGTAAATTAATTTGCAGGTTGTATATTCCTACATGTTGCTTCCCTTTGCAAAAATATTTCCTGTCTCAGGTATCTTGAGTTCACGGTATTAGGAAAACCATCATTTATGGGTTACTTAAAGCTGTAGAATCTGGGTCCAGCTTGACGACTGAGGTTTAGACATTTTTCCTTGGGACAGAGAAATGTAAGGGAATCCAGAATAATGTGTGTATCAATCTAGATTCAGTGAAACGAGAGATCTGAGTACATAAGAGTATGAAGGCAAGTCACACAAATCATCTGATAAACTATGAAAAGGGAATATCCAAAATAAAACCCTCCAATTGTGAGATGAAAGTCTGCTTGAAACCAACATGACGTAAGATTTGGTTTTGTTTTTTGCTTTGTTTTTTTTTAAACCACTTGTTTTTTTTTTTGTTTTTTTTTTTGCCTTTATTTCAATTCTTTGTATATAAAGGGTTTTTTTGTTTTTGTAGTTTTGTAGTCTTTTTCTGCCTATCAAAGGCTGTTGGTTGTCTTCACTTGGGCACTTTTCTCTGAAAAGCTACATTTAGTAATGTAAATGTGTTATCTTTCCCTGGAGCAGAAACAATGACAAAATTGCATAATTTTCTCTGTGCTTGCTTGAAATATTAGAGCAGAACAGAGGAAGCACAATAGCTTCAATAACAGAATATCCTGAGAATGAAATATTTTGGTGGTGGATTGCAACCTGCTATATAACCCTTGCGGAATCATTTGCCCTGCTGTGCAAAACCATAATTTAAAAGACCTCAGGCCTTTTGGGTGAATGAATGGCATTGAAAATTGGTTGCATTGCTGTGCTATTCTCTAGCTGTCAAAAAAAGTATTCCTACAAAAACTGTTGCATTGTTTCTTATCTTCATTCTACCACTGTATGTCAAAGGATTCCTTTTTGATATAATTTAAATTGATGTAATGTATGTTAAGGTAGAATGCCCTGGCTACCTACCACTAAGCATCACCGAAGAAAAGCAAACAAACTCAACAGCCACTCTCCTTAATATGTAGTGACATGTAGGTGACAAGATTAACATGTAGGTGGATATTTTGTATGCTAGGTTTAGAGACTTTTCAAGAAGTCTTATGAATAGATTATGGATACTATATGTAAATTCTCTATTAGTGTGACATGTTGGGTTCTTTCTAAAAATAGAGTTAGTACTCTTCTGAAAATGTGCTAAACCATGTTTAAATATAGCCTAGAGATTGAGTACAGATTGTGTGGTGGATCTCCCCTGATCAATAATACTTCTCCTCCATGCTCCAGACCTGTTAGCAACCTCTGAGATCCTATACCTGATCAGGGAGTTCTCTCAGCAAATTATGTAATGATCCTGCTGAAGTTGGGGTTGAAGGGATTCAGGTGAGAATTACCTGATTTTGCAAGTTTTCTTTTGGGGATATGTCAAACTGGGTTTTCATTGTGGATAAGATAGTGAGAGGTCAAGAGAAAAAGAATAACTTTTGTATTTTGTCTCATTCTTTTAGACATTATTGTAATGTTGGGAATGATGGAGGATGATGGAGTTAACATTGTTCCCTTACTCTGAAAGCTGGTTTCCTTTGCAATAGTGGCGAATATCTGGTTTCCTTTCTTTTTGAGCCTGAAAAATGTGTGTTTCTGCTTCAACAGATAAGTTCTTAAATGAGGGGCATCCTTTCAAGCCTATGTAGAAGTTGGACTTTTAATACAGAAGGGTAGGTCCCTTTGAGGTACAAGTCCTTTTTCCAAATCATTTTTGAAGAAGATACCACTTGATATAGAGTAATCATGTAAGTCTCCTACAAATCTGTAGGTTTGGAGCTCTAAATATGAATCCTATTTTTAGATGAACAAAATGCAAGAGATGTCCAGTGATTCTCTATTATTTCTATGTACTGAATGCATCAAAGGGAAGGAAAGAATAGCATTTTTCAGATTTATCACGATTCTTTCATCATTACCACATGTTAATTTTGGCCATTCCCCTAAAGGTTCCACTAAGTGGCTTTAAGGTCTCAGAAGTAGATACTTAATTGCACTGAATGTAGCCTAGGCAAACTGATTAGCTTTAAAATATGACTGACAAAGAAATAATTGCCATAAGATATGCAAAAGAATTGTCAGCAAGAGATGATAAATGGAATTGATTTTCATGCAGTGGAAAATTTAACAAACAAAACAAAACAGCCACATGGATTTTGCAGAACGCTGTTGTTTCATTTAATGACTCATATTTGTTATTTGCCCAAATAAAAGAAAGCTAATAATCTTTGATGGAGGGTGTTATTTCAACTGCCCTGACAGCCTCTCTGGATTTAGAATGAAAGTATTTGTTGGACGCTGAGAAATATATAGAAATACCTAGCTAAAAGCCTAGATATTTCTATATAGGTGTTAGTAGATCACTAAACTGATGCTTAGGTAGCAGACACTCCCTTTATTAAGGAAGCCACCATTTTTATGAATTTCCACACCCTTTGAAAAATACAACATTATGCAGTATATTAGCATTGGTATGGATCGTTGTCTTTTGTAAGGTTCTTAGCTTATATCTCAACTCCCCCCACCCCATCCCACCCGCTCATCCACAAAGCTGAAAAGGTTTGAGAACTTTGATCTACACTCATTCATAGGCATACACATTTTCTTCTGTTTATATTCAGCTGGCCAAGATTTTTCCTCCCAGAATCAGAGTGATAAAGAGACCCTGTTGAAAAGCAAATTAAATAAGTGTGTAGGAATATGATATGTGTAAATTTGTATGTATGTAGAGTGAAAAATGTAAGAGGAGGAGATGCAAGAAGAAAATAAACATCACATTTGGCTATTTCTACTTCTCCTCACCACTGTACATTCTGGGCAGCATAATCAGAAGACATGTACTGAACTCACTTAGCTCTGGCTGTTCTCCAATGTCTGGCACCCCAACAGAAAGTCATTTGTTTTCTAAGGTTTGATGCATAGCTCTTGCATGCAGCTATGCAAATGACCATTTTAGGAGCCTCCTGCCTCAGTGAGCTAGGACAATTATTTATTTAGATTTCTATATGCAAATTCCTTCGCTTAATTGATCCCAGTTCTTTTACTTGACAACAAAGATTAATTTGTTGATTTCTATTTGTCATTGCTTTTAATGCAAGCACTCAATATAACCTATTGGTTGTCTGCTCGTGAGTGTGTGAGTGTGTGTGAGAGAGAAAGAAAGGAAAATGCCCCTTCTAAGATGACTCATATTTGCATAATCTTAGAAGAAAATACACAGGCTTCATTAGAATTGTGTCTGCTTTCTCTAAACGGGTATTTGGTTGAACCACTTGCCTCTAAGCCTGAAGGTTAGATTAACAAAGATTGTCCGAGGTATTCCTTTCCACCAAATATAAACAGACAAAGAATGAATTGAAGACTTGATAGTCTAATACTCAACCAAACTGGGCTATAGACCTAAAAAAAAGCATTGTGAATCAATCTGAAATATTGTTGTAAGATTGCCCAGTTGCTAAAGTGAAAGAAAAAGAATTAAATAGCAGTTTAATCCTGGTATCACAATCTATTTCATTCTCCCTAATATGTATGCAGGTGGATGAAGGTTGATAGCCATACCTGTGTAAGCATTTCTTAGTATGCATCGCTAATGCTTTCTTGGAGACAAAGATTGAAAGATGTTTGAGAAATGCCTGAGCTAATTAAATGAAAATTATATTTGTGTACAGAAGCCTCAGATACTGGTTGCTATGAATCTGGTAGTGAAAGGAGAAGGGTGTTTGCTCATGTTTGCTTTTCCTTTCTTTCAAGTTTACACTGAATATATGCCAACAAAATCTCATTACTCAGAAGTCTTTGAAACATGCATGAAACATTAATTCAGCAGCTATACTCAGAAGCAAAACTGGAATAGAGAGTTTGATGTCTATTGATGACTGTATGGACAGATAAAGACATAAGAGCAGGAAGCTGTTTACAGATATTTCTATGTACCAGTGTTTTCTTAAAGATTTTTTCCTCTCTTGCTAGGTCATGCCAATTGATATGGTAGCCCTATTTTCCCCTTCCAAAAGTTCTTTAAAATTATCTCAAGACCAAATTCTCCAGAGTATTCTTCATGTTTGAATTTTGATGGCAAATCAAGTAGGTTACACCCAATGGTATAAAAATAGACCACAGTGGTTAAGACTTTCCTGCAAACCATTGAAATTGAGCATGAAATATAAGTATTTCATTAGCCTTTTTTGGGGGGGTGGGGGGGCAATCTGAAGATGTGAGCAGTATAGTTTTCAGCAGCCTTTTATAACACCTTCAGGAATAATTAAGGATCTGGTGAACTACTTGAATGGTAGAAGGACTTTGAGAAAGAAATAAAGACATGGAATCAGTTCAATAATGAAGAGTACCAACTTCAAACCTCCTTGAATGACTGTTTTCTAAACTTCTAAACTTTAAAGCGATAGCTGAAAGACTCCTTTTAAGTGAATCTCTAAGGGAAAAACACAGTCCAGTTCAAAGGCTGAAATATTTCTGGCAGATTTCCTGTCAAAACAGGATCCTTTGGAATATAATTTCTAAATACAGGTAGCAAATTTGATGGTACCATAGAAATCAGCTACCCAAAATAAGACATTGTAGGATAAATGTGTTAGTTTATGGTAGCAAAGCCTCAGAATTGGGTCTGATAGCACTTTTCACCCACTAACAAATGTTATTAAAAAGCATAATTTTTATGAGCTGCAGCTTCATCAAATGCACAGAGTGGTTGGATTCATTGAAGATTTAAATTGGACTGAGTGATAGAGGGAAGGGAGGGAAAGACTGGTCGGTTATACAGCTGCAGTTTTTTTGTGAGACAGATTACAAGTATTTTATCAATTAATAATTGTAATCTTTTAAAAACCATTAAAAATGTTTGGTTGATCTCTTCTAAAATTGCCTGAAATGATTTAATAGGTAAGTTTAACAATCTCTCACTTAATGTATTAATTCCATTCTTTTCTTTAACTTGTATGGCCCCTTATCTCAAATTTGTAACTCTATTTTATCTTAAGATAAAAAACACATAATGTAAACTATATAGCAAGAAAAACAAATCAATGACAATGAATAAAATTATGATATGGACTCAGCCATTTATCTAGGACCCTAAGATCAATGACAAAACCAGAATTTCAAAGTTTTATAAAAGGCCAGTAAAATCAGGGTCAATCAGATGCCTGGAGGAATGAGGTCCAAGAGGGTGGGCATCATGAAAAATTGCTTCTCCCAGGTCCTGTCAGATGACTCTAAGGAAGACGGGTAGATCTCTCCAGCCAGATCTAATGGGACAGGTGGATGCAAGAAACCTAGTCCCAACCCATGAAGGCCTTTAAAAGTTACATTTTCTTGAGTAGTTTGAGTAGTAATAATTATGTTTCTGTAACTCAAGTTATTACAGATGAACTACTTATTTATTTTATTATGGATATTTTTTAAAAAAATTGATTTATATGCCGCCTTTCTCCAGAGACTCAGGGCGGCTTACAGTGCGTTAAGCAATAGCCTTCATACTTTTGTATATATTATACAAAGTCAGCTTATTGCCCCCACAAACTGGGTCCTCAATTTACCTACCTTAGAAAGGATGGAAGGCTGAGTCAACCTTGAACCTGGCAAGATTCGAACTTACTTTAATTGCAGACAGCTGGTGTTAAATTGCAGTGCCTTATCTGCAGAGCTATCCAGGCTCCAGGATATTATTAATTAAACCTATTGTCTATAAACTCTATCTTTCTATTGGTGAGAATTTGCATGGCTTAGTTTTGGGGGCTTGTTCTTCTCCGAAGAAACCACCAAAACTATAAGCTACAGTGGAACTTTATGCTACAACCACATATGTTATAACCCACTTGACGAAAAGTTCACCTGATGGAATTAAACCAGATATTCAAATAGTGTACAGTACTACTGATCCAACAAGGTAAATAGACAAAACAAAAGATCCAGATCTATTCCTAGGATGGGTTTATTAAAAGACAGACCATAGAAACAAAGCAACAAGAAGCTATTGGTTGTCACTTGTACTTTACAGCTCAAACAATTCAAATGTGCATCTACATCAACAGCACCATCACATGGCTCAACACAGAGATTAGAGGTGCTTACACATGTTTTTTTTCTTCTAATTTAATATATGCCATGATCTGGAATATGTGTTTAATATATTACAATTGTTAATTGAGAAGATATTGTAATGTGTTTCACATGTGACCTCCATTTGCCTAACCAATTTGTTTTCTCCTCCCTTTCCCTACATCTCAGTCTAGTTTAAATCCTACATTCATCCTAAGAATATATATTATGTGTGGCTGATATGAGCTGCAGATTGCAAAAGCATATGCCTTTTCCTAAAATGTACTAATTTGAAAATGTACTACCAGACTCCCTCTGGTTCTAAAATAAGGTAGTAATCTAATCTCTGACAAGATTAAGAAATTTCTCTGTCCTGCTTTTGAGATTACATACTAAAATGGCCAATGATTATTCTGTTTACTAAAATTCAAACTATATAATCTACTTCATAAGGATTCTAGTGGAAAATGAATTTTATGTAAAATCCATGTTGTTGAAGGAAATTTAACTAATCAAAAAAAGATTAGCTCCACATGGTGTGACCTTACTCCATATCAAGCCACCATCTTTGCCTTTGCTTTATAAACAGAGGGAAGCAATGTCATAACACATAACATGTACTTTAGTTCTAAGAATGAACTGATGCTTAGAACAGAATAAAAGAAATCACATTCTATTCCCATGATGCTAATGTTGATTGATCCTACTCACCTGATCATGAAGAACACTGCAGCAACACTTTAACGTTAAGTGCTGATATCCAAAATTGTTGATTATCGCCATTTTCTCTCCCTGCCTTAACCCAATGGTCCTTTCTTACATCATTGCCATTGTGCAACAATTTCCAGGGCTCTGGAATATCAGAAGTGCAAACTGAAAGTTTCTCAAAGATCTGTCCAAAATATCTTGTTTCAGAATCTGAGCATGCCTATAACAAAAGCATACTAAGTGGGATTTATTCGTTTGTTTATAGCATTTATATACTACCTTTTAATTTTTTAAGCCCTGAAGTGGCTTAAGTGGTTATAAAAGCATACAATAAAGAATGAAACGGTCAATTTTTTAAAACATAGATAATGGTTGTGGAAAGCAAAGTAGAAAGGATACATACATTTCTTTTAAAAAAATACTAACATGTATCAACTTTAGAAGTGGTTAAAAACTGAGGAGAAGTGCTCAGAGAGGAATATTGGAAATTTCTTCATTTTGCTACAGATGGAAAATCCCAGAGTAGACAATTGAAATATTTTTGAGGTTCATGGGTCACAGAAAGCTGCTGAATTTAAAATTATTATTTTAAATAACCAGGCCCAGAATTGTGAAAACTCTGGATAATAACACTAAAACCTTGAATCTGGCTCATTAACAAGTGTAGGTTTTTCAGGAAAGATTGTAATCTAACCACTAGCCAATCAGTATCCTTTCCCCTTCATTCAATTTATAACTCCAGTTTCTTTCAAGAAGAAAGAGAATGTGTAACAGTAGTCTAATATTGAGTGTACTGAAACATGGACCATTATGGCCAAACTTTTCCTACCTCAAAATAGATAAAACAGATGTATCAAGTCCAGCTACTAATAAATGTTCCTACCTCGGAAGTCACCTGGGTCAAATAACCATGTGGGATTCAGAAATATCTCTTAAGTATGACTTGTTCCTTCAGAAAAAGAGAGAAACTATTTTTTCCCCAGAATAAGCAGTTTCCCCAACTACCAAGGCAAATTTATTCTATACTATATTCTCTCTCCCTCCCTCCCTCCCTCCCTCCCTCCCTCCATCCATCCATTTATCTATCTATCTATCTATCTATCTATCTATCTATCTATCTATCTAGTATATTCTATAGTCCAGATAGTATATTCTATAGCCCAGATATGTAACCTGAATCATCCAAGAATATTTCTAATTAGATTTACTTCATCCTTTGATTTACTAGATTTACTTCATCCTTTGACACTTACTACAGGCTAATACATTATAATTTTTCAGGTCCAAGGAGATTTTTTTTTAGAAATAGCCATGCCATTGTTCCTTAAGAGCTATTGTCTTTATTATTTCCTGAGAACCTTGATCCTAACCCAGTCAGTAATTTGAATTAGCCATGATGGACTAAAGTTGAAACTTAATCCACAAACTGGAAAAACAAACAACAAACAAAAGCATGGCACCTCATTTAAAAGTGACATAATTTAGATTATTAGAAAGATGAACAATGAAGAAGACAACATCTCTTTGTTGGACTCACTACTAGTAGTGTAGATATTTACATTATAAGGCATGTCCATTTGGAATCAGTAAGTTAGCTGTTGTCTGATCTTCTTCGTTGCTTAGAGTTCTCTGTTAGACAATATTCTGTACTCTGCAGTGTTAGGGAGGTGCATACTTCTATTCCACTGTAAGATTAGGAATTGAAAGAATTACTAGCTTTAGTTATCTGGAAACAACAAAACAGAACCTTCAGGAATTCATTGACTACAATAACTTTCAAAGATCCCTTTAATGAGATGCCCATAGAACATAATATATACTAATATTTTATTAATTTTTTGGCAGCTGTGTGCAGCAGCTGCCAAAACAGCCAACACAGTTCTGCACTGCATAAACAGAGGGATAGAATCAAGATCATATGAAGTGTTAATACCACTTTATAATGCCTTGGTGAGGCCACACTTGGAATATTGCATTCAGTTTTGATTGCCACGATGTAAAAAAGATGTTGAGATTCTAGAAAGAGTGCAGAGAAGAGCAACAAAGAGGATTAGGGGACTAGAGGCTAAAACATATGAAGAACGCTTACAGGAACTGGGTATGTCTAGCTTAATTAAAAGTAGGAGTAGGAGAGACATGATAGCAGTGTTGCAATATCTCAGGGGTTGCCACAAAGAAGAGGGAGTCAAACTATTCTCCAAAGCACCTGAGGGTAGAACAAGAAGCAATGGGTGGAAACTTATCAAGGAGAGAAGCATGGAATACAAATATAATGTCACTTGGGGGTGGGGGGTTATATAAAGAAGTTCTTTTTGCAGATGCGGGCAGATGGCAACTGAAGACTTTAGAAACGCTGTTGGAAGAAGGGATTAAGTTAACTTGGTTACAGTATAATCAACTTCAATTGAGATGGAAAGAGGACCAAAAAACTGGAATAATGATGCATGAGGAGGAATTGGTTAGACATATAAAAGAGAAAGGTCCAATGCATATTAAAAGGGTATATAATGTTTTGTTAAAAAGGGATTCAGAAACTGAATTGGTTAAAGATTGTATGATAAAGTGGGCACAAAATTTTGCAGAAGCAGTGATGTTGGAAACATGGGAAAAACTATGGGTTCAGAATGTTAAATTTACACAGTCGCAGAATCTGAGGGAAAATTTTTATAAAATGTTTTATAGATGGCATTTAGACCCTAAGAAATTGTCATGCATGTACCCTAATGTTCAACCAAAATGCTGGAGATGCGATTGCCTAGATGCCACATATTATCATATGTGGTGGACCTGTAAGAAAGTGAAGGCTTTTTGGATAAAAATTTGGTGGGTTATGCAGAATGTTTTGAAGAAAAAAAATCAATTTTCTCCACAACTGTTTTTGTTGGGTATAGTTAAGGGTTTTACATTGGGTGAAACAAAGTTGATATTGTATATGATAACAGCAGTGAGATTATTGATAGGTCAATATTGGAAAAATGAAGCTATGCCTACTACTGAAGAATGGACTTTGAAGATGGCCAGTTTTGCAGAGATGGTGAAGATTTCAGCATATTTAAAAGACCGCTCACAAGAGACTTATGTATGGGAGTGGAAAAAGTGGATAGATTATGTGCAGAATAAATATCAAACTAGGAAATACCAGATAGCTTTTAACTGAAAGTATTATATAGGGATAGAATGATAGAATTTTGTGAAGATGTGAAAAATATACAGGGGGTGGACGGGTTCAAGTTTTATAAAAAGGAGATTTTGATTTGGATTATATTTTGAGGAAGTCTGGGGGGGAGGGAAGGGTTAGGGGAGGTTAGGGAGGGTTAGGGAGGTCAGGGAGGGAGGGGGGAAATTGGGGAGAAAATGTAATTGTAAAACTTTTTCAATAAAAAAAAAGAAGCAATGGGTGGAAACTAATCAAGGAGAGAAGCAATTTAGAACTAAGGAGAAATTTCCTGACAGTTAGAACAATTAATAAGTGGAACAACTTGCCTCCAGAAGTTGTGAATGATCCAACACTGGAAATTTTTAAGAAGATGTTGGATAACCATTTGTCTGAAGTGGTGTAGGGTTTCCTGCCTGGGCAGGGGGTTGGACTAGAAGACCTCCAAGGTCCCTTCTGACTCTGTTATTCTATTCTATTAAAATTAAAACTCTATAAAAATTCCCTTTCCGTAATCTTCTTTCAGCATTCCTTTTTTATTAACTGAAATGTCTACTGACAGAATTTCTGATCTCCTGCTGACTTCTGCTCTTGCAAAGCGAAAGGTCTCTTTGCCAAGTACCAATCTTTGAGAAGCATGCATAGATTCAGAAAATAATCCTATGATAAATCAAAGTGTTTATGACAGCATGAAATAGATGAAGAAGATTTCCAATCATTGGCTAAGTTAATCATTACTATATTGATTGTGTTGCTTATATTAACATCCTGTTTAATGAAATTATCTCAAAATGCATTCATATTATTAAAGTATACTCTGTCAGGCCCCACCACACTCAGGAATTAAAAAAAAGAAGAAGCTATTCTTAAACAGATCAAACAGTAAACAGTTGTATACCATTCTGTTTTTAGTATCACTTCTTTTCAGTACCTAATTCCTGCTACAAACAATGAAATTAAATTGGCAGAGGAAAACTATGTGTAACTGATTTTAACACTATATGTTAAAATTTGCACTTTTAACAACATTAAATACTGTCTAGTTTGATTCCCTTGATTTAGAAAAGGACAGACATTATGGGAGTGAAATATACTCATGCTGCCTAATAGATTCCAAGTAGAACTTGGATCACTTTTTCCTCTGGGAAATATTGATACTAAAGATTCCAACATACTTACACATTCTTAAATGCTGATGTTTCTACCCTCCATTTCTGGTTTTATAGGACCACGGTGGCTTCCATGATTAAGATGCTGACTTGATGAGCAGCAAGCCTGTGTTTGAGACTTGCATGCTGCCATGGGGCAGGGTGAACTCCTGTCCTTTGCTCCAGCTTCTGCATGGGTCATGAAAGGACCAACTGCGTATGCCCTGGGCAACAGTGATGTCATCAGCTAATCCTTTCAACCGGGAACACTTCAGTGTTTGTGACATAAACGTGATGTAATTTCTGATTTTTATTTACTTTAAATGAAGAGATGAAACATGAAACAGGACTGAACAAAAGATTAGAGCAGAGGTCTTCAAGCTATGCTGGCTGGAGAATTCTGGGAGTTGAAGTCCACAAGTCTTAAAGCTGCCAAGTTTGAAGACCTCTGGACTAGAGGGCTTCCAATGAACTAGATATAGAAATTTGGGAGCTGCTTTTTTGGTCTACGGGGCAGATGTTTTGTTTATCCCTTAACCTTTTAGGCAATATTCTATTCCCTTAGTCTGATACCCTTGTACTTTTCATAATTTTTTCCTGCACTGCTCCAAACCCATATTTTCCAGATCAGATACGCTACTAATTCATGTACTTCTTTGAGCCTTTTTAAAAATTTATTATCTCTGCCTTTATTAATTTTTTTTAATTATCCCATCCCTTCTATAAAATAGTCGAGTGGTACACTGGTGTTGATTTTGAAAAGAAAGCATAACATCTTAAAAGTGGGAAACTAATTTAACATGGATCATTGGAGCTCCCAGTTCCCAATTTTTTAGAAGTAAAAAAGCCACATCGATAAATTAAAGATAATTGTGGGCTGCAAAGGAATATCTAGCAAACCAATCAGCTGTCTGGCAGCTAGCTCAGTGCTGATGATCATGATAATGCCTGGAGATGTTGCAGACACTCAACAATGCATCATTTGGGTGACACTATTGGTAATTTTTTTGACTTTTAAAAAATACTGCTGGGCCACATGCAGGGGTGGGCTCCTGGGGTTTCAGCAGGGTTTGGGTGATCCTCTAGCCAAGGATCACCAGGGTTCAGCGAATCCCCAAATGCCACCCCTGGATGACCATGCCCGCCCCGCCCTGCCCCTGCCAGGAGTCTCCATGTGGCCTGTTCATCATTCCAGGTAAGTGCAGGGGCTATGTGGAGGGTCCGGGAGGGCAAAAAATGGGCCTACCATAGGTTCTGGAAGTCCAGAAACAGGCCTGTTTCCAGCCTCCGGAGGGCCTCCAGACCCTGGGGGAAGCAGTTTTCGCCCTCCCAGAGGCTCTAGGAAAGCCTCTGGAGCCTGGGGAGGGTGAAAAATGCCCCCTGCCATGATGCAGGTGGCTGACTAGGCCACACCCACCATGGCCATGCACACCCAGCAATGGGGCAGCGAATCCATTGCTAAAGGATCTGAAGCTCACTCCTGGCCACATGTGGTCTGTGAGCCATATGTTGTGCTGAATTGCCTATTTCAACTTGCTTACCTATTTTAAATTTAAATTATTCAAGTGTGACATGGCAAGCGTTTCTCATTTATATCTAAACTTCAATACCTTTTTAATTCTTTTCTCTTAATCTCCATGTTTCTGATCATAAATGTTTACACACATGTGTCTACTGTGCCATTAAAAGAGCTTCCTGAGTCTATAATAGAAGCAGATTCATTAGAAGCAGATTTAGGCCTTCCAATATATCTGCTGACTTCATGTTTACCACCTTATACACTCCTTCCCCAAAAATATCTATGCATTGTCATACTAATAGCATTGTCTGCTCTGCCTCTCAGTGAATTAGTTGTTTTTAATATGGTGTCATTATAAATTGAAATATTAATCTGCAATGTCCTGGAGTTTAGAAATACCCATGTTATTTATTAGTCAATGCTAATAGTGCCTGTAGTTACTCTGAGTCATTTATTAAAAAATAGACATCACATTATATACTAATGCATACCAATGTATTCCAATGCAATTTCAGAATAATTCTTAATTAGCTTGTTTTAACAAGGGATTTCATAAAATAAACGGCTCCCTTGTTTATAAATAGTTACCAGGAGCTCATTTGCTAGTATGATCAAGAATGGAAAATTGGGAGTTCTGTAACCTTCTTAGCTAAAATAAGGAGAAAAGAGAAGCCCTCACAGGAAAGGCAGTTTTTTTCATTTTAGGGCCTACGGCTGGATTTCCAATTCCCATCAGCCTTAATAAAGCCAATTATCAGTAATGATAAGCACTATCCACACACAAAAAAAAAAAAAAAAAGCCTCCAAAATATAGAGATACATTTTTAGGAGAATATGTTCTAAAACTTTAAGTACTCTGTATATATGATGTGAAACCTGAAAATAAACCTGAAATTTTTATGTGTCTCTCATTTTAGAAGCATTTTAGAAGCTCGTCAAAAGGGCTTAGTGAAAAAATTTTTCATTTCTAAAAGAAAATGTTGGTTATCTATTGTCAAAGAGTAGATATGAGCACAGACAGTCTTTCTATTTTCTCCCCAAATTTATAGGCAGAGAGATTGCGTTAAACAATTCTTACAAGTTTCTCCAGGGAGTGGAGAAATTATCCACTCATGTCTCAAAAACATCATATAACAATACAAAAAAAATAAATAAAAAAAATAAAAAAAATAGAATGACTACTGAAAAACCTTGATGATAGATAGTGTTTCAAGGATTCTAAGTGAAATATAGAAAGCTAGAGAAGAACAGATTTTAGGACAGATGACTATGTGGAAGAGCAGGCTGCTTGAACAAAATTGCAGGCAGCTGTGCTACCTTCTTTTCCTCCCTTGTGAGGGTTACCCACAATGGCCCAAAGGAATCTCCAATAAAGCTGCAACAGGTGTGGAAGGAATTCCATATTTTGGATCTCTGCAGCCACCAGCAAATAGAGTATAGCAGGCAAATAAAAGAAGACACTTTTTGTTCAGTAGTAGTTGGTCCAAAAGAGATGAAAAGAGATATAGAAATCTAGGAAGACAAACATAAAATAAGGCGCAACAACTTTACATGCTGTCCAGCAACAGAAAAAAGAAGAAACTTAAGACCATCAATGCATATTAATAATAGTATAAGCATATGTTGTTGTTAGTTGTGAAGTCATGTCCGACCCATCACGAACCCATGGACAATGTTCCTCCAGGCCCTCCTGTCTTCTACCATCCCCTGGAGTCCATTTAAGCTCACACCGACTGCTTCATGGACTCCATCCAGCCACCTCATTCTCTGTCGTCCCCTTCTTCTTTTGCTCTCAATCTTTCCCAGCATTAGGCTCTTCTCCAATGACCCTTCCTTTTCATTAGGTGGCTAAAGTATTTGAGTTTCATCTTCAGGATGAAGATGAAAGGATCTGGCCTTCTAAAGAGCAGTCAGGGTTGATCTCCTCTAGGACTGACTGGTTTGATTGCCTTGCAGTCCAAGGGACTTGCAGGAGTCTTCTCCAGCACCATCGTTCAAAGGCCTCAATTCTTTGATGCTTAGCCTATATAAGCATTTTTTATACATGTATAAGTATATACATAAGTATAAGCATAAAGGTAATAGTAATGTAGCATATTGAATAATAGTATATAGCCGTTATGATGAACCTATGGCACGTGTGCCACAGGTGGCACGCATAGGCCTCTCTGACAGCATGTGATCCCTCGCCCCAGCTGAGCTGTTTATACATCTAACAGGAACAGGAAGTGCCTCACAGGAGCAGATAGAGGTAATTCCTAGAGAGGCAGGAAATGTATCACTGAACAATGGAGATGAATGCTAGAGAGGAATAAAGCTGCATAAAAGGCAGACATGACACCTGTAACAGCTTGACATGCAGGGGGGGCAGCTGGGGCCAGCACCCCCCACACTGCACCCCCACGCCCCTTTTTTGGTCCCAGGAGGCTTCAGAGAGGCCTGCTACCCAAAATGGCGCATGGGGGGGGTCGTGCTTGCATGTGTGGGGGGTGGGGGGAGCTTGCATGCGGGGGTGCGCACATGCGCAGAAGGGCTGTCATGCACACATTGTATATAGTATTAGGTTTCTCATGGCAATTAAATAGTAATAGTTTAGAGTATAGTAATTGTCATAGTAATAGTAATAGAACATAATATAGAAAGCATTCACATATCCCTTTTATACATTTGCTTTTACAAAATATATGTTTGGTTCCCCAATCCTTATAGGGAAATATAAAGAAATCATCTATCCAGGGCCAGTGCATTTGTACCTCTATTGAGTCTGAGTCAATCCATTTCAGCATGGTTCCAAAAAATAAATTTTAAAAAATTGGCAGACTATATAAAGAAGCACAGGATACTCATTTAGATCCTTAGCTATTTAAATAAGAAATCATCTATCCAGGGCCCAGTGCATTTGTACCTCTATTGAGTCTGAGTCAATCCATTTCAGCATGGTTCCAAAAAATAAATTTTAAAAAATTGGCAGACTATATAAAGAAGCATAGGATACTCATTTAGATCCTTAGCTATTTAAATAAGAATTGGAACACTTCTCTCATTCCTGATACTTTTCCACATTTCTTATTTGAAAGAATTTCAATTGTTATTCATTCAATTGAATAAGAATGAGTTAAAAATGAGACAATTATGCTGTGATACTAAAATTTACAGTACATTTGGAGTCTCTGAGTATGATCTGCTCAGGAACCAAAAGCAATGCAATCATAGCATGTCAAGCAAGACAATGACATTCCCCTTCTTCATTTTAGAAGAGTCTGTCGAACAGTTTGGACAATGAGACACAGAGGTAGAATGTGTTTTCTGGTGCTTACATTGTAGAAATGACAGGAACAAGTAATCATTCATGCAGAGGTGCTTCCATCTCATAGTGTGGAATGTAGCTTGGCCATGACAGATTCTTTTTGTAACAAGACAATGCATCTCGCTGGAACTGCAGTTTCTGATAATATAGGCATAATAGAAATATTTTGCAAGATAATTGGTGATGGTCAATAGGAAGAGTCAACCTTTAAAATAGATTGAAAGTCAATAGAATTAACATGAGCAAAATTTAATCAGGGAATGAGACATTCCAGCTATTATGGCCTTTCACAAATGTCCAAATCCTGTTTTCCCCATCTCCCAAAATTGTGTTGATATTTCATTGTGTTGCTGGGAACCAGTTCTCCAGGCCCTTCCAGATATTGTAAAATGCCAGTCCATAGGTGATAGCTGAATGTCCACTTGCCATCTATTGTTATAAATCTTCTGTTAAACTGGTATTGGAAACTCAGTAAAAACCCTTATTAGCAACAAAAAATAAATGTGAAACTGAAATGGGATTGCTTGGTTGAAACAATAGCACAATTGCTTTGCAAGATATCTATACTCAGCAGACACCATAACATTATCAATCCTCAAATACTTTTAGTGTTCTGAAAAATCAGCTTTTACCCATCTAAACAATTAATGCTGAATCTGCTGAGGTTCTAGAATCAGATGACTTCCTCTAGTATTTCCATTTGTATTTTTTCCCCTCTGTCTTTTGCCCATTTACCCTGAACCCTGGTGTGATAAATCACAGCGGAGACTTGGAAATCACTTATTTTATTTCCTTGCAACGCCGGAGTACTCTGACATGTGCTTTATCTGGAAAACTGCAAAAACACACATAAGAAATGACTTTTCAGATTCTGCCACTTTAATAAGTAATTTGAAGACTGAGAGAGAAAACAAGTGAACAATAAGCAAATCAGAAAGATGTTAGGAATGGGATCAGCCCAAATCATTTTGTTGTTTAACCTATTACTGGACATGTCTATATTTATTTATTTATTTATTTATTTATTTATTTATTTATTTATTTATTCATTCATTCAATTTATATGCCGCCCTTTTCTGGAGACTCAGGGCGGCTTACAATACGTTAAGCAATTGTATATCACAGCAGTGTGTTTAAAGCTCTATCACTATAGGTGGGGTGTAATTTTAATTTGCTGGTTTTGGGTGTTACCTCTTACATGGCACAGACAAAATTCCATGAAATAAGTAAAATTTCTGTAGCGAGGGATTTTTCCCTAGTAGGAAAATAGTGCATATGAAAGAAAGAGGTGGAACTGAGCCATTGTTTGTAATAAATGAGGCAATGATTTGGAAAGGTTTATATGAGTCCATGCATTTCCCCAACCTTACCTTATACAATGGGAACATCTATATTAAGGCCATTTACGATTTACCAATACATATTTCCCTCTTTAGTGCATAATGGTAGCCTGAATAAAGGGTTTGAATTACAAAGCAGGCTAACCCAGCACATTGTCTGAGCAATGACTGTTATTTGTGTCAAGAAAATAAAAATGGGGTTCTGAGGAAAATCAAGGGACTGAACAAAAGTGATTGTGAAAAAGCAACTGAGAAGGAGTTGTGAGTTAAGGACATTTCTTATTCAAATGAAATGAAAGGTAGAGCACTGGAAATTGTTTATTTCATTTAAGAACAATAATAAAAACTATAACAAATTAAATAGAACAGAAAAAGTGAAAAGAAAGAAGCCAAAATGAGAATGAGAATGAGAATGAGAAAAGAAAATAGTAAAAAAAAAAAGAACAAAATATAAAGACATAAAAAAATGGCTTCCAATATTCCTCCACAGATAAAGATACAATTGTATTTCAACCTCTCTCTCTAAAATTAGACCATCACTCTCTTTTTTCTAAAACCCTTAATGTCTAATCATCAAAACCATAAATCATTAGTTTTTTTGTCAAAACGTCCATAATCATCAGTCATCAATAAGTGCAGATACTGTCTTTTGTCTAATCAAAGAAGTCAATTAATCCATCTCAACAAGATTTGTCAATTTCATCAACCATTCTTCCATAGTGGGTAGAGCTGAATGTTTCAATCTTTGACCATGTAATAATCTCCCCTTCATATCATAAACTGAAATAGTCCTTCATTACAATAGCAATAGCAATACACTTAGACTTGTATACTGCTTTACAGTGCTTTACAGCCCTCTCTAAGCGGTTTACAAAGTCAGCCTCTTGCTCCCAACAATCTGGGTCCTCATTTTACCCACCTCGGAAGGATGGAAGGCTGAGTCAACTTTGAGCCTGGTGAGATTTAAATTGCCAAATTGCAGGCAGCCGGCAGGCAGCAGAAGTAGCCTGCGGTACTACACTCTAACCACTGTGACACAATGGCTCATGACTTCTTTATATATCCATCAAATCTAAAAGGAAAAGTTACTGTTTCAATTGAATATTAATCTTAATCTTTATACTCCTCTGTATCAATATGTGTATTTGAATCCAATTTTCTTTTTTTTATATATTGTTCTGATTAGAAGTTCCTTAATCACAATTGTATCTGTATTATGAAACCTCAATCTAGTATTAAAATGCCACTGCAGCACTTGATCTCTGGCCTTCCTCCTGGCAAATGCACAAAGACATGCTTAGAACAGCAGCACCCCCAACCTTTTGGGCACCAGGGACTAGTTCCATGGATTTCTGTGGACCTGAGGGGGGAGTGGTGGTGGTTTGCACAATGCCTGCATCCCATGCATGAAGGGTGGGGCTTTGCTCATTTGCGTGGCCCAGTTTCTGGCTCTTAATATTTTCATGACAATTCTGTATGTAAACCAAAAATGGTTATTCCTTAATACTCATAATTTGGTGTATTTTCTTCCTCAATCAGTGAATCACATGGTGGAAAATACGTCAGAAGTATTTCAGTAAAATGATGGCTGGAGCTAACAAAAATTTGGAGTCAAAATTCAGATGCCTTCATGGCATGGTTTTTGATATTTCCCTCCATTTGTGTCTCTTTGACTTGAAGTCAGAAGAACATTGATGATTATAAGGAGACTGAAAATTAACTTAGTATAAAGAAATTGAAGGAGCTGGATATGTTTAACCTAAAAAAAATTGATTGAGAAGGATATGATACCACTCTTCAAATACCTGAGTGGATGTCAATTGAAGAAGGTAAGATCTGTTCTCTCACATATCTGAGTTAGGATGCAAAATAGTGGATTTAAGTTACAGGAAGGTAGTTTCAGATTGCAGATTAGAAAAAAGCTAAATCACAGATTTTTTTTAAGGTAGACTCAGAATTGGTCTGTCAGCCTTTCATCCTCCCTTTGACTCTTCTTTCTCTTGTTAACAAGAAACAGAATTTGGTACAAATTTCAGTGGATCTTCAGAAATACAATTAATTTTGAATCCCGTTCCTAAATATTATTCAAGAAAAAATATAACGTAAAAGATTACAGTATGCTTATTTGCCATCTTTAATTCAGTTCAGTTTATTTATGCTGATGTTTGGCCAGCAGTATAAAGCAATACAAAATTAATATTGTAATTTTTTATCTGTAATGTCAGATCTTAATATTCTTAGATAAGTTTATAATAAAATATCTGTACATTTAATCTATAAACTAAAAATTACAAAGCTACAGTATATGTAAATGTGAATGTCTGAAATCTATATTTTAAGCCTTAAACTATGAAATAACAATAAGGCTAAAACTTATAGAGTCAAAAATTATAAATGAATAACTTCCCCATCCACTATGAGTTATTTTACTTTTTTCAGAAGGCAACTTGCCTTAAGTGATGTAAAATACATGGTTTGAGTCTAACCCTAACAGTGGGATAAAACCTAATAAAATTAAAATAACTGCTCTGTTTTTTTAAAAATAATTTACAATAATAATAGTTTACAATAATAAAATTAGATACTAAGATTGAATTTACAAATGTAGTATGTAACCCAATTCTTATTAAATTTCAATTCCCACAGTACTTTATACAGTCCTGCATAGAAATTGGCTACATTATAAGTAATAGAAAAGTCATTGTCAAAAAGCACTAAAACTATATAACGCTGATTTGTACAGTCTAATATCCTTACAAGTAGTGGATGAATGAAAGTAGTGAATATCTCTGCAGTATGTATAATGGAATTGAAAGACCTGAAGGGCTTTTGTGTTTGCTCATTGTTGACATGGAGTTGTTAGCATATAATTAATCAACTAGTCAATATGTAATGGAGAACCTATTCCACAGTGACTACTGGGTCATCAACATGTAGATACAAGCTGTCCATTTATAAGGATCCTTTATATCTTCCTTCTAGCACACCTGAGGGGAAGGCATTGAAATGTGCTAAGATATCTTCTTTGTTTGGGTATTTCTAACCATGCTAGATGGAAAATAGATACAATCCTAGTATTGTAGGTTTCAAACCCTTGCTAATAGGACAGTTTGAAGCTCTGTCCAGGTTAGATTGCTGTACTATGTAAATTATATGTTGTCTTAGCTTGGTCATTTTCATTTGGGAATAAATAGGTGGAGGATAGCCTCAGTATAGACTATTCAGTACAGTTATTTTCCATGAAGATAGTATTTTAAATTCAAATTATCCAATAACTTTCTTTAGAAATTCAGGTTGGGTGGACTACATTTTTAGGTAGGGCTGGACTAGGTCTTAACATGTCTCTTATCAGCATTTCATCTTCTTTTCTATTAACCTTTGTTTGACTTCATTTGACTATTATTTTACTTGCATATTATTATAATTATAATTAAATTACTTGCATATTATTGTAATGATGATGAAAATTTGCTAGTCAACATTTTTCTATTTTTCCCATTTCTTACTTTTTCATTTTTTAAGTACCTATTTAACAAAATCTTCATAATACTGTATGTCCTTTCGTGTTTTCCCATCTCCTCTTTCATTTTCTTTTCAACACTTCTCCCTCTTCACTTGCTGCTGATACCCCCCTTTTTTTGGTTCCTTTCTCACTCTCCCTTCTAACTCTTGCTGCCCCCTGGCCAAGTTGTGTTACTAATATACAGCAGTGGTCTACTTGGAAACACATTTGTTCTTCCCCTTCCTTTTCCTTGCTTTTTATTTTTTCTGCAATATTATTAAAACTGCTCCATCAACTGACTGTAATGGGAACATCTGTATTTTCTCTTTTGCCCGAATTCATGACATGACATAATACCTGCCCTCACTAAGACACTATAACACCAAGATAATTGAAACATAACTCACTGTAAATTACAGACTGCTGTTCAAGGCAAGGGCTCAGCCATGCTTTCTAACGTATATTCCTTTAAAGGGGGATGCATAGAGAAAAAACAGTCATTTAAAGTCCAGGCCAAACATGGGAGTGGAACAGAATGAATGAGGATTGAAATCCATACAGAAAGCTACAGCTACAGATGACAGACAAAAATAGCCTTAGTTGGAAAGTCATAAAGACTCGGTAGAGATGTGATTACATAGTTGACTATTCTTAAGCAGTTAGCAAAAGATGCATAATGATATGTAAAAATGATCTTGGGAGATTGGGCCCAGGGACACTGCCTAGGGCCATGATGGTGAACTTATGGCACGGGTGCCACAAGTAGCACATGGAGCCATATCTGTGGGCACATGAGTGTTGCCCTAGCTCAGCTCCAGCACACATGCATGCACCAGCCAGCTGGTTTTTGGGCCTTCCGGGCCCACCGGAAGTCAGGAAACAGGCTGTTTCTGGCCTCTGGAGGGCCTCTAGGGGTGGGGAAGGCCATTTTCACTCTTCCCAGGTTCCAAGAAAGCCTCTGGAACCTGGGAAGGGTGAAAAATGGGCCTACCAGGCCCACCGGTAACCTTTTTGCCGTTGTGTGCCAAAAGCATGGGGACCGTGGAGGGGTCACATGCACACGTGTAGGGGGCAGGGCATGGGGAGGAATTGAATTATGGGTGTGGGCACGTGCATGCGCGACCCCCCCCACACTCCCCCTGCTTTTGGCATGCTACGGCAAAAAGGTTAGCCATCACTGGCCTAGGGAATGGTCAGATAAAAGACAGCATAGTCTGCAACTGGATAGTGGGTGGGGCAAGTCTCAGAAAAGTACCCTCCCTAATTTCTTTTGGGTGTAAAGTAAACAGGAGAATTGTACTTTCGGACTTGCAAAATTCAGTTAATGTAGCTTTACAATAAAATAGATTTAGCTCCTGTGGTCATGTTTCCTGTCTGATCTACCTGCTAAGGCGGACAAGATATCTGTCCTAATTGCAGGACTTTGGAAGCTGTCATCCCAAAGAGACCAGCCATATCGCCACATTTTATTCTTCCTTTGTCCTTTACTTAAAAATATTTATACCTTGACCTTTAATTAGCCTGGAAGTAATAATTACTGAGTTTTAGTAGAAACTAGAGAAGTTACACTGAAGAGTTAATACAAAGAGGTGTTTGTTTTTTTAAAAAAAAATGATTTTTAAAATGATGATTGAGTGTGAGTGAGTGAGAAATACATTAGAAGAGAGCTAGAATATTCTTGGGAAAGGGTGATATGGGATACTCCCACAAACCAGAAATACCATATAGGTAATAATTATTACCTCTACAAATAGATTTCCCTTTTTGTATGGAGGAAAAAGTGCTAAGACAATTCAGAGGGAAAAAAAAAACTTTTGTAGAATACTCATCTAATCTGACAGTCAGACACTTTCCTATGATGTATGAGTATTGATCCAAGTATCCATTGTGGGGAAAAAGTTTTATGGAGATTGGGAGAGAAGTTCTCCAACAGTAATTTAAACCTGGAGACTTCTTCAAGAGTTTATATGTTTTAGACTAGCAGTCTATGATGAAGAAAATATTTTGATTTTTTTCCTCACTCCCCCTCATGTTTGCAATGATAAAATATGTTAGAAACATACTGTGATAAATTCATACATTTGGAATAAGGTGCAGTGAATTCAGCAAGATAAGTAGACCTGGGACAAGCAGCCTTTCCCTTTTTTCTGTCTTTATATGGATATAAATGTGTATGTGTGTATGTACATATAAAAAGTAAAGGTTCCCCCCCCCCCATCCATCGTATGACTCTAGGGGGTAGTGCTCATCTCCATTTCTTAACCGAGGGAGTCAGCATTGTCCAAGACATTTCCATTGTCATATGGCCAGCAGACTATATATGCCAAGGCACATGGAACACTGTTATCTTCCCACTGAAATGGTACCTATTTATCTACTCGCATTTGCAAGCTTTGGAACTGCATAATTACATATACATATAAAATAGCAGACAATCATAACTCAAAGAGTTGATAGAAACACTGCATGATTCCCAGGACATATTGAGGGGAATCCAAGCCGTTCATAACCTAGTCAGCATTGAGGTTAAGCCTTTAAAAAACTTTAAAAATTAATTTGCTTTTTGACAGCTAGATAAATGTACTCATGGGCATATGCCATCTGCTGGATAGATCAACTAAGGATTGGAGACTGCAGGTGACACATGTTTCTGAAAACTATTTCTGCAGGTCAGGGAATGAATTAGGAGGTGGGGTTAGGGAGCAGAAGTTAGTTTTCTGATGAATGGGATAAATCCGGAACTGTTCAGTAGGCTACATTCTGTGGTAAAGAAATAAGGTGTTTCAGAAACTTGTAGTGCACAAAATAAAACATCAGTCTAAGAATAAGCTACACAATAGAAATATGTTTTCATGAATAATAGTCTTATAAAACAATTTCTTCCATACTTATTACTGTATCGATCTTCTCAATTTGCAGCAACACCATTTACTCCTTAGCTTTGGTATTCCCATGTTGGGTGTGTATCAATTTTGTGCATCTCTTTGGAAGACAGATTTCTATTATTAGAAGCATTGCCATAAATTACACACATATCTAACATCATGTCATGTAGGAAAGATAGCCTTGCAAAACAATGCTTACTTCATTTTCAATTATATCAGACTGGGCAATGGAATTATCCCAATGAGATGGGTGTTTTCTTTTGGAGCTGTATAGATTTTGCCTGAAGTTTTTGACCTGACTCATGATTTTTACTTTTCTACAATATCTATATTTTTCCTATTTATAAATTATTTTGATGTATTGTACTATACAAACATCTGCTTTCTGCTTGTGGTGCATTGTTCTATGAATTATATTTGAATATCTTTGTAAACATAATTACTTTTAACCCAGGGGATATTTGTTATAAATTTGTAGGTTTCATCCTGGGCTTCCTTGAAGGGTCTTGAATTTAATTCTAATTCTGGTTAATATTCTAGTCCAATGCTTCAGGAAATAGACAGGTTTTCATGGCCTTCTAGAAAGCTAAAAGGGTAGAGACCTGTCAGAGTTTGTTGCAGAAATCATATCCAGAAAGCACACACAGATAACTAATGCAACAGGATTCATTAAATAAGAAACTTCTTTATATATATAAAACATAACATGAGACATATATACAATACCAAGAGCAGTTCTCAGAATCAGAAGCATAGTCACAGAAACACAGTTAACAGAAGGAAGGACAATAATAGGAGCAAACAACTTATAATTATACATATCAACTAACCTAAGCCACGCCCAGGCTCCAAGCTGTTTCAGCTCCCAAACAGCCCTCATTGGCTGACTTAGTTGCTATGCCTATACATTGGCTGACCTTGTTACCATGTCCTATTCCAGCCAGTCCCCAATGGCTGACCTGTTACCATGTCTATCTAAACAGTCCCCATTGGCTGACCTGTTACCATATCTATCCAAACAGTCCCCATTAGCTGAGATATTCCAGTATATGAATATTTATACTCTGACAAGACCTCTTAAATATCAGATGGAAGGCTATTCAAAGGCTGGACCACAGAGTTGGGTTTCAGCAGGTTCTGACCAGTTCTGGAGAACCAGTAGCAGAAATTTTGAATAGGTTGGAGAACTGGTAGTAAAAATTCTGACTGGCCCTGCCTCCATCTATTCTCTGCCTCCCAAGTCCCAGCTGATTGGGAGGAAATGGGGATTTTGCAGTAACCTTCTCCTGGAGTGGAGTGTGAATGGAGATTTTACAGTATCCTTCCCCTGCCACACCCACCAAGCCATGCCCACCAAGCCATGCCATGCCACACCCACCAAGCCACACCCACAGAACCAGTAGTAAAAAATTTTGAAAACTACCACTGGTGGACCAGCTACAGAGAATGCATACCTCTGAGGTCCCACTTGGTGACAACATTTTAGGGAGGAAACCTGAAGCACACCCGTTCTTTGGCATGAGCAGTGGTGGAGTGGTGTAGCATATAATTTGGCCCTGTGGTATGAAGGGCTTTAAAGATGATTATCCATACCTTTAATTGCACCTGAATAAAAACTGGAAGCCAGTGTAGCTTATGCAACATTAGCATAACATAGATGAACCACAGAGTGCCCATGATTCCATGTACTACTGCATTCTGGAGCAGTTGCAGCTTCCATGTGGTTTTCCAAGGCCTTCTACATTATTAGCAGTAATTACATTATTGGCAGTAATCCAAATGACTTAAGATTTGGATGGCACAATTTGTGCACAAGTTGAATGTATGCAAATCCCACCCACACATTGGCTTTGGGTTACCACTTGCTTTTCCAACAGGAGACATGAGTCCAGGAAGATCCCAATATTGTGCATCAGCATTGTCTGGAGGTGCACTACTCCATCAGATCAAAGCTGTTATCCCCCCTGACTCCTGGGGCCAAAATCCAACAACTATTCCTTCTTGCTAGAGTTGAGGTACAGTTGATTTCTCCCCATCCTGGGGCTTCCTTTTGTTCTGTGTGTCTTTCTATCTTCAATGCCTTTACAAAAGCAATCATAGCTTTTGCCTCTTCTAATACATTTTAACACATTCCAACACAATCTCTTCTAACACATTTTTTTTTAAAAAATCCCACATTTCATTAAATACCAAGGGAAGACATCATGAGGAAATTCTTCCCTTTTGTATTTTTAAGACTGTGAAGGATGGGCAACCAGGAAGGTTTAACAGAAGGTGGAGCATATATAAATATATATAGGAAAATTCAAAATAAAATCTCTGTCTACTTTGATATGAGATTAAAATATATAGAAACCTTTTTTACAATAGGAAGGAAAACTTCTGAAAAGAATCTATGCATATTTCATATTAAATTAAGATGGATGGAGCAAAGACTATATAACTGAGACTAGCTTTGATGGTTGGCCAGCTAACTTGATAAAAATCATAAAAATATGTAGTGGAAAAAAATGGAACTTAGAATGGATATTTTATATCCGAAAGAAAAAAATTATAAGGTCCATTGAGTCATACTTCCAAAGTCTAGTAAAGTCTTATTTAAAAGTCTTGAAATTCATAGTGTAATTAGTTAGGCAGATTACTTTAGCATAAGGTTACATTATCTTAATATATCATTAACATTACCAATGATCTACCGAGGAAGACATTTATATAGCTCTTCTTATCGGCTACGTCTTCAGTATATTTTGAAAGAAGAAGCCAGGAAACAATGTCTCTGCCCTGAAGTGCCAGCCAATAGGAAGACATGACTTTTTGTATTCTGTATGGCTCTTCCTTTGATGAGGGCAGGAGAAAAAGAGTGATAACAGACACATATAAGAGGCAGAAGAATGGGTTTCCTTCTTGCAGATGCAATTTTATTTGTTTTCAGTGCATTCATTAAATTCAGAAATAAAGTTTTAGGTTTCAAATTGCAGTAGTGGTTGTAGTTCAACTTTATTTATATATTGCATTTATTTTCATGTTTATTGTAATCATATTATTATTTGCTTGTCACACAGTGTTGCTGAAACCAGGGGTCACAACAATAAATTTACCATATTTTTCAGAGTATAAGACGCACCGGAGTATAAGTTGCAGCTTAGTTTTTGGGGAGGAAAATAAAAATTTGCCTACCAAGTATTCATCTGGCTAGCATCCTTAGTCTGGTCAGCTTCAGCACATTAGTTTGTGCTGAGGATAAAAAACAGCTGCTAAAACACAACTGATCTTTGGAGAGAGAAGCAATGAGAAAAACAGGCAAACCACGGATATCGCTTCACTTGCTAGCGCCTCGTTAGGGCTGAAAAAAACTTTCATAGCTGAGTGTCGGGCTGAAAAAAAAGCTTCACAGCTGAAAGTAGGAGATCGCTTTACTGAAAAAAAGCTTAGCACGGAGATTGCTTTACTTGCTAGTGCCTCATTAGGGCTGAAAAAAAGCTTTGAAAAAGCTACATTCAGAGTATAAAACGCACCCAAATTTTCAGCCTCTTTTGCTTGCATTATCTTGGTTGTCTTTTTAGAGATACAATGATTTCATCTTATCTACATTAAAAAGATATACTCTTTAGCCTCATGCTCAACTGAGTTCAGAGCTGACATTGCAGTATTTACAGAATGTTGTGAGAAAAAAACACCCAGAATTACCCTAGTTATTGGATGGCAAATAATTGTAAAATAAAACAATAATAAAATAAAATAAAGTAAAATAATAAAAATAAACTACTGTAAAGTGCATTTTGAAAATAGCAGTTAGGTTCATAGAACATGTTTAATGTTTATACTGAGTTAATCCATTCTCGATGTTTGCATAACACACTGAAGTATAAATTAATCAGAGAGATGGGTTTAGAAAACATATTAAAATCAAAAGTTTGTGGATGATTTTATGTTAATTTTAGAAAATCCTTTGGGAGAAATAGATACATTAATGGAAAGCTAGGGAATTTGGTCTATTATCTGGATTTAAAATTAATAAGGAGAAAATGAAGATGTTAATAAATATATGAGAATGGAAAATTAAAGTAAAAATGGTTTTTAAATTTAAAAACAAGTAAAATATTTGGTCATTATTATGGCTAATATGAATTGTATGTTATTTCAAAATAATTATGTTAAGGTAAGGAACAAAACTAATAATGACTTATTAAGATGGAAAAGTTTTAATTATGATTGTTTCCAACAATTTGTGTGACAAAAATGAATGTAATAACTAGAATGTTGTTTTTATTTCAAACAATGCCTGCTTTTAAAAAACAATATACCTTTTAAGCAATGGCAAAGAGATATATTTAGATATATATGACAAGGGAAAAAAACAAAGGGTTGAAAATAAAATATTTACAGAACATTGTGAGAATAAGCCATCCAGTTACCCTAGTTATTGGATGGCAAATAATTGTAAAATAAAATAATAATAAAATAAAATAAATAAAAATAATAAAATAATAAAAATAAACTACTGTATAGTGCATTTTGAAAATAGCAGTTAGGTTCATAGAACATGTTTAATTTTGATACTGAGTTAATCCATTCCCGGTGTTTGCATAACACACTGAAGTATAAATTAATCGAGAGATGAGTTTAGAAAACATATTAAACACATTGAAATCAAAGGTTCAAATTAACAGAGGTTAGCACTTTGTATGAATGTATTTTGTGGACAAAATATATTACACTGAGTGAGAGTGCCTTTGATATAAAAAAAGCAAATCCAGCTGTTCTCATTGATGTAATTTCTTGATTTCTTCTTGATTAGAAATTGGAAAACTTTATTGATCTCATGGTAAAGTCACTTTTAGATCTGATGGATAAATACAGGAAGCAATATGATATTGACTATGATCAAACTTCTTCCATGCTGTTGTATATAGATTTTGAAGCACAACAATTAAATTGGCAGCATAATGGTTTCCAAGTCAACATTGTGCAACTCAGTGTTGTAATGTATCAATTTAGCCATAGACATAAATGATGGAGGACAAAATGAGATGGGTACAGTTGTAGAATGAGGGATTTCTTAACATTAATTCAGTAGAAACGAATGAGCTTTCTAGAAAACCTTTCATAAATGAAAAGATATTTAAAATCATCCTGATGCTGGAACTCTCAAAAGATGTCTCTCCATTATTTGAAACTATAACACTGAGTGCATAGAAAATCTTCCAGTCTCTCTCCTTTGCCTTCTTAGGATATGCAACTTCAAGAGTAAGCTTTTTGGTGTTTAATGGAACATAATCTAAAATGGAGGGGCAACTGGATACTGACAAGAGCAAGATATGATTATATCTCTTAGATGTGAAGTAAAGATCAAATGTGACAGATCTAATTATCTAATGTCCCCTTTTATCACCAGAATGTGAACCGAAAAAGAGGTACATGATAGCAAGTTAGATGATATAAATTGTTCTGCCTGTTACTTGGTCCTCTTGTTGCAGCTCATATTGTACAATGGCAAAGATTTCTGATTTTCCTCACATTTCCCTTCCCTTGCCATAATAGATGGCTTTCTAGGATTCCTGCTGTATCCTTCAAAAGCATCCCATCTACATGCTAATTTGTATGAGAGTTTGCTTTTCTCTCCCTTCCTCCATCTCCCTTCCCTTCCCTTCCCTCCCCTCCCCTCCTCTCTCCCCCCTCCCCTCCTCTTCCCTTCCCTTCCATCTCAATCAGTGACTCCAGACAGTTTACAATTCAGAAAATATATTATGTTTAAAAATAAAAATTTCCTGAGGGAGTCAACAAAGAATTGTTTTTCCAATTGATGAAAAACAATCTATTCTTTTAATTACTATTGACCATTAATTGTGAATTGGGCATCTTCTTTTTCTGAACATTTCAAAAAATAGATATTTCTGAAAATTGAGCAAAAGTTATAGAACTTCCTTTTGTTTTTGTTTTTGCTTTGCTTTTATTGAAATGCAGATTGATAGTGGTGGTGATTTAAATTTAGTATTTTCAATGCTGGAGAAATTTTTTTTAGTGACTTTATCACTTACATTTCATATGCATTGACTGCTAGAGGAAGGTTTCATTTGGCAGCTTGAAGATGTGGATTTCAACTCTTTAAATTATTCACATTCTATTTATTGTATAAATTGGACAAAAAGTTCACAAATTTGCAGTTTGAATGTAAAAATAAAAACCCTATTTATGTTTAAAAATAGATAGAAATTTGTAAAATTGTATGTTTCACTCATCTATAAAATGAACAAATCAAAATTCTTAATCTACTAGATATATGGCATATGGCCACAGTGCTAATGTTCAGGTTGTACCTGTCCCGTGTAGCTGTTAAGTATGACAAATGCATGAAAGAAAAAAAACGAAGTGCAAAAACCCTAAAGTAATTGCCATTTAATACTATTAACATAGCAATGATTCACTTTAAAGAACAATACAGCTTTTTGTCTGGTAAGACAAATATCTCAGTTTTAATTATTCTTAATTAAGAATCATTAATTTTAAATTTTAAAATTTAAATTCAGAATTGATGTTTGGAATTTATGAATATTTTTAGAATATTTCATAATATTTTATATTTATGAATTTATAAATATTTTATATTTATGAATATTTTATAGATAAATAAAACATCATTATTAAATTTTATGTACATTTATATCTGCCAAAATCAAACTAATAAATATTTTAAAAATTATAATTTTCAGTCACAATCAACAATATTATATTTTATTGAAATTGCACATTCATTTTTTCCACCAGAATTTAAATATTTTACATTTGCTTTAGCTCTAGATGTCAAATATTGATGACAGGAAGAAAGAAACTAATTGAAACAACAGAATAAATGAAAACTGGTTAATTAAAAGGAAGAAACATTATGAATAGAATAGAATAGAATAGAATAGAATAGAATAGAATAGAATAGAATAGAATAGAATAGAATTCTTTATTGGCCAAGTGTGATTGGACACACAAGGAATTTGTCTTTGGTGCATATGCTTTCAGTGTACATAAACAGAAAAGATACATTCATCAAGAATCATAAGGTACAATACTTAATGATAGTCATAGGATACAAATAAGCAATCGAATCATACTACAATATAAATTGTAAGGATGCAACAGTAAGTTACAGTGATACAGTCATAAGCGGGAGGAGATAGGAACAATGAGAAGATTAACAGTAATTGTAATGCAGACTTTGTGAATAGTTTGACAGTGTTGAGGGAATTAATTGTTTAGCAGAGTGATGGCATTCGGGAGAAAACTGTTCTTGTGCCACAAGCCGGGGAAACATGAAAAAACTGTTCGTGTTTCCCCGAAAATAAGACCCTGTCTTATATGTTTTTGAACACTGAAATAAGCGCTTGGCCTTATTGCCATGCGCTCAAATGCTCAATAGGGCTTATTATCAGGGGATGTCTTATTTTGGGAAAAACAGGATAGTTGTTCTGGTGTGCAGTGTAGTATGTGCAATAAAGGTAGTTTTGAGGGTAGGAGCTGAAACAATTTATGTCCAGGATTCGAATGAAATGTTGTACAAATGAAAGTGTTTACCTGTTCAGTTTCTACTAATTTATTTTGTCTGCTGCTGCTACTGAAGGAAAGATACTTTTCTTGATTTTCATTTTGTCCCTATTATATCTTCTTCTTACAACACATCTTTTGAATCGGATGAGTAGGCAAATTCCTTCTCCAAATCATTCCAGCATGATTTTAATAGTTGGAAGTGGTAACTTTTGGATAATAAATTGATATTCAACCTTAAAGAGATGCAGGCTGTATTCTAAAAAACAGATGGCAAATTGAAATGTTGAAAGCTTGCCTCTTCACTTTTTCCACACTTTGATTTGAAAAACTCTCATGAGAAACTTCAGATTTATACCCAGAAAATCAGAATTTTTAAAAGGACAAGGCATTTTAATTTACATATTGTACCACATATGTGTAGATGAGTGAGTTGGAAACAAGGGAAATTGGATTAAAATTATTATTATTATTATTATTATTATTATTATTATTATTATTATTATTATTATTATGAGAGTATACACAGCAAACGAGATGACCATGCTGGATTTCGTATCCTAAATCACTAGTCGAACACTTCCCAAACGTTTAGGACTGCGTGATGTATCGGCAGATTATGCAAGTAGATACCAATTAGGTGGTCTCCTGTAGCTGACCAATGGTGATCTTGTCAGTGCCAATTGTTTTTAAGTGCTTGTCTAGGTCTTTAGGCACAGCACCCAGTGTGCCGAGTACCACTGGAACCACCTGCACTGGTTTATGCCAGAGTCTCTACAGTTCGATTCTCAAGTCCTGATATCTGGTGACTTTTTCAAGTTGTTTCTCATTGATTCTGCTGTCACCAGGTATGGCAATGTCGATGATATTATTATTATTATTATTATTATTATTATTATTATTATCATCATCATCATCATCATCATCATCATCATTATCATCATCATCATCATCATCATTTGTACTGGTGAACTGTTAGATAAATTTATTTTATTGTTGGAACCACCCTCCCTTTTCCCCAAGGCAGATTTAAATATTGTCAGGGTACAATGGAGCAGGATAGCAGATTCATTAAAAATCATTGTATTAAGAAAAGAACAAGTAGTTCTAATTTATCTCAGAATTACTTTTTTTTGACATCATCATTATTGTAGGAGAGCTGATGTTCTGCTTGCATATGTTTGTGAAAACTACCTGTAGATTTCTCTTCTGAAATCAACAATGAAACTAATTTGAATAAAAACAAAATATCCTATGCCAATAAGAATTTGATATATGCATCTGGCAAGTAAATGTGGAATTGTGCTCCTGAGAAATTTCTTTTTTCAAATGTACAAATCCAAATAATATGAAGTCAAGTGTACTCTGATTAAAGTCCATACTTAGGTGATCTATTCCATTAATTGGATCAGTCAACATTGTTATTAGATCTAAATAAAAAATATGAATATCTTATTATCAAAACTGTGGCTTTGATGTAATGGGAGACAGTGTTATAGTAAGCATTAAAGGATGAACTGTAACAACCTCTTCAGAAACTGATGGATTCCATTTTATAAAGAGGAAGGATACCTGAAAGCTGTACAGGTGCAAATATGTATCATTTTAACACAAAGAAAGTCAGGACACAACTTTAGCAAAAAACATTTTGACCAATGTCTTATCATATACTGATTATAAAATATTTAGTTTTGATTTTAGCTGAAAAAGTAAAAAGTGACTCCAAAATTTTATATATGAAAAACAATATGGATTTTTTGCGTAAAATACAGTTAAGAAATATTATCTTAAAACATTTGGAACATCTGAATAAAAACAAGCTGGGTTAATTTTTATGGATGTAGGGAAAGCGTTTGACAATTTGAATTGGAGTTTCCAATTTAAACCTTTGCAAAATATGGAATTGGGAGGAAAGTTCATTAAAAGAATGAAACTGATATATACATTACAAACAGCCTAAATAATAGCTAACAGAAAATGAATAAAACCCCATAGATACACAAGGGACATTTTGCTACTACTGTTCAGTTTGGATCCTGAGGTTTTCAATAGAGGCACAAGACAAGGTGAATGAATAGCAGGGGTGAAGGTTAAAGGAGAAGTATGTAAATTAAGGGCATTTGTGGATGATTTTATATTAATTTTGGAAAATCCTGTGGAAGGAATAGATATATTAATGGAAAGCTAAGGAATTTGTTCTATTATCTAGGTTTAAAATTAATAAGGAGAGAATGAAGTTGTTAGAAAATGAAGATTTTAATAAATATATGAGAATGGAAAATTAAAATAAAAAATTGGTTTTCAAATTTAAAAACAAGTAAAATATTTGGTCATTATTATGGCTAACATGAATTGTAAGTTATTTCAAAATACTTGTGTTAAGGTAGGGAACAAAATTAATAATGACTTATTAAGATGGAAAAGTTTTAATTATGATTGTTTCCAACAATTTCTGTGATAAAAATGAATGTAATACCTAGAATGTTGTTTTTATTTCAAATAATGCCTGTTTTTAAAAAATGATAGATCTTTTACGCAATGGCAAAGAGATATATTTAGATATATATGACAAGGGAAAAAAACCAAGGGTTAAATATAAAATTGTTCAAGGTGCAAAAGAAAGAGGAGGATTATGATTGCCAGATTTTAAGCTGTATTTTGCAGCCTGCTTTTTGGTTTGGATGAAAGAGTGCATGCTGCTGACAAATATGTGAATGTTAGAATTAGAAAAAACATAACCTGATGTTTGATTGGTAGCAGAGGTGAGATTCAAAATTTTTTACTACTGGTTCTGTGGGCATGGCTTGGTGGGTGTGGCATGGCTTGGTGGGTGTGGCAAGAGAAGGATTCTGAGGGGTGCCCCGAGGGAGCTCAACCAATCTCATTGTACATATGTTGTGCACTGACAATAAAGATTTGATTTGACTGTAAAATCGCCATTCCCACCCCACTCCAGGGGAAGGTTACTATAAATCTCCATCTCCCCCCCACACTTCAGGGGAAGGTTACTGCAAAATCCCTATTTCCTCCCAATCATCTGGGACTCGGGAGGCAGAGTCCTGAGAATAGTTGGGGGTGGGGCCAGTCAGAGATGGTATTTACCAGTTTTCCAAACTACTCAAAATTTCCGCTACCAGGTCTTCAGAACTGGTTAGAACCTGCTGAAACCCACCTCTGGTTGGTAGCCTCTTTATGGTATAATAAAGTTAAAGTTGATGTAGATTTTAAAAACTATTATGTGAGAAGTGCCATATTAAAAATATGACTTAAATACAAGTCCAGGCTGCCCAAGAATATCTTTTCTGGTCTCAGCAAAAGAAACATTTCACAGTCAAGTAAATAGCAAGCAAAAATCAATTAACATACCATGATTTGCTAGTGCAGGAACATGGAGAATCTACTAATAGTACACCCACACACATATACTTAAATATGTAAGGATTTGTAGTAAAAAAAAATAATAGTGGAGCCATTGTCTCATGTCACTGTTATGTCATTAGCCACAAAGCAATTATTAAAATAAAGAATATTGAATCATAACTCCACTAGGAACACCTTTCGTCTTGTCTATATAGCTGTCATCCGTATATAGTCCTTATGTGAAGCTGCTAGCCAAGACAGGCTCCACAGGCTCTGAAGCAATCCAAAATCACACACACACTGGGAGAGACAGAAATACAGATATATAATTCACAGGAGAGCTGAAATGAAAGTAATGAAACCACCATTACAGAAAGAAAAGAAAATGAACAAACCCCACCAGATGTGCCGGTGACAATATTTGTTTAACAAATATTTGAATGTGAATGTGTTCTGATCTCATGATTAAGTAGTATCAACAATTTAATCGCAAGCTCAATAGTATTCTCTCCAGTGTTTTTGTTTGCCTGGAGATATAAAGCAGACTTTTTTTCCACCTTGACATTCTTTTTATTCTCCTAGGATTTAGTACAATAACTTTTTGCTCTTTATTGTGCAAACAGTATTTTTTAAAGAAAAAAAAACAAACCAAAATGTTTTTATATTCACATTTTGAGTAGAAATGCAATTGTCATCTAAGACATCTTTTCCCCTTCAAATATCAAATTTAATCAGAACACAATAATGTCGGTGGATCATAAGATGTTCCTCAAGATATGTTTTCCACGTCTTGTCTGGGATTGTTGCTCCTCAACAATTGTGTTTATCTTGTCACAAGATTAATTCAAGAGACAGAATGAAGCATCATAACAGGCTTCAGAATTAGTTAATTATGCAAGCCAGCTCCAGGTCTCCAAATGGTATTGGTTCCTCTGTTAAATAGGAAATGGATGTTTATGATTTGAGTAGTCAGGAGACAAAGAGAAAAGGAGAGGAGAGGAAGAAATGGGGTGAAAGCTTTCAAAAATGCAGGGTTGAGTTGGTGGAAATAAGCAACTCAAAAAATAAATTTAGATCCATCCTCATGGATTGGAAGATGGAGACAACAGGGCTAGGGAGGAAGAAGGAGACAACAGGGAAGATGGAGACAACTTCCATAGGATGAATTGGGGATCTGGGGATTAGCCACGTATGGGTAGCAATGCAAGAATATGATTTGACTGGATGGGGCTGATATTTTTAGCCTTTTGCAGAGAAGAATTTATGCTTTATTTTAGTGAATAAAGAGGAACAATAGCACTTCCCAAAAAAAGACAATGAGCTATGCTATTGTTAATTCCTTAGCCCTCTGAATTCATCCAGATGTTGATAAATGCTGATTTAATGTTTGCATTGTAGATGTTTTCCTATAATGACAATCTTATTAAGCACTAATTGAATCAATATCACTGGGTAGTTTAGAATTAATATACGTAAATAAATAAAAACATTTCAACAGCCATGAAAAGAGAGACAATGATGGGGCAGCTGTGACCTATAGTTCTGCAACATCTGAAAGGTGACTTAATTCCCTATTCCTTCCCTCCACACAACATCATAAATTATGTAGGTTAAGATATTAACAGGTGTTTATGTTTTCTTATATTTCATTTAGTTTACATGGATGAAAATTAAATTAGTATCTCACTGTTGGCTGATCTGTAGAGTCAGAAAAATTTAGAGATGGTTGGTTGGGCAGCAAGACAAACTGATTGACTCATTTTAGAGCTAATTATCCCTTCCCAAATATTCCAGGCAGTTTAATTTCACAAAACACTTAAAGCCTTAAAGTTGCTGCCATCAAATACAATCCAGTTTGAACAGATGATGGAACAACAGGCATAAACAATTTTGGGGGGTTGGGGGGTTGGGAAATAAATAAAGAACTAAAATTCAGAGGCTTGTTTTAAAACCACTCCAAATGGTTTCATCAGTTCCTTCAAACAAAATATTCACTTTGATATCAATGAACTAATTTAAAAAAAAAGGATTAGCTGACTCACCAAGTGAGCTCAGTGAATGTGCAGGACACAAACCTCTTCCAAGTTCAGCTCTAAATAAGATGACACATGGGATGTTGTTGTGCTCACTTTTCTTCTGCCTCAGAAAGTACAATATATTTCACAAGTCAAAGTTAAGAAACTATTGTTATGGACAGGCTCGCTGCAATTATTAGAGATACACACAATTTTAGAGATTATGAAAGCAGACCCTTAAAATATTTGTTAATATTATTGCAGCAATTATACCAAATGATATTTACTGGAAAAATGGTGTTTGTGCATGCATGTGTGTGCTTTAAACAAATACATCTACACACATGTTTATATAGACATACACACAATAATATACTCACATATGGATGCATATCTGAACATTCTATATTAATTTGGAATCACTGAGACTTAATATCAGAGTGAACATAATAAACGTGTTTAGCATTCAGATAATTATATAATTAGAATATAAAGTTTTGGATATTGTTAAATGATGTTTGAATATATCCCTCTGTGTCTACTTGTATCTCTGTGGGGAGAAAGTGAGACAGCGAGAGACAGAGGGAGTATAGCACAGCAAATGAAAAATAAATTCATAGAAAGTGAAATTATTTACTGCAATATTAATTTTAATAATCAAACAAATTGCACTGATTTTTCATATCAGTTCTTCTATTATTTCTTTAAGTTGGTGTCTTCTTTGTTTAATGTTGTCAATATTTCTTAACATTTGAACACCTCTTGGCTCTAAGGAATCCCTTTTGTTAAAGTCCTGCTGACATAAAATTAATTAAAAATATGATTTAAAACTAAAATACTAATGATAATAAAAATGATTTTTGTCCCTACTAGGCCACATCTAAGAAGGCTAGGGAAGCAAGAACCTAATTGGAGTTAAGAACAATATAACTAAACTGATTTAAAAAAATACTTTGCCATGCAGTCTTGGAAGCCAAATAATTTAAAACTTTGTTGGTTGATAAGAAAGGCCAACAGAAGTATGCATTCAATTTTGATTTCTTTGTGATGAGACAAAGCCAATCATATAGAGCTGTACCACAAAAATCAGCATCCAGAAGGATAAGATCTATCTGATCAGCTTTGTCATGCCTTAGTACTATTCACAGTCTTCTCCCAGATGAGAAAAATAATTTCTTTAACAACTGAGCTAAGAAAAGTGCCACAATAGTTTTGGGGGTTTTTTTGCTTGCTGATTATGGAAATAGTCCCCAGGTGCTGTTGTTCCTCTTCATGCTACGAGAAGGCTACCTCAACATCCCTATTAATTCCTGCTTATCGTCACATTTATCTCTTGAAAAAAATAATAATAAAGAGCATACTTTGTTATTGTAACAGTTTGACATTCTCTTTGCTTCCATTTGTGTTAGTAAGCCAACCAGGATTCTTGGAATTGACGTATTGTTTATTTTTCCAACAAAGGACCTCACATTTCTACTTTATTGTGTTTCTCACTTTCTCAGCAGTACTTCTATATATTTGCCTATTTCAACTATATTGTGGGATAATTGTCAACAATTTCCCCCTCTTCAGAAGGGCTTATAAAATGGATGGGGATCCAGATGGATAATACACAGAAAGAATTATGGTCAGCTGGAATTTGACACCTTCTCTGGCAACAAACATTTTAGCAGACACCTGAAGATATCTGTAGCAGAGTGGCAACAGAAAGAAATAGTGTTGCAGTGTAGCTGCTCACAAACAGAGGAGGATACCTGTGGCTGCCTTGTAACCCCCCTGAGGCTTGTTGTTTGCTTTGGAAAGACTCAGACATATCCTGAGACACCTGTCCAACAACTAGCAATTTAATCATTTTGGTTTGCACCAGCTTTAAACTAAACTATTGCTAAACTATTTAATGTCTTCCGTCTTACTGGTCACATTAGTAGGATTCCATCATTTTAAGTAATATAAGCATGTACAATGAACAACATTGATTTTATCTGCATCCTTTTGTGCCATTCTATTTATACTAAAAGAGGAGACAGTTATCTTCTTTCTTTTTATCTGTCTTCACTCTACATTCACAACATTATGCTACATGCCTCTGAATATTTAATCTAACAGAATGTACAATATATTACAATTTATAATGAATATATGAAATAATTTCTACATGGGCTATGACAATTATAGATGTTCTATTTGCAACCAACAAATCACAGGCTAAATAAAAGCAATATATCCTAATTATGGTGAGCCTGTCATCATAGCATGGCGCATAGCAAGATAATCTGGACAGCACTGAAGGTCAGTTTCTTAGGTTTTGGTCCAACATTGACTAATAATAGTGGCGTATATCCTTAATTAATCCTGAAATGGCTGTATTGGTCTACCTTTTAAGAAACCCTATTACCTAAAAATATGGCCTCTGATTTTTTTTTTTTTAAAGGACTAGCATTTTATTCTAAGGACCGTAATAATACTTTTATGTTTCTATTTTTTTTAAAAAAAGTCAGCTTGGTAAAGTAGTTAAGAAATTAGAAGTTGGGAGACCATGAGTTCTAGTCCTTCCTTATAAAGCCAGATTAGTGACTTGGGATCAGCTGTTTTCTATCAGTCCTAGGAAATAGGTAGTGACAAATTACTTCTGAAATCTTTTTAAGAAAAACCAAGGGCTTATCCAAGCGGTCACCAGGAGTCAAGACTGACATAAAGGAACACCCTCTCCCTCAAAAAAAAAAAAAAAAAAAAAAAAAAAAAATCCTATAAAAACACATAAACTTGTGGTTTTTATTCACTTAGTATATTGGGTGATGATCATTAGAGGTCATAAGTAAATATATCAGTAGACATTCCAAACAGGAATGTTTCAAAGCAGTTGTTAAGGACTGCTCTTCTTAGGTACATAATATTGGCTAATACAAACATGCCAACTGTTGAAAATAAATTTTCATAACAAGTTCTGTTTCTCAAGCACACTGAACCAATAAAACCAAGGTGGTAAAATGTACAGTATTTTATGGATTTCAGTATATTTTTTACCACATCTTACTTTATGCGCATGAAAGGATTTTCTTCTCTTATTTAAATGGCAAAGTAAAATGTGGAATCATGAACTTGACACGGACCATCTTGATTGTGTACTGTTAAATTCCCATCATTGGCAACCTTCAGTCTCAAAAAGCTATGGTGTCGTGCTCTGGAAAGAGATCCTAAAACAGCATCTGGTGTGACTAAAATGGCCAGTTCAAGAGTGGCAATCTCTTCCACACTGAGGGCAGATACATTCTGTTCAGGGGTGCTATTCAGCAGGTTCTTACAGATTCTGGAGAAGCGGTAGCGGAATTTTGAGTAATTCGGAGAACTGGCAAATACCACCTCTGGCTGGCCCAAGAGTGGGGAGGGAATGGGGATTTTGCAGTATCCTTCCCCTGGAGTGGAGTGGGAATGGGGATTTTGCAGTATCCTTCTCCTGCCATGCCCACCAAGCCACGCCCACAGAACTGGTAGTAAAAAAAATTGAATTCCACCACTGATTCTGTCCCCTGCCCAGCCCCCAGATTTCCCTGGTTCTGGGACTGCCTCTTTGCCTCGGCCTGCTAAACAAGTGTCTCTTCGAATTGGAGAAGGCCATGCTGTGTCTTTAGCCTCCAAGCTGAACGATAGAGGTCAAGGTTTCCCAGTCATTAATGTCCATTCCCAAGGCCTTTAGATCCGTCTTGCAGACATCCTTATATCGCAGCTGTGGTCTCCCTCTAAAGTGTTTTCCCTGCATACAGGAGGGAATGTTTCTCCATACAGGAGAACTTTCGGAATCCGACCATCATCCATTCTCACGATGTGCCCAAGCCAGCATAGACATCGCTGTTTCAATAATGTATACATGCTAGTAATTCCAGCACGTTCCAAGACTGCGCTACTTTGTCATGCCAGGTAATGCCAAGAATAGGTCAGAGACAGCGCATATGAAAGGTGTTCAACTTTCTCTTCTGCCACGTAAAAAGTCCAAGACTCACTGTAGTACAAGAGGGTGCTCAGGACACAGGCTCTATAGACCTGGATCTTTGAATGTTAAATAGATACACAATATATGTATAAACATGAGTCATGTGTAGAGAACAATGAAGTTTTAAGATCAATATGAAACACTTCCTGGGATAAAACAAAGCCTTAAAAACTATTCATTATATGAAGCATGAAGGTGGTTGACTAACAAGACTAATCTGAAGACATGTTTCTGAATGGCCAAATGAAATGCAGCATTTTCTACTGAAGCAATTAGGATTAATGCAATTCTGGATAGTTAGAAGGTGATGGCCATGATTGTAAATTAATATTTTCCAGTGGCTACCCATGTACTCGAGTGTCAGTATTGATCAAACTTACCTCTGCACAATTAATGTTGATAGATTCAGCAGCACTACACGCTTGCTCATCTGTTAGCCAATTAAGATAAGCTCTGGATTTTTCCTAATAGCTGTATTTATTGTCATCAGAAATATTGATATGTCTAAGTGGTAAGCTATAACCAATACAAGCTCAAACCATGATAATTCTCCAAGTTTCAACTTAGGCCTAATAAGCCTTAATGAGGTGAACAACTGTCATTTCCCTCCCACTGATGAGGACAATTTTGATCAGCAACAAATTTTCATGAATCTTCTTCCTCTTCTAAACATACTGACAAAATAGAATAATTAAAGAGTTATGTCCATTATTGTCAATGAGAGGGTTTTGCAGATAATATGACAAAGAAGGCACCACATTTCAGCAACTGAAATTATTGGCAGTGCTGTTAAGGCCTTCATAGTCCTTAGATGGAGATTACTTTTTTTTAAAAAAATAATTATGTTCTACCTGGTAGCTAGGATGGTTTAAAGACCCTCATCACACAGACACCCATATGTACACACAGACACAGTATATATGTGTGTGTATGTATATAGAATAGAATAGAATAACAGAGTTGGAAGGGACCTTGGAGGTCTTCTAGTCCAACCCCCTGCCCAGGCAGGAAACCCTACACTACTTTGGACAAATGGTTATCCAACATCTTCTTAATAATTTCCCATGTTGGAGCATTCACAACTTCTGGAGGCAAGTTGTTCCACTTATTAATTGTTCTAACTGTCAGGAAATTTCTCCTTAGTTCTAAATTGCTTCTCTCCTTGATAAGTTTCCATCCATTGCTTCTTGTTCTACCCTCAGGTGCTTTGAAGAATAGTTTGACTCCCTTTTCTTTGTGGCAACCCGTGAGATATTGGAACATTGCTATCATGTGTCCCCTAGTCCTTCTCTTCATTAAACTAGACATACCCAGTTCCTGCAACTGTTCTTCATATGTTTTAGCCTCCAGTCCCCTAATCATCTTTGTTGCTCTTCTCTGCACTCTTTCTAGAGTCTCAACATCTTTTTTACATCACGGCGACCAAAACTGAATGCAATATTCCAAGTGTGGCCTTACCAAGGGATTATAAAGTAGTATAATATATATGTGTGTGTATGTCTGTATCAAATATTCTCTGTATGCACAGATATAAACATATAATCAGTACTATCAATCTAATGGTGCAACAATTACTAATATGGGCAGGTGTTTTTTTAAAAAAGAAAATAGGAAAGTTTCAAAACTGTAATGCTTCTGAGATTCCTGTTTTCCTTCAATACACATTCTATCACAATAACATTGTTTTTACTTTTTTGAAAAGTTTATAACTATGTAAATATTTTATTGCCTGAAAATTAACTTTTCAAAAAGTATACAATAGCTCCCGTTTTCATTTTTGTCAACTAATATAAATATAAAATACTAGCTGAGCCAGCTATTGAAATCCTCTATTATCATGACCTCTAACTGAGCTATTATGCAAGATATTAGTTTGCCTGAAGGTTTGGGGAGTGGAAGAAGAAGGAGGAAAAGCAAGGAGCTAATAGTTATATGTTGATTAAATTTTTAGGTCAAACAATAAGATAATAAAAATAGGCTATTCCACCAAAATCAATGGTCCAATAAATAGAGTATAGAGCTAATGCAAAGTACTGAAATTACTCTGGGACCTAGGGTTATATTTTTACTGATCAGTGTTACTAGTCTGTCTTGGAAGCTAAAGGATGTAACCATTTCAAGATAGATAGATAGATAGATAAATAGATAGATAGATAGATAGATAGATAGATAGATAGATAGATAGATAGATAGATTATAGTGATAATATACATACGTGTGTGTGTGTGTATATACTGTCTCTCTCTCTCTCTGTGTGTATATACAGACACATACTGTATATGTGTGTGTGTGTGTGTGTGTGTGTGTGTGTGTGTGTGTATATATATATATATATATATATATATATATATATATATATATATATATATATATACACCAAATTTATATTTCACTAATAAAGAAATAAAGGGAGACTAGTATAAATCTATTTCAAGCTGTTTAGCTCTCATCAGCTAGCCTTACTTGAATTTGAACTTGGGCTGCCTGCATGTTAGGCAGTTGTATTAACCTCTGAGCCACAAATTCTCCTCCCTTCATCAGTTTGAGTCTCTCTTTATTTCTTTATCAGTGAAATATAAATTTGGTAAAAAATGGTTTGTCATGAATGCGACTGCTTGAGAGCTCCTGGTTTGGAGCTGAAAGGTGAAAGGAAGCAGAATGCCCCCTCCCACATGTTGGGGTAGACCAGGTGTCTCGATAAAAAACACTTTATATATATATATATTCCTCAACCCTAGCGGCCTATGTTTCAACAGGTACAGATAGTTTACTGTTGTTTCTTTAATTTGATTTAACTCAAAAAATGTGTAAAGCCATTTATTGGCCTCCAGCCTGCAAATTGGGCATGAGTTATAGGCTAATATTTTATACCCTGCGGTGCCTTATTACTTAACTAATGACAATATTTGCCCAGGGTTTTCAAAATCGTTTTAGACATGTTTAAAGAAATCTTGATTAAATAATGACAGCCAAAGTATTAGATATTAAATATAAATAAGAATAATATGAAGAGAGCTTAAGAATTGGACTGTTGTGGTTTGCAATATATCAGAGTAATGTGCAACTCAGTTTTCTACTGTGGTTTCCCAGTTGCCTGGGCTGACAGATGCTGCCTGCTTTTTCTCACCTAGAAAGAAAGACATTCTGGTGAGACTTGTTTTTAATCCAAATATTATCTTCAGTCTAAATTAGATTGCAGAACTTTCTTACTGTAGCAATTTTAGAGCTCCAAATCAGCTTTCAACATCCCAGAAAGATAGACCTTCTCTTCCAGTATCCTCCAATCAACATGGCCATTCCTTAGAATTCTAAAGTACATACAGCATATTTGGAGAACAGCTGGTTTGACATCCAGCTCATATGTTTCATAGAGACCCAATACAGAATTTGCAGATAATAGGTATATGATAATTGAATGTAAATGGAGGAAAGACAATCTGATCTACTAGCAAAATAATCTTGCTAGCAGAATATCATAGGAGTTAAAAATGGGTGGGAGGGAGGACACTTCCCAATGTTCAGTCCTAGGCAGAGATTATTGCGAAACACAGAACACCAGAAATTAAATGAAGTCAAAGAACAGGACTGTCAAAGAACAGACTAACCCCCACCCCCCACCCCCGCTTACTTCTTTTTATTGCCCAAAGAATTTCAGAGGAATAAAAGTAGTAATAAAAGTAAAGGAGAACCATACTGAAATTGATTGTGGCAGCAATTAATTTTCATTTAGATTTCATTATAGCACTTGCTATTCCCCCCCCCCCTTTTTTTTTTCTCTGGCATTGTTTGACTTGCTGTATATCAAGATGTAATGTAATTCCAAAGGTCTTGTTGAGAAAATTTATGATGTCACACTTCTCACCTAAGTAATTACTATAGATTTTCTGGCAGTTTTAAACCAACACTTAATTTTCCTTTTCTTTTTCTCTGTAGTCCCGCAGCTGAGAGTGACAGTTGCAACTGATATGTTGCAATGCTATAATCAGTTTCTATCTGTAGTAGTAGATCTATAGGCACCTTTGTACCACTTGAATGCAAAGGTAGAATTTAGCTTTGCGACTTAAGCCTCTCTCCTGTGTATAGCGATTCTAACAATAGCCACGCTAGTTTAGGAATTCTGGAAGTTGAAATCCATATAACTGGAAAATTATTCTTGTTTGGGAAGACTTATGCAAATCATGTTCTGTGCTTCATTTTATTTCTTGACAAAGTGGTCTCTGAGCTTAAATAGTTTGCGAAGGTGCAACACGAGCCAATAATATTAATAATCCAATGTAAATCTGTTGTTGTTATTGTGTTCATGATAATTAGTCAAACTTTTGACAGCATTTCAGGGAAAAAGAGTCCTAGGCTGTGTACTTTTCATAGGAAATGATGTCTAAATATACATTTCCCAAGACACCTAATATCCAAAGTCATTTGTTTCAACCCTGAAGGTAGCAGAGAGGAACAGATGCCTCACAGAGATTCTCTTCAACTCCTGCTACAGTTACAGAGATTTCCCTTGCACCTAACCATAAAACATGGGTGCAAGGGATGGTCCTGGCAAGTGTTTCCCCCCCCCCGCCTTGTCACATGTTATTGCCTTACTTTTGTCCCCTGCTAATTGGTGAGACAGTTCTTAGTTGCTGTCCTTAATTGTCACAGTGTTAGGCTATTTTGTCAGAGTTTCTTGCAAAAATCAAATCCAGAAAGCACACGCAGGCAGACTGATGCAGCAGGATTCATTAACTTCTTTATATACATAAAAATACATGAAGATAAATGTACAATACCAATATAGATTCTTCTTCAACTTGTTAGCAGTTACAAGCAAAACACAAGGCAGGAGAGAACAGTTAGTTTCATTTCAGCAGAGCAGACAAGCCCAGGCTTGTTTCATTTCAGAGCTGAGCACAGAGCTAAATACAAAGAGAGCCTCCTTTATATGGGGCAGTTAAGCTTCTGCACAGACTCAGTTGCCTAAGCCACGCCCAGACTTCTAATTTTAGTTTCTGTTTCTAAACAGCCTTCATTGGCTGAGCCTGTTACCATGTCTCCATTCAGTCCCCAATGGCTGATCTATTCCAGTCCACGAATATTCATACTCTGACATATTTTCCTCCTTAATCTGTTGATATTAAAAAGCAGCTTGAATCACTTAGGTTTTGCAGGGATCTAGAACATAGGCAAGAAGGCTAGAAAGGTAATACAATGGAACAGGAACCTTCATGCTGACATTGTTTTCTGTTTACTGACGAATGAATTGAGAACAGTTCGACTCAGCAATGAGAAAAGCCCATAGACCATGGGTGTCAAATTCACGGCGTCACATTGCCATCATGTGACATTTCACAATGTTTTTTCCCTTCACAGAGCTAGGTTAGGCATGGCCTGCACATGACCATCTGGCCTGTGGGCCAACAGTTCCACACCCCTGCCATAGACATTGAATTTGGGGAGAAGAAAAGAGGGCAGCAGGACACAATGTGACAGCATAGGTAGAAACCTCTGAGTTTCATTGCCATCATCAACTCACATTGATTAAGGTATTTCCAATATATACTTGAAACATGTAAACATAAACTAAACCAAAACTTTTAGATAAATCAGACAAGAATTTGGATTATCAGTGCACAATTTTTCACGCTCTACTTTGCCTTCTCTCATTCTACGACTTTATTTACAATCTCCTTTTTATCACTTCCCTAAATGTAAATGATATCACCATTTTTTGTTTTTAATTGCATATGTTACCTTAACATGGAATGTATATCTTTGTGATTAATTATAGAGTTAGAGCAAGAGGAAAAATCTATAGCAGGCAATTTCTTTTTTAAAATCAGCTCAGTGTGCAGTGAATATACTGACAATGAATAACATTATTTCTTAGATTACATTATCTCCATCACACTTAATAATATTTATCAAGATTCTAAAAATAGAAGCCCCGGTGCAGAAAAGCTAACCTAATGTAAAAGTCTGAGATAATTTTTTAAAAACTACTACAGAATGCAGAAATAGATATTCATATTTTTCAGTTTATGTTCTATCTAGTCACCTGAGTACTTAGAGCTTCTAGAACAAACTTAAAAACAATTTAACATTCAGGTTAAAATGAAGAAAACTGGATGTGATTTATTTATTGGTTATTATTTTTGCTCAAATGCTTTTCATGTGTTACTTATTTTTTAAAAAAACAAAATTATTAGAATAATATGGTTTGAGGTCAGCAGCTTGGAGTCAGGGGCAGTGTTGCACACTTATACTTAATAGGATATACTGTGGTGCAAAATGTCTGTGAGAAATTAACTAAGAATTTCTTTAGATATTCTTCAAGTTCTATAGGGGTTTAATTCATTTTGTAATTATTACTTTTAAAAAAACAGAAGTGAGCACCAATGACCTTCTGAAAATTTCAATCAAAGTTTGCAGATTGTAGATTTTTCTTTTCTGAATTTCTACATTTTGAGAAATATTGTAAAGTTTCTCAAGGGCAGGTTTCACTTTATTAGTATCAGTGAATGGACAGTTGAAAAAGCCCAATGGAGGAACTCATGATAATTTTGATTTAATTGCAATGTAGGTAAGTAATGGACAACAAAGAAAGGAAATTACACATATATCTTGCTCCTCTTTTAATGTGCATGAATACCTCAATGCACCACTAATATTTTTCAATATTTTCTTCTGCTTTAAAAATGATGTAAAAATCAGTTTCACCAAAATCAATAAGAATTATTAAAGAAAAAAATATAGTAGAATTTTTCAGCATCGTGTTTGTGTCCCTCCAGCAATTGATTCTCTCAATGCCCTTCCCTCATACCAGTGGTGGGTTCTTCCCGGTTCGGCCTGGTTCGGCCGAGCCGGTAGCGGTGACGATATGACATCACCCAACCGGTTCTGCTCCTGCCCCTCTGCTCCCTCACTCCTGCATTATTCTTACCTTTTATTTGGTCCCATCCCCAATCTATTGCTGCCTCCTGAGTCCCAGCTATCGGCTAGACGAAAAAAACCTGTTTAAACTCTTGCCGTGGGGCTTCAAACGGCCGCCCTACAGCTGATCAGTGGTAAAAAAAATAAATAAATGAGTAGACCAGTGCCTGCAAAAATAAATGGGTAGAACCCACCCCTGCCTCATACCTATTAGTTGTGCTGGCAGTGGCATGGTGGGTGGTATGAAGGACAAGATCTTCTTTTTCCCAGTATGCTGTTATCTTGGACACCAGGTTGTAAGTGTAACATATTTAGCCATCATAGTGTGGAAAATATATGTCTTTAAGGAATACCATTGGACAATCTAATTTTGAATTCAGACCTGACACCTTCTTTAGTTCGAAATGGTGGAAATATTAAAGAAAAGTTTTTATACTGGGAAATTCTAGATCACTTTATCTTAGCAATTGTCTCAATAGAACAGAGGTGTTTTGTCATTGCTCGGGCTCACATAACTACAATTGTTAAGCATCTTTGGTTCCTGTGATTGCCCTCTAACAAATTATTTTTAATCAAACTGACACAGAAGGAAAAAAATGCAGGAAAAAAACCCCTACAGTAGGTTTCATTGCAAAATTCTGAACATTGTTAAAGCATTCTAAGCTATTATTGACCATAGGCAAATAAATACAAATTCTATATATGAATGGGAAGAGAGATATAAATATCCATATAAATTCATTTTTACTGTCCACGTTTAAAGGAAAATATTAGGATCCATTTTATTCAATTAATTAATTATATGCCATCTAGCTGGTGTTAATTATTAGTGACAACATTGATATGTTTTCCATCACCAATATAATCAAGTTACCCATCTTTTGGCTGGTTGCCTGTTTTGTTTTGTTTTCTCATCTTTTCCAGCATTATAGACTTCTCAAGAGAACATGGTCTTTGTGTAATGTGTTCAAAATATGATGATATGAGCCTGGTCATATATGTCTCCAATCAAAATTCTAGATTTATTTATTTGTATTCTGTCTATCTGTTGTGTTCTCAGGAGTTTTCTCCAACAACAAAGTTCAAAAGCATCAATATTTTATCCTAGTTCTTCAATTTTTTCTTCCATACAGTATCACAGGAAAAATCTTTTGTGTGATCTTTTTTTCTAGACAGATTTTTTTTTCTTAACAGATCTTTTTCAAGGTCTCCATTGCTGTCCTACTAATGGCTAGTCTTCAATGTCTTTGATTGCTGATTCCTTTATTGCTGCTAATTGATTTTGTCTTATTAAATAGTTTCTTTTCATTATCAAAAAAGACTAAGCAATTATGTCTTCTTTGCCTTTCATGCAATGTGACTGGCTATTTGAAGCTAACTTTCATTACAGAATTTGTGGATAATTTTCAGGTAACAGTAGTGTTATCAGCATATTATAGATTATTCATACTTTTGAAACTATAATCATCTTGTTCCAGTGGTGGGTTGCTACCGGGTGAACCAGTAGCAGCGGCGGCAGTGGGAGGCTCCGCCCACCCACCCGGATGCTTCTGCGCTGAAGCGTTGTGCATGCACGCGAGTGAGCGCATGTGCACGAGTGAACCAGTAGTAAACTAAATTGAAACCCACTACTGTCTTGTTTCAATCCAATCCAATCCAATCCAATCTTACTTAATATGCATTCAGTATATAGTTTGAATAAATGGGAGAGATTATGTAGCCTTGCCTCGCTCATACACCAGTGGTGGGTTGCCCCCGGTTTCCTCCGGTTCTATAGAACCGGTAGTAAAACGGTCAGGAGGCTCCGCCCACCAACCCCAACATCATCAAAACGCTTCTGTGCATGCGCAGAAGAGCATGCACGAGAGCAAAACAAGCATGCACGAGCGGCCCCGCTGCAAACCGTAGTAAAGGTAAGTACAACCCACCCCTGTCATATACCCATATTCTGGCAAGGCTATGGATTCCTGTCATATATACAAGGTTGACATAGTCAACTAATCTAAGGCCTTTAATATAAACCACATATTGACTTCTTTTTGTTCATCGATTTTTAAATTATATCATCAATAATCATCAATCTTTCTTTTATTAGCAATTTCCATATTTATTCTGACATCTAATTTTCTTCTATTTCTGGCAGTCCTTTTTTACATTTATCCTTAAAAAATTCTTTGATTTCATTCCACAATTTCTTGAATTACTTATCAATATGGTTTAGAACTTCAAAGCAATTCCTGATATTCTTTTTCATAATAGTGGTATACTGTATATTCAAGATCATATCATGTAAATTGATCTTCTTCTTTAGCTTGAACTGGAACTTGCACATGATCTGGTCCACTGTCAGTCCTTGATATATCTTTGCTGTTGATATGTCTTTGCTGTTGTAACTGAGCTCTTTTATGTCCAATCATGCTGTTAATTTGATTCTGCATATCAGTGTAGTGATGTGTATGTATGTATATGTGCGTACATATTTTGATTGTCTGAATAGCTTGTTAACAATGAAGAAAACACTGTATTGGCAGAAATTTATGTTAGTCCCCTGCTTAATTCAGTGTCCAGCCACAAACAACACATCTTTTTTGCATGTTCTATAAATGTTAGATTGAGCTTAATGACAAAACACATCAATTCTTTTTCTTCTGCATCAGTAGTTGTAACATAAACTTTACATTAAAACATTTTCCACAAAGTCTAGTTGATATTGCTTGGATTATTGGCTGCATTATATCCTCTATTCTTTATATCTTGCTTGACTATGAAAGTAACAGTATTCAAACAGCGACAAGTTTGAAAAGAAGATGTATAGATGGATTTTTGTTTACTTGTTTGTATGTTTTGTTGTTGTTTGTTTGTTTGTACTTTCTAATAAAAAATTAATTAAAAAAAGAAAGAAAAAGAAAAAAAGAAAGGAACAAGCATTCCTTGTTTGTTTTTCATGTTCTGAGTAGTAAATAGCATTATCTTCTGATTAAAAGTATCTAATTACAGTCCAATTCAATTCTCTGTTGCCCAAAATGTCAATTTATAATAATTTAATTTCAACTTGGAGAAGACTCCTGTGAGTCCCTTGGACTGCAAGGTGATCAAACCGGTCAGTCCTAGAGGAGATCAACCCTGACTGCTCTTTAGAAGGCCAGATTCTGAAGATGAAACTCAAATATTTTGGCCACCTAATGAGAAGGAAGGACTCACTGGAGAAGAGCCTAATGCTGGGAAAGACTGAGGGCAAAAGAAAAAGGGGATGACAGAGAATGAGGTGGCTGGATGGAGTCACTGAAGCAGTAGGCGTGAGCTTAAATGGACTCCAGAGGATGGTAGAGGACAGGAAAGCCTGGAGGAACATTATCCATGGGGTCACAATGGGTCAGACATGACTTTGCAACTAACAACAATTTCATCTTTCATATGTTGCTTGTGTTTCTTAAGATTCCAGGTTAAGGAATCTTAAGAATTTGCAGCTTTGCAGCTTTGGACTTTTTCTTCCTGCATAGCGGCACAAACTAACTAGACGTCTTTAATCTAGTTTATATAGCCAGATTAAAGCTAGGCTTTAATCTGGCTATATTATAGTCATGATACTATTCCAAAAGTGCCTCACTTTTTCCTCTGTAGTATGTTGAATGTCACCCAATGAGAAAGATCCATATCTGTTGTCAATCACTTTATATCAATGTTTCTCAACCTTGGAAGCTTGAAGATGGGTGGACTTCAACTCCCAGAATCCCCCAGCCATCGCTGCTGGCTGGGGGATTCTGGGAGTTGAAGTCCACCCATCTTCAAGTTACCAAGGTTGAGAAACACTGCTTTATATTGTCTGCTCATGTGATTTTCTTGTTAAAATATAGTAGTAGTTTACCATTGCCTTCTCTTGCCCAGTGTTAATGGATGCCTTTGCTATTGTAACTAAAGTGATCATCTATCTTCAGCATTTTCCTATATTGCTGCCACCTGATATGTATTGGGATAACCTTCATGCCTTAGATGACCCTGCTGAATGTACAGATTTTTGGCATACACTACTGATGTTCCTCATTTATTCTTCCAGGAACAGTTCCTGCCACAATTCTGCAGTATAGTTGGTCCTGAGGGGGATCTTGTCTAACAAAGTTTCATAAAAACAAAACAAAACAAAAACTTTTAAAAACCTAGATCCATTTTTACTTTCCTAAACCTGTGAGACAAGGCTTTCCCTAATTTTTCCCCCTTGTGTAAATTCCCCCAAACTTTAAAAATCAAATTAAATATTTTTAACATGAATTTCCCAGTATCAGACATTTAAATGCAATTGCTTTTAATACAATGTAGAAAAACATAATGATAATGAAAAATAGATTGTTGTGAACAATATTGCTATTCATTGTAGGTAAAATTATTCACTGTTTTAATGAATCTTTCAGATATGTTCCCATTTAATTCCATACTCTTCTAGATCTCTATGATCATGTCCCACAGATGAACCAGGGAAGGCTAGAAGACTGACACAACATCAAGTCAAAAATAATTGGTCCTTGTTACTGGGAAAACTGAAAACCTAGTTCATGGGTGTCAAACTTGTATCATCACAGCAGCATCACATGATGTATCAGGACTTTATCCCCTTTCTCTAAATAACCATCTATTAGGGAATTTCTGTTCCTCCTGAATAGATCTGCATTCTGAACAAATGCAACCCAGCTAGTTATAATGAAGGTTTTAAAACCTGGTACATTTAGCTTACAGTTTGGAAGTGACCCACATTGGGAATAATATCTTCATTTTGTAAGCCATGATCTGGCTGTTACCTTACTTTGGATTAACTACATGGACCCAGGTCCAGCTTGTTCTCTGACTTTGCTCTTATCTTTTATCCTATGATATTCAGAGTACTCTTATATTTTGACTGAAGCCAGAATTATTATTAAATCTCAATTTACTAAAATTCTTTCTTACTTGGCTAAAAAGAAGAATCAATATAATTGAGCCTTATTTGTCTGCCAAGAGTCCTATGGTAGACTACTTCTATGCAGGGCCACTTATTCACCATTAAATTACATTCAAATGCTACATCCAGTCATTCAACATTTCCAGAATTATTATTCAAGTATTCAGGTTTTATTTAATACAGGAAAAGCATAGCCCATGTTCAATGTTCAATGCATTTTATGTCTTGGAAAACATTTATAAAATGTGAGCTTGACATCTGAAGGCCAGATCATGGGCCTCTGAACTGGGACTTCTACTATCGCAACCCATGTAATTTGACAATTCAAATTATACAAATTGACTTGTTGCTTCAATTGTAGAATCACTAAGTGGAATCCATTCCAAGGACAAATGCCTCCTTAGAGTGACAGAGCACAGCAATCAGAAGCAGCAGGCTTCAAACAGCCAGCCATACTGCATGAAAGGCAAAGAAGACAGAAATGCTTAGTCTTTTTTGATAATGAAATGAAACTATTTAATAAGGCAAAATCTTCTGAAGCTTTATTAATAAGTCTGAGACACCCATCTGCACTTTTAGAAACGCTGCATCAGGAGACCCATTTAACATATTGCTCCATCTGGTCTTGTATATGGGATTCCAGCCATGTTTCTGAACCATGCCAAAGCCTTGGACATATTCAGAGTTACTGCATATCTTAGGGATATAGCTAATGCCTCTTGGTCCTATCTATGCTATGAGCCAAAGCTGCCCTAACTAGATTTTCTGGTACATCTGCACAGCAATGCACTGATATTATGAAGAAAGACACAAAGGTAGTTTCTCCAAGGGTAGAAAAAGGAAAACAACTGAGGCTTCTAACAGCTGGTATTGAAACAGAATCTTCCTAATCTTGCCAATTTTTTTAATTGCCAAAGTGTTTCAGGTTACTATTGGAATAAAAAGTTTCTTGCACCTAGACTAAGAGCATAACAGCATTTTCAACTGTGTCACATATACAGTATATTCTGGGTGCCTTACTGGGTGCCTTATCAGAAGTTCCTCCCAGCATTTAGAAAGGAGTAGGAACTCTCCACACTTTGCTGTTTGTTAAAAAGTCTCCCCCCCTCCCCCTTGTTTAGAATGATATATAAAGTGCACTTGGGGCCAGATGCTGTTTGAGAAGCTGTTGGATTCCTCAAGGAGGGATCTATCCCTTTATGGAAACAGACCAGCTGATCAGGCTAGGGATGAAGATAATTACCCAGCTGAGAAGAATGATTGGACGTGGGAAGCAACCCTATGTTAATTGCTGAACTAGCAAGCAGGTTAGACAGGAGAAGATACAGTTAGGAAGAGGAAGCTTGGAGGTGGCTCTCTGAATATGCTAATTAACCTGGATGGCTTCTGGGAGGAGAAGATGCTGACTGGCATATATGCATATTAAACTATTAGAATCATTGAAAGAAACGACTCTCTCAGGGAGGCAGCATGAGAAATTATGCCTTTGGCTTAAGTGGCTTGGAATAATGAGTCCTGTGCAGGCATTTAGACTGCAGATGTGATAGCTAGTAGAGGGCAATAGTGTACTTTCAATCCCTGCCCCATTAGCCTACCTCTCATTCATTATACCACACTGAAGAGCAAATTCTAGATGTGGGGTATTCTTTCCAAACATTTAAATGTGAGCACAGTACAGTCATTATGAATTCTATGGAAAGACCTATTTGGTTCAATAATGAATACGGCAAGGCCAGCATACATGGAGGGCTGGGGGAGGTTTGGCTAGGTCTAAAATATAAATGTGCCCTCATCCCAATTGCGCCACCTTTCTAGCACCTGCTGTAGAGGCAAAATGCCTGCAAATGGTTAAATTTCCAGAGAAAGGCTGTTCAATGTCTCACCATGGTATTTAATTAGAAGTTCGATGATGATGATGATGATGATGATGATGATGATAGTGGGGTAAACAGATATTCTTGGTAACTGCTTGAAAATGCACAGCTATGTATGATTTGTATCTTGAAGGGGGATAACCAGGGGATTCCAGGACTCTAGGCTAAATTGAGAAATTAAAAAAAAAAATCCTACAATTTAATGGCATACTACCTCTTTAAAACTACATGGATGGGTCCATGATGTCATAGGAGTCAAGCTTCACTTAAAAGGGACATCTCCTTTTGAAAATTGTCTATGAAAGAAAAATATGTTGAAAAATTTCTGATTTTTTAAAACACAGTGGGACAACAAAACATTTCACAGCATAAGATCTATAATATATTAACCATCAATACTTTTTAAGTTATTCTGGGGGCCTCTTACATGTGGAACCTCTTCTCCTTGAAGGTATCTGCTCATCCTACTGAGACAGATAAATAGATTCCCTGCATTAAATGTTGCCATCTGATGAGACCTTGGAGGCACAGTTCTTTGGTGGCTGCCCTAGACCTTTGAAACAGTCATTGACCTGAGATCAGAGGGATTTCTACACTTTAGCTTTCCAAAATGCTGTGAAAACCAGGGTCTCCTATCAAACATAGCCTGGAGCCTGGATAGCTCAGCAGACTAATGCATTGTAATTTAACTCCAGCTGCCTGCAATTAGTAAGTTCGAATCTTGCCAGGCTCAAGGTTGACTCAGCCTTCCATCCTTTCTAAGGTAGGTAAATTGAGGACCCAGTTTGTGGGGGCAATAAGCTGACTTTGTAAAAATATACAAAAGTATGAAGGCTATTGCTTAACGCATTGTAAGTCGCCCTGAATCTCCGGAGAAGGGCGGCATATAAATCAAATAAAAAAAAACAAAAAAACATTGGGCTAGGATGGGGGTTGAGTAGGAGAATATTTGGTTTGGTGCAGAGGTGGGTTTCAGCAGGTTCTGACCAGTTTTTGGAGAACCGGTAGAAGAAATTTTGAATAGTTCGGAGAAGCGGTAAATACCACCTCTGACTGGCCCCGCCCCCATCTATTCTCTGTCTCCCGAGTCCCAGCTGATTGGGAGGAAATGGGGATTTTGCAGTATCCTTTCCCTGGATTGGGGAGAGAATGAATATTTTACAGTATCCTTCCCCTGCCACGCCCACAAAGCCATACCATGCCCACCAAGTCACACCCACAGAACCAATAGTAAAAAAATTTGAATCCCACCACTGGTCTGGTGCCTTGGGAAAAAAGTACCTTTGTTTTTAAACTGTGTTTATGGATTGTTGTGGGCTGCCTAGAATCAGTGTATAAGATAGACAGTCAGTTATTTAAATCATGTGATAGATGGTCATTTAAGTCCACCAACTAACTAACTAAACAAAAGCCATTGTATTGTTCAGCTATTCAAACCTATACTGGCTATATGTACACAGTGGAATTTCCTGGAAAATTTGGTGATATATATGTTTTTTAATGTGCAGGAAATTATATAGCTGCTTTTATTATATGGCTAACAATCAAATACACAAATAATTAAACCACAAGATTAAATTCTACTGCACTTCAAATGATGCAGTTTTACATGTCAAGTTCTACCACTAAGAACAAAGAGGCTGACTTCTCTGTTGTTGGTTTTGGTGATATAACACACCATTTGACTATTCAACCATTCTTCTCTCCTTACTTCCCCAAGTTGGACCATTTTCTATAGTTGGCATATTCTTGTTTCTGGCTGGATACTTTGTCTTACCTGGGTATGAGGTCCCAGTTCTGCATGAGTAATACCATTCAGATAAGCTGTATTCCAAACCACTTTAAAGAATGCATTCAGAAAGACACTACTGAATGTATGTGTTATATAATAGATATTGGGTTTTTTTTCTCCTCTGGGGTGGGTAGCATTAAGTGAATAAGTAGCAGAAATGTTTAGGAACAGCACTGTGTATGTCTTATTCTACACTGCTTAAGCAAGCTCAGATATGCTGAAGACTGCTGTTACCTTGCAAGTGTTGATTCTGATGACAATATGATGGATTTTGCGTTTGTAATTTTTTCCATTGAGAGGCAGTTTGGTGTAGTAGTTAAAAATGCTGGGCTAGAAAATGGGGTGCCATGAGTTCTAACCAGGGGTGGGTTCTAAATTTTTTTACTACCGGTTCTGTGGGCGTGGCTTATTTTGTGGGCGTGGCTTGATGGTCATGTGACAATTATTTAGGATTTAGCAGAGGAACTGGTCTACCAGGCTTTTAACTGCTTGCAGAGCTGTACCGATCTACCCATTTATTTTTGCAGGCACTGATCTACTCATGTATTTTTGCAGGCACTGATCTACTCGTGTATTTTTGCAGGCACTGGTCTACTTATTTGTTTTCTTTTAACACTGATCAGCTGTAGGGGGACCCTTTGAAGCCCCATGGCAAGAGTTTAAAGTGTTTTTCCCTCTAGCCATCAACTGAGACTCAGGAGGCAGCAATAGATTGGGGGTGGGGCCAAATAAAAGGTAAGAATAATGTGGGAGGGGGCACAGGTGGTGGGCGGGGGGGCAGAACTGGTTCGGTGATGTCATATTGTCACTGCTAATGGCTCGGGAGAACTGGGCCGAACCAGGAGCAATCCACCACTGGTTCTAACCCTGGTTAGCAGGGGTGAAATGTAAAATCTGTTACTACTGGTTCTGTGGGTTTGGCTTGGTGTGTGTGGGGGGGGGGTTAAGGTGACTGGGTAGGCATGGCCAACTTTTTTAAAAAAAAAACCTTTTCAAAGCATTTTTTTCTAATGCTTTGAAAAGCCTCTGCCAATCAGGCAACTCAGCTGGGATCGTCAGAGAGGCATTTTAAAAAATACCTCTCTGCCGATCAAGCAACTCAGCTGGGAGTTGCCAGAGACTATTCAAAGCATTTTTTATACCACCTCTTCGGCCAAGAGGTTGCAGAAAAAAATGCTTTGAAAAGCCTCTGATGATCCCAGCTGAGCCGTGTGATCATCAGGGGCTTTTTAAAAAAACTTTTAAAAGCATTTTTTCTTCAGAAGAGGTTGTAGAAAAAATGCTTTTAAAAGTTTTAAAAAAATCTCTGATGATCATACGGCTTAGCTGGGCATGGGGGGGGGGGGCGCAGGGATTTTTGCTACTAGTTCTCTGAACCACCCGCTGCCATCGCTACTGGATCAGGCAATCCCGTCCGATTTCACCCCTGCTGCTTAGGCATGAAAACAGCTGGGTGACTTTGGTCCAGCCACTCTCTGTCAGCCATAAGAAGGCAATGGAAAACTGCTTCTGAAAAATATTGCCAAGAAAACTGTATAACTATGAAGTTCTCAGGAGTTTTATTTGAAAGTGTGCATACACACAAACATACACAAAATTCATTACTGCCAATGGTCTTACTGTGGCTTTGACCCCAAAAAGTTGGAAGTTCTAAGAGTATTAGAGGAATTGATAATCATATTTATTATAGAAGTGCTATTTCAGTTTTAAATTATTACAGAATTGGTTTAATGAGGCATACATGTCTATTTCTGAACAAGACGATGGAGGCTGATGCAGGAAAAGCATGACTTTTTATATGGAATTTCTGTTAGATTCTGCAGTTCCTTAATCTAGACATTGCCATGACCTGAGATGGTCAAACCTCTGTGTAAAATTATACTGAATACTATTCAGATCAAACTGGTTCACCTGTCACCATCTATTAAGAAACACAATTCTCTCTTGCTCGGCAATAAAGAGCTTATTTTATATAATTGATTTTAAAGAAAAGATTTATAATGTTTGCCCTTCCCTTGAGTCCAAGGCATAGTTACATAGTGCAGAGATGTTTTGCTTTCAATTTTAGGAAGAAAGACTACTGCATTTTTTCAGATGCTGAGATAAATACCAACATAGGTTTTTACTCTAGGAAATTCTTTACAATGATTCTTAAAGTTTTGGATTTTTCAGAACTCTGGAAAGAAGTGCTCTTGGGAGAAAAAAAGTCTGTTTTATAAATCAGTTTAGATATATGACTGGAAGATTATGTCAGACATCTAAGTGAATCTCTTCTGTAGAAGTCAATACTAGTATGATGCATTGTATATCTACCAGTTTCTTTCATTAAACATCTCTCTATTATGAAAATTGAGGTTATAGGGTTCTAAAATATGGAGGATTTCATCCTGATAATGAAGTGAATCAATCTTTAAAACATTTGTCTACTTCTTTAGTGCTTTCATTTAAACTTTGGTGCCCATAAGATTCTCTGCCCAATGTCGTTTAAAAGATGGTGGTAGCTTTTAAAAATTAAGAAGTGGTAGTAAAGTGGCATGCCACCAAATTGTTCTTTCACAGTCTTTAACATGTTTGTTTATAGAATTGGATTTTGATCTTGTGTAGACCCCCATTGATCTTCCTAAAAACTGAAAATTATCTTCGTGTGGAAGTAAGCATCCCTTGTAGGATTGGGCCTGGAGAAGAAACCCAAAATTAAAATTGGATATTATAGCATCCTATGGAATTATCAGGCGTAATATTAATGAATTCTATTGATTTGCTTAACAACTAATGATGATTTATCATTATAAAGATAAAGGTTTCCCTCGCACATATGTGCTAGTCATTCCTGATTCAAGGGGGCGGTGCTCATCTCTGTTTCAAAACCGAAGAGCCAGCACTGTCTGAAGACATCTCCGTGGTCATGTGGCAGGCATGACTAAATGCCAAAGGCACATGGAACGTTGTTATCTTCCCACCAAAGGTGGTCCCTATTTTTCTAGTTGCATTTTTTATGTGCTTTCAAACTGCTAGGTTGGCAGAAGCTGGGACAAGTAACGGGTGCTCACACCCCCTTACGCTGCACTAGGGATTCGAACTGCTAAACTGCCGACCTTTTGATTGACAAGCTCAGCATCTTAGCCACTGAGCCACATGCCCACCAAGACTGCCATTTTGCAAATACCTTTCTTGGACAAGGGACAGCTGAGGACATGTTATGGAAATTCCATAACTGTCTATCTGTTGTATATGTTTGCTTGGTTCTGCATTAGAAAGAATAGATCACACTCAGACTAGTTTGGAATGGTATGACTGGCACCTAACAGCAACAGGTATCAATAGCCCCTCTTTTAAATTGAACTATAGGGGATTATTATTATTATTATTATTATTATTATTATTATTATTATTATTATTTATTGAATTTCTATACTGCCCTACTCCCGAAGGACTCAGGGCGGTGAACAGCCATAAAATAAAACACATACATATACAAAATTTAAAATTGAATAAGATGAATTAAATAAATTTGGCTGAATTAATACCCGTAATTTAAAATACCCATATTTTAAAATACATTAAAAATTTAAAATTTACACTTAAAAGGGAGAAGATTTAGGCGAGGCCAGCTTGATGAAATAAAAGAGTCTTCAGCTCGCAGTGGAAGGTGCGCAGATCCGGAATCCTCCATATCTCTGGGGGGAGCTCATTCCAGATCGTCGGTGCCCCCACAGAGAAGGCTCTCCCACTAGGGGCCGACAGCTGACATTGTTTGGCCGATGGCACCTGGAGGAGTCCCTCTCTATAGGAGCGTACTGGTCGGTGGGAGGCTATTGGTGGTAGCAGGCGGTCCCATAAGTAACCAGGTCCTAAGCCATGGAGCGCTTTAAAGGTGGTAACCAGAACCTTGAAGCGCACCTGGAAGACCACCAGGAGCCAGTGCAGCTCGCGCAGGAGAGGTGTTACATGGGAGCTCCACACTGCTCCCAAAACCAATGAAATTGCTTACTATTTTCCCTTTAAGGAAAAAAATGTATGATGCATTCTTTCTTTCTCTTCTCTGTTTTTATAATAGCAAAAGTTTATTCCAATAAATCAAACCAAACCAAAAAGATTGAAATTTAAAAATAAAAATACATGATAAGCCAAAGGAAAGAAAAATAAAAGAAAAAAAATTGGGTACATACACATAACACACAATTCTCTCTATATATATTTGTACATTATAAAGACACGTGCAGATATTTTAAACATACAGCTTTTCTATTCCAAATTAATATTTGAGTAAACAAAAACTTAATATATTAATTCAGAGCTAATTGATTAGAAAAACCCTATTTGTGTAGTTAATAATGATGATCAGATTTGAATGGAATTCTTTGTCAATTTTCTTCAGAGTTCTTTGTTATATTAATTTTTCAGACAGAGCAATTTCCTATACCTTTCAAAAATGTCAATTTAATGGAATACATATTTTAGGTTCCTGGTATTTTGTGACAATAATGTCCCAAATCTCTTATGCCTACTATAACAAGAGATACAAGAAGAATTAAATTAAATGCATTTATAAAGAAAGCCATTCAGAAGAAATGTTTACCCCCTTTACAGATTCATGGTAGATAAAGTCATCAGTGGTGCCTTGATCTGAGGATGTTACAGTATATTTAGCAGAGAGGACAGGATGTCTTTCAATAGCAGCTGTTGGAAAGTGCAATTGCACTCATGATGCCCTTGTATGGACATTTGATTAGCCTTGGTGGGACCAAAAGCCATTAAGTGGTCCAGTGATCTAATTGTCCAAGGCTGAATATATATTGTTTTAGTAGCAACAGGTTATTCAAGTCTGTGACTGCTTTATATATTAAAATTTCTCCTTATATATCTCCATTAAGCCATTAGTTTGACCGTTTATCCAACACATTAAAGAGTTGTTGAAGTATATCATCAAAATTTCCTTGATAACAGTTTCTTATACACACAGTAGGTACAGTATCTTTAAATTATGAGGCAAAAGTTTGCTTCTCTCTTTTTCTTTTTTACTAAAACATAATTCTATCACAATTTTTAAAAAAAGGGTATGTGCAAAGTAAGTATAAAAGTAATTTAGTATGCAGGATTTATAGAGTGAAATTATTAACAGATTTCTGTACCAGGACTTTTAAAGTATTTGCTTAATAGGTCAATCTGAGCTATATAGAATAAAAAATTGTCCTATTATTTAAAGCTAATGAAATAGATGAAGTAGCTTCAACACAGATTTTTCTTTAGTATATTTCCTAATGTAATATTTATTTAATTTTTCTTACTTCATATTTTCAAGACACACAGCTGACTTGAGATAGTGACTTTTCTCCCAAATTATTAAATATTCTTTTATCAATGATATTTGATGGGTTTATACATGTGAAATAATATTCACACAATTTGAAATATCTCGCAGTGTCTTCCTTAGCAATTTTTACTGCCAATTTCCAAAGATCTTTTTATCCAAGGATCAAACAAGGCGTTCATCACTGCAATGCCCATTTTATCATCATTTCTAAATGAGTATTACTTACATGGTAACATCGTTACCACTTACAATGTCAGACAGATAAGATTTAAAAAAAGAAAAAAGATTAAAATAATTTTTTCTATATCCTTGGTCAATAACCAAATGCTTTTTTCTTCAAGGTTTCCCCCATTTAACTGATTTTCTCAGCCAAGTACACGATGCAGACAATGCTTCTTCTGTCATAGATCTATTGATGATAACTTCTATCAGCATGGAAACATTTCTATTTTTCCCAAACTTGTCTATTTCAGATTTATTAGAATAAAAATGCCAACATGGTCATGGCTATTGTTTTTTGTTGTTGTTGTTGTTTGATTTTTTTATTTTGATATATATGCCACCCTTCTCTGGAGACTCAGAATGGCTTACAAGGCATTAAACAATAGCCTTCATACTTTTGTATATTTTATACAAAGTCAGCTTATTGCCCCCACAAACCGGGTACTCATTTTACCTACCTTAGAAAGGATGGAAGGCTGAGTCAACCTTGAGCCTGGTGGGAATTGAACTCGCAGTAATTGCAGGCAGCTGGAAGCTAAATACTACCTGTAACAGTAGCATTAGTCTGCTGTGCCACTCAGGTTCCTCCTCTTGGGCAGATCTGTTATACATTATTGTATGTTAAATGATGGTTTTAAATTATAGTCTTTCCATGAAATGGATATTTATGTTTTATGATTGTAGCTACCGTAATCACTGATACCATTTGCTTTGAAGATGCACACACATATATACATGGGTGTGTGTATAATTTATATTGTAATCATTTTTGGGATGCTGAAGGCATAACAACTCTATGAAACTATGTTGAGTGGCACTTCCTGAGTCCATACATATGAAACTCCTGAGATGCAGAGAAGAGTCAGCGTTGGAACTAATTAGTTCCTTAGATCATTTGCAAACATAATGAAAGGAAGACAGAAGTCAGATGAAATGCACTATGGATAAAATTTAGAAGACAATATTAAATGGAACACTTGGACCTTGTCAGAGATCAAGTGGGTTTCATCCTCAAAATAGCTATGCATGTCCCATATAGTGTTCATTCATCAGAATCAGAGTAGGTTCAAAGTATACATGCCAGGCTTGTCAAGAGACTTATACAGTGATATCATTTTCCTAAGAAAGATCATAGCTAAGCAAGATGACAAGTTGATTGTATAGCTTTAGATATGATTTTCATAGCTCACATTTTATGTCTTCTTAAAAAAACTTGAGCCCATACAGTTTTCATAGTCTCACATTGTCTTATTTTTTTAAAATATTTGGCTTTAGATTTAAAATGTCTTAGCAATATTTCCTAGTAATTTGAGTCTTAACCAAATTGATTTTAAGGAAAAATGTCAATTTATGTAATAATTTAAAAAACTGGAATACTTAAACATATAAGCAGCAAGTAATAATACTCTTCTGGTTGTGTTCATAAGATATAATGTGTATAAGACAAAGAAATACATGTATCAGAACTCTGGTAAAGTTAAAAATTTGCACGTAAAACATGCCAAAATAGATGGACCTTCTGAATGGCTTCAGATAGGGCATTAAGTAGTATTGTGAGACTCCTGTCATAGACTCATCATGTAGATAAAGCTAGGAACAATGGTTTAGCTATTCTTTTCCAGCAGTCTCTGCTAATGAACTTGTAATTCTGGACTGGCTGGCTACTATTAATATTACAAATTTATGTTACAAGAAGTTTCCATAGAATGAGGATCTTTTCATGCAGCACTAGAGCAAAGTCAATAAATCCCATTAACAATACCAGGAATCTATTACTAGATTTGAAAAGCTTCATTAGAGCAATCTAACGTATCACATTCATGCTCATAATCATACAAACTGTACATATAAAGAGACATTCCTCATTAGCCAGGTGAGCCCTCTGTGATAGTCTCCAATGGAATTGGAAATGGGACTTCACATTTCTCTTTCTCCAGATCTCTTTGTAAAGCAATATTATCTCAGCTTGGCAGCTTGGACTGTAATTAATTGATGATTTACTGGTGATTTACTGAATTGGTGATTTCCTGGTGTGGGCTTTTATTCTTCATCATTCTGCAGAGGTCATCCACTTTTGTATATATCGTAAGGATGTTTCTTTTTTTACTATTGAATATTCTAGGATGAAAGGAAGTAACCCTTTAGAGCTCCCCCCACCAATGGTAGAATGTTTGGCATCAAGAATCATAGAAATAAATACAACGGTGGTGCAAGAAGTCTGCATAAGAAATCTCAGTGGGAAAATAGCTTTTGAAGCTATTATAACTGGAGCCACAGGTAAAACGAGGCTCTTGAAGGTCAGTCTTGGGATGACATGCAATAAATTTAAATGAACCTACTGAAGTACATTGCATAATAAGCTTGATATCTACTTTAGTGAATTATTATAGTTTATACTGCATAATAATAGTTTTTAGCAGTCTGAAAAAAAATTGTATATAAAACAATATAAAGACCGTTTTTGAGAGAAAAATAGAGATCATTCATATATATATATATATATATATGATGCAAATCAGAAGACCTGTAATAAAAGCAACAAATGTAGCATAAAGTCATATAATGATTATATGTGGTGAGAGAACAGACTCAATACTGTTATTTCTGCAGTGGTCATATGTATTCATCCAGAAGAATAAATTGTGTAGAGTCTAACTAAACTTGACATACAGGAGCCAGATTACTATTTCTGGGCATCAGTTGTCACTTTTATTAAAGGATGTCCTCATCTTAAAAGGGTTGCTCTTCTTAACATCACTGTTTCTTAACTGTACAATTCTATAGCACACAATAATTGTTAGTTACTGCAGCTCAGTTCAGGTGCATTCTTTTTCAGTTTATACATAACTGGATAATAATTAGATAGACTGATAGTGGATTTTCTGTTTTACAAAATAGAGTTGCAGAGACTTTTTTTTAAAAAAATGTGACTACTTGTGCATTCCCAAGAAGTCCACTGGGGTGGGTGAAGAAGGGAGGCAAAAAGTCAAGTTGGTTTCTGTGATGATGTTCAACTTCTCACCACAGTATTTAATTAGAAGTTCCTTGATGACGATGATAATGGAGTAAACAGATATTCTTGGTAATGCTTGAAAATGCACAGTACAGTTATGTATGGTTTGTATCTTGAAGGGGGATAACCAGGGGATTCCAGGACTCTAGGCTAAATTGAGAAATTAAAAAAAAAAAATCCTACAATTTAATGGCATACTACCTCTTTAAAACTACATGGATGGGTCCATGATGTCATAAGAGTCAAGCTTCACTTAAAAGGGACATCTCCTTTTTAAAATTGTCTATGAAAGAAAAATATGTTGAAAAAATTCTGATTTTTTAAAACCCACGGGGCAACAAAACATCATAATTTCACACCATAAGAACCATAAGAACTATAATATATTAACCATCAATACTTTTTAAGTTATTCTGTGGATCTCTTACATGTGGAACCTCTCCTCCTTGAAGGTATCTGCTCATCCTACTGAGACAGATAAATGCATTAAATGTTGCCATCTAATGAGACCTTGGAGACCAAAAAATGTGACTCGTTGTGCATTCCCAAGAAGTCCACCGGGGTGAGCGAAGAAGGGAGGCAAAAAGTCAACTTGGTTTCTGTGATGATGCAACGGAAACTACATCCAATTTTACATGCATCTCTTGTAAAAAGTGGTGGGGCTTCAATTGTATAGTCACAACTTTTTCTTTTTACACGTCCCATCCCCTCCCACGCATTCCCAGCCAATGGGTTCTTTTAAGTATGCCTCTGAATTTTTTCCAGTGCAGTCAAGGAGGTTTTTTTAAGATAAATACTGTTTAAAGTAATTTTGTCACTTTGAGATTTGCCTGAGCTTCTGATATAATCTCCCCATATAGAATTAGCACCAAGCCATTTTTACTGTCTGTTTAAAAAATAAAACAAGTTGCTGTGAAGGAAGAAAGCAACGCAGTGTGAGTGAAGCAAATAAAAAGGATCAAAAATGATGCAGAAAATTTATTTTGTATTCCCTTCCCCATCTCAACCATATACTGAATCATGCAAGCATGAACAAGATGTATTGAGTCTCAAAGGGAAGAAAAGAAGTGGAAAATTAACTACAAAATGAAAATACCCTTAACGTACCCCTGGATTCCTGCATATTAATAAACTCTCCCCTTCTCTACTTGGCGTGATATAGAAAAAGGGTCAGGCATGACTACTTCAGAATGTGGTAAGAACAGAAATAAATTGTGAAAGGGAGCAAGAAAAAGAAGCAAATAAAAAGTGCAAAAAGAAGATGCAGTTTCCAGGCAGGCCTTCATGTCTGCACCTACAATATGCATAATGCACTCAATATATCATTCCTTCCTCCTTGAGCAGCAGGTAGAATTCCAGCAAATCTGATAAGCAATCAAAATTTCAGTATGAACATTGGGTGAATCTTACAAAGATCACTTCAAGACAGAGATCCTCAAATTATGACCTTCTCACCCAGTTCTGCTTCAGATTCCTGCATCTGTGCTCAATAGCACAAGGGAAGCTAAGAACTGGTTCCAGATCAGACCCTGCTCCTTTATGTTTCTCTATTATTCTGGATAAATAAAGATCATCAGAAAGTTCAATTTAGTTCTAGAATGCATGAGCTGCCACCCCAGTAACCATTTATGTCATAATCAGCCATGTTATTTGGTGACCAATTGCATGGAAAGGATCCTTAACATTTTATATTTCTAGAATACAGAGTAAAAAAAATATCTCCTATGTGCCATTTGTGTTTGGTGAATACTTGCTTTAAAACTATTTTAAGTTTCAAAAATAAGAATTGTTTCCAGAAAGTCCCAGTTCTGCTATCACTCTATTTATTACCACTAGTGCTAATGTGATTGGTTTGGAATATATTTCTATTATTCATACTGCAGGGCAGACTCTTTGCTATCATCACACTCCTACCTCATTTTCTATTTATTTCTTTATATAAACATGACTCATCATTTTTGCTAAAGAACAGATATTTTACAATTGTACAAAACATGAACAAAGCATCTTTTCATGCAGGAGGAAAGGGAAGATCAACTCAAGAAGATGGGGCAAACACTAATTACTGCAAGAGTTCTTCAACATGACAATTCTCGCCTCGATAATACTCAACAAGACCTCAACAGCGAAAGCACAAGGCAAAATGCCTGACTTGCATGATGTTATACTTCTGCTATTGTTGTTGCTATGGCCAGAGTCTGCTCTCACTATTCTGTTTGTATTCTTTGGAGAAATTTCCAGTTTCTGCTATATGAAGAGAAAAGTCAGGGTAGGAAATTTGCAACTTCTACTTAATGAACTCTTTAATTTATGTAGCAATATTGAATGATCGGAAACAAGTTCAGGAAGAACATTGAATAATACAACTGTCTCTTAAATGATATCCTTTGGTGCAGTGGTAAAATCCATTTTTTTTTTACTACTGGTTCTTTAGGCATGGTTTGGTGGGCATGGCAGGGGAAGGATATTGCAAAATCTCCATTCCCACTCCACTCTGGGGCCAGCCAGAGGTGGTATTTGCCAGATCTACGAAGTACTCAAAATTTCCGCTACTGGTTCTCCGAACTGCTCAAAATTTCTGCTACCGGTTCTCCAGAACCTGTCAGAACCTGCTGGATTTCAGCCCTGCTTTGGTGCCAAAGAAGTTATTCTAATGAGAAATGGATAGAATCCTGTGATTACTCAAGAATAAGTCCACATTACATTGCACATTTAATGCTAGAACCCAAAGAGCAAGCCAAATTTATTCAAATTTACTTCATGAATTCTCAATACAGGATAGAATTGAGAATGGATGTATTCCTCAATGATAGAATTCTATATGGTATTTTTGAATTATTGGGAAGGAAGGAAGGAAGGAAGGAAGGAAGGAAGGAAGGAAGGAAGGAAATTCTCTCTGCTTTTTTGTTGATTGGTGGTCATTCTTTTTCTCTATTTAGATAATGAAATATGTCTGAAATAATGACCCAATAGGGCACAATCTATTATCTATTTAAAAGGCCGATACATCCAAAGTTTTGGTGTTTTACTGTTCTGATTTGGTCCTTCTAAGCAAATGGATAAATTCATTATGACCATGTTTATTCCATAGTTCTGATAATGCTTAATCATTGACACTGAGTTTGAGACCAAAGTACCAAAGAAAGTTGCTGTTCTTATTTTTAAAGTAAAAACATTTAAACTTTATTTATTTGTATTGCGTCTTTATTATTTTTACAAATAAATCAAGGTTGTGAACATATCCAACATATCTTCCCTTTCCTATTTTGCTCACAAAACAATCCTGTGAGATGTGTTGGATTGAGAGAGAGAGAGAGAGAGAGAGAGAGAGAGAGAGAGAGAGAGAGAGAGAGAGAGAGAGAGAGAGAGAGAGAGAGAAGGAGGGAAGGAGGGAGGGAGAGGGAGAGGGAGATACTGATTGCCACAAGGTCACTCAACTAGCTTTCATGGCTAAGCAGAACTAGAACTAGACAGACCTGGTGGCCTAGAGGTGGAGCTCTTGCTTCACAATCAGGAGGTTGTGAGTTCGAGAGGCAGATGAAGGGTCTCCTGCTTGGGCAGAGTGTTGGACTAGATGAACTGCAAGGTCCCTTCCAACTCTGTTAATCTGTTAAACTCATGGTCTTCCATTTTCCAGGCTGATGACTTAACCATTAGACCAAAACTGGCTCTGTGAATTAAACTTGAATTGAAACTTAAAACTTCTAACTCTTCCATGTTCAAAAGTTTCACTTGGACAATGTGCTCAGTTACTTCAAACTACACTAATAAGGAGAACAGAGACTAACCTTTCAGCAGACAGGATTCAGAACTCCAGGAACATGTGTTAATGTGTTAAAGGAATGCTCTTGTTAGCATTTAAGGGGATTTTTTTTAACCATTCAGATAGAAAATACTGGTAGAGAAAGATGTAATATGTAAGTTAAACAAGTCCAGCAAATTATTAAGTCTCTTGATTTATATAATTTCATTCCATAACAGAGAAGATCCATTTTATGAAATACAAAAGGCAAAATAAGGCATCCTGCTTAGCAATGCATTATTAATGGGTTTACTTGGAAATCCTGCAATTACTGCCTGTTAATAAAGCACCAAAACAGATTGAAGGTTACAAATGATTTATATTAAGCATAGAGAAAGCTCAAAGAATGGTTGTATAAATTGATTGCGGATGATTTAAAGAAGGGACAGCACAAAACATGTTGAAATGCATGCATAAATATATTTTCCTTTGTTTTCTGTGGTGTAGGGGAACATCTCCTTATCATTGCTGGGAGGTATCCTGTACAGTATAGCCTATAGAAGTCCTCAAAGTTTTGGAGGGACACTTTAGAATGGTGAAGTTTTGAATGAAGCATCCTTTCAAAGCTATTTCGTGCTTGTGATCCCCTCAATCTGTGAAGCAAAGCAACCATGTTGCTTCTCCTTAATCCACTTCAGATGCCTCTTCAACATTCTCTTCCACAGTTTTCATAATGAGAGAAAGCTCAGGGGAGATTTTATTTATTTATTTATTTTATTCAATTTGTAGCCCGCCCTTCTCCTAGTGGACTCAGGGCAGTGCACAGCCAGAACTAAAACACATACCAATACAAAATTTAAAATTATTAAAAGAATTATATGACTTTGGCCCAAAATTTTAAACATTCAAACTAAAACCCATTGACAATTTAAAAGGCTAAAAAAAGGGGGGGGTTCACGCCAGCCCTGCTTGATGGAAAAGTTTTTAGGGCAGGGCGAAAGACCCAGAGATCTGATATCCTTCGTATCTCCAGGGGCAAATCGTTCCAGAGGGCAGGAGCTGCCACAGAGAAGGCCCTCCCCCTGGGGGTCGCCAGCCGACATTGCCTGGCTGACGGCACCCTGAGGAGTCCTTCTCTGTGGGAGCGTACTGGTCGGTGGGAGGCTATCGGCGGCAGAAGGCGGTCCCGCAAATACCCAGGTCCTATGCCATGGAGCGCTTTAAAGGTGACCAACACCTTGAAGCGCACCCGGAAGACCATTGGAAGCCAATGCAGCTCACACAGGAAAGGTGTCACATGGGAGCGCCCCCTCACTCCCATAATCCCCCACGTGGCCGCATTCTGCACCAGTTGGAGCCTCCGCGTGCTCCTCAAGGGGAGCCCCTTTAGAGAGCATTGCAGTAGCCCAGGCACGAAGTGACGAGTGCCTGAGTGACTGTGCGTAAGGAGTCCCAATCCAGAAAGGGACACAACTGGCGAATCAGACGAACCTGATAAAAAGCCCCCCTTGCCACGGCTGTCATATGCTCTTCTAAAGACAGCCATGCATCCAGGAAGACACCCAAGTTGCGAGCCCTGTCCGTGGGGGCCAATAACTTGCCCCCAATAGCCAGCGATGGCACCAGCTGGCTATATCGGGACGCCGGAAGGCACAGCCACTTGGTCTTGGAAGGGTTGAGTCAAAGCCTGTTACTCCCCATCCAGATCTACACAGCCTCCAGGCATCAGGACATCACTTCAAGGGCTTCGTTGGGATGGCCTGGGCTGGAGATGTACAGCTGAGTATCATCAGCATACTGATGGAACTCCACCCAAAAGCCACGGATGATCTCACCCAGTGGCTTCACATAAATGTTGAACAGAAGGGGCAAGAGGACCAACCCCTGCAGCACCCCACAAACAAGGCACCTCGGGGTCGACCTCTGCCCCCCTGCCAACACCAACTGCAACCAGTTGGAGAGATAGGAGGAGAACCACCGCAAAACGGTGCCCCCCACTCCCAACCCCTCCAACTGGCGCAGCAGGATACCATGGTCGATGGTATCAAAAGCCGCTGAGAGATCTAACAGGACCAGGATAGAGGAGTAACCCCTGTCCCGAGCCCTCCAGAGATCATCCACCAACGCGACCAATGCCGTTTCCGTGTTGTGCCCAGGCCTGAAGCTGGACTGGAGCGGATCCAGATAGACAGCTTCATCCAGGTACCCAGGAAGCTGTCGCACCACCACACTCTCAACAACCTTCGCCAAGAAGGGAAGGTTGGAGACCGGACAGTAGTTAGCCAAAACAGCCGGATCCAGAGCAGGCTTCTTGAGGAGGGGCCTCACCACCACCTCTTTCAAGGCGGATGGAAAGACACCTTCACTCAATGAAGCATCCCCTGGAGCCAGCCTCGCATAATCTCCCGGGAGGCCAGCACCAACCAGGAGGGACACGGGTCCAATAAACATGTGGTCGCGTTCAGCCGCCCCAGTATCCTGTCCATGTCCTCAGGAGCAACAGGTTCAAACTCCTCCCAAATGGCAGTCTCAAGACCGGCACCCATCATCCCGTCTGTACCTACCCAGTCAGAGACCAAGCCTTCCTGAATCTGAGTGATTTTATCATGCAGATACTGGACAAAATCCTCAGCACGACCCTGCAAGACTTTTTTATTAAGAGTATTTGGAGAATCTCCCGGGCTTTTCTATGCCCTCCCCTAACTGCCACTGTGACAGTATAAAAGGAGATGCTTGCCAGCAGACATTTTGGCTCTTCGGGATCAGAGGCAGAGCTGAAGTCACTAAAGACTCTTCCTTCTGAGGAAGAAAAACCCAAACTCCAATTACATAGAGCGATTGCACTAGAGAGCTGACAGGACACTTAAGAAAGAGAATGATATCTAATATTCTTTTTGAATAAACCTTGTTTTATTTTATGTAAATAAAAACAGTTTAGTGTAAACTGCTTATGCGGCTCATTTGTTCTAGTAGATTGTAAAAGAGATAAGGTTATGGTCCATCGAGGCCCCCTCCATCAAAGTTGCAAAGTTGTCTCCAACCCATTGTGACCCCATGGACAATGTTCCTCCAGGCCTTCCTGTCCTCTACCATCTCCCAGAGTCAATTTAAGATCACACTGACTGCTTCAGTGAATCCATACAGCCACCTCATTCTCTGTCATCCCATTCTTCTTTTGCCCTTGATCTTTCCCAGCATTAGACTCTTCTCCAGTGAGTCCTTCTTTCTCATTAAGTGGCCCAAGTATTTGAGTTTCATCTTCAGGATCTGGCCTTCTAAAGAGCAGTCAGGGTTGATCTCATCTAGGAGACCGGTTGATTGCCTTGCAGTCCAAGGGACTCACAGGAGTTTTCTCCAGGACCATAGTTCAAAAGCCTCTGTTCTTTGGTTGCTCAGCCTTCCTTATGGTCCAACTTTCACAGCCATACATTGCAACTGGGAAAACCATAGCCTTGACCAAGTCTAATAATCTATGACTAATAAGTAACATTTATGCCACATATGTGTGTAGTTGCCGAATAATTGATAATGTCCAACTCTGTTATATTACTGAAATGTGATTTGCAACACTATGTCATTAAATTTCTAATTATTCTGTGTCAACATTTATACTTAGTACTTGTCTATGAGACACTGGTTTTCAAAAACACAATTGCTGCTCAGAAAGTGTATGCTGGACAGAATAAGGCAATGCCTATGCTGTGTTTAGAGCATAGGCATTACACACATATCTCACAGCTTTAGTTGTATGCAGCATGTACTTTATATTTTATATTTTTTATTTTATTAAAGTCAATTTGTATCTGCAAGTTGGTACAGGTTTAAAGCATTGTTCCTTCATTAGCATTTGAAATAGTTTTTTTTTTTCATCCATTCTTCTCCTACCAAACCCTTGGGGAAGTACAGATGCCCTTCTCTTTCATTGTTCCCTGGGCTCTCTGCCCATTCTCTAATCAATTTCACAATTGGATTTCATAGGGGAAACCAATCTACTTAATTTCATAGCTTCTCCAATTCACAATGTCAGTAGAAAACTCTGCTGTTCAAATAGATAGGAACATTTCCCCTTAATTGTATTCTGCAGGTAAAGTGGAGGGTACTACAGCTCTCAAACACATCAAGGAGGTGCAATGCAGTCTTAAGACAGGAATGCCCTGTATTCAAATCCACCCCCAGCTGCAATTTACCATACAGGATTGAAGGAAAGACTACTATGTACAATACTTAAGCTCCTGGAGTGAAAATAGGGTATAAGTCCCAAAAATGATTTATTTGAACAGAGCAATGTGGCTTGAGAAATCAGGATTAAAAATGGCCTTTTGTGAAAAGAAGAGTTATTGGGTTGAAGAGATGGAAGAAATGTTCAGTTCACATACTGATGTGATATAATGCCTATATAGGTGTACCCAAGATATTCGTATGCATTATATTCAAATATTTTAGGAGGTTACAATTCTGAATGACTGAAGAATTGTGACTAGTACATTGTGAGGAAGGAAATGGAATAGAGGCCTGCATCATCATGCAAATCACTCAAAACTGCAGCCAATTTCAGGAGGGGGAAATGCTAGAAGAAAAAAAAAGAAATAAAATAATTATTTCTATGCCGTGCTTATAACATAATGCATTGCCTTTCAATCATTTTCCACAATTTGAAAATACATTTTGTCTCCAAAAGCAGAATTATATCAGAGCTATAGATTTAAGAGAGGGAAAAAGTTAAATGTGCTGGCTTAATTTTATGATGCAATACATATTGAGATTCCAACTCTGTTATTCTATTCTATTCTATTCTATTCTATTCTATTCTATTCTATTCTATTCTATTCTATTCTATTCTCTCCTCTCCTCTCCTCTCCTCTCCTCTCCTCTCCTCTCCTCTCCTCTCCTTTCCTTTAAAATATAGGGGCTCTATTTATTATCCTTTTAGGAGAAAAATATTCAATGTATCCATTGGGAATTGGAGTTCAATGCATGGATATAATTTATTCAGCATGTGCTATAAAAATAAGCACCCACACCCACAAAATAAAAGAAAAATAATGAAGAGAAAAACAAAAACAAAAAAAAAACAAATGAGGTTGAATCATAAAAGCCAATTTTCCCCACTACAGAGAATATAGGCATAGTTTATGGAGGCAAGAGCATTATTCATTTATCCTTCTCAACCTCTCTTTCCAGCCACAGGTTGTATAAGAGGTCAGCTGTCAGGTAAGATAAATATCCTTCTGGAATCTTCCTATCACAGCAGAGATGTAAACATCCCTGCAGATGGCAGGCCCAGGTCTGTCAAGTTGGATGAGAGAAAGAAAGAGATGATCTGTCTCCTTCTTCCCAGCTTCTTTCATCCGTTCAGTCTGGCTCCTAGTGCAGGGACTACATTGTCTTGCATTCATCTGGTAGATGTTGGGGGGTGAAACAAACTTACCCAATATTTTATGGTCCCTTGCTGATCTACAGCCAGTTCAGCATATTTGTAAATGGCCATAAATTGGGCTGAAGTAATAAATCATAGCCAAAGAGAAGCTCTGAGCCCCAGCTCCGGTACAGCTTGCATTTATAAAAATAACCATAAGTATACTTCTTTTCCAAGCCATTAAAGACCTATAGTAATCCACAGATATTCTTTTGATGGTAGACTACATTACAATGGGCTCTGACTTTCAACAGCCAAAACAATATCTTTCTGGGAGATATTTACATCTGATTGCCTCTCCCCACTTACAAATCCTTGTCTTGCATAATAAAGGCACAACAAAACTGGAATACACAAAACCATTCAAGACATACAGTATAAAGAAAGATATGTATCTATTATATGCAATTTGGCTCTAAAAACTGGATTTTTGCAAAATTCTGTTCCAAAATATCTTAATTTATGCACAAACTAGAACTAACTCATGTTTTTGAGGTGGTTATTGATTTTTTTTTTTAATCAGTGCAACACTTTTATGAAGAGTGTACTGTATAAAAGCATTTCAGGTAGATCCATCCATCCCAATTATGCAATGCATCCTACCCTCATAAATCAAGAAATGAAGTTTCATTGGACTTCAATAATACTTCTTAAATGTTTTCTAAATATTAATTAAATAGGCACATATAGAATAGTGAGAGAACAAACTTTTCATATTTAAAGTATTTTTTTTTTCCCAGGGGTATTTGTGAGAAACTTCTAAAAATATTTTATTCATTATATTTGTAATCTTCCTAATAACATTTTTTCCTTAAATTTCATTACTTCTCTCCCTCCCTTTCAAAACAAGCCCTTATAAACCCCAAATTAAAAAGAACTCAACAAATGAAGGCAAATAAAAGACAAAACAAAAACAATGTAATTAATATGCATTTATAAGAATGTCAAGCAAATAATAAAAACATTATTAATAAAACTAATAAAACAAACTTTTTATTATTAAGAACTAGGGAAGGATCCTGCAGAACTGCATATTCTGGCATATTTATTTGGCATCTCTACAAAAGTCTATATGAGCTGTATATACATAGGGTCCTAACAGAAGAACTGATCAATGAATAGAGTCAGAATTAGAGTTAGGAGAACATCTTGCCTTGAACACATATAGATTTTCTCTATATTTAACTTCAGATTTCATATGAATTCACAGAAGAGGGAGCCGGTATAATTAATATCTCTTAGAAAATTTTTAAAAATCTGCAACAGATTTGAATGGGAAATGAAGCAAACTTCAAACTAGAGTTCATTGCACTGGGATTAGCAGTAATAAATGGATTTCATTAATATGTCATTCTCTGTCAAAAATTCAGACAAAACACTCATACATGAGAAGGGGGTTGTTAAAATCTCTATCATCTGTCTATCTATCTATCTATCTATCTATCTATCTATCTATCTATCTATCTATCTATCTATCTGTCTGTCTATCTAATCTATTTTCATAAGATGAAATTGGTTTGTCGCTGCCTTCATTTTTTTAAAAAAAAATTCCCCTTGTTATCTCTAGCTCTACATTGTTTGAAGGTCTTCCATCCAAAGATTAGTTAGTCTCAAAGCCTGCTAAGATTCCTGGCCCAGGAAAGGTTAGTCAAGTGCTGAATTTAAAAAGTGTATATTATTAAAAGTTGAATACAAAAGTTCTGAAGTTAGTGGAAGGTATGTAATATATGTTTCATTAATGGAATTGTAAATTATGATGTTAACAGTTTCTGTTTCCCCCTCCCCCTCTCCCCCTCCAGTAATGCTCTGTTCTTGACAGAATAAAAGAAGAGAAAATGTAAACTAACCCAGAACAGATTGAAATTGATCTGTACATTCCTTAGTACTACCTTGGTGTATTTTGTGGTAAAGTCTGGAAGCCTAAGTGTGGAGTTTAGCTATTTGCTGAAGCTATTGGCCTAGGTTAGGATTATTTCTTTCCATTTTTAAATTTTCAATCAACTTTCAGTTCTTACAAAAATACAGGAATACAATGTTTAAACACACACATTTCCCTTGACCAACAATTTTTTATAAATTTATTCTTGTATCTGAATCCATGTATTAGCACTTAGTTACAACTAAAATATTTTCAGTGTGCATGAAATTACGTTACAAAATTCATTATATGAAAATAACACTTTCCTGGTCCTTCTAAAGTTCAAACTCATAATTCATTTCAAAAGAGCAGATAAAACCTGGTTCGGCTTGCTAATTTTATTTATGATTTATATTGATTTTGTGAAACTTATACTCACATCCATTTAAAATAAGTACCTTTGCCTAGCCATAGGCCTTGCTGTGACAGTTCTTAAATATGAATCAATGGCCAATTCTCAGTTTAAGAGATATTTTGATACAAGATTGTGGGCTCCAAAGTATCTGAATTTAGGATCTGATTTTGTGTGTGTGTGTGTGTGTGTGTGAAAGAGAGAGAGAGAGGGAGAGAGGGGGGAGGAGGAGGAGGAGAAGAAGGAGGAGAAGGAGGAGGAGAAGAAGGAGGAGGAGGAGGAGGGGAGGAGGAGGAGGAAGAGAAGGAGAAAAAGAAGAAGAAGAAGAAGAAGAAGAAGAAGAAGAAGAAGAAGAAGAAGAAGAAGAAGAAGAAGAAGAAGAAGAAGAAGAAGAAGAAGAAGAAGAAGAAGAAGAAGTAGTGAACTGGAAATAAGGTGGAGTTACTCAGTATTTTTTGTTACTATTTTATCTAATATCTTACCTTTCCTGGTTTCAGTTTTAGTAATAAGAAAAATAGGTTTGCATTTGTCTTATTCTTGTCTTATGTTTTAGGTTTTGGGAGATTTTTTTATTAGGTTAGAATAATTGATTATAGAACTTAGACTATACTTTTCATCTGTTTCTCAGAATGGTAGGAAAGATGCTAAGTTTAGTTACTGCAGACTCCAGAGAAGTATGTATGCATGCATGAAATCACACTCACATTCACATACACATGAGCACACGATATAAAGATTCAGGATCCTTCTGTTGTTGTGAGACTATGAATTGCTTATGTCTGCACTAGAGTATTATACTTTATATTATATCTTTTAGGACACTTGCCAGCCAAGCAATTTCTTATAAGATAAATATTTGGCATAGAAATCCATCAAATATATTAATTCTTTATATGAAAGAATAAGTTGCTGTTGTGTACATTTTTCTGTCCCACAGAATCAGGGTCTATAAACCATAATCATAATCATAAGTTTATTTGTCAAGCATATATAAGATAACAGATAAAAGTATAAACATAATTTGAATACATGAAAAAAGTGAAAAGGAATATTAGGACAGGGATGGTAAGCACACTGGTGCACTTATGCATGCCCCTTACAGACCTCTTAGGAATGGGGTGAGGTCAACAGTAGACAGTTTAAGGTTAAAGTTTTTGGGGTTTGGGGAAGAAACTAGAGAGTCAGGTAGTGCATTCCAGGCATTGACCACTCTGTTGCTGAAGTCGTATTTTCCGCAATCAAGTTTGGAACGGTTTATCTTGAGTTTTTATCTATTATTTGCTCATGTATTGTTGTGATTGAAGCTGAAATAGTCATTGACAGGAAGGACATTGTGGCAGATAATTTTATGTACTATGCTTAGGTCAGACTGAAGTCGACGTAGTTCTAAGTTGTCTAAGCCCAGAATTTGGAGTCTGGTGGCATAAGGTATTTTATTGCGGTTAGAGGAATGGAGGACTCTTCTCGTAAAATATCTCTGGACTCTCTCAATTGTATTTATGTCCGATATGCAGTGCGGATTCCAATCCACTCCTGGAATATTGTGGGTAAATTGGCAAAGCTTCTGATTCTGAACTGTTTAATGAAAAATATCTTCTTCACATAAGTTAGGCATTAGACTTCCACATCTATATTCATCAATTGATGTGGATATGTGAATTCAGGATATTCCTGGTAAATACTGGCTAATTCCAATGACGATCAGGAAACTGTTGTAATTGCTGAGGTAACTCTCTTTAATAGTATAAATGTGAAGTACGGCACACAACTGACAAGAAAAAGCAAACAGAACTTGCCCTGACAGCTCTTATATACTCGCTGTCTGCACCGACTAACCAATCACAACTCTTAACACTTGGTACCCCTCCTGCAGGGGGCAACCGCATGGAACATGCTCAGTACACAACAATTCCTATGTCTGACTCACAAAGTGAAGCAGGTAATGGAATCCAACATATTATTTACCAACCAATTTTGCAAAACTTCCAAATCAGTAATTTATTTCTTCTAAATATATCTTGTTATACCATGAACTATTGTCATTCATTTAGTAATGGTGAAAATAAAAGCATTCAACATTGTATCTACCTATCCTTGCTAGGTAAGAGTTAGTGATTGAGAAAAATAGCAACATAAATGCAAAACATGAAGCCTGATTTTTTAAAAAAGGGAACTTTTAGTCTTCTCTTTTCAAAACTAAACATTGTCATTTCTTTCAAACTTTCTTTATAGGATTCATTTCTAGTCTCTGATCAACCTTGTTGCTATCTCTATTCCAGTTGGACTGAGTTGTTCTAAAGTATGGTGACCATAAGACAGGGGTGAAATCCAGCAGCTTCTGGAGAACTGGTAGCAGAGATTTTGAGCAGTTCAGAGAACCGGTAGCGGAAATTTTGAGTAGTTTGGAGAAATACCACCTCTAGCTGGCTCCAGAGTGGGGTGGGAATGGAGATTTTGCAGTATCCTTCCCCTGCCACACCCACCAAGCCATGCCCACAGAAGTGGTAGTAAAAAAAATTGGATTTCACCACTGCCATAAGATAATACTTGATGTGAGGCCTGAGCATAGTTGAACAAAATGGATGGAGTTACATTTGTACATCTGAGTTTTCTTTTAATTTCCAAGAACCGCTTTGCCTTTGTTAAATATTAGTCTATAATTTTCAGTTTATACCTCCAGCCTGTTATGACTGAATTTATTTTTTACCTTCAAAATATTAATACTTCCTCATTTTATGTCTTCTGTAACTTTGATAAGAATTTCCTTCACCTCCTCATTCAAGTAATCAATAAAGATCTTGAAAAGTGAAGGACTGACACTTGAACCATTTAATACTCCAGCTGATGTCTTCATTTTGTTCTTTAGGAACAGTTAATAATTAATTTTTTAGTATTTTTTTTAGCTAACTAGTTATCTACTTAATTGTCATGCTATCTAGACAAATTTAACCAGCCACTAATCAGAATGTAAGTTTCTGGGTATAAAATGCTTCATTAAAATCAAAATAAATGACATTTACAATACTCCCACAACCAATTAAGGAATATACCTTTTTAATAAAATCCTCAATTAAAAATGATATAAGATTAGCCTGGCAAGACTTGACAAATCCTTCTGATTTATAATTACAACACTGTTGTCAAAGTGTTTGCAGTTTAATTGCTTTATGATCAGCTCTAGAATTTTTTCACATATTTGATGTTATACCACTTTATCTGATTATGGATCCTTGTTTTCTCCTTTTTGAAAATAGGGATGATATTTACCATCCTCCACTTTTTGGACACTTCAGCCTTTGTCTATGAATTCTAAAAAAGAAAAATACATAAAAACAGTTATGTGCAGATTATCAGCAAATGCTTGAGATGCAATTTATCTAACTCTGGAAATTTATACATTTCCAAAGTAAATTTATATTCTCTGGCCAAATTTTATTTTTAATATTGGATTTCAGTCTTTTCTGTTCCACATGCCCCTTTAATTCATTTTTTTTTCATATATTCTGGTGAAGCACTTGTTGAAAATGACTGAACCAAACAGTTAAGCAATTCTGTCTTTTCTTTGATGCCTTTTAGCATTTTCCTCCTTTCATTAAATTGCTTATACAGTATATCAATTCTCTTTTCCTTTACTTTAACATCTTGAATGTAGTCTGTAGGAATTCCATTTCACTGACCAAAAGCTCCATCTTACAGTCTGCCAATTTTGACTGTTTGTGTTCTGTGTTGCCAATTACACCCACGCAGAGCCAGTTTCTGGTACAAACACAAGGTATTTATTGCAGTTGTAAATCCTTAACTGTAATAACATAAACACTTTGCAAATTGCAAGCTTTGACTTAGAGAATGAAAATATGAGAGCCTAGTTTTTAGAGAGTTGAGAGTCCAAAAAACAAACACCCACATACTAACTATGATTCCCAGATTGGTCAGGGCCCAGTCCAAGTTTAACTGAATATTCCAAAGAAGCAGGCAGGTAGGATTGAATATATACAGTATACGCAGTAGGAGTAGAACATTAATCACTACAAACAGTCTATTAAGCTGCAGTTTTCTTTCTGTAGCCCTTATTAACAGCTTGACTAGTTTCTTGAGTCACCCTTTTTTCTTTCAAGTAGATGCCTTAAGTTTGTTTGATCTTCTTTTCTTTGTTTCCTTGGCTTGGAGCTTTGTCTAACTCAGATTGTAGATCAATCTACAGCTGTGTCTCTTCAGGTGTCTTCTTTCTAGTGATGCCAGCTGATACTCAGTCTGGTGAAGTTATTCAGATTCTGAAAGTGAAGACTTCATAACACTTCACTACTGTAATTGGGTGGCTGGCACAATCTTCTTGAGGCTAGCCAGGATGCTTTCTAGTGTGGCAATAGAAATACCTAAACTTTGTGTCTTTCCTGAAGTTACCTAGTAAATAACTCAAGGTTTTATGTTCATAATAATCACTATGGATATCTCCCAATAGGAACAACACATTGTTGGATTTAGTATTCTGTTCAGCTGGATTGGGGAATTAGAAAGTGAAGGAGCTTGGTTCACTAATTAATTCTAATAATTGTTGATGCAAAAACAATTTTTATGCCCTTTAATGTCGGAAAACCTAACTATGTTTAATCTCAAATGCTGTAAACAAACTAGCAAGTGATGTAATGGATATGATCTGACACTTTCTGCACATAATGGGCTCTCCATGCTTTTCCATTTTATAAGGCATTTTTTCCATCAAAATATTGGAAAATGGAATATGGAAGAGAAGCTTTCCATGAACAATCACATTTCTTAGAATGTGGTAAATATTTCGAGACCTGCCTCCCTCTATTTAAAAATGATAGTTATAAGATCCTTATTGGAAAAAAAAATCCCTTAATCTGGAAAATATCTGTAATTATAGGCCACTCAAATATTCATTGCTAGAGAAATAGCAGCATCACAGATCCAAGTACTCTACATTTGGTTGAAACTGCTTACCTGGATCCATTCCAATTATCATTTTATTTGAAATATGGCACTGGGATTGATTTGATTGCCTTGATGAGTAGCCATCCTCATATATAGCCAGGAACTAAATGGGAAGCATTGCTATTCTCAGAATTTTTCAGTACCATAAAGCATGGTATGCCTATGGACTATCTGGAAGTACTGAGTTTTGATTATACTGTTTTTACAGTGGCTCAAGTCATTGCTTTCAGTGCATGGCCAGAATATGATCTTGGAGGACAACTGTTTGACACTTAGATGACTAACAGTGTCCCACTCTATGCTGTTTAACTTCTACTGAAACAGAGAAAAACATTCATCACTTTGGAGTAGACTACCATTAGTATGCTGATGATATCCAGTTGTAATGCTGTGTATCATCTGACTTCAAAGTAGCAAAGCATAAATACCTCTGAATGCTGTTTAAACTTTATAATAGCTTGGATGAGGGAAAACACATTGAAAATAAATCTTCACAGACCTGAAGTGCTGCTTGTGAGAAGAAAACTGAGTAAAGATTTAGGTAAAGTCTTTCTGCGATATGATTGTATTTTACAAAAATAGCAAGCTTGCAGTTTAGAAGTGCTCATTGACCTATCACCTGTTTCAAGAGTTGCTCTGATGAGGCAGCATTTGTACGATTACAGCTGGTGTGCCACATACATCAGATTGGGCAATGGCTATTCACATCTTGATTATAATTCTCTTATCAATTGCAATTAGTTCTACAGGGCCTACTCTTGAAAAGTGTTTGCAAATTAACTCAAATTTTGGTTGCCAAGCTACTAGCTATACAATTTAGTGTAGAGGAATTACATGATTCTTGTATTAAAAGATTTTACCTGGTTGTATTTACTTCTTACATACAATGTAAGGGGTTTGTATTCATGGATCCAATCTGGGTCAATCACCAGGACCAGAGGTTTAGTCTTTTGAGCTTTCAGACTCATGCTGGAGTCTATCCTCAGAGAAAAGAGGACTCTCTCTCACCAGCTTGTGTTCCAACTCATGTCTGAAAGCTTGGAGACTAAACCTCTGATCCCAGCGACCAACCCAGATTGGATCCTGTAACATTATCCTGAGACGTCTACAGTATATTTGCCTTCATTCGTGATTTGTATTCATCTTTAAAATCCTCCATGATTTCTTTTGCTTGAATCTACTCAGTTACTTTAATTGATGTTACTTTATGAAGATGTCCCCATGCCAGAAATCAGCTGTGTCATACAGTATGAGGGAGAAGCCCTGCAAGGTTTTCAATCTGCCAATGCTCAGGTTAAAAGTACTCAAAAATGTGTGTGGTCCTCTTTTTTTCCTCAATATGCATATTACAAATGCATGTTTTTTTGTAATATTTTAAATATGAATATTGATTGTGCTGAAAGTGCTTTCATATTTAATCTTTTATATTTATGGTTTTAATACACATTGAAGGCTTATGTATTTAATAATAATAAAAAAAAAACTATCTATAATATCCATTTTTTAAAAAGTTCCTTCATCAAATTCTAAATTTCCTGGCATCTTCCCTAATTTGTTAGAAGGGTCAGTATTCTACCGACTCTGGAAGCCTCTTGTCATTTGTTTTTAAATTGTTTTAAATGACCTTCTATCTGTATTGGGCTATATCCCTTATCTCAAGGCTTTCAGAGCTGTGTTATTTTCTTTGCACTTAAACCTCTACTTTGTAATGTTGTAGCTGCAAGTGCAGCTTGTGAAACTTGACCTTGTTTGTTCTTCTTACCTTTGATTCTTTATTTAACAGAAGAACAGAGTTGGGAGAGACTTTGAAGGTCTTCTAGTCCAACCTCCCTGCTCAAGTAGGAGACCCTATTCCAATTTCAGACAAATGGTTCAGGGGTGGGTTCTACTCACCTTTACTACCAGTTCGCAATGGGAGCGTGTGCACTTCTGCACATGTGAAGATCATCCATGATGACATCTGGGCAGGTGGGCGGAGCCTCCCGCTGCTTTTACTACCAGTTCGCAAGAACCGGACTGAACCGTGAGCAACCCACCACTGAAATGGTTGTCCAATCTCTTCTTAAAAACCTCTGGTGTTGGAGCACTCACAACTTCTGGAGGTAAATTGTTCCACTGATTAATTGTTCTAAAGGTTAGGAAATTTCTCCTTAGATCTCCTTAATTCTTAATTCTCCCAAATTCCTGTCAGAACATTTGTGGATGGGTTCTGAACAAACTATATTCTATCTCTTAGCAAAGACAGAAATGGTACACCTGGGAAGACAGCAGAAAAATCATGACTGTGCAGAGAAGATGGTGTTCCATGTGGATTCTACCTTCTTGGCATCATGGTAGCTACTAATGTCAGATTCTCCTAATACAAAATAAATTATTTCTAGCTATCTATTAAGATTAAATATTTTTGGAGGAACTCTACATGAGAAGAAAAGGGATGACATTTATGAAGCAGTCATAATGAAAGTAAACCAAGAAGAAATCTACTGGCAAAATTAGAAAAGAGAAATAATCCAGGATAGATATGATTTCTTAAAGACAGACTATGAGAGCTATAGATAAGGCACCCCAGAACTAAAAATGAAGCAAAATAATGATGCTTCAAACTAATGCAACCTAAAAACTACTGTTCTATTCTCAGAACAACGTGGGCACAAAGGTAGGCGAGGCAGGAAACAGTTAACAATCTTTATTGACTAACAAGGAACAATCAACAACTGACTCGCTCAGTGCTAACTATCGAGAGCGAGCGTGCCTGCGCTGACAGCTTCCTATTTTTAAAGAGCTGTCAGCGGTTCAACCAATCCGTGGACTCTGTTCTCCCGCCAGCCGCATGCCGGCTGGCAGACCAATCAGCTGTGCCTCTTTATCGAGTGCCTGACGACAGGACATAACAACTACCTAATATTTTTTTCAGAAAAACATTCTGTAAAAATAATAATAATAAAAAAAGTATTATCAAAGTTTTAAACAAACAAAAAAAAAATCCTCTCCAACAGCAAAGCTGTAAATCAGAATGATTACTCCAAAAACATGGACAGAGAAAGAATGGTGTTATGTGAACATTAATTCTCAGTATTTTCTGCCCTAATTTGGGCCTAGGGTTAGAGAATCAGTGAATATATGTCCACATCAAAGATAGGTTTTCCAAAAGTCAAGTATACTTTTATTCACAGCAAGAACAACAATTTGTTGGTTACCCCTTTTTCTTTCTTCTTTTTTAAGTGTAACTCTTTTATTTTTAGAAATAACTGCTGCAACTTTGTTAGAAAGTTGATCACCAACTTTCTTTGGCATCTATGCAATACTTTTGATAGATTTGGGTAGTGGAGTTAGAAATGATGTTATCAGAGAAGAAGATGATTCTGTAGGAAACATGAAAGTGGTATTGTTTTTAAATGGATAAGATACAAAAGTACAATAAAATGTACAGAGAAAACAGTTCTCAGAACTAACATTATCACATTTCATCAATAACTAGAAGCAGGACAGACTATTCAACCACAGTTATGGATAGATATATCATAAACTTTCCTTTCCTTATCAAATTATAATTTTAATTTTCTAAATAGATGGAGTCATCTGACACTTTTGTTACATAGAGCTTCATGATATATCTTCTAGTCTTTAGTCTTCATTATATATCTTCTAGTCTTTAGTCATTCTCCCCTCTTTTCCTTCTAGGTCCCTATGCCATTTTCCACTCATCCTCAAAATGTTGTTTGTAGGGATTTCTTCTGCTTTCTTTAATAAGCTTTACAGATTTATCCTTTTTAATCTTCCCTTATAAATCAATCCCTTTAACTTCCTGATAATTTTGGTTGCACTCTGAGCAGCTTTGGTTTTGTCAATAATTTCTTAATAGATGAACCTTACAGAAGGGGGAAAAAAGTGTGGTAATTCTGCAAAATGCTATTGCTGTATATAAGGACTTTCATAATTCATATGTGAATTAAGAGGAAAAATAAGACAAAATATTAGGCAACTATGACATTATGTCAGATATTCTCTTTCTTGATTGTTAAGTGATGAGTGGTGTGCTCATTATTAATAAAAGACTGAAATTTTCATTAAATCTAAAAAAATTTAAAATAATACTGGGGCTGAAATTGCAAGCAGTTTTTTTAAAAAAACAGTTTAAAAAAGGAAGATAAGAAATGAATGATGAAGATTTAAATTTAACAATGTTCATTCCACACTTTTTCATTACCACAACCATATTCACTTCTGTGTTCAAGTAGTTAAGCAATTTATTAATATCCCCTCAAGCTCTAAAAATGGCTGAAGTAGCCTCAATAGAATGATAAAAGAGGTAGAGGTGATGAGTGGGTGGGTGGGCGGATTAGTGGAATCAGTTTTGAGTCCAGGCAACTACCTTAACAGGGCCTTGCAATTTTCTTTGCAATATTTTGTGGCTTGCCATTTAGTTTCTGGTTCTCATAACTGCTATCTTGTTCCCTGGTGAAATATCTGGTTCCTGTGCTGAGATGCTCATTTCTCATATTGTTTTTCAAAAGAACAGAACAGAGCAGAGCAGAGCAGAACAGAACAGAACAGAACAGAACAGAACAGAACAGAACAATAACTTTATTGTCACTTTGTTGTGAAAAGATCAAGCTGAGTTCCATTTGAACAGGTAAATTTAATTTAGGAAATTATTTTTGTAACAGCAGCAATATATAAAGTTCAGGGTTGAGTTATTAGTTCTTGGTGTTGTGTGATTTTGGTTTTCTTCTTGCAGACATTTCATTAACCAGACTAGGTAAGATAATCAGTATTCTGACATGGGGACATCATGCCCACTCATACAAAGTTGTTAGGACAAGCTGCTGTATGTCAACTGTAATACACTATGAAAAATGTGTAAAAAACATTTACATAGAGTACATACATAGAGTTGTAAATATGAGAAACTTGTAATAGAATATGATAATAAATTAAATGATAACCAGATGGTAATTTATAGAGGATACGGAATAAAGTAGCTGAGCAACTAACAGAGCTATGCAATGTATCATTAAAACCTTGTAACCTGAGAATTAAAGGATAGCGAATACTATTTCTTTCTGTCTCTTTCTCTCTAAAGAGTGAACCAGGGAATTATAAAGGAAGCGAACTTAAATCAGTAAGAAAAAAATGATTGGGGCTGGTGGAAAATAATTAAGAAGAAATAGCTAAAAAGCTCCTTGATTAGAGTAATAAAGTAAGGATAAAGAATGGTTTATTTTATTTCTTTGAACCTTGTCTTGAAGTAACCCAGTAGAAATCTGTTAAAGAGAAAGAATGCGTGCAGGTTTGGAAGAAAGTATAATTTATTAAGACTTTACAAAGGCTTTTTAATATAATGTTTTACTAAATCCTATTTAAGTGTATATGTTACCCAAGAGATGGGAGGTAAGTCCAGATATGGATTTAAAAACAGATAAGACAAAGCATAGAATTGGAATAAATGACTAATTTTCCATACAAAAAGAAGTTAATAGTAGGGTGCTTTGGAGATCATTGCAAGGAGCAAGAGTGTTCAATATGTTCATTAATGGTCATAATAGAATTATAGTACGCGGCATTTTATACATAAAATCCTTTAAAAAAGCACCTTTTTGAAAAAGTTGGTCAAGAATGGAAAATCTTGTTTACTGAAGTTGTTTTCCCACAATCCACAAATGCATTTACTGGAAATGGCAAATATTCCCATTTTCCCACAAAACCCTATGAAACAGTCCTATTGATCTGTTTCTTTAAACAGTCTAAATTGAATGCTCACGGCATACAACCCAAAACCCTGAAAAAGTTGCAAGTGAGCTGTATTGTAATTTAATGTGACAAATAAAAAAAGTTATTAAACGTATTAGATCTAATTATCTTAATTTTATTTAAACAATCTTTATACACAGTGGAAGGCAAAGGTTTAGGCAACCTTGGTCAAATTTTATGTTTTAGTGAATCCCTGAGTGAACAGATGCTGACATGACTGCTGCATGGTGCAAAAAACATGACATCTTTCTGTAAACTGAATGCAAAATCAATACTTATGTTGTTTACAGTTTCAAAATAAGACAACAGCGAATATGGCAGGAGCATAAATTTGGACAACCTTTCAATCAGCACTTTGTAACACTTGCTTTGCCCAAAGAAATAGCTTCCAAATGTTTGTTGTAACACCCGAGTGTCTTTCTCTTCTTGCTTTTGAATACCCTCCTAGTCTTCCTTCCAAAACTCTTCTGGTTTTAGTCTTCCTCTGTTCTTTCATCTATTATGTTTCTTGTTCCAACAAAATCCATAAGATCAGAAATGTTCTTCTATTTTTTTTCTTTTTAAGATTCAGTTCTACAGAGGAATTATTGAGTATATCATCTGCACCTCCAGAACTGTCTGGTTGGCTCTGCAACTAAACAAGACAGACACAGACTTCAGAGGATAATTAGAACTGCAGAAAAAACAATTGCTACCAACCTGCCTTCCATTGAGGATCTGTATACTGCACGAGTCAAAAAGAGGACTGTGAAAATATCTACAGACACCTCACATCCTGGACATAAATTGTTTCAACTTCTACCCTCAAAAAGATGCTATAGAGCACTGCACACCAAAACAATTAGACATTAGGACAGTTTTTTCCCCTGAATGGCATTACTCTGCTTAACAATTAATTCCCACAACACTGTCAAATAATTTACTAAGACTGTATTACTATTCTTCTTCTCTTCCTTACTAGTATCTATCTCTTCCCATTTACTACTATAACTATGTTGCTTGTATCTTTCAATTATATTGTTTTTATTTGTTTCCTAGTATGATTTGATAGCTTATTAGTAACTTTGATTATCACTAAGTGTTGTATCTTTTTATTCTTGATGAATGTATTTTATTCTCCTTATGTACACTGAGAGTATATACACCTAAAACAAATTTCTTGTGTGTCCAATCACATTTAGCCAATAAAGAATTCTGTTCTATTCTATTCTATTCTATTCTATTCTATTCTATTCTATTCTATTCTATTCTATTCTATTCTTTCATTTTCATTTTCATCATGCCTTTGTATTTTTATAAATAACCCAAGATGGCAATACCTAATACTCCTTACTTGTCAGAGAAGAGCAAGCAGAGTTGGGGCATGGAGTTAGACATGCCATCAGCTTTGAGTCCTTATGTTGCAACAAATGATCCAAGCCTAGCCCCCTTGAATTCCTTTGACCCTGATCTAGTGCTGATTGAGATTTGAACCTTTTTTTTTTATTTGATTTATATGCCACCCTTCTCTGGAGACTCAGGGCAGTTTACAATGTGCTCAGCAATAGCCTTCATCCTTTTGTATATTTTATACAAAGTCAGCTTATTGCCCTCACAACTGGGTCCTCAATTTACCTACCTTAGAAAGGATGGAAGGCTGAGTCAACCTTGAGCCTTGGCGAGATTCGAACCTGCAGTAATTGCAGGCAGCTGGTCTTAATAATCAGCTTAATAACAGGGTGCCTTAAACCACTGTACTACCAAGGCTCTTTTTGCAAAAGAACCTTAGTTGACTAGATTCTTGTACATAGGCTTGAATAATAAATCCTTCTGAATTGCAACTTAATGCATGGTCCTGATCCTTTGCACCTGACACCTATTTTTCCCAGAATAACAACCCTGTGAGGTGGGTTGGATTGAGAGGAAAAAGCAACTGGCCCAAACTTACCTTAGGCATGAAAACCGACTAGGTGAGACTAGAAATCATAGTCTGCTGATTTCTAGCCTGGTGCCATAACCACTAGACCAAACATTCTTGAAATCTTGAGATAGGATGATACGATCTAATGAGGGACTATATGTTGGAAGTTAAAATTTTGTGCCAAGTTTTTAATGCTTATGGTTTTAATAGATTCAGTATGGTATTATGTTACTTCAATTATTAATTGACGTTGTCTTAAGTATTAATTGGGAGTCCCCCAGAGTTGAATATGATGAATTTAGGGTGGCTATATAAATGTTTTAAATAAATAAATAACATAAAATCTTTCCACTTTCCATTGATTTTCACCAAGATTCAGATATGAGAACTATGAAGACATTCCACAATCTTTATCTTTTTTTTTTTGCCTGTAAATATTGTGTAGCTCATTTATAGGTTTGCTTTAGATTTTTGTATTGTTGAAACAACCAATCTTTTTCTAGTTCCAGTTCTTACTCTTAATGAATCACAAATGGAAAATCAAAAGGGTTAACCAAATGAAAAGTTAAACAATAATATGTTAAAAAAAGAGAAAATAAATCAGAGCTGCTAACAAATTGTTGTAGGTACTCCCCACTACAGTGCCTCCAGAAAATCAGACCTAAAAAAAATGAAATTATAGTTTCATTCAATGTCACAGCACCCTTTACCTCATTGATCCAAAGTTAGCAAAAGGATCAGTAGCAGCAGTACTACACAACACATTCAATCTAACTACTGTAAATACACAAAGATAAAAATACCTTGAATCATGGACTGCAACAATCTCTGCCTCACTACCAACATACCATATTTTTCCATGTAAAAAATGCTACTTTTTCTTAAAAATATTTACTTGAAAATGGAGGGGCGTCTTATACACAGGAGGCCGAGAGGACAAGGCATGGCCAATCCTCTTCCTCCAGCCTTGCCAGACGAGCCTCTATCGTATATGCAGCTCTATCATTCCTCGCTATTGTAGTTGTTTCCTGTATCACATTGCACTCTAGGTTTCATCTCTATTGTTCTTCAATAGAGATGCATTTCCTGTTCTTATATTATGCACTCTCTAATAAGATGGCTTCTGCAATAGTGAGGGTTTTTAGTGTGCTTACTTACTCTACATGAAACATGGGAGTGCCCTATACATGGGGGCATCTTATAGACAGAAAAATACAATACCAACAAATTGGAGGAATATCCATGGGATCACCACTTTTAAGACTCAACAGAAACTGTAATGCAGCTTCTACAAACTATAGCATTCTCACAAATACAACCAAAAGTATGGATCTGGTAGATAGGTGACACATTCCTCATAATAATAAAAAAAAACAACTACAAAAGACACCTGAAACAATCAATAACAACTTCAGAGGAATACAATTCAGAAGGGAAGGGGAAAAAAACACTACCGTGCTTGGATATCCTCATCAGCAGAGGAAAATATAGCAAATTAGAAATGCAAGTCTATTGGAAAAAAAACAACCCACACTAATCCAATGCTCCATTATCAAAGTAACAATCCAACCTTCACATGAATTGCTGTGTAAGAATATTATTTAGACAAGTAACAAGTGCACTGCAGCAACCGTAACACCAGAAAAGAAAACAAACTGTCTATACAACATCTTCCAACAAAATGGATATTCAAGCAACTTTACTAAAAAAATGTGTGACCACTTAACCCACTACAGCAGGGGTGTCAAACTCGATTTCATTGAGGGCCGCATCAGGGTTGTGTTTGACCTTGGGGGACTGGGGTGGGATGGCTAGGCTGCAGTGGTGGGTTGCTCCTGGTTCGCACCAGTTCGCAAGAACCGGTAGTAAAAATTTGTAGTAGTTTGGAGAACCAGTAATAACATTGGCTGGCCACGCCCATGAACCGGTCCCCAGTCCGGTCGCCGCTCGCTTACCCCACCTACCTCATAAGAAGCTTTTTTTTATTATTTTTAAAAGCATTTTTTCTACAACCTCTTTGGCCGAAAAAATGCTTTTAAAAGTAAAAAAAAAAAAAAAAAGCCTCTGACGATCCCAGCTGAGTTGCCTGATCATCAGAGGCTTTTAAAAGCATTTTTTTCTGCACCCTTTTCAGCCGAAGAGGTTTTAGAAAAAAAATGCCTTTAAAAGCCTCTGGCAATCCCAGCTGAGTTGCCTGATCGTCAGAGGCTTTTAAACGCATTTTTTCTGCAACCTCTTAAGGTTGTAGAAAAAATGTTTTTAAAAGTTAAAAAAAAAAAGGTTGGCCATGCCCACCCAGTCACATTACCCCCCCAAGACATGCCCACAAAACAAGACACGCCCACAGAACTGGTAGTAAAAAAATTTAGAACCCATCCCTGCTAGGGTGGGTGTGGCCAGCTCGACATCACTCGTGTTGGGGGGTGCCTGTGGTGGCCCAAGCACTCTGCCAGCAAAAACGGAGTTTGGGAGGGTCATTTTCACTGGCAGAGGCACCGTAGGCTGTTTTTTGCTGTTTCCAGGGCGGCCTCATGGGCCAGATCTAATCACCCCGTGGCCAGATGAGGCCCACGGGCTTGGTGTTTGACACCCCTGCACTATAGCATATGTAATACAAGCTATAAAAAGGATAACACTCCCATATATCAAAAAGATCTCAGAAACAGCCAACAGACTATTACACACAGCATCATATAGCATAAATGCCAACTAACATCCTCCAAAACATTTGAAGTAAATCAAAGGATCCAATTGTCGAAGAAGAAACAATAGGAATCAACTACAGCATACAATATAAGAACTGTAACAGTCAGTATGTAGAACAAACAGGCAAAAGCCTAGCAGAGCACATCTATGAACACCAACTAGCAGTCAGAACCTACAATTAAATCTTCTTAATCTCATAACACATGGAGAAACTCAACCATATAGTTTCAACTGAAAAACTATGAGTATTCTAGAGCAAGCTAAATCCAAAAATGCTAGGGAATTTCTGAAAGCTTGGTACTTAAACAAATCAGCCATCAAGAGAGAATAAAAAATTAAGAAGGAAACAAAAAGACTAGAACACATTCTGTCCAGCAACCAACATCCAGATAAGCAGGGATTAACACCAGACAAACAATGAAGCAGAAAAATAATATCCTTATCGAGGAACTACCAAAGAGAAAACCATATCCCCACCAACAAACAATGAAGCAGAAGGATGGCAAAGCAAACCCCACACTCACGAGCTCTTATGATGTTACTGAATTGGGAAATGAAAGGTCTGCAAGCAAAACACCAAACTCAGAGGGAACAAAGGACGACCACATTTCCAGATGCTTCTTTTAGCATCCAATGATTTGTTCTATGGGCTGGTGGATTTTTGAATGGAGAAAATATCTTGCTAGCATTGTCCATTCAATACTGACTTCTCAATTGTAGGAGAATCCATTCTGGTACATGTTTCTTTCCACTTTGAAAACTCAAGCTTTCTCTTTCTGCTATGCATTCAAGTTGGACAGTGATTAATATTTATATGTATTTATATGTTAGGGTGTAGGTATGTACATATGTATGAGCATATCTATATATGTGTTATATATGTGTACACTTTTGAGAGCAGGCACCAGAATTTCATTTTTCATGTGTGCCAGAGTCCCACAGAAAATAATGACAATAAAAGTTATCTTATGTTTAATACTTAAAATTTATTTTGAAATTTCTATGCCAGTGTATCATATGACTCTGGGTGATTTACAATAATTAAAAACACATAAAACCATATAACAAACAATTACAGTAAAAAAAAAATAAAGTGAATAAAGCAGTTACTAAAATACAATAACATAGATTTCATATTTAGTTCCAGAAATATCCATACAGTAGCATCTTTTTTTAAAAAAATCTAAAGTTGAGAAACTTGTACAGAAACTAAGAATACTTAAATTTTCTCTCCCATATATTTAATTCCCAAATTGTTTTTCTATTTGTGTGGTTAAAACAGATTGTCTCTTTTATTTAAGCTTGCATAATAGAACGTTGAGGTTATGTTAGCAGATTCCATATTATAGTCTTCTCAGTGCCTGGGAAGGAAAAGGGTTGCTGGATAATATTACCAAAAATATTGCAAGACCAAAACATCTGCAGATGTTTCATTATCAGGAAAATGGATACCTCCTGTTCATCCCTGTGATTACCAGAGAATGAAGAAAGCTTTATCCCTACCAGTTAACTCTGAAATATATCAGATTCAAAAGGATCAAAGTATTCAGTTACTGTAACTTAATATCTTTTCTCTCTTAATAAATCTGGTTAGACAATCCTCTATGAAAATCTTATTTTTGGTGTAAGGTAAAGGTAAAGGTTCCCCTCGCACATATGTGCTAGTCATTCCCGACTCTAGGGGGTGGTGCTCATCTCCGTTTCAAAGCCAAAGAGCCAGCGCTGTCCAAAGACGTCTCTTGGTCATGTGGCCGGCATGACTAAATGCCAAAGATGCACAGAACGCTGTTACCTTTTTTTTAAAAAAAAATTTGATTTATATGTCGCCCTTCTCCGGAGAATCAGGGCAGCTTACAATGTGCTAAGCAATAGCCTTCATCCTTTTGTATATTTATACAAAGTCACCTTATTGCCCCCACAACTGGGTCCTCAATTTACCTACCTTAGAAAGGATGGAAGGCTGTGTCAACCTTGAGCCTGGCGAGATTCGAACCTGCAGTAATTGCAGGCAGCTGGTCTTAATAACAGGGTGCTTTAGACCACTGTACTACCAAGGTTCCTTCCCACCAAAGGTGGTCCCTATTTTTCTACTTGCATTTTTAATGTGCTTTCGAACTGCTAGGTTGGCAGAAGCTGGGACAAGTAACAGGAGCTCACCCCATTACGCAGCACTAGGGATTCGAACTGCTGAACTGCTGACCTTTCAATCAACAAGCTCATTGTCTTAGCCACTGAGCCATCACATCCCTTGAGCCATTGCATCCCGTGTTTTTGGTATACTCCACTGTTAAAAGTTTGATGCCTATGAATCATATTTCCAGGGATGGTGGAAATAAAATTCTGGTGTTACCTAGTCCAGACTGGTACAAAGAGGGCTTACTTAAAAGAAGGGCAATATGGTCAATTGAATATACTAACTGAAGTGTAGACATTCAATGAAAGCCATTATGATACTACTATGTGCACTTCAGAATAAATGGAGGATACAAGAAATACAACAATCCAATAATGGAAGAACAATGATCATTTCACATGATTAACAATAATGAGCATATTAGCACAATTAAATGCTTATTTCTCAGAGGAAAGCCATAATTATTCTTTCTCCAGGTATGGTATGCACAAATGTATTGTCCAAAGGAAAGTATATGGCTTGAGTCAGATTTGGCAAAGGCCCCAGTGTTGGTATTCCTATTGAGACAATTGTGAAAGTCGTGTTAATGAAAATCTGAAAGAATGGACTATTGCATTTCCAGGAGACATTCACTAATCTTATACTATGCATTATTTAATGACAGAATTCGAAGGTTGCTGAAATCCAAAAAGAACAAATGGATATTGAGATAAAATTGGAGCAATAGTGGAGAATGTTGATTTCCATTCTGTATCAGTTTTTCATGTATTCATGTATTAGTCTGTTCCAACCTTCTCTGACCTAGTGTCTTTCTGATATATAGAATGTCAACTCATATATTCTCCCAACAGAGCTTTCAGAATCGAAATCCTAGACATTTACAAAGCTGAACCATGCTATGCTACTACTATATTAAACTACGTTTTAAGGCAGGCAAAAAGCATGCATTCCCAAACACCTTTTTGAAAATATTAATGTTTAAACTTTGTCTCTGAGTTTGTTCTTATGTACACATTCTTATATGTGTTTTTGAATCTGTGAAAAATGATAGAGAATGATTCTCTTTCTCTCTTTCTGTTCATATACACATATGAATATTGTATATTACAGTCATGAAGAACAGTTTGACTGAAAGGAGATTTGACCTTAAATAAGCAGGCTTAGATATTATTCTAAATGATATGAGAAGAAAATGTTCAACCCAATGCAACCTTCCAATGATATCTACAACTTGTAAATTCAAATCTCACCAAAATTTGTGATGTTTCAAGGGAAGTTTAATTCTAGATAAAGTAAACACATTTGAAGCAAGTGAAGAATGCTTGAAAATATATTTGAAGCAAGTGATCTAATCTCCTAGCTCTGTAATGGTGAACTTATGGCACGTGTGCCCATATAAGTGGGCACACCAGCTCAGTTCTGGTGTGCATGCGCACGCCGGCCAGCTGATTTTCGGCCTTCTGGGCCCACCAGAAGTAGGGAAATAGGCTGTTTCCTGCCTTCCGAGGGCCCGGGGTGGGTGGGAAAGGCCCATTTTTCTTTCTCATCTGGCTCCAGATCCTTTCTATGTATTTGCGGGGGGGGGGGGGCAAAAACAGCCTTCCCCCCTCACTCGGAGGCCCTCCAGAGGCCTGAAACAGCCCATTTCCCAACTCCTGGTGGGACAGGAAGTGATGTTTTTTCTTTCCCCAGCCTCCAGAGACTCCTAGAGAGTTGGGAAATGGGCCTTTCAGTTCTCCAGAGGGCCTCCAAGGGAGTGGGGAAGGCTCTTTTTGCCCTCCCCAGATACATAGAGAGGATCTGGAGCCAGGTGAGAAAGAAAAACAGGCCTACTGGCCATCGTGTGCCAGGAGCGGGGGGGAGGGGTGGTTGCACACACATGCACAGGGCGGGGCACATAGAATTATGGGTGTGGACACGCGTGTGTGTGAACCTCCCCCGCCCCCCTGACATGCAGTGGCAAAAAGGTTAGCCATCACTGCCTTAGCTAATATAAGAAAAACATAATAAGTAACCCTTCGGGTTTCAGATTTTCTTACACACACACACAAATACACATGAGGAAAGATGTAGGCATACACATATACCATGAAGGTTTGGTTAAAGTATGGCTAGCATTGCCATTGGCTTTCTGACAGTCTCTATTTTTTCCTCTTTACTTTCTTGATCAAATGATATTCCCTTATAGTCCTCCATAACCCTACTGAACTTTCTTATGCAGACAAGAAATGAAAGGAGCTCTTTTTTTTTTTTCTATCAACATTTATTAACAAATAAATCCAGTTTGGAGGTTCTGTGGCTGGATCATAGGAAACTAAGATGTCAATAATTCAATTAATCAGAATAAAGCTGGAAGGGACCATGCAGGTATTCAAGTTTAGTCCCCTGCTCAAGCAAGAGACCCTATACTATTTCAGACAAGGGACTATTCAGTCTCTTCTTAAAAATCTTTAGTGATGAAGCATCCACAACTTCCAAAGGCAAGTTGTTTCACTAGTTAATTGTTCACAGTTAGGAAGTTTCTCCTTAATTCAAAGTTGCTTCACTCCTTGATTAGTTTTGATCCATTGTTTCTTGTCTTGCCCTCTGGTGCTTTGAAAAATAAATTGACCCCCTCCTCTTTTTGGCAGCCTCTCAAATACTGGAATACTGTTATCATGTGCCCCCCCACCCCCGGTCCTTCTTTTCTCTAGACTAGCCAAACCCAAATCCTGCAACTGTTCTTCATATATTTTAGTCTCCAGGCTTTTAATCATCTTAGTTGCTCTTCTTTACACTTTTCCCAAAATCTCAATATCTTTTTTTTTTTATGTGGTGACCAAAACTGGATGCAATATTCCAGGTGTGGCCTTACTAAGGCTTTATAAAGCAGTATTAATAATTCACTTGATTTGGATCCTACACCTCTGTTTATACAACCAAGGATTGTATTTTTTTCGTGACTGCTGCACACTGTTGACTCATGTTTAAGCAATCATCCACTAGGACTGCAAAGTTCCTGTCACAATTACTGTTTTTGAGCCAGGTTTCACTTAATTTGTACTTGTATCTTTGGTTTTTTCCTGCCCCAGTATAAAACCTTGATTTTAGGAGCAATTAGGAGTTATGTATCATAGGCTACCTTGAAAATAAGGAAGACAAGATGAATGGTTGATGGTTGGTTTGGTGTAGAAGTTACAAAGCTTTTGTACAAAGACTGTAAAGTGATGACATTTTGAATCTGACTGGTAATTCATATGAATCCTAACTGAATGCATATTATTTATCCTAATAATGCACGACATGTGAATCCTAAACAATGAATGCACATTATTTAAATTGTTTTGTAAAGTTCTCACAGAAAACTGCTTAGAATTTTCTACTATCCCACGGAAGGATATATATGTATATCCTGCCATTACATAAAATAGGACCTTACTTGAATGAATGAATGAATGAATGAAACAGCACATCTTGCTTGAATATTGCTTGGATATTCTGTTAATAACAGACTGAATTTGGTTGTAAAACTCATCAAGCTCCTCTATATTAGTAGTTGAAGCATAAACTATTTAATTTAACTTGAATTAAATAGTTGTCCATGAAGTAGATAAAGTAGATAAAATTGTATTGTTAAACGTAACATTATGCAATATGTATTTAAGAGGTTTAATGCAAATTGAAGGCAATATTTCAATCTATTATATGAGAAGTCAACTGGTAGCTCTGTGAATGTTTCTTTGTAGGCACTGGGCATGAATCTCCATTGAATTCAATAAACTAGTGTTTCTCTCTCTCTCCCTCCCTCCCTCCCTCCCTCCCTCCCTCCCTCCCTCCCTCCCTCTCCCTCATCACATTTAGAAAGCTACTATCTCACTCACAGAGGGACTCTGGGTGGTGTACAGATAAAACTATGAAACATAAAAACTGAATGAAAATATTTTTAAAACATGTTTCTTATTGGATGACCCAGGAAGGTGAAAAATATACCCTCTTGAGTTTGCTGGCTTGTGCAACAAATAACTAGAAAAATGAGAAAGATTCTTTCAGGAAATATTGGAGTGGGATAGGATGCATCAGCTCTTGAATTCAGGATCAATTTCTGTGTAACAGCAAATGCTATTTAAATATTATAAAAACGTATTCTGAATGTTGAAATTAAGAATTTCTCTGATCTTCATTGAATGCAATGTGACCATTGCATAATTCTAAGACTGTGTGAAATGGCCTGAAGATGACGCTTCAGTTAAGGAAAAAAATTAAGTAAAATGAGAGAAATGTTAACATTAAATAGAGTAGAATAATAACTAGTGAAATCACATTCCTTCTACAACACAAGTCATTGTAGGTATGGTAAATACATGCTCCCTTCCCTGCAGTCAGAAAAAGAGATGGTGCCTACACAGGACAGAACAAGCCCATCCGCACACTGAAATGAAAATAACAATGAAAAAAAGCTGTTGCAGCACAATTTTCCTGGTCACTGCAGTAGCTCTATATGCGCAGTCACCTCACACATATTTTAGGAACAGCCAAGCCTAGCCACTCTGAGTTGGGTGTTCTAAATCATTTTAACCTTTCACAATGTTTTAAGTTTGTTACTTGGGGAAAAATAATCTATTTCTAGCTTTGATTTTCTACCTCTACACTCTGGTGCTTTCTTCATAGAAATAAGTAAATTGGTCTCTTTTGTCTCATATGCACACAAATAGGAAAAGAGAGATATAAAAAAGGTAAAGAAAAATGTAAAAAAAAAAAAAAAGCTGCCGTAATCTTGTTTGATTAGAAATTTTACTTAAGTAAGGAGATAAATTATCTCCATATTCCTTTGTCACCACTTTTCTCTTCTTGAATCTCTATCATCTATCTATCTATCTATCTATCTATCTATCTATCTATCTATCTATCTATCATCTATCATCATTTTACATAATCCTGTATCCTTCTCTCCTCTCAACATTTTTAAGCTTGGTTGGAACTCATTCTGTTCAAATCAGGTCAACTGACTAGAGCAGACTATTCTGAATTTTGCACTGGGATTAATGATGAGTTCTGGAAAATCCCTATATCTACCACCTTTGCTATATATTTCTCTCCTTCTGGAAATAATATATGATCTTTTTATTTAGGAAGTTGTTTATTTAGATATTCATGGGAATAATTACAGATCCCACACTTTGGAAAGACCCTGTACAAAATATGTTTTAAATTTAAAACAATGTGATCCAATAGTGTTATTCAAAGCAGTAACACAGTTTCCATACCTGGATATTCTCACGCACTGCTATTTTCTGGGTCATTGATTTAAGTGGACAGAAAACAACAGAGCAAATAATGATTTTGACATACTTCTGAGGGAAAATGTATTTTTCATAATGGAAAAAAACCCACCTTTTTTCACTAGGGGCATATTAAAAGAGTAGTTGTTACTTAGTAATTTCATTGGTTTACAGTAAACATATCCCATAGCCTAAATGTACTTAGAATTGCAGGTTGGACAATGGATGTATTTATCAAAAGTGGATGTATTTATCAAATATTGTAATAAATATTACCTTACCTTATAGTTATCATCATCCTTCTAGTTATTGTCCAGGACCTCATCAAAGAAATATAGATGAGAGTTATGTAATGGCAAGCCAATACTATTAAACATAATGTGTCAATTTATGAAAATATCACAAAAACATTGCTCCGAGAAGTTGTGAGCTGACCCCACCTAAACCCCTTAGCTATGCGCAATTATACTTCACACATATATAAGAGATTATTTCAAAAGTCAAGGATTATTCTTCACAATATTATCCCTGTACTTATTTATTTATATGTATACTCAGCCTTCCTGAACAAACCTTGTCAGCATACACAAACCATGCTGAAACGAGTGATATCCAGGTTGGTAACAATATTTTAATTCTGCTGTAAAATAGATCTGAGGCAACGCTGAACTCAAACAGTTCAAAGTCGATGCTGAGAGCCACCCTTCCTCCATGTCGGTCTCGTGACGGCATCCCCTGTCGACATCATTCCCCTCCACTCCTTTCTCTGGTGCTCTCCTTTCTCCCGGCCCTGACTGCCTACCCCCAGTGCCACTGTCACCACACCCTGTGAAACGACACCCTGCTCTGCATTCAGGCAGGTCCGCAGCCTCCACTCCTCCTTCCTTTCCCTGCCTTGTCAAGCGAAACGATGGGCTTGACAGGTGGCTCCCCTTTATCAGGAGTCCCTCTGTAAGAGATAAAGCAGGTGTCAGTATTCCAGGAAAACCGCAACTCCAAGTAAAGACATGGAAGGAAGCATTTTCCAAAGACCCCTTTACTAGAATAGATAAACTGGCACATCTGTGAAAACCCGAATCTGAAAAGCCCGGGTTTTCCTTCAGTAAGTCAAAGCTCCCCAAACCATCCCCTTTCTCCCCAGTTGATCACATGCTCCAATCAACATCCGTTCCATCTCAACCCAGCCCCCTGACCACTCCTTCTCCAGATGCTGGATTGCCCTGACTTTGACCGACAGGAAGAATGCTATTATGTCTACTAACCCCTCTCCTAAATCCCCTTTCCTACTTTCCCACACATGAGGAGGTGGCAGCATTGAAGCTTCCGGCCTAATATGGCTTCAAAGGCTGACAGCAGGCATATTAACAGCAGCCCTCAGTTTCTGTAGGTTGTCCCTATGGAACCATTGTAATAACCAATTGGCGTTAATGTCTTCTGCTGCCACTCAGGAGGCTTCTTCATAAGGTTACTCCTTCCATCTAATAAGATATTTGAGCTTACCCCTGTAGATTCTGAAGTCTAATATCTCGTCTATTTCATAATGTCCATCCGTTAGAGGGCCAGGGTTTTCTGGCCCCGATTGCTGTCACCTGTTTTAGGAGACTGCTATGGAAAACCAGGTGAAATTTACCCAATAGTGGAAGCTTTAGAGTGATGGTCACAGGGTTAATGACCTTGGTCACAGTAAATGAGCCCAAATATTTAGGTTCCAGTTTCCGGTTTGGTACTTTCAATTTTATGTATTTAGTGGATAGGTATACCCGATACTCTACCTGGAACGGTTCAATATTTGCTCTCTTCCTATCCATTTGACACTTGTACTCCTTATTTACTATTTCTTTTAAGGAGATTTACATCTAAACTAACAAAACAAAATATTTTTTAAAAAACAAAAGAAAATACTTTATCCAGGCAACACTGCAATATTAAGCTTCCAAATGCTATGCAAAAAATGAAGCTCTTCAATACCTTCTCTTTTGATCCTTTTTAATATATATATGCTACTATAAGTATGCTACTATAGATTGTTTATCTACAGTATTATTCTAAAGAAGAATTCAAACACCCTTTAATATAAGAAGTATATAATATCTTTGGTGCATTTAGTATATAGAAAGCTACAGTAGTTCATTATATGACGAAGGATTTACTAAAATTTATAAAATATCACATATTGCATAGGGAATTCAACTTTCAAAATTTGCTTCATTCTCATATGAACAATTTTTGAAAGCTTACAGCATTTCCACAAATAAGACAAAATGATTCTAAGCTGACTGAATTTCGAACACTTTTAGAAAATGATCTATTTCTTTTTGTGATCAAAGCTGTAATAATATACCAACAATAGAACATCTTACACTGATTTTAATCTAAGTATAATATGCAAATAGTATTTCATCTACTTCTTTCATTGAAATTCTCATTGTTCCATGTCTATTACTTCATTCAAATTCTGCAGCCATTTAATTATACAATCTTTGAACTGATTCTAAGTTTTATTTCACTAAGAATTTATAAATTAAAGACAGTCCAGGTATTAAGTGAGTATGACAACAACACATAGAACATAAAACGATTGGATTGGAAGGGACTTTGGAGGTCTTCTAGTCCAAACTCTTACTCAAGCAGGAAACCCTATACCATGGGGTCCAGTCTCTTTTTGAAAATCTCTAGTGATAGAGGGCCCATAACTTTCGGATGTTAGCTTTTCCACTAATTGTTCTCACTGTCAGGAAATTTCTCCTTAGTTCTAGGCCAGTGATGGCTAACCTTTTTGCCATTGTGTGCCAGGAGGGGGGGAGGTTCGCATGTGCCCCCCTCCCCCCACTCTCCTGGCATGTGATGGCCTGGTAGGCCCATTTTTCTTTCTTACCTGGGTCCAGATACTCTCTATGCATCTGGGAAGGGCGAAAACAGCCTTTCCCACTCCCTTGGAGGCCCTCCGGAGGCCTGAAAGGGCCCATTTCCCAACTCCCAGTGGGACAGGAAGTGATGTTTTTTGCTGTTCCCAGCCTCCAGAGTCTCTCTAGGAGTCTCTGGAGGCTGGGGACAGCAAAAAAGTCACTTCCTGTCCCACTGGGAGTTGGGAAATGGGTTGTTTTAGGCCTTTGGAGGGACTCCGAGGGAGTGGGAAAGGCTGTTTTCTCTCTCCGCAAATGCATAGAGAGGATCTGGAGCCAGGTAAGAAAGAAAAACGAGCCTTCCCCAGCACCCACCAGGCCCTCCAGAGGCAGGAAACAGCCTGTTTCCCTACTTCTGGTGGGCCCAGAAGGCCCAAAAATCAGCTGGCCGGCGCACATATGCGTGCCAGAGCTGAGCTGGCATGCCCACTGATATGGCTTCACGTGCCACTTGTGCCATAGGTTCGCCATCACAGTTCTAGGCTTTATCTCTTTCGCTGTTATTTCTTGTCCTGTCCTTAAGTGCTTTGGAGAATAGGTTGATCTCCTCTTCTCTGTATTAGCCCCTTAAATACTAGAAGACTATTTCTATATCATCCTTTGTCCTTCTCTTAGTTAGACTACACATATCTAGTTCCATCAATCGTATAGTTATCATCTTTGTTGTTCTTCTCTGCACTGTTTCTAGGATCTCAACATTGTTTTTGTATTGTGGTGACCAGAACTAGATCAGTATTACAAGTGTGGTCTTACAAGTGCGGTATAAAACAGTACTACCAGTTCTCATGATCTTAAAACTATCCCTCTGTTGTTGCAGCCTAGGACCGTATTGGCATTTTTGGCAGCTGCAGAATACCACTGGCTCATATTTAAGTGGTTGTCCTCTCTAGTACTCCTAGATTCCTCTCACAGTTACTATTCTATATCTGTGCATTTGGTTTTTTTTTTTTTTGGTTTTTTTTTTTGCCTATGTGTTACTTTTCTTATCACTGAACTGCATTTTGTAAGATATTGCCCAATGCTCAGGTCTATCAACATCTTTATGAATCTTGATGTCAGGCCTGGAAGCCATCTTTTGCATTGGGCCTTCAGGCCTGCCACATATACTGCTGTGCTGCTTCTTTCATTGGGGGTGCTACTTGGAACCCTAACACTTAAGTCTTGGTGTTGTCTGCATATTTGAGTTCCCCTTCTATCCCTTCATCTAAATTATTTATGATGATGTTGAAGAGTATTGGGCCCAAAGTTGGAGATCAATCTCCAATCTATAACACAGTCCTTTCAACAATTCCAAGAAGGCTCCACACCAATTTGAACCACTCAGGTGACCCTGATGACACGGGTAAATCTCCACATTATCTTAATGACATGCTAAAAGAATGCAAATGACCAGCTGTAAGCAAGGGGTATAAATCCTTCCATTCCCCACTATCCAGTCAGAGCTGGAGAAGCTTCTTGGATGAGAAGCAAAACGCCTTCAAAGAAAAACCAGAAACCCAGTTGCCTCTCAAAAAAAAGCACCTTTGGGACAACCATGACTTGGATGACTGAAAATCTCCACAGACACTTGGGTCCTAGACTTATTCTGTCACCTGCAAATTGTACCTGCCTGCTAATAAAAACCTATGGTGCCATTCTTAGGGTCCCAAAGATTTCTTGCAATTAAGTTTAGGCAGAGGATAAAACCTCTGTGATTTGGCTAAAGCTGAAGTCTTACAGTTAAGGCTTATTTATGTAAATGAGTTCAAGAGGCAGCTTTCCACCAAATGATTTGCTGTATATGCCTGTTCAGAATTAAAGTCTCTCGTCCTCCTCTGTGCTGTAGGGGATTGCATTATGGATTCAGTCCATGGTTAGCTGAATCCCAAATGGCTTCCTGAGGAGTTTAAACTGCTTGGGATACCAGCCAAGTTTTCCTATGGATTTATACAGATTTGCACTCTTCAGGGGCTCCCAATTTTCTCTTCACCTTATTGGTACATGATTGATCTATCTAGTTAACACACACCCACATATCTATCTATGTGATGGTTGTTTTGGAATGTATACATATTAATAAGTGTGCATTGATAAAATACTATCTCTCCCCTGAGCCATTTAAAAATATGCTTTCTACAAACTTTTATATCTAAGCAACTTAATTGTGTGAATGTTTGGGGGAAACTAGTGAATAAATATGTAGAAGAAAAGAAGTATTAACTTTGCTTAAAGCAAGTAAAAATAAAACAAGGCAATCTGTGCATCCTTCCATGGTCTCTTTGATATGGCAAGTACACATAAAGAAGTGTCTGCATGATCTTTTTAAATTTTGTGTGTGATGAGACCATTTAATCATATACTTCCCAGAAGAGGAGACATCTCCTCAACTAGTCCCTCAGAGGAAGTGGGTTAGTTATGGAGCGTTCCTCCCCTCCTTTTTTTTTTTTTTTGCTGTTTCAATGGGAGATTTTCTACTTTCGTGGAAATGAAGCCTGTTGTACTCTCCCACATATGCATCTCAAACAAAATTCCACTACTAAGGAAAATAAGAGGTGGAAGGTTAATTAAGTTAAAAGGTTTCAATGTAAAAATGGAATGGGTTGAAATACATTGTTAATAATTTAAAAATGTGATGGGGACTTTGAAAAATATAGTTAATAAGTGGGAAAAAATCTCTCTCTCTCTCTTTTTTTAAAATTTTTAAATTCTTTTAATTAGTCTGTGATTTTTAACTTTCGGGCCAAAATTTATACATATTTTTAAATGTTTTAATATTTGTATTCTATGTTTTTTATCTTGGCTGTACACTGCCCTGAGTCCTCAGGGAGAAGGGCGGTATATAAATTGGAAATTAAATTAAATTAAATTAAATCTTCCATGTGGTCATTTGTCCAGGACCCAAAAAACCCCATGTGGTCCTGTCCACTATTAAACCATCTTTCCAAGTATCCTCCATGTTTCCAATGTCTTTCTCCCCACTTGGAACTGAACCCAGATGGACATTTCTTCCAACAGACATGGAGAAGTTTCTTCTTTATATCTTTATAATGTAGAATTGTGAATATCAAGGCACCCCCGAGAGTGGCTATCAGTGACCACTGGTCATGATGGCTTCAATATTGAGACTGTAAGCTTCTTGGTAACTGTTCATAGAAAGCGAGAGTTCAGTACTGCTTAAGCTGCTATGTTAGAAAGGACTGGGGAGATCCAGAATCAAGTCTACCATCAACCATAGAAACTCACTGAGTGATGGGCCAATTACTCATTGTCTCAGCAAACTGCCTTATAGAGTTGTTATTGAGGGGAATAGAATGCAAATTATCTATGGAAAGACCAAGCCTAATTATTGGACTCAATTGTAATGAGTGGGTATCTTGAATTCATGTGTTTCTTGTGTATTTCCAGCATGAATCTGGTTGGTCACTGTTAGAAAAGTATTCTGGATTATGTGTACTCTGATCCTTCATGATCCTTTTTCTGTCCCAATTTACTTTTTAGCCCAATCTTGAGATTGGCAGGGAGCACAGATATCTATGGCTAAATGGCCTTTGTCTAAACTTTTGATAGAGATGTATACTATATGGAAACAAAGCACCACTAGACAAAGCCAAAAACAAATCCCATGTCACCAGCTCACCATGCTGCTGCCCTCAAATGTTGCCAATTCTTCTTCAGTATTGTGAACATATAATTCCATATCTATTTTTACTTTGAAATCAGACATTTTTTTGTCAGAGCTCTTTTCTTCCTTCCACATATCCTGCTGTTCAGAGAGATTGCATGTGAGAGTTTATGAGTAGTTCAGGAGGCAGAAAGTCACTGCCTGAGGCTGTCTATGAGAATCAGCCCTCTTATTCTCAATTGGAGCACCTTACAGCTTTTGTTATACATTCCACCCTTCCCATCTTTTACAGAGCCTCAGGCACAGCGCTAGTAAAACAGCATTTTCCTGGGAGGGAAAGAAAAATGATGGGGGAAATTGGAAGGAAAGGTTGGGAGAAACAGAGAAGGGAGGATTGTTGTCTGATCAAGAAACCTCTTGGGAGGCTATTGGGTAGGCTGAGAAATGAGTGAACCAAAATGGATGACAAAGCACTTGGTTCCCCTGTGGAATATTTATTCCAGGGAGGATTGTTTTTTTAAGCATTTTTGTACCCATCAAACTGTCAGTTGCTGAAACTGTGGCACATGTGTCTATGTATCTGTTTGCTTCAAGTTATACAGAGGGCTTAAGAATAGGGCACAAATAAAAGTTTGGGTTTTCAGAGTATTGTTCCCTATGAACTTTCTCTTCCTATTTATTTTCTTTCTTCCTTTTTTTTCAGACTCCACAGTAGATAATTGAATGAACAAAGTGAAGGCATCTTCCAAAATTCTTCCTTATATAGGAGTTCAAAAGAAGTTTGGAGAAGTTGCTTAGAAATGTTGTCCAGTTTCATCAATAAAATAATGACACTGTTTATAAACCTGTTTGCAGATACGGTGGAGATGCTATACTGTAATTTTCTTTCTTAATGCATGTAGACAATATTCTTGATCTGTTGTGTTTAACAAATGTGAAGCTTGTACTATATATATTAGTATTGTCTTATAAACAAGAATACAAAGTGTGCAGAATGATCCTGCAGTTGTTGTTATTGTTTTTATATTAAGTATTTTTCATTTATGGAAAGATGGAATTTTCCAAGAGTATTTAAATACAAAAAGAAAGCAAACTGTCTCACCCAATTTCACCTTCTGCTTCTTCATATTCATTTCAAAAACTGTATATGCACAACATGCAACATATTCTGTTTGTGTGATTAAAAAGGCTTTGAAAACAGGTTTTGGAAAAAACAGATTCATTAGGAAATTCAATCCAGCATAGGAAAATGGGGATTATGAATTCAAGTTTTATTTACATTCAAAGATCAACTTTAAAATATTATATTTGTACCAAGATGAAAAGGATGGTAATTTAAAATAGAAATAGAAGATATGTATTTTTTTTAAAAAAAATTGCCAGACGGATTTAGAATTCTTTTCACATATAAATGGTGTTTAAGCAAAAAAAATCACAATCTCCTTTGATACACATGGGCACTGATCAAACACTATTAAATTCATATACTCTGATTCCTAGATGTAGCTAGATTTGTAGCAACCAGCAGCTGCATTAAATCATTTCAATCTGTATATAAAATGGACAACTAAATGGAATGTAGCTTATTGTTTCCATTTCCTTTAAACTACATGGGCATATTTACTCTGCTCTTAGAATTTAATGATACCTTTTCTCTCATAACATGAGATCTGGCTAGAGCTTTGGTGGCACAGTGGTTAGAGTGCAGTATTTCAGGCAAATTCTGCCGATTTACAGCAGTTCAATCTTACCTAGCTCAAGGTTGACTCAACCTTCCATGCTTCTGAGGTCAGTAAAATCAGGAGCCTGATTGTTGGGGCCAATATGCTGTAAACTATTTAGAAAGGGCTCTAAAGCACTATGAAGCAGTATATAAGTCTAAGTGCTATTGCTATTGCTAGATAAGAGAAAGATGTCCAAAGCTTATAGTAAGTGGTGTTTGGCAGACAATCTGCTGAGATAGTTTGTAAAAATAATAATCTCTCATATACATGGACAGTTGGGGAAACCTATGTCCTTTTGATAATTAATATCCAATGCTTTCAGCTTTTGTTTTATCTAGACCCATTGTCCTTACCTCCAAGTGCTTCAACAACCCCCTAAAAGGATGCAAATGACCAGCTGTCTGCAAGGAATATAAATCCTTCCATCCCCCACTATCCTGTCAGAGCTGAAGAAGTTTCTTGGATGAGAAAAGAAAAAACAAGAAAGTCCAGTTGCCTCCTGAAAAAGCAACTTGGGGACAACCATGACCTGGATGACTGAGAATCTCTACTGACATCTAGACACATTATTGATGAGTAACTGAGAACTGAGAATTTAGCTATTCTAAGGAATTTTGGTCATCACTTTCAAATTTTTTTTCGTATTCTCACAAATACAAATCTATGAACTACATTACAATCATTTCAGCTTTGAAAATCTTATATTAGGTAATAAATAGTTGCCAATCTTTATGGAAATAAGCTTAAGCCAACATTTTTCTTCAGTAAGGAGATTTGGCCTTAGCAAAATGCATTTTATTATCAACTCCAGGTAATGAACATCTAACTTTCATGAGAGAAAGAACATTTGAAATTTCTGAATTTTTCAACTGTGATGCTTTAAAAAAAACCTACACATTTATTTTCATACATTAACCCAGCCCCACTTTTATTATTAATATTATCCACATTATGTACGGTATGTGACTGACTGAAAGAGGAATGTTTCTCTCTCTTTCTCCATCTCTCTCTGTCAATGGAGAATATAATGCTTTTGTTAAGCAGAAAACAAAGTCTAATCTCTATCAATTTCCAGGGCAATTAGAGAAAACTTTCCCATAGTTTATTTGTAAGATATAACCTCTTCTCTATTTTTATTAAAGCAGGCTATAGTCCTTGGCATATATCATATTATAAATCAGACTGTTTTTTTTTTTTTTAATTTCTCTCAATTGACAGAACTAGAACTGAGAATCTAAAGAGAAAAAAAAAAGGAGTCTGTGTGGGTGTCACTGCATATTCACATAGACACATAACTGTTTGTTTCTTTTCCCCTATGATGCTGTAAATGGAGACTACATTTGATTTATTAAATATGAATATTTAATATTTAATATATTAAATTACACTAATCATGGGGTTTTCTCAAGGACCTGTGTAGTTCTTTGTTCTGGCAATCTCAAACATTTGTTAAAATTAGCATAACCCTCAAAAACCAGGTTTCGCCCTCCACTTAAATAAATTATGCATCCCCATCACACATCATTTCCATTTTATATACTGGTGGTTATGTATTGATATTCTTTACTATAGATCAGACAAGGAATCTACTATCTTGTAGGTCAGTACTAGTTTATTTAAAGCTATTTTAGTTGAATTTTGTAGCAATAGCAATAGCACTTAGACTTATATACCGCTTCACAGACATTCAATGCTTTTTTAAAAAAGTGCCTAAGCTACATTAATGCATAATTTCAAATCTCAGGAAGTGCCTACTATTTTGTTATGGATGAAAGAGAAATGTATCCTCCAAAGAAAAAATGTGACTAAACTCTTGTTTCCCCTAAGGTAATTGATGAGAAAGAAGATAGTTGTAATAGTGATTTCCTTCCACAACAAATAGTTTTTAAATGAACTTAATACAAATTCCTCTGCCCCTATCCATGTCACAATTGGCAGGTATCATGTCTTTACAATGAACTAATATGCCACAAGTTTAATCAAATTCTGCTGAGAAATGATATTACACATTTAAATGAGAAAATTGTATTTAAAGTGTCATTGAACTTTGTCTGAAATTCAAAAGACTACAAAATCCAAACAATATTCTGGAGGAGGAAGGAGGACATTATCAGCACTGGTTTTAAATTTGATGGAAACTGTGCAGGACCCAGATTGTTCCTCCTCACAAATTATCTCGGTCTTTAGGATTCAGTGACTTGGTCAGATCCCAGACCATTCTGTCATCAGTAGCCAAAAATGGAAAAAGACTGGCTGGATTGACACTAGACAGATGACTTTATTTAATATAAACATCCAGGAGAAGAAAGGGTATTTTTTTAGCCCTCACATTATATCCCATGCACCGGATACAACATCACCCAGTGTCAGGTTTTCAGTCTGTCTTCAAATAAATTGCATTGCAAGCAAAGTCTTTTATAAAACAAACTTTCAATTTATTAAGCACAGCACTTTTTACATCGACTTGTTGCAGCCGGCACTGACGTGCTGCCCAAAAACCCCTCTTCTTCCTTCCCCCACTCCTCTGCATTCATTGGCCATCTTCCCAATCATTCATCCCTATCTACTGCTCCAATTCAAAGAATTTCCCCCCACCCATCCATCTCCTAGGGGACATTATTTCCAGAGGAAATAAGTAGGTGAAAGGCAACCATCCCATTGCAGACGCCTGCATTCTCCTTCTATGTCAGCACTAGGATAGATGCATCTTGACGTGCTGACACCCAGATCTGGCCTAAATTTATATTGGCATTGTAGACCTTATCCATTTTAGTCTATGTTTGAATATGATATACATTAGCTCCACCCCTTCTCCATTTTTTTCCCAATTCCTTTCTGAAATACCTTGACAGATGTTGAAGATCGATTGGCAAAAATGCATCCAGACATTCAGGCAAAATGCATCCAGAAGATCAGCTGGCAAAAATACCTTTTGCCTCATTCTAATTATCAACAGCCAGCACATTTTTAGTAAGCACTGTAGGTTTGTTTTTGGCAGAATTAAAATTTCAATTAGGCATAAATCAGGAATGAGGACAAGATATTTAATCGACCACATGTCAAAAGTAGGATCATTTTTTTTTAATCTGAAAGAATTGTTAAAGTTATAGAAGAAAGTATAAATATGTTGCCCAAAGAAAATGATCCCACTATTTATCTTTGTGAAAGAAGGAATAACAAATAAACAAATAACAGATCAATAAAATATGCCATAAGGGTACATTAAACTTATTGTACAATTTCTATGCTTATGTCCATTTTGCTGAAAAATCATGTTAATGTTTTGAATAGTCATCTATAAATTATAATATGCTGTAGTTTTAATCCTTTGGGACTCTTTCTTCATCTAGGTAATAGATTTCATTTGCTCATAATTAAGGATTGAGGTACACATACAAGAAATAATTAGAATCCTATTAGTATAGTTGGAACAATTTTAAAGACTATTGTTATCATACAACATCGATCTCTTCATAAAGTTTTAGATTGACATCAACCACCAAACATTTATTATACAAAATATTGTAATAAATATTACCTTACCTTATAGTTATCACCATCCTTCTAGTTATTGTCTATCCAATGCAGGATGAAGGCCTCTTCCACATGTTTCCAACCAATATGATCTTGAGTTGTTGTTGTTTTTTTGCTATTTGGGCCCGCAATATTTGTCAATGTTAATCCATCTTGTTATAGGTCTCTTTTGTGGATGGTTTTTATTAAGTGTCATCCATTCTATAATTGCCTTAGTTGGCCTGCCATCAGTTCTTCTATGTGACCAGCCCATTTACATTTCAATTCTTTTACTCTTTTGATGATATTGCGTAGTTTCATCTTTCTACCTTGTCTTGTGCCAAGCACACACTCATAGCTTTTGTATTGATTGTCAGGTTAGTGTTCATGTTTCACTAGTATATGTTAGAACAGGGAGCACACACTGATTGAAAACTTTGCTTTTCAGGCATGGGGGAGGTAATACCTAATAGTATTTTACCTAAGATTACCTAAAGGTAAAGGTAAAGGTTCCACTCACACATATCTGCTAGTTGTTCCTGACTCTAGGGGGTGGTGCTCATCTCCGTTTCAAAGCTGAAGAGCCAGCACTGTCCGAAGACGTCTCCATGATCATGTGGCTGGCATGACTAAATGCCAAAGGTGCATGGAACACTGTTATCTTCCCACCAAAGGTGGTCCCTATTTTTCTACTTGCATTTTTTACGTGCTTTCGAACTGCTAGGTTAGCAGAAGCTGGGACAAGTAACAGGAGTTAACCCCATTACATGGCACTAGGGATTCGAACCTCTGAACTGCAGACCTTTTCATTGACAAGCTCAGCATCTTACCCACTGAGCCACTGCATTTCTTAGGTTACTGAACAGTGAATAATGAATAATAACAGTAATGTCAACCCCTTGTATAGTCTCACCCACTCTTGGGAGTTGATATTGAACTCTTCTTCCCTATTGAATCCCTGTCTTAAACTTTGTATGACTATCTTGTATGAATTATGTTGATTGGTTCATCCAATGTTTCACAAAATGGTTCCACTATTTTATGAATAAAGATATGAGTTCACACACACACACACACACACACACACACACACACACACACATATATAAAACTTCTAAACAACTTTCCTAAATCTATTGGGATGAAATTTGGCCTGGAATTTAATAACCATCACTGGAAATTTCATCACCTGATATCCCCACATAAGAAACATAGCTGGTAATGAGCTCAATAATCGTTTCAATGGTTTATTTTAAAGTATTAAAAGCTATTAAAATAGTTTTTTGAAGATTTCATCTGACCCTACTGAAGAACAAAAAGAAGCATCTTTATTTTGCTTTCATTTTTTTAACTTATTCTCAAAAAGCTTGAATTCCATCGGTCTTTATTTCCATGACCAGAATAAAACAATAACAATCAAACAGATACAGAACAGAAAACATCATATCAAGTGATTTCCTATTAGTATAAAATATTGGATCAAGACATTACTATATACAAACTATAAGCCTAAAACTAAGTACAATATATTATTTAAAACTAGTTAAGTAAAGTAAAAAACTAGAGAATAATCTCTTTGGCAGTATGTATACAGCAACAGAATCTTTTGCTGTCCATCAGTCAATAGTTATGTTTCAGCCAGTGAGCAAATAACAAACAGGAAATGTCAACTTTTGCCTAATTTTGGAAGCAATATAACTGAACTCAGCGACATCAAAAGATGGAGCCAGGCTGAACACAAATAGAAGGAAAGCTGAACGGTGTAAAATTCAAAATATACAAATATACCCACAACTAATATAATATTAAATAAATGATAAAATAATGAAATTAAGAACGACATTTAAAAAGTAACTAGATAAATTCATAAAATGTAAGGAATTGGGGTTAGAAGCAATGTGAGTCTCGGCATAAGTTGCTGTGTGAAACACCAAGGCAAATACATTGTTTCTGGGCTCTGGGAATAAGCTTGCTATAAGTATCCAAGTAGCCACTATGTGAAATTAGATATTGACCTATATTGTCTTCTAGCTTGGCGTACAACACACTCATTCAATTAAACAATGTTATCTGTTGGGACCCCAGAACTGCACTTTTAAAATAACAGTGCCTGCCCTCTGGAATAAGGTTCCCCTGAGATCTGGATGGCCCCACTCTACTATTATCTAAAAGAGCCATGAAAATCTGGCTCTTCACTTAGGCCTTTGGCAAGAGAGAGTGAAATCTCTTGTTTCACTCCATCTGGTCTGTCATGCTTGCCATTTTCTTTCTTTATCTTTTATTTGAGTTGATTATAATTTATCTGTTTGATGAATAGTTGTCAGTCACCCAGAATCATTGAAATTCTGGCAGCATACATGTTTACTATGATGATGTTGATGATGATGATGATGATGATGATGATGATGATATCCAGCAGGGGTCATCTCTTGTGTGTAAAGATCCTGATTCTTATTTTGACAATAATCTTGAGGAATTTGTGCAAAACTCTGAAATGACTCTTGTTGGAGCTCTAGAGAATCATTGTAATTTTCTTTTGTTTATTCATTTAATTTTATGAGTTACTTTATAAGTAACTCAGTGCAGTGAACATACATAACATTCTTTTCTCCTCCTCCTTTTCCTCACAACAACAACCTTGTTAGGTGGGTTGGGCTAAGAGCAGTGGTGAAACCCAATTTTTTTTACTACCAGTTCTGTGGGTGTGGCTTGGTGGGCGTGGCAGAGGAAGGATACTGCCAAACCTCCATTCCCACCCGACTCTGGGGCCAGAGTAGTTCTCCGAACTGCTCAAAATTTCTGCTACTGGTTCTCCAGAACCTGTCAGAACCTGCTGGATTTCACCCCTGGCTAAGAGAGAGTAATTGATCGAAAGTCAACTAGCTGACTTTCATTCCTAAGACAGGACAAGAACACACAGTCTCCTAGTTGCTAGGCCAGCTCTTTAACCAAATGGACTCTCCATTAGTCTGCCATTAACACAGAATCAGTAATGGACCAGACTATCTGACACAACAAAATCAGCTACAAATCCACCTGCATCTGAATGTATCTTGGCATGTTTTGCCCTTAAAAACAAAATCAAGTTCATTTATTCTGACATAATTATTTTGTGTTTATTTTTTAAAATAAAAATTGGTGTAATTATGAACCGAGTAGCATATCTGTGCTGTATTATTCTAAAATGATTGAAGCCAAGTATTTAGAGGAATTATTTTAACTATGGCCTGGGGGTGAATTTGGAAATAATTGGTAAGAAGATAGCTTAATGCAGTAACATTGAACAGTGCGGCCTGACCTCCTGTACTCTGTAGCTCATAGCTAATAAGGTAAGGAACACTGGGGTCCAGAAATCAATATAAATTATGCAAACTGAATAACAATATAATGAAATGAACCAAGAATAAAAAAAAATTCTTCATATAATCCCAATAACTACTATTGTGTTATCATTATGCTTCTAAGTAACAATTTCTGGATAGGAATCTGGACATCTTTACTGCTAATTTGCTTGCAAAAAAGACAGCTCACAGTCTGGTATTATCTCTGCCCAAAATCCTGTCATACTCCATTATCTCACTTTCTCAGAGGCACGCAAATGATAGAAAAAAGGGAGACATGATGCCAAACAAGATATTATGAAACGGTATCATTGAAGAACCAAACCTTCTCTCTGACATTAGTTTTTTTTAAAAAACCTATTGATTATTGGCAATGACCTTTATGCTAATACAGTTCCTTTCTTTCTGATATAAAGATGTTCTTCTATTACAGTTCTTCTACTGGGGACTATACAAATGATAAAACTTGGCAATTTTTAAAAATGGATTGGTCTTTTCTAGATGGAATATATATTAGAATTTGAGAACAGTTGGTTCACTTAAAGGACCCAATTGGAGCTTCAGAAACCAATTGTTTCTGAAACAGTGAAACTTATCATAAGAAATTGTGGGCATTGTATAAAGAAACTTAAAATTCTTTTCCTTTAGATAAATACATTGTTGATAAGTGTGAGAAATTGGACAATAATGAGATGTCATTACGTGAATGATACAACTAAGGTTTATCTGACCTTCATTTATACAATTTTGGTTTGTCAAACTTTTAAAATGCTGTGATTTCTAATGACTGATGTTGACTTGAACATGATTTAGTTGCATGAGTCACTTTATCTGAAGGCATATTGATTCCAATATTGTTCTTTCCTCCACTTTCACCATAGTATTTTCCACAACTCTGGACTTTTCCCCTTGTTTTTGTTATAACTGTCATGCCACAACTGACCCTAAGAATATTATCCCAGAGGAAGAGATCAAAACTGAAGCTTGATCCAGATTTTGAATGCACTCCTCTCTGTTCCAGAAAGCAACAATCTGTTCCAAATTATCCCACTCCAATTGGCAGACCAGCTTGAGAAATACATCAATTGAGAGGCTGTCTACCAATAGAGTTCTCTCAGCAGCAAAGATATTGCAAAGCAACAACTAATATTCTGTATTGAGCAGTAAAAAAAAAATAATTGGAATAAAAGAAGAAACAATATGGAACATAACAGCAGGAAATATTAATTCAGTAAAAGAGGAAAGTTAACTATATTCCTCCACACAATGACCACATTCTAATCCTATTCCACATGGACCACTAACCTACCTACAGAGTCATCACATATCGAATTATATGATACTAGGTTCCAAAAGTGGTACTCATAATTATAGATTGTGCACTTAGCTGAACAATCATCCTTTAATCAAGTTGATTAAATGCAACTATTTAAAAAAATAAGATCTTTTTAAAAAAAGAAATGGAAATAAATTTAAACAGAAAGCTGACATTCTACAAAGAATAAATGGGCTACCAGTGGCTATTAGCCCCAGTTTTCCCAGGCTCCAGAGAGCCTTCCAAGGTTTATTTGGTGAAACTCAGAAAATTTGACAATTTTATCCCTTTAAATTGTTCTTTCTCTCTCTTGACAATTTAAACATCTGAAATACATGCATTAAGCTTTAGCTGTCGGAATACATTTTGTGCATGCATATGTCTCTCCCCAGTCATCTAATATTAAAACAAAAAAATATAACTCCATCTGTTCTAGGGATATCCTGTATCATCAGGCACATTCCATTTGGAAATTAAGTTTTCTTTGGGAAAAGCAGGGGTTGATGAAAAAAGTTGCCGATTTCTTTTTCTTTTTTTTAAACATGAACTTTAATCAATATCTTTGTTCTTTGGCTCCATGCAGGCATTCCAACAGAGATTAAAATTTGGACTATAATATAGTCAAACAAATCATTTCCATCTTTGCCTTTTGTGTGTGTGTGTGTGTGACCAGCTGACTTCTCAAGGTCAGTTTTTGACCATGCATGACAAGTGTGTACTTTAATCCAAAAAGAACAAGAAGTCATAATAGAGCGTAGTAATACCAACCAAAGTACATATAGATGGCAGAGGGAATGGCCTTGAAGGACAGGAAGAACATCTGCTACCAAGATAACAACAATAAGAGAAAAGAGATTTACGCCCAGAGCAACAATCTTGCGCCCAGAGGAACAATCTGGGTCCTGCACAGTTTCCATCAAATTTAAATCCAGTGTTGATAATGTCCTACTAATTATTTTTGACTTCATACAACCTAAGAAATCCTCAAGTGTTTGTAGTACACTGAGTACACAAATCCTATCAGCTATGGTTGTAACATACAAACTGACTTTATCATTCTTCTTCTGCAGTTTCATAATCCATGTTAAGCAAATAATCATGCCACTTTGACTGAGTTACATTACTTTGCACTTAAGTGCCATATATATTCACAGATAATATTTGGTAATTGATAATACAGTGATTCTTAAAAAAAATGAGAAGGGTTTTCACTTGATGACACAGGAACTGTAAGAAAATATGAAATTCCAAAAAAAGTATGATATTTTGAGTCAAGTGACACATGTATCACAAAAAAAATATTTGATGATCTGCTGTCATGAATGGACTTTAACAGAACTATCTAAAGATTATAAAATGATCTTTTTAAGATTGATACAGTCTAGCTTTTCATTCTAGCCTTCTGCTTCCCAGATTCCCATTCTGATATTCCATCAAACCTATGCACATCAGACAAAAGGACATGTTTTTAAAATACATTTCTATTGGTTGGTGGGATTTACTATGCAGAGCAAAGCTACACCTTAGGTTTCAGATTTTATATACAGTATAATTTATCCTGACATTTATATCAATGTGCCCTGATATAATAATTATGGTTGGTTACCCAATCAGCCACAGGTTTAAACTGGATTGGCATTTTTATCCATCTATCAAGTCCTTCCCAAGGACCTGGGATAGACAGATGCTGCTATTTGGTGGTGTTAAAGGTATCTTCACAAGATGTTTTAAACAAAGGTGTGTTTGCAATTGACTGATGGCGATTTTGTCAATGCTGATGATGTTCAAGTGATGCTTCAGAAGTTTTGTTATTGCACCTATGGCACCTATTACTATTGGAACTTCATGCTTTCTTTTGCCATAGTCATTCTACTTCTATTTACATGTCATAGTATTTTGTGATTTCCTTCAATATTTTCTCTTCTACTAAGCTGTCTCTAGGTGGTAGCAGCTCTAAGTCTAAGATTAGCTACATCTATGCTGTACTTGAGGCCTTTATGAAGGATATTATATTCTCAGTAAACAGAGGGCTTGTTGTCATGTTGACAACCCATTCAGGTTCAAGTACCTCTTTAATATATTGCTTTCTTTTTGCCATAGTCATTCTGTTTCTATTTCACAATATTTCTTTGTTTTCAATCTTTGAATATTTGTGATGGATAAATACCTTTTCTTCCAATAGCCCTGCAACTACTGGCCCAGCTTGATCAGCCAACAGTCCTTAGTCCTGTAGCCCATTTGTCATTAGATGTCCAGAATATCCAACATGTGCGTGGTCTTTGTTGGCCCACACAATGATTGATTGGGTATAGGTTTCAGTAAATTATGTCTTCCCATATTGTTCATAGGAGAGACATTCTTGGTCTGCCTTCTCTGATATCTGTCCAGAATGGTTGAAACTCTGGCATAGCTCTAATCTTCCTCAGAAAACACAAACCTCACTACCAGTGCCTCACTGAGGGTCAAGGTAGTGACTCACTGGGAGTCTATTATTATTATTTTGTGTTGACAAAGCAGAATATTGTTTGGATTTTGTAGTCTTTTGAATTTCAGACAAAGTTCAATGATGCTTTAAATACAATTTGAAGGTTTTCTCATTTAAATATGTAATATCATTTCTCAGCAGAATTTGATTAAACTTGTGACATATTAGTTCATTGTAAAGACATGATACCTGCCAGTTGTGACATGGATAGGTGCAGAGGAATTAGTATTAAGTTCATTTAAAAATGATTTGTTGTGGAAGGAAATCACTATTACAATTATCTTCTTTCTCATCAATTACCTTAGGGGAAACAAGAGTTTAGTCACATTTTTCTTTGGAGGATACACTTCTCTTTCATCCATAAAAAATAGTAGGCACTTCCTGAGATTTGAAATTATGCATTAATGTAGCTTAGGCACTTTTTTTTAAAAAAAGCATTGAATGTCTGTTACTCACAACCTAAAGAATATGATATGGAATTTTTATTTTAAAAATTTTCAGTACTGCAGAACTCATAAAAATGAAAGGGGATGTAGGCTAAAGAAATAAATTTATTGCTACACTAAGAAGACTGACCCACAAACAATAAAAATACTAAATAAGAATAGAGTGCAAGAGATTTGATTTTCAGAGAAAATTGGTCTGAACTGGAATAAAGAGTCATACCATAAAAATACAATATAGCTTTTTATATATTGCTCATCCTAGGAGAATAACTTACTAAAGAACATTGAAAACATAGATATATTACTTTGATATCTCTTTCTCACTTACTGTAATCTGTAAAGTCATATCATGGTTGGAAAATATCCTTGTTATCACAGAAGCACAGTTTCTCTTTCCCTCCCATTTCTTTCTGTCTTCTAAAATTTGTAAAGGTTTCAGAAGGGTCCAGATTATCCAAGAGAAGAAAGCCCCCATTTAAAAATCCCTTTCTTAACTACTTTAAAGTTTTGGCAGCTGCTCATTTAAATGTGGGCTGCTTTGAATAAGTCCCAGTCCTTCCTTAGCAGGAAGTCTTAATACCTGTGAAGTAGGTGCAGTCTTAAGTGTGGTCGAAAAAAAACAAATGCATATTTCTATACCTTTGTAACCTATTACAAATGAGAATGTTCATTGGGCACTTTTTCCTGTAGCATTTTGCCTGTTCCGGAGGATTTTCCCCAATAGAGAACACCCTAAGACAATTCAAAACAAGATATTATCACAAACATAAGGATGCCCATGCATCATGTACTTCCTTCTGAATTTTCTGGATATGACAAAAGATATTTTTGCTTCTTTAGAAAAGGACAATAAATAGTGAACCCGAGGGGAAAAGTGAAGAAAAACAGGCAGACAAAAAGGAAATTGTTCTCCTTCCTTCTTTTTATGTATTTAAGACTCACTGGCAGGGTGGATATGGTATTTTTTCCCCCTTCATTGCTGCCTTTTCAATAGTTCGACTTTGCTCATACTGGGAGACAGGAGCACAGCATCCTATCCCCTATTGACTGCCAGATGAGAAAGACATTTCCCTACTTACTTCTATTGTTAAACACTTTCACAGTAAAACAAGTCCAGGTAGCAGGTTTAGCTTTCTGACTGTGGCTGATAAAGGACTTTGTTCTCTCTTTGCACCAAGCTGTAAGCTGAAACATGGCACAAAGACCCTCTTTCATGAATCTGCGTTCATTCAGAAGTTCTTGAATGCTGAGCTCCTTACAGTTAAAACCATTCTTATTGACATAGTTGTCATGATTTGGGATCTGTGAAGTTCTGGCATGAACCCCAATTGCATAGAAGTTATTCCAAGGCATTCAGTTTGTTGTGTCAATTATATGGACTGAAGTTTCTTCTGCATTGTTACAAATTGGGCAGGTGTCTTGTTCTATTTTTCATCAGTCCTCTTCTCTTAGAGCTTTACCAAGGCATAGAAGTACATCGCTCTCTCTAGAAAACAACCAGCACTCAGGGACTAACAGGATAACAGTCAAGGGCTAAGCTTGGATACATAATTATTTTCATTGCAATAGAAGAAGCCCTAATAATAAATAAGACCAGATGTTGCAGAATCTAGAAGTCTAGCCACTAAATATAAAACAGCCCAAGAATTAAATTTTATGTCTCTTTTTCTGCCCTTATTTCATAAGAGACATCTTGCTGCTCATTTCTCAGTTTTGGATATTAAAGGCACTTGGACTGTTTTTCATAAAGATCTCTGGATCTTTGCTTAGAGTTTGGCAGAATCAGCCCTCACACCTTCAACCAACAGTTTGCATAACCATCTTGTCTCTTCCTCTCGACTAACAACCCATTTGTCTTTATGAGATATCCACATTTTTACCACAATTGATAACAGTCCCTGATAAAAATATTTTTTTATAAATAGTTAACTTATACTGCAATATAAATGCCTCAAATACCTATGATGGCATGAACATGTTGCATGGAAACATCATAGTCAACTGAATCTTACGCCATCTGCTGATTCTCTTGGATTTAGGAAAAGAGACCTCACTCTCAATCTTTTTTGAAGCAGTCAAGGAAAATAATATCTATTATTTTCACAAAATGCTCCAAAGATGTTGCTCTAATTGAAAATGGAAAACTGTGAGGAAAAAAAAAGATTAAAGTTGGCAATTGATGTGATGAATATGCTGAAATGATGTACTCAATAAAACAATTCTTTGAGAAAGCTGAAAATCTCGGAGTGCTGAATTGTTTGGGTTCATTAGTCGGAACCTTGACAGGAACTGAATTAATCTGATTTCCCTTCAAAAAGATTTCATCAAGGATTGGATTTGCCAGTTCAAGGAAAAGAAAGGAAAGGGAAGAGAAGAGAAGGGAAGGAAAGGAAAGGAGGAACAACACCATTATCCTAGCTACAAATTGAAAATAGTGTAATTGTCCTTTTCCCCCTCTTTTCCAATATCCCTCCTTTTTATTCACCCTTTGCATTTTCTAATCATATATGTGTTCTCCAATTATTAGTTTGAATAACATGTTTCTCTCCTCTATGCCAGAGGTCTCAAACCTTGGTAACTTTAAGCCTGGCGGACTTCAACTCCCAGAATTCCCCAGCTTTGCTGGTTGGGAAATTCTGGGAGTTGAAGTCTTCCAGGCTTAAAGTTGCCAAGGTTGGAAACCCCTGCTCTATGCAACATTGAGAAAAATTGTTCACTAACATTGATTGGGTCCTTACCTTCTATCCATGTAGGTAAACACCACCAATAACAATTAACAGTGAAAGACTGAAGGAGCATTCCATTTTTGAATTGGTGGCCGGGTATTCACATAGCATCAAGGGAGCAACCCTAAATATGATCCTTATTTTATCACTTACATAAAAAGAAAGAAATAACCCAAAGAAAGTAAACTATTTATGGTATATGCAGAGTCAGTACAGCTGCAAAACCTTCAGCAATCTGCATGAGTGGATGAGAAAAATCATATCTTCAGGATGTTTAGATAAACATACTGATTTTGGACTTCTTAAATATACTGGAAAACATATTTATGTGAAAATCTGTATTTTTATGATTGCTGATTTAATCTTAAATGATATGCGCAAGATGTATATATTACGAAAATGTAAATCAGAGCTGTGTGTTTCACAGAAAATACATTTTATGGTAGACAAATAGATTTCAATTCTGTGAGAATGAGTATCTTGACTTTCCTGTGCAACCCACAGTGCAAACATTCTGCAACAGTTTAGCTTTCTCTGCTGCAGTTAAATGTTAAGTGAAAATATTATAAATGAGCTCATCTTTCAGCATTTGTTGAGAATAGGAAGGAAGAGCAGCCATAGGTATTGTAGAGTTTCATACGAATTATTGCAGAGGAAGCTAGGAAAGGAGGGAAGGGTAAGATCTAATAGTAGAACTATTGATTACTTGAAGTAATACCGTGTGCATAAAACAAGCTCATCAAACAAATGTCTAACCACCCTTGGCCAAATAAAGTATTCTATTCAAAGAAAATTGAAAAGGAATACTAAGCTATCCTACGAGTGAAGTGGATATTACATAAGCCTCTGTCATTTAAAAAAAAAATAGTCTTTAAAGAATTTTTGCACCATATTAGGATTTGCAGCTAATTTGACATTCCATGGAAGTCAAAGTTGGACCTTAAAGAAGCAAGATAGGAAGAATATTGATGCTTTTGAAGTTTCATATTGAAGAAGACCCTTGAAAATACTGTGGACAGCCAAAAAAACCAACCAACCAACCAACCAAATAAATAAATGGACCATCAAACAAATCTACCCAGAATTCTTACTTAAGACACAAATGAGGAGGCTCAAATTATTGTACTTTGGAACATTATGGCTAGCTCTCTGGAGAAGATATCATGGAGGTATCATGGAGAAAATCTATCTATATGGTTGCTGAGATTCAAGAATTACTTGATGCCACGTAATCAGTGAATTAACATTTGAATTTTCTCACACATGGAATTCTTCATCAGATCAAAGGCCCAGTTTTTCTACAGGGCCAAAAATTATTTTTCTTTAATATATCTTTGATAAACTAACCAGAAACGAATGCACATCAATGTTCTTCTTTTTTTATGCTCCAGTATCTTGTATTAATAGAATAGAATAGAATACAATTTTATAGGCCAAGTGTGATTGGACACACAAGGAATTTGTCTTGGTGCATATGTTCTCAGTGTACATAAAAGATATATCCATAATGGATATAGAGATTCTGATAATAGATTTTCCATTCAATTGTTGATTCCATGTTGCATGATGTCAATCAGTGTTAATCTACAGAACTACTAGGATATTGACCCTTTTCTTAAAATTTATTTTTATATGTATCCATGGTAGCAATGAAACACTGTTTGGACTGAGCATACCTAGTCTACAACTTGCCAGTTTCTTTTAAAAAGTAAGCAATATATGTATGTAAAACTGTCATTAGGGAAAAATGAGAATCTGCCATGTAACCACTATGGCCTATTACAGAGTAATTGCAAGAAAATGAGTGTGTGTGTGTGAATAGCTTGGATCATTGAAGGGAACTCATAATGGCTACTGCGACATAGAGCAGAAATGCCATATTTAACACAGTAGCTTTGTCAGTACAGGAATAGCAGCAAAGCATAAGGGAGCACTGAAGGGAGTCTACTCTCCCCCCAACCTCAGTTACTTATAGATGTGTTGTTAAATAATGGCATCTGCCTGTCTACTGCCCCCAGCCTCTACGTTATATGAAGGAAGGCTATCCTCAGCACTCTGCCTAAAGTTCTGTCTATGATGTTTCTCCAAAGATGATTTGAAAATTTTTCTGAGTGAAATCTTTCCCTTGGGGAATTTTATTCTTTATTGGGTATTTCTTGCATCATAAATGGATTGTTTTGTGCCATAGCTTAATGGTCCTGCAACACATGTATGCAGTCCAGTTGGCTGTGGATGCAAAAGAGGTGCAAGAAGTCTGCTCCATAGTTGCAGGAGTGCAGGGATTGTGTCACTCACTTTTAAAATAATGTAAGCTTTTAAATATAGCCTGATTTAGATAGCTGCAAATATGCTTTCCCCACTACTGATAATAATAAAGGCTGAATTGCACCCTTATTACTGTAAATGTTTTGACCCAGAGACCCTTCATTTGCACATATAAGTTATTCTCCAACGATCTCTTAACTCATCCATAGCTAACATTCAATCACTTTTACCTTTATATTGGTAACAGCGCAAAGAAAACCTATAGTAGATAATTCCTTAATTAAACATTTATCCCAACGCCTCCTAATTATGCTGGGGCCTTTTCATTTATATCAGTGGACCATCAACTAAGGTTCAAATTCTTATGTACAAAGTCAACCATAATCTCAATTACTCCCATGTTTATGAAAAATGCAAGCTATTTTTAAAACCTCGGACTTGAATCGGTAGGTTCCCAGATGGTTATCTGGATCATAAAGCCAGGAGGGAGCTGTCCACAGAGCTGTTTTCAGCAATTTTCACTTAGAATAAAGTAGCTGATCTGAAACAGCAGCAACTAGCTTCAGATTAGCTGTACAATCTGTTTTCCAAAGTCAACCTGGGATTGTTTAAAGCAGAAAAAATAATGCATCACAATGTCCAGTAGATCAGATTTTTGCTTGTTTTACACTCTATTGTTTTTCTCTTGGTTTAATAGTTTTGAGAATTTGAGGAAAATCTCTAACACCAGGCTAAAATTCTGGAATCCTATCATAGACTATCAGGTTCCCCTGATACGCCAGTTGCATCCCTTTCTGGATTGGGACTCCCTATGCACGGTCACTCATGCCCTTGTCACCTCTTGCCTGGACTACTGCAATGCTCTCTACATGGGGCTCCCCTTGAGGAGCACTCAGAAGCTCCAGCTGGTCCAGAATGCGGCTGCGCGGGTAATTATGGGAGCAACCTGGCGCTCCCATGTGACACCTTGCCTGCGCGAGCTGCACTGGCTCCCGGTGGTCTTCTGGGTGCGCTTCAAGGTATTGGTTCTCACCTTTAAAGCACTCCATGGCTTAGGGCCCGGCTATTTGTGAGACCACCTTCTGCCACCGATAACCTCCCACCGGCCAATTCGGTCCCACAGAGAGGGCCTCCTTAGGGTGCCGTCGGTCAAGCAATGCCGAGTGACGACCCCCAGGGGGAGAGCCTTTTCTGTGGGGGCACCCACCCTCTGGAATGAGCTACCCCCAGGAATACGACTAACCCCGGACCTCCATACCTTCCATCAAGCTTTGAAGATCTTCCTATTCCAGCAAGCTGGGCTGGCTTAAAATTTTAAAAGGGTTATTTTAAGGGTAATGGGTTTTAAATATTTTGGGAAGCCAATTAGATTTAATTCTGTTTTAAATTATTTTAAATTTTGCATTGTATGTATTTTAATTTGGCTGTGCACCGCCCTGAGTCCTTCGGGAGAAGGGCGGTATACAAATTTAAATAATAATATAATAATAATAATAATAATAATAATAATAATAATAATAATAATAATAATAGACAACTTTTTTTTTGTATATTCTATTCTTCAGCAATTAAAAACTATTTACTGAGATGTAAAAAATAATAAAAGATAAGCTCCTCACCACCACAACACACTTTTTGCATTACTTTATAATATATCAACACAAACAAGTACTAGCTGTCTTTAGAGTGCTATTTTTAATGAGGCAACAGTGAGGTCCAAAATACATCAGGCACTTGATGTGAGCCAAGTCAATGACAGCCTGCTCTCTCTTTTTTCTATTATGAAGCTCTCTCTTTTTCCTATTATGAAGTACCATAGTTTTAAAAGAGTTACATTTAAACAAGAATGACTATTATAATTTTAGATTATTATTTTTTTGAAAAAATTAAACCCAAATCATTTACTATTTTATTCTAGGATAAAATAAAATAATCACAAGAGTCTGTGAAGCAAAAAAAAAAAAGGGGGGGGGGTAATTCAAAAAGTAGTTGCTTTTCCCCTGTTAATTTGTGGGATGCTTTATGAAAATATCTTAATAGTGTTCTCTAATAATAAAAAAAGCTGCTAGGTTTCAGGATAGATAAAGCAATTTATAAAAGGCACCAATATTGTTAATTCTGGATTCACAGATTTATTTATTTTTTAATTTGATTTATATGCCGCCCTTCTTCGGAGACTCAGGGCGGCTTACAATGTGCTCAGCAATAGCCTTCATCCTTTTGTATATTTATACAAAGTCAGCTTATTGCCCCCACAACTGGTTCCTCAATTTGCCTACCTTAGAAAGGATGGAAGGCTGAGTCAACCTTGAGCCTGGCGAGATTCGAACCTGCAGTAATTGCAGGCAGATGGTCTTAATAACAGGGTGCTTTAGACCACTGTATTACCAAGGCTCCTTGGTAGTACAGTGGTCTGTACTAGATTGACTGCTCTGGCAATGGCAATGGATGACATACGATCTCTGTATATCCAAGTTGCTGAGTGACTTACTATGGAAAAAGAAGAGGGTTGATATGCAACAGGGTCATGCTGAGTGAACTAAGAACTTAAATCAAAATAATATAAAGAGCCAATATCAATATATTATGTAATTACAATGCTGACAGTGCTGGAACTGCTGGCATTTCTATAGACATTTATTCTAGTCAAAACAGCCAACAGAAATGGATCTATAATGGAAGAGTAGAGGAAAGCACAAAATAAGAGAGATAACTCAACCTGTTAATATTAGATGAATTTATAATAAAGACTGAATAAGTAATAATCAATAATTTTTACATTGTGAACGATCTGTGACAGCCCCAACCTCCATTTCCATCTGCAAGTATGAGTCGGGATAACATTAAAGAAAACATTTTAAGTTTTTGCACAAATTGTTTTGACTGAAGCAGGAAGAAAATTCTCAAAGATTCTATGCAGATAGATATTGTTGGCTCTGCTGCTGCCTCAACATGGGGTGAGGCTCCTCTGTGTGTTTTAAATTTGTTTCTTGCTGGGCATCTGATTATGTTTCTATGTGTGGGTGGCAAGGGAGGGTAACCAGATGGCTATGGATCCCCTTTTTTTCCCACTTATGGAATGATCATGATTAAATTCTTTTCTTATTATAAATATATCTAATAGGGTTATGCATTGATCTCTATTTGAAGGGAGAAATGTGGATGATTCAGAATGATCCTAGGGAAAAATACCTTTGATTAAAGTGGGCACAAACAGATGTGGAGTGCATGTTCATGGACACCCCCAATCATATTTCCTCTTTGAACCTTGTTTCCCATTCTTAATGTCTAATTGTATGCCTTATGGCAGGGGTTGGCAACCTTAAACACTCAAAGAGCCACAAAGATCCTAACCGGAAGCCCCCGTTCAATTCTGTAGCTGACTGGAAGTGCGGTTCCCTCATAATAATCTCCTCCTAGCACGGCGTCCTTTTTCCTCTGCCGACTGGAAGTCGATTCCCCCACCATAGAATCTCCACCTAGCACAACATACTTTTTCCTCTACCTATCCTAACCGAAAGCCCTATCAATTGAGAAGCCAACCAGCAACAGGGAACCGCAGTAGAGGGATGAAAGAGCCACATGCGGCTCCTGAGCCGCGGGTTGCTGACCCTTACCTTATGGGAACTCTCATGCAAATTAAACCAAATAGCATGCAAGAAACCAGTCCTTCCTCCTGGAAATTAAGAAAGAGTCCCACATATCTAAGACTGGTGAAACAAAGTGGTATGGTATCATCATCATCATCATCTCTCTCTCAAACATAATTGATTGCATTTATATTCCATCTTTTATGTAGGAGCTCAGAGTGATGGGATGTCCCTTATTTTATTCTACATAAAATCTTGTAAGGTATGTTAAGGATATTGTTGTGTTACCAACCAGCAGAGTAAGTGCACAGGGAAACGGTACTGAGAGCAATGAATACAATACATACAAATTGATTTAACAAAGTTTTTACTTTGTAGTGAAAAACAATTGCATAGTCTTTTAATCAATCCAAGTCTTTAGCCATTCAAATCAGTCCGAAGTTACAGATATCTTCTTACTTACAGCAGTTAGTAATAAACAGCAATTCAACGCTGGTAACAAATCAAGATGGTAGCAGATCCATCCACGTCTTCACACATGACAGTAACAGTTCCAATCAACAGTTCCAATCAAGCAGCAAGTCAAGCAATCATGAGAGCAGGTCCAACAATGACTATAGCTCGGCTTCCTTCTTATATACAGTTTAGACTAGTAATTATCCACTTAAGATAAGTGAAGTCAGCAATGCAATGACTCAACAGTACAATTAGGATAATTGCAGTCAGCATTCAGTCAGCAGTCATTAGTCATTACAATGAGTCAGCACTACAATTACTCAGCATTACATCTTAGAGTTAAAGAATACATTTAAAGTGATAGCACACATATATTGCCTGGACAGCTTGTTAGACTTACACCATATCCTAACAAGGTAAATTAGGAATGTGACCAATTTAGAATCACAAACAAACATTGTAATTGAGTTACAGTTTGAATCTGAATCTCCCAAACCACAGTCCTGCATCTTAATGACTGTCAAGAATCCCATGTCGAACTATGGTAGATTTTTTTATATAATCTGTTGATACCTTTTCCCCCAATCTCCATCCAAAAGCATTATTGATATATAGCCTATTTTTTACATATAGGAATTGTGTTTTGTGGCTGGTATAGCTCAGTATTGCTTTGAATTAGCTAATAAATAAGTTCCCAAGCTTCAGTGCATAAGATTTTCTCCTTATCTTCTACTTAAAAAAATAAACATAGAATCTTTTGCAAGCAAAATATTTACTCTCCACTAAGCTTAAAAAGCTTTCTTCAAAGAATACTCTTGAATCCAAAGTTGGTTTTGGAACTTCAACATTATGTGTAGTGATGACTTTCAAACAGTTATATGGCTATTGGTATAATCTTATATGACCAGGAGAAAAATAAATTTCTGATAAATTTAGAAATTTATACATTTAACATTTATTAAAAGACCAAATATAGCTTGGTGATCATGCAAAGCTTCTCTTTGAGGGGTAGGGATGATTTAAATATAGGAAATATGAATGAATGAATGAATGACCCAATCAGAAATTATAAATAAGTGTTATTCTTTTATAATAACTAAAAAATGTTCTTATTATTCTTCATTTTACTATTAATATTTTCAGTGAAAGAGGTGGCGCAGTAGTTAGAATGCAGTATTGCAGACTAATTCTGCTGATCACCGGCTGCCAGGAGTTTGGCAGTTCGAATCTCACCAGGCTCAAGGTTCACTCAGCCTTCCATCCTTCTGAGGTCAGTAAAATGAGGACCCAGATTGTTGGGGGCAATATGCTGACAGTTTAGGAAGGGCTGTAAAGCACTATGAAGCGGTATATAAGTCTAAGTGCTATTGCTATACAAAATGGGTTCTACTGTTTGAAACAATATTCTTTGCTTAATGCCTGGTTTTGAAAGCTGTGTTTATGTTATGTGCATAAATAAATAAATAAATAAATAAATAGATAAATAAATAAATAAATAAATAAATAAATAAATAAATACTGATACATTGTTTCTGAAAATTGTAGATCATTCTACATATGACTATGGCAAAACATTTGTACATCCAGTTAAAATTATTGCTATAAGCATTCCACAAGTTCAAGTAAAACATTTTTTTTCCTGCCAATAACTTTGTTTGATAGACTCCTTGGGATGGAGGTGGTGGGGGTTGTATGAGGAAAGGCAATAAGGGAGCAGAACAAAATAAAATCACCTGAAATACACAAAGGTTAAGAAAGAGAAATGAAATGAAGTGGAAGTGAGTACAGAAAAAGCGGGAAAGTATGGATAATATAGCAGTGTGTGAGTTTGATTCAGTCAATTAAAAGCTGCTTTCTTAATCAACATAACCCAGCCTTACCTGGTATTAAACTGTTTTATCAAACATTTCTGTATTGCATTTTTCATCCATGAGTGTTCTAGTTTCTGGTGATTCCATAGTCCTTGATCTTGCACTTCATACAGCTCCATGATAAATGACCATTCCTGCAAAAGTGTGTGTCAGCTCTCACTCTCTTCCTATCACAACTAAACACTTCCTGAATATCACATGACCATGACATATTTGTAAATCATCCATACAAGGAAAATTGCCTTATATTTACCATTCAAACTGCTTCATCCACAGAGTTCTGAAAATCCTTTAAGTAGGCTTTGAAGACCTGGATTTTCTCCAAAGTTCTGGGTTAGGTTGTGGTGTGTATCTGCCTGAATTGGATTATACTTGGTGGGGTTATTTTTTATATATCTATTCCTTCTAGCAATGGCCTTTTTAAAATAAAATGATGTAATGTTTTGGGGTTTGCTTTTAATCTGTATGGCAACTAGAGATGGGGTTTATAAATCTGAGCTATAAATAACGTCCTGAATTCATGCTATCACATTTATTTATTTATTTATTTATTTATTTATTTATTTACTTACTTACTTATTTATTTATTTATTTATTTATTTATTTATTTATTATATTTCTATACCACCTTTCTCCCGTAGGACTCAAGGCGGTATACAGTCAAGAAAAATATAGATACACAAACATCATAAAATTGCTAATTAAATTATTATTATAACATAGTTTGACCCAATTAAATAGAACCTAAAACCTTTTATCACATAAAATAATAAGAAAAATAAACATGACAGAAATGCCACATTATAGTTGAATTTCCCCTATTTGTTTTCAGTTATGGATTTCTTTGGTTTATTTGTATATAGGATGTAATAAATTTGTAATTCTCCATCTTAAATTATGTCAGAGTTTCTTGCAAAAATCAAATCCAGAAGCACACACAGATAACTGAATCAGCTGCATTCATTAACTTCTTTATATTCATAATAACACATAAAGTATATTTACAATACCAGATTCTTCAGCTCAGATCAGCAGAAATGTTCACACAGAGTACAGCAGTAGAGAACTTAACACACACTCACTCCGAATAGTTTCAGTTTCAATTCTCTGCACAGAATCAGAAGCTGCAGTCTAAGACACGCTCTAGCTCCAGTCTGTCTCTGTTCCCAATTGGCTGATTTAGCTGCTATGCCTATTCATTGGCTGACCTTGTTACCATGTCTTCGCAGTCATGAATATTCTGACAAATTAGAGACAGGATTCCAATACTGGAAGCAACTTTCTTACTAAACAGTTTTGTAGCAAGAACAACAATTATAACCATAATAGTCATAATTATAATAATAGCATTGTTAATAACAATAGTATTATCAAACTTGATAAACATTAATAGTCCAAGTTCCTTTCCTACTTCTTTATATGGCACTGATTCCTGCTGGCCTGGATGTTTGTAAATAGATATACGATGAGGAAAGTGAGACTTGGCCTTCTTTGCTTTTCTGGACTTTTGTTTTCTATTTTGAATGGTTTGTAAATGGAGCTTATCTCAAAGCATCTCTTAATGGTGGACTCAAAAATGTCAGATAATTCGTAATAGAAGAAACAGTACCTCAATCATGGCTAGTAGAATAATAGTGTCATTACCAAATGTTGTTCCTAATGTTTTAGGAAGTTAATTTAAACAAGCAGATTGATAAAATAATGTAAGCAGCAGCATTAATTACTACATTAATACTATGGCTTTATATTTATGTTAATAATAGATATATATTAAAATTGATAATGGTTTAGTGAACCCTGTTATTAACACAGCTGCCTGCAATTTCTGCTGGTTCGAATCTCTCCAAGGCTCAAGGTTGACTCAGCCTTCCATCCTTTCTAAGGTAGGTGAAATGAGGACCCAGTTTGTGGGGGCAATAAGCTGACTTTGTATAAAATATACAAAAGAATGAAGGCTATTGCTTAACGCATTGTAAGCCGCCCTGAGTCTCCGGAGAAGGGCGGCATATAAATCAAATTTAAAAAAAAAATTGAAAATAAATTAAAATTGAAAATTAAAAATGAATTAAAATCTCATTTTAATGTATGCCGAGTAGTGTACATTTAAAGTGACAATAAAGTTATTCTTCTCTTCTCTTCTTGATTTTTAAAAGTTGCAGAAAAATTTAATTACATTTGCTGCTGATAATGGGGTAGGTTTTGAAGGTAAACATATACACAGCAGGCCTGTCTTACAAAGGAATCCTCAGTGCATTTAAATATATCTGTGCAGCTTTAATGAAATATGTTATTATGCATTGAAAGAAGTTGGCCTTCAATCATGTAGCTCTTTATTAATATACTCCAAACTTCCAACTTTAGTTTTGAATGTTCTACTCAGTACATTTTCATTTCTTGACAGCTCTCACAGTTCATCTGTCCTTCATGGAGCTCAAATCACTGAAAGGATTTCAAACCAAGTTTTCAACATAAAATTAATCTTTTTGTCAACTTCCTGACTGAACATTTAGAGTAGTCAGACACCATGTTTTTTTTTAAAGGAAAGATGAACAGATTTCCATATTTACAATAATATATTATGTGGATTTCAAATTATTTAGGAAAAGTAAGATCTAAACATTACATATCGGATATCTGAGGTCTTTCACATGTTTCTTGGCTACTACTCCCAAGCTGCCATTATTGTTCATGATAACTGGAAATTATTTTGGCATTAAGGCCTTACATTTATTACTCTGAAAATGGACATTCAAATGTCATCTCACAATATGGATTCTCCATTCAATTCTCAGTCCAATCAAATGTAAGAAAACTTTCAAAAAGTCATTAATGTGGCTGCTCAGGATGATATTGCAGCACTTAAATATGTTAAGCCTTTGAAGTGGCTGGCTCAACACAAATCACCCACCACCACCACCACCCCTGTTATATATGCCTCAATATCTCAGAAGAGCTTTTTCTAAAACTCCTTTAAAAAAAAACTAGACTCCATAGAAGACTATGGGAGGTTTCCATCTGAAGAAAGGCTGTGTATTTGTGGAGCATCCATCTTTAAAGATATTGGATATATCCTTTTTGACTGCAAACTGCACTCTGTAGAAAGGGCTGCTTATTTAGATTCTTATTTAAAAAGTGGAAAATACTGGGCCACCCAGGAAAAATTGTCTTCCTTATTCAGAGAAAGAACCTGCATATCACTAATAAGACCACACTCTTTATATCAAAGAGCATTTTGAAGAGAACAGAATATTTAAATCAGACTGGTGTTAACTGTAGAGGTGACAATTTATTATGAACATGTCCTCTTGCTTTCTTTGTATCTACTTGTATATTTGTATTAGTTTTATAGTTTTTGATATGGTCAAGTGACTAAATCATTAAGTTTCCATTCTATTATGTGAAGTACAGTATTACAGAAGAGAGAAAAGGGTTTAAAATCCCTAACCTGTTTCCTTGTGTTTCCTTTCCTGGGAGGGAACAAGAAGGAAGGAAGGAAGGAAGGAAGGAAGGAAGGAAGGAAGGAAGGAAGGAAGGAAGGAAGGAAGGAAGGAAGGAAGGAAGGAAGGAAAGAAAGAAAGAAAGAAAGAAAGAAAGAACTTACATTTAATCTGGCAAATTGGTTCATTTACAAATATTTATATATTGCTTACTGTCTGAATCCTAGGCAGTTTAAAATTATAAAAAAATATTCTGCAGGATGGTGGAAGCAGCACTGTCCAAGTCTTACAGTGCCTCAGTGTCACACAATCATACAAAAGAGATGGAGTTTTGGACTGCTATGTCAAGTACATCATGCAAATTTTGATGCCTCTGGCAGATGCTCTTTAGTACTATCAACATTTGTATATCTCTAATGTAGTCCAATGGGTGATAGTGATGGAGGTTGCATGTTTTTGTTGTATCTTTGTTTTATGCTGATGTATGCATTATCAGTCTAAGAACTATCTCTGTTCAGGTATATATATATATACCTGTAGGTTATGTGTGTGTGTGTGTGTGTGTGTAGAGTCAGAAGTTAAACTTCTTCATAAACTGTTGCAAGAAAAACTGAGTCACACAGAGAATCACCATGTTCAATGGTGAAACCATTGTTCAATTTTAAAATCCACATTTAGATAACCCTAACAAAGTAGTCCTTTTTTAGATATTCAGTTATATATGCACATATTTGAGTGAAAAATAATCCCTGTTTTGATCTACACCAATTTATTTAAATTAAATGGCAGAAATAAACCAGCTTGATAGTCATAAAATGATTAGGGAATAGCCTACTATCCTAAACTGTGTTAAAGCACAGTGTGTTGGAAATTACGTTTTAGGAACTTGGATTTGTTTTAGCTATAAAAAAAAATTATCCAGATCCCTTTTTTCTCCTATAGCTACCTAAGGATTAACTACCTTTTATTTAGTTAGTTGTTTGTCTGAGTTATTAGTAGTCAATAAACCAGCTTCTTTATTTACTTAATTAGAAACCTGGCACAGAATTATAGGAAAAGTTATATCCTTGAAACTGAGTGTCTCACTTAGGAAATGCATGGTATATGCTCCACCTGGGCCTCCTGACTCTATTTTACCTCAAACATCCACTTTTCTCTGACTGCTTTGATGACAAATCTGTCAAGCAGTAAATGTACTTGTGAAAGTGTTTTCAGAGTCTTGCTGGGACAGGAGTGAGTGAGGACAGAGCCTACTTACCTCTTGTGTCATGGGATATGTACACAGTTTGAGAGGAATTTAATTGAAAGAGACAGTGCAACATACTATTCTAGTTTCTGTCTTATCTTTTCTTCTTTTAAAGACAGTGGGAAACAATTTCAGCTTCAGGTTCCAATTACAAAAAGCGACTTGCAACTCATAATTGTTTTACATTTCACAACTAACAGCCCTCCTCCTCAATATAGCAGCCTTTGTTAAAATAAAGAAAACAGTCTTTTTAGCCTCAAAGCTATTTTAACCATGAGTATCTGCATAAACTATGATATGAACCTTAGTCTATGTGCATCTTTCTACCTTGCTATAATATACACTAAAACTATCCCTAAAAAGGTAAAGGTAAAGGTTCCCCTCGCACATATGTGCTAGTCGTTCCCAACTCTAGGGGGCAGTGCTCATCTCTGTTTCAAAGCCAAAGAGCCAGTGCTGTCTGAAGATGTCTCCGTGGTCATGTGGCTGGCATGACTAAACACCAAAGGTGCATGGAATATTGTTACCTTCCCACCAAAGGTGGTCCCAATTTTTCTACTTGCATTTTTTATGTGCTTTCAAACTGCTAGGTTGGCAGAAGCTGGGACAAGTAATGGGAGCTCATCCCATTACGCGGCACTCGGGATTCGAACCGCTTTGAACTGCCAAACTTTCGATTGACAAGCTCAGCGCCTTAGCCACCGAGCAATCACGTACCACACAAAAACTATCCCTTTTTGGTATTATAAAAAGGGTTTGTAGAACTCAATGGCAATTTTCCATCTCTCTCAGTAAGATGAACCAGCTGTTGGTCTGGATCTAGCTCATGTCCCTTTGTTAGATATATTTTTTAGTTTCTTTCTTCTATCTTCTGGAATACTTCTGAAATATGTGTCTATATTGATTAATTGGTTGTGTTGGTTAATTTATCCCATGGTACTTTTTTTTTTTTATTATTAAAAAGTTTTATCAGGTATTACAACAATTTTTTCCCATCCCCCCTTCCCTCCTCCACCCACCCCCCATCCCTCATCCCCCCTCTCCCTCCAACCCCCCTCCCCCCACCCACCCTGGACTTCCCAGAGCAAATACAGGGTATAACATTTAACGAACATAAACTAAAATATGCTAACTTTCTGTAGGCTCCAAATTTCCTCTTGCTCTTTAACTCCCCTTTCAACTAACAAAACATAATTCAAAAAGAAAATTTTGGTTTCATTCATAGGCTATTTGAAACTTTTTTGTCCGATATTTCTTTTGAATATAGTCAATCCATCTTCTCCATTCCAATATATATCTTTCATTTGAATGGTCCTTCAAGTATGCCGAAATTTTTGCCATCTCTGCTAAATTCACTACTTTTAACGTCCATTCTTCAATAGTTGGTAAGTCTTCCTTCTTCCAATACTGTGCCACCAAATGTCTGGCTGCTGTTATTAAATTTAAAATCAATTTAGTCTCTATAACCGTACAATCTGTAATTATACCCAACAAAAAGAACTGTGGAGTAAATTTTATCTTCTTTTTAAGAATGTTTTGGATAATCCACCATATTTTTATCTAAAATGCCTTAATTTTTTTACATGTCTACCATATATGATAATATGTGGCATCATCACATTCGCATCTCCAACAGGTTGCACACTTGGATACATACAGGCTAGCTTTTTAGGATCTAGATGCCATCTATAAAACATTTTATAAAAATTCTCTCTTAAATTTTGGGCTTGCGTAAACTTCACATTTCTAACCCATATTTTTTCCCACGTTTCCATCATTATTGATTCTTCAATATTTTGTGCCCACTTTATCATACAGTCCTTAACTAACTCCATTTCTGAATCTATTTTTACCAATGCATTATACAACCTTTTTATATGCATTTGACTTTGATCTCTAATTTGTTTTACCAAGTTCTCCTCATTTTTCAAGATACCAATTTTCTGATCTTCTCTTCACCTAGCTTGCAGCTTTACATACTGAAACCATGTTTGAATTATCCTTTCTTCTCTTAATTGATTCAAAGATTTTAATTGTAGTATACCTCTTTCCTTGTTAAGAAGCTCTTTGTATGTAGTCACATCTTGTTTTTGCTCTACACTTATATTCTCTATCACGTGTGGGTATTGCCCACATTGGTAACTTCTCGTTCAATTTATACTTATATTTTTTCCAAACACACAATAAAGCATTCCTTAATATGTGACTTTTAAAAGTCTTATCCACTTTCTTATCATATAATAAATACGCATGCCACCCATACACCAAATCATATCCCTCAATATCCAATATTCTTTCTTCTGTTGAGTTCATCCAGTCACTCATTGCTGATAGGGCAGCTGCCTCACAATATAGTCTTAAGTTGGGCATTTTGAGACCTCCTCTTTCACATATATCCTGCATTATTTTTTGCTTTATTCTCGGTCTCTTCCCTGCCCAGACAAAATTATTAATACCCTTCTGCCATATCTTCAAATTTTCATCTTTTTTAAGTATTGGTATCATTTGAAAAAGAAATAAAAACTTAGGCAAAGCATTTATTTTTACTGCTGCTATTCTTCCCAACAAAGATAATTGTAATTTTTTTCAATTTTCCATCTCTCTCTGTATTTTTTGCCACAATGAATCATAATTATACTTAAATAATTTTGCATTTGATGTCATAATGTAAACCCCTAAATACTTAACTTTTTTAACTATTTCAAACCCTGTTAGTCTTTCTAATTCTTCTTTTTTATTTGTAGTCATGTTTTTAGTTATTATCTTCGTTTTCCCTGCATTTATTTTAAATCCAGATACTTGTCCATATTGATTAATTATATCCATTAAACCTACAACCGACTGTAATGGTTGGGTTAAAGTAACAACCAAATCATCTGCAAATGTTCGTAGTCTGTAATCATACTGCCTAATTTTAATTCCATTTATTTTAATCAACCCCCGTATTTTACTCAGCAAAAATTCCAAAGTCAAAATAAACAATAATGGAGACAAGGGATATCCTTGTTTTGTTCCTTTTTCTATATTAAAGGTATCTGTTAAACTACCATTAATTATTATTTGTGCTGTTTGTTTCTGATATATTGTCTTAATAGATTGTGTGAAATATTCTCCAAATTGCATCTTTTCTATTATTTTCAATAAGAAATCCCAATTCGGGCTTCCGGTTTGCTGCTGGCCGCCGCCAGACGTTCCTCTGGGATCGTCAGCTCCCTCTGCCTGTATAGAGCCGCCGTTACAGCGGATGGCGGCTCGAAAAAACTCCGTTTCCAAGAGGAAACGGAGATAGAGCCGGCAGGGGTGGGTAGAACTCTCCGCAGAGTCCCAAAAATTTTTTTTTAACTTTTGGGACGGAGCGGATGAGAAGCCCCATATCCCCTGCCGCTGCTCCGGGCTTTGGGAGACCTCTACCTATGCAGAGCCAGGCGTCAAGAGCAAGCCTGTGAATCTAAAAGAATAATTAAAGAAATGAAGAACTGGACCCTTAATACTGAACCGCAAGTATCTCACCCTTTCAAAAACTATTTAAAAGAAAAGAGCAGAGGAAAAGAGGGAAAAAGAGCCTTCTAAAATGGCGTCTGCTGTGGCTGGAGAAGGGCTAAAAGGGAAAGTCCTTCCGTTTCTCATTATTACAATGTAGCGGAATAAATATCACTGGCTACATTTCTAGAGAAAACCTCGCTCCTGTGCTGCTCAGAAGTTTTTTTTAATGAGGGAAAGTCTTTTTGTTTTCTATTTCTTCTCTCATTTTTGCTAAATCTTGTCTGTGTGGGAAATGGCATCAGGACTTACACAGCTGGACAAACAGGGGGGGGAATTTCCCCCCTTAAGAAATTGCGCCAACAAATTTCAACTCTCCAGTGTCAGAAACCCGATTTTAATATATTAGAATTTATTCTTGAAGAGATTGTAAGAAGGGATGAGATTGTGAATCAGCAACTTGAAAAATTTAAGCAGGAAATTAAAGAAATTGGTGAATTGGTGAAATCAAAGTCTGACTTCTTGAATAAAAAGATTTCAAAAGCTGCTAATGGTTTATCAGGCTTTCTGATTCGGGTGGAGGCAAAGACTGAATTATTAGAGACTAAAATGAAGGAAATCGAGGAGAATTTGGATGACATGACTCAAAAAATTAAAAAGGATTTGATAAACATTCAGGATAATAGCTTGGAAGACAAATCTAAAATGGAGACTGACCAAAAGATTGGTAATGAGGAAAATGTACAACAGAGGATTGAAAGAGAAGTTTTAATGACTCAATATAATTTTACAGAATATGCAATTAGACTGAGAGGTCTTCAGGAAAATAATAGAGATGATTTAAGGAAAGTATCTTCTGAAATTCTGGCTGGGATCTTAAAGGTTCAACCTGATGAAGTGTATTGCAGGATTGATAGAACTTATAGAATAAACTCCTGGTGGGCAAAGCAAAGGCAATTGCCTAGAGATGTGGTGATCTATTTTACAGATAAAGAAATTAGGAATAATATTGTGCAGAACTCTTTTAATTCCAATTTGCAATTTCATGGAAGAAAGATTTGGATTTTCAAGGAGCTCCCGCCCAAGATGTTAATGGAGAGGAAGAAATTTGGCTTTTTAGTGACTGAATTAAAAAAAAGAAATATCCTATTCAGGTGGGACATCCCAGTTGGTTTAATATTGAGATATCAAGGCGTAAGATATCAATTGCACACTGTTGAAAAAGCGGAAGATTTTTATCAAAAAATTCTAAAAATGAATTTAACACCTTTAGGCATAATACAGGATAAGCAAAAGGAGTTGGAAATAAAAGGAAAACATCAAATTACAGAGGCTGTGATGGATAAATTGTCTTTGGACTCCCTGGAGACCCCAGCTGGACTGTTTATAAATAAGAGAGCAGTGTCATCCGAACCCAAGGTGATGAATCATCAAGTCACAGACAAGTGCGCAAATCAATCAGTTGATATACAAGTGACGGAGAAGAAAGATGAGATGATAAAATTAACCCAACAAGAACAATCCACAAAGCAGAATGAAAATCAACCAGCAGATATACAATTGGTAGGCAAGAAAAGAGGATGGAAATTCAACCCGAAAAAGAAAAAGAAAAGAAACAGATCTTATAGAAACAGCAATTTCTAAACTAAGCAACAGTGAAGCCAGGCGCTTTAAAAAATGAATGAATATTAGAAAAGATAGTGGCGGCGAACAATTGTCTGATACTATCCTGAGGATTGTGGCAGATCTCTGCAAGGCCATGATTTTGGGATGTGGAAAGAGCCTCACTTTGTTGGATTTGAATCATCTAATTTTTTCTTATTTACCTTTTTTTTCTCTTGGAAATATATTATAACTACTTTGAGTTATAAGGCAGGAGAGTTTTGCCGGGGCATGCAGAAGATCTGGATGTTACTCAGTAGGATGATGGGAATTAACAATCCTGATGAATACCACAACTATAACCATACGGATATATTCATAATTATAATGTCACTCGGGTGGTTGTTTTTACTTTTATACAGGTGTGAGGATATCTACTACTGATGGGGGCAGAAGATGACTGAAGATTTTGAACAAACTGTTGCACCAGCATGTTATTTTACCCTATTATGGGTGATGGATTTAACAATCTAGTGGAAAGACATCAAAGAAGATATTATATGGATCATAAACTTAAAGTTATTGTCTTTTCTCTTTTTACATAATGAAATGCATATATAGATATGTGTATATCTTAGTAATGTGAGCAGTTGATTATATTTAGAATTGTACTGCATGATTTTGTAGGAATTGAAGGGTTGAAATAGGTTAGTTTACTGATTGTTATAAAATGGGATGCATATATAGATATGTGTATATTTTAGTAAAGTGGGTAGTGGATTATATTTAGAATTGTATTGTCTGATTTCAAGTCATATATTTAGAGGAGTGGAGGAAGTGGACAGAATTGAATAAATTTGGTTGCAGGGAGAAGGCCGATTTAAAATGTTATATTAATATATATAAAAGATTAAAGGTTAATTTGTAATAATACTCAATAAGTTTAGGGGAGGAGAAAAAGGGCAGATTACCGTAAAAATGGGAGTTATAAGATTAACAAGTTAAGGGTCAGTATTCCGAGAAGGGATTAAGGGAAAGGAAAGATATTATGTATGTAACTAGTTATGAAATAGCCTATTGTTGTGAAGAAGTCACAGGGGGGGTTGGGTGGAAAGGGTGGGTTAGGGAAGAGGGGGGGGGAAAAGGGGGAAAAACTTGTATTTGAAAACTTTTTCAATAAAAAAAAAAATAAGAAATCCCAATTCAATCGATCAAATGCTTTCTCCGCATCAAGAAATATCAGCACCGCAGGGATTTGGTTGTTCTTCCCCAAATACTCTAATAGGTTGACAACTTGTCTTACATTACTTTTCATTTGTCTACCATTTATAAAACCAGTTTGATCATTATGAATCATTTGTTGCATGACTGTCATTAACCTATTTGCTAATATTTTAGCAAAAATCGTATAATCTGTATTTAAGAGTGATATAGGTCTATAATTTTTTGGCTGGGTGTGGTCTTGATCCTCCTTTGGAATCAGAGAAATAAAAGCTGTCCTCCAGGATGGGGGTACATCTCCTCCAGATTGTATGTTAGTAAATAATTCTTTAAGTGGTCCCATCATTTCTAACTGCAAGTGTTTATAATAAGCAGCTGTCAAACCATCTGTCCCAGGGGCTTTACCCACTTTCAACTGCTTAATTGCAAACATAATCTCCTCAGAAGTTATTGGTTGATTTAAACCCTCCCTTTGCTCTTTTGTAATTATAGGAATATTCTCTTTCTGTAAGTATGTATCTATATCTATACTTTGAATTTTATCACTAGCATACAACCTCATATAAAATTCTAAAAATTCTTTTTTAATCATATTTTGCTGATAAACCTCTTTACCTTTATATTCTATTTTTTCTGTGGTCCGTGACTTTTGTTTTTTTCCTTAACATATATGCTAACCATCTCCCTGGTTTATTAGCATTGCAAAAAGTATTATGTTTAGCATATTGCAAATTAGCTGCAACCTGATCTGCCATTAGCATATTAAATTGCCCTCGCAGTAAATTAATTGCCTCTTTTATTTTCTTGTCTGCTGGATTCAATATCAAAGCTTGTTCTTCTTCTTCTTCTTTTTTTTGATTTCCTCTTCTAAGTCCTTTCTTTTTTCCCTGTTTACGTCTGTGTTTATTATTCAAATATATCAAAATACCTCTCATATATGCTTTACTTGCATCCCAAACCATTTCCATAGATGTACCCTTATGCATATTTATAATGAAAAATTCTTTCATAAATTTTTTACATTCTTTTACATTTTTCTCATATCTAAACAGATTTTCATTTAACCTCCAAGACCTCTTAAATCCCTTTCCATGCTCTAATTCCATCCAAACTGGGTTATGATCCATTAAAACTCTTGGGCAGATCTTTGTCTTCTTCACCCTAGAAAAGAGATCATTCGTAATTAATATGAAATCAATCCTAGAGAAAGATTGATGTCTATCAGAAAAAAAGGCAAAATCTTTTTCTTCAGTTCCTCTCTCGCCAGATGTCTCTCAACTCCATATCATCCATAATTTCAAAAAATGATTTTGGCAATCTGGCATGCGTTGAGATATTCTGCAAGAGCCCCTTCTTATCTTTTTTAGTGTCCAAAACTCCATTCCAATCGCCCAATAAGATGCATGATTTATAATCCCATTGTAGTAACTTGGAATGTAAAAGCTTGTAAAATTTTTCCTGTTGTTGGTTCAGTGCATATACTCCAATTAAAAGTATTTTCCCCTTTTATTAAAAGTTCAATTGCTATGAATCTTCCTTGATCATCTGCTTCAATTAATTTAGCAATTAAGTCTTTTTTTGGTATATAGCTATACCATTCTTCTTCTCAGGAGCAGATGCAACAAAATGTGTGCCTAACCTTGCATTTATTAGATATTTTTGATCTTTCCTTCTAATATGAGTCTCTTGTAAACAGATTACATTATTTTTAAACTGTTTCAAATAATGAAATATTTTTCTCCTCTTTTGTGGTGAATTTAAGCCATTAACATGCCAAGTCAGAAATCTAGTTACCATTCTTGGCACCCTGAAGCTTTCAGAGCATCTTCTGGAAATCTCCATGCATTTTGCTTTTTGGCCTTGCTCCTCCCACTGCTTCTGTTTTTATAGTTTCTTGAGTCATCTGGAGTTGCTGCACTCTTAATTCTTCTTGACGCTTGGCTGCCGCTTGGGTCTGTCTTTGATCTTTAGGTTCTTCTATTTTTTCGAATACCTCCAAAACTTGAGCAGTAGTCGAAAGTTGTATTAAATCTTCTTGAGTAATCAAAGCTCCCCTTTGGGCCTGTACCAACGATTCTTCCTTCTCCCGCTTTCTTGCCCCCTCTGCTTCCATCTTCCTTCTAGCTTCTGGGGACTGTGGGCATCCAGTCTTTAGTACATTGGTGTAAAAATCTCTTGCCTTCCACACTGAGTTAAGACGATATCTATCTCCTGAATAGTTCACCACTAGTCCAGCTGGAACCTCCCATCTGTACTGTATCTGACGGTTTCTCAATTCTTCCACCAGAAAGGCATAATCCCTTCTAGGTCTCAACATTTTTGGGGGGATTTCTTTCAATATTAAAACCTCCTGCCCCTGCACTTGAAGTTTATTTTTAAAAGTGACTTGTAAAATTTCATTGCGTATTCTCCTTGTTGTAAAATAGACTACAATGTCTCTTGGTAAATGTTTCTGTCTGGTGACCCATGAATTAACATGGTAAATTTTGTCAATTTGCCATTCAAGATTTGCTTTTTGATCTCCCATTATCTGTGCAAATGCTTCTGAAAAAATCTCTCTCAAATTCTCTTGCTTATTTTCTTGAGGTCTCTTATTCTCAAAGCAAATTCCATATCTCTATATTGTATCATTATTACATCAGCCTCTGCTCTTTCCATCTTATTCTGAACCTCTCCCATTCTATTTTCCAAATTCTCATTAGACTGCTTAATTTCTTCCACTTTTTCATCTAATGCTTCGATATGGCCTGCCAGACCTTGGACTGCCATGATAATATCTTCTCTAATTTCCTGATTTCGATTTTGAATAAACTCTTTAATTTGAACATCTCCTCAGCAACATCTCGGATTTTATCCTCAAACACCGAAGTAATTTTTTTTTTCTGTAACAGAGGCTTGTGTTTTAAGGGCTTCCTGCAACATTTCAAGTGTTAGTATTGGTGGTTCCATTGGAACAGCGAGAGATTGCAATTTGGACGTTTGAGCTGGCGAGCTCCCAGCACTTTTAGGGAAATAGTCTTTATTTGTTTTGAAGCCATGTTTAATTTCCAATTTGAATTTATTCAGCAACCAGGACAACAAATCCACCAAAACCAGAAATTTCCAGTCTTTAAATAATATCAATCCTTTAAAAAAAAACAAAACACTGCTATAGTCTTTTTAGCCTTTAATCTTCTTTCTTTCAGAGCAAAGATCTTTAATTTTAGACAGGGGCTATCAGCACTAAATGAAACTTTCCTTTTTAACTTTCACTTTCACACCCCATTAAAGCTCAATCACCATCTTTGTTTCACTTTCTTCCCTTAGTAATTCAGAAGGAAGTAATACACATTTGGAGTTAAAGTTTAATACTTGCAAGTCCAATCTCTCCTGAGTTTGCTCAGCCTGCTTCCGAATAATGTTTTATTCCAAGTGTTGTTTGCAGGGGCGGTCGCAGCGTCTTCTGCTTAAAGCAGAAACATCCCGGATCCGGAGCTCTGTCAAGTTTCTAGGGAGCTCTCACCCTTCGAGCCCCAAAATTGTTCCTGGGGCTTCTTGGGGAGCTCTACCTGCACCCGTCTGCTCTCTTCCTCCCCTTTTCCCGGGGAGAAAGTTTCCAAGCTGCTAGACAGCTGATTTGCACTGTCCTAGTGGCTTTACGCAATCGCGGGGCTGGCGCTCACAAAGGAGCATCTTCGGCACCTACGGTGCCACTGGTGCCTATGGTGCCACTTTTCTTCTTTGGTGCATCTTCTCCTGGGTCTCAACCTTGAAGTAAATTGGAGTTGTGATCACTACTAGACTAATTAGCTTTCAGCAATACAATGCTGACTGATTCATTTCAGAATCATTAGCCATTTTGTAAAATTAAAACCAAGAATCCCTCTTTAGCAATGACTAGATTTAATATCATTCATTTAAGCTGTCTGCTGTCATCTCTAACCTTTCTAACTATCTTCTTGATATTTTAAGGCATCTCCATTTACCAACTCTACTCCTTAGTTTTTTCTGTTCCCAGCTCCTTAATATCTTAGTACAGCAAGGCTTAGCATGGAATTATCACAGAAAACTTGGGTGTCTACATGGATGCATGCAGATTCAGCAAGAAGCAGGCTTATCACACTGCAGTTGGCAAAGGATTAATTTCTGTTTCTGCTAGGAAGTAGGGAAGGACAAAATGTTTCAAAATCAGCTTTTTAAAGTTCTAATGTTAGAAGGGTCAGGTAAATTTTTTTTTTCTTTTTTAAGTTGAAAATGCTTTGAATTTGAAACATTATATACTGCCTAACAAAATTGTTCCCCAGTTCTCTTGAAAGGAAGTGTGGATGAACAGGAAACTGCTTTCTTTAAAATGTTTATTGTACATACATTCAAAAAAAGGAATGTATTTGCTATCAAGTATACAATTTGTGAATTATATTTCTATGTAGAAATGTATGCCCTAAAATTCATGGCAGCAATTGTAGTCAGTAATATGATTGATAGTAAAAAAACATGTAACTTCCTTCTATTAAATTTGCATTTAATATGGAGTTTTACTTATTTACACATACCTATTGAACAACAATTAACTTCAAGAGAAATACCATCACCCAAATGCCATAGAGCAGGGCTGTCAAACTCGCAGCCCACAGGCCGTATGTGTCACGCGCTGGCCACACCCACACCCAGTTTAGCGAAGGGGAAAAAAGTCACTCTAAGTCACGTGATGACACCGTGATGAGGCAAGTTTGACACCCCTGCCATAGAGGCAAAAAAGGATTCCACATTTTGCTCTCTAATTCTAACTGGAAAGTTGTTGCTTTAAAATCTTGCTTAGCAACCCAAAATTACTTTTTTAAAACTACTTTCATCTGCTAGAGTCAAAGGCTGATTTTGGTAGTTTGACAACACTCATATTCCAAATAGGAAACACATACAGAAAGTTTACTGGGAATTTAATCAGCAAAACATGTGCCATACATAAGACACATCAAATTGACTAAAATTACTGAATAAAGATATCAGATTAAATAGTGTATCCATCTACTGGAGCTAATAAAATGGGCAAGGGGGCAGCTGATTTACAAGTTATCAAATTACCATATTTCTTATCCATATGAATATTTTGAATATGCAGACAATACTGTGAATAGGTCAGCCGTTTCATCCTCTGGCCTGATTACCTTGCCCTTGAAGCAAAGATGAAATATCTCCATCTAGACATACAGAAACAGTCTAAAGTAGTGGCTGCCTATTGTTTCTGGTACAGAAATTGGTTAGGGTGTTCCAGAGTACTTAAGAATGTCATGTTAGACTCAGCAGAAGTTCATTGTTATTCTCTGGCATCCATCACTCTCTTCCTGAAAAAGTTGTCCCACCTTGCTTTTTAATGATATGTCTGTATTTCAATTTACTGTTTATTTGTTGTCTTAATACAACTTGTGTGCATGTGTGTGAAAGAGAGAGAGAGAAAGGAAGAAGGAAATGGGATCTGAATTTCACTCCCCTGTTGAGGGTGGCATTCTTATATAGCAACAGATTTTCAGAATTTTTTTTTCTCTCCAAACAACTGCTTTGTTTATTTGTTATGGAGAAGAAGTGTGAAGGAGGAGGAGGAGTTCACAAATTTGAGAAACATTCACGTACACTCAAAACACTTAAAATGTACTTTGTTTGAAAATCAGCAATTTTTAAACTGCTCCTGACACTTTACAAAAGTTCCCAAGAAAGACTTTATTATGAGACAACAGTTTATGCAGCCTACCATTCCTGATAAAAGGAATTCTCCCTTTTGTTGCTAGGCAATTGGCATCAACAACAATGTCTTGTTTAGAATTACCTGTTTAGCAAATCTGCCTAAAGACTATTTTGGATTTTGGAAAAGAGGAGAATGTTGAACAGATGATACCAACTCAAACAGAGATTTGGCACACTAATGTGGGTTTAAAGAGTCAATTGAAAAGCAATCTAATTGTGAATATGTTTCCTCCCTGTATAAATATGGACTCTGCAAGAGTTGTCATCCTGCAAATCAGTTTGAATGCAACTATAAGAGATCAGACATTAAAGCTGGTTTCTTGGACATTGCCTATAAACTATCAGCCTTGTCAAAGTAACTTGGTTCCTTTCCTTCCTTTCCCAGAACTACCAATTCTTCTCCTTTTTGGACTCTATCTCTATATGTATGTCTTAACTTTTGATCTTAATTTCTTCTGACCAATTTCAACTTCCTTCCAACCAAGACCCTAGACCACGGGTGTCAAACTTGATCGTGTCATGTGATGTATTGTGATGTATCGTGACATTTTTGCCTTTATGGAGCCAGGGTGGGCGTGGTCTGTGCCTGACGCATCCAGCCCATGGGCCACCAGTTTGACACCCCTACCCCAGATAGTTAACATTGGAATTGCTGCTAGTTAGAACAGTGAAATAATTGCTGCACTATCAAATCTAAACTGCAAAAATCTAGATAATTGTTAGATTGCTGTGAAAATATCTAGTGGTCATCCAAATTTCTGTAGTCCATGTGTGGTGGCTCTAACTATACCAAACCATTTCCCCCCTTAACAAATTTTGAATGGCGAAAAGAAGAGGAAACTTCCTTTTCTATCCACTGTTGAACAAATAATGCATTTTATTTCAATTAGTGATGGTACTTAATTTATCTGAATTTAAGGACAAAGAAATCTGTATCATAAACAGTTTAGGGAACGTTTAGAATATTTCCTTTTATTAATCTTGATCCCAAAAAGTTTATATTCAAAAACAAAATAAAACACTGACTTAAAAAAAAAAGTTCCTTAGACATACATTCCTGCTCAAACAAATCATTTACATAACTTTCTGTTTTTGCATTTGACTTCTACCGAGAAATAATATTTTGAAATTCTCTTAAAAGTAATTTAGGTTGTCTGACTGGCTAATCTTGAAAAGCTAAGCATAGTCTGGTTAACATTTGGATAGAGATACTAGCTACACAGGCCGCTGACGGGCGACAACACTATCAGGAAATCCCAGACTAGGCTGGGAAGGAGAACAAAGCAACAGTAAAAGTGCACTATGAATCCATCTTTGAAATTATGATAAAGGAATTTAGCCCTGGCCTTGAGAGAAAAATAGTTGTTCAATCCTGGAAAATAAAAAGCACAAGAAAGAGTCTCAGTTCAGTCCTGCTTGACTATGTTGTCATTTAGAAGGAGCAGGCTTTTAATTCATGTTAAAATTTTGGGTAACAATATAGTGGCGTTCTTAGAATCTCTGCCATGTTGCTCTTTCAAGGACTGACAATTATAAGAAATTGTTTTAGACCTGATCTTATGTTCCCTCTTCTATTTCTTCTCCCTACTTCTTTTCCTTTCCTGTATGTGAAATAAAACAAATTGTCTCCAAAAAAATAAAGGGGGGGGGATAGGAACAATTAAAAAAAACCCTCCAAATTTAAAGGTTTTTGTTGTATAAAATTGTGTGTACATGCTCTATTATGTACACTGTTATTTATTCAATTATGCAATATTCATATGCTCAATTAAAGATGGATAATTTAATATTTCTATGTATAAAGGAGGCTAGATCCGATACATTTTTAGTTTTGTACATTGTATTTATGAATTGTGCTGTGTTTTCATCTGAAATAATTTTTTATTTTATTTTCATTTTTATTTAGGTGTTGAATTTTTCCATGTCCGCATATTTTTTTTTCCTGAACAGAGATATTTTTGTATGCTAAATTTTAATTAGATTTTTATTACTACCACTGACCATAATTATAAACAAAGACACATTAAAACCAAAAAATAAAGTAGAAATAAAACAAGGTAAAATATCACAATTGGTGGTAGGTTGGTTAGTGGATAAACAATGTCTGCCTAATTTTATAGAAAATATAGTAAAATTTAGCTATATGCAAGGATACTGAATCATAACAACTGGATAATAACTGAACCCTTAAAAAATTTCCTGGGTGTTTTATCAGGTAAGGAGGTATAAGGAAGGTCCTTGAATACCTTATAACAGGTACGAGGCTGCAGAACACAAACTGTAGTTTCAACTGCTGAATTTTTTGAACTGAAAACCACATAACACAACTGAATAAATGCAGAATCGAGAGGATAGCAGTATTATGATCTGCATGTTACTTTCAAAGTGGAAATGAGGTCAGCTTGATTAAGAATTTGATCACAGTCAATTCTCCCAAAAAGAGGAGGACGCAGAAAGAATAGGAAAGGAAGTAAAATTAATTGGATTTGCTCTTCAAATGCATATTGTAAACCAAAAATTTAAGTTATATATAAAACAACCACGCCTACACAAAAGTACTGTTTTTTTATCATGGTAAGTTTAAACAACCATCTTGCTTCTCCACAGTTCTTTGAATAAGGCCTAGTTTTAGGCAAAGGTTGAGTACACACTGCTTAGGATGCCAGAAGGTAGAGTAGGCCAATGCTGCCCCCTCCTTCCAGCCATCAGTCAGTGGAAGCCATATATCATTGAGCTGTCACTGTTCAGATATATAACTTCAGCTTTAATCTTTGCCTTAACTTTGCTTTTTTCAATTTTTAATTGCAGTGTGCTGACAAAGACTAATTTAGTAGGAAGTGCTGCTTCATCAGAAAGGGTGAGCAGCAAGCATTCCAACATGGTTGCTCTTCCAGTATATGTAGTCCTTGACCCATACAGAAGTCCAAAATTATGCTAAGCAAGACAGTTGTTCAATGAGTTTTGTCCCATTTTACAACCTTTCTAGACACCATTGTTAAGTGAACCAGTGCAGTTGTTAAGGTAGTAATAGGATTGTCAATTGAATCTGGTTCCCTTTGTTTGTCAGAAAGTCGCAAAAAGTGCTCACATGACACCAGAACACTGCAACAATGTCATAAATGTGAGTCAATTGCCAAGTATTTGGATTTTGATCAGGTGACAAGGGGATGCTGCAGTGGTGTGCAAAAACAGTCATAAGTCACTTTTTTCAGTGCTGTTGTAACTTCAAATGGTCACTAAATGAATACTTGTAAGTCAATGACAACCTAGGATGTACTAGGATTTATTTATTTAATATGCCTCAATTCCTGAATATATCTAGGTTGTTTACAATTAAAATCCTGCATATAAAATTAATTTTCTGAATCATGAAGGCAATTCCTTCTCAGCAAACATCTGAGTCCTTCTCATGCCTTTCCTGCATCTTGCTATCTTACTTCTTGAGCTAATATTGATATATAATCTGATGAAAATCAAGTTTCCGGGATTGAATTTGGGGAAAGTAGCTCAGTGGAAGAACACCAGTAGTCAGTTCCACTTACCTTTGCTACCGGTTCGGAACTGTGAGAACATGCGCTTGCTTGCTTCACTCACACGCAGCGCTTCTGCGCATCCAGGTGGGTGGGCGGAGCCTCCCGCCACTGTCACTACCGGTTTGCCTGAACTGGGCCGAACCGGTAGAAACCCACTACTGAAGAACACGTCTTAGGGGCCATGGTGACACAGTGGTTAGAATGCAGTATTGCAGGCTGACTCTGCCTGCTGCCAGGAGTTTGATGCTGACTTGCTCAAGGTTGACTCAGCCTTTCATTCTCCCAAGATTGGTAAAATGAGAACCCAAATTGTTCAGGGAATTATGCTGACTCTGGAAACCACTTAGAGAGTGCTGTAAAGCACTATGAAGGGGTATATAATCTAAATGCTATTGCTATTGTTCTCTATTAAAAGGTCCCAATTAATTATAGTAAGTAACAAAAACTCAGCAATTACATTTGTATGTGTATAATCTATGGTTGTACTTATTTATTTCTTGAATAAGACCAAAATGGGATCTTTGTTATTGCTAAGAGATTTTTCTTCTGGATTTATCAATTCTAAAAATTTTCTCTAACAAATGTTTGAAACCAGTAAGACACCTGCTAAAATTTCATTAAATGTAATGATACACCAGAGTTTGCAGACTGCAAATGTGTCACTCTCATTTCAGAGCTCATCATTTCTAATGTGCTATTTTAACACACTACTAGAATCTACCTTTTGTGAATAATTCTTTGACATTTTAAAGTTGCAATTATTTTCATATGATTAGTGGCATATATTTCATAGCAAAGTAATATGAATTCTTACACAAAAATTATATTTAAGTAAATAGTAAATTGTCAATCTCAGATTTTAAAAACTGCACAAAATAGTAGACTGCCATCTTATAATGACATATTCGGTGTATATCTTGTTGACAAACCATAATACAATTTAAGAGATTTCATTTTTATCAATGTAAATTTTTTTCTAAATATAAACCTTTTGATATGCAATTTTTCATTGGATTTTTAATTCCCGAAAGTGCATTATATGATCCAGAAGAGTGTGATTATTCATTATTTTATTCTTTAGGAATATTAATTAAGTAAATTTGCATTTTTTTTCTCTGTAGAAGACTTTGTCTTTACTGAAAGTTTTTTTCATTTTGAGAGTTGTAAAAGGTTTGGGAAGTGCGAATGTCCAGATGTTTCAGATCAGTATATAGTCCCTTAGCTTCTGTCCATTTTGCTTTGTTTCTTTCCCTCATTTTTTTTAAAAAAATTGTACATAAATTCTGTATCCTAACAATGACATTTCCCCCCTTTCTTTTTGGGGACCTAGTAATTGCAGATTTGAAAAAAATAAAAACAAATCTGAAAAAATCTTGCCTTTACCCATTTTAAGGTTTAAATTGGTATGTAAATTATGGTAATGATGGCCATAGAATGAAATCCTGAAGCTGGAATGTGCTTTTTTGCCAGTTTCACAATGAAGATATCTAGGAAATGTGTTTGCATATAGGGGGATTATTTTACTACAAAATTAAATTTACTGCTTTCGTTATTAAGAAGGTTTTCTTATGCAGTTGACTGCAATATACCTTTCAGTAAAATAAAAAAGATTTATTTTCCTGTGGCTTGTACCCTGAGATAAAAGGGAATAAATCATAATTTTCTGTTTGACATACCATTGGCTAAATATTTACAATATCCAAAATCTTTCCCCAGTTATCTAAATTTTGCACACCAAAAGAGATACATACCAACATACATTACATCCCACCTTCTTGTTCTGACCTAGGCTTCTCCAGCAGCATGAAGTCAAGTCCTCGTCCTGTTAAACCCCTTTTATTTAATTTACAGTGAATTCCTCTCCAGCAAAGTCTTTCCTCTCCCACATTATTTCAAGATAGTTCACAATTACTGACCTTTATCAGACTTGGAGAGTGGCCAGGCCAATGTCTTTCAGATGCCACAATACTTGGCAAGAATGCAGGAATTAACTAATTGTCTCCTGCAAACTCCACTTCCCTTTCTCTCTTTTATTCCATCTGGGAGGGGGCATTCATCATCCACCTGTGGCCTTACTCCCAAATCAACCCTTGTTCTTTAGCTGTTCCCTTCATCTGACAACTTTGTGCATGCACACACTGGGAACAGGCTCCAGCTGTTTGTCTGCTTCACTGATGTCTGACTCCAAAGGCAGCTGATAATTAGCATATACTCTCTACATGGGGCTCCCCTTGAGGAGCCCCCGGAGGCTCCAACTGCTGCAGAATGCGGCTGCGCAGGGGATTATGGGAGCGATGGGCCGCTTCCATGTGACACCCCTCCTGCGCTAGCTGCATTAGCTCCCGGTGGTCTTCCGGGTGCGCTTCAAGATGTTGGTTACCACCTTTAAAGCGCTCCATGGCACAGGGTCTGGGTACTTACGGGACCGCCTTCTGCCACCAATAGCCTCCCACTGGCCAGTTCGCTCCCACAGAGAGGGACTCCTCAGGGTGCCCTCAGCCAGGCAATGTCAGCTGGCGACTCCCAGGGGGAGGGCCTTCTCTGTGGCAGCACCTGCCCTCTGGAACGACCTGCCCCCGGAGATACGTAAGATACCAGATCTCTGTGCTTTTCGCCGTGCCCTCAAAACTTTTCTATTTCACCAAGCTGGGCTGGCGTAACACCCCCCCCCCTAGATATTTTAATTGTAACGGATTTTAGTTGGGATGTTTTAAATCTGGGCCAAAATTTGTTTAATTCTTTTAATAATTTTAAATTTTGTATTGGATGTTTTTTATTCTTGGCTGTTCACTGCCCTGAGTCCAGCAGGAGAAGGGCAATATAAAAAAATTCAATAAAATAAAATAAATATGGCCCTGGCCCAGTGGTGGGTTGCTACCGGTTCTTCCCGGTTCTTGCAAACCGGTAGTGGAAATTTTGAGCAGTTTGGAGAACCGGTATATTCTACCTCTGCCTGGCCCCACCCCCAATCTATTCACTGCCTCCCAGTCTCCCAGCTGATTGTCTAGAAGGAAAAAATCAGGGCTCAATTGACAAAGAAGACAAAAAAACAAGACACCATCACTTTAAATTGAGGAGCCAAGAAGCCTCCCAACTGATTGGCTAGCAGGAAAAAAATCAGGGCTCGCTTTTCAGCCAGGGGATCACTTGGCAAAGAAGAAGAAGGAAGGGGAAAAACACCATAGCTTTAAATTGACAAGCCAAGAAGCAGTTGCTAGAAGGAAGTTTTTACTTGCAGAAGTGAAGTGACATTCAGCAGTTCATTTCTGGGTCAGCTGAACAACAAACTAGATAAGAGGAGGGATTCTTATATGGATCTATGTTTTGAAGTTTTGGGGTTTGTGCAACATGGACTTTGTGTTTCTAAAAAGGTTTGGGCAGTTTCCATTGTGAAATATCCTGTCTTGAATGAGTTTTCTGCCTGCTTGTAAATGGAGCCGAACATCCGGCTTCCACTTTCTATTATCTCTAAACACCGGTAGCAGTTTTCTTCTTACAAAGTTTCCTTTATGCAGCTGGCAGGAATGTGGAATGAGTATCAGGAAGGTTCTTTGTTAGAGCTTGATTTTTCCTTGCTTTTCTGGGAGCCTTTTCTTATGAGTAATACTTTATTTGGGGAAATGAAGAGGGGGAAGTTTGATTCCTTCCCAGAGCAGGTTAGTGGGGTGGGGAGGGAATGGGGATTTTGCAGTATCCTTCCCCTGTCACACCCACCAAGCCAAGCCACACCATGCCCACCCAGCCACACCCACAGAATTGGTAGTAAAAATTTTTGAAACCCACCACTGCCCTGGCCCCCTCTCTGTCTCTGACACAGAGCCCTCATCAGAGTCTTCCCCAGACTCCAGGAATGACCCATGTCCCTCCCCAACCTCCTCACTGTCTGAGTCTGCTGCCAGATCTGCTGGCAGGCCACAACATTTCTTTCCCACCTGCATTATAGCTTAAACACAATACATCATTGTTAATTATAGTACTCCTTGCTAAATTACCACAAATGGGTCCAGCAACTGTCACTAAGCAATGTGGTCATTAAGTGAGACATCATGCAACCACAACAGGCTTATGACCTTCTGTTGCAGACATTAAATGAGACATTATGTGACAGCAACTTGCAATTTTAATGCTGGCTTCTTCATTGATTCTGCTTGTCAGAAGCTAGTTGTGGAGTGCAGAAATAGGGATCATATGATCATGGGATGCTGCAACAATCATAAATGCCAATTGCAAAGTACCCAAATCTTGATCATATGGCCATGGGGACGCTGCAAGAAATCTAAGTGTGAGGAGTAGTTATAAAGTTACTTATTTTTAATGTTATCATAACTTAAACAGTGTTAAACAGGGCAGTTAAGTAAGATCTATCTGCATATCTGTGTAGATTGTGTGGGTGAACTTGTTTGGTAAAGCATGTAGATTTTGTTTGAATAACAGGTTTATTTTTATTCAGAGTGCTAATCATATATTCTGTCCCCATCCCTACGGAAAATACTCATGATCTTTCTGCAACCTATGCTATCATTTTCTGAATTTAATCTACTATCTACTACTATCTATACTATGCATCTATTGGCCCATCTGCAGATAAACATCTTAAGCCATCCCCAGATTTTTTAACCAAGTTAACATGAAATTGGTGGCCTCCATGGATAAACCAACCCTCAACATTTTATACATTTTAATTTTCACAATTGGTTTATTTAAAGGTGATGCATTTGTCATGGTATTTTGGTTAAAAAATTGAGGATCAGCTTATCTATGGATGGGTTTATCCATGATTATATATGGGATATTTGAATACTTTTAAAAATATTACTGTAAATGTGCACAAATAAACTGTGGATAAGCTGAACCTATTTTTTGGGGTGGGGTATTTTGTCATCTAAAATTCTTAGCTTATCTGCAAGTACATGTGGTAATGTTGCTTGGCTAAGACATAGTACAGAAAGAACAGAAGAATAAGAAGGAAAACCTTAAAGGAATATTGAATAAATAATTAATCAACAGTCTTCAAAAGAACACCAATGGAAGGGTATTCAATTCCATTTTCATTTTTCTTATAGACTGAGTATAATTGCTCTTAAAGAAAGATTATTAAAGGTCTCCCTGACTGAAAAATAAGCATGAACAGAACAGAAATTTTATGTACCTATAAATCCCAATTTCAGGTATAACAAAATACCATGACAAAGTGGTCTTGCAAATTCTAGGATGTTTTCTTCTTCTGTCAACGGGCTTTTGGTTTTCAAAACTCCCAGGAGACTTGTGGATTTCACATGATTTTTTCTGATTGGTGTTTTTGAGCTTACTTTATTGTCCTAGATAATAGATGGTGATATCGATGTTATATGATTTCCCATCACAATAAAATTACTTTCCTGATCTGAAAATGTCCAGTAAGTAAATTTCTCTGGTCATGTTAAAAGGTTCAAAGGTTTCCACTGTCCAGTCATGACTGATTCAAGGAGACAATGTTCATCTCTGATTCTCAGCAGAGGAAGCCTGCATTGTCTGAGAGACGTTTCCATCATCGTATGACCAGCATGAAAATATGGAATGCAATAATCTTTCCCACTCAAGTGGTACCTACTTATCTACTCACATTTACATGCTTTCAAACTGCTAGGTTGGCAGGAGCTGGAGAGAGAAACTGGAGCTCATCGCATCACACAGTGCTTGGGTCTCTTCCAGCTGCTGAGCAGGATCTTAACTGCTGAGCCATTGCACTGCCTTACTCATTATGTATTTCCTTGGAATTGAACAGTTGCTGAAGAGAATTGATGAGAATGGCAAGACACTCATGCATTCGTCCCTGGCCATCTTTTAATTGATAAGTACAAAGAAGATCATGAAATCCATACATGATTCTTTCACCAAAATTCTTGTGCCAATGGAAGGATTTTTAAAAGCATTCTTTTCTTTCAACTGAATGAGAATTGGGTTAGAAAAAACATACACACAAAGCTGCCATGAGTATAAAAAAAAATATTGCATGGGTATCCTTCCTATGAAAACACAGGTGTTTTTTTTCCATTCTTCTCCAATTTTCTTTTATTTTGTTTACCTCTTTGAAGGCGCAGCCACTCAAATTATCTGTTTCAATTCTTCCTTTTCTTCACCAGCAGTCTTGATGAATTGTTTTCTTTTTAAACAAATTAACTCTGATTGTGACTCCATACAAATATACTACTCAACAGCATCTATCAGCACTGCTGCAGTATGGTGCAGCAATGGCAATTGCAACAGTGTGATCAAAGTCCTAATCGTTTTTATTATTGACACGGTGGACATTTACAAAGCATTGGGTCTTTGTATTGCTGCAACCACTGTCTTTATCTTTTTAATACCTTCCCTCCCCACACATATGTATCTATTGTATATGAATGGTAATGGGTATACTCTTTGGTAGTGTGTCTGTGTCTATCTCTATGATAGACCCTGTCACAATGGAACAAACACACTATAGTACATCATTTTTTGAAATTTTATAGTGAATGTCACAGACATTTCTGTAGGAAGACACATATACATACAATTCTGAATGTGCAAGTGGTAAAGGTTGATAGTCCGTTCACATTGTGTTTGTTGACGTCCAGTACTATATGAATTCTGTTTTCTATGAATTTTTCTCTGTAGCCTGGGATTGGTGCATAGAGAGGGGAAATACAGCTAAAAAAAACTGTGTTGAGTGATTCATGTAATATATCCTGAAATGACAAACTATATGGCTGTCCCTCTTTGTTTAGTGGATCTATGGGCTTTCTCAAATATTGATCCAACTAACCTGCATCCCATAAGATTTAACCTGCATATGTTAGAAATAATTTACAGAAAAATCATTATTTTGTATGTGCTGAAACAGTTCTTCATCAAGTTCCCTTTTCACAATGATTGGTAATGAATTTAGCTGAATGAGGCTAAAGATAGAAGAAAATCCCATAGTGGCTGTGGAACAGCCTTCCTAAAATCTGATATTTATTCAATTTCCAAAATTTCCAAGTATTGTGATTAAGCTAACTGTAGCATATGAAACAATCAGGTATATGGAATATGGGGGAAATTTAAAAAAGAGGGCCATTAAATATACTTATTGGTATGCTGCACTAGTACCTTCAGTTCAAAGTTGGATGAGATAAAGTGAGAACAGTCAAAAAGTGAGAATTCAGCAATCTATTAGGATAGTGATTGGCATACAAATAAGATAAATATAATTCCTTCAGGAAAATTACAGTTTGCTTGGTATTGGTTTGGATGCCAAAGAACACTTTGAGTACAATAATCATAAACTTTAGGGAGAACAAATTAAATTTAAGTTACAAAATAATTGTGAATAGAAATCCCAAACAAATTATGATATACAATTGGGAAAAATTTATTGCTTTTCTGATCAAGACTCTTGAAAGGGAGAATAGAATTTGGGATGTAGCCCCCTAGATAAATGTGCTGATAATATTTGGTATAAAATATTTATGCATTAACTTATAACTTTAGAGGCAAACTGCTTGATCCAATAATATTCCCCAGAACAAGAAAAGAGGAATAGTTACTTTGATTGCATTGATATAATTGGTACTATATTACTTGAAGGCAGTGACCAGAATAACATTAAACCTAAGATTTGATTTTCAACAGCAGCACCAAAAATAAAAACCCTTTTCCAGAATTAGAAATCAACTAAACAGCAGATGAAAGGAATGCAGAGATTAAATAACTACAGAAACCTTTGTTGTTATTTCAAAGTGTTACGACATAGATTCTAATAAAAGGTATTCCATGACGGAAAAATCCTCAAAGAAATAGCAGCATTTAAGATATGTGTGCGAATGTACCAAAACTTAAACCCACAGACAGAATTTCAATTTAAGACCGAGTTTTGCTCCATCTTCTACAAGAAAAATTGTACAATGAGATTAGATATTTAAGGATCAGTGAAATTTTAGTTAACTAACCTATAAGGCTTTCAAAAATGGGTTGCAGGGTCCAAATGTAATAACATATAAAAGCCAACTATAAAAAAAGTAAAAAAAAAAGGGAACATCAAAAACAAATATGAACCATGATAGCAATAAACATGAGCAATTAGACATCCCTATTAAAGATGATGCAGTCCTATCTCATTGAAAGCCAATTCTGGAGAGATATTTGAGATGTAGATAAATATATATTGTAAATCATGACAGTTTAGAACTAATATTGATCAGTTGTTCTTCATCAGATATGGAGACATGAAACATGCTGTTACATAAAAAGATTATATTTGTATTGAATAGTCTTAATACCCACAATAGCAATGCATGGAATAAAATGATTCAATTCTGATTCAAAGACCCAAGTCCAATTAGGGAATAATTTAGGGATGAAAAAAATTAATTGGACCATTCAATCTTAAATATTCAATTATAATGACAATGAAGCTACCAATCAGAAGGTTTGAGGTAGCTAATAGTAAAATATTTTTTAACGGAGTCAGAGGAATAACATGAAAGTGAAAGGTCTATAGCACATCTATTCAGATAAATTGGGGAAATTCATCATGAATGATATCATTGTTTAATATGTAGAGGAGTGAATTTACTAGAGATGAATGAGCATTAATTACATAAAGGGAAGTCATTTGAATGTGTCAACAAGGATACCAATAAGGGTATTTAGATTGTCCATCCACAGTAGTGGTATTGTATATTTGGACATCCCAAAATCTTTTCCTAAAAATATTTTAAACAGACATCTAATTAGATAATAAATCTGGGTGGTTAATTAAAAGGTAAATTCTATAAATGCTCAAAGCACCATGGAGGGGTATTAAGCCCATATGGAACAGCTGTGTTCTTGATGAATCTTGTCTCACTATCTTCATCCTGATTCCTGGAGAAGAATGTTGGGCAGACCTTTCTTTTCAGCTGATTAATGTTCTTTTTTTTTTTTAATTGGGAAACTTATACATTCAAGGTCCATAAATGCATGGAACACTTTAAACAAGTTCAGATAATGCATTAACCCTAAAGGGGGGAGGGGCAGTGCTCATCTCTGTTTCTTAGCCAAGGCAACCAGCATTGTCCGAAGACATTTCTGTGGTCATATGGCCAGCATGACTCTACACCTAGGCACACAGAATGTTGTTACCTTCCCACTGAAGTGCTACCTATTTATCTACTTCCATTTGCATGCTTTACGAGACCACTTTCTGCCACCAATAGCCTCCCACCGGCCAGTACGCTCGCACAGAGTGGGCCTCCTCAGGGTGCCGTCTGCCAGACAATGTCGGCTGGCGACCCCCAGGGGGAGAGCCTTCTCTGTGGCGGCACCCCCCTCTGGAACAACCTCCCCCCAGAGATATGTACAATAACAGACCTCCGGATTTTTTGTCGGGCCCTGAAAACCTATTTATTTCAACTAGCTGGGCTGGCTTGAGTTAAATTTTAAATTGATTTTAAATTGGATTGTTTTAATTTACGGCCAAAATATTTAATTATTTTAAACTGTTTTTTAAATTTTGTATGTTCTGTTTTTTTTTACTTTGGCTGTTCACCACCCTGAGTCCTATTTGGAGAAGGGCGGTATAGAAATGGAAACAAATAAAACAAATAAATAAATAAATGCTTTTGAACTGCTAGGTGGGCAGGAGCTGGAGCAAGTAATGGGAGCTCACTCCATTGTGCAGTGCTCAGATTTCAAACCTGTGTTGTCAGCATTTTAGTTGACAAGCTCAGCTTCTTTAACCACTGAGTCCTCACGCCCCTGTTGTACTTCCATTATTGCCATGTAATTTATTTCAAATGGTTAAAAGTTGAGGGTGAGTAGTGTACTAATAAGGCTTCTGAATGACATGGAAGGACTCAATTCCAAGTAAAATTTAGTCCCTACAGTATCTGCAAATTAAAACTGAGATTCTATATAAATTCTATGCTCCCTGTACCAAAAAAATAAATAAAAAAAAATCCAATTTAATTTGTTTATAGGATCTTGAAGACCTTGAAATTATTGAACAATTATGGAAAGTTAAAGAGAAATTTCACTGCTACCACATTGTCTGTTTTGTCTTCAATATTGGAGGCACATTAGTTGCTCTGGTCTCATACCCTGCTTTTTGAACTTCCTTTAGGCACATTATTGAGTTTCTAGTTGCTTACTGGCAACCAGAATACTTAAAGAAATTGCTCCCAAGTAGGCTCTTTATGTTGGCTGATTCTGGTTGGCTTTTTTATTAATGAAAAACCTCTAGGAGATACAGTGGCAGATGACATGCCTTGAAGGTACAAAATGATAAGATTTCCTTGTTTTTCTGCTTTATTGCATTGATCTGTTAGTCCTAGTAGGGTGACTAATTTGCTTTTAGATGAAGGAGAACAGATAGATCTACCTTACTGCTATGCCAGTTTACGGAAGTAAAATTCCAAATTATGTTTGGTCCTTTTAAACATCTTGGCAGCCTTCAATATAATTAACCATAGTATTTTTCTGAACTTCAGAGTGGTGAAGTGGAGCTGTCACCTCACAATCAGGAGGCTGTGAGTTCGATCCTAGGTAGAGGCAGATATTTCTCTCTCTAGGCACATTGAGAATATATCTGCTGAACAAGGCTCCGCATTGGCGACAGGAAAGGAATCCAGCTCTGCTAGCTCCATTCAGTTGCCCAGACTCCATTCCATAAAGAGATTATGCAGCTGTTAAAAGAAGATAATGATGATTTTTCTGAACTTCATTGTGAGAGTTGGGTACTGGAGACACTGTGCTTCTGTGGTTCTGCTCCCTCTTCAGGAGGCAATTCTAGTATGCGGCAGCAGGAAATAGAAATCAGCTATGCTCTTGTTTCTTTGTAATGTGCTGTGGGGTTCAGCCTTTCTCCCTTCCCTCAGACCACTTTTAAAACAATGATATCATAGAGAAAAAGGGACCACAGGAATAACTCTGTACTGCAAACAGCAGTACAAGCCCTTGTGTGCAGCTTCCAGCACTTTTTGTCCATCTATCAATCAAGAAAACTATTGGTTCTAATAGCATGAAGCAAGAGTAACATGATTAGCTGTCAGATAGCTATTAAGGAGATTAGTCAGTGGCCTACAGCTGCAGTTCAATAAGTGCAAAAACCTTTACTACAATTCTGATTCCTGTACAACACAGCTTTTCAATTTGATGATGTGCCATATTCATTTTCTCTCCTTTTGGACTGCAATATTATCCAGACTGATGAAAAAAATCCTTGCGTATAGAGCCCACAATATCATATGTTATGTCCCATTTAAAAAGCTTGGAGCAAGGGTACGATAAATGCCAATTCAGTAATTAGTACTGCATGGAAATCACAAGAGTAACAATTCTATTCAATTCTACACTGACCACATCTGTTTTTAAATGTGGTGTTTGGGGGACCATATTTTAGGAATCATTCAAACAAACCAAACAGGAACAAACAAACAAACAAAGAAGACAAGATATGAGTCAAGAGACTTTGATAACTTCAGGTTGAATGATTGTACTATTTATATAATGACCATTGAAGCAATTGAAAATTGCAGCTGGCCTGGAATGTGACAGAGCAGGTGACAACTGAAACATCTTGGAATCTTGGACCTTCATTATTTGGTGGCTGCTGTCTGAGTTCAGTTAAGCTATTTTTTTTTAGCTAACAACAGGGATCCCCTACTTTTGCAGCCCAGCTGGGGTTGGAGAGAGGAACTGGGCCATGTGAGCTTCATTCACACAAGAGAGAAGAGAAATCTTTGGGGTGCAGTTTTGCACTCCTTCAGGCCTCTCCATGCCAAAAGCTTTTGTAAAGGGACAGAAGGCCTGAAGCAATATGAGATCGCTACCCTGAAGCCTTTTGTCCATTTGGAAAAGCTTTTGGTGTGGGGAAGAGAAGCCTTTGGGGGTGCAGTCTCTTGCTCCTTCAGACTCACCATGGTTGCTTGACACTCCAAAGGTAGGTTGGGTGTCTTGCACAAGCAGCCTCGCTGAATCAGTGAAGCTGAGCAGGGCATGCTCATCCCACTCAGCCTCTGCTCTCACCACTCCAGGGGTGGCTTCTACTTACCTTTACTACCGGTTTGCATCGGGAGTGCATGTGCACACTCATTTCTCTCGCACGTGTGTGCTTCTACGTATGCACAGATCATCCATGATGATGTCCGGACAGGTGGGCGGAGCCTCCCACTCCTTTTACTACCAGTTCGCAAGAACCGGACCGGGAACCACTGCATCACTTCCCTTTTGGAGCATCAGGAGCAGGCAACTTAGCAGCCCGGCTTGGAGTGGGAGTGGAGAACCGGGCCACATGACACTGGGCTGGCATGCACACACGCACACACAGCTCCACTCACACAAGAGAGAAGCCTTTGGGGTGCCACTCATGTGAGTGGAGCTGCATATGGACACTGACCTGCCTGTCATGTGGCCCGATTCCAAATAACCCACGGCCCAATAGTGGGCCATGGACCTGGGGTTAGGGACCCCTGGCTTACAAAATCTTTTATGACTTACAGTCAAGTTACCTACTTTCATACACTCCATTTTTTTTAAGGTAAGGGCCTTTATTGTAGAATAAATTGTCACTGAATGTCAGTTTCAAGGAACCAGAACACCTCCATAAGCTGGTCAGAGAAGTTTCTTTATTGCTACTCATCCATGTACAAGAATCTTGCTAGATTAAAAGTACTCTTGGCGACAACCAGATAAGAGCTTCAGGGATTTAAAGGGAGGACAGGTCAGCATCCTATCTCCCTTCAACCTGTGCAGGGATTCCAAGCTAATTTCTCCCCCCACCCCCACTCTAGCTGAAGATGTTACCTCATTGAAATTAGGATAGATTTCTTTCTTATGACAATTTATGAATAGACTTTTAAAAAGGCAAACATTTAAGTATATTTAAGATGTTGCCTTTTTTAATATGCTGAGCACATATTTTATTATTTTGTAATAAAGTATAGTAATTAAAGTGTTGGACTAGGACTGGGGAGACCCAGGTTTTACAGCATTGGCCAAAATTGTGGAAACTTTTTGGGAAAAATGTATTTTTGAGGTTTGATGGTTAATAACACCACTTTTTTTTGGAGTAGTACCATGAAATTATATATAAATTATAATGGAAAGATAATTTAATCAAGAATATAATGCTTTTCAACCTTTGTTTGAGAGATAAAAGTGGCTTTTAGGCCAAATTCCTGCAGTCTGCATTGAACAATCCTTGCACTCAACTTCACATTGCCTTGTGCCATTTCATCTTGTATACACCCAGATGATTTTCTTCTGTCCCGTAGGCACAGTCTCTTAATTCTTCTATCATCACTTCCTGTTCTGCACCTTTTCCTGCCTTTACCAGTGTGGTTTTGTAGTGACTGAATCTCCTTATCCCTCTTCAAAAACTTAGAAATGCCACCTTTGGTTAGGTTTCCACCAATTTTTCTTCTAATTCCTTTATACCTGTAGCCTTGTTCACTTAATAATACTATTTTACATCACTTTCTGGGTTACCAGTCAACTTGTTGCACCATTACTTTAATTTTATTATGTTTTACAAGCTCACTAAATGAAAGAACACAAAAAAAAACCCTAACCAACTTGATAGTGATCACATAACACATTGACAAATGTCCTCCTCTCAGCTTCAATACTTAACATTGATAACTGAATCCTACTGTGATCTGATTGGCTCATTTTCAAAACAAGATGACACCTGATTGGCTCTCTAAGCACTCATGCTCATTGGCTACAGTCAGATGAAGGAAAGCTACCTGATATTAACATAAGCAAGTTGTGCTTCCTTTTTCTGGTTATTTGGCTATAACTTTTCACAGAATACAGATAATTGAACAAACTTTGTTGCATTACATTATTGATTAAATTATCTTTCTATTGATATACTACTAAAAAAGTGATGTTATTAATCATCAAACTTCAAAAATACATTTCCCCAAAGGTTTCCACAATTTTGGCCACTACTATAGTTTGCTCTCCAGCTGAAGCTCACTGGTCTAGTTACTCTCTTTCAGTCCAATCTACCACTAGGGAAAATTTTAAGGAGTTTTACATAAACTATTCAGCTCCTAGAGAAAAATCAAAATCAACTATAAATATAAGAAATAAGTAAGCAAATGTCTTTAATCTAAGACAGTAGTACTGTAGAAGGAGTCACAGAACCTGGGGCAGAGTCAAAAAAGTAATCAGTCTAGAGTCTCTAGCCACAAATGGACCAAGTCCTTCCCCTCCCTTCCCATTTCTCTCACCCCCTCTCTCCCTTCCTCTTCCTTTACCTGTGATAATAACCTGCATGAGTGAAGTAATAAAGACATTAGAATTTCCCTCTCTGTGGCCGTACCCTACTTTGTTTTCCTTGTCCCCTCCCTCTCTCCTCCCTTGGTACTTTGCCCCTGCCCACTCTATCTCTTCAACCTCACTCCTTCTTTCTTATCCCTTTCCCCTCCCGCCTCTCCCTCTCTCCTCTCAGCCCCTCATTCTCCCATTGTCCCTCTCCCTTATCTCTGATAATAACCTGCCTGAATGAAGTCATAAAGGCATTAGAATTCCTCCTTCCCTATTTGTGCCTACCCTTCCTTCTCTGCCTGTCCTGTTCCTCTTCCCTCTCATACCCTTCCTATTCCAACTTTCTGTCTCCTCTCCTCTCCCCTTCCCCATATTCCTTTCTCCCTTCCCACCCCTCCATTATCTTCCCTGTCCTTCTCCTCTTGATCCTGCTCCTGACCCTGACTCTCACCCTCACCCTTCCTCTCAGCCTATCCCTCACCCTTCACCATCACCCTCACCTTTCCCCTAACACTCTCACCCTCTCCCAAAATCTTACCCAAACTCTCACCCTCACTTATCTCTCTAAGAGTTGGCTACAAAAAGAGGGAAGCTTCCCCAGAGTCCAGGAGTTCTACTGAAGAGCAACTTACCTCTAGGAAGGCATCTTCATTCTGATAACTGACAGTAACTGACACTTTAGCCTGCAGGGATGAAGTCATAAAGCAAGAAGATGACCCGCCTCCTTTATCCTCCTATCAAAGGGCATCTTCTTGACCTATACTCATGCCAGACAAAGGTCTCAAAGAAACTACCAAACCAATCACTAAGGCTGCCTGTTTGCCATTTTCTATACAGAAGCCATAGTTCTTTGGATGTGGATTGCCTCTTGTTATAGAAGTTCCATTAAGAGCTTCAGCACAGTTGAGCAAATTAATAGTCTGCTGTTTGCTTTCTAAAGTTAGAGTTGGAAACAGACTTAACTGTGTTAAGGATAGACCTCGAAATAGATTTGTCCCCTTAAAATCAACAGGACTCAATCTAACAGATTTCACTGATTTTAGTGGTACAACTTTGACAGACTTTGAATCCAGCGCTGGAAAGACCAATAGATTTTAAACCAAAATTATTCAGTCTGTCACATTTAGACCCAGTGCATATGACTTTTTGTAGATGTCTAGGATTTCACAGAAGAAATTGCAAATTGTATGAATGGATGGTATGAAACAGTCAATAATTTCAAGAAATTTGCTCAAGAAGATATGAATTTTCTGATTCTCTTAGTTCCACTCTAAAACATTTTTTTTAAAAAAGACTTTTTCCCATAAAGATAACTACCGAAATCTGTGTGCCTAACTTGTTTTACATGCATAAATGTTGTTAGTGAATAGTTGAAAGTAGAAAGATATAGATTCTAATACAGATAAACCTTTAAACGTGACACACAAAATTAATTCATCTCATGTGTGTGTGTTTGTATATATGCATATATATATATCCCCTTGCACATATGTGCTAGTCATTCCCAACTCTAGGGGGCGGTGCTCATCTCTGTTTCAAAGCCGAAGAGCCAGCGCTGTCCAAAGATGTCTCAGTGGTCATGTGGCCGGCATGACTAAACACCAAAGGTGCACAGAACGCTGTTACCTTCACACCAAAGGTGGTCCCTATTTTTCTACTTGCATTTTTTATGTGCTTTCGAACTGCTAGGTTGGCAGAAGCTGGGACAAGTAACGGGAACTCACCCTGTTACGTGACACTAGTGATTCGAACCGCTGAACTGCCTTTCGATCGACAAGCTCAGCATCTTAGCCACTGAGCCACCGCATGTATACATGTACAGCTATATATGTACATGTAGACGAATATGTACAATTATACATCTATCTATGCATGTATACAATACAGAGTTCAGCAGTTCTTGAACAATCCCTAGAATCTTGAAACTTGAGGAGGGTTCAAAACAGAAAAGCTGGTCTCATGCTTTTTTTCTACCTCTATGCTAAGCTAAAGGAAACGATGTTTCTGGTTTGCAACACTAGATGGCAGAGGTGGGATCTGTTCTGCTCTGAGTGCTGTTCTATAAGGCATTGCTTGTTTAAGTACAGTCGCATTTAGTTGGAGCTGCAGGAGAGAGAAAGAGAGGGGGAGGAGAGAGAGAGAGAGAGAGAGAGAGAGCGCAAAGGAAATTTTCTCAGACTGAGAGGAGCATCCTTAGCTATCCCCTCCCTTCCCCCCAATTATCTGAAGGCAAAAGTGTCAGGTTATTCAGGAATCTGGCCATCCTGGGTCAGCTTCTTTTGCACTGGATTGTCAAAGTGTGCAGAACAGGGACGGAGAAGACTGAAGGGACAGAAGCCGGATCGTCACATCTTTAAAAGAAAAAAAATAAAGGAGAGAGTGCAAGATAAAGAAGAGGAGGCTGATCGGTCAAGGCAGAAAGATGAGGACCTACTGGCTACACAGTATTTGGGTGCTGGGATTCTTCTTGTCTCTCTTTTCCTTGCAAGGTAAGTGGCAAAATTTCTGCCTCTTGCTGTGATGTGTGGTGGATAGAGAGGTCAGAGGACAAGGTGGGTTGTAGTATGGAACCTTGTCTGGTCTACTTGATTCTTCAATCTTTTGGAAATGGGAGTTCAGAAAAAAAAGGGGGTGTTGTTTGCTAATGGCTCTTTCAATTAGAGGGCACCTCATGTGCTGGACTTGCTTCTGTATGTACTTTGAAAGCATGGAGGAAAGAGGGAGGGGGGATTTGAAAGGGGAAAGCGTCTGATAGAGATGGACAGCTCTCTGCCTTCTCCAAAGACCTCCCAAGTCACTTAGCTGCCTGTGATATCCCAGGACTGATGCTTAACTGTCACCTTCCAGTGCATCATTTGCATGGAAAAACAAGGACCCTGGAATCCTGATAAGGCTAAATTGTCCTACAAACCATCTGGACTCCTTACAATCAAAAGGAACCTTATATAGATTTTTTTAAGAAAATGGTAGTGGAATAACCAGGAGATGGAAGCACTCCAGCTATTGATTAATGGCAAGTGAGAAATGGTGTGCCCAGTCCCATGTTTCTATACTTAACAGATGGAGACAGTAGAGTTAAGATCCAAATGATTAAAGGTTACAGTTTTGCAAATGTCTCCCATAAGAAAGCTGGGTTAATGTGGGTAATATATTGTCTGTAAACTCACAGAGAAACTCTTGTCTCATTTTTCTGTTCTTCACCCCACCCCAGGCTGGGATCTTTATGCAGTTTGCACTATACTTATACTAATAATCATTTACACACACACACACAGAGAGAGAGAGAGAGAGAGAGAGAGAGAGGGAGGGAGGGAGGGAGGGAGGGAGGGAGGGAGAGAGAGAGAGAGAGAGGGAGAGAGAGAGAGAGAGAGAGAGAGAGAGAGAGAGAGAGAGAGAGAGAGAGAGAGAGAGAGAGAGAGAGAGAGAGAGAGAGAATTCTAGATATACATTCTTTTGCTATGCCCAGATGTTTTTACCAAATCCAGAATTTTCCTCTGGTCCATCTCACATTTATTATCTGTTTCTTTTTTTTCTTCCACAGACATTATTCCTTTGTAACAGTACCTTACCTTCTCCCTCCCAGTTTTAGTACTATAACACTATTATGCTAAATAGTTAGAATACTTACCTTGGATTTAGTTGGGTTGGGGGTTGCCATAACAGCATCCTTCTCTTCCTCTTTCTTTTTTAAACCCAACTGCCTGATGTTTCTGATGGATGATACAGTATCCTCTTTTTAATATACTGTTATACACTGTACACATAGCTTTCCTTCGCTGACAGTCTTTTCACCATAGCTCGTATTCTACAAGCTACATATTATGATTGCATGATTTATGCCAGCAGTGGACCCTGGCTTCATGTGTGCTCTTGACGGTATATAGATGGACTCATCTCTCCCATCACTATACATAAAAATGTTTATCTCTTTCCTTGCTGCGTAGCTATTGCGCTCCCTCTCATCCACCTTGATGTATTATGCACATTTACTCTTTTCTATAAGGAACATATATTTTCTCCCTAGTAAAAATTAGGCATTCTCTCTGCTATCTGGAAAGAAGCAGCATCTTTCAACATCTGTGTGTGTGTGTGTGTGTGTGTGTGTGTGTGTGTATTCAAGTGAATATTTCCTTTCCTCAGCAAATGCTCCCACACAACTCTACTGTTGGTTGAATTTATAGCCAATGTGAACAGTAAGATTCAGTGGTTTAGTGTGAGCTTTCCTCACCTCTGGCGCAGAACCATTGAGAATAGCACACATTGGCAAACTGCAGACTCTAACACTTCCTCTTTCCTTTCACTGATGCCTCTTTCTCAGCCAAAATCTACTATACAGGGCTTCTCATTGACAAACAGCAGAGAGCTGCGATTGGAAGGTTCCAAGACTGTAATGTTCTGAGCTACTTTAACTATTTACAGTATTGCTGGCTGTTTGGCTCTTGCCTCAAGAGAAGTGGAGGGAGCTTGATATTGCTGTAGCTTTCTCTTTGATTTCAAGAACCCAGTTTGGGTAAACAGAATTCTTGCAGCTTCAAAACTATGCCTTTACAACTTGGTTTTTAATGACCAGGCTACAGTTTCTGAAATGTATATGAATGATGTAGACGAGAATGGTGAATGGAAGGGAAATGGGACTGCTGTTTCAGAAGAACATAGTCCAAACTAGAATCACATTTTCTTTTATTCGCCTTAACCCATTATCCTTTTATACTCCCAGGAGCCACAGTGCCAGCTTTGGTTTTAGTAATATGCAAAATGGAACTGAGGTGGTGGGGCTAGGAAGCCATGAATGAAAGTGGTTCCAAAAAACTCCCAAAACATTGACTATGAAATGCTTTCATTTTAATATTTAGTAGCAACCCTTTTCAAAGGAACCTGACACAATATGGCTGTTTCCTTTTGTCTTTTAGCATCCTTTGCCAGAGAGAACATCTAAGCAATATAGATTCTCTCTCTCTCTCTCTCCCTCTCTCTCTCTCTCTCTCTCTCTCTCTCTCTCTCACACACACACACACACACACACACACAATCTCTCTCTCTCTCACTCTCTCTCACACACACACACACGCACACACTCCACTTTCTTCTCTATCATGGTGCACAGGATGTAATGGAATAGAGTTGCATACTATATATTTGGCTGGTTTAAGTATGACTGCCTGTTGCTTCAGATTCATACAAAAAGAGAGGAAAGAAGACAATTGGGCTTATGTTTATGGGCATAAGCAAGGTGCTGTTAATGAGCAGATGGGAGAATGCATGACAACACACATATCACTGTAAATCAGTAATAGACATTAATCTCACCAATATAGTTCATTACAAATGAAAAATGTGTATCTTGGACAAGAGTTCAAACAGATTTGGATTTTATTGAAGAGATTTCACTTCTTATTGGTTCTTGTTACCAGATAGTAGCTTCTTTTTTTCTGTTTGTTTATGTGTGGTGAGGAGTGGGGAAATTGGCTGGAAATTCCACTCTATCATATTGCTAGTATATAGGCTGAAAAATAGATTCTTGCAAATCAATCAGTACTGAATATTTTTCACCAGCTTTTCTTATCAAAACTATGCAACTTCATGAACTTCATTGCCTGGCTTGGCTTTTTGACTCTTTGATTCCTTAGGTCGTTGAAACAGATCCTTCCTGGGAATATTGTTATACATCTTTCTAGTTCTGGTTTATTTCATTAACTCATTTGCTGCTCATAAGAAGAGATGATTTGGAAAATATAAATTACACGTGCACACGTTTTATCAATGTATCTGGACAGTATATATTGAAAAAAAGCCATTTGAAATAATCATAAGTCCACACATTGTACATGCTGTTAATTATACATAGCTTTAAGTAGATACTGCATCATATATTTGGGGTGTATATATTGAACAATGGTCATATATAGAGATAATTGAACAATGTATGGATAATTGTACAGGGTACATAACTGAATATATAGTGACAATTTATGATCTCCTTGTATTTCATCAGAGAAGTCAGCCCAGCCAGCCATTATTTCTTTGGGTATACTTTTTTATATATATAGCTTTCAGGTGCTTTCTTAACTAATGAGATCAGGGATCTCACCTCAGGCTAGGAAGACTGATGAGAGATGGTTTCTCTTTATTGCCTTCTGTTCTCTTAAGTGATGGAGATGTTTAAAAAGCTAGGTCAAGCCGAGTTTGTTTACCAGCTCAGGAAAAAGGAAAAGACAGATTAGAAAACTTAAACATCCAAGAGCTTTGGGATAAAATCCAATGAACCGATCTTTCACCCCCATGTCCTTCAAGTTCAATGTATCATCCATCTGATTATCAAATTCACCAAATCAGAATGCCTCTTTAGCAATATTTCAACATCATAGATTCTATGATCCTTCTGAACCTGTCTCCAAACTCACATATGTTAAAATCAATATCTTTATTTACTGTCATGCTTACAATACAGCCTCAATCTATGTACTGTATATCAGTGATATCAGCTATGTAAATTGCATATTGTTGAGACAGACACATGTAACTGAACCAGGACACAATTCATTGGAAAGTTATTATGTCATAAAATTTTCCCTAGTATCTAAATGGTTTGCATATAAACATATTCTCAAGGATGCTGCTTGATAGAAGTGACATGGAAAAGAAGGAATCAGAAGGAATTTTCTGTTCCATATGCTTCAGATGATTGTCCTTGTTACAGTTTTTAAAATTTTCATAAAATTTTAGATCACTAGCATAAGAAGAACACTGAGCCCAAGAAATATAGTAACTGAAAGTTCAATCTGTAAATAACACTGCTAAGGTTAAGAAGATTCAAGTCTAAATGGCAAACTAAACATTTTATGCATGCCATCTTGAATGTCAGAACAGAAGATACCAATAGCCATGATATCACATACCAATAAATTATGTATCATAGTGGACTTGGCTTCTGGAATAAACTGGAGATTAATAAAGAATCAGTCATTAAGAAAGCCATCAAGATAAAATCCATGGAAAGAAGCAAACAGACCAAATACACCCCAAACTATTAACCAATAGTCAGATAAGCAAAAGCCAACACCAGATAAACAAGATTAAAGAAGAAACTCTAGCCCATTGAAAAGGCAAACAAGGAAGATACAACACACTAACCAAGGGTAGTAGGTCATGCTACTTCATATAAACAGCCAGCAATATTACTCCCCCATGCAATTAGAAAGTTACTCAACCTGCTAATGAAATGTTTGCAAGAAGAGAAGCAAGGTCGGATATGTAAGCAAAATGCACTTACAAATATGTAATTTTTACAAATAATTTTTAGACCCGTAAACTTTTACCTTATTCATATATATTTTCTTCCTTTTCTTGTCTTCTCTGTACAGTGAAAGCATTTTCTCCATCATTTGTATAGCTGGATTTCTAATATGTGTGGTAATTGAATTTTATTAGCATTCTTTATTACATTGCACAAAGAAGCATTACATTTCACCTAGGTTAAAAACTCTTCCTAGGCCTGAGGTCTTTCACCAGGTTTGTCACAAATGTAATATGTCAAAGTTTTTCTAGAGATATAGGGGTCCCTTTTTTTTTGACTTGAATTTCTTTGGACAAAATGTGAGAGGACCTTTCAAACCTATACTGATAGTAGCTTTTGAAAATACAAAACTAAGAAAGAGACCGAACATATGGAGGTGCCACATACCGTATTGATAAATGCATGATTGAGGGCAGAAAGAGGTTTGGGTGGGAAAATGCCCAAGCACGTTTTGGTGGGAATAAGTCTTGGCTTATCTGTTTCCAGATATTTGGTACAAGTTGAATAGTCTAGCAGAAACTAATAGTGGCCAACTACAGAGCAAAATCATAAACAGCAAAGGAAACTTGTGATGTATACATGCACAGGCATTAACACAGGGCATCTTTTAATACTGAATCTGATATAGCTTAGTTCTTCATTTTATTATTTATTTATTTTATTTGTCAAGCATATATAAGATAACAGGTAAAAGTAGAAACATAATTTGAATACATGAAAAGATTAAGAGTAAAAAGGAATATTAGGACAGGGATGGTAGGCACTCTGGTGTGCTTATTCACATCCTTTAAATACCTCTTATGAATGGGTGAGGTCAACAGTAGACAGTCTAAGGTTAAAGTTTTGGGGGTTTGGGGAAGAAACCACAGTCAGGTAGTGCATTCCAGGCATTGACCACTCTGTTACTGAAGTCATATTTTCTGCAATAAAATTTGGAGTGTTTTACCTTGAGTTTGTATTTATTATTTGCTTGTGTATTGTTGTGGTTGAAGCTGAAATAGTCATTGACAGGTAGGATATTGTGACAGATAATTGTGACAGATAATTTTAAGTACTACACTAGGTCAGGCCGAAGCCGGCGTAGTTCTAAGTTGTCTAAGCCCAAAATTTGAAGTCTGGTGGAATAAGGTATTTTATTGTGGGTAGAGGAATGGAGGACTCCATTCCTCCATTTCACTCCGTGAAATATCTCTGGACTCTCTCAATTGTATTAATGTCTGATATACAGTGTGGGTTCCAGAGAGATGAGCCGTATTTGAGAATTGGTCTAGCAAATGTTTTGTATGCTCTGGTTAGTAGTACAATATTACCAGAGAAGCAGCTATGCAACCTGACAGATATAGTTTTTGAACAAAACTGCAGTGAAATATGAAAACTAGTTCTGTGCCAAGTACTGTGTATCAGGATTTGCACTGCAGGCTCAGACCATATAAAATTGTATGATCTCATTAAAAATCAAAGGGAGCTTTCTATAGGCCTACTCTTTAGCTATCTGTTACTCTGCTTTGCTTGACTCTAGAAAGGACTCTAGTCTGAAACACACAAAAAAAGAACATTTTCCTTCTCTCCTTCCTTCCTTCCTTCCTTCCTTCCTTCCTTCCTTCCTTCCTTCCTTCCTTCTTTTCTTTTTTTCCTACCGATTAGATTCTTTCTCATATATTGATTAGTCCAAGTCATAGCTAAGTTACAGTTTGAACCTGTTCCTTTTACATTCTTATAACTTGAATACAGGAGAACTGAACTATGTCAGTGTTGCATATTACTAATTAAATCACTTAGGAAAATGGCAAAATCTACTGTTGAAAAGAAGGGAAAATTGAGTGGTGGATAGAAGAGCATTATCTATTGAGCTTCTTTTTAAACTTTACATTTCCCACCTCCACCATGGCAACATTTCACAAAAGGGATTGATTTACAACCTACCTTTTTTCACTGAATTATATCCAAGATGAAAAAAAAGTAAACAAAATAGAATTGAAATTCTGTTTTGAATAATCATTAAAATACAATAATAATAATAATAATAATAATAATAATAATAATAATAATAATAATAATAATAATAATAATAAAAATCCCCTCCACCAAGTCAACAGTCCAAATCCTTTAAAAAGATGTTGTCTGCTGGCAGAAGCAACAAGAAGAAATAATGCAGCAACCTGGACAAGTTAGCTTGGCTTTGACTTGATCAGATTCTTTTCAGTACAGAAGCAACAGGACTGCCCTGATGGAGGCAAAAATGTGACATGGTTATCTTTGATTGGATACTTTGCATCACCTGAAACTTCACTCTAAGGGCAAGACGCTTGTTTTGGCTGGTTAATTGGTTGAATGGAAAAGCACAGTGCAGGCAAACAAGCTTTTTCCAGTGTCTGGAACTTACAGTATATGCAAGACTTTGAAATAAACCAATACAACTGTTTTGTTTTGTTTTTAGATGGGGGGGGGGGGATGGTGATGTAAAAAGTTTTTTTTTTAAAGTTGAAGAGGCATATCCGTCTGAAATACCATATTTTAGATAGTTTGTTCTCAAGTAGCACAGTACATTATAGGTCAAAAACAACCATTTCAGTTATGTCTCCAAATAATCATATAGTAATGGAGTTATTATAATAAGGGAATTATGTGTTTCGGTGATCTCTTCACATATTTCTAGTCATCTGAAGTTTCGTAATATTTTTTCCAAAGAAATCCACATATGGTACATTTCAGTGGTAGAAGAGAATGTTCCCAAATGCAATAGTAGAAATATTAATTCTTCATTTCTAATTCTTCCCTTCTTCTCTATACAAATCACGTCAAATACTAGGCATATTTTTATGGAAAAGAGTTATATTCTCATATTTGGTAAAATATTGAATGTATTGATGGTTGTACATTAAGATTAAGAACGATAATTCTGAATGTTTGCAAAATAGAATATTTTCCTATGCATATACATGCTCTGTGTGGTTGATATGAGACAATGCTACACATGTTTATAAATGTAAGTCATGGTGATGTTCTACCAACCAAATGAATAAGATAAATGTGTGGGCTAGTCTTAAGAATGCTCAGAATTAGAAGAGTCAGGTGTGTAAAATACTAATTAAAACATTGTTGGTTCTCCCCAATCATTTCAGTTTGTGACGAGGTCAACATTATCTTCTAGAATCTCCAGTCAGCTTCCCCACACACTTTCTTTCCACACATATTCATCCAACAATTCTTCAATCCCCTTTACCAATTTTTCAGTCCTACTTCCTCTTCTGTTCCCCACCACTGTTGTTGCTGTTGTCTCATTGCGCATCTGTCTTCTGGATGAGCTGGTTAGACACTTCTGCTCTTACATTCTTTCCTGAGTGGTTGATCTAAATTCCATAGTTTCCCCTTCCTCTCAAGTAATACATGTAATTCCTCCTCCTTGTATTGCAAATTCTTATTTGTGCCATCATTGTTCTTTTCTTGCTCTACTTTTACTCAGGTGAACTGATTCAGTCAACCCTTCCCTACTGTTCCCTTACTCCAGCATAGTACTTGGGAACATGTAAACAAAGCATATAGAAGAAAACATTCCCAGATAACACACTTGATAGAAAGTAGGCAACTTTCTATCAACTTTGATGCTGTAACTTTCAGTTTTGTTACTCTATTCAGCAAATGTGACAATGATAAATACATACCACAAATCTCCATGAAGCCAAACATCTTAATACTTTAAAACTCACAAATCCAATATCCATTCTTTTTCATACCTTCCAAATTAGTGAGATTATTGTTAAGGAACGACACTATCCCCTTCCAGAGACTAAAATAATTAGCTTTAAAATCCCTCCACTCTGATTTTTAAAGCTTGCCCACATTTGTCTCTGGTATAGAGTTGAGAGAGGGGCATAATGGAGTGTTAACTGCAGAATGAATGAATAATTACACCCACCAGTAAATGGGTATAGAATAAAAATTAGAATAGTAGAGTATATACAAGGGATAATTTGTCGTAACACACATTCTTTCACAGGAAACTCTATCAGTTTAAGACATAACTTTACAGTTATGCACAGTAAAAGGTATTCTAGCATAAAACATATATTTTAAAATCAATGTCTATCATTTCCTTGAATTTACACCATATACATACAGTACCTGCAATGCAAAAAAAAAAAATGCTTATAACTAACTTATCATTTTCAAAGAAAAGGATCATACAATAATAAAACTAGTTCCAAAATAGGAAAGCCATTAAGATTAGAAAAGCTATTGGACAATTGCTATAAAACTGAACAAAATACATCTAGTCATGCTGTGCTTCAACTTGTGCTACTGCTTTAAAGTATAGACCTTGAGCAACATAGAATTCACCTTAATGCCTATATATATATATATATATATATATATATATATATATATATATATATATATATATATATATATATATATATATATTTCTGCCTTTAATACCTCACAACATAGTAGGAACCTAAACTGACACCCAGATGTTTAGATAACAAATATAAATTTAAAAAAGCTTATGGCAATATTAATTGTGATTTCTAAACTGTTTACATCAATAAGCTTGTTTAAATTTTACAACTAAAACTGAATACAATACTGACGAACAACTGCAAAATGCATTAAATTATTATGTGATTTCTATCTTAAGATTTTAGTACTTTGATCTTGTAATAGTATGCAGGAATGACCTTGGGAAACAGGAGAAAGAGCAGTCTAGAACAGGGGTCTCCAACCTTGGCAACTTTAAGACTTGTGGACTTCAACTCTCAGAATTTCTCAGCCAGCAAAGCAAAGCTGGCTGAGGAACTCTGGGAGTTGAAGTCCACAAGTCTTAAAGTTGCCAAGGTTGGACACCCCTGGTCTAGAAAGCAGTCTGACAAATGAAATTTGAGTCTGAAGGAGGAGTTGTGATGAGAGCATCTCAAAAGGAACCCCACCTAGCATTAGAGTAAAAGTGAAGAAGGGCTCTTTCAGATTTGCAAGATTCTGTTAATGTAACTTTACAATAAAGTTAGAGCTAGTACTTCTGATTTACTTCTTTCGCTAGACTACTTTGTGAGACTAACAGGTCTTTACTGCATTGTTATTTATAATTCTTAAATACATATGCATGTCTCTCTCTCTCTCTCTCTGTGTGTGTGTGTGTGCATCCTTTCTTCCCAAAACTACAAAAGTTTAAAAAATTATTTGACTTCTAACTTTCTCCTTCTTCTGTAATTTATAAATAGTTAGCCCCCCTTGGAAACTATATTGTAAATGTTTATATTTACCATACTGGGAAATATATTGTATATATTGGAACTGTATATATTTGGTCCTTTAGAGTTTTGGGAGTATGCATAAAGAAAGAGGAAAGATAATAAACAGTTATATCTAGAAGTAATGTGAAAGATGGACCCATACAGGCAAGAATGTGAATATCATTGCTTTTATTTTTATGGTGTCAAAGAAAACTACTGCATATGTCCATAACCAGACTAGAACCCCCCACTTATATGCCATGAACATGTGATGTGTAAAACCTGATCACAAAGAAATGTATATCATAAGGTTGCCATTTATCCTACTTCAGAACTCAGAAGAGAGTCTTATGGTGACTGTCTTTAGCTTGCAATTCTGTGCAAGGCAAATCTGGTTTAAAGTTTTAAAAAAATCCTAATAAGAAAATGTTGAGCCTTACAATTGGATTAAACAAGCCAAAGATTACCCAGTCCTTCCTCTTTAAGAAGAATAGATTTATATATTTAAATTATAGTTATGACATCCAGATTTAAACAGGGCTGTGAAATTTCATACATTTGTGCTCTGTTTTGGCCTTTTGGATACAGCTTTTATTTTGTGCATGGCATATCATAATAGCATTCCTTATTCCAAAACAACTTTTATTTTATTCAGTTGAATAATTGCAGCCAACTTTCCCTATGCAATCAGGAACCTTGGTAAAGAGGAATCTTGTAGTATATCCAACTTCACTTGTCTGCATATAAATTTAGCTGAAAATGTTATTGTTTAGGATTCTCTTTCAAGAATCCTGGGCAAGTTCATTCATTCCTGCTATATCATATGAATTGACCTTTGGTATGTAATAGAAATAAATCTAATTCATTTCTACTCTAGAGATGATCTGGTCCTTATTTCATTTTTAGAGCTACAGTTTCATTTCTTGGGTCACTGCAAACTGAATCTCTTCTCCTCTCTCTCATTCTACCATCCTTTATGATAGATCTAAAGTAATATCAAGTATACCCTGATAAACTACATATGTGCCATTGTGCATTTGTGCTCCTACTCTGAAACATGTTCCTCTCTGGCTGAAGAACAAATTATTGATATGGAATATGCTTGTTTGAGGGCCTTTGTATTCCAGAGCAATATAAACAAAACTGGAGAAAATTAAGAAACTCAAAAACAGTCTAGGGAGTGCAGGGATTAATTTATAAAGATGACTTAGCAATACTATCAGTTTTGGTGATTTTATGCAAGTGATACTGAAGACAAATATAATAACTATGTACTGTACAAAATTTCGTTGGTGGATTTCACTGAATAGAGAGATGCTTGCTTAGCATGATTGTTGTGATAGGAGATTGTCTTTGATATTGAGGTTCATGGTAGACTAGTGTTGATCTCTTTCTCCAGTTGTTTCTGTCCCTCTCTTACCCATCCAAACCCCATCATCCTTTGGGTTAAACCTATTCACTTCTACTATTTGGAATTAAAACTGAGCAATAATTTCTGGCAAATAAACTGGGGATGGGGAAGGGAGCGGAATCTGCAACTTCCCCCAAGAATGACTTAGATGTCCTATGTAGTTATGTCATTGAAAAGTTTGCACATTTATTGAACTGGAGCTAATTTTTTATTCTGGCAAATAACCATGTTCTTGACTCCTAAGTGATTTCTCATGCTTGCTTCTTATTATTCCTCTGGGTGACAAACACAGGAACAGATCTGAAGGGAATTTGTGGAACTGCTTCAGCATGCAGGGACTAAAATAAGCTCTTAACTATCTTTTCTCATTATTTTACTCAGCTATTAGATTTGATGCAGAAAACATCAGAAGTTGGTGGCTTTTAGACCTTCAGATGTTACTGATCTCTGGTCTGAATTATTCCACTTTATAGGGGAAGTGTGGCTCATGTTACTGGATATTTTTTCTACAAAAATGTAAACAAACATACACAAAAACATTGTATATGGATTCTAGGGAAATTAGCCATTCTTTTCACTGACATGCTAGTTTTTATTTACAAGATGTTTTCTTGTTTACTCTTTTCTCAGAAGACAAACTGATGAGACTCAGAGGCAAATTACTTGGCAGGACAATTAATTCGATAGTGGATCTCTGAAATTCAAGGATAAATCATAAATTTGTGAGACCTCTCTTTTTATATTCTGTGAAATCCATGTGAAGAAAACACTGTGTGTACAAAAATGTTGATATGTCATTTGGAACTTGTACCACCAATTAAATTTTGTATTGGTATCCTTGGAGAGTTTTTTGGTTTCTAGAAAGTAAATGATTTATAATAGGTTGTATCTTAATTGCTTTGTATGGTCTAAGACCCAAAACTTAAAATTTTCTCTTTCAACTTGTCAAGTGCCTCACTTTAAAAAGCCAAAGAACCTGGAAAATGGCCTTTGGAAATAATTTGAGTAATAATTGGGCAGGTTCATGAGAAAGAATTTATCTTTATCCTGACTATGCATGTAAGAATCTACAGTGTTTTTTTAAGGAAGGCAAACCTCCAAGATTATACAGAATTCTTTGTTTTAAGGGACCAAGATTTTTTAAATCACCTGACTTTCAGAAACTGAAGCAGTTCACAGATAAAAGCACAATGAGCAATCAAATAATACAATGCTAAAAACAAAGGACAAACAATGGCACAAACCAGACATCAATCAAAGCAAACCCACATTACACAGAAGGCAGCTTCAATCACTCTCATCAAAGGCTTGGGCGCACAGCCAAGTCTGCAAGGCGCTCTCAGGTGGGATATCAAAATTTGGGGAAAATTCATTTCAAGTGCAGGTACTAGAACAGAGAAGGCATCCTTCTGTGGCTTGACATTGTTTTAGTTGAAAGATGCATCAAACCTACTACGTAGAATTGGCTGGTGGATACTATGGGAGATAGGTGGTGCTTCAAGGGACCAAGGTTCTTGGCCATGTAGGACTTTATTTTATGCATTTCTTTATTCAATTTATATGGCTAATCATCACAATGAATGATTCTGGACAGCGAACAGAATTAAAATAAAACAAGTACAAACACTGCAAAAATTAAAATACAAAGTAACTGAAAAACAACAAACCCGAATCATTAACATAATCAAGAAGCAGGTCCTTGAACACACTCTGGACCCAAGGCCTGGACATACAATCAAGTCTTTAGAACAGAGGTCTTCAAACTTGGCAGCTTTAAGACTTGTGGACTTCAATTTGTGGAGTTGAAGTCCACAAGTCTTAAAGCTCCCATGTTTGGGGACCTCTGCTTTAGAACCTTAAAAAGAAGCCAAGTGGGTCAGGGCTGTTCTGATCTCCAGAGGGAGAATGTTCCATAAGATGGGTGCTACAGTAGGAAAAGTACTTCTTCTAGGCCCTGCTAATGGGCATTCTTTGACCAATGGGACCTGAAGCTTGCTCATCCTGCCTAACTAGATTTGGATAACAACTATCTACTTGAAATTGTATCCAGAAACAAACTGGCATCCAGTGCAACTCACAGAGCAGAGATGATACATGGCCATGATTAGTATGCCCATCACTGCCTGTACTACTCTATTTTGGACCACTTGATCCTTCTAGATAGATTTCAAGGGCAGTCCTATGTAGAGTGCATTGCAATAGTCCAGGACATGAGTGACTTTCTGAAGGGCCTCCCAATCTAGGAGAGGGCATAATTGGTGCAGCCAGATGAAACAGTAAAAAAAACAAAAAAACACATGCATTATGTCCTGAAAGAAAAATCCACTATTCTGACAAAAGTCTGAACTCATTCGCATACTTTGTCCACATCATGAAAAGAAATAAGAAAAAACGAATCCCACAGAATTTGAAAACAAAACAAAACAATGTACTTCCCTTCTTTTCTTGTTAATGCTGTCTTCAATTTTCTTGTAATTTGAGAAAAATATTGACAAATACACCAATTTGTTGCTGATTTTCAAGGACTGTTAGTGGATGCCTCTTTCCCATAGCTCTTGTGGATGATTTTCTGCAGGTAGAATGATGGAGAAGAACAGCTTTTTCTCTGCTGCTAAAGCTATGGCATAAACCTTCTAGTGTGCTCTCAATGGAACCTCATTATCTTACTTTTTAAATTTCTATCACATGAGTTCTAGATCAGTGATCTATCAGTGATCCTCAACCTTTCTGGTTTTTTGTGCCCAACCTAATCCATACATGCACAAATGGAGTTTTGTACACTCACCTGCCACTTGTGTGGCCTTGTTCCCAACAGGTCCTGAACCAGTACCAGTCTGTGGACCAGGGATTGGAGTCCCCTGCTCTAGATAATTCCTTTTTGACTTCATAACCTTTAATTTCTCCATAACACAAGGAGACCTACAAGCTTGGTGAATAAGTAGATATTAATTATCATGAAAATGTCCAAAGGTCTGAAGTAGCTGGACATTTAAGACTGTTGCTCAGGCCTCATCTGAAAAATTTGGTATCAAAAACTCATCCTCACATACTGTATATCTCTACATTCCCATCAAGGAATTTGGTAAGTTTTTCTGAACAAAAGCAATCAATTCTATTATCATGTTTAATAGTATCTCAGAATTAATCCCAGAGTGTGAGAGGCATTGTTCACATTCTTCTAAGCAGAGAACATGTGTATTCCTGTCCTAATAAAGGATGTAGCTTTTTATCTGCCCTATCACCAGCTGCATTATTTCCTAGAGAATGTAGAAGCAGTCAAAGGTCCTGCTTGGTTCACCTAGGTTAATATCCTAAACTGATGAAAGCAGTGAGATAAATGTTTTGCCCTCTATCCAAATGGCTGGATCCAGAGCTCTCATTAATTTGATGTAGAAATTTTACATGCTCTGCTTTAAAGGTTAGCCTAAAGTAATCTAAACGCAACTGGAGAAAGTCCCAGAAAGCCTCTCTTAACGTCAATTTTCTGGATGGGAAAGTAAGATCAGGCAGCAATTTTTAGCTTACAAATGTGAGCACATTATCCAGAAGCAATAAATATACATTACAGGTTTACAGCTGCTTTCCTGGTAGAACTTCACTTTAAATTAACTATGCTATAGCCAGAGTCGGCACTTGCATTCACTGTATAAAATTTTGATCATTCACATTTTAAAAATGTATCCGAAGTCTCATTTATACTCCCTCACTGAAAATTTCATGAGTTGTACATTCCCCAGTGTCAGATATTCAATAAACCTAAATAATGCAGCCATTTTCATTCAGTAGGCTTTATTTGCAACTGCAAAGACTAAACAAATCATATAACTTTGTGGAACCTAATCAAAAGCAAAGATTTTGTGAAAAATGGGATTAACTTAAGAAAGCAAATATACTATTAGAAGGATTATTAGAAGTTTATTGCCATTGGGACAGAGTTTAGAAGTAAGCAAGGTTAGAATTGGACAGAATTATATCATTAGGACAAAATTTCAGCTTTCTCCTAATGGAGCAGAATTATGTGATGAGTACATTAGAAAGAAACATTGAGTCACACCGAATTGTTTGGGAAAGATAAAAAGGAGGAAGAATGTGCATAATATAGTTATGGTAATCACCTCAGATTTGACTTGTCTTATGTGTTTTGATTCAAATTATTAATGTAATTTGATGGCTCAGTCTTTAATCTTAAAATCAGTTTAGAGGTGCTTGATTCTATCTAATGTATAGAATTGATTAAGCAATTGACTCAAAGTATCACAGAGACCAAATACATAATATAGTTCAGACTTTAGAGCACAACATTTTAACCTCCTTATTCTAGTCTGGAATAGTCAAATATTTCAGTTTACACTCCCAAAAGGACAATTTAAGAAATTACAGACCTATCAGTTTGATGTCTATACTGGACAAGGAGTTCTAACAGATCATTAAGCAGCACATTGTGAGCACTTAGGCATGCTGTATTTAAAAGAAACTGACAGAGTATGTTGCAAAGAGATCATGCCAGGCTAACCTTATCTCTTTTTTAATAGATTTACTAACTTACACAATCAAGGAAATGCCCTAGACAAAGTGTATGTGGACCTCAGCATATCGTTTGATGGTGATCTATCAAAAAGTTCTCAATACGAGTAGTCCTTGCTTACCAACTGCCTTGTTTAGTCCAAGTTATAACAGTGTAAACAAAAACAAAAACAAAAACCCACCTTTGTGAACAATCCTCACATTTACAACCATGGCAAGCTTCACAACTGGATTGTGACAAGTGGAGTTAATGGAGAACAGGGAATTAAAATCACACCTTGTGTTCATGTGATGTCTTGCTTAACAGTTGAAGGGGAAGTGATGTCATAAGTCCATCGATGGAGTTGCTAGTCACAACTGTGGTTGCTAAAATGGTAATGTATGAACTACAATGTAGTGTAGCCACAACAAAATACCACTTTTATATAGATTTATAAGTGGCTGAAACCAAAGATTGCTTGTTAACGGCTTAATTTTATTTTGACTGGAGTGTAAAAAATCTTCTGTTTTGGACTCTGTGATGTTTAACATTTTTATCATGAGGGAGTTAACACAAAGCTAGGTGGGTAGTTAATACTTTAGATGAAAAGGAGAAGACTCAAAAAGATTTAGGCAGACTTGAGTAGTTGGTTGAAATGAATATGATGGCATTTAACACAAAGGAATATGAAGTTGTGTGCTTCTATGAATATGAATAAGAATATGAAGAATATGAATATGAATATGAATATGAAGAAGTGTGCCTTCCAACCCTGTCCCCATTTATTCGTTCCCATTTCCTGGACTAATATCCATGTTTATACTTATCTTGTACATGTTTGACAAACTAAATAAATAAAAATAAAATAAATAAAGTTCTACACCTAGGTAGAAAAATGAAAACCACAGGACAGAAGAGACCTAGATTGCACTAGTACCTTTAAAGTGGATCTTTAAAAGTAAAACACCCTTGCTAACATGAGTTAAGACAATAATGTTGGACTAAAAAAGCAAATGCTATTTTGAGGTGCATTAAGAGGACCATGGAAAGTTACTACCATATGTTGAATTCTGTGCAGCCCACTTCAAAATGGGCAGTGACCAATTGGAGCAATTTCAGAAGAAGGCCTACAAGATGATAAAGAATCTGAAAACCAGCTTTTAAAAAGAATGGTTAAAAGAACTGGGATATTTTGTATATAGAAGCTATATACAAAACTAAAGGGAGAGATGTATTTAGTTATTTTTCAAATTTAGAAACTGTCCACCTCCCTTACACTTGACACTGGATGGTATAGAAGTAAAATGTTAAATTACAAAAAATGTTTATAAAAATTATATACAAGACAAAGATAGTTAAAATTCAGAATTAAAAAATGGAGGGAGGATGCTAACCAGCCACTTTAGACATTTCTAAAACACGGGGGAATGAGGATCTGCCTCACCTCTAAGGAAAGAATGTTCCAAAGGTGAAGACAATGGCAGAGAAGGCTCTCTTCCTGCCAGTCAAAATTCTTAAGCTGATGGGGTCTGCAACATACTCTTCCCATCTGTCCAGGTGCAATGGGCAAGAGTGGTTTCTCGGTTAACCTGGATCTATGCCATAACCAACATTAAAGGTCATAACCAACACCTTGAATTGCACCTGGAAGAAACCTAGCACCCAATGCAGCTCAGCAGAGGGATAAATGTATCATCCTTGACAAGCCCAAGATTATTAACACAACATTAGTAGTCTTCAAATATCTAAAGGATTGTTCGTAGAATAAGACTTACTTGCTTCAGAGGTCAGGACCAGAGGCTCTAGGTTGAACCAATAAGAAAGTAGGTTCAGTCAGACATCAGAAAGAACTTCCTGATCTTTAAGAATGGATGGACATCTATTAAAGATGCTCCGGCAGAGTTTGCACTGAGTATATTTTGCAGTAGATTTCTTGCATTTCTATGATACCATGTGTCATTTTATGTTTTAGCACCGTATGAATATAGCTACTTCTTTTTTCATCAACAAAAGTTTGTATAGTTTGAAATGCCCAACTGCATAACAAATTAAGCATTTCTTCCAAAACATCTAATGTAATCTAGAAGAATACAATTTTATGTGATGCCGCACATGGGCCATCATCTTTTAGGAGACCAGTTGCCAAAAGCTAGCTGCTTTGGAGTTCCATGTATAAAAATTGGTTTTATACTAAACCTCATAACAGAGCTGAAAGCCTTTTTTGTAGTGAATAATGTAACTTATGTAAATGAACTTTGGAGGAAAAAGCTTTGGAAGTTTTTTTTCCCTCCCAAAAGGTTTACATGCCAAACCTAATATTTCCTTATGTATAATTAACTTTACACATTTATTGGATATTCTTTGTAGAACCCAAAAGACTCTTCCCTCCCTCTCTCCCTCATCCTCATGATTAGTATTTTGGGTTCCTCATAAAAAATACATTTTCTTCTTATAAACATATCTGATTCTTCCATCTAATCCAGTAGCCTAACTTTCAATGTCAGTTAAAGGGAATGGTTTTGTGGACAGTAGGAATAAGTTCCATAAATTCTCAAAACTGTCATTGTAACAAAAATCAGGACAGTGATATATTGGAAAGAAGCTGGCCTTGGCACTCAGAAGGGAACATCTGGCAAATTGGATACAAGAAAGAAGGCATGATTTTTTATGAACTTGCAAAGAATTCTTGCATACTTGGCATGACTTCCTGCACAGTGATCTACAAAAACAATGGCTTCTCCTAGGACATGTCTTCCAGCTGTGTACAGCTATGATAATAAAAATTAGATTTATCTTCCCTTTTGCTTTCCAGTGCCCCTGCTTAATGGGCATGGAAATGACTTTGTTTAATATTTTCTTTGACTGTGCCATCTGACAGGAGACCTGGGCTCATGTTCCTTGCCTTTGCTGGTTGCAGACCCTAAGGCAACATACTGTGGTGTTTAAAGTTTAAGCAGGGTTATGGTGGAGTGTGAAGTACCTTGGAGAAATCCCAGTTTGTCAATTCAAATGGCACTCACCTTCTGGAAATATGCAAAAGCTTTAATTGTTGCAGAGATTGAGAAAGTCAAGCATATGGAAGTATGCCTGTGGCTATGAGCCCCCTTGGAGGTTAACATCAAAATCTACCAGAAAATCCTTCTCCCCATTAGTACCCAGAGGTGACTGAGCATTATGTTTTTATCTTTTTTTCCTTGTCCAATGTTTCTGACATATTTTCAATCTAATAGTTTCAAATGCATTGATGGATTAAGTCTTCAAATAGCATATTCTAGCAGAGTAATTAAAAAGAACAAAGAGAAGAAAATCTGAACAGTGTCTTTAAAATGAATTTGTCATTTGGATTAACTATTTCCTAATTGCCTATTTATAAGTAATTTGTTTATATCAGTCTTCAACTATAGAAATTAGGACACTGTTTTACTGCTGGTGCAACTGAGCAGTTGAATGACATCATCATCTATCACTTTTCCAAACATATGTAGTAACTGAAACATAAGTAACCTAAAACATTAAACCAAACTGTCAGCGTTCCAAGTAATGCACCCATAGAAAGTAGAACTCCAAGACAAGTAGATTCTTCAAAGAACAAATTTATTGAATACATCATATTGGCACAACTAATGAAAACTGACTCTGAAAGTTCCCACTGTTTACACCTAACAGAAAGTTTTTTCCCTTTCCCCAAGTCATCAGTCACATGGTCCATCGAAGTGCTGGCTAGGTGCTTGGTTACTTTGCTCCTCCTCTCCCAGCCACCTGTTGGAATGACCTTGGTTCCCACAGGAAAACCTTTTCTGATAACTCTTAAATTAATCAAAAATTTGATTAAATTATATATATAAACATATCTTTAAAGCCTTGTCATTCTATCCTAATCAAAAAAGTCCATTACTACTAGAAACAACACATATATTTAATCCTGACGAAATTAATCAACTTTGTATTCCTTCCTTTTACTCTTGATCTTTAGCCCCTTTAAATAGTATCTTAAATGCTTATTTCTTACCATTTTCTTTTTGTTCCTGTCAGAAAATCCTTCATGAGTTTAACACATTTCTTTGGTAAATCCAAAATAAGAAAATTATCCAAGTCAGTCTTCCATTTTATTATTTTTATGTCCCATTTTATCTTTAAGAGATCAGCCTACTTCTTTTGTAAATTCAGTGTAGCATCTTTTTTCCCTAGCATTGTTGTAGGCCAACATTTTAAAATTTACTTTCAGAACCACATTTGAATCAACTTGGTGTCCGTTTTATCCAGTAAAATCTGTTCTTCTCCTATAACGAATTTGAAATTCATATTTATTAAAAAAAATATCTTAAGAAAGTGCATTCTGAGTGCATTGTTCTTTGAATTCTTCCAAAATCTGATATTTTTGCTCCACTCTATATTAATTGGTCTCTTCTCACTTAATTATAATTTTTAGTTTTTTTCTGATTCCCTTTAGTGTCCAACCTTCAGAGTTTCCTCTTATCATGTTTTCTTTCTAATCAAAGCAGTTTCCTCTGGGAAGATTTCTTACATTTAATTTCAGAATCTTCATGCACATTTTAATAAAAATTTGAACAACCCACAGGAAGAATTCTTATCATTAATTTCAAATTCTTATTTCAAATCCACTGAGCCTCTGGTCTGCTTATACATTTACAAAATCAGTGATTTAATCACCCCTTTGCTGTTTACGCCACCCCCCAAAAAAAGATTTTTTTTAAACTTGCATGAAACTTCTTTTTTCAAGAATAGAAGTTAGTTCATTATACTAGAAGAACGAGTATATTGAAACTTGCCTTTCCAAAGGTTCTCAATATTCAAAAAGCCATTAACAAGCCATTTCCAGAACTTATTAAAAGATGAATCATGTAAACTTGTATATATAAGGGCTCTGATGATAATCTCTCAGCTCCCAGCACTCTAAAACTATTTTATGGTCTCCTAAAGGGGACATGGTGGCTCAGTGGCTAAGATGCTGAGCTTGTCGATCGAAAGATAAGCAGTTCAGCAGTTCGAATCCCTAGTGCTGCATAACAGGATGAGCTCCCATTACTTGTCCCAGCTTCTGCCAACCTAGCAGTTCGAAACCACATAAAAATGCAAGTAGAAAAATAGGGACCACCATTTGTGGGAAGGTACAGCATTCTGTGCGCTTTTAGAGTTTAGTCATGCTGGCCACATGACCAAGGAAATGTCTTCGGACAGTGCTGGCTCTTCAGCTTTGAAATAGAGATGAGCACTGTCCCCTAGAGTCAGGAACGACTAGCACATATGTGTGAGGGGAACCTTTACCTTTATAAAGGGGAGCTGTTCTATGGAGCACTTGTTGACAATCCTGGTTCTCTCCTAGATCCAGAGGGGAATTTTAAGGTTTGATCAATCTGCTACCTCCTTGTTCCAGCACAATTGTTAGTTTCACCTTTTCAGAACCACCTTCAGTCTGCCATTGCTACCCCAGAAGCCTCTGAAGAAACTTTTTTTCCTTCTTATGGTTGTGAAATGTATGAAAAGTATCTGAAGAAATATTTCCCTAAGTCACAGACAGGCTGATACAAGCAGAAGTCCTCCTGGGTACATTTAGAAAGTACTAGGAGATAACACTTGCAATAAAAATAAGTGCTAATGATTTCAAACACAGATGCTCAAGCTGCAGATGTATGTGCATACCTGTGAGGATCATGCTCCATTGACTACAGTCGAAGTTGCTTCTGATAAACCCATAGAGAATTGTGTTGCATGGAAGAAATGGCCCCAGGACTCTATAGTTTTTGAAAGCATCTTACATGCCAGGCACTCATACTGTCTTTCAATCTTCCCAGTTGTAAATGTAAGAAGGAGGGATAGGTGGAAGGCAGAAGTTGTTAATTAAAATAAGCCAATGTCCTAAACAAAAATTTAATTGAATATTCAATATCCCCACCTTGAATATTACAATCCTGAGACATTAAACCTGTACACATTATTCAGTAAGCATACGTGCTGTGCAGTAAAAATGTCAGCTGCTATAATGGCATAGCATTAAAATCTCTTTTCACCATGTCTTCAGTATTGTTTGGTGCTGTCGCTTTTGCAGTATTTTTCAATAGTGGAAATGTCAGACACCTACAATGACTGACTCTAAGAGGAAAAGGATTTGTCATTTAACCAATTCATTCTTCAGGCAGAATTTCGTACAGAATAATCCTGCACCGCATACTATTGTACCTCCTGAGTAAGCTAAAATGCAAAATATTGATGGAATGGTACCCTGTTTATTTTCCTCCATACTAAACTTTAAATTCTTCCAAATGTTAAGACAAACATGTAATTAAAGTGTGTCATGAAAATGTGGCATGTTTAATGCAAGATATTTTTCAGTACATACATCACAATCTCATCCATCTTTTTCTGATATAACTGGTGTTGATTTTGATCATTCTAAACTTCTAAATCAGTTGGTTTTGTTCGCAAATAATAATTAACAATATATGTTTCTGAGCATAAGCCATAATGAAAGGTGATTAAAGATGCCTATCACAGTGCTTTAACTTTTTTTTTTCAATACTAAAGTAAGCAATGTCTGAGCACATGACAAATAGTCAAGTCAATTGTTTAAACCAGACAGTCTGGTTAGATAAAAAGAGAAAATATCAAGATAAATTTAAAGATGAACATATGACAATCTTGATAATCACAGTCACATTTTATTGCATGTATGGTTTTAAAACTAGATTTGCAATATGAATGAAATAATTATGAGTTTGAACTGTATTAATAATTTATTGCCCCCATATCTTGAGCAACTGTGTAGAATTTAAAAGTCTTGTCTGTTTTGTTTAATATGTTTGCTGCCATAAATAAGATGAAAAGACGGAAACAACAGTCCATGTGGTATCCCAAATGTGTTGGAATACAATAATCATGGACTCCAACTGCTATGAGTGCTGCCTATTAGGTCTCAGAAATCTGTGCAGTCTTAAACTTCCTACTTTCTCATCTTGCAATCTTTTGAGAATGAATATGTATATCTTTCACCAAGAACAATTTACAATTTTAAAAAAATTAGTGCTGCAGCTGTAATCATCAATTAAGAATTTTGCTAAAATATACAGTATTTTGGAAAAGTATTCTGATGCCATTCTTTCATTCTTCTTTTGTTGATTTGTGAATCAATTTAAGAATAATAAAACCCTAAAATATTTCATTGTTGTCTTCTATTTGCTATTGTAATTTTCATGTATGGTTTTAACAATATAAAGCCCAGTAAATTACTAATTCTTCCCATTTGAATAGATGCATAGCTCAGAGCAGACTAATTAACTGAATTAATCTATGCCCTTGCAATAAAAGTTGTAGAATCTTTTGTACTGAAATTAGATGACTGCATCATAGAGGAATAAACCAGTAACATATTTATTGGATGATCTTCATTTATAACAAAACTTTCCCTCTCTTAAGTGTAACAAATTCAGTTACTGGATAATTAGTATTAGAGTCATTAGTATTAGAATTAAAGTTAGTATTAATCCTAATATTAACATTAAGTAATATTATTAATAGTAATAGTGCAATTAGTATTAGAGCCATTCCTTTGAAAGCAAATTGGAACTATTACTTAAGCGTACAAATTGCAAGATATATTTGCAAACCACATTCAGCACCAAGTCCTGATTTTTCTTCTTGGACCAGTTGATGCAGCATTTTACTCACTACACATGCTAATGTATTCAAGCAAAAGTGAATTGCAAAGCTTGCCCTATTTCAGTCTGTCTGAACTGTGGCAACATGGGGAGAGCAGATTGGAAAAACATGATATCCTATTTTTATGCAGACAGCTTCTTATGAAGCCTTTTAACGTGAGCAGGAGAGTCCTCATTTTAAATTAAATAAACCTTCAGATCCCTGCCGTTTAAATGGGCTGTTGATAAATAGAATCTGTTCTTAGTCATCTCTCACTCATACATGCTTGAGAAAATACCCTTTTGTGTACTTCATTGCACAGTTACTCAGTTGTACTTTTTCCCCCTTTGTATTTTACTCAGCTGCCAGTTCCATGGTTGGATAATCAAAATCATGATTTAGAGAAACTTTATGCAGAGACAGTCGGTTACTAAGGCCGACTAAGACAGTCGGTTACTGAAGCCAATTGGCACAGTTATTATTATTATTTTTTTAGAAACTAAAATCCACATGAAGCTAGGATCCAAAGTCCCTTTGCCTCTAGCTCAGCAAGCCTATGCGATCTTTTAAAGCAAAGCACTTTTTGACTCGGGGGGGGGGGACTTTCAGAATACAGGTAAATCAGTAAGAACATTTTAACATTTTAATTTTTTTAAATATACCTGGACTATTAAAGATACCTATGATAGCACTTTCACTAAACCCACAACTTTTTTCTCTTCAGAATACCATCATATTTGTAATCCATTTTTGTGAATGCTGTATTACAATTACTGTAACTGGTTCTAGAAATCCATGGCAAGAAGATGTGATGTTTTTTAAGTTGTGCAGGTTTTTGCTAGGCAAATAGATCATGAGGGACCTGACTAGGTGCCCTTGAATTGCAGAATGAAAGTTTAATGCATGTGAGAAGACACCTGAAAGAATAAAGTTCATGAATCCAAGGAAAAAAAAAAGGGGGGGTTACTTCATTATGGGGAAGCAGAAAAAGGAATTGTGATGACTCGGGGCATGACACAAAGACAACACAGCCAGAGAACTGATATAAGTCCCTTTATTAACACCAACTGTGCCCCCAGTGTCCCTTTCAACTCTCCGGCCTGCAGAGAGCTCTTTCACCAACTTGTAATAATCTTTAGCTGACAATACTTCAGTCCCAAATGTTGTAAGCAGAAAACTTCCAACTATAAATCCAACAAGGCAAGATAAGGTAATTAGTTTGGCAGGGCAGCAAGATAAGGAGTTCCAGAAGTGAAGTAGTACTGCAGTAAATCAAACCAGTTGGGAGGATGCCAGGAACTCAGATAAATAGTGAACACGATGAACTCAGCATTTGTTCCCAACAACCGACCCTCCCATTTGCCTCTCCTTTAAACTCCATCAGCAGGTGTGTCTTGGGAAGGACATTGGGGCCCTTTCCTCCCTCGTAAGTCACACAACCCACATTGCTCTCTTCTCCATTCTTCCCTGCGCTGCTTAGGATGAGGAGGGGGTGGACCTCAGCTCCCAGAATTCGCAAGCCAGGATATGGTTTAACTCTGGACCTTGAACTGTTTTGGCCCACTGTTGTGTCTCTGTCTTCAGATGCTTCCTATTAGCACCCTGTGAACTATTCAAGTCCATGGTAGCTAAAACTTTCTTTGAATACATCTTTGTTGTCTCCTCTCTAAATGCTTGCCTTATAGCCCTCATATAAAAGAAAAAAATGTTACACCATAGCATAAAGACATTCAGACCTTATTTGTGTTGGGTTTACGTAGGGTGTCTAGTTTGTGTGTTCCTTTTTCCAGATTGTTTTAGCTTGACCAGTATACCATCAGGGACCAATCATTAGCCTTCTGCAAGTGGTCAAGACTGGATAGGGTGATATAGAAGTTGCATTTTGAGAGGAACAAAACAGTTGTGGGTTCCAACTGGTATTACTACTGGTTCTCTTTGCGCACGCGCTTTGCGCGCGATCGCCGTGCACGTTCTCGCTTCGGTCGCGTTAGGTTTCTGGCCAGCTGAGGTGCAGCAATCCACTCTGCCGCACCTATCAGCTGAGCTAAAAACCAAGAAATAAAGGTAGGGATAAAGCAGGGACGGGTGGGAGGGCTCAGCTCCCAGTCACAGAGAACTGGTTCGGTGACGTCATATCGTCACCGCTACCAGCTCGGCCAAACCGGGCCAAACCAGGAGCAACCCACCACTGGAACAGAACAATCGCACAACTAGATAGAAGACAATGAATAGTTACATATGTATACTTGCCAAATTCTCTGTTAAGGTACTGTATTGTATTTTTTTCACATTGTTCTGAGGAGAATGGAGTCCATGTGAAAAGGTAGGTGATTTTGTATTGTTTTGTATATTTTGTGTTCTTTTGCAAGTATGTAATGCAAAGGATAGGACATGCATACTTTGCACATTGATGTTGCTAATTCAGCTAAGGCTGTTTCTATAAAAAACATACTGCTACAATATTGGTTGGTTAAGCACTCTACATAATACACACTGTGCATGATCTAATATCTTGTCAATGTGGTGAATCAGAATGCTATTAAGATAAAAATATATCTGTAAATATGGCTATGGAGTATGTGTATGCTGTGTAATATTATTTATTACTTAAGTTACTATTCAATAAAGTAGTAGTATATTTTGTTCCTTTTTTTTTTTTTGCATCCACCAATCACTTTTATATTCAAGGAAAAAAAAACATCAGCAAAAACAAAACAAAACCCTTCACTAAGCTTGCAGTCTTTTTTCCCCTGTAGTTCTTGCTAAGTAAGCAAGGTTTTAGTAAACAAGATTGATTTTTTTAGGTAAAAGGATTAATAAAACTTGGATAGTAGAATGTGCTAATTGAAGAGAGTAAAATAGTTAGCCAGTCTCTTAGCCTGAAACCTGTTGTTTAAGTGATGCAGAAGATTCAGAGATTTGTTTTAATGCTTTTTGGTGGAAGTTTGATGTGATAGATAATGGTGATGGCTAGCTGTTGTCCTATTGTGGAAAATCAAAGCATCACCAACTCCCTTGTTTTTAATTTTTTTTCTTATGGCCAAAACTCATTTTTTAGTTTCAGTAGAGTACAGAGAACTTTTAAGGCATTCTGCGTTTTATTCAATGGATCCATCTAATTTAAACCATTTTGCTAGATACATGAAAAACTTTTGCTATTCCATATAAACATCTCTTGTAGTTTATAAATTGCTTGTACCTAAATAATCTGGAGGCAATGGTTTATAATTCTGTTCCAAATACATATGTGTTTATTAACATCATATACAGTACATACAAATGGATAGCTGGATTTTCTAATGTCTAGATATGGTACTTGCCTGTACCTTAGATTTTTATGGAGAATTAAGTCTTAATTGATAGTCAGACACACAGATTGTAGTTGGTGCCATTTTTTACCTACTATGTTATATTTCTAACATATATATGCACATGTGTATATACTTAATATAGAAGAGCTAAATAATTCCTTATTTTTAAAAGGTTCTCATTGAATCAAATATTTTAGTAAGAAATGTGACCAACTAATAAAGATTAAATAAATATGTGACTTTGTTTTGAAATATTCTAGCTAAAAGGTTGTTTTTGGGTTACTGAGCAGAGGTTAAGGTTGGATGTTACTGAAAAAGCGATTAGCTGGTCAGCAATCATATGTCAGTTTTATCTGTTATAAGAATGTGTCAGATAACTACATGAGTACTCATTTGATCTGTGTACAGTCAGTTCTAATCTAATAAGCAAAGGCAAATACGCAAATGTATACACAAAGCACTTGATTTCACTTGATTTGATTATTTTTGGTTGACATACAAATAGAATGTTGATAATAAGAACCCTAATATTTCAATTCTCAGGATTTTTTTCATGATTATAAACTCTCTACCATGTTAAAAATATTTTCCTCCTTCCCCAAAATAATATTTAAGGAAGATACTATTGCATATTTACCTTTTTTGTTTTTGTTTTTTGTTTTTTTAAATGATGAGTTTGTAGCTCTCTGAAATTCTTTGTTAAGTTCCTTTCTGTGATTTTTATCTTTCTTGGTAATGTTTACCTTCTGTTCCACCATCCAGTTTTCTTTCTTGTCTCTCGGTCTTTTCAGCTTCCTTTCACATCCCCCCATAACAATATATTTATTTACTGTATATAGTAAGTTTATATGCCTCCCATCTCACTCATTGGATGGTTAAGAAATAAACTTTTATTTCATTTATTTCAATTCATCGCTATCAGTATGGTTTAGGACTTCAGAAAGATTCAGTATCCTCATTGAAAATGATGGGGCATTCTCAAAATCATATCAGAGCAACTGGTTGGCTTTCCTCTTTCTCTTTACTTTGAATTTCAGCTTGCAGAGGAAAGGTTCATAACTTGTTTCATGGTCAGATCCTGGTCTGTTATAACTTTGCTTTACCACTTCCTTGTGCCAATAATATAGTTAACTTGATTTCTATTTCCTCTGTATGGTGATATAGTATGTAGGCATAATTCTGGTTCAGAGGCATTGTTCTGCTTTATTTCGGTTTCAAAACCATATAATCCAATTACATTATCCCCTTAGTAGTTCCAACTTTGGCATTTTAGTTTCCTACCTTGCTTGTCTTTCTATTAATTGCAGATTGAACTTGACCTTAAAACTCATCAACTTCCTCTCTTTTTGTACTTATACATATATATCACCAGATAAATATGAATCCTTCTGGATGATCAGGGGAATATTTAAGCTAAAATACTCTTTATGATGACCTTTTCATTGTTGAAAGACTCAAGTGCACGGTAACCTATCAATTGGCTAAACACCTCTATTATCCCTATTTTGAAAGAACCAAAAGTATTATAAAGAAGGTGAACATTTCCCTTTGTGAAATTCCTTTGTTAATCCAGAATACCTTGGGCTCTGGTTAAATAAAGGCAATTTCCAACTGTAACTAGTGTGTCCATTCTACAATGAAAGTTATTTCAGAAACAAGCGTTATTTTCTATAAATTGTTGTGCTGATTAGCAATAACGAAAAGTAATTCAGCATTCCGACTCAGCCTTTGTCACTCATTGTAAGCATGGTTGGAAAATCATTTTGCTTGACTACAATAATAGGAATGGACTTTTTGTGGTGTTTTAAGTTGGACTATTCATTCTTACACATTGCACTCATCATGAACAAGCACATGTAAATTAATCATCAGAAGCAGAAATTAATGCCAGTCTCCTTTTTGGAGCAGAAAATGATGAATACTATTTATATAAAAAAACTAATGAATATATTCTTATTCCTCTAATTTGAGATGTATTTTTATTTTCATAAAGTTTTCTTTAAACCAGTTATCTATTTATTCATTTGTTAGAAAAATGAAACTTCACTTTTAGACAGGTCTGCATTCCAGGTTTTTTATTTCTTTCTTTGTTTCTCCCACAACTTCTCCCACTCCACATTAAAAAAAATCTGAATTTCTGCCACATATCTAAAGATGTCAGTCACCTGGATAATTTTTCTTGCTGATCTGTGACTATAATAAAAATCAAGTGATTGATTGACTCCTGCACTTCTAAAATTGTAATAATATTAATGCCATATGCAGCTTCATCACAACAAATTATTCCATGCTGCTATTTCAGAGTCACTTGTGGATAAGATGAGGTAGAATTAGTCAAGCTCAAAAATGAACTATAGACCAGAAGTAGATGGTATGTTTAAATTCAGACTGGCAACATTTGAATGAATTAAAGATCAGGATTGTCAGAAGTAAAAGGAAGGAATACAAAGTTGGTTTATGTGTCCAAAGTTAAATAAAAACATATTTCTGGAAAAGTCTGGTATCCATTTTGCTGATTATAAAGTATCCAGTGAAAGGAAAACTTGAATCTTGCATAACTAACTGCTCTCTCTCCCTCTCTCTCTCTCTCTCTCTCTCTCTCTCTCTCTCTCTCTCTCTCTCTCTCTCTCTCTCTCTCTCTCCCTCCCTCCCTCCCTCCCTCCCTCCCTCCCTCTCTCTCTCACACACACACTGCCTAAATAGCTCATCATAGTATTTTATTTCCTTCAAACTTTAGCTTTTCAGAATTTTAAGAGATGACTTTCCAAGTCTCATGTATCCAAGGTCTAGTAAGCCTAATAGAAAGGGAATATTGAATGGAATATTAATGGAATATTCCATTCACTTTGGTAGGAATCTTGTTTGGAGGAAAAAAAACCTGTAAGACTAAAACTAATGCTATTGCTTGATATTTAATATGGGGATGTAATTTTATTTTTTGAAGAATAATACACAAAATCCAAGCCTCTGGCACTTTGCAGTCCAATTAAGAAATAAATGCTGGGGCCATTTTATTTCCTTTTTTAATGCATAGCTTGAAATTAAGATTGCACTTGTGTTCTGCATTCTACATCCCCTGGAACCAGCAATAACACCAGCAAATTCCAGTTCCTCAAATTTCTCTTTTCCTTTTTCCAGGAAGATGGGGGTGGGGTCTTCAAAATATTTCTGTTTAATTAGATTTGACTTGAGAAGCTTTTACGGGTAACGCTGTTTATAGGGTGTTGTATAAATCAAATATAGCTTTCACTCTGTCCCAAGTTAGCATTTAAATAATGGCACTGATGGCTGCAAAGCTGAAAGCTGTACTCGATGCTCAGTCCTTTATTAGAAGCCCAAACTAATAAAGAAAATGACTGTGTGGGTGCAATTCTCTGTTTCCCCCCCCCCCTTTTATCTGATTTCTCCAGATACACAATAGTGCTTTGGAATGTTTGGCTCTTTAGAAATGAGAATTGGAGCAATCAGGGAGGAGAACCATCTGGAGTCTGTGCTTTTTGGAATGCTGCCATTGAATGAGGACATAGTAATAAGTCAGACATACATGCTGTGGCAAAATATGTCTTGCATTTGCTTGAGTTTTCTTTCCCCAGAAAATGGCTTCCATCTTTCTACCTACCTTATGGGTGCCTGAGATACTCCTTTTCTTTTTTTCTTGATAGTAGCATTTAGTCTTATTTTTTGTTGGAGGTTAATGGAGGAACTCAAGAAATTAAAAGACGTTTGCTCCTGGTGAGGAAAGTTATGGCAAATCTAGATAGCTTACTAAAAAGCAGAGACATCACCCTGCCAACAAAAGTACGTATAGTCAAGGCTATGGTTTTCCCAGTTGCAATGTATGGCTGTGAAATTTGGACCATATATATACATTCATATATATATATATATATATATATATATATATATATATATATATATATATATATATATATATATATATATATATGAAAGTTGGACCATAAGAAAGGCTGAACGCCAAAGAATTGAGGCCTTTGAACTATGGTGCTGGAGAAGACTCCTGTGAGTCCCTTGGACTGCAAGGTGATCAAACTGGTCAGTCTTAGAGGAGATCAACCCTGACTGCTCTTTAGAAGGCCAGATCCTGAAGATGAAACTCAAATATTTTGGCCACCTAATGAGAAAGAAGGACTCACTGAAGAAGAGCCTAATGCTGGGAAAGATTGAGGGCAAAAGAAGAAGGGGACGACAGAGAATGAGGTGGCTGGATGGAGTCACTGAAGCAGTAGGCATGAGTTTAAATGGACTCCAGAGGATGGTAGAAGACAGGAAGGCCTGGAGGAACATTGTCCATTGGGTTGCGATGGGTCGGACACAACTTCGCAGCTAACAACAACAAGAACAATGGAGGAACTGAGTCTGTTGTTCTCTGTTATACATCTTTCTATTATTCTGCATTTTTCTGCATAATCAGTTCTAGTCCCCAAAAGATAATAAACAGTGTCTTCAAAATGTGCATTGGGCGAACCTACAAATATTTTGCTGTTAAGGCAAAAGGCAAGATAACATCATGTTCCCATTTAGTATAATGATGTTGGCAATTGATACTTGCTGCGATCTTGGCAATGAAGGAAGATCTTCCGATGAACTTCAGACCAGAAGAACTAATCCAATAGCATTCTATACTGCTACCACATGAGGCAGGAATCTCATTTCACCCAATGTCCAGCAAAAAGTAAGTCTTTTGCAGTCCAGATAATAACAAAAATAAGAAATATTCAGTAACTTTTGCAGATGAAAGCTTAACAAGAAAAGCAGTAGCAATTGACAATATTATCCTTTCTTAATGTAATTTTATTTCTGTTATAAAATCAAATACCTGTTAGTCTAGTTTATCCCACATCAAATAATTCAAACAACATCATGGTTTCATTCCCACTTTGCAATGACGCAAAGTTTTCCTTAAGCATGCTTTGTTGAGAAAACCCTAATAGCTTCTTATGGACATAACCCTAAATCATGATGGGTTAATACTGCAGTCATGTTGGAAGCACCGGAGTGCTTCCAGGTTGAAAGGATTGAATGGTGACTTCACTGTTGCCTCAGGGAAGGCCAATTGGTTACTCCTTTCATGTCCCCAATAAGTTGCCCACTGAAGTGGCACCCCTCTCTCTACTCATGGTCCCCCACTTTCAAACTGTTGTTGGCAGGAGCTAGAGTGTGTGATGGGAACTCACCCCATTTCTCAGCAGCAACTGGTCTCAAACACAGGCCTGTCAATTGTCAGCCAGGTGTCCTAACCTTGTGAGCTACCACATTCCCTTTTCATAATGGGTTGAATTATATTAAACTAAGCTAAAAGTCAAAGAAACCAAAACCCTTTATTTTGGTTTAGTAGTTTATGAAAAAAGGCCTAAGTCATTCCAAAATAATTATCTATGATTCCCCTCAGAGAAAGAAAGCCATAATTGCTACTGAAAAAAGTACAACTAGCTTTAAACAGAGAAGGGGCCATGGGAAGAGAAGGGATACATACCTGCCTACCATTCAGAATAAGAAATAGGGGCAAGCCTTCACACTCTTTAATTGGGTAACTATCCCATGCCAAAAAAGTAATGCTGGTATGTGCCAGAGTATATTCATGAACTGGAATAGGGCATAGAACAGGTCAGCCAATGAGGGCTGTTTGGTAACTGAAACATAGTATTTGTTGTATGGGACCATAAGAGACAGTTTGGAGCCTGGGCATGGCTTAACTGTTCTATATATAAGCTTTAGGGCACTAGCTTCTCTCTCCTCCATTTTGCTCTCGTCCATTTTGCCTTCCCCATTTTGTACTTCCATTTTTGTCCTGTGTTTGTACTTGCTATTTCTCTTCTCTATAACGTAGAAAAACCTACAAGGGTATTGTATGCCTTATGTGTTGTTATATATAAAAAAGACATTTTGAATGCTGCTTAATAGTCTGCTTGTGCTGCAACAAACTCTGACACTATGTTCCCTATATGCATTCTATGTTTTGTACTTTAAAAAGAAACATCCAAGAGAGAGAGAGAGAGAGAGAGAGAGAGAGAGAGAGAGAGAGAGAGAGAGAGAGAGAGAGAGAGAGAGAGAGAGAGAGAGAGAGAGAGAGAGAGAGAGAAGCCTGTGGTTAAAGCACATAGTTTTTTAAAGCTTTTGCAGCACTCAGTGACTGAACAAAAACTATATGTAAAATATTTCCTTGTTCAATCCATGAGATCTCCTTATTTCTTTCTTCAGCTACTATTATGGTTGTATTATACACAATGAAGAGGGGAATTCAAGATCTCTTGTAGAAGCTTTAAATTGTGGGTTACATATCTGAACAAAATGAATCTTTGGCCAGCATTATATATTACTGGGTCTCTGTGAGAGTTATCTTTAGACCTGAAACTAATACTGAAGATAAGCATACCTTGCACTAGTTTTTTTTCTATTTGTGAATCTCATCTGATAAAGAATGTTCAAACCATCTACTTTCAAAAAGCTATGGCATTAGAGAATGAATGGGCCTGTTGGAGAAAGAGTTCAAAGCTTTGCAGGAATGTGCAAAGAAGATGCTGTTGAATTAAAGCATGTTATACTTATTCCTCCTGTTGCTTCAAAAGTCATATGACATTCATGTATTCAATATATCTGTGAAAATCTGCTGTTTAGCATAAGAACATTTTATATATTTAGCCTAGCTCCATTATGTGATGCTTATAACCTTCCAAGGCATTGTTTTGAAAAGTTGTGATGGTCATTGTTGCCAGCCATTGTCAAATAAGACATTTGATCCAATATAGTAAAATTTAGCATTCAGCGTTTTTATGTAGTATGTGCTTATGTCTAAGAGAATGGGTGTTATGTTTCAGCAGTTAAAGATGCTGAGCTTTTCAGCTAGAAAGCTGATAGCCCAGGTTCTAGATCCTAGTGCTATGCTGCAACAGGATAAGTTCCTATTACTTTTCCCAGCTCCTGCCAACCTTATCGTTTAAAAGCATGCAAATGCAAGTAGATAAAGAGGTACCACTTCGATGGGAAGATAACAGCATTCTGTGCACCTTGGTCCAGAGTCATGCTGGCCACAGGAACACGGAAGTGTTTTCAGACAACACTGGCTCCCTCGGCTAAGAAATGGAGATGAGCACTGCCGCTTAGAGTCAGACATGACTGGACAGGGGAAACCTTTACCTCTACCTATATCTAAGGGCAGTACAAAGTCTACTTTTAAATACAATTTTATATTTTTATAGCAATGGAGGTAGAAGATGTAAAATATAGCATTGATCCACAACTAAGGAATCAGTGACTGTTGTATTATATAATTATAGACATAGCTGAAAGTTGCCATGGGCAAAGCACAGCTTACTATTTGTTATGCTTTATTGTGTCTCTAGCATGCATCAGATTTCTTGTGTTTGGCTCTCGTGTTCCCATTCCATGTTTATTTATACAGTGCGCCTCTTAGCTTTCATATTTCTCCTGTGAATGCAAGTTAGAAAAATAGCAGTACATTCACTCCAGGGGGCCATAAAGAAAATAAATTTCTGCAGATATCAGTGAAGACCACACCGAATACAAAAGAATGTAGGAAACATGAGCTTGGGAAAAGAACAGAAAGACATCCAGCTCTTTTAATCTTCCCAGGTTATGGGGAGACTGCCAGTCATTAATAAAAATGTACATTTTTAAGATGGTCTGGGTTTGTTGCTGCTTATTGTGTTGTTGTTGCTATTACACCTTTGATGGTTTGGTGATTGAAACACACTCATTTTTATAGTATATTCAAAATATTGAGAGAAAAATGTGTCCCCCCCACACACACATTTCTCTGCTTCTTATTTCAGAAGATTCAAGTTAAATAATTTCTCAAACTCTTATAGAAAGAATTTGCATCTTACCTGCTGAGAAAGCAAACTGTGACATTTGAACATATGCTGTATCTCAGTATTTTATTCCCTATTGATGAAGGATTTGCTCGTCATCAACACTTGAAACTAGGATAGTTTTTTTTTGTTTTTTTTTAAAAAAAGCCTATATAAATATATTAGAGATGTCCAAACTTTCAGTTCTTTCTTTGAACATGCTTGGATGGATGATACCTCTGAGAAATTAAATAAGCTTTGCTAAAATCTTGGACGCTGATCTGAGAATCAGCAAAAAAAAATCTTGATTAATATGTATCTGAGTATTATGGGTTTTCTATAGGGCTAAAAGCAATGTAAATTCCATTACTCTCATTCTAAAAATCTGTATCTTCGGTCAGCATGCATCAGAAACAACCAGTTCAGAGGCTTCATGCAATTATTATGCATACCCTCTGTCTCCTTACATTCTGAGGTCAAGAAATGGCTGCCCTTGCATTCAAATGGTAAATCATAAATGTAAAAAATCAGTAGGCACTGGAAATAACTGGATTCCTCCTTGCCATTGTCACTTGTTAAGCAATGCAAGTGAGAGCGTTAACTCATTCTAAAGGAGGATGGATTCAATTGAGATTGTTCCCATATTCTACATCCGATTTTCTCAATCTCAGAAAATGTAAAAAATTCAGAAATTCTTCAAGTTCTAGAATTCCCCAGCAAGAAGTCCACACGTCTTAAAATTGTTGTGATTGAGAAACACGGTTCTAGGAACTAGAATTCTAGTTTGAAATGGGTGAATATTGTAAATTTGGTTAATTGTATTGTTTTTTTTCCTCCCTTTATGCAATTGCTAGAAATAGAAAAGGTGACAGAAGATTAAGCAGAATATAAAAAATAGGAAAAACAGTACTACATCAAAAAAGAAGTAAAATAATAAGTACTTACCAAACTCTCAATTTTTAAATAACCCTTGGGATAAGAGTTGACATCATGCTGTTATAAGTGAGATTAGTTTAACTGGCTTAATGCAGGAGGTGTTTTTAGATAATAATGATAGAATGCAAAAATATAAGAAGGTGTAATGAGCTGATTATGTTTTAATGCACTGTGAATACAGAAAGAGCACCATATGATATAAAACTTCTGAAAAATATACATATCTGGTTTCATAAAGGATTTAACTTGCTTTGTGAGAATTTTTAAATAACTGGATGAGACAGTTGGAACTTTTATCCAAATCCTTCCTGCTGTAAAATTGGAGAACAGAAACCATAGTCTGAGTTAGATTCTTATTTAAAGAATCTTGACAGATAAAGAGCTCTTGCACAAAGGTGCTTTATCTCTTTTCAGACTGTTTACTTTCTACATTTGATGAATGAATTCAGCTATTATAACTTATTCTCATATTTCATTTTGCCATCAATTGTTTCTTTGCATAAAGCTCTGTTCACCTAGCCATTGAAAATTTGTGACAGATACTATAATTTTTGTTGCAAATTTCATTTAATTCTTTTTCAAATCATAAAGTCACAGGCATGGTTTTTTAATACAACATCTAAAAATAAAGAACCAGTAACTCTTTGAACAGTTTTGGTGAAATTTGGCAGATTTAATCTCTTAACTAAGATTTTCTGTATATTTCATGAAAAATGTTTAAGGGTGCGTATCTCAAAATCCCTGCAATGAATTCTATGCAATTTGGCATTTACCCTTCGTTTATAAAGATCCTTCAAAGAAAGAAGTTGTCATTTATACATAATAGACTATGGAAATACCAAGTTCTGTTAGTCCCAATTCATTCCGTAGACTCAGGGAGAGCTACTGCAGAAAGCAATTAGGAATTTCAAAATGTATTGAGGAGTTACTAAGAAATAAAATTTAGACTATTAAAGAAAGTACAAAATAGACACACAGAACTCATATTCTTTAGACTTTGTTAGCTTTAGGAGAATCCTTACCTAAAGCTGTAGTATCTGTGCGGCAAATATCTGGATGGCTATAATTTAGAGTTTTGTCTAAATCTTTCTTGATATGCCCAAATGTGGAAGCTCTAGTTTAACAGTAATTAGTGGCCACATTACATGCGATTAACAATAGATGATTTCAAACATAGTTTACATTTTTGAACCACGCAGTTTATTGAGAATATACTGAAAGAAAGATTTTAACATATAATTAATGAGAATGTATGGATTAAATTATTTTAACAATATAAGAAAGGATTTGAATCTCTGAGCTATTATAAATGCCAAAAACTGCATTATTTGTTATTTAAAAATACAAGAAAAAGAAAATAGCGAACAAATAGTTAAAAAAAAAAACCCACCACCAACAGGTATAAATAATAGTTTCTAACTTCCTCTTTATTGAATTCCATGATGCACACTATTTATAAATATTTAAAACATGGGGTATTTCTGATTTCAACTCCTTAGTGGAACTAACAGATGGAAACTGATCAAGGAGAGAACTAACCTAGAAATAAAGAGAAATTTCCTGACAGTGAGAACAATTAATCAGGAGAACAGCTTGCCTTCAGAAGATGCTCCATCACTGGAGGTTTTTAAGAAGAGATTGGACAAACATCTGTCTTAAATGGTATAGGATATCCTGCTTAAGCAGAGGTTGACTAGAAGACCTCCAAGGACCCTCCCAACTCTGTTATTCTGTTGTGCTCTGCAATGGAAATAATATTGTAATAATAATAATGTAATAATATTTCCAGCTTCAGGGGCTGGCTACATATTCAATTGTTTTTCCAGGTCTTCTTGAAAATGGGATGTAATGTGCAGTTGATCTATCTCAGGATTTGAAAGCAGCTTTCTTTTTACTATGTTGAAGATTTGAGTAACTAGCTGTTTCTCAGTTAGTGTGGATTCAGGTCTTCTATCCATCCATAATTCACTGATTTGGCTCCTCTCATTAGGTCTACATTGTAGTAGCACTCCATTAATTCCAGGGTTCTCTTGTCTCATCCATGAAAGGGTTGTTCTAGCAGCCCACTTATCATCAGATTGTCCTGGTTCCTCAACATCTGATGCAGACCTTATTAATCCACAATTGTTTTTATTGGGTATAGTTAAGGGTTTTACTTCAGGTGAAATAAAGTTGATATTGTACATGATAACAGCTGCGAGACTATTGATAGGTAAATACTGGAAGAATGAAGTTTTGCCCACGATCGAGGAATGGACTTTGAAGATGGCCAGTTTTGCAGAGATGGCGAAGATTTCAGCATATTTAAAAGATTGTTCACAAGAGACTTATGAATGGGAATGGAAAAAGTGGATAGATTATGTTCAGAACAAATATCAAACTAGGAAGTATCAAATAGCTTTTATTTGAAAATGATATATCGAGATAGAAATATTTCAATGTAATGAAGATAAAAAAATTATAAGGGGGAGGGAGGGGTTCAAGTTTTATATAAGTTTTATACTAAGGGGTTTTTTTACCTGATATGAGTATATTGTGTGGAAGTCCGGGGGGGGAGGGTTAGGGAGGGTTAGGGAGGTTGGGAAGTTTGGGCTGGGTTGAGGGGGTGGGAAAGGGGTGAAAATGTAATTGTAAAACTTTTGCAATAAAAAAAAAAATCCAGGTGATGTTCAAGCAGCCGTGTGTCACTCTCACATTTTTATATAAAGGGTGAAGAGAGATTATGCATCTCTAGATGCTGCTGAACTATCGGTCTCAGCCATGAATGAGCAATATTTAGGTGTGTGTGTGTATGTGTATGAGAGGGGGGGGGGAATCTATCTATGTCTGTGTGTGGATATACAGTATATGTATCCCAAAGTAGTGGAAAACTAAAGAAAAAAGATATATACATGGTTAGATAAGTTTAGCATGCCTGACCCAAAAAGGTGGGGGAGGAAATCTGAAAACAACTAATAGTATGTAGGAATGCCCTTCAGAGGTAGGGCAAAGAGGCACAGTGAGGGGAGCAGCCAGATAATAGGCAGCTTATCCCACAGTTGGAAGAAAAATCCAGTTCCAGTTCCAAACCGGGAATAAAATGGAGGCTGATTGAAAAGAAAGTTGGTTTATTGATGAACAGAACTACCAACAGCATTAAATTCTGGGACAGCTGACAAAATGGAGTTTAGAGTGGGTGGGTTTTATATAGTACATTCTGGATTCCTATGTAGGAGTCATGGCTGGCTTTATAGGCAAAAGAGGAAATGCAAATCCTAGGTGTTTGAGCTAATTTTGTCAACTTTTGGCTTGATTACGTTGCTTATTTTGTTACTTATCTGAAGTTCCGCCTGACCCAGTCTTTCTGAATGGATTACCAAATCTGAATTTCTAAAAGCTGGCCTCCTCAGTTTCTGATTGGGGCAAGAAAATGGGGGCCAGTTTCTGCCTCTCTTAAAGTGTTTTTTTTTCCTTTTCTTCTTTAGGGGAAATATTCTATCCTGCCTTTTTAATATTCCCCAAAATATTTCATTCTTGGGGTGGAGGAGGCTTCCCACACCACAAAAGGAATGTGGTATGGCAAATATCTCAGAAGGGACCCTTCCCAGTTTCTTAGGCTGAAAAAGTCACAAGGAGAAATGTATTTTCAGACCTGCAAGATTCTATTGCAAGATTTGTAACCTTGCAATCAAATAGAATTTGTTCATCTGGGTGTGCTTCCTGTCTGGATTATCTCACAGGGCTGACAATAATAGAAAAGCGTGATGAATTTAGCTGCAAGTATGTTCCTGGTTCCTGCTACAGGCAATAATGGCCTTTATCCTACATTGCCTATTCAAGTCACATTTATATAACTAACAGTTAACTTCTTGTGTATCAGAGGTACATATTTTAATTTATATCTTAAAAAGGAAGCTATTTATATCTGAATCATTAATCTGTTCATTAAATGTTTATGTTGCATTGAAAATAGTCCACAATAGAAATTGACTTCTGTTTTGGTCCATTTGGAATTTTGTTTGACTCAGTAGCTTCTGATTGGATAAATTCAGAGTTACTGAGTCAAGTTATAAGGTAAAGGTAAAGGTTCCCCTTGCACATACGTGCTAGTCATTCCTGACTCTAGGGGGCGGTGCTCAGCTCCATTTCTAAGTCAAAGAGCCAGTGCTGTCTGATGACGATTCCATGGTCATGTGGCCGGTATGACTAAATGCCAAATGTGCATGGAACGCTGTTACCTTCCCACCAAAGTCCCTATTTTTCTACTTGAATTTTTACATGCTTTTGAATTGCTAGGTTGGCAGAAGCTGGACAAGTAACAGGAACTCACTCTGTTATGTGGCACTAGGGATTTGAACCGCCAATCTGCCAACCTTTCTGATTGACAAGCTTAGTGTCTTAGACACTGGGCCAGCGCGTCCCCTTTGAGTCAAGTTATACCATATGGCAAATATACCGGTTGGTAAGAACATTGAATAACCTGGAATGTTAATGGTTTAAACTCACCACAAAAAAGGAAGAAAATATTTCACCACTTGAGACAATTTAAAAATGAAATAATATGCCTGCAGGAAACACATATAAGGACAACTGATCAAAAATATTTAATAAATACAAAATTGGGAACACATTTTGTTGCATCAGCCCCAGAAAAAAAGAATGGAATAGTGATCTACTTGAAAAGAGATTTGATGGCTAAATTAGTTGAGGCAGATCAACAAGGAAGATTCCTGGCAATTGAGATAATGATAGAAGGAAAGAAAACATTCTTATTGGGGATATATGCTCCTAACCAACAACAAGAGAAATTTTATAAATTGATACATACAAAATTACTACATTGGGATTATAATTCATGTATATTGATGGGAGATTGGAACGGAGTGATAGACCCTGGTATTGATAAGAAAAGAATAGTACAATCTACTAAATTGCAATCCAGACTGCCTAAGACTTTTTTTGATATGTTGGAGGATATGGAATTAAGAGACATTTGGCATGAACTGTAGAGAACAAGATTTTACATTTTTTTTCAGATAGACATCAATCCTTTTCAAGAATTGATTTTATATTAATTACAAATGATTTTTTTTCCAGGGTAAAGAAGATAAAGATTTGTCCCAGAATTTTAACTGACCAGTTTGGATGGAACTGGAGTGTGGGGAAAGATCTAGGAGATCTTGGCGGTTAAATGAAAACCTTTTCAGATATGAGAAAAATGTAATAGAATGTAAAAAACTAATGAAGGAATTTTTCATTTTTAATATGAACAAGGGAACATCTATGGATATGGTATGGGATGCTAATAAAGCATACATGAGAGGAGTTTTGATAAATATGAATAATGTATATAGGCGTAGACAGGTGGAAAAAAATGAGGGAATTAGAAGAAGAGATCAAGAAAAAAGAAAGGGTGTTAATTGATAACCCAGGGGATAAGAAAATCAAAGAAGAGATCAGTCTATTTCGTGGGCAATTTAATATGATGCTTTCAGACCAAGTGGCAACCAAACTACAATATGCTAAACATAATACTTTTTGTAATGCAAATAAACCAGGTAAATGGTTGGCATACATGCTGAGGAAAAAACAAAAATCTCGTACTATAGAGAAAATAGAGTACAAAGGTAAAGAGGTGTATCACCAAAATATGATTAAAAAGGCATTTTTAGAATTTTATGCAAGACTGTATACTGCAGACAAAATACAAGGTGCAGAGATAGAGACATATCTGGATAGACAGAATATTCCTATAGTTACAGAGGAACAAAGAGAACGGTTAAACCAATTAATAACAGAGGAGGAGATCCTCTCAGCAATTAAACAGTTAAAAACTGGTAAGGCTCCTGGCACGTATGGATTAACAGCTGTGTATTATAAATATTTACAACTGGAGATGGTTGTACCTCTTAAAGAATTATTTAATAGAATTCAGTTGGGTGAAGGGGTACCACCTTCATGGAAAACAGCTTTTATTTCGTTAATTCCAAAAGAAGATCAAGATTTGACACATCCCAAAAATTATAGACCCATATCATTATTGAATACAGATTATAAAATATTTGCTAAGATATTGGAAAATAGGTTAATGCTAATAATGCAAAAAATGATTCATGCTGACCAAACTGGTTTCATATAAGGTAGACAAATGAGAAATAATGTAAGACAAATTGTTGACATATTGGAATATTTGGAAAGGAATAACCAAATCCCTGTGGTGCTTATATTTTTGGATGCGGAAAAAGCTTTTGATCGATTAGATTGGCAATTTTTATTGAGAATGGTTAATAGGATGCAATTTGGGAATTGCTTTATGCAGTCCATAAAAGCAATATATCAGGAACAGACAGCTCAGATAATTATTAATGGCAGTTTGACAGAAACTTTTTAAAATTGAAAAAGGTACAGGCAGGGATGTCCCTTATCGCCATTATTATTTATATTAACTTTGGAATTGTTGCTAAACAAAATATGTAATATAGATGAGATAAAGGGATCAAAGTTAGAGACTATGAATATAAAGTACGGGCATTTGCAGATGATTTGGTTATGACCTTAACTCATCCAGTGGAATCAGCAAAGGTTTTGATGGATATAATAAAACAGTATGGTCAAGTATCTGGGTTTAAGATAAACATTGGAAAAACAAAGATGATAGTTAAAAATATGACAACAAATCAAAAAGAGGAGTTACAAAGGGTAACGGGATGTGAAATACTTAAAAAAGTTAAGTACTTAGGAGTTTATATTGCATCTTCTAATGGTAAATTGTATAAGCATAATTATGAACTGATATGGCATAAAATACAAGCTGAAATGGATAAATGGAAAAAATTACAACTGTCCTTGTTGGGTAGAATAGCAGTTATAAAAATGAATGTTTTACCTAGGTTTTTATTCCTCTTTCAAATGATACCAATACTGAAAAAGGATGCCAACCTGAAAGAATGGCAGAAAGGTATTAATAAGTTTGTATGGCAAGGTAAGAAACCAAGGATAAAACTGAAAATAATGCAGGACATACGAGAAAGAGGAGGATTGAAAATGCCAAATTTAAAATTGTACTATGAAGCAGCTGTTTTATCAGCAATTAGTGATTGGATTAATCTAACAAATGGAAGGATATTGAATATTGAAGGGCATGACCTGGTCTATGGTTGGCATGCTTATTTAGTGTATGAAAAAAGGGTGGATAGAGCATTTAAGAGTCATATATTGAGAAATGCTTTATTGCGTGTCTGGAAGAAATATCAATATAAGTTAAATGAAAAGATACCTATATGGACAGCACCCAGGCACGCAATAGAGAATACGAGTATAGAAAGTAGACAGGATGTAATTACATATAAAGATATTCTCATTATGGAGGGAGGTATATTAAAATTAAAACCTGTGAATGTGTTGAAAGAGGAGAAAATAACTCAAACTTGGTTTCAATATGTACAATTACAAGCCAGATGGAGAAAAGACCAGAAAACTGGTGTTATACAAAGTGATGAAAATTTAATTAAACAAATTAGAGACCAAAGCCCAATGCACATAAAAAGATTGTATAATATATTGATAGAGATGGACTCGGAAACAGAGTTAGTTAAGGACTGTATGATAAAATGGGCACAGAATTTTGAACAGCCAATAATGATAGAAATGTGGGAAAAAATATGGGTGACAAATGTGAAATTTACCAAAGCGCAAAATTTAAGGGAGAACTTTTATAAAATGTTTTATAGATGGCATCTAGACCCAAAAAAGTTATCTCGTATGTATCCGAATGTACAACCAAAATGTTGGAGATGTAATTGTGAGGATGCCACTTATTTTCACATTTGGTGGACATGTAAAAAGGTTAAAGCGTTTTGGATTAAAATTTGGTGGATTTTACAAAATATTCTTAAAAAGAGGTTGAAATTTACACCACAGCTGTTTCTGCTGGGTATAGTTACGGATTGTACAGTTATAGAGACTAAATTGATTTTGAACTTAATAACTGCAGCAAGACTGTTGGTGGCATAATATTGGAAGAAACAAGATTTACCTACAATCCAAGAGTGGACAATGAAAGTTACAAACCTAGCGGCAAAAATCTCGGCGTACTTGAAGGATCATTCAAATGAAAGATATTTAAGAGACTGGAGAAGATGGATAGATTATATTCAAAATAAATACCGGAATAAGAAATTGCAGATAGGTTATGAATGATTATATAGATATTTGGTGTGTCTTTAAGTAATAAAGCTAGGCGGGTAATTAGGGAATTGAAGGAACAAGAGATGTGGAATGTCATAATTATTTAGACTAGGATTGATTATGATTTTTGAAGGTTATACCCCGTAATTTGTTCTGGGAAGAGGAGGGGGAGGGGGGAGGTTGAGGTAGGGAAGGGGGGGGGGAATATGTAAACTTTTTGTAAAACTTTTCAATAAAAAAAAAAGAACATTGAATAATGACATAGTAACTTTATTATTTTTGAGATCTTTTGAACCTTTTCAAGTGTTGGTTAAGGTAGGAAATGATTTTTTTTAAGTTACTCTTTTCTTCCCCAAAAGACAATCAGAATTCCATAGTTATTTAGCACTGAGTTTTCAGGGGCTCCTTTTCATCAAGGTTTTTTTTTTTTTTTACTACATCTGGAAAATCTAAGGCTCTATTGAGGCCAACAGCATTATTGACAGAATAAGAAACCATCATTATGATTGCAGCGATATTCATATATGAATAAAAAAATAGAATTGTGACTTGGTGCTTGTATTCTACCATTCCAATCTCTGGTAAAAATTATGATACTAATTTTATCACCTAACTCAAAGTCCTGTGCTTTTTTCAGGTATCATAAATTGTGTAAAATTGCTGAGAGACATAGGTTTGTAAAATAAGGTTTTGAAGAGGTGTTTCCCAGGAATGACAGGAAAATAATACAATACAGTTTTTCCATCAATGCAAACAGTTGCTGTAGTTTCATAACAAAAGGTAAAATGGTGACAAATACTTAACAGTTGTACTGTGCTGCACTCCATAGCACTCTGTTACTCTGAAAAACAAGCAAAGAATGACAGGAGTATATTTCAAGCATATATATAATTCCAGCAGTCACCCAAGATATGACAGTTTCCTGCAGCTGCCCAGCTAAGAGAAGAGAAGAGAATCTATATTAGGCAACAATGATATAGGAAGATAGCAATAGTAATAGCATTTAGACTTATATGCTGCTTCATAGTGCTTTACAGTCCTCTCTAAGTGGTTTAGAGTCATCATATTGGCCCCAACAATCTGGGTCCTCATTTTACTGACCTCAGAAGGAAGGCTGAGTCTACCTTGAACTGGTCAGAATCAAACTCCTGGCAGCAAACAGTGAGTTAGTCTGGAATATGGAATTCTAACCACTGTGCCACGAAAGCTGCAAAGACAGAATTACATTAGGAATGTATCAAATAAGAAACATTAACATTAACAATCTTAACACAGTGAAAGCTGAAATGAATTGACTGCACTGTGACATCTTAGACATTAGCAATTTGAGATGTACTAGAATTGGATATTTTCAGTCAGAAGATCATACTGCCTATAAATAAGACATGAAAAGCAAGGAACTTTGTTATTTTTATGTTTAGTAAGGATATAGCAAAAACAGTAGCAAAAACTACAATGCAATTAAAGATGAACTAATATACATTAGACTTTATGGACAGTCCTTTATTATTATGATTGTCTTTGTTTATGTTCCAACTAGTGATGGAACATAAAAGAAGAGGAAGTAGATTAGTTTTATTAAATTGACAAAATTTGCAAGCAAGATGTTCTGCCTGTGAGTAGAGACTGGAATGCCAAAGTTAGAAAAACTAAGGAGAAAAATATAATTATATTATATAGCTTAGGTCAGGAGACCAAAATGAAGCTGGAAAATGACATACCAATTTATGCCATTTTAGTGATTTTTCTTTTCATTATTATTGCAGTCTTCCAATCTCTATAAACATGAATATAATTAGATGGAGTGCTGTGCACACAAATCAATTGACTGTATTATTGGTAAGAAGTGGAAGAACTCATAATAGGAAACAACTGGCCATGGGCGGACTTATGGAACAGATCATGAATCACTCATGTGCAAATTCCAGTTCAAAGTGAAGCTAAAGACTATTGTGATCTTGAGCACAAATCCCCATTTTTAAGGAATATTAGGAATAGCTCTGAAGTCCTGGTTCTTACTACTTGGAACCAGACAAAGTGTGGATTGAAATTTATGAGGAGACTGTGAAGATGAAGGAACAGAACAAAACAAATTAAATGTAAGAACAACTGGTGAAAATTGCCAAAAAGAGACAAGAACCTAGAGCCAAGAAAGATAAACTTAACGAAGAATTTCAGAGATACGTTAGAAGAGACAAGAAAGAGTATTATTATGGTACCTGTAAAAACATTGAAGTTGGAACTAGCGCAGTAAACAAAGCTATTTTTTAAAAAAAAAAAAACCTCAGCAGAAGTTCCAGCCTTGAACTGGTATACTAAGGTATGACAATAAACAGACAGCATCTGATTCAAAGAAGATCAATAATAGAAGTATACTGAAATACATATGGTAGAAAAGTCAGCATCCAAGACAAGACACCTTAGGAGATATTTCCTACTGCTTGCAAATAAAAAAAAGTATTTAGAAAGTGAAATCAGATCAGCACTTCAGTTATTACCAAGCTGGAAGGCACAGGAATTGACGTAATAGCTTCTTTGAAAATAAAGATGCTGGTTGTTGAAATTGGCTTTAGAAAATGTGAGCAACACAAGACAGTATTTCTGATGCGCACTGGCTAATTGAGAATGTCAAGTCAATATATAAAAAGGAATGCTTATACATAAGCAGCTTTATCAGAATGATGTATACAGTCAACCTTCCCTTATACTGTCTGAAGAGAGAGATATTAATGTTACATTATGTCATGCCAGCATGTGCATTACCCTCCCCTGGAAGAAATGGGGAAATGTTTCTATTTTTATATAGTGTATATCCTGTAAAGTATTTTCAGTTCCATTGACCAACTGGAGGCATCACATGACCAGTTTCATCCTTTTTTGGGAACTCTTCAGATATAGGTAGCCAGAAGTTATCCTGTGGGTTCAGTAGCTCTACTGGGAATTGAACTGATGGACCTTTGCCCTTTAGTTGACTATGAACTTGGGGACTTGACATAATATACCTATATGTACTGTATATCTCTGAGAGCTTAAGGAGAAGTAGATTGTATATAGTGCCTCTTCTTTTCCATTATCTGTTTGGGATTACTCAGAAAGAAAATTTATATAGAAAAATAAGTATGCTCAGCCATATTCTTGATTTGTACTTAGTAAAAGTAATATGACCTTATATTATTCTTTGATCTGGTAACTTAGATAAAATTTGGAGGACTTTTTTTTGTGACAAAATGTTCCCTTTTAATGAGGAACATTTTTAGTGAGTGATATGTTAGGAATGGTTTTTTGAGCCTGGCTGCTCTGACCTCAGCCTTTCATTTCATAGTTTTGTTTTGTTTTGGATATCATAAAATAGATCTCTAGAATAGAATCTTATTAGATAAATAAAATCAAAATGATATACATTTTTTCATTAATAATTAATCTCTCAACCAGCTGAACAATTTGGGTTTTAGATTTGCACCGAATTCTGTCACTTTATGTGCACATGTACTGAAAATCTTTTTCACAAAGCATATCAAATATGAGTTCCATATTCATATTTACACAAGAAAATGTACATGTTTTTCCATCCAATCTTGTATTCCCCAGGTTCTTGTATTAATCCCTTCCTCAATTTTGGTTTTCAGCTATAATGCTAGGTTCTTGTTTATTGTCTAGCTAAGAAGGACATTAATTTCTATCAACCTTAATATTTTTAGGAGTAGGAAACTGTCTTGATATGCACCACCCGGGATCAAATTACATCACTACTTCCCAAATCTGCTTGTCTCTATAAAAAAGCAGAATTTAGAAATATTTCTTATCCAGGTGGCATCTCTCTCAGAATCAAAATTAGAGTATTCTATGCCAGCTTTCAGAGTGACCTCTTGTATGACTTTGGTGTTTCTATGAGTAAATTGAGGATGGTAATACTTAGCCATCTTTTAGAGAATGATTTGACACCTCTGGACGGAAGGTGCTTGAAGAGTGTAAGCATTATTATTATTACAATGATCTATGAATGTTATTAACGTGCATGACATTTTCATTCTCCCTTTTCAAAATCAGCCCACAGTGTTTGACTTTATGCAGCCAAATGAACTTCTCTGAATAGCAGCAGAGATGAGTGCTTTCTTGTCTTGGCTTAAGTTTCAAATTCCTCTCATGGTCTTTTTATTATTGCTAAGAGCCTGTAAGAATATCATTTAGCCAGGTTTTTAATAGTTACAGTTTGCAACGAGAAAGGAGCTGGATGAAAATGAGCTAATACTTCTGCCAATATGAGTTAATATTAATATTGAATTAATATTGGAGTTTCTTTGGAAGACTATTGGATCAAATCCGTAAGTAGTCTACTGCTATCATTGTTGCTGCTACTGACTATGTGACCACCCGGCCTAGGCTGAAAAAGTATAAACTTTTTTATACTTTTATAAATTCTCTTCCTTTTTTCTACCAAAATTTAGAAACTGATCAAACAAAAACTGTAAGTATTTTGACAAGTGTTGAATAACTACAAACTTGCCAGGAAGAAAACAGACTATTGGGGCTATTTCTGTTGCTTGAAAATACAAGCTCTTACCAGAACTTTCTACTCAGTGTCGCTCAAACTTGAGTAAATTATCCAAATTGGATAAAAGTTGCTTTTGTTTGGTAATGATACACAAATCAATTACCCAATCACCATGTGGCATTTAAATAATGACTCTTTTGTAAGCTGTTTTGGGTAATGAAGAAAAGTTTGGGAAACAGTTTCTAACTGTTCAGAAAAATGTACAACATATTACAAAATTGTATGGAATTCAGAAAATTGATGAAAACAGGACCAGGGCTTCATTTCTTTTAACTTTGGATACTATCATAATTAATGATTGTAGGGGACCCAGAAAGTAAACTTATTCAGTTGCATGGTGCCTGTCTATTAGAATGATATCCTCCAGACATTTGTGCAGTTCCCACCCTTATGATGCTCTGTAAATTATTCAAAACCTGATGTGGGGTTAAAATGGATGTGGAGCAGTGGTGAAATCCAATTTTTTTTTACTACCAGTTCTGGGGGCATGGCTTGGTGGGCGTGGTGTAGCTTGGTAGGCGTGGCTTGATGGGCGTGGCAGGGGAAGGATGCTGCAAAATCTTCATTCCCACCCCACTCTGGGGCCAGCCAGACGTGGCATTTGCTGGTTCTCCAAACTATTCAAAATTTCTGCTACCGGTTGTCTGAACTGCTCAAAATTTTTGCTACCGGTTCTCCAGAACCTGTCAGAACCTGCTGGATTTCACCCCTGATGTGGAGACATTTCTTTTTTAACTTAGTTTTGTTTAATTCAAGGTTCTAAATATTGCATAATCTCTATCTCTTTAAGAAGATCTCTTTTTGACAGAGAACAGACTGGACAGAACAGAATTGGATATAACCACAGCAAATATGGTGGATTCTTGCATTTTCCCAACCACACCAATAATTGTTCTGGGATGCATAATAGGAAAAGGGGTGGCATTATGTTAGCATCATGTTCATTTGACTTCTTTGTGGTCTTAATAAGCCCAGCTGTTGATAAGCAAACCCTTGAATTTTTAACCCAAATACCATGAAAAATATGAGTCAGCTTATCTGCAGATGTGCACTTTTAATGGATTTAAATGGTTTAAAAAAATGCAAGGATCCTGTTATCTGCAGATGGGCTTATACATGAGTATATATGGTATCTCAACAAACTGGCAGTTTTCTATAAATATATGCATAGTGAGTTACCCAACATGTTTAATGCAAGCTATGTCATTTTTCATTCAAGACTACTGATCATATAACTGAATATGCAACTTAGCTTTTATGTTAGCTTCCTTTTAGCAAAAGGAAAAAGAAAATACACTGTTATAGATTGGAAAGAGTAAACATAGGCATATATTCATTTGTAAAATGTTAATGATGGATAAGCTTAAGAAAAAGAAAAAAGAAAAAAGGAGAGGAATATCTAATATAATGTTATAGTGAGTTTTAAATTGGGGAAAGAAATAATACGTTTTCAACTGTCTGTTTTTTTGTGATTTAGAAAGCCTTCAAATAATTCCCTTCAATTTCTGAAGCAAATAAACATGTGCCAAGATATTAAAGATTTATTGAAAAAATTCCCCACATATATTTAACCCAATTTTGGGGGAGTGAGAATGAGCTGACTAAATATTTATTATTTAAATGGTGGACAGACTCCATATATTTATTTGTTCCTCTGTAATCCTCTCCGAAGTTTTATAAATATTGCAGAAGATTGGTCAATAATACAACATGCTTTAACTAATCCAGCATAACAATTAGGAAGTGTTTAGGATAATATTGTTCTCGGCAAATATTGCATAAATGTGCCAAATAGCACGACTGGAACATTGTAAGCTCCCTAAGCTACGGGCGTCTGCTAATTCCTATCGGTCTATCAGTACCTATTAGTGCTGCCAAGCAGCTGGATAGACTATTCTTTTTCAACGGCCACTTGATTTATAGCAACAAGTTAATTCTGAAGAGAAATAAGAATCACAGTTATGGCACTATTACTTTAGAGTATTTAAGCATGAGATACTTGAGTACTGAATCATCAGAATTCTCTCATTTGCAAATTTCATAATCAATGTAGATTTTAAAAGACAAGAAGGCAATATGTATCTACTTTACTTCCCTGTCTTCCAACCTCAAATTCAGAGCCAACAGAGGTACCCAGTAACCACTTCCCTACATACATTCACTCTATAGCAAAGAAGGTGGGATCAGATTTTGATGAGATAGGTTCACATGAAATACAAAGATAAGATAACATTCTTTATTAAAGATTTAGAGAAACACTTTTCTCCTTGGCAGCTTTTGGAAGTATGGACCCCAAACTCCTACAATTCCTCAGCCAAAACAGGAACAGTGATTTTAAATGCTGATTTAGAGGATGGAAGTAGCAAACTTTCATATTTTTCACCTTTCACACACACACACTGTGACATACTTTGAGCTATTGGGTTAGCTAGCACTATCTGAATATTTCCTATTTTTCCTGAATTCTCTTTACTTGATTCTCTAACTAGCTTGGGACTTGGATGGGAGCATTGGATGCAAACATTGGAAAATCAATTCCTTGCTCTCAAGGGAAATGATTTACCACTAGGAGGGCAACAATATTACATTATCTTGGAAGTGAACTTCATTTTTAAAAGGGCCAGCTGTCTGCAAGGAATATAAATCCTTCCCTTCTCCACTATCCTGTCAGAGCTGAAGAAGCTTCTTGGATGAGAAGTGAAATGTCTTCAAAGAAAAAACAAAAAAGTCCAGTTGCCTCCTGAAAAAAGCCTCTTTGGGACAATCATGACCTGGATGACTGATAGCCTCTACAGACTTTCATTTTTAAAACTGTACCTGATGCAGAAAGTCCTGAAGATTATGAAAAAGTAAAATTTCCACATAGGTAATATCTCAGTCAAGACGGCAAACTGGATTTAAAATAATATAGTTTCTAGCAGGCATGTCAACAAGAAACTGAATGACAATTATACCTGACTGTGTCAACCAACCTGATCCTGTGCTTTTACAATCCCAGACCATGAAATATGAGCTTAAGTAATAAAAATGGTACTCACAGCTGAAAGACAAGTTCTTGGTGTGACCTACATGTTCCAACTTTCATGTGGCTCTTCTTTTTATAAGCCCCTTCAACCTATGTTCAACAACTGTTTCTTTTTTTTTTCTCAATTTCCTCTGGCTGTTGAACAGTAGAAGCTGAAATTGCAAAGATAGGACTACAAAGTGCTTTATTGTTCAGGCAGAAATAATCCAACTGATTATTTCTCAAGATATCAGATTGCTAATACAATTCCATACTGTGATACTTTAAATTTTGTTGAAGACATATGAATGTTATTCTGTCTCATGCTGTTCCCAAAAAACCTCACTTCCAGAGATGGGGATTGCTGCACAACAGGATTTGTGGGGAAAAAGCAGTCATATCAACTATTTCCAATGGTCAATGGAAAATTCTCCTGAATAATGTTGCCCACACATAACTATTGGAGAATAAGCTGTTACTTGCTCTGTGACTAAAAATCTTAGTGGAAAAATGGCTACAGACATAAAACTTTCTGCTTCGTGGCCTCTGTTTAGTTGTTGCTTAGTTTCTCCAGTATTGTTCTGGTGAGCTGCCTATGATAGGCACCAGGAGGTGGTAAAGACTAATATGTCCTGTGATAAAAGACTTTGTAGGAATAGATACACTTGTAGCTCTCTGCCATTATTTTGAATGTATTTTTTATGTACACTGAGAGTTTATGCACTGAAGACAAATTCCTTATGTGTCCAATCACACTTGGCCAAAAAAGAATTCTATTCTATTCTATTCTATTCTATTCTATTCTATTCTATTCTATTCTATTCTATTCTATTCTATTCTATTCTATTCTATTCTTCTATTCCACATCTTATCTTTCCCATTACCAATTTAGGACAGTGCAGATTTTGGATCTCCTAATACAGTTGTTCGTTTTTCATTATTACATTCATAATTTCTTAGTGACATTGCTCATGATTGTAATAACGAAAAACAATCAACTTTATTGGGAGATCAAAAATCTGCACTGTCTTAAACTGGCAATGGGAAAGATGAGACAGTAATTCTAAAGCTGGACAAAATTTTCTGAGCATATGATGTATTTGCTAGTCTAGAAAGTGACAATGGAATGCTTTTTTATGCCAGGAACTGTATCTGTCATTTTTTTGGGAGTTTCACAGATTACCTGTCATAGGTCACAGTTGGAAAAATTAAGAGCGTTAAACCGGCTTTCAAAAACATTAAGTTGCAACAACAGAAGATGCTAACCTGCTGCAAGAACTGCTTAAATTTATTTTAAAATTCCATATCAACTGCAGTAGAATGATTTGGCAAAAATTGTGATGAGACAGTATGCAGATAAACCTAAGCAAGTTACAGAGTTGCACTTTTATTTTTTCCATGATGATAAAGTGGCAGAGTTATGTTTGCTTATCCAGTAGCTGTGTGCTGTATCTACCCAAACAAAGGATTGTTTGAAAGCTGCATATACACAAATTCCATTGGGTCATATGCAGAAAACACTGCCAGATCTGAAAAACACATAAAGAGAGATGAGGTTAAGTTCACAGCACACCTGATGTCTTTCATATCTCCAAGCTAAGTGTTAAATCTACAACAAGAACATGCTCAGAGTCTCTTGAATGAAAATAGCATCCTTTGTGCAATTTTGAACCAGAAGCTTCTACTTTGATTTTAAAAAAATGTGGACAGGCTCACTGAATACCTTCTGCTTCCTGTTGATGGAAAAATTCATTGGGAGTAAAGATGCCAAGTGTTCCCACTCTACTAACTTAGATCAATGAAAAGATCAATCTCTTTCAGTTTTGTTTTAGCCAATTATCTCTTAGCAGCGTGCACAAAATTAATTTTATGCATGCTGTTGCCCCATGCTAAAACTGATCCACACTTACTTTGAACACCACACTGTACATAAAATCTGATGAAGCCAATCTGGGATGAATTTATAGAGGAGATACAGAAGCAGACATTAGTGTGCTGAACACATCCATTTTTTCCACAGTGTGCTGCTGAACTTAGATTAATAAGAATGTACAGATAAGAATCAGATTTTTTATTAAAGTATGCTCAAACAGCTTCAATGCCTGACTACTCCCTGAGAACATGGGCTGGAAGCGTGCCAGCCTCTCTTCTTGGATTACGTGTGCTGCTTATCATATTTAATATGAGATTTTCTCTGAGAAATGCAGAAATAAACTGAACAGCTGCAAGTTATTTGAGTTAAAGCTGTCCTTACATTCAGTAGTCTACTGTGGCAAAGTATACATCTCTCCTGACATTATTGATTTTCTTTTAAAGGACTTACAGAGATAGTAACTGGATGTTGGTGTTCCCACTGTTTTCTTCCTCTCATCCTCAGAAAATATTATAGTTGTTTCAGGAAACCATTTACAACAATTCTCCCCATTTCCCTTGCCATTTCTGTTTGTCTATTCAATTTTGGATACACAGCCACCAAAATTAATTAGAAAACTAAATTATAAGAGCAGAGATAATATTCACATATTACAGTCTTTAAAAAGCTAGTCTTTGCTAATGGAGAGGCAGAAGTAAAAACAAATATTGTGATGAACAAGAAAGCAAAGCATCAGGCCTCCCCTCTTTTCTTTTTTTCTTTTCTCTCCAAAAGTAATATGTGAGTTTTTCTCCTCACATATTACCTTTTTTTACATCTGTTATTGATTGTCACATCTATTTCCACCATACATGTACAGCCTGCCTTTTATTTTCTTCTTACAGGTAGTATTCAAAATCACGATTTAGCCCGGAATCTTTGGTCATGGCTTGAAGTGCTTGTTAAGTGAGATGTTATGTGATTACTTCACTAAATGGCTGCAATCGCAGCACTACTAGTTGTGGTCATTAAGGGATCTCTCAGGTCATTAAGCTGATGGAGTGGCAAGAGGATTCCCTCTCATTTCAGAGGTCTTACTTCAAACTCCCCATGCTGCATCCATCCCAAAATCTAAACAAGATTTTGCTACAAAGAATTTGCACGATGGGGCATTTGCACCCAGCCCCCAGAGACAAGGACACTTTTTCTTGTTTATGGGCGCTGGCTGCAAACACCCCAGGTACAGATCCTGCTTGGATTTTGGGATAGATCTTTTTCAGCCAGCTCCCAGAAACTAAAGGCAATCTTCTTATCAGGTGGCAGTGACCTTCCCTGTCAGCTTCCCTGTTGACTTTCTGGAGAAGTCTCAGGAAAGATTGCAGGTGGTGATTGCATGATTGTGGGCAGTGATGCGATTCAAATAATTTAACAACCAGTTCTCTGGCCTAATGATTTCTTCCAACAGCCAGTTCACCAAACTGCTCAGAAGGTTAACAACCGGTTCTCCTGAAGTGGTGCGAAATGGCTGAATCCCACCACTGATTGTGGGGCACCTGGCAACCAGTCGTTATGTATGTATGGGTTGCCATGTGCCCAGATCATAATCATGTGACCATGGCACTGCAACAGCTGTAACTTTGAGCATGGGATGTATGTCCCTTCATTCAGCACTGTCATAACTTCGAACAGTCACTGAACAAATGGTCATTAAGCAAGAACTACTTGCGTTTTCTTTCGCTTACCCATTTTTTTCTACAAAAGTATATACCACCACCTTCTCTTTGCTTTATGTGTATGATATATATATATGCTTCAAAGATTAGATCATCTTGTTTGCCTGACAAACAAAGCTTTGTTAGGCTGGTGAGTACCTAATAGAATGTCTTTAGAAAATAGGAGGGCTGTAGATGAGAGATTAAAGACACTGAATAAGCATCAAGCAGAAAGCAATGATAAAATCCTTTCCAAATTTGTCCCCCCCCCCAAAAAAAAAGTCACCAAAAATCAAGCTCAGCAGAAAAGAGACCCATAATTTTTAAAATATATATAGAAGTCTCCTATCACTCTCCAGAGTGCTAGAGCAAATTCAAATATGTGTATAGCCACAAATGAGAAATTGAATGCTCAGAAGATTCCCCTTTCTCTGTTCCTTTCAGATTGCCAGTAGTGGTTATTTAACAATATGCTGTTGATTTTAATCATTTTAATTCCAAATATCTTTAATGCAGAAGAATCAGATGTTTTTGTGAAGCATTTTTCTGCCTAAAGCAATGGTTTAAAATTGATTAGGAATGACACAAACAAGACCTCTTGATTTTTAATAGGGGTAGCTCTGCACTCCTCAGACCCTCTATTGATGATTCCTAGAACCTGCTAGGATTATGTTAAATTTCAATGCCATATTATTGAATTACCATAGCGAAAATTCATATTTTTGATGGTAATAAAATAGATAAATAATGCACTAATGATCAAATAGAATTAAGATACCTATTTTAATAAAGGGGGGGGGGGATAATCCATGCACCACAAGCAAGAAACAAAAAGAAAACCAAGGCTGATAATTTTGGTGATATCCTCATGTCAAATTCATATACTGCACCCTTTTGAAATGGCTTCAGATTCAGTTTATTCAAAAGACTAATTTATTCGGAAGAATTTAGATAAATGAATAGGTGTTAATTTTTCATCTGTTTTTCCTTAGTAGATTTTCACTGTCCAGCTAATATAACCTTTTCTCTTTCTGGCTTCTTCCCTGAAATATAAAGTTCTGACACTTCCTTTACAGATTAGGAGCATATTCTAGTAGATTTTTAGCCCATGGCACAAAATATGTAAGGTCCCAAGTAGAAGCTCATCTAAGTTTAATTAAATTTCTCTAACCTATTAACCACCAGAAGTATTGGGACTGCAATTTCCATGAGGGATTTGTTCTCCCAAACATATCTAGTGAATTCCAGACAGGAAAAAGTTACTCGATGTGAAACAGTGCAGAAAAAAAAAATTAAGTACATACATAAGAATTTGGAAGAAGTGTTTGAACCTAATGAACAGTAAGTAGCTGCTGTCTTTATAACCATGCAAGGTTTGAAGCATTTTTCCAAATAATTTTTGAGTAGTGCAGTCCTAAGGGGGGAAAAAAAAATAACCTGTCAGCTACCCAAGTGGCATCGCTTTTTCCAAAATCATGTTTGTTCTTTCTCAAGCTGTCACAATGAAGAAATAATAAGTGTAACTTTCCTGTGTTCAGGAACCAATTCGTATTAAAATCTTTCCCTACAATTATGTACTTCATTCATGAAGGACTGTCAGACTTATTTATAGAGCTTTGCAATTATTTACATTCATGTTTCTTGGGGGAGAATTTATAAAATGCATACAAGTGTTAGAACTTTCAAGTCTATTCATAAAAAGTATACTTTTCATTTGTGCATTGTTTGCCTGATGTTGTCAATCAGGTGAGCCCCATGTATATGTACATTTGTGAATGCACACATACCTACAAAAATGCACTATAGTTTGAAAAATATAGAGCCATCATATTCAGATTGGGCTTTTGAGCAGATAAAGTACAATTCCATAGGGAATATAATGGTAGATAATTAATCAGTTGAATTCAGAAAAATCAGAATAAAGAGATGAGACTGAAAGGCACTTACCTCTAGTGGTATGGATGTTTGAAAAATGGGGCTATGATGAGTAAATCTGCTTCACCCACACATTGAGAGTATTTAAACCTGTTTGTGATGGGGCTTTGTGTTGAAGTATTTAAAAGAGCGATGATTTTTGGCAGCTTAAAAAACACCTGCACATTTCAGAAAAGATGGTTATTATTTGAAAGTCCACAATCTATTTATATCATAGACATACTGCATGCACATTCATAATAAAAGTACACAGTCCTGCAGTCTCAATGGCTTTTTCATTTCATACGATAGCATTATTTTTGTATGTTGGATGGATAGATAGATAATGCTGCTATAAGAAATGGAAGGGCCATTAAGATCTGCTTTAGTATGAGTAAATTTTATTGAATTCAGCCTGGGTAGGTATGCATTGAAAAATATTCAGTTCTAGCTTCCAGAGATTCGAGAAATCTCTAGAGGGATTGTCCAATATATTTTCAACCACTTCTGATCTCTGCTCCTGGAGAATTAAGATTAAACCCCACTCTTTCAGAGTTTCTTATATATGTGCAAGTCTTCATTAAAAAAAAAAAGAATAATATTGGAAGAATCTATATTTATATCAGCTAATCAAGGTATATCTCTTACTTCATTTTCAGCATAGAAATACAAACAACATAGTTGGAAGGGATCTTGGAGGACTTCTAGTCCAACCCCCTGCTCAAGCAGGAGACCCTATTCCAATGATGGCTAACTTTTTTGGGCACTCATTCTCTCTGTCTTCATATATTTGCTTTGCAGTTCAGTCCCAATTCAGTTTTTCCAGGTGACCAAACTACTTATTTCATACTGGTCATTTTCTTTTGCATTCTACGTATATTCATTCAGCACCCATTCAACCTTGACCTAATGTTTTCTTATTTTAATTCTCAAGTATCCATTGCCACAGCAACTGACTTGCTTCTATGATTCTCCTAATGTATCCAGTTCTTAACCATAACATTTGTTGCATTAAAGGAGGATTTTGAAAATGGTATTTTATCTCAAATAGGGATTCCAGGATTTTTTAATTAATAGGTTCAGCACCATGAAAAATGTTTAAAAATCCTTAAATTAAACTTTCTAAAATTTACTGAAAATCATCTGAGTTGTCAGCCAACACCATAATATCATCTGCATTTTCATCCCTAATATACCTCAAGCATTTCCCAAACATTTATTGTGTCCATAAATATTTATCACACATCTTTGTCTTCCTTCCTGTTAAATAAACCATTTAATAAGCTTTCTATTTTTTCTCACCCATGCTGTATTTCCATCATATTTTATAGTATTCAGCAGCTAAGTTTCAGCTCCATAACTTCTAAAATTCAAACCTACTCATATCGTCATATGTTCATTTCATATGCAGAAACTTTTTTTTAATACTGCCCCCTTCAACTAACTAGCTTTTCCTTGCTAACTGAAGCTGGGGAGGTTATTTTTAAGTACAGGCTAAAACAATTTCATCATTTTTAGTCATTTGAAGTTTAGAATAAATAAGTCAAATAGCATAAGTAAGTCAAACAAGCAAACATATGACAATTTCTATATTTGACATTTTCTCACTAATAATTCTTATTCTAATATCTAAAACATTCCTTCTAGAATTCTGCACACAGTTTAATCCCTTGGTATTCCACCAGTTTTTTTTTTTAAAAAAATTCAAGAGTGTAGCCCTTCTAAATTACCTCAACACATTTCTGAATACAATAATGCTTTAGAGGAAAAGACCCACTTCCCTTACCCATATGCAGAATGGAAAGAAATTAATCTTGGATTTCATTTATTTCTGTATGTTATGATTTAACATTTAGTTCATAGGTAAAGGAAAAAGTTACAATTATGAGTATATGAAGAATAATTGTATAGAAAACATCAAGTGAATAGTAATATCATACAAAAGCAAATGTAAATTGTGGTACCTTTACCACAAATGCTACATGATTTAGTAATTGTATGAAATGTGAGTTTTTAATTTTATTTTTATATTATTCATTTTGCAGAAGAAGCAAGACAATACATAAAAAATAAAAGAATAAAATTATTATCATTAAAAAGAAAACCAGTCAACCATAGTAATAACCTCCAGTAGACAGGATGGTTTAAAAAATGTAAAATGGCAGCTCAATCTTATTAATGATATCAACCAGAAGCAGATTGATGCTAGTGACAGCAGCTTCTTCACAGGAGCTCTTGAGACATGGGCAACATTACTTGATTGATAAGATGTTCTATACGTCCTAAGCTATACTTTCAATTACATCCCAAATCTAATTCTAATAGAATTAGAATTCTAATTCTATTCAACCAATATATTCATCATCGTCAGTTCCATTTAATGGGAAACCTGCTATATTCACTTCTGAATTTAGATAATTTTCATAGGCATTTCCCTCCATTACGGTATTCTTCTCTTTGAAACACACTTCTCTTTTACACATATATCAAATATTTACCATTTATTAAACATTTCATATTGATATAGTGTCAAATAGTTTATAATGTATTTCCTACGCTCTCTTCAGAATCCAATATTTGAGAAGCTAGAGTCAGTTTGCATATTTCCTATCATCTCCAGCACATTTGACTTTGCAAACATGCCCAGAAATGCATATTTCTTGATGCCTTTCAAGACATTATATTCTCTTGTCACCAAAATCCCAAAAGTATTTTTCTCTTTTCTTTAATGGAAAATTATAGATTATATAAAGCCAGTATTTTATCCCTTAGAGGGACAAGAAAAAGATAGGGAGGGAGGGAGGGAGGGAGGGAGAGAGAGAGAGAGAGAGAGAGAGAGAGAGAGAGAGAGAGAGAGAGAGAGAAAGAGAGAGAGAGAGAGAGAGAGAGATTTTTTGTAGATCTAGAATCCTTTTAAAATTTTATAAATATCTCATCAAAAACACATAAGTCATTTTTGGTGGTGGTATCCCAAATCCAGTGGAACCTTAAACTAATATGCTGTTGAAGAACTTTAGCTCCTATATTAAATGATTGGATATATAGATCTGGTTAAATATGTTGCAGGCTAGAGCTACATCACATTGAATATATATGATATATGGCATTCTACAGGCAATGTTTTCTTTGTTTGACTCCATTAATAGTAATAGTGTAATAGTAATAGTAATTCTTTATTGTCATTGCACCTCATACAATGAAATTAAATGCCATCTTCACTGTACATTATACATAAAACAAAACACACGTCCTTCACATTCTATACAATTGAATTGAAAATTGTATAGCATATAATATTGCATTAATATTGCACTATACAGTACAATTCAATATAGTTACTGCTCTGAGATAGAAGCTGTTTTTCAGTCTATTTGTCCTGTTTTTATTATCCTGTACCATCTGCCAGATGGTAATAGTTCGAAAAAAGGGTGCCCAGGATAAGAATGTTTGAACTTTCTTAAGGCAGTGGGAACTATAAAGCTCTTCCAAAGAGGGGAGAGGCAACCAATGATCCTCTGGGCAATGATGTTAACCCTCTGGAGTGTTCTGATAAGAGAAGGGGAAAGAGTTGGAAAGGCTGAAAAATTCCAATGTGCCATATCAGCTGTGTGTTAGTCCTGTAACTCACAGTTTAGGCAAGAAGTTTAGGCAAGAAGCACAATGAACTAGCTCTATCTTTATTGTTAGGCTACATTAACATAATCTTGCCAGTCTGAAAGTATTTCTCTCCTTTCCTTTTTCTCTGCAAAACACTAGGAGGACCTTTTCTGAAACACTTTCTATTCAATGGCCCCTTCTCTGTGTTGAGACATCTTTTACATGCTGGTTATCCAATCTGTTACTCTTCCTCCTGTCTCCCGAGGTCAATGCTATATACCATTACTCTATGAGCTCAGAGGGGAAAGCAAATCCAGGCCTGATGAATTAAATCCAATATGCAAAGCAGGATATGTAACTTCTAAACAGTCACCAAACATTGTGTTATTTTTCTATTCCCCTAAATGTTAAACAGCTTGACTATATCATCTCTGCTCTCATTAACATTGCAGACTGACAATTCAATTCAATTCCTTCCTTCCTTCCTTCCTTCCTTCCTTCCTTCCTTCCTTCCTTCCTTCCCTCCCTCCCTCCCTCCCTCCCTCCCTCTCTTTTAAATGTATTTGTGATGATGGATCCATCTATCTATCTCCTGTCTGAATAGAAGAAGTCTCATTGGTTTGGAGTATTCCAGTCCTGAAGATGAATTATTCTTCAATGATATGCATTCATGTCTGAATCTTGAGTGAAATCTCATATAAGACTATAACTTTATGAGCTTCAGGAAGTTCTAATTATAAAAAGTTTTTTTAATTATCATTCCAATATATCCCCTCATCTTATCTGCACCTGTTTCTCATAGTACTATTAAAGACTTTTTTGCTCTCATTTCTCAATGAAAATAACGCCCTCATTCTTTTTCAAGGTGATGTATCTAAAAATTGGTATTCTTGTCATCTTCTAGCAAGATTTTTTTTTAAAAAAAAGACAGCGACAATATGAGGAAATCTACATAAGCTTTGCTTCAATCTATTTTAGCTACCATCTCTATTCTAGTAACCTACTTCAAAGTTTAACTCCAGTTTAAAAACAAAACAAAAAACAAAAAATAAACACCGTAACACATCATCTTTCAAAACATCATCTTTCAATATAATTTGATGCTAAACTACTAATCATGGGAAAAATAGATTTTAATGTGGTTAATCTTGAGATTCAGTCTTAGTTCCTCTTGTGCAAGAAGCTATGACACATATTGCAGAACAAATTAAAAGAGTCAACTTTTTGCCCTAAACTCATCTTCCATCCTTAAATTTCATGTTTATGTTTCCATAATCCACTCAAACCTTCATGCAAATAAACTCCATAAATAAACTAGTTCAAGCAAATAAGCTAGTCTTTCTGAGTTTTCAGGTTAAACACATGTTTATTTCATCCATAGTTCTCATGCATTCTCTGGATATAAATGGCAAATGTGAATTTGATGGTTAGATCAGCCTTTTAATGCAATTGTTTCTCACTTTCTGCATGGAATTGCTTTCTTTTTCTGTCCTCGTTTCAACACTTTTTGACTTCAGTTCCCAGAAAAGGATTGCTGATTTAGAGTTTCTAGCATATTTAATGGAGCTGTCCCTTTAGCCAGAGAGTAAAGATTCAGTGTCATAGGCCAGAATATTCCTTCACTGAAAGAGGAAAAATGAAAGAATGTAATACTAAACCAAAAAAGAAAATAGAACGCTCAGCTCAATAGCGTAACAACTACTCTGATGTGTCATCCTTCCACAGGCAAGCAAAGATAAGGTCAAAAGTACAAGTAGATTTCTGGAGAAAAGAGGAAGAAGATCAAAATAAAAAGAAAAGAGAGAGAAAGGATTTTATAAAATATCTGCTATCTCAGCTCAGTCAATTCACTTCAGTCAATTCAAGTCACTCCCAGTGATTGCTACTGCATTTGGAAATATTGAAAATGGATTAAGTACAATACATGCTGGGAATCAGATAACAATACACTACTTATATAAAGTGCATATAAATGACCATAATTGGATTGCTTGGAAGACAAGGACCATCTGTAAGTATATATTCAAACATTGTATTATTGTAGCCACTGCATGTGGGTTAATGCATTGTTTTTAATAAAGACTGTATTAAGCAACAATCATGATTACAAGACTGTTGCTTAATACAGTTTATGATATTCCTATAAAACTATTGTTCCCCTGTGCATGCAATCACTTAGTATATAAGAAAACAAACATGGGGAAAAAATAAAGACTAGAACCTAATGGTGCATAATTATCCATACTATAAGAAGTTGCTACAATCTACAGAAAAGGAGTATAAAACGGTTCCTGAATTGGGCATAAAATTGCTTTGGATGAAACTTAATGGAAACAATAGTGTGATGATCAAGAAAGTTGGTAAGAATGTATGCTATTAGAGATAGCAAATGTGATTACCTCAACACATTCCCTTTTGAGGAATGTTATGTGTATAACTATAGGATCAATAAAGATCCTTTATTTATAATATTGAAAAGTGTTACCCAACATCTGACATCCTTGGTTTATTATATGGAAGGTTCTATGAAAGACCTATACCAGAGAAATTGGAAAGGAACTAATAATCAGAATAATAATTGACCAAATGTGGAATGTAATTGATTACAAACTGAACAGGGATCACCAATGTTATGTAACTGCAAGGGAGAAGGCTGCCATCAACAGAAATATAGGTTTTTGTTTAATTGTTTAAACTATGGAAAGCAGTTGTTCCTTCTTATTCGGTGCTGCCCAGATCATGCTTTGAATATTGTTTCTGGTTCTGGATTGCACACTTTAAGAAGGATTGAAACAAACAGGATCAGATAATGGCAGGGACAATAAGGCCTAGAAACAAAGGCCTATTTATCAAAGCTAGAACTGGCAAGGTAAGAGGAACCTGCTCAGCTAGAACACTAGGAAATTGTGAGTGTATTTCACTAAGAAATCCATGAAAGAGAAGATTGAGAGGAGGCTATAATAGCGTGGAAGAATGTCAATGTTTGTTCACTGACATCTAGAAAGCTGCTCACTGAATAATGGAACATAGATTCCAATTGAAGAGCAGTTCATTAGTGAAACCAATTCCCAAAGAGGCGTTAAGTTCTTCTTTACTATATCTGTTTGAGTAGGAGCTGGAGACTCATCTGTTATGGATGTTTTAATTTGGATTCCTGTACTGAACAAGGCATTGAGTTCCCTAGTCTTATGAATATATGAAAAATATAATGTAAAATAGGATGACATGGTGGCTCAGGGGCTAAGATGCTAAGTTTGTTGGTCAGAAGGTCGGCAGTTCAGCGGTTCAAATACCTAATGTTGTGTAACGAAGTGAGCTCCCATTACTTGTCCCAGCTTCTGCCAAGTTAGCAGTTTGAAAGCATGTAAAAAATGCAAGTAGAAAAATAGGGACCACTTTGGTGGGAAGATAACAGTGCTCTGTGCACTTTTGGGGTCGAGTCATGCCAGCCACATGACCATGGAGACATCTTCGGACAGCGCTGGATCTTCGATTTAGAAACGGAGATGAGCACCACCCCTAGAGCCAGAAACGAGTAGCATGCATGTGCAGGGGAACCATGTATTTTTAAATATTAAAAGAAATCGTAGTTTCACTTGACCATCTGTTTGATACTGTAATAGTATATAAAAATGACCTTGGGAGTATGGAGAAAGAGATGGTTGCAGACTGAGCAACCATCATTCCAAAGGAATCTCAGTCCACAGAAACAGAGGGAGTGCAAGAAGAATTTCAGAAGGGATCCTCCCTAATTTCCCAGAAAGTAGAAAGAAATGAGGGGAAAAATACTTGCAAGAATATCATAATGTAACTTTACAATATATAGACCTAGTATTCATTGTTGTGCTTTTTTATGGACCACCACAAAGGGTTAATAGATACATTTATTCAGAGGTGGTTTAAGAATGATTAGAATTGACCTGATTTTTTAGTACACATAAACCAGATGAACTAATATTTACTCAACTGTATATATGAGCACACTTTCCACCAGCATGTTCTAAAAGCCCAAGGTAGTTTCATGCCTGCTTAAGTGCATTTGATTTATTGTCCGAAAACAGGTTCTTCTGGGCTCATGTTATTACATATCCTTAGGTGTTCATCTTTGAATTTAATTTATACAGTGAGATCAGTCTCATAGACAACTATTTTATGGCTTCGGAGGAATGTCACAGACCTTGTGCCAGTGTAGGGCAGGGGGGGAGCTATATCTTGAGGCACAAGGAATTCTCAGAAGAAATCTAAAATTCAGTAATACATAAAAATACATTTGCTCCATGAATCATATGTAACTTTACAACTGCTATTGGCTGCTGCTTTTTTTTAATTATTTCTTTGAAAACTGATTTTCAAATAGTGACTTCAGATGCTGTCAGATGATTAAAATTCTATTAAAATTATTTTTGCTAAAAAAATATTCATACATAGATAACATACATAATGAGAGATAATTCAAAAGGAATATTTATCTTTTTTTCATCAGCAGTATAATACATCCTTTAAAAGGGTGCCATGTCCACCAATAATTTCAAAGCAAAAAGTTTGAATCTCTATCAAAATGTAGATCTTAACCCCCTTTAGAAGCTTTGTGGGACGCCCTATAGTTACAGGTGCTGATAATTGTCCTATCCATCAGTATTTTGAATTGGTATTAAATAAATTTAACATTGTTTATCCCCTCAGAACTTGGAAAATACAGAAAATCCTGATCCCACCCAAATATGTAACAGAACTATTGCCTTGTTTAACTATCCATCCTATTGTAGCTCCATGTCCTGTCCCAGTCCACACAAACATACATCTAGGAGCTGTAAATACTTTATTGACGCACAGCAAGCCTCTAAATTTCCCCAGATTCCGCTCTCAAGAAACGTAAAGTCCCAATAAATTCAAGTTTGCACAACCAAGACACAAAATTAAAGGCAAATACAAAGTCCAAGCGCAAGGCATAAGTCTGCAAATCCACACACAAACTCCAAAGTCCAAGCACAATAACAAAGGCCAAGATCCAAGTCCAGAATCCAAGTGCAAAATCCAAGATCCAATTACGAGGTCAGCAAACAAGGCATAGGTCCAGAATCATGAAAGCAGGCACCACAAAGTCAGAGCATACACACAGCAGGAAATGGGTGGGTGTCTCCAGAGTTGTTTGACCCCACACGCTGGGCTAAGTAGCTGTCAGCCAGTGCAGCTTATTAGGAGGGGGTGAGACTGCCTCCTTGTGAATAGCCTCACCAACCTCCTTTGTATCTTGGTATATTCAGCCCTGTTTACCCTTGGAACTGGAAGAGGAGGCAGTTCTTTCTTAACCTCACTAACTGACTGAAACTCTGTCCCTGCTTTACCCTGCACTTTTGGATGGTCATCCAAATTTCCCAGCTGCAGCTGCATCTCTTCTCTCTCCTCTTCAGTCAGGCATTCACCTGGACGCCCCTCCAACAGCCCTTCCTAGGTTCTAGCCTCTTCTCCTGCTCTCACTATTCACTTTGAGTATGAAGTCTCCTGCGTCTCTGCAATGCTCCTCCACATTCCACTCCAAAACCCCCTGAAACTAGCTCTTCCTTGCTTTCTGAGCCGGCACCTGGGGAAGCCATTACATGCTGGTCCAAATTACATTGTGTCTCCATTCTCTGAAGAGGTACCTATTTTGTCTTCTGAATACAAAAACAAACTAAATGAGAAAAAGAATACTGTTATTATGGTAGCTTCCTTCTCACAAGAATTTGTGATTTGCTCACCTAATTTCTGGTTAAGAAGAAAGCTGAGTGAACATACTACTAAATTAGAGAAATGCATGAGTAAGTGGCGGAGCTTCTTTCAAAGAAGCAAAACTGTATTGTTCAGATTTTATGTATCTAATCTACCCTTGTAGGAGTTTAATACTTTTGCAGTCCTCTGCATACTGACTTGGATATAAGCTCAGTCACCTTTTTGGAATGCATTTTGGACTACATATGCCTAGTATATTTTTTTTCTGCAAGTCACTGAAACTTGTTTTTATTAGACTAGTGTGGTTCACTAACAGACAGTAAGTACCACATGCGTCTTAATGCTGCAAGGCTCGCATTAAATTTTTGCTAAAGACTCAGAAGTGATCAGCTTTGCTTTAAAACAGCATGGTGCCCGTGACTGGGTCACAGTTCTTATAGGCCTTAACTAGTGTTTGCCTAATAAGGAGAAAGACAGACTACTTCATTTGAGACAGAGGATTCTTTTTGCTCTGGTAAGAAGAATAATCTGAGCATACAATATACTACTGCTCTTTTGAAGTTCAATAATTTAATATAAAAATGGGGCACATTTGATTTTGAATCTGGATGGTCCTTGGTGTTTTGAAAAGAAGGCTAGACTTGGAAAATAAATGATGTCATGTATAGCAAAGGACAATTGGACACCACAAGTTTATTAGGAGCCCTGGTGGCACAGTGGTTAAAGAGCAGTATTGTAGGCAAACTCTGTCCACAGGCCAGAGTATGATCCTGACAGGGCTCAAGGTTGACTCAGCCTTCCATCCTACCAAGGTCAGTAAAATGAGGACCCAGATTGTGGGAGGCAATATGCAAATAATGCTTACATTGTAAACTGCCCCGAAAATGTAGTAAAGCACTAAGGGGCAGTATATAAGCCTGAAATTCTTTGATGCTATGCTATGCTATGCTATGCTATGCTATGCTATGCTATGCTATGCTGTTAAAAATATATTATCTGAACGATATAACCAGGAAATATTGGTGATGGGATGATGCAAAAATCTTTCTATCTTTCTATCTTTCTATCTATCTATCATCAGTGCATACAAAGATTAAACATGCATACATATTTACATGTGGGGCTTGGAAGTCTATATTGTGAAAGTATGGAGAATTAATTAACCAGTATAAATTAGAAAATGGCAACTTTTGCTCTGTACTACTTTTTATCACTACCAGCTCCAGTACCAGATATTCATTTTTTTCCACAAAAATTTAGTAACACTCACAATGATGATGTAGGAGCCTCGGTGGTGCAGCGGACTAAGTGCTGTTAAGTGCTAGCACTTAGCTGCCAGTTGCCTGCAATTAGTGCGAGTTCAAATCTCACCAGGCTCAAGGTTGACTCAGCCTTCCATCCTTTTGAGGTAGGTAAATTGAGGACCAGGATTGTGGGGGCAATAAGCCAGCTTTGTATAGAACAACACCGCTTAGGGGGGTGGGCGAAAACTCTAATAAGCAGGTATATATATAAAAGTATGCAGGCTATTGCTATAATGCATTGTAAGCCGCTCTGAGTCTACGGAGAAGAGCAGCATATAAATTGGACTAATAAATAAATAAATAATAAATAAATGTTGCCCTAGCATGATATCGCATATGAATGGCTATACTGTTGAATGTATCATTTTCTTTGCTCTAGTACACATGTTATCTACCTATCTGTTCAGATACATGTCTTAATTTCTTTATCTCTTATCCCCATATCAACTCTATTTCCCATAACTATCTGCTACACTGAATATTTTAATGATGAAACTTATGATGAAACATGTTTTGCAATGTCATTATGCAAACTCCAAACTTTTGTACTTACAACCCAATGTTGGATGTAAGTATGTAAGTCATATGACTTGTGTTAACACATTGCAACAGACATGATATCAATCACACTTCCATTTCCCCATCATCACTCTCTTTACTGGTGCCTTTAAGTCAGTCTTAATTCTGCCCATTGACTGGACAAGCCCCTACTGTTTTCTTGCTAAGTTTGTCATTGAGTGCTTCCTAGGCTGAGAGAGACTGGCCCAAAATCATCCATCTGGCTTCATTCCTAAGGCAACAGTGGGGCCCATAGTCTACAGTTTCTGGTGCCATCAAACTGGCACTAAACTGTTCCCATATTCACTTTTACTAATCACCTTCCTTGGGAACCAGCAACTGGGCAATTGAAATCCAGCTGTTTTGTTATTAGTACAAGGTCAGACAGTTTCGCTAGTTCAGGGATGGGGCTAAGTAGTAAAAATTGAAATGGTTTGCTTTCTAATAAGCCATCCAGTTGTATCCTTAGTTCTGACAAAAAGTAAAGATAATGCCCATTTTGGTGTCAGATCTCAGTGGTACAGTCTTGCTGATGGTGACAAGGGCACAGACTACTGACTTGTGTTATAACTTCTGGGAATTATATTTACAACATCATATTAAGAAAGGTTGCTCTATGCTCACTGCCCTTAATTTATAGCCCAATTTAGATCCAGAGGGGTCTGTTTCCTAACTTATATTTAGTGGATAAAGCAATGATGGAAATTGTTTATTGTGCTTTCCGAATTGCAAGATTGTAGATTGTGAGTGTACTCTGCCTCCCATCCTCATCAGTTTGCTGGCTAGAAAATTTGCATTTTCACAATGGATTTAACCTGAATGTTCTTCAGCTGTGCAAGTCAAAATTGTGCAGCTGTACAACTGTGCCTTTCCTGCCATCTACCTCTGCCAAAAGATTAGCTTTCTCAAGTGGGTTTCTTTTCAGTTACTTTTGCTCTATCAGCTGTGACAATTAAATACAGAAATTAAGTTTCTAGCCGCTCTACTATAGAGATGTTAGGGTGTTCTGTGCAAAAAAAAAAACAACAAAAAAAAACACCTAGTCTTTTTTATTACCACATGTTTAATTCACAGCCATGAAATCCATCAGTGAGACTTGGAGCAAGAGTCAATTGTGGTCCACTAGAGGGCAGTGATAGCTATTCCCACTAAGTGGAATTCACAGGGCAGAAGCACTAAAAAAGAATTATCTTAAATTGCTGGAAAGCAGGAAGACGTCTGCTTAGGAGGATTTCCGAAATTCTGAAGAACAGTTATTAGGACACTGATTACTGTTCAAGTCTATGTGGTCATAAACAAAATAATGTATTCCTTTTAACTCTTAATGTTTGAATAATGCTTGTCATACACACACGGACACGGACACGGACACGGACACAGACACACATATATAGTCATGATCATAATGTGGATGTCCATGAACTTAAAAAAAACAAATTAGACTTATAGCCACAAAAATTTCTATAAACAATTGATCTCATTAAAAATGCATTCTATTAATTGTATATCTTCTAAGGATTTTTTGCAATTTGTATGTCATCTTGAATGACTACTTTCCCTTCTTTCTTTTGGTTGCTTTTTCATATTCCCCCCCCCCCGCCCCGTCCCGAGTATGCCATATATCCTGATTTCTTATCTTTCCTGTCAAATTAATCTTGAATTTCTATATTGAATCCAAGTGCAATTTCTTTGTTCTCTTTGAACTTTGCAAAAGTCCGCAGTGTGATAAATATCTAGATATGACTGTGAAAGTTTGCATATTCCTGGAGATATTCATCAACCTCAGGACTTACTTATTTATATTAATACTAGATGAGGGGAGACAAAGTGAGCAGCTTCCCAATACATAATTGATATGTTACAGATTTTTTTCATGCAAGCGCCTGCATACATATATGAAACACAACTCTCTGAATTACTAGCTATTGAGACCAAATTATGGTTTAATACACTTTTTTTGTCAAAGTATGAAGTCTGGAAAGGATGAATTCCTATCTAAAATGTGCTATCTTTAGAGAATTCCTCCATTGCTTAAAGTTAATGATATCATATAAAGTCTGTAATTGAAATTATTTTTAAAAAAAAACTGGGAGAAAAGGAGGTAGAAGGAGTATTGTTTACTGCCTTGAGTTGCTACCTATAAAAATAATAAAGGTTGGGAAAATAAACAGAAAAATAAATAAATAGGAGGCCCTTTGGGTCTGCAAGGTACTTAATGAAAATACATTTTTCTTACATACAGGTTGAGACTGTATATCCCCAGAATTATCCTAGATGTTTTGTAGGCCTATTAGGAGTGGAACTCTAAAGTACCCAATGTTCCTTCTTCCCTCAGCCTATAACACATGAAGTTTACTAAACTTTGTGTGAAAATAAAACAGGGAGAACAAGTATGAGGTGGCCTGGCAAAGGTTTACCTAGAAGGGCAAGAATTCAGAGATGAAGGTAATCATAGCAACTATGGATACAGGACACAAAGCATTCAACATCAAGGTACTTAAAAAGTTGCTCAGAGTTTGATTTAGGGGTAGTATTGACTTACTTTCCCTACTGGTTCACAAATGTGAGTGCACCCCTATCCATGCATGTGCCCGGCCTTCCGCGCATGCACTTTGCTGGCGTGCGCACCGTCCACACATGCACCCTGCCTCAAAAATGTGCCTAAATAGGGTGGCATAGAGTGGGGCAGGTGGCCAGGTGGGTGGGGCCACCCGCAATTTCCGCTACCGGTTCAGTTGAACCAGTCTGAACCAGCTGAATACCACCTCTGGTTTGACTGCTCTGAAACAGAATGCTATACACCAGAAGCAGGGGTGAAATCTAAAACTTGTTACTACCGGTTCTGTGGGCGTGGCTTGGTGGGGGGGGTAATATGATTGGGTGGGCGTGGCCACCTTTTTTTTACTTTTAAAAGCATTTTTCTACAGCCTTAAGAGGTTGCAGAAAAAAATGCTTTTAAAAGCCTCTGACAATCCCAGCTGAGCCACGCGATCATCAGAAGCTTTTTTTTTTTACTTTTAAAAGTTTAGTTAGTTTAGTTTAGTTTATTTGATTTGTATACCGCCCTCCTCCCGAAGGACTCAGGGCAGTGAACAGCCAAACAATAAAATACATAGATACAAAAAATTTAAAAAACCAGATAAAATCAAATTAAATCATTTTGGCCCAGACAGATTAAAACACCCCAATAATTTAAAAACAGATTAAAATTTATAAATTTAAAAAAGGGAAGAGATTAGGCCAAGCCCGCCTGATGGAATAAAAAGGTCTTCACAGCGCGGCGGAAGGTGCGCAGATCCGGGATCCTCCGTATCTCCGGGGGGAGCTCATTCCAGATGGTAGGTGTCCCCACAGAGAAGGCTCTCCCCCTAGGGGCCGCCAGTCGACACTGTTTGGCTGACAGCACCCAGAGGAGTCCTTCTCTATGAGAGCGTACTGGCTGGTGGGAGGCTATTGGTGGTAGTAGGCGGTCTCGTAGATAACCAGGTCCTAAGCCATGGAGCGCTTTAAAGGTGGTAACCAAAACCTTGAAGCGCACCCGGAAGACCACGGGGAGCCAGTGCAGCTCGCGCAGGAGAGGTGTTACATGGGAGCGCCATGTCGCTCCCATTACCACCCGCGCAGCCGCACTCTGCACCAGTTGGAGCCGCCGGGTGCTCCTCAAGGGGAGCCCCATGTAGAGAGCATTGCAATAGTCCAGGCGGGAGGTGACGAGGATATGAGTGACCGTGCGTAACGAGTCCCGATCCAGAAACTGGTGAAAAAATGCTTTTAAAAGTAAAAAAAAAAAAGCCTCTGATGATCGCATGGCTCAGCTGGGCATGTGGGGGGAATGCAGGGATTTTTGCTACTAGTTCTCCGAACCATCTGCCGCCATCGCTACCAGATCGGGTGATCCGGTCAGAACCAGGAGCATTTCACTCCTGACCAGAAGCCCCTGGTTTCTATGTAAATATGGTTGATTATGATTAGAGCTGCTAGAACAAACAGGGTCATTCAGGAATATTAAACTACTTCTGAGCAGGTCTATACTAACAAGGTGCATTTAGAACAATTTGGAGCTCCTCTATGTCTCGAACTTTTGAATATTAATTAAGGACTCCAATTTTTAAATATTAATTAAGGAGTGTCAATGCTCTTGAAAACTCTTGGTGGTGACACTTTTTTTTACATTAAAAACCAGAACTGCTGAGTTAATCTTGCTAATTCAGTAAGAAAGGGCCATTAGAATAACTTTGGTGGCACTTCAAATAACCAGTCACAGGATTTTTCACAAATACGTTTGCCTTGAAAGACAATATAATGATTGAAGACATATAATATACTTAATTCCCACTGAAGAATTGAGGAGGAGCTGGGGTTTTGTTGGCTTTGCGCATGATGTCCAAAAATATTCTGAATGAAATTCAGTGTTCCATGTGATCACAGCTTAACAGTTTACAAGAGCCGGTAGTCCAGTGGACTAAAGCACTATTATTAACATTCAGCTGCTTGCAATTACTGCAAGTTCAAATCTCACCAGGCTCAAGGTTGACTCAGCCTTCCATCCTTTCAAAGGTAGGTGAAATGAGGACCCAGATTGTGGGGGCAATAAGCTGACTTTGTATAAATATACAAAAGTATGAAGGCTATTGCTTAACATATTGTAAGCCGCCCTGAGTCTCAGGAGAAGGGCGACATATAAATTAAAGCAAAACAAAAACAAAAACCTGTCCATAAGTATATACAAATTCAGACTTTCCATGCCATACTGAGTAGAGAGTCATAGAATGGGTGGGTTTACCATATGCATCCCTACTGTATTCCACTATAATTTGTTTTTGTTTTTTAACCTGGGGTATGTGACTTCAAATGTCACTGAAGCCATAAATATAAACTGATAGTGCAGTAGTTTTCTCTCTGCCTCAGTTCCTTAATTGTAAAATGTCAGCATGATAAAGTTGTTGTAGGAAGATAAATGAGAAATTTTGCAAAACATTTTGGCAGGTTTTCTAAGCACTTAACAATAACACTGTGGCAACCATAAAGTTGTAGGATTTTTTAATAGGATTTTTTCCCCAGCCTGATGTATATTATTAAGGGTAATCTACACATGCACTTTCTAGCAGGACAAAAGGAGAGGAAGCTTTTCGTGTTCTTCCTTACCATAGTCAGCTCAGCCATGTTTTCTAAACCTCCTTGAATGAAAGTTTATCTCATAACAGTTGAGTTCATATATTGATCTAAGGAATAAAGCATAGGTTACATATCACAATAGCTGAATTCATATACTATGTTACATCCAAATCAAACAAATTCTATTATTGTCTTGGCACAATCTATGAAAAATGTTTGTATGAATCCAATTGGAATAGACTCTAGGCTTCTATGCCACACAAAACTCTTGTCTTCTTTCCTTTTGAGATTCAAAACCCAATCTGTTTGATCAGTATCAGGCATATAATTTATTTCATTTGAGTGTTTTTGAAAAAAAGAACAGCCTAGCTAGAAACTTTACCCAGCACGAAAGACTTAAAGCATACTTTGGTATCCATTAGCGAGACAGTACCATTATTGGCAGTTCTTTAGTCTGAAAATGTTGCTGTTAAATTGAATTTTGTAACTTGTTAATTTGAACAGTATAACTCAGAAATAAAATCTCACCATTTAAGAGTGCTTTTCTTGATGAATTCCAATCAGTCTGTATAGGAAATTAATCAAATACAGAATATAGATCCTGAGATAGCACTGATGGATATGGAAAAGATTGAAAAGCTTAGGGAAATATAGGAAATGAAATATCCATGGTTGATAATACATAAAATACATTATCTGGATGCAATAAGAGCTGCCCCTGGCAAGCTTGAACAGGTTTTCTTCATGTCAAATTCAAAAGAATTGTGACTGACCACCAGTGAGAGAACTTAACCAATTATTGGTGGAAAGTTAGTCTATGTCCTAGAAATAGCAGACTGCCTTTCTAAAAATAATTACTTCTTTTTCCTCTTAAGCCATATTATACTTCTACAGAAGACATGTTCATAGGAGATTTGGAGTTGACTAGTTAAATAGTATTTACTCCTGAGGCCATTAAAAGTTTTAAAAGGGGAAGGTTAAATTCTGGTACTGTTAAGTCTCATTTCTTACAGATTATATAACTTCTTCCACATGAATCTTTAGCAATGGCTCTTTAAAAAATGAAAAGAAAAATCATCCAGCTATATCACGATTAATATCTCCTGTAAGTGGCCACAATGTGAGATTAAAGAAATCTAGATCAAACTAGAAGAATACAGAGTTAAATTGAAAGTTAACCACACTGAGTCTTTGTCATCCAAGATCTAATTACAGTGAAAACAATGTCTTCGTTTCTTTAAATAATCCAAACATAAAATGAGCATAGTAAAAATGGAAAGATATTTTATAGAATGCTTGCCTACTATATTGAACTCTTTTAATTTTGTTTACTACTTAAATCTTTCTTTTATTATAATGAGGATAATAGGGAATATTTGCATATTAGTTGAATGGGTGGTATGCTTAAAAGATGTTGCTCCCTTCGTTCAAAATCTTAAATAAAACTGTTAATTACTTTTATTTAATGCATGCACTTATGTAAAACCAATGAATTATTTAAAATATTTCAATTCAAAATATAGATTAATTTATATGGATAATATAGTATCTAATAATACTGTATATATATTAAGTATTATAATCATAGAACCTTGATAGTCTTAATTTCTACTGGGGCAAGTTAGAGGACTCACCAATTTTTTGGGGTTCAAGCCTTCAAGGAAGCTTTCATTGTCAAGGAGATGCAGTGGCTCAAAAATCAGTTGCAACATATATATATTTTTTTGAGACCTGGATTTGAATATATCTGTGATCATCTTAATGCATTTAGCCAAACCATCGGCTTTAGCATTATTTATCTGGGCATTTGTACAGTAATTTCCTTTCAGTTTCATTAAAACAACTGGTTCTAGTATTATAACTAGTATTGAATTACTTCATATCATATATAATTTTATAAAACTGATTTCACTCATTTTGCTTATTTTTTTCCCCAATCTATAACTTTTAAACTAAAACATTTAAAAAAAATATTCGTCAGTATGGATTTTTATACTCTCTTGATGTTTCTAGTTAACCTCTTCCAAATGTATAACATTTCAAAAACATAGTCTGGGGCTCTATAGTCTAGGTGAGGTAGTATCTTAGATTTTTATAAAAACAATAAAATGATGTATAATGATTTGCCTGTTCCTGCAGCTACTACCCACTGGGTCAATATATTCACAGTAATATGATGGATTGACTGATTTTATCTGTGTCTTGCCTAACTGTTTTGATAGTACTCAAGGCAGCTAACAAAAAATTAAAAAGTAACAACAGAATATATGAAAGTAAAACACAAAATAAAATTAACAGTAAAATAAGTCCTAACATTATTTAATTAAACATCTAAAGTAAGAGATACATTTGATGTTTGAAGTTTTTTTTAAAAAAAAATAGCATTTGAATAGAGCCTACATGCAACTTCTGACAAAATGCATGTCATAGTGTGAGAACAACACAGGGGATTGTCATACATGCAAGAAACACAGATCTTTAACAGCAGATCTATTTTCAAAATAAATCTCTTAACAGCTGAATGGGTTCATAACAGAGAAAAGGTCCCTTAAATAGCTAGGCTCGTTACCCCAAGATCTTCTGATAATTCATGAGAAACCCAGGCCCCATTTTTATTTATATTTAACGGCGAATTTTATTCTGCACTACAGACTTTTCTTTGAAAAAAGGTGTTATAGGAAACTGATTCATTTTAGCTACAGAGAAGCTTACCATTATAGTCCCAGCCAATGTCAGCAGGAACCTCAGTAGAAAATAACCTGAACACTGACTTCATGAAGAGCAATTCATCTCTTCAGACTTTTCTTTTTCAGTGATTTCTAAGCATGCCCACTTATCCCATTATCTATGTCAGAAGGAAAACAGTATTACAGTATCGCTGGTTGTGATTTGTATCTATGATGATTTTTTTTTTCTCGGTGCTTAACCAAATCCTTTCTTAACTGCTTCTCAATCCACTTTGGAAGAGTAAAGCATTTGATTCTTCAATTTTATGTTAGTTTCCTATATGAGGGCTTTTCGTTCGGTCCTAGATGATGATTGGATATGAAAACCAGAGCCAAAATGTAAGACACTGAGAATATCACTTCTAATGAAGACCTCTGCACTAAGGATTTTTATGCATTTAAAATAAAATATAAAATAATTCTAAACATTAAATCTATGCCTTGGGCCCATTATAGTCAGGATTGCATGGTACAATTAGAAGACTTAATCAAATGAAACTCTGATTAATTAGTGAACATCAATTGTAATCAGTACTAAAAAAATTAGGAGTTTAAGACCAGATTTATTTTTTTTTTTAAAGACTATCTTGGTTCATCCTATCTTTGTAGGACATCCTTGATATTATATCTTGAGGAGTAAGGTAAAGGAATCCCTGTGAGTTGTACTCTGCTAATTGTAGTGGACTTTAGGGGGTGGTACTCATCTCCATTTCTTAATCTTGAGTAGAGTCCTAATATGTAGAATAAAATAGAATAGAATTCTTTATTGGCCAAGTGTGATTGGACACAAGGAAATTGTCTTGGTGCATACGTTTTCAGTGTACATAAAAGAAAAGTTACATTCTCCAAGAATCATAAGGTACAACACTTAAAGAGCCTTGGTAGTACAGTGGTCTAAGGCACCCTGTTATTAAGCTGGTTATTAAGACCAGCTGCCTGCAATTACTGCAGGTTCGAATCTCGCCAAGGCTCAAGGTTGACTCAGCCTTCCATCCTTTCTAAGGTAGGTAAATTGAGGACCCAGTTGTGGGGGCAATAAGCTGACTTTGTATAAATATACAAAAGGATGAAGGCAATTGCTGAGCACATTGGAAGCCGCCCTGAGTCTCCGGAGAAGGGCGGCATATAAATCAAATTAAAAAAAAAATGATAATCATAGGGAACAAATAAGCAATCAAATCCTATTAGAAAACAGTCAATATAAATCTTAAGGATACCAGCAATAAGGTTACAGTCATACAGTCATAAGTGGGAGGAGATGGGTGATAGGAACAATGAGAAGATTAATAGTAATGCAGACTTAGTAACTAGTTTGACAGTGTTAAGGGAATTATTTGTTTAGCAGAGTGATAGCTTTCGGGGAAAAAGGTTCTTGTGTTCTTGTGTCTAGTTGTTCTGGTGTGCAGTGCTCTGTAGTGTCATTTTGACGGTAGGAGTTGAAACAGTTTATGTCCAGTATATATCAGCAAAAAGCCCCATCTGATCCAGTGTTCTGATCCCCAGGTGATTGCTAGTTATATGAGAAACCTGCAAGTGAAAGACTCATAGTGGCTTTACAAATGCAATAGGTAAACAAATAAAGCAAACAAAATAGCATCATCCTACCAGATTCCTTCCAAGTGAGATATCACTGTACTGAAGGTCATATATGCTTGCTGTGACTATTGAGACTATCATATTTTTTTCTGATTCTTTTTCAAAGCCATCCAAGCGTGTGGATATTACTGGTTCATGGAGTAGGATGTTGAAGAGACTGACTATAGTACACTGGGTGAAAATTATCTAAAACACTAACCCTTTACTCTCCTTTGTCTAATCCCTCAATTCTTAAGTATATTTAGAATAGCCTACCCCAGAACATAGTAAATTTGAAATCTTCAAAATATAGACAATTTGGGGACTTCCGGTTTGCTGCTGGCCGCCGCCAGACATTCCTTTGGGATCGTCAGCTTTCATTGCCTGTCAGAGCCGCCTTTATAGCGGAATGGCGGCTCGAAAAAACTCCGTTTCCAAGAGGAAACGGAGATAGAGCCGGCAGGGGTGGGTAGAACTCTCTGCAGAGTCCCAAAAGTTTTTTTTTTTACTTTTGGGACGGAGCGGATGAGAAGCCCCATATCCCCTGCCGCTGCTCCGGGCTTTGGGAGACCTCTGCCTATGCAGAGCCAGGCGTCAAGAGCAAGCCTGCGAATTTAACAGAATAATTAAAGAAAAGACGAGCTGGACCCTTAATACTGAACCGCAAGTATTTTACCCTTCAAAAAACTATTTAAGAGAAAAGAGGAGAGGAAAGAGGGAAAAAGAGCCTTTTAAAATGGCGTCTGCCGTGGCTGGAGAAGGGCTGAAAGGGAAAGTCCTTCCGTTTCTTATTACTACAATGTAGCGGAATAAATATCACTGGCTACATTTGTAGATAAAACCTCGCTCCTGTGCTGTTGATTGAAAAGAAGTTTTTTTTTTTTTTAAGGGAAAGTCCTTTCATTTTCTATTTCTTCTCTCTTTTTTGCTAAATCTTGCCTGTGTGGGAAATGGCATCGGGACTTACACAGCTGGACAAATGGGGGGGGAACTTCCCCCCTTAAGAAACTGCACCAACAAATTCTAACTCTCCAGTGTCAGAAACCTGATTTTAATATATTAGAATTTCTCCTTGAAGAGATTGTAAGAAGGGATGAGATTGTGAACCAGCAACTTGAAAAATTTAAGCAGGAAATTAAAGAAATTGGTGAATTGGTGAAATCAAAGTTTGACTTTTTGAATCAAAAGATTTTAAAATCTGCTAATGGTTTATCAGACTTTCTGATTCGGGTGGATGCAAAGACTAAATTATTAGAGTCTAAAATGAAGGAAATTGAGGAGAATTTGGATGACATGACTCAAAAAATTAAAAAGGATTTGATAAACACTCAGGATAATAGCTCAGAAGACAAATCTAAAATGGAGACTGACCAAAAGATTGGTAATGAAGAAAATGTACAACAGAGGATTGAAAGAGAAGTTTTAATGATTCAATATAATTTTACAGAATATGCAATTAGACTGAGAGGTTTGCAGGAAAATAATAGAGATGATCTAAGGAAAATATCTTCTGAAATTCTGGCTGGGATTTTAAAGGTTCAACCTGATGAAGTGTATTGCAGGATTGATAGCATTTACAGAATAAACTCCTGGTTGGCAAAGCAAAGGCAATTGCCTAGAGACGTGGTGATCTATTTTACAGATAAAGAAATTAGGAATAATATTGTGCAGAACTCTTTTAATTCCACTTTGCAATTTCATGGAAGAAAGATTTGGATTTTTAAGGAGCTCCCTCCCAAGATGTTAATGGAGAGGAAGAAATTTGGCTTTCTAGTGACTGAATTAAAAAAAAGAAATATCCTATTCAGGTGGGACACCCCAGTTGGTTTAATATTGAGATATCAAGGAGTAAGATATCAATTGCATACTGTTGAAAAAGCGGAAGATTTTTATCAAAAAATTTTAAAAATGAATTTAACACCTTTAGGCATAATACAGGATAAGCAAAAGGAGTTGGAAACAAAAGGAAAATATCAAATTACAGAGACTGTTGCAGATAAATTGTCTTTGGATCCCCTGGATACCCCAGCTGGTCTGTCTATAAACAAGAGAGTAGTGTCATCCGACACCAAGCTGATGAACCATCAAGTCACAGACAAGTGTGCAAATCAATCAGTTGACATACAAGTGACGGAGAAGAAAGATGAGATGATAAAACTAACCCAACAAGAACAACCCATAAAGCAGAATGAAAATCAACTGGCAGACACACAATTGGTAGGCAAGAAACGAGGATGGAAATTCAACCCGCAAAAGAAAAAGAAAAGAAATAGATCTCATAGAAACAGCAATTTCTAAACTATGCAACAGTGAAGCCAGGGACTTTAAAAAACGAATGAATATTTAAAAAGATAGTGGAGGCGAACAATTGTTTGATACTATCCTGAGGATTGTGGCAGATCTCTGCAAGGCCATGATTTTGGGATGTGAAAAGAGCCTCACTTTGTTGGATTTGAATCATCTATTCTGGAATTATTTTTTTTTTTTTTGGTAAATATATTATAATTATTTTGAGTTATAAGGCAGGAGAGTTATGCCGGGGCATGCAGAAGATCTGGATGTTACTCAGTAGGATGATGGGAATTAACAATCCTGATGAATACCACAACTATAACCATATGGATATAATCATAATTATAATGTCACTCGGGTGGTTGTTTTTACTTTTATACAGATGCGAGGATATCTACTACTGATGGGGGCAGAAGACGATTGAAGATTTTGAACAAACTGTTGCACCAGCATGTTATTTTACCCTATTATGGGTGATGGATTTAACAATCCAGTGGAAAGACATCAAAGAAGATATTATATGGATTATAAATTTAAAGTTATTGTCTTTTTTCTTTTTACAAAATGGAATGCATATATAGATATGTGTATATCTTAGTAATGTGGGCAGTGGATTATATTTAGAATTGTATTGCATGATTTTGTAGGAACTGAAGGGTTGAAATAGGTTAGTTTACTGATTGATTAGTTTAAGAAAAAGGATCTTTAAGTCATATATTTAGGGGAGTGGAGGATTTAACAATCCAGTGGAAAGACACCAAAGAAGATATTACATGGATTATAAATTTAAAGTTATTGTCTTTTTTTTTTTTTTTTTTTTATAAAATGGGATGCATATATAGATATGTGTATATTTTAGTAAAGTGGGCAGTGGATTATATTTAGAATTGTATTGTATGATTTTAAGTCATATATTTAGAGGAGTGGAGGAATTGGACAGAATTGAATAAATGTTAAATTTGGATGTAGGGAGAAGGCCGCTTTAAAATGTTATATTAATATATATAAAAGATTAAATGTTAAATTGTAATAATACACTATAAGTTTAGGGGAGGAGAAAAAGGGCAGATTATCGTAAAAATGGGAGTTATAAGATTAATATGCTAAGGGTCAGTATTCCGAGAAGGGACTAAGGGAAAGGAAAGATATTATGTATGTAACTAGTTATGAAATAGCCTATTGTTGTGAAGAAGTCACAGGGGGGGTTGGGTGGAAAGGGCGGGTTAGGGAAGAGGGGGGAGGGAAAGGGGGAAAACTTGTATTTGAAAACTTTTTCAATAAAAAAAAATATAGACAATTTGATTATAAATAAATAAATAAATAAATAAATAAATAAATAAATAAATAGTATTTTACAATATTGAGTCATATGAAGCAATAAGTTACTGTAGTCCTGTAAAATGTCATCATTTAGGACAGTGATGGAATTAAATTTTTTTTACTACCGGTTCTGTGGGTGTAGCTTGGTGGGCGTGGCTTGGTGGGCATGGCAGGGGAAGGATACTGCAAAATCTCCATTTCCACCCCACTCCAGGGGAAGAATACTGCAAAATCCCCATTCCCTCCTCACTTCTGGGGGAAGGATTTTGCAAAATCTCCATTCCCACCCCATTCTGGGGCTAACCCGAGGTAGTATTTGGTTCTCTGAACTATTCAAAATTTCCGCTACCAGTTCTCCAGAACCTGTCAGAACCTGCTGAATAGCACCCTAATTTAGGATTAGAATAGTGAAATAGTTTCTGCGCAAAACAAAACAAAAAAACCTGTAAAGCCATATACCTGTACCCTTCTAAGGGCTATTACTGGGTTCAAGTAGCTCTATCTGGCTGTCACCAGCTCTCTGGAGCCATCTATTTTAACGTCTATATCATAAACTGTGTGAAGCAGATGCTGATCTGTATATAACACTCATAATAAAGTTCTGGCATTGTGTAATTCACACATAATGGCCTTACTGTGTTGAAGCAGAATTGGGATTATGTTTTTAGAGTTGTTTTCGATATTATTTCCCCAAAGTTCCACATCCCCATTTGCATAGCAGTGCTGAATATTATTTTGCTTTTATAAAAGCTATTTTATAATACATTTCTTTTTGTGATTTTTAAAGATGAATGCCTGGTGAGATTTTTCATGGTAGAGTATGGTATTTTTTATTTTTATTTTTTTGTACTCAGGTACAAGTTGATGCATGTATATGTGTGAGTGTCCTGTCTCCATTTCCAAAACTCTTCAGAAGTTTTCAGGTTCTCTTTCTTTAGCAAGTTGGAAGGAAATATATTGTGACAGAACTCCTCAGATGGGGTTTTTCAAATCAGAGACTTGGTAGGTAAAGAAGAAATATAGTGACCAAAAAAAAAAAAAAAAAAAGGAGCAACACTAGCATTCCCAGCCATCAAACAAGAGCAAAACAAGTTCTAAAATAACCTCCTAAAATTCTAAATAAATAATAAAGCTTTGAGAAAAACAAGGCCTTCCTTTGTGACAGGAGAAAATGGTCAGGAAATAAATTATGTTAGGGTTTGCACAGAACCTTTATGTAGAAGGAACTAATGTTTGGGCATTTGCATGCCCAGCCAGCATCCTTAATTATTCATGAGCAGCTGCTTGTGAGGGTTTCTTTGCAAGCAATCATGGTCTGGGTGTCAATATAGGGCATCAGTGAGGGGACATTGGGAACAAAAGTAAAAGCTAATCCTAATCCAGGTAAAGCCTTCAACCAAGGCTAATGCATCATAAAGCTTCTGTCAACAGTACTGCATTCCATTATGATATTGTCTTTCAAAGTTCTGTCACGCCTGAAGTGCCTGAGGCTAAAATATTTTTAGGCATATTTTGAAATCCAAATTTCCTATAAAATAGGTCACTATATACATATTGAAAAGCACCTTTCCCTCCAAATGTACATCTTATTTTGATATGCTAAATAGGCTGGAAACTGTATTGTGATATTCACAATCATGTTAAAAATAGTTGTATTTATTTATTTATTTATTTATTTATTTATTTTTCATATTTGTATACCGCCCTACTCCCGAGGGACTCAGGGCGGTGAACAGCATAAATAAATACAAAGACATATAAAAGTTAGAGAAACTATTAAAAACAGATTAATTAATTTAGGTATAGGTTTAAAGATTAAAATATCCAAATTTATCTAAAGAGATTTAAAACCAATTTAAAAGCCAATTTAAAGGCCAATTTAGAAGGGAGAGTTAGGCCAGACCAGCCTGTTGGAATAAGAACGTTTTTAGGGCGCGGCGGAAGATGCGTAGGTCTTGTATCCTCCGTATGTCTGGGGGGAGCTCGTTCCAGATGGTAGGTGCCCCCACAGAGAAGGCTCTCCCCCTGGGGGCCGTCAGTCGACATTGTTTAGCTGACGGCACCCCGAGGAGCCCCTCTATGGGAACGAACTGGTCGGTGAGAGGTTACTGGTGGCAGGAGGTGGTCTCGTAAGTATCCTGGTCCTGAGCCATGGAGCGCTCTAAAGGTAGTAACCAAAACCTTGAAGCGCACCCGGAAAACCACCGGGAGCCAGTGCAGCTCGCGTAGGAGGGTGGGTCACACGAGAGCGCCACATTGCTCCCATCACCACCCGCGCGGCCGCATTCTGGACCAGTTGAAGTCTCCGGGTGCTTCTCAAGGGGAGCCCCATGTAGAGAGCATTACAATAATCCAGGCGTGAGGTGACAAGGGCGTGAGTGACCGTGCGTAACGAGTCCCGATCCAGAAAGGGACGCAACTGGCGAATCAGGCGAACCTGATAAAAAATCCTCCTGGCCACGGCCGTCATATGCTCTTCTAAAGACAGCCGCGAGTCTAGGAGGACGCCCAAGTTGCGAACCCCATCTGTGGGGGCCAATGATGTATATATTGATGTATATAATACTGTACGTTCAAAAACAGGCTGTCATGGTTTAAAAAAAAAAAAGACACCATCTCCAAGTGCATTTCTCACTCAGTCCTGCATACATTTGTGATATGGCTCCATTAATTTTGGGATTGTTGCCTATAAAATATGTAATTAGAGGCCCCGGACAGCAGAAGAATGCCCATTTTTGAAAGAAGACATGAATTGCTTTTTTTATTTTAAATTTACTTTCTATCCCTCAAAAAAATATCCTCTAATAAACACTATATAATTAACTATTGCATTATTTAAAAGAAAAGAAACATTTCTAAAATATGCCAATTCATCAGTAAAATATGCCAATTCATTATATAGGATTTTATCTCTTATATATTATCTCCTAAATGTCAGGGTTTCCATGGATGCCCTAATTAAATCATGAGTCTTGAGCCAAGCTTCAAAAGAAATCTAGGTATTTATATGTCGGCACGTTCCCAAGTGAAGCTAGCTCTCACCCTACGTAATTTACGCTCCAATTATGTTCCTGTTTTCCCCCTCCCCCCAGGGTGTATCATCAATCACATTCGCCAACAGAGCAATTTTGCGGGTTGTAGAGGTCACTTCCCTTTGACTGCTGCAGGTATCCATGGGATACAGCCTTGAGGTAGATAAGCGTGGAATGTGTATCTGGTTTCTTTGCTGTTGTACAGTTTTGCCAGTTTCCCATCCCCCCTTGCCTATGGCAACTTGAGAGCAGGCCAGAGATGCTTTGCGAGTTGACACTAAACATTATCTCCTAAATTTAGAAAGAAAACTGGGGCTCATTTTTTTTCAATATTTCAAAGATATTTTATCTTTTGACCTTTTTTTTTCTTTTTGAAAGGCTATATTTCCTCCTTGTTTTGCCAGGAAGGGGATTTAACCTTTTTTTTTAAAAAAAATCTTTTCTCAAATACATATTATCCTTATGTTCCAATACTTATGAATGCCTCCTCTGTTTTCTCCTTGAGCAAACCCTGATTTTTATGAACCAGAAGTCTGTTCAGAATGCCTCTGAAAATATTTCACCTTCAGGGAAAAAGAAAGGGTAATTAAATAAATAATTAAATAAATAGTAATATAGGACTTGCCTTAACTTCTGTTCGTCAGTATTACATCAATTACAGATTAAGTGAAGTTTTCTCTGCAGGCTTCCTCCTATTTCCTTGACTGAAGGAGCCCTTTACCCCTTTGTTGGGTTTCATGAGTCATTTTCTTCCCATTGCATCTCCTCAGGCATTCTCAGAGGGTAACCTTAAGTCCTTTGGTTGTACAGTTGTGAAAGGTACAATTTGACAATCACTGACTGAATTAAATTAACAGGAAGTACTCTGTTCTTTTAAAATGCCTACATAACTTTTTATTTATTTTTTTCTATTATTGCTAAATGAGAAAGAGAGAAAATGAGAGAGAGGAGGAGAATGGAAATGAAAATGAGTGGGCTTCCTGGTTGTTTGGTTTATTCAGGTGGATGATTATTGTAATTTTGTTCATATTGCTGACGGCAAATAAAAATGGCATTTGACTTTATGACTTCAGAATGAAGTGGAGGATTCACTAGATGTGAATTGTTAAAAGTGTATATCTGAGTGATGTTAACACCTGTGGATACCTTTAAATGCAAATTTTAATCCAGATATAATACATTGTCCTTTATCTAGAATCAGTTCTAGTATTTCAATTTCAACCCATATAAAAATAACGATAGCACTTAGACTTCAATACCTCTTCACAATGCTTTACAGTCCTCTCTAAGCGGTTTACAGAATCAGCCTATTGCCCCCAACAATCTGGGTCCTCATTTTACCCACCTTGGAAGATGGAAGGCTGAGTCAACCTTGAGCCTGGTGAGACTCAAACTGCCAAATTGCAGGTAGCCGGCAGTCAGCAGAAGTAGCCTGCAGTACTGTACTCTAACCACTGTGCCACTGCAGCTCAGGGTGTACTTTTAACAACAATACAGTCAAGGATTATGGTTCTGTTCACATTATGTTTATTAAAATAGAGAGACTTAATGTAGTAGATGGCTTTTAGACTATTAGTATATCTAGCCTCTTACTTTGTGTGGCAGCAATAATCTGGGGAAAAGAGGTTTTTTCCCCCCATATCTCATTCATGTTTTCTGTAGCTCTTCCTTTATAAGAGTGGAATTTTTACCAACTGTCTGTTTCTAGAAGAGTTAGTGATCTGGTTGAAGGAAACATACTCAAATTGCAATTCATGCAGACATAATAATAGTCTTACTTCTGTTGGATAATTCTCTTCCAGGGTGGAATCAGTTTGATAAGTGGTTGATCACATCTGATGCGGAACTGCCATTTCTAGCAAAGTCTGGAGAAGTAAAGTAAGAAAGAAATCACATTTGAAATCCCTAGGTAACTTTGGTTATGAATAGGAGAGCCAGGTTTTTCATCAGCTTTTATGTACTTCATTTCTCGTAAGAAATTGGCATTTTTCCTAAAAATAGGTGATCCATCAGCTTTACATTATACCATATGTCATTTTTGAAACAATTTATTCATCCAGGGCCTTCTCTGTGGGAGCCCCAGCCCTGTGGAATGAACTGCCCCTGGAAATACGCAAGATCTCCGACCTCCGGGTGTTCCGCTGTGCATTGAAGACTTTGTTGTTCCGCCAGGCAGGGCTGTCAATATAATCATTTTAAATTGGGGCATTTTAATTTTTAGAGTTTTAAATCAGCCAAATTTATTTAATTATTTTAATTTTTAATTATTGTTGTGTCTTGTGTTTTTAAACTGGCTGTACACCGCCCTGAGTCCTTCGGGAGAAGGGCGGTATAGAAATAAAATTATTATTATTATTATTATTATTATTATTATTATTATTATTATTATTATTATTATTATTATTATTATCCTATTTATGAATGTTTAAATGATTTTGGTAAATTCATATCAGAAAATGAAGGAAGGGAAGATTATGCAGGTATCTAGCCTGAATAATATTGCAGTATTGTTTTCCTGCAGCATACAGTTTAGGAACTTGCTGGTTTAAGGAGATCCTGCCTAGCAAAGGGTTCTGTGTTATGAAAAGCACTGCACTGTGCTTCACCCAGGGGTGAAATCCAGCAGTTTCTGACAGGTTCTGGAGAACCGGTAGTGGAAATTTTGAGCAGTTCAGAGAACCAACAAATACCACGTCTGGCTGGCCTCAGAGTGGGGTGGGAATCGAGATTTTTGCAATATCCTTCCCCCAGGAGTGGGGAGGGAATGGAGATTTTGCAGAATCCTTCCCCAGGAGTGGGGTGGGAATGGAGATTTTGCAGTATCCTTCCCCTGCCACGCCCACCAAGTCACACCCACCAAGCGTCACCATGCCCACCAAACCACACCCAGAGAACTGGTAGTAAAAAAAATTGGATTTCACCACTGGCTTCACCCACAATCTCTGAATTTTTAAATCTGCCAATGCTTCGGTGTGCTGCAGATAAAGATTTTATAAAGATAAATTTAAAACAGTACTGTGTATTTCTTCCCAAAGGAGTGTGAATAAACATTTTGTGCCACATCATATCATCTGTGTCCTGTTTGCATTATAGGCAACATTTAAAGCTGCCAGCATACAGTCTTGATGCATTTTTACAGCATATAGTCTTGAAGCTAAGGCCAGGAAATGTTCCTTCTTTGCTGGAACCCCTATACTTAGAACAGCCTATCCCCTGAAGTAAGAGTTGCTTAAACTCTAACTACCTTCCTGAAGATTGTTGTTCATCAACAATGAATTTGATAAAAAAAAAATATGGGTTTGTTTTGCTTATTATTTATTATGGATGTTTTTCTGTTTTCTCATTAAATTCTCTGCCTATAGAACTTGTTTAGGGTGGCAAGGCTAACATTCTTTAGGTCATTTACTCCCTTAGAGTCAGCTTTTTCAATGTGGACCATTGAAAAGTTTTGCCCTTCTGGTGTAATGTTACATATCTTGACAACTCTAATGCAGCTCAGTTTAGCTATCATCTTGAAGTGACTTAAATCAAACTGAATTTCTATCAAATTTTGAAAAATGGATTTAAATCAAATCATGCAATTTTTGACTCTCCAGTTTTAATTAAATCAGGAGAATCTATGGTTTTATTGAGAGCTATTGTTGTGTAGTGGTTAAGATATTTGGCTAGAAACTGGGACACCCTGAATTTTAGTGCCCTCTTAAGCACAAAGCCAGCTGAGTGACCTTGGGCCGGTCACTTTCTCTCAGTCCTAGGAAGGAGGCAATGGAAAACCACATCTGAAAATCTTTGCCAAGAAAACTGCAGTGATTTGTTCAGGCAGTCTTAGAGAATTAGACATGAATGAATGTGGGGGTGGGGGGGAATGGTTTTAATGAAGTGCTTTTCTCTAAAACTAGATTGATTTATTTTCAAGCTCTCCATATAGTAAAAATGTGTGGAAAGGAAATGGTATAGAATTGATTGATTGATTTACATTAGTTTTCTTTTTGGGAACAAGATTGTTCCCAAACAAAATACTTTTATTTTTGGTTGTGGGATATAGCAGAGCAGAGAATTACGTGCTTGCTTGAAAATGTTGGATTTGAAGTTTTACTTTTTCTGCCATTGTTTGGCAGTTTTCAGTCCCGTTCCATTTCATTTTTGTAGCTTGAATGCTTGTTGAATAAAACATACTATATTTAAAACTGTAATTCATTATCTGTAATAAAAAGAGCTGTCTTGTCCAAAGATAAATGGATGCAGATATAGATGTAAATAGAGAAAGCTTGCCCACACAAATTGGTAAAAAGTAAGGAGGAAATAGATTATTCCCATTCTCAGATTGGATTAATTTTTTTGGAAATTTTGTGGATTTTTAGGGAGAACCAAATATGTGCTGTATGTTGTTTGCATATCAATTGCTTAGAAAAAATATTATATGCTTTTGGGTCAATACCAGTTTGGAATTATTGGTCTTGTGCATAAAGGTCAGAGCTTATTCATCTGAAGTATGGTACATCACTGTTTTCTTGAGGAATGAATTTTCCTTAAATAATATAAAGCCAAGAAACAATAAATCAATAAACTAATAAAAAATAAAGCACTTAATTTTTCCTGAAATTTTGCAGACTTGATTTCCATGGAAGTTGATAACATTGGTATGAGATAAATTTTAACTTTAAATAACCATTCAGACATTCAAGAACCCATATAATTATTACTTGTTTTTATAACTGATATTCCCATCTATTTGATTGTAGGTCATTCTAGATGACTACTTATAACATTTAATCAAATAAGATCATAATTCCTGATTTTGGAGCATATGGGGTTAGGGTTACACCTCACAGTATCTAGAGTTCTTTTCATTCCTGTCTGGCCTTTTCTATCATTAATCTTTTACTCCACTCTTATTCCACTTAGCTTATAACAACTTCTTTGCTCTAAAGGCTTCTTCTCAAGCTGTTTTATAAGCCCTATGAGTCTGTATCCATACCTGTAGCAGGATAGCGACCTCAATTTTTCCCTGAAAGAATCTGAAAAGTATTCACTGGACTGACATATACCTTGACCAGAAATTGGAGGGAACTGGCAAAAAGCCCAGATGTCAGGTATAACTTTTGGGATCTTAGCAGGCAGAAATATGGGATAAAAATAAATAAATAGAGGGAACAGGCAAAGGAGAATTGACCAAGCTGCAACATTCAGCAGGTAACAAATAGTTTCCCTTCACAAAGTGTTTGTACCATTGAGTTTCTGCTGTAAAATGAAGGCTGGCTGTGCTTCCTCCTGGAAAAGTGCTAAAGTCATGCTCCATCTAAGTGATAAACTTGGTACAGAGTAAAACCTTTCCCCAGGAGGTGTGCTATTGTGAGTTGCTGCAGCAGAGCAAAAGGAGCATTTATCTCCATAGAGGCAGCATTTGACTCTTTGTGGTTCATACAAATCTCTTTTAAAGCCATTGATCGCCACTGTCATTGCTATTAATGGAAGCAACAATGCAGAGCATATTCGTAAAAACATGGATGGAAGAAGGAAAGGAGTAAGATATATTCTCCACGAGTCCTCCAAATTCTGTAAGAGATTTAAAGATACTAGAAGAGAAAAAAAAAGTTGGCTGAAAAGAGCAAGGAACCACTCTATTTGACCTGCTGATTAGAGCAAGCTTGAGGTAATCAGTAAAGTGAGCATCTGCTATCACCAAAGAACATGCAGGGTAAGCCTATAAAGTCAATTTGTCCAAAGATTTGTACTTGGACCAGTCCCAAGACTCCAAATAAATGTACTCTCAGTTCATCAATCTAAAATTTGGAAAGCTAGTAAGTTTGATGCTGTTAAAGCATTTTATATATATCTCATGTGAATATGAGAAGAGATGAAAAAATTTAAAAGTTGCATGCATCAGCACTTTATAACTGAACCCCAGAAGTATTTATTTAGACAGGAAAGAGCATCAAAGTTATAGAGAAGCTATAATAATCATCCTTATAGACACAACTGACAATTTCCATGTGATAGATAAACTCTTCTTTCTTACTTGCACTGAAATCCTATAAAATCAAAGTAATTTGTTTTAGCTCCATCTGCAATTAAATTTACTTTCTATGAACCATAAAATACCTCTTATCCATCCCATTCCAGATTTGGAGGACCATTAAGGAAGATAAGATAATATGTAGATACATCATGTCCCATTTTGGGCTTATAGTATGGTTGTAGAGAAAATGGAGAAACCAATTGCACAAATAAAAATAAACATATTTTTAGGCAAAAGGTCTATGTCAGATACTGCTCCAAATACTGCTTTATTTTTATTTGTGCAATTTTACCTTAAAATGAATTTGTGATATTATTATTATATTTTATGTTAGTCTCACTGTCAGCCAGATGTTGAGACTAGATTTGGCATTTTGCCCACCTATCAAACCTGGAATAATCAGATGTTGATTTTTAATAATAAAGTATCATCACAAGATTGAAAAGTTCGACATCCAGGCCTTTATATTTAGTTATTTTCTACAGGACTTTTTCTTCTGTCTCCAGGTATTGCAATGTCCACTATTCATACTTCTTTGTCTTTTGTTAGCAATAATCATTAGGTCTAGGATGCTGGGTGGCAGGTGCTTATGTGTTTGAATTCTAAAGTCCCAAAGCACTTTGGTTTCTTCATTTTCTATAATTTTGTATATGTTGTGGTCTCACCAGTTCTTGCTTACAGGCAAATGGTATTTCTTATAGATATTCCAATACACTATTGTTGCTACTCTGCCATGCCGTTGTTTGTAATTAATCTGTACTCTCTTCTTGCAGAAACTAACTAGGTGCTCCACTGGTTTTTTAGTTTTTTTGCAGGAACATTTTCTATCTTTTGCTGTATTCTCAATGATGGCTTTATATATATTTATTATTAAATGTATATTTATTCTTAAACTTTGGTGTTGCGCAACCAGAATTAGCCACTCTCTTTTTTTTCAGCTTTTCTGCTCTTAACCATTGCCAGATCTTCTTATCTGTTTCACCTGATAGATTTTTTAGTGTGCTGACTATGTAATACTTTGCCTTGTCATGTCTCTTTTCTAACCTTCATTTGGTCTTCCTTATTGGACAGTTTGGTCTCTTTGGTATTCATTAAGTCTTCCTGGTATACTAGCTTCAGCACATTTTCTTCGATGTCCTTTAGATATTCTTTCAATACCCCTTTTTCTTCTTCAAATATCTGGTGTACCTAACATCACCTATTTTCCTTCCTAAGTAGAGTCTGTCAACATTGCTACCTGAGTAAAGGGCATGATTCGTTGTAATTATTTTTCTGGTGTTCCTATCCTTCCTTCCTCCCTGTTCTAGTTCTGCCTGAGTCCACATCATTATTCCAGCTGTATATCTACTGGAATTGCCCAGGTGTTAATTCTCTTGGTGTTTCAATTACTGAGTTTGGACTTTAATATCTTCTTCACTCCTCTGATGTATTCACTACTATCCTTCTTTTTGACTTCAGTGTGCTTGGTGCTATGAGCCTGAGGTATATACCAGGTATTTGTAATGATCCTCTTCATTCAGACTCTCAGTGTTATTTCCATCCTGATTATTTCAGTTTTCACTGGATGGTGTAAGTGGGAAATTTGTCCAGTCCAAACTCCATTGCAATATCTTAGCTACAGTTATCTATTCAGACAATGTTGAGTGGTGCTTTTATTTCATATGGTATTCTCCATACAGCTTCAGATCATCCATAAAGAAGATGTGATAGTCTGATGCATGTTTTTGATGTTTGATAGCCATCACCTGTCTTGTTCAGTATTGTTGACAGAGTAGTGCTGATAGTGAGTCTTCCTGAAATATTCCTGTCATTCAACATTAACCTCTCCCAGTCTGTCAACATTGACAAGCAACTGTATCTTCCATTGTGCCATTGATTTTTGCACCAAGCTTGTGATGTTTCTATTGACTCCTGTTATTTCTAGGCACTTCATATCCAATCATATGGAAGGAAGTTGAATGCCTTCTTATAATAAATCCAAGATATGTTCATGTTGTCTTCCTTCTCTCAGTTTTCCAATCATCTTGTCAATTAGGAATTGTTCAGCTTTGGTAGTTTCTTTTCTGCCCAGATGGAAAGAGCATGTTTTCAACTAGATGCTGTTGAACTGCATCAGTTACCATGATGGTTACCAATGTGAAAGTTGTTGCTAAGCAGGTCTAGTCTCTAATTGTCTGGTGCCACTTTTGTTAGATTTTTTAAATTATCATTTTATTTTGCCAGATGTTAATCAACCTTCAATTTCATCTCTTTGCAGTATGTTATTAAACTGCTTGGCAATGAATGAGTATTGACCAGTCAGAAATTTCATCCACAAACCATGCAGTTTATCTTCACCAGTACTGACCAATTCTTATCCCTTGCCATTTTATTCACTATTTCTGTTGTATTACAAGTTCTTTCACTTAAGCTTTTTCCTCATCCACTTCCTTATCCAGGTTACAATCTTGTTATATGTAGAATTATATGTAGAATTATAATCCAGGTATAATCCAGATATAATTTGTCAGGTATTGGCTGGTTCACTGCATTGTCTCCATTGATGGATTGGTAAAAAACTTTTCTGATTCATCTGAAATTGAAAAGTCTGCCTGTGGTGTACAATTCAAGCTTCCCATCTGCTAATTTTCTTGGCTATGGCTCTGATTATTTGCTTTATTATTTCCAGTGCTTCCTTAATTTTTCTTGTTTGGTATTTCTTGATCAGGTATTCTTTGGTTGTCTTGTTATTCAGCTTCTTCTCTTATATTTGTTCTAGGTTGCTTGCATCTGATCTTAGCATGCTGATGTTATTTTCAAATCTGATCTTCCATTTTGATGATGCACTGTTGGGCTCTTTTCCTTATTTGCTGATTTTGCATCTTAACTCATAACTGCAGTTATGCTATACATTAGTTGATTTCTTGCAGTGAGCTGGTGCTTATATTTAATATTAAAGTATTGGAATATCTTAATGCATGTGAACTGCTTTTTTGTAACAAGCTTCAATGCAGTCAACTTTATTCTAATGTTTTTATGCTGTCCTATATGGTCAATTATTCTTCAGCTCAGTTCCCCTTGTTTTCCTCTTCCTTCTTTCTGAAAAGAGGAGAGAGTGCCTGGCTTGGGAATGAGAACAATCAGAAGTGATGTTGCTTCCCCCACAATATATCTTATTTTAATCTTGATCAGCTAAACCAACTTTGTATTCCTTCCTTTTCTTTCTAACAGTATTGATCCTCAGTTTATTCAAATATTGTCACAGGATTTCATTGTCTTCATTTGTTCTTAGCACAGAGTTTGTAAATCCAGATGACTCTTTTTATTTATAATTTGTTTCCTTTTACATTTTAAAACCTCAGTTGTCCTTTTCTTATCTGGAGAGGTTCCAAGGAACTAGTATATGAAAACTTGGTCTTTACTGGATTATTGCATAACTCCACCAGAAGCCTCCCAAATCTTTTGTTTTAATTTTTTTAATTTGTTCTAATATTCAGTTCAATGTCTGTAAATACTTTTTTCTCATTATGAAGTATCTGTGATCAATATCATTGTACAGTGATATTTGACTCTAGAAATTTTAATATCTCAGGCCTACATTAATTACCAGTTAATTAATTTGATTCATAAAGGAATTTCATGAATTCCTTTCTTGAGGTTTTGGGTATTCAAAGATACACATACATGTAGTTTTATACAAATGTGGTAAAATATGTTTTTTCATGACATTTAGCATTGGATGTCAGAGAGGCTAGTGTTCTTGCACAAAGTGTCAACTTACAATTAAATAATAAAGAACATTTTATTCCATGATAAACATTTGTCCAGGTTTCTCTTCTTTAAAATAATTTCAAAGCAAATTCTCTTCTATCAACTTCAATGAAAATTTGTTTTAAAAAATGAAGGACAGTATTCTGCCTGCACTAATATCAACAATCTCTTTGGTAAAAGACTACAGACCAAAGTCACAGCAGTTCTGAAAATTTGAGCTTAGTGGGGGCTTCCAATGGAACAGGCCTGAATATAAATTTACAGTGTTCATTTTTGTGGCAGTTTTTGACTGAACATTTTGTAGCTTGTTGAATTATGGGCCAAATGTCTAAACACTGGTGTCTTTACTTGAGTGGTCATTGGTACTGGGAATTATTTTTTTTATATATATATATATATATATCACAACAGACTGTTAGAATTTGGAATAACTCAATGGTTTGGCTGGGTTGCTTGAAGCATCTGGAGTTATTTACACTGTAGGCATTGTTTGTAATGCATCTGCTCACTTTTTGTGGTAACTTGGCTTCAGAAACTGATCTGTGTTAAGCTGATGGGGAATGCTACTGAATTGTAGCTAGAGTCAGTTGAAATATTGACATAACTGAACTCCATTACTCAAATCTAAAATTCTACATCATACCTAATTGCCATAAAGCAGGTAATTAGCTAAATTTCTTTATAAAGGGAATTCTAGAATGGAGGTTTGAGGCATTGAAAATGCCAGATGCCCTTCAGATCACAACAAGCAGAACATGGCCTAAACAAACAAGCACATGTTCCTTCAAATATTCATAATCAGATAAGTGAATTGAGCCTCTCTTCAGAGTATCTACAATTATAATTTACAGTTTCAACATAAAATTCTACCAACAGATACAGTTCCCTTCAAGCATGTCCAAAAGAAACTTGACAATGACAAAAGCCAATGTGAGCGTGCAATGTTGTCCAGACCTTTGAAGAAGCAGGCCAAATTTCCTATCATCCCTAGTGAGTCCATACCAAGTTTATAAACTAGGATTATTTAAAAAAAAACTATGCTCAAGCCCTTATTCAATCACGGAGGCTCACTCGTGACTTGGCCAGTCCTTGTCTCTCATTGCAATCTACCCTGATATTATTGTGGAGAAAAACTGGAGGAAAAAAATTATATGTACATTAACTTGTGCATTTGAAAGAAAAATAGGATATAACTGAAACACAAATAAATAAAAAGTAAATAATATGTTATTTAATTTATCCAGGATCATATAGGTATTTGAGTGGAATATATAAAAAGAGCCTTGATAGTACAGTGGTTTAATGCACCCTGTTATTAACACAGCTGCCTGCAATTTCTGCTGGTTCGAATCTCTCCAAGGCTCAGGGTTGACTCAGCCTTCCATCCTTTCTAAGGTAGGTAAATTGAGGACCCAGTTTGTGGGGGCAATAAGCTGACTTTGTATAAATATACAAAAGTATGAAGGCTATTGCTTAACGCATTGTAAGCCGCCCTGAGTCTCCGGAGAAGGGCGGCATATAAATCAAATTAAAATATATATATATTTGTTTTGGTGGAGATGGCAATTGCTGCTGTTCCAGAGAGAAGAATCCAAAATAAGTCATTCAAATTTTTTAAATGGTTTTGAATAAGCATTAGAAATAATTGTGATGAGTGGCTGTGAGGGAGATTGCTGTCAGAGAGTTAACCTAAATCTGAACATTTATTGGTGGTTATTCTACAAGTAGTGTCACAGTAGTGTCACAGGTGGGAAGGCCCTGTTTGCCTATAAAATACCTTTCCATAATTTATTTTGGAAGTCTTACAATTGGTTCTTGCCCCAGCTCCTGCCAACCTAGCAACTTGAAAGCATACAAATGCAGATAGAAAATTAGGTACCACTTTGATTGGAAGATAACAGCATTCTGTGTGTCTTGATCTATAGCTAGATGACCACAGAAGCATCTTTGGACAATGCTGGCTCCCTCAGATAGGAAATGGAATGACACCACCACCACCCTGAGTTGAACATGACTGGGTAGGGGAAACCTTTACAACTGGTTTATTAACCTAAACTTGTAAAAGACGCTCTTAACCATCATAACCACAAGATCACCAAGTTACAGAGGTGGATCCAAAACCACTTTCAAATAGCATTTCTTATTTCTAATGAGAGTGTAGGCTCTTTTAGAATAGACTTAATACCACTTGCCCAGGGAATGATCAGCCCAGCAATAATGTTACCATCCTTTTAGAATCCAAACCTTTATCTGGAAGAATAGAATTGAGTCTGAATTGAGATATAAGAAGAAAAAGCAAATTAAATACACAAAAATAAAAACTCTTGGTATCAAAGCTGCCTTCTCCAGCATCATAATCAGGATACCAACATAGACCTAGTGTCTAATATTTGTTGTATTTTCTCCCATTCATTCTTTCTTCAAATACTGGAGTTGATGAGAATTAGACCTTAGTCCTAATGATACATACCTCACCTACCAATGCAAAATATACATAATAGACACATAAGGTTAATCTGGTATGTGCTGAATGTTCTTTACATATACTATATGATAGAAACATAAATGAACATAGATCAAATTCCATAAGTACTGTGAATTATTGTTTTACTCTTATGAATGCCCAATAGAAGAGAAGAAAATAGCTCAAAATAGTTCAAGAAGAAAAAACAGGAGTCATCTACAATATACAGTATAAGGACTGTAAAAGTCACTATGTAGAACAAACAGGCAGAAGACTAGCAAAGCATATCTATGAATAACAACTAGAAGTCAGAAAGACACAATGAAAACTCCTTAGTCTCACAATACATAGAAAAACTCAACTATGGTTTAAATTGTGAAACTGTGAGCATCATAGACCAAACTAAATCCAATATGGTAGGGAAATCCTGGAAGTTTGACATTCAGATAATCAGCGGTCAATGGATACATAGAGATAAAGCCCACTTATGCACCATTCAGAAGAGACAATAATAGCTAACAAAGAAACAAAAAGATGAGAACATATCCTGACCACCAACCAATACCCAGATAAGCAGAGATTAAAACCAGACAAGCAATCAAGCAGAAAACAATAATTAAGGAACTACCAAGTCGAAAACCACTACCAGACCAATACTGACAGTGCAATACCTTATATGCAATACTTACTGCATATAAGGAGTAAGCAAACCTCATATTCACTAACATGGATAATGTTACCTGGTTGGGTAATGAAACATCTGCAAGCAAATAACCAAGCTCAGAGAACACCAAGGACACCACAGTCTCATAAATGTTTCATATTTACTATTAACATTAAGTTGAAGTAGTTTCAGACCTCTTCGCTTGCACTCAGTTCAATGAGCATTAGAAATAATGTGTCTACATTTTCAGTTTCTGCATGTAAACCGAACTAAACTATTGAGTTACATGTACTAAGAAAGTTGCAGAGATTTTGTTTCCATGAAGTGGCATCTCCATATAATTGTACTTGAAGCAGCGGAATAGAACTGCTAATCTATTTACCTGTGTTTTTTTTTTTAATTTATGTGATTTATATTCCAAAAAGCTTTTATGGAGATTTTCCTTTATTTTATTATAACAACAACCTTGTAAGGCTAAAAACTAAGACTGACTCCCACTTACCCAGAGAGTTTCTTAAGGATAAACCTGAACCTGCCTCTCCCTGGTTCCACCGAAATCCTTATCAGTATATCTACTTATTTATTTATTTATTTTGTCGAGTACGTATTAGATAATATATATAAGTATAAACATGAATTGAATACATAAAATGAATACAATTAAAGGGAACATTAGGACAGGGACGGTAGGCACGCTGGTGTTCTTATTCTCTTCAGTTTGATTTTCTGAATGGGCTACTAGATTTTGTACGCTATCAGAAAGTAGAACAGATGTCTTTCAGATTGCTTCCAAATCAATGTTCTATGAACAGCGTCACAATCCTTGGATCTAATCCAATGGGTGACTGTCATAAGAAAGTGTCTAATTCACTGAAAAAGATGTCTTCAGTGCACAGTTCCATGGCACACAGGGAAGAACATGGTAGGTCTGTAATATACAATTCCCCAGCACAGTGGAAAATTAGAGAGTTCCGAGTTCGGTATCAGAAGAAGTTGATACGGCAGCGATCTATATGTGAAATATATTTTAAGACATCTCCCATCCAGAGTTGGATTCTAAAACTTGATGACAATTTGCTTGGCTTTTCAGTCTGCCACTCAAGGAGAAATGTAAATATCTACCAATCAGGAAGTGTGATAGAAAATTAATTGCTATCTTTGTGACATCTTTGTGTCTCACAAGATATGGGAAGATATTTGTCATTTTTGTGTTCCACCCTTCTCCCTCTTGGAAATAACAACATTGACTTCAAATGCTTCTCTGTACAAGGATAATCCCATTTGTCATTTTTAGACAGATTTTTTTTATTTCACTGTTTGGGCTGCTAAAAATGTAGTCCAAATGTATGATGTTCCTGGTTTCTCAGAGGGAAATGGCTTCTTTTGAAATGTGGGGCAAGGGCATATACTGTAAACTAGAACCTAACAGTGCTAGGAGGCACTGAGAGTCGCAAAACATAGCCGAAAGAGCTGGGAACTGTCACTCACTTTCTCCTGTTTCTTTTGAATTCTTTCCTCAGTTATTTTCCTTCTACACTCAGAATTACAAAAATAATAATAATAAAATAAAATAAAAACGTTGGTTTGGCGTCTGTAACTCAAAAGTCTATCATATGGATATACTGGGATTGTGGTCCAAAATTACCAACTAGCATAACTATGACTTTTGAATTGTGGATATTTGAAATGCTAATACCTACTTTTTTTTTTTTAATTTGATTTATATGCCGCCCTTCTCCGGAGACTCAGGGCGGCTTACAAGGCGTTAAGCAATAGCCTTCATACTTCTGTATATTTATACAAAGTCAGATTATTGCCCCCACAAACTGGGTCCTCATTTTACCTACCTTAGAAAGGATGGAAGGCTGAGTCAACCTTAAGCCTGGTGAGATTTGAACTTGCAGTAATTGCAGGCAGCTGATGTTAATAACAGTGCTTTAGTCTGCTGCGCCCCCAGGGCTCTTTTCATGTCCCTTTGGCTTTTTCAAATCTAAACTCCTAGCCATAGTCAAATAGACAGATCAGTATATTACTGAAGAAAAATGGAATATTATATAGAACCAGTGGTGGAATTCAATTATTTTACTACCAGTTCTGTGGGCGTGGCTTGGTGGGCCTGGTGTGGCTTGGTGGGCATGGTTTGGTAAGTGTTGTAGGGGAAGGATACTGCAAAATCTCCATTCCCACCCCACTCCAGGGGAAGGATATTGAAAAATCTCCATTCCCACCCCACTCTGGGGCCAGCCAGAGGTGGTATTTGCCAGTTTTCCGAACTACTCAAAATTTCTGCTACTGGTTCTCCAGAACCTGTCAGAACCTGCTGAATTTCACCCCTGTATAGAACACTGAATTGGTCCATCTCTTCCCCTTTTGTCTATTTTGCAGGTCTGTATAGCCATATAAAATCTTGACATTCATTCACGTATTAATTTTATCATCTAAAATCTTATGGGGCATAAGTATTATGAATAAACATTACACGGAGTTGACACTTTCTTTTTTATCCTGCTCAATTCCCAGTTCATGATTTTAGTTAAAATAATTAAAAATTAAGAGTAGAGATTAAAGTGGTTTCAAGAGAGGTACATCATTATTGAATACGGTTCTGTTTGGGGGAGGGATCGTCTTTAAGCACACAGTTCCTCTAGTGGGAAAACTATACCTGAACCTGAAAAGTCTCTAACATTTTTATTTTGCATATTTTAAAAACATCTCTCTTGGATGCTTTGGTGTTGATCTTTGTGCAAGCATATATGTCACTTTCATTTCTGTGTTTCTTCTCCTAAGCAAAACATCCTGAAAGTGTTCTTGTTTATAGAAGACAAATATCACTTCAAGTTACGTGCCCTGAAGAAAAGTTAATTCATCTTCTACATCAACTGCCTTAGCAGATTGCTTCAATCCTCCAAATAGTTCTTATTTATTCAGAGAGAACTAGTTTGGTGTAGTGGTTAAGGCACCAGGCTTAAAACCAGCAGACCAGAAGAGTGCTGCCTTGGGCCCAGAGTCATCTGAGTAACCTTGGGCTAGTTGCTGTCTCTAAGTCCTAGAAAGGCGGTGATGACAAACCACTTTTGAAATCTTGCCAAGAAAATCGCAGGGATTTGTCCAGGCAGTTGCCAAGGGTCAACACTGATTTGAAGGGACACACATGTATACACATGCCAAAATCCATAAAATGAATAGATGTAATGCCAGTGTAAGAATGTGCAGATTATTAATGGAATTGAGAGAGAAATAATGTACACAGGTACAGTACTTACAATTGCCGTTTATCACACCTGTCTCTTTTCTTTCTCTTTTAAGAAAAGAATAGTGAAAGTGGTAGAAAAACAAATAGCATTTCATTTTGTCATCCTAGGTTAAATTTAGTTGGTTTCCACTTTTACAAACAAGAAGGTGAATACAGCTGGTTTCAATTTGGCAAATCTAGAATTCAGAAATGATCTGAGCAGTACTTCAATCTTTCTTCTGACAAATCTGTCTTATTTATATTTGTCTTATTTGTCTCCACTCTTCATCACTTTTCCTTATTTTCTTTTTTTAGTCTAAAATTCTAGATTATGAACTTCTTGCAACAGGAAAGAGTCTTTAAATCTTCCATGAAGAAAAGTGGGAAGATGTTAAAGGACTCACCATAAACCCAACATGCTGCAGATCCATTGCTTCCCAATATGCTACACATAGCATGGGAAGATCTAATGCTAATGCTAATGCAACAGGGAACAAAAATAACCAATAACCAAATGCAGCCATCAGTGCCATTTATACCAAACACTTTCAAGAATAATTAACTTTTTCACATTTAATATATTCAGAATAATTGATTCACTTCACTTTTATAAAATTATCAGCAGTGCTCTGTTCTGAAGAATATACATATTTGCATATCTTTTTCCATAAACATAACTGGTTCTGATAAAAGCATCATCCAAATGTGGTTTTTGATGGACATGTTTTTTTTTCCAATGTGGATTTTTTAAAAACAAAACTGCACATTTGTGATGATTATTGTTCTCACGTTACAAATGAGGGTGTGAGCCTGAGAAAAGAATTTTTCTCATATTGTAGCACCTCTTATCAAAGAAGAGATATACTGTAGAAGGGACTAGTTCATACATATGTATTAATCACCATTTCTTTTCTCCCTTCTTAGTTGTCTTTACTCTTTTCACATTATTTTTTCCTAAGTGGAACTAATCATTTTCCTCCCAGATTGAATTTTATTTTCTATATGTGCCATCCATTTTATTACAGTCTTAGTATGAATATTGTAAAGTAAACCAAAATCTAATTTAAAGTTTCTGCTGTCATTGTCAATCAAGTTGACTACCATTGATTGGGCAACAGGATTGGGAAGTAAAGGAGAATGTTATTATAATAGTATTGGGATAATTGCAGTACTTGTCATAAACAAGATATTTGATTGGCCACTGTGGGAATTAATTGCTGGATTAAATATGCAGGGGCTGTTCAACAATAAAAGATTAGTGACTTCTCTGAAAAACTTCAACCAGAGGCTGGGGAATCATCGTATTGTCATGGGGGATTTCAACCTACCATCTTCAGGTGAGGCGTCAGAGGTGGCTTGGGAGTTCATGGCTTCCATGGCGGCCATGGACCTGACCTAGTTAGTTCCAGGCCCCACTCACATAGGGGGACACACTCTGGACTTGATTTTCGTCTCTGGTAAGTGGTTGAATGATCTTGGTAGAGAGGATCTAGACATTAAACCCTTGTCATGGACAGATCATTTGCTCCTTCACTTGGACTTTCCAGCCGCTTCCCCCCCACCGCAGGGAGACGGAACCGACCAGATGGTTCCATCCCAGGCGCCTGATGGATCCCGAAAGGTTCCTGATGGAGCTTGGGCCGTTTCCTGAGACCCTGGCACATGACCCGAACGAAGACCTGGTTGCTGCCTGGGAGAGTGCGGCCACCGGAGCTTTGGACCGTGTCATGCCTTTGCGGCCTCTGACCCGATGCCGATCTCAATTGGCTCCTTGGTTCTCCGAGGAGCTGAAAGAGATGAAGCGTTGGAAAAGATGCCCAGAGAGCATCTGGAGGACTAGTCAATCCGATTCTGACCGGACACTGGTGAGGTCTTATATCAAGACTTACCTAGTGGCGATAAAAGCGACGAAATCTAACCATTTTTCCACTCTTATCGCATCTGCAGAGAACCGCCCAGCCTCTCTGTTTAGGGTGACCCACTCCCTGCTTTGGGGGGGAGTGCGGGAAGATCCCTTGCAGGGTTGAGCTGAAGATTTTGTGCAATTCCTGCATGATAAAGTCACTCGGATTCGGGAAGGCTTGGACTCCGACTGGATGAGTCTGGGGGAGGAGACGAGGGTAGGTCTTGAGAATATTATCTGGGAGGAATTTGATCCTGTGGCTCCCAAGGATGTGGACAGGGTTCTGGGTAAGATTAGTGCTGCCACGAGTTTATTGGACCCATGTCCCTCCTGGTTGGTACTGGCCTCCCGGGAGGTTACACGAGGCTGGGTTCCAGGGGATTATAAGTGCTTCTTTTATTTTTATTTTATTTATTTATTTATTTATTTGATTTATATGCTGCCCTTCTCCGGAGACTCAGGGTGGCTTACAATGCGTTAAGCAATAGCCTTCATACTTTTGTACATTTATACAAAGTCAGCTTATTGCCCCCACAAACTGGGTCCTCAATTTACCTACCTTAGAAAGGATGGAAGGCTGAGTCAACCTTGAGCCTGGTGAGATTCGATCTTACTTTAATTGCAGACAGCTGGTGTTAAATTACAGAGGTCTGTCTGTTGAGCTATCCAGGCTTCTTTGAGTGAGGGTGCCTTTCCCACCGCCTTGAAAGAGGCGGTGGTGAGGTCCCTCCTCAAGAAGCCTTCCCTGGACCTGGCTGAATTAGCTAACTACAGTCCGGTCTCCAACCTTCATTTTGTGGTGAAGTTTTTTGAGAGTGTGGTGGCATGACAGCTTCCCCAGCACCTGGATGAAGCTATCTATCTGGACCCGTACCAGTTGGGTTTCAGGCAGGGGTACAGCACAGAAACGGAATTGGTCGTGTTGGTGGATGATCTCTGGAGGGTTCGGGACAGGGGTCGCTCCTCTGTCCTGGTCCTATTAAATCTCTCAGCGGCTTTTGATACTATCGACCATGGTATCATGCTGCAATGGTTGAGGGGGTTAGGAATAGGGGGCACCATTCTGCAGTGGTTCTCCTCCTTCCTCTCTGACTATTCACAATTTGTGATGGCAGGGGGGCAGAGGACGACCTCGAGGTGCCCCACATGGAGAGTGCCATAAGGTCAGTCCTCTCACCCCTTCTGTTCAACATTTATGGGAAGCCACTGGGTGACATCATCCATGGTTTTGGGGTGAGAGTCCATCAGTACGCTGATGACACTCAGCTGTACATCCCAGACCACCCCAACGATGCCCTTGATGTGATGTCTCACTGCCTGGAGGCCATGCGGGTCTGGATGGGGAGAAATAGGCTCAGACTCAACCCTTCCAAGACCAAGTGGCTGTGGCTTCCGGCGTCCCGATATAGTCAGCTGGTGCCATCGCTGACTATTGGGGGTGAATCTCTGCCCCCCACAGAGAGGGCTCGCAATCTGGGTGTCCTTCTGGACACACGGCTGTCTTTAGAGGAGCATATGATGGACATGGCCAGGGAGCTTTTTATCAGTTTCGCCTGATTCGCCAGTTGCAGCCCTTTCTGGACCGGGATGCCTTGTGCATGGTCACTCACGCCCTTGTCACCTCCTGGCTGGACTATTGTAATGCTCTACATGGGGCTCCCCTTGAAGAGCACTCGGAGGCTCCAGCTGGTCCAGAATGTGGCCGCGTGGGTGGTTATGGGCGCAACCCGTTGTGCCCATGTGACACCCCTCCTGTGCGAGCTGCACTGGCTCCCAGTGGTCTTCCGGGTGCGATTCAAGGTGTTGGTTACCACCTTTAAAGCGCTCCATGGCATAGGACCCGGGTACCTTCGAAACCGACTTCTGCCACCAACAGCCTCCCATTGGCCAGTCCGCTCCCACAGAGAGGGTCTTCTCAGGGTGCCATCAGCCAAGTTATGTCGGCTGGCGACACCCAGGTGAAGAGCCTTGTCAGTGGGAGCCCCTGCCCTGTGGAATGAACTGCCCCCGAAAATGCGTAAGATCTCCGACCTCCATGTATTTCGCTGTGCCCTCAAGACCCTGCTGTTCTGCCAGGCCGGGCTATCAATGTAATGATTTTTAAATTTTTGAGGTTTTAAATCTGAGCTGAATTTATTTAACAATTTTAATTATTTTTAACTGATGTTTGTCTTTGTGTTTTTCTTTTAATTGAAAAGTTTTAAAAAGTTTTACAGACATTTCCCCTTCCCCCTCCCTCCTCCCTTTCCAACCCTCCCCTTCCCCTCCCTCCCCTCCCACTTCCCAGAGCAAAATACAATGCAATACAATGTTATATGATTTAACAATCATAAGCTAACATAAGCTAATTATCTATAGCCTCCTATCCCCCTCTTGAACTTTTAACTCCCCTTTTACTAAACTAAATTTAAGTACTTTATAAAATCTCTTTGATCATTCATAAGCTATTTGAAATTTTTTAGTCCAATATTTGCCTTGAATATAATCAATCCATCTTCTCCATTCTAACATATATTTCTCATTTGAATGGTCCTTTAGATATGCTGAAATTTTCGCCATTTCTGCTAAATTTACTACTTTTAATGTCCATTCTTGAATAGTAGGTAAATCTTCCTTCTTTCAATACTGTGCCACCAAGAGTCTTGCTGCAGTTATTAAGCTCAGAATCAAATTAATCTCTATAGCTGTACAATCTGTAATTATACCTAACAAAAACAACTGTGGAGTAAAATATCCTTTTTTAAAAAATATTTTGAATAATCCACCATATTTTTATCCAAAATGCTTTAACTTCTTTACAAGTCCACCAAACATGAAAATAGGTAGCATCAACACAATCACATCTCCAACATTTGGGTTGTAGGTTTGGGTACATACAAGTTAACTTTTTAGGATCCAAATGCCATCTATAAAACATTTTATAAAAATTTTCTCACAAATTTTGAGCTTGTGTAAATTTTACATTTGTTACCCAGATCCTTTCCCATGTTTCCATCATTATTGGTTCCTCAAAATTTTGTGCCCATTTTATCATTCAATCTTTAACTCTGTCTTCGAGTCTATTTCTATCAATATATTATACAACCTTTTTATGTACATTTTACTCTGGTCCCTAATTTGTTTTATCAAATTTTCTTCACTTTGTGTAATACCAATTTTCTGATCTTTTTTCCATCTATTCTGCAGCTGTACATACTGAAACCAGGTTTGAATTGCCCTTTCCTCTCTTAGTACATTCAGAGACTTAAACTGTACTACATTTCTTTATGTAATCAGAAGTTCTTTATAAGTAATTACATCCTGTCTTTGTTCTATACTTATATTTTCTATCTCATGTCTGGGTACTACCCACATGGGTATCTTGCCATTCAATTTATATTGATATTTTTTCCAAACACGCAGGAGGGCATTCCTTAATATGTGACTTTTAAAATTCCTATCCACCTTCTTCTCATAAACTAAATAGGCATGCCAACCATATAGCAAAATATACCCTTCAATATTCAATATTCTTTCATCTGTTAAATTAATCCAGTCACTAATGGCTGACAAAACAGCTGCTTCATAGTACAATTTTAGATTGGGCAATTTCAAACCTCCTCTTTCACGTATATCCTACATTATTTTTAATTTAACTCTCGGTCTCTTCCCTACCCAAACAAAGTTATTAATGCCTTTCTGCCATTCCTCCAAATTTGCATCTTTTTTAAGTATTGGTATCATGTGAAAGAGAAATAGAAACTTGGGCAGAACATTCATTTTAACTGCTGCTATTCTTCCCAACAAAGACAGTTGTAATTTTTTCCATTTATCCATCTCTGTCTGTATTTTATGCCATAACAATTCATAATTATACTTGTATAATTTCCCATTTGACGTTGTAATAAAGATTCCTAAGTACTTAACCTTTTTCACTATCTCGCATCCTGTTACTCTTTCCAATTCTTCTTTTTGATTTGTATTCATATTCTTAGCTATCATCTTTATTTTCCCTATATTTATTTTAAACCCTGACACTTGACCATATTGCCTAATTATATACATCAAACCTGTAACTGAATTTACTGGTTGGGTTCAAGTTACAACCAAATCATCTCCAAATGCTCATAATCTATAATCATGTTGCCTGATCTTAATACCCTGTATGTTATCCGAGTCCCGTATTTTATTCAGCAGTTCTTCCAAAGTTAAAATAAACAATAGTGGAGACAAGGGACATCCCTGTCTTGTTCCTTTCTCAATTTTAAAGGTTTTTGTGAAACTACCATTAACTATTATTTGTGCTGTTTGTTTCTGGTATATTGCCTTAATAGATTGTATGAAATGCTCTTCCAACTGCAACTTTTGTGCTACTTTCACTAAAAACTGCCAATTCAATCGATCAAACACTTTCTCTGCATCCAAAAACATAAGCACTGCAGGGATTTGGTTGTTCTTCCCCAAATACTCCAGTATATTAACAATTTGTCTCACATTTGTCTTTGTGCTTTTAATAGGCTGTACACCGCCCTGAGTCCTTTGGGAGAAGGGAGGTATAGAAATAAAATTATTTATTTATTTATCTATTCCAATTGTCTTGTGAATTATTTGCAGAGAATGGATCTTGAGCAGTCGGCATTAATCCTCAATGGAACTGCATCTACATGGAGGGAAGTATGCAGTGGGGTACACCAAGGCTCTGTTTTAGGCCCAGTAGTTTTCAACATCTTCATCAATGGTTTGGACAAGGGGATAGATGGGGAACTCATCAAATTTGCAGATGACACCAAGCTGGCAGGAATAACCAACACTCCAGAAGATAGGCTTAAGATACAGAAGGATCTTGACAGACTTAAACATTGGGCGGTTTCTAACAAAATGAAATTCAATGGTGAAAAAAGTAAGGTTCTACATTTAGGCATGAAAAACAAAATGCACAAGTACAGTATACGTGGTACTTTGCTCAATAGTAGTAACTGTGAGAGGGATCTTGGAGGCCTAGTGGACAGTCACTTAAATATGAGCCAGCAGTGTGCTGCAGCTGCCAAAAAAGTTCTACTCTGCATAAACAGAGAGATAGAATCAAGATTACATGAAGTGTTAATACCACTTTATAATGCCTTGGTAAGGCCAACTTGGAATATTGCATCCAGTTTTGGTCGCCACGATGTAAAAAAGATGTTGAGACTCTAGAAAGAGTATAGAAAAGAGCAATAAATATGATGTGGGGACTGGAAGCTAAAACATATAAAGAATGGTTGCCGGAACTGGGTATGTCTAGTTTAATGAAAAGAAGGCCCAGAGGTGACATGATAGCAGTGTTCCAATATCTCAAGAGGGAGAGAAAGAAGAGGGAGTCAAGCTATTCTCCAAAGCACCTGAGGGCAGGATAAGAAGCAATGGATGGAAACTAAACAAGGAGAGAAGCAACTTAGAACTAAGAAGAAATTTTCTGACAGAACAATTAATCAGTGGAACAACTTACCTCCAGAAGTTGTGAATGTTCCAACACTGGAAGTTTTTAAGAAGAGATTGGACGACCATTTGACTGAACTGATATAGGATATACTGCCTAAGCAGGGAGTTAGACTTGAAGACCTCCAAGGTCCCTTCCAATTTTGTTATTCTATTCTGTTCCATTCTGTTCTGTTCTGTTCTGTTCTATTTTTATACACACAGATACATAAAAGGGAAGCTAATAAACATAAACCAATGGTAGGTCAAGATCAAAACAGATTCAAAGATGACTATGCCAAAATTACCTGTTAAATTATTTGAGATATGGTACTTAAGTCATAAAGGAAATACCAAATTATCCTTCCATTGGAATTTTATTGTTATGTATTGTCATATTGTGAATTTCAGTATGATACTTTGTTATCTCCAAAACTATTACATAATTTGTCTTCTTCCGTAGTGATACTTTTATGTTTTATGTTTTCCCCATTTTCTTAAAGGATAGGATACTTCTAGCTAAGGATGGTAAAACTACATCAGATAGATGATCTGAAACTGAAATCTTCAAACTCTAATGTTATAGATTGAAATTTTATTTTCTCTCATTTTCTAAAATATCCCAAAATATTGATTTGTTTGTTGGTTTGAATTTACTTGAAGCTTTTTTTTTTTTCCTGTCCTGAAGGTGTATAGTGGTTTCCATCATTTTTTGGAAATAAAAATCAATTGTTTTAGACAGCTAATGAAATAAGGAATCTGGATGTCAGAGAGACAAATAGAAAACCACTGAATTCTAACCAAAGCAGATTTGTATAATGCTGGCTAGAATTGATCAAATGACAAGAACTGTTTTTCCTGAAGAGCTTCTGAGTTGAGCTTGCTTCTTTCATGTAACCATGAAAGGGACTTGGCAATTGGCAGCTGCTTCCCAAAATGAAAGTGATGTGGGAAGATTTCCAACAGTTACATATGAAAGCCATCAATACAGTGTTCACTAAATGGATTGTTGGAGCCAAATGAAATGTGGCAGGTGGCTAGGAGTTAAATGGTTTTTTAGGAGTAGCATTACTTCCAGAGATACTCATCCAAAGCGTATATTGTAGTTTTGCTGATAGCAGGCAGAAGCCAATCATGGTATACCCCACTACACTGTTTTTCAGCATCCTCTGCACCTTCTCCTAAGTATCAGGTATGGCAAAGGTTGCTGAAGCTGTGTTCATGTCTATTGTGGTGACCTATTGTAATAATATTTGGGATATTGTGGTTAAACTTAATTCAGCTGTTCATGTGATTTGAGTGTCAGGAACAATTATATATCTTCCTATTTGATCTGGTAACGCATTTAAGCAAAAGGCCTAACTCTTGTATTTCTTGTATTTGGCTCAGATAGAGTTAATGTTGTTTGACTTGATTAATAACTGCAAGACTATTCTCTACCTTTGCTTTATGTTTTCACACATTTCATTCATGCTAGGCTCTTTATGCATTAATACTTAGTTTATCCAGATATTCAGGCTTTGCTCTATGGTTCAGTGCTAGATGAATGTCTTAAATTATACCCTTCATAGGTAGTGCAGAGCAATATTTGAATGATAGTTAATGTTGAAAATGGAGAATAACAATAAAATAAAAATCCATCCATATATATGTAATAGGAAAATTTCAATGTGCCAAGATTAAACTTGTCAAGATTAATATCCTATAGAGAAACTACCATTTATATGATATTGATCTCATACTAGCAAAAAATGAAACCAGCTGCAGGAGTGTTGGTGTTTATTCATAACAGTCAATACATAAATTATTTTTAAAAATCAAATCTTATATATTGAAGTGATTTAAGTCAAATAGGTTTGTCCTGAAATCAGATCCTACCTTTCTCTGTTTTAAAGATTTTAATACAAATTTTAAAAGAGAGAAAGATAGGATCTGATTTCAGGACAAACCTATTTGACTTAAATCACTTCATTATATAAGATTTGATTTTAAAAAACAACTCATTACTCTTCTTCCTATAATCTTTGCTATCTATACAGGTAATCCGTGACTTACCGTCATTCATTTAGTGCATGGGTCCTCAAACATTTTAAACAGGGAGCCAATTCATGGTCCCTCAGACTGTTGGGGGGCTGGACTGGCTGGGTGGGCATGGCTAGGTGGTCATGTGACTGGGTGGGTGTGGCTAGGTCATGTGACTAAGTGGGCCAATTTAACAGTCTATTAAACAATGCACAGAAATTACACTTTAATTTGTTTTGCTTCTGGGGGTGTTTCATTTGCTTTTGTTTGCATGTTGCTCTTTTGGTTGACTTTTCTTTTTACTAGATCGTTTTTTCAGTTGTTTAGGAGTCTAGTGGTCCATTCAGAAAACTCAGTTTTGCAGCAATACTTCTCAGCTCTCAAGGAGCTTACAATCAAGGTGTGTGTGTGTGTGTGTGTGTGTGTGTGTGTGTGTGTTCTCTCTCTCTCTCTCTCTCTCTCTCTCTCTCTCTCTCTCTCTCTCTTTCTCTCTCTCTCTCTCTCTCTCTCTCTTCTGGAGACGGGGAAGGTGAAAAACAGGCAGTTTTCACCTATTTTTGGTCCTCCTGGGGTATCTATGCACCCCATTTTTTTACCTCCCCCATCTCCAGCAGCATTCTGCAGGCAAAAATTGTTGGCACAAAGTTTCATCTATTCTATATTCACAATATGGCTTTGTATCTATAAATAGTATAATAAATATCCATGCTATCCAAATCTCAGATCATGATCTTCTAACTCTAAAGGTCTCTTGTACTTCAGGTACCGGTACATCCATTGTTTCATCCAGACTAAAGAACAAGCAGCAAAATACAATTTCAAATCTAATAAATTCAATTCTCCTTTTTCATTTTCATATGGTAAAATTTTATATTTAACTCATTTTTTCCCTTTGCCATATAAATTTAGGTGTAACATGCTTCCATTGTTTAAATGGCACATCAATTGTCAAACAGGGATTGTTTGAAACAAAAATATTATTCTTGACAAAACATTCATTTTTATCTCAGAGATTCTCCACAACAGTGACAATTTTAATTATTCTCATCTTAACATGTCCTCCTTAATTTCATTTCAACATAATTATTTTGAAGGAATGGAATTAATATTTGTCACAGTAATAACTAAGAATATTACTTTTTTCTTAATTTTGTAACTAGTATTTGCTATCATTTTCATTAAAAATTTTGCCTTCTGTTTATTAATCTTAAAACCTGCTAACATATCAAAATCCTTTTATTTTCCATTAATGTTCCTACTCCCTCTAGCAGATCTTCCAACCTTAACACCAAATAATCTGCAAATGCCCTTAACTTTTTTAAAATCTCTCCTAATTTTCTCATTTTGTCTTCAGAACCTTTTAACTTTTCAAACAATGAAATATTTTGAGAAGCATTTGCTCTATTTATATTCCATATTAAACATTTATAATCCATAGTTAAGAATGGGATTTTAAAAAAGATTTTGGAAAAGATTTTAGAAAAAACAGAGAGAAATATGAAAAATAACTAACTAACTAACTAAATAAATAAATAAATAAATGTCAATGCCTGTAATACCCAAATATCCTCTTGGGTATATACAGAGGATATCCTCTGTAATATCCTCTTCAGTCTCGTATTAATTGTGGCTTTTATTTGTTCTTATGTATAATTGTCAATTTCATTTATATTTTATTCAATTCTTTTTTAAATTTTTCAGAAAAAGTCTTGCTTTTTGGATAGAGTTTGGTTTGACTATCTGCTATTGCCTCTTCCAACTTATCCCATCTAAATGGAATTTTAAGCTTGCCTGAATTTTTTTTCTTCCTAAATAATATTATAATTATAATTTCCCTAAATTATTATTACATCTGTAATATCAATCTGGAATCAATATTAAAATGAAAAAAAAAATCACATTTGATAGCTGATTTCACTCTCATTATGGGTAACTGCAATTCCTTCAGTCAAATGAGTGATAGTTTGCAGAGTAATTGGCAGAGATCTTTCATTTGGGCTGCTGCCTGCCCTTAATTGTCTAACAGATTTAACATATGAATTTCTAGTGAAGTGAGATAATTTTAAAGTTTGTATGTCTGTCTATGAGAAGTAATAGAAAATGAAAAATACACTGTTAAGTTTGGGGTGGGTGAAAGAGAGTTCAGAATTGTTACCTAAAAGAAGAAGGTAAAATAATTCAAAATTGGTTTATCATACAAGATTTCAGATTGCCAAAATCTTATGAATTATGAAGCAATCAATGAACTATATAGTAGAGTGTAGGGATCTCAAAGAAGATACTATAAATGAAACAGGGCTCAGTAGCTTGAGTTTCTTGGGTAGCACATTTTTAAGGTTTTTATTGATCACGTGTGTTCTGGCAAAAGAGTGCAGACAACAGGTAGGGAAACAAAAAGTATGGTGGTGATTGTGTAATGTGTGTGTAATGAAGAAAAAGACAAGAGGGAAAAATGGAGGATTATATCTATCACTGCAGACATTTTTCTCTTCAAATTTTGATGATTATATTTCTCCAGCATGATATAGATACCAATTATGGAATGGTTCATGTCTCTTTTCCTGAAAATATAAAACTGAAGATATTGATACTAAATACCATGTTCTTAAACTCAGAGATATCAGTGTTTATTCAAGCATTTATCTAATTCTATTTGATTAGGTTTTATGCTTTGCAGGTTTTCAATCCCTTCTTTATCCTATGGTCCAATGTCTGTTTATCCCAAGTTACTTTGACTAATTTTTTTACATTAGTCATTTGGTGGCATCAGGAGAACTAAAAAGAAGAGGGAACATTCTTCATCTCCTTGACTACTGACAGTTCAGTATAATTTTATACCACATTCAAATGTAATACCAGTGTGCTAATATTTATGAAGAGCATTGAGAAAACAGTATTTTCCTTCACTCATCTGGCCTTCAGCCATGGCAATATGCCTGCTTCCTACCATTGAGAACAGTGCCCTTTAAAAACACAGGTTTAAATCCATTATAATAGCATTGGCTGGCGACAGCAGTCTTGTGGTGGTCTCAAAATGAAGGAGCCAAAAGAAAGCAGCAGGGGAAAAAAGTCTGATGTGGTAGTAATAATATTGTGTTAGATGGAGGAAAGTAGATTCAAATTTGTGTTATGCCCTGAAAGTAAGTAAGCTTACTTCCCTCCCTCTTTCCCTCTCTGTACTACTCTACTGCAGTTTCTTCTTATTAGGCTGTACATCCGAGTTTCCTGCATCAGCCAAGTTCTGTTTGCTTTGAAATGCATGGGCATGCCCAGAATGAACTCTTATGTTCTTAATTTAGAAGAGATATGATTGCCAATTGATTGCAGTCAGTCTGTATGTTGTTCATGACAAATAAGAGACTCCACAGATGTTTGTTCCAAGACAGAAATTTTGAGATCTTTAAGGCTAAACTATAAACATTTGAGTTCTGAATCAAAACATTTATGGAGTGCTTGGAACATATAAATGTGCTACTTTCTTAATTGCCAAACCAGGTAAAACATTTGGTTTAAATATAGTACAAGAACTGAAGCAAACAACAACAACAAAAAAATCGCACCATTCATGCAGTATATTCATTTCCACTGACAGCTATACAGGGTGATTTTCACACCCACAGTGAAACTTGACAAGGATTTGAATGACTCCCGATAATTTGCTCCGATCTAATTTAGGGATGTTCATATGTTACTTTTAGGGTAGAAATAATGATTATCTCCAAAGAAATGCTGCAGTTTCCCCACTTACTGTCAAGTGATATATGGAACAACACATGCCAATTTCCTGAGAAAAAGGTGCATCTTATTAAAACTTTTGTTCACACTTCTATATGAATTCCATAAATTGTGCCTAAGTAAAAACTTTCATATTCACAACAGCATCCAATTTTGGATTAAACTTGTTGGCAACTTCAATAATGTCTAATAACAGTGATCAAAATAGGTCTGTTATTTCTGCTATCTTGTCCTTTTACTTAAATTAGGTTAGGATTGATAATATGAAGAAAAATAAATCAATATTCCAGTTCAAACAGAAAAATATGTGGCATGCAAATTATATCTCTCACTGAGCCACTGCTGCTCTGTGGGAAAAAAATCTATTAAAAATTTAGAGGAAAATTAAAATTGTTTTCCCTTGTCTTTCCAAGTTCTAGAATTGACTTTTGGAAAGGAATTTATTAGTGAAAGCTGGTGAAAATGTTTAAAGTAGGTGGATTTGGCTTTTATTCCTTCCCAAGAATCCAAACTTAATTAATGTATTAATTGTAATGTCTGACTTATAATTGTTCCCCTTAGAACTTGATACATACATCTGCACTTTCTCTGCTTGCTGTTGCCTAGTTTTTAATCTAAAGGCCAAACTGCAGGAGGTTTATATGATAAATGTGTAGGTCTTTATCACTTTCTTTCTACTATAGAAGAGATAAATAGCTTCAATTCTCTCCCATATTAAGAAGAAGGCCCCTAAAGATAGAAAATAAGTATGTTAGGAAGGTTACAATGTAATTTTTAAAAAAATGCTAATTCTGATTTTTCAGAAATGTTGTTTTGGAGGGAAAGGAAGCAGTGGTCGGTCGCTATCGGTTTGCCCCGGATTGAGCGAACCAGTAGCGGTGGCAGCGGCTCTGCCCACCTGCCCAGATGCTTCTGCGCATGTGCAGAAGCATCACGTGCCTGCGCAAGCGCAAGCGCCTGCACGAGCAAACCGGTAGCAAACTAAATTGAAACCCACTACTGGATGGAAGAGAGTAATATGTTGAGGTTAATTGAGATACCCTTTCCATAACCTAGAGAGAGAAATAGGCTGGATATACATAGAGAGTGAAGAGACTGGACAGCCACTTGTCTGAAATGGTATAGGGTCTCCTGCTTGAACAGTGTTGGATTGGAAGACCTCCAAGGCCTTTTCTTGTTCTATTCTGTAAATTAAAAATTCTGTATAATCCAGAAAAAATGCATCATGCAAACAACTTAAACAACTTCAAAATTTGAAAGTTGAAGTTAGTAGTTACTTACTAAATGTAAAATAAGCACACATATGAAAACTGATTTATATCTAACTAGTGCTAACAGCTGCTTTAATTATTTTCTATATATTGTGTTCCCCTCATGTCTTTTATATGAAAATATAATATTTCCAATATCTTTTATATTGGAAATAGCCATCAGATTTATTAGCAATATTTATTATCTGCTATATGATTAAGAGATCATGCAAGTCAAACACAACCCAAATCCTTAGTGGATCTTTTTTTTTTTCAGTATTTATTTATTAAAGCATTTATATCAGTTTCCATCAAATTACATACAGAGCCTACACGTAAGAATATAGATAATAAATTATTTAAAACTGACTACAGTATAATAAATTATGTTACAAAACCAGAATAAAAAAATCTCAAGGGACTGTTAACAAAAATAGTCTGAATCAAATATGAATTATGGTTGAAGATTCTGAATAATGAACCTCTAAATTCAGAGGAGAATATGAAACTATTAGTTATATGGTGGCAAGTTTAAGAATAAATTAATAGCCAGTCACTTCCTAGACCAGTTCATATAATCAAAATTCTCCTGACAATAACAATGTCAAGTGTTTTAAAATACTTATGCTGCCCTATTTGTACAGTTTTCTAAAGAAAGTTCTGCAATAAATGTCATTTGCTTGACTGATTACAAAACAAAACAAGACATTCTGGACAAACTCAAAGGAGTTTAAGTTTTTTTCTGAACAACCACTGATATTGATTGCCTCTTCTTTTAGTTTCAAAGCAGAAAAAAATGCAATAAAAATATTATGAAGAAATAATTTCCAGTAACTTGTCATTTCAAAGCCATTAAGTAGTATTCTGAGAAGAGCAAAGAGTTCTAGGATTTTTGTCTTTGTGGTTATTATCATATTTATATAGGAAATTCTGGAAGTAAAAAAGATATTAATTACCACATACTACATTAGTGTAATGAGAACTTAGATGATATAAATGATGAAGTGGAAAAAATTAATATCAAACAACAAATCATACAGCAAGAAGCCTTTAACATTTGTTTTTCTTCTATTAATTATAAGTGTTAGCAACACAGAATAGATTGACATTTACAAATGCCAGAATCCAACTCAATTACTCTTCTTAAATTCTGTTCATGTTTCTTTAGGAGAGAAAGTAAATCCCATTCTAACCCTTTTCATTTAAACAGGACTGTGTGTATTTCATGTACTCACAGAAATTGATTTGCTACTATACAGAATTTAGTAATTCAAAATCTTAATTTTTTTATTCAGCTCCTCCAAATGTCTGCAAATGAAGAATGAATAAATATTACTTGAGTTGTAACTTCAATTTCATCCATGTTCAGTATCTGCATTGACTAGGATTATAGAATATGTTTTCTTTAAGCCTTGTTCTCCAATAAGGAGTCGTATAAGATGCTGAAAAAGTAATTGCACTGTAAGAAATTGTTATTTTAGTTTGGTAAACCATTTAGTAAACAATTTGCAAAAATAAAAAAGTCTGATTGTAGCTACTCACTATTTTTAATTTCTAAGGATGCCTATAAAGCACTCTTGTAAATGAACATTGTGCTAGAATGCTGCTTGCTTAACCTGCACGTCATCTTGATCTAAAAATATCAAGTATTTCAGTCTTCATTTTGGTTTTTCAGAAACAGAACAAAATTAATCCAAGATGGTGTGATGGGTGTGTGTGTTATGTGTGAACACACACACACACACACATCACATCACATACATACATACGTTAATTAAATGCAGCTGAAATAGAAATACTTTCCTTCATTTTTAATTCCAAAAGGAAATTTTATTACTGCAGGTATTAGTATGGAAATCTGCATTAGGAGGCTATTGACAAATTGAGATTTTTACCTCCTTTGCTCAGAACAATGAACAGATATTATTGCCAGTTGTTAGTTGGTAGAATGGTCGTTTTGTTTTGTTTTAAATTTTGAGGGGGAAAACTAGCAATTGCTGTGTTTACAAATTTTAACGGCATTATTAACAATAAAGAGAAAGGCAGATTTTAAAATTTGTGGCTTCCTTCCAGACTATTAGATTCAGGAGAAAAGATCAGGATTCTCTAGAGCAATGTTTCTCAATCCAAGCAACTTTAAGATGTGTGGACTTCAACTTTCAGAAATTTCAGTCTGTTTTAGAGACATGCCAACCTTTTTATATAAATATATTTCCTTCACTTTGTCTGTGAATGTGCATCACAGAAGAGATACTGCTAAGCCTGGTCAGATTTTTAAGCACAGTGGCATATGCTAATGGCATCTTTCAAGAGTTATCCACCGATGCCATTAGGAAATTTCAGATAGTGGACTTCTTGTCCCTTTTTAGAAAATACCTTATTTACTTTAAAATATGTTAAGGTTTTATGAACATGGAGGCCTTCTCTTCATGCATCTTCCTCCAAACCCTGTTCTGATGGTACCATTGGCTATATGTAGTGACTGACAGCAGGGAGAAATATATGCCTTGCAGAACCATGTGTAAATAAGGTTAAAGGTTGTGGCCTCAATTGAGTTCTTGTGTCTTGTTTCTTTATTTCCAGCACTGAATGAAATATGCAGCCTTGCTTTCCAAATCAATCAATCATTCTCTCTCCCCACCCCCCCATTCATTTAATGTCAGTGAAATTTTTATTCTCTGTCAGGATAAAAAGAAGAAATATCATCTTTTGAAACATATTTGTATTACTTTGTTCCTGAACTGTAAGTTTTTGAAAATATACTTCCAGGAGGCAGTTGGCCAGTACTATTTATTTAAACCGCCAAGAAATTAAAAGACAATTCCTCCTGGGGAGGAAAGGTATGGCAAATCTAGATAGCATACTAAAGAGCAGAGACATCACCCTGCCAACAAAAGTGCGTATAGTCAAGGCTATGGTTTTCCCAGTTGCAATGTATGGCTGTGAAAGTTGGACCATAAGGAAGGCTAAGCATCAAAGAATTGAGGCCTTTGAACTATGGTGCTGGAGAAGACTCCTGTGAGTCCCTTGGACTGCAAAGTGATCAAACCAGTCAGTCTTATAGGAGATCAACCCTGATTGCTCTTTAGAAGACTAGGTCCTGATGATGAAACTCAAATACTTTGGCCACCTAATGAGAAAGAAGGACTCACTGGAGAAGTGCCTAATGCTGGGAAAGATTGAGGGCAAAAGAAAAAGGGGACGACAGAGAACGAAGTGGCTCAATGGAGTCACTGAAGCAGTAGGCATGAGCTTAAATGGACTCCAGAGGATGGTAGAGGACAAAAAGGCCTGGAGGAACGTTGTCCATGGGGTCATGATGGGTCGGACATGACTTTGCAACTAACAACAACAACAACAATTTATTTAAAGCAGTAGGTACATTCCAGACTCTTCAGCTAACTTAAATTTTCTGTATTGTGGTGGATGCAACTTTTGAAAGGGCTAAAAACAGAAATGCCTTCCTGACCTGTCTCCAAGATTACAAGTGAGGGCTGATTTACAGCCCAGTTCATGAAGAGCTCTTTCATCTTGTCTTTATGAACATTTAGCACCCACAAATCACCTTTTTGATTTGATATACATCACTTGCTTCATGTCTTGGTAGCTTGGAGGTAAACACATCTAAGGTATGATTTAGCTACACAAGAAGCTGCTTTATGGGCATGATATTTCTTTGCCACATTTCTGCTTGTTGGTAACAGCAGTTCCTTTTCAAATATTTGAATGGAAATGTTCACAGGAGAAAGTGCTGAACCTCACATAAGAGTTATAAAACTTTTTAAAAGTTTTTTAACCTTTTGGTGAAAAATAAAACAAAATTATCTTCATATCAAGGGAACCACAAAGAAATAATAAGCTGAATATATTATTAAATTATCGACGTGATCTTGGAAATCATTTAGCCCAGGGGGATCCTCAACTTTTTGCCATCACACCTTCCTTTAGTATATCCTTAATATACACAATTCCCCTAAATATCAAAAGATCAAAATGAGCATAAATGAACAATGAAAAACAATACAATGAAACTTTGGGAAAGGTAGATTATAATATTATAACAATGTAAAACTAAAAGGTTTCTCACATGTCCCCTGGCCTCTGTCTGCATCTCCCAAATGAAGATACACAGCAGACAGTTTGAGAAGCCCACATCTACACCAATCCTGTTCCCCGGTACATAAACCTCCTTTCTACAAAGTAGAATAACAGAGTTGGAAAGGACCTTGGAGATCTTCTAGTCCAATCCCCTGTTTAGGCAGGGAACCCTATACCATTTCAGACAAATAGTAATCCAATCTCTTCTTAAAAACTTCCAGTGTTGCAGCATTTACAACTTCTGGAGGCAAGTTGTTCCACTGATTAATTGTTCTAACTGTCAGGAAATTTCTCTTTAGTTCTAGGTTGCTTCTCTCGTTGATTATTTTCCAGCCATTGCTTCTTGTCGTACCCTCAGGTGTTTTGGAGAATAGCTTGACTCCCTCTTCTTTGTCCCTGAGATTTTGGAACACTGCTATCATATCACCCCTAGTCCTTCTTTTCATCAAACTAGACATGCCCAATTCCTGCAACCATTCTTTATATGTTTTAGCCTCCAGTCCCCACATCATCTTTGTTGCTCTTCTCTGCACTCTTTCTTTTTTACATCTTTTTTACATCATGGTGACCAAAACTGAATGCAATATTCCAAGTGTGGCCTTACCAAGGCATTATAAAGTGCTATTAACACTTCATGTAATCTTGATTCTATCCCTCTGTTAATGCAACGTAGAACTTTTTTGGCAACTGCTGCACCCTGCTGGCTCATATTTAAATGGTTTTCCAGTAGGACTCCAAGATCCCACTCATAGTTACTACTATTGAGCGAAGTACCACATATACTGTACCTGTGCATTATGTTTTTCATGCCTAAATGTAGAACCTTACTTTTTCGACCATTGAATTTCATTTTGTTAGATAATGTGCTGATTTCTTTTAGAACTTTTGCTATCTTCCAGTGCAACTTATAAACAAGAATAATATATGTGAAGCTAACTGAAATAGTTCAACATTGAAATTTAAGAGATAAAATTGTTATAAGTATCCCATATTCTCAGATTTTTACTTAAAATGTTATATCAATAACATTTAATGACATATGAAAGTAATGGAAATACTTTGTATGCTAGTCAGGTTAAATGTCTCCATACTGACTAGAATTATCAAAAACCAGTTAGGCTGAATATAGGCTACAATTGCCATTTGAAAATAAGATCTTAATTTTATACAATAAAAAAGGATCTGGAATAGAAAATGAAGGATACAGCATGCAAATATTTACATGTAGATTTGGAATGTATTTTCTCTAATTATTTCAGAATTCCCTATTGTAGAGTCTGTTGCTGAACAGTCTCAAAATATCATCAAATTTCATCCAGCTGATTTCCATGTTCAAACTCCCCAAATCAGAAGTTCTTTGGGAATTATCATAGAATGCTAGAGTGCAGAATTATCAGTACTGGGGAAGAATTAGCCACAATGGAAGAAGGGCAGAAGGAGGAACAATATTTCCTTCAACCAATCTTCCTCAACTTGGGTTCCTTGCAGATATGTGGATTTTGACCCACAAAATTCTCTAACTTAAATTGCTTAAACATGGTTTCATTAAATAGGCAAAAGCAAGCTAATGCATGTATGGAGGTATTTGCTGCTTGCTTAGATAATTTCTGGGTTCAAATTTCATTTATTTTTGTATTAAGTCAAAACCAACATCACACTATGGACTTCATATGATGCAAAACTACAGCCATAACCTAATTAGCCCAAACATACCTTCCACCTGACACCTTTATAGAGATGAAGCTAAGCATCTAAAACCGCAGCTCCAGCTCTGATTAAGTCAGGTGCTAAATATCCCTAAATGCTTTTGTGTTACCTAATGTGAAATAAACATGTCATCATTTGATGAACATGCCTGCATTTTGTTTACATATATTGTTGCATGTTTTCCAGAGATAGTTTGTAAGTAATAAAATAAATTATTGAGATGTGTGTATTCCAGCTTGCTTCTGACACATTTGATTTCAAGAATTGGCAGCATCTGATAGCTGACATGCTCTGGTATTTAGCATTTGACAGTACTGATAGCTGATAACTGGGGTATATCAACTGCTTTCAAGCTTTCTGTCTCTTGAGTTCCTACATCAGCTGGGCTGGCAAGTAGCCACTAAGCATCTGCCACTAAACCTCTAAAGATAGCACATGATTCTGGGACATGATGTATGACGAACACTTGACTTTCTTTGAGTAAAACTTAGGTTGTCTCATTATTAACCACTCAGTAAATTTTGGTAAAAATAGAAAATTTGTTTTTTATCATCTAAGCAGAGATTAGGCACAATTATATAACTACACCAGTCTAGAATTTGATATATTTATAAATTATCAAAAGGAAATGCGGAAACCTTACTGGGTTTATATTTAAATAAATCTTTTAATAATATTATAATTAATGACTCAAGTCAGGTAAAGCTTATTCAGAACAATTTTTGCAGACCTTGTGACATTTGCAAAAAACTACTGTCTTATGGGAAACTTAGATGAATGCACAAATTTAATATGTAAAATCCATCAGTCCTGAGAACATTTTCTGCATTAAAAATGAATGTCATAATCAGCCTGTTCATTCACAAGATGACTACAGCCTGTAAAAATAGTCCAATCCAAAATAGTCCAAAAGCAAACTGTTAAGGCTATTCCCTGCCATTTCAGTTTACTATCCTGAGGAAACTCGCTATATATTCTCAATTTCTGGGTGCATGGGTTTTTTTGCCCCAATTGGGGGAGATCAGAGATGGATTTCATCAGGTTCTGACCAGTTCTGGAGAACCAGTAGCATAAATTTTGAGTAGTTCGGAGAAACGGTAGTAAAAATTCTGACTGGCCCTGCCCCCAACTATTCTCTGCCTCCCAAGTCCCAGCTGATTGGGAGGAAATGGGAATTTTGCAGTAACCTTCCCCTGGATTGGGGAGGGAATGGAGATTTTACAGTATCCTTCCCCTGCCATGCCCACCAAGCAACGCCCACCAAGCCATGCCATGTCCACCAAGCCACACCCACAGAACCGGTAGTAAACAAATTTGAAACCCACCACTGAGGGAGATGATATATATTAGAGCATGGGTGTCAAACTTGATTGTGTCACAGGCCAGATTGTAATGTTTTGTGATGTTTTTTGCCTTTGCGGAGCCAGAGTGGGCCTTGCCTGTGCGTGATGTAACTGGCCCATGGGCCGCCAGTTTGACAGGCCTGTAATAATTAGAGTGTTTGTGTGAGGAAGTCAAAATGGTCAAGGTGGTGCCCCTTTACAATCAAAGGCAGCTTCAATCATATGATCATGGTCGCCATCTTTTTTGACAACAGCCCTTCCCCTCACATGGCTACATCTGCATTTCATTACTTCTACCAACATTTTCAATGGAGTCTATATGGAATCCAGAAGCATTATTTGAAATAAAGAAAAAAACATTCCGGAAATGGATGATTTGCTTGTCAGCATGGTAATTTTTATTTTTATTTTCCTAAATGTTAATTAAAAAAATTAAAACATGGCTTGGGATGAAGGGCACTGTAGATGACAAAAGAGATGTCTATGGGACCATTGATGAGTAAAGGTGTGTGATTTTAATCTTTTTTAGATTTGTGCTGTGTACTCATACATCAATCAGTTTCAATTCACTTTGGGTTTGGAAATAAAATATGTTCTTCAAAAAATAATTTCTAGCAATAAAATTTACTGGCTAACATTAGGCAAGTTTCTTGTTTATGATTTTAACAAAAAAAGTAATTCCCAAAATGATACAACAAAGAACTTGAGGGAATAGACTTATTTATGAAATCATTAAAAGGATTTCTCCCTTCATTTTTTTGTGTTTTATTTCACTCTCTTATGTTAATATCATGTATGCAATATCATATGTACTGTTTATGTTTATGCAATTTTAAACAATAACATACCAGATGTGGTTGGGCAGTGGTAAGGGAATTAAATTTACAGAATATTGCTAGGTACCCACCAGCATTCTGCATTTCGAATGAATAATGGCATATCATACTTCATGGGAGCAATAAAATATGATAAATTTCTGAATCTCTGTGTCTCTTCCAAACAAGCTTGTCCAGTACCTTCTGATACAGCTAGATTAAGCTAGCTTTTTTTGAAGCCAGCTGGTCCTCGAGCTTAAAACACAATTTGGGAGCTACCAATTATTAGGCAGTTTAAAGAAGTCCCATCACATTTTATGACATCAAAAGAAGACAGGACAAATACCCCCAAATATAGCAATCATAGATAGATATTTGGGACATCACTACTTCTGTAGTTATCTGTGGCCATTGAATATTAACTATGAAACAGAATAAAGCAGTCCAACTATCAAATATTGTTAAACTGAAAACCGCAACACTACAAGTACATTTCACATTTAGTTCATTTTAAATGTCATACAGAATCTAATGTATGTAAGTATGTACAGTATGTATGCATGTACGTCACTATTTGATGGTCAATGACCAAATAGAAATTGATTGATTGATTGAAATGAATTATTCCCTATTGGTATCTCCAATATCAATATTAATAACAATGAAACATGTATTTTCATTTATAATTTTACTACTAATAATAAGTGTACAAAATACATTAAGTTCACATTTCTGTGTACAATATTAGACTGTAATAAGAGCCCTTCTGGATCTGTCCAAAGGTCCTTCTAATCCTGCATTCTGTTTTACAGAGGGGTTTAAAAACTCACACAATCTCTTTTTTTCCTTTTTTTTTTTCCTTTTCAGTCCTTAGAATATAAGGTATGCTGCCTATGCGGTAAACAACTATTAATACTCATAGCTATTGATAGCTTGATCCTCCATGAACACGTTCAGTCCTCTTTTAAAACTTTCGAAATTAGTTTCTATTATTATAATTGCTGGGAGCAAATTCTGTTGTTTAATTATAAGTGTTTTTAAATTGTAGAATTATCTATCATAGAGAGCAGAGATGGCCACTATTTAGACAAATTCTCAGAGGATATGGTGGTCCCTGGTTACTAGCTTTCAGAATTAGAGCCTGCCTGTCCCAAATACCAGTCAGTGGGGAGCATATATTCTCTTATGTCTTGTTAATGAAGTTCTGGTTCCATCTAATTGACTATTCTGTGATTCAAAAACTGGATGGTTTTATCTCGATCTCTCTCTCTCCCTTTCCCCCCCTCCTCCCCTCATATTCTTCAATTTGATTCTTTTTCCCAAAAGGACCAGTAGTTATAATTATCATTGTTTATGAACAGTAATTCTGCTTATAGACCAGAATTGTTAAACAATAAGAAAACATTCCTTATTTCTTTATTCGTGCTATGCAGCAATCCAGATTAAAAAAAAAATAAAACCAGATTCTGAGCTTCTGTGGATTTGCAGGTAGCTTCTATTAGAAACAATTTGAAACAACTTTCTTTTTCAGGGTTTGCATAACTGCCCTCTGCAATGCAGAGATGTGTAGAGTTTACAGTGTTTCCAGCAAGTGTGTACCTGCACAGCATCTACATCATACTTTGCTGCAGTGCCTATTACTTAAAACTGGAATTGGATCTGATGTATATTCTGGACAATTTTCTTAAAAGACAAAATGCAAAATATTATAATACCCTACTATTATTATATAGTAACATAGCAGCTTTGTTCATAAATGGTAAGGAATTTGATGATATAGAGATATTTGATATTGTTACAAATAATTTTGAAATTATTGTTTTTGTTTTGTTTTGTTTTTTAAAGGGATATATATGAATGTGACTACTTGAGGGCTCCTGCATTGGAGTTGAAAGGCGAAAGGGATGCAGTTTGCTCCCTCCCACATGCTGGGGTAGACCAGGTGTCTCGATAGAAAAACACTTAATCTCTCCCCTGGCTCAAGCTGATGAAGGGAAGAGAACTTGTGGCTCAGAGGTTAATACATCTGCCTAACATGCCGGCAGCCCAAGTTCGGATCCAAGTAAGGGTATAAAGGCAGAGATCTCTGTAATGGTTGTTTAATACTCTAACGATGTCAGTAGATGGCTGACAAAAGCTTAGTTAAATAAAATTTTAATTATTTTAAAATTTTAAAAATTTAAGTTCCGGAGCTCATATATATATCAACCAATCAAGATGTAACAACACAGGCACACTCACAGCAACAAAGCCAGCACCCCACACCTCCCCATCAGTATTTATAGAGAGACTGCAGCTCCGATCACGCTTTCTTCGCACAAGCACAAAGCTGAAGACATCAGCCTGAAGATGACGAGTGGGACCTCATTGAAACATCGCCAAGATACTCTCAATCTTACACGTGAAAAGACCCGAATACACCAAAATTTGCATACCTCTACCCGTGAAAATCTATGAAAAGAGCTGTGGTCTGGCTTCTGATTTGTGGTCGTGCTTCACAAACCCACACCAATGAGGCACAACCACAAACCAGAAGCCAGACCACAGCTGCATCATTAGCCACTTTAAACCCCTCCAATCCCTACAGGAAGCAAACTGACACCCACCATGAAGATGTGGCATGACCATGAACGCGAATGATCTGTCCCCATCCACACACACACAAACACAGCCAGCCGAGGGTTAAGAAAGTACTTGGCACGCACACAGGTCGTTATCTCAAACTTGGCAGCAATATAATCACCGTCTGCCAAGAGCTTTTACTGCAACAGATAACATAAAATTACATACGCATTGCAAATAGTCCAACAAAACAATATTCCTTTCGGCAGCTTCAGACGTTGTTCAAGTGACTAGCCAAAGTTCGTTTTTGTTCATCACAGAGTTTTACTAGCCACCACCCTCTCTTATATAGTCTCTGGGGTGTGGTCCAGTGACTCAGTTCTAATCCCTAGCACGCCTCCTTAACTTCTGCAACCGTTTATCACGCCTTTGTTGGCGTGCATCCAGGAATGACGACTCTCCTTCGCTCTCATCCGAGACATCTGGCTCCTAGCTAATCTCCTCTCCCTCGGCCAGCACCTGAGACAGTGCCAGAGGTGAGGGGCCTGGAGAGGGAGGCCTGGCTGACTCCTCTTCCTCATGTTCGGAGCTTTCTTCCTCCGATGAGATAGGCTCAGAGGGCAGGGCCACAACAGCGAAGCCAAACAACAGCAATGCAGCCCACCAGCTCAAATCCCCCTGCAACTCAGACTAACCCGAGCACAACCAAGCCCCCACCTAAACAGAACACATCCCCAGCCAATCAGAGCACAGCCGACCCCCCATCCAATCAGAACACACCTCCACCCAATCAGAACACAGCCAAGCTCCCACCCAATCAGTTCACACCCCCACTGGCAGTTAAAAGGAAGAAACAACTGCGATCAGACATTGCTCCTAGAAGCACGAAGCCGAAAACATCAGCCTGAAGATGACAAATGAGACTTCATCGAAACGTCACCAAGACACTTCCAATTTTACGTGGGAGAAAACCCAAATAACCAAAGACCTACATATACATACATACATACATACATACATACATACATACATACATACACTCACCTTAAACTATATTGTTTTATTTTGTTCCATCTACTATTAATTGTAGTATTCTTGTCAGTGACTGTAATGAACTGAACAGTATACTCACATTTAAAGCTGAGAAAATCAGTAAACAAAGAACCAACATTTTGCATTTGTCCAAATTCATTTTTCATTCTAGTCATTAAGTTTATCACAAACAAAAGGCGGAAATTCTTATACTGACTTCTGTTGACCAAAAATATTATAGTACAAAAAGGCCCTGTTATAAAAATTGTCCATTTGCTCAGGACTCAAAGAATATGTATGTTATGTCATGACTTTTAGTAGTAAAAAGTAGTAGTAAAAGTTCCAGTTGCAAAATATGTGTCTGGAATATGGAATTGCACTGAATTTCAGTCTAATCCAATAGCACTATTTTCCTTCCTCCTATACCTGAAAATCCTATGCTTTTGTTTTCCTAGTTGTCCTGAAAGATTAACATGTACTCTATGTTTATACAGTATTTTATCTATGCTGGCTCAGAAAGTGAGCTCTTGATTCTGCTGTTAATTAAGATGTATTCCATGGCACGTCCCAAGGATTCAGTGCCAGGCAGAGGCTTTCTAGTTTCCAAGCATTAGTCAAATCATATGTATGATTGCCATCAGCATCACTAGAAGGACACCGTATATTAAAACAGACAGATTTGAGAAATAATATCCAAACACTGGCAGGAAGGCCTGGTGGAAACTGAAGGACCACATATGGTTGAATAGCTCTATAAGACTGTGTGGATTTTCCTCCTCCACGAGGCTAGTACATTTTGGGGCTACAATTCTCAATTTGAGCATAAATCCTCATGAATGAGTCTACTTCAAATTGGGTTGTAATAGTAACTATTCTTTACTGTGACCAGCTGTTTCCACAGGCAGTCTCATCACTCCTGCCCTTAAATAAAAATGTGTTACAAAGAAAAGCCTATCTATCTTTTAAAAAGATCCCACCCATTTTTTTATTAATTTATGGCCTTCCAAATTACCTTGTTATTTTCAAATTAAGATGTGCGTGTTTATTAATTCAATTCCCATGTGTTGAACAGAATTTAATGGATTGCTATTTGATGCAGACTTCAGTTTTTTTGGTTATTCCCTCTTCACCCATCCCCACAGCATTTTAAATGTGAAGGGTTTTTTTTTTTTTTTAAAGGCATTTTAAAAGGAAATATCAACTGGATAATGCTCATGTGATTCTTTTATTTTTCCATTCATTTTCCATTCATTTATGTCCTAGTCATCTCCCAAATGGACTACAGTATAAGCTCTACACAGAACTGTCTTTGAACAGTTTCTGGAAGCTTCCGCTGGTACAAAACACAGAAGCAATTATGTGTGTCCTTTGGAGGGCAGTCTTTACAACTCTGCTTCTTGAGTTGCATTGGTTACCAATTTGCTTCTGGTACTGGTTTCTCTTTATCTCATTTAGTCTAAACCATCTGGAGTCATTTAGGTGAAATGGGTGGTCTAGAAATGTAATAAACAAACAAACAAATCTGAGAGAATCTAGGAGATGAGGCTTTTCTGCTGCTTTTTTGAAACATTATTTTTTTCTTAGGTGAGTCAGAGTCAAGACTTAGTACCAAGGGTGCTATTCAACAGGTTCTGACAGGTTTTAGAGAACCAGTAGCGGAAATTTTGAGTAGTTCAGAGAACCGACAAATACCACCTCTGGCTGCCCCAGAGTGGGGTGGGAATGGAGATTTTGCAATGTCCTTTCCTCAGGAGTGGGGAGGGAATGGGGATTTTTCAGTATCCTTCCCCTACCACGCCCACCAAGCCACATCCATAGAATCAGTAGTAAAAAAAAATTGAATTTTGCCACTGCTTAGGACCTGTAGAAAGCCCTCAAATGGTTTTTGCTTTTATCATAACTGTGGAGCCAGTTTTAACCCTCTTGTGATCTTGGTCTTATTTATGTTTAATTAATATAATTGTTTTAAGTATTTTTTATAATCTGTTTTAATTTAGTTGTTGGTTTTATTGTACAAAACTCAGAATCACTTTGTGTGAGACATGTGGCCCTACCAATGTAGGTAGGTAGGTAGGTAGGTAGGTAGGTAGATAGATAGATAGATAGATGAAGGAATGCACTGAGATACTGAGTCCAATTTAATAATATTATTTTAAAAATATTTTGAAAATTTATATTGGCATTAGTTAGATTTATTAAAAGTTCATGCAAACATATATAAATTTTAATGCACATTTTTCTATATTCTACATATTGTTATATTCACTTTTTGCAAAATGTTCGGAAAAAAACACTCTATTTTTTTATTGAAACATTCTATTGCTTCCATCCTGACAGGGTCAAGGTTGACTCAGCCTTCCACCCTTTTGAGGTTCGTAAAATGAGGACCCAAATTGGGGCCAATATGCTGGCTCTATAAACTGCTTAGAAAGGGCTGTAATGCACTGTAAAGTGGTATGTAAGTCTAAGTGCTATTGCTAACAGGCTGAGGCGCTGTTTCTCAACCTAATGCTTTTCTGGGAGTTGAGGTCAACAGACTGAGAAACACTAGTTTAAGGACTGTGCCAATCTTTGTAAGAGGGAATTCCAAAATGATGTAGAGCATGGGCACATTTCTGAGAGGGGAGTTCAGGAACAAGAAGTGAATTGAGTGCATTCAGCACCTTCCAGTCATTTTCCAGGAGACTTCCCATTTTGTCCCTTAAGCTTTATGGTCCCCAATATTATTTCCAATCACTGCATCCAGTCAGAAGCCCATTTTATTTTATTTATTCCATTCTTGTGGCTTCTGGAGATAAAAGGAATCTGGTGCCTGAGGTTCTGTGTGTGTGTGTGTGTGCGTGTGTCTGTCTGTCTGTCTGTGTGTGTGTGTCTCTGTGTGTGTGTGTCTGAGTGTGTGTGTGTCTGTGTGTCTGTGTGTGTTTTGCATGTTTCTTCTAACAAATTATGTTGAGGGCTGCATGCCAAATTGGTCTGGTTGGGAATAGTTCTTATTAGATATTAATATATAATCTTTATTTGCTTATTAATAATATTAATCATATTTATATAGCCATCTATCTCACACAGTGAATCAATATTCTTTGTGTGTATCATTTTACCAACAGGTGAGAGTGCACCAAATACATTTTTTGTGCTGTTGTAAATCACATTGCTTCAAAATACCTTCCTTCTTCCTTGTTTTCTCAGCACACACAACAGAATGGTCAATACAAAGAAAGTTGGAAAAAGTGGAAGGAACTTAAAGCTATATAAAACTGTCAACTTTTGGAATTTTTTTTTTAAATCTCATACTCTCCCTGGAAATCAGCAGGAGGATAACAGTAAAGAAAATGAGTAGAAGGCAGGTAGGGAATGGATGAAGTGGAAGAGGTAAAAATCCTATTATCTACTAAAAAGACCTATATACCTCTGACACTCATGAACATACAATTTCTGTCTGTTATCATTGGAAAATATTAGAGACCTTTCAGAGAATCATATCTTTGGCATGAAAAACATGGTTGTTATTTAGAAGCTATATGGAACCCAGGTGTGACCTGCCCATGACTTCTGTTATATAGAAATTGCACACTTGCAGCATGAAGTTGACATGGAATATTTGGAAGTCAAGAAAGACAATTTTCATCCTGCTAGTCTATCTCTTGAATTTAGACTAATAACAACTGACAGAATTCTGTCACGGACATACATTTACATATTGCTGCTTTGAACTTCTTCCTTAAAGTGAGAAAACAATGGAAAAACAAGAAACATTGCTTATATACCCAGTAAGACAATTTCTGGATTGCCTACAGGATTACCCCACTATTTTTTTTCCGGTGGGGGGGGGGGGTTAATTTCTTTTTCTTTTATTTTAAATTTACCTGTTTTCTTCTTACTCCTTTGTGTATCTTTCCTCTTTTGTTTGCTTTGCTTTGTTTCTGTTTGATTTAAAAGATGAAAATCTAGTTTTAGGCTTCCAAAGATTTGTCCAGGTTTCACTTCATTGGCTTCCGGGGGTTTTTTTTTGGAGTGCAATTTAAGTTGCTGCTTGTCACTTTTAAAGCTTTGAATGGCACAGGATCAAGTTATTTGCAGATTGCCATTTTCTGAGGCTATCTGCCTGTTCCACTAGATCTAATAGGGTGGGCATTCTACATTCCTTCCCTTCAGTGTTGCCATCAGAGGATTCCTAGGAAGTGCACCATCTCAACAGCAGCCCCTCTCCTTTTCAACACCCCTCTCCTGAGATCTGGCAGATCCCTACCCATCTGGCCATCCAAAAAGCCTTGAAAACCTGGATTTTCTCACAAGTGTTAAGGCAGTGTTTTGACTGGTGCCCAGGAAAGTTCCTTCTTATATTTAAGGAATGTGTTATCTGGATGTTTTTGTGTTGGTTTAATGCTTGTTGAAGGGTTCAGGCTTATGAATATGAAAAGTGGCTGCCTAGATACAAATCTTAAAATTACATACATAATGTGAGATAAAAGTAAGTTGTATACACAATGGTATTTTGCTATGCCAAGTTAAGAAAATCCAGAAAATAATGATCCCAAGCAAACATGCAGATTCTTGATGTCTTGACTGATGCAGAGACATTCAAACAAAATAGGAGATGACACAAAGGATATAGAGGAAAGGAAGAACATTCGGTTGAGGTATAGAAAAGAGAAAATGGGCTTTAACAATGGGAATCCAGGAAGCTATTTTGCTGCCCAGCAATCCTGCTGTTATTCTGCCAGCAAGCCATTGATGTCAGGCTTTGATATTGTAGGTTTCCATGATACCATGGCAGTGATAATGTTGTCTTCATTGGTCTAAAAAGCATCTGGGTGTTGTAGCATAACACTGATAAGGTTGTTATCTCAGCAATGAATAAGGTTTTGTGACACTAACCTCCTAGCAGCCAAGCAGAGCACTGCTAATGGTGTCATCATCATACCACTCTAGAGTAATTGGCACAGATACCTGGTGTTTACCCAACCCAGGCTACTGTTTCATTTGCATTTCAGGATTGTGAGAGTACAACAATTTGGAATGAAAGGTAGGTGAGGTAAAATTGCTTTTAAAAATTCAAAGGAAGAATATGCAAACTTAAGACACAAGGAGTCAGAAGAACCTCCAGGGCATCTAATACAGGGGTAAACCACTGATTTGTGGAGATTCTGATTAATTTTATTTGGAGCCTATCTTAAGCCTGATAGGACACAGTTTATAGTATAGTTGGCAATCTCTGAATCAGAGAAATGTGAATGAATAATAATACATCCAGGACACATCCAGGAATATGAAGAAATAAAATCTTGGACCATCCATTCTGGCACTCTTATTCCAATGTGTTAAATATACTTCCAATATATGTATATTTGTTCTGGGATAGTTATAGAAATTATTTTCAAAAGGAAAGAGGTCCTTTGTTTATATGATGAAAACTAGGAAAATGCTATAGCTTCAGACAATTTTTCAGAGTTTCGTTTGATGATTCTTAACAGCCATTTTTTTACCCATGGTTGGAAATTAAGCTTCAGCTTGACAAATAAATGATCTGTATTCTGTTTTGTTTTGTTTTTTTCATTAATTATTTCTGAGAAAACACAAAAGCATCCTTTCCAGAAGAGCCTCCCTTGTTTTATCATTATCTGCCTATGAGTTGTATTTTCCAGAAGGGACAAACACATTTAGATAAAAAATGTTGCTACATAATGGCTGATATGAAAAATGATTGATTATTATGATTTTAGAGTACCACAAGAGGGTAAACAAACATCCCATAAAATCCAAATAGTATTGCCAACATGGCTCAGTTCTGTCCTACAGCATCTTTTGTGTGAGAGGCTTGGATGCTGTTCTACCTTGAACTGTGCCAGGGCATCTCTCTGGTTAGCCCAAGGGCAATGGTACTCCACAATTTGCCTATCAAATGGAAAGAGACAAATTTTCTGCTCTTGGATGCTCATTTTTAAAAATATAAAATAGAGCTATGCCTTATTTAGGGACATGTCCTTTTCAATAAATGCACATCTTGTTGGATTCTGGAACTGATGTTGTTCTCACTCTTGTATGAATGGTTGAATTCCTTGGATGACAGTTGATTTTAATATACTGAAGAGATATTGAAAGCATCTCCAGTTAAAGTCCCAATCTGTTGAATAATGTACTGTAGTTTTACACCAATACGATATAACTAAGCAATAAATATTCATGCAGCAGCATTAGGATAATGTTTGTTTGTTTGTTTGTTCATCAAACAAATTTTTAAAACCACCCGGCACCCTTACAAAGAGACTCTGGGTGTTGTACAAGTAAATATTAAAAACATCAATACCATACATAAAATTTTAAAGGGGAGCAACTAATGTTAAAAATTAATTAAAGGTGGAGGAGACCTTTCAGAGTGCTAACCAGCCCAATAGCTGTGTGCTTCTCTGTACATCCCAAGCAAGACCACAGAGCCAGATTTGCATGGCTTTCTGCTAACAATAGATACAAATAACACAATAGATACAAACTTAAGGTAAACCGCTTCAAACTCGATTGCAGAAAATACGATTTCAACAGAGTGGTCAATGCCTGGAATGCCTTACCTGACTCTGTGGTTTCTTCCCCAAACCCCCAAAACTTTAACATTAGACTATCTACTGTTGACCTCACCCCATTCTTAAGAAGTCTTAAGAAGTAAGGGGTGTGCATAAGCACACCAATGTGCCTACCGTCCCTGTCCTAATGTCCCCATTTATTCGTATCCATTTCATTTATTCATAGTCATGCTTATACTTATATCTGTAATCTTATCTATGCTTGACAAAATAAATTAAATAAATAAATGTGCTGCTTATCTCTGTTATCCAATGATTTTGCTTCCTCGGGTAGTCATGGAAGATAAAGATGGAGTTTCCAACTAATTGTTGGAAAGCTCTCAACATTTACAATACAGTGAGCCTTCTACTTGGTGTGGCTTTCAAGGCAATTATAACCTAATTCTGGATACTTATACATTCAATACACTTAAATAAATGTATTTTTTGGCTGTTCTTTTGTGCTGTGGGGTCATGATGGCTCAGCAGTTGAAGACACTAAGCTTGTCAGCTAGAAAGTCCAGGTTGAGACCTGAGCACTATGCAATGGGGAGATCTTGAGAAATAATTTATATTCTAAAACCTTTTTTTCCTACAGAACTTGTTCTTAAAATCATTCTAATTTCAGTTGACATTCTTTTATTTCTTTCCTTTTCTTCATGTCTGTTTTTTTCCCCACCAGGATCCACTTCTGACACTATGATCTATCTTGCATTCATTAATTTCTCAATCATTCAACATAAACAATCATACCATTCATATCTTATTATTCAGTCCTTATGGCTAAAAATATATTCCAAGAAAAACCTATGTTTTCCTAAGCAGATGTTCACTGAATATCACTTTTTTCTGTGCTTTCCCATCTAGTCCCACCATGCAGTTATATTTATTCATTTTTTTTCCATGTTGAATGTTGCAAGATGTTTCTCAAAAGAGAGTGTTCTATTTAGTTTTGGAACATTTGATCAGTTTGCTACTATAACTGAGTTTGACACTCAGTTTTATTCCCAGGCATGCTCATGTTATTCTGTGTAAGCTAGGATCTTTGTTGTGGACATTATCATGCTAGTAACATACTGATCTCTGTATCTCATGAATAAGGTAGTACAGATAGCACTGATGCATTCTGAGGAAAATATCTAAACTAAAGGTTATCTAATTTGATATAGAAAACAATATGCCATTCATTGCTAAAGCTTTCATTAGCTTTATTTTTTATTTTAGAAGTAAGTTTTCTGAATGTGAAAACAGCATGGAATGATGTATTTTTTGTTTTGCCATGCAGTTGGTAACATTTTATGTACCCTTTCTCCAAATGTATGCACAGATTTTGTAAGAGTTATGAATGCAGAATTTACAAGTGTGTAGAGCTGGACAAAATAATTACATTCTAGTGGGCATGTATATATGGTATGTGTGAACTGGCTAAATGAAAACTGAGGCAATTTGTGTACTATCCCTATTCCTAATACACATATCTCAGAATTAGCTTCACATCATCTCTGACAACTGTTTCCCCAGATAGCTCTTTTCTCAAACTTGATTTGTAGTATTATGAAGAAGCTAGTGAATGGCCATAACAATTAGAATTAATTACTCTTTCCACAACCATACATCTTCTCTGTGCTTTCCTACCTTTTTCCCTCTGGATTTGTCATTGTCTTGGAGCCAACCCTCTACAATAAAGTTGCATGCTAATCAATAAGACTTTTATTGAGAGCGACAGACTGAAGCTAAGTGTACAATAGGACTTAACTAATAGTAAATGCTTTAGTCAGTCCTGAATTCCAAGGCTTAAATACTTAGCCTTGTGCCTTAGCTGGTATCTTGTTTTAGTGCCCTTCCTTGGCTAAAATGTAATTCCAGTTACATTTTACAACTTCAGTTGAGTTGTAATCTGGTAATTTACATAGATATTTCATGCAATTTTCTTGACATCATATGAAAATGGTTTGTCTTTTACTTTTTCTAGGACATTTCTTTGATATCCCAGAAGTCTAAAGCTTTGGGCTTCTGGGATGGTCCCTCATTACAATATTAACAAAGTTCCCCATCAAAATATTTACATCGGTCAAGGTCAACTGAGTGTTATCGGATCAAAGTAACTCAACTTCTAAGCTCTGCATTACATTCTCCAAGATTGTGATGATTAATTCCTGCTATAATTCACACACGACTTGCCACATCAAAAATGTTTGAATATTCAGGTTTCCAGTTCTTCAATCATCCCATAAAATAAAAGTGGGACCCAAACAACATTTTTTTTTTTCCAGAAAAGTATTATTTCAAAGCTGTTTCCAAGATTCTATCCATAACTTAGATGCAAGCCAGTTTCCCCACACTAGTCCTTCAGGGTGTTTTTTGCAATTAACACTAAACACATGCTTCATTATTAGTGTCCATCAAGTTTTCCTAGAAATTGTTTGTCTTGCTGGCTATTTTTGCCTTCTTCAAATGTGGGAGACCACTCAAGGAACTTTCATTCATTCCCAGCAGTCTTATTTTGGTTCTTATTCATGGTAGTCAAACATCAGTTTGCAAACTGATTTATCCAATATATATTTATAAGGGACAGCGAGAATTATAAAGTGTAGATTGCAAGAGTGTCAAAATAATTTTGGTTGTGTGATTTTGGGCAAAATGATACACAAACTGTTGCAAGCAATTTAGTACCCTGAAAAAAAAAAAAAGGAGAGTATGTATTGATCAAAATTACCTCAAGATCTTTACCTCATATTTACCTCACAACTAAACCAAGATTAAATCCTTGATGCCAATTTCTGCATGGCAAATAATTTATTACAATAGCTGTTTCACAAATCTTTCTCCAAAGAAAACCACATAAAAGATAAATAGGATAAAATACTTAGCACTATTAACAGTCTGCAACAGATGCACTTGAAATCATTCTTTCATACTGTCTCTCATCTTTCTCTTTTACAAAAAGAAGATTGGTTTAAAATTGCAAGTACTTAAAACCACAGTTGCACCATCTGGCATTATCTATAACTTCAGCTCAGAAAAAAAAATAGAGAAAAAATAGGATATTTAAGTTCAATGAATGAAATGGGGATATAACTATTTCACAATATTCTTCCAATTGGATTTTTTATCATTTTGATCCCCATAATCAGCATATTATTTTATAAATAATAGCCAGTGATTATTTTTTTAAAAATAGGAGATAGTTGAATGAAACTGTATCTGTTTTTTTAAAAAAATAATTATCAGTAGTGGAATTCTTATTCAGGATATACAAAATATTGAGCTAACTAAAAACAAGAATAAAATCATTAAGTGCTCATCCAACACAATAATGCAATCATTTATTTTTCTGAAAGGATTTTTAAAAAAGTTATGAATAGCATATTTGATAATAGCATGAGACTACACTTGTAATTACATACTCAAGTCCACCCTGTAGGACACCAGTTTATCATCTCCAATTTTCATGTGATAAGCAAAGGTGGGATTTTGTGTTTGCTATAATGGTGCGCTTCAGTATAGGTAAAGGAACTATATCAGGGATGAAATCTAGCAGGTTCTGACAGGTTCTGGAGAACCGGTAGTGGAAATTTTGAGTAGTTCGGAGAATCGGCAAATACCACCTCTGGCTGGCCCCAGAGTGGGGTGAGAATGGAGACTTTGCAATATCCTTCCCCTGCCATGCCTATCAAGCCACACCCACTAAGATATGCCACGCCCACCAAGCCATGCCCACAGAACCGTTAGTAAAAAAATTTGGATTTCACCACTGAGCTATATAGTACATGTTCTTCTTTGTTGTTACTTTTATGAAGTGATTCATAAAACAGATTCATACTACCTCTGATTAGTAGATATCCTACTCAACCAGATTCAGGCTATGCTCAGATGCTATCCTTGGAGAAGATACCTTTTGTATGAAACTAGATTTTGTACAACATCATGGAAGATCCAGTGGACCAATCTTTATTTAAATTTTAGATATTATAACTTTGTTGAAATGTTATATGTTACATTTAATATAATTTTAGTGTTTAGCAGCCGTGAGAGCTGTCGTGGGTGCACCTAGGTACACCCACATTACACCAATTCTCCATGAGCTGCACTGGCTCCCTATTGGTCTCCAGCCACAATTCAAAGTGTTGGTTATTACCTTTAAAGCCCTACATGGCTCAGGGCCAGGGTATCTTCGAAACTGCCTTCTACCGCATAACTCCCAATGACCGGTAAGATCCCACAGAGTTGGTCTCCTCTGGGTCCTGTCAACTAAACAATGCCGGCTGGCAGGCCCGTGGGGGAGGGCCTTCTCTGTGGCTGCCCCAGCTCTCTGGAACCAGTTACCTCCTTAGGTCCGGACTATCCCCACCCTATTGGCCTTCTGAAAAGTGGTGAAGACCGGTTTTTCAGCAGGCCTGGGGCCGTTGATCTCGCTCTTGCAATCCGGCGAGATCCGGCCATGAATGGTGTGAATGAGTTTTAATGTTTTTAATGTTTTTAATTTTTAAATGTTTTTATAATGATTTTAAATGCATTGTGAGCCTCCCTGAGTCTTTGGAGAGGGGCAGCATACAAAGTGAATAAATAAATAAATAAATAAATAAATAAATAAATAAATAAATAAATAAATAAATAGTATAATTTAATATAGACTATATTTTGAACTAGTCTATGATGGCAGTAAACTGAAATAAAATTACTACTTAAGTTGGATGATTTTTTTCTCCTTCACATTAGGCTGCGAGGTAGTCTTCATAAGAATGAAAAATGTAAAATATGAATCAACAAGACCAACGTAGTTACTACTACATTAAATGAAGCTCAAAAAATTCCAAGATAAAATTGAAATAAATCCTAAAGGTTTTGAGAATAAGATATAAAAATAGAATCCCATTTTTCAATTAAACTTTTGAATAATTGCAAAATCAGCTTTTGATCCAGGGTTACTTGGTTTAAACTTCTGTTTTCTAAATTAGCTAAATTTATGCTCTTTGGTATTCACATGGAACAAACCTGGACTCAAGCAAACATCACAATGATGTTAGAAAGCTTGTTTCTTCTTCAGCAAAGTACTTCATGTAACAAAGGTGACACAATTTCTCTTAGTGAGATTATTATTGTCATCTTCAAAGACTATTCTCAGTTTCTGTAACTGGGAGACACTTCTATACATAAACAAATATCTCTTCCCACTCATGGAACTATTGAAATAGGCTTCAAGGTGAATGACAATGGTTGCTTCCCTTTTAAAAGTACAGTTGAAAATTGCAAAGCATTTTCAAAAAAATGCTTCACCTTCATCCAAATGAATCAATCCTAAACCTTACACATCCTTAACATCTCTTTTATCACCCAAATGAATTTGCAGATCTTTCCAGATTTAGTACCGGAATTGACAACCTGGGACCTTCATATTGTAAATGGTTCAGTTCCCCTTTTATTCAACAAACTTACACCTAGCCAAAAAACATATCACCACCCATTAGTTACTCATTCAACCTGATTTCAGCATCTTATCAATACACAAACATGTCCATGTGGCTTTCCTGGCAGCAATATAGATATGAATTGCTATTTCTTTCTGTCACGATATAGAGAAATAGTCAGCCTAATATTTCCCATGGCCCTCACTTAAGTATTAACCAGATCTAATCCTCGACACTAGTGAAAACAAATGAATAACAGTTTTGTCTCATTAATAGAAATGTATGTTTTCTCAAAGTTTAATGCCATCTTTTCTTTATATTTTCTTTTTTTTTTCTTTTAGAGAAAGAGGCATAGTTAAGGTAAAAAAAATAACAAGTGATGAAGTCATCTTTAACTGTTCTATTAAATGTTCTGGTTGTTTTTTTTTCCCTAAATCTTTCTTCAAGGTTATTGTAACTTACCTTTTTTTATTAATGAAGTTATCTATGTAAATTCTTGTGGGAAATATTCCTAATTGCTGTGTTATTGATTTAAAAAAAGTCTATTTGTATAAATCCAAAACAGAATGTGTATGATAAACTCATGCTTATTTTTATGTTATTTATTTACTTATATTCTACCTCTAATATTTTTCCAAATAATTAAAGATGGCAAACATATCCAACACACCTTCCTCCTCCTATTTTCCCCACAACAACAATCCTATGAAGTGGGTTGGGCTGAGAGAGTGCAAATGTTCCTGAGGTGTCAATCTATTAAAGCTGTGATGGCAAACCTGTGGCACAGGTGACCGAAGTGGCACACGGAGCCATGTCACCTGGCACGTGTGGTGCCACCGGTTCCTTTTCCAGGTTTCTGGCATGCATGCGCATGTGACAATCAGCTGACCTTTTTGCATGAGGCAGTGCCGGAAACTAGAAGAGCTGGTCTTCCATTTTCCTGCATGAGCATGCACGCCAGCCAGCTGATCGTCATGTGTGTATGCATGCCAGAAACCCAGAAGAGTAGCTGGCTCAAACTGGAAGTTCAGTAGCTGAAAACGGAAGTTCATTTTCAGGCACACACATGCACAATGTGCAGCTCCTCTTCCGGATTGCGGCCCAAACACGCACACACTCCCTTTTCAGCATTCAAAAAGGTCCACCATCGCTGTATTAGAGACAAGGAAGAGGAAAATTGTATTCATTCCAGGATTTACAACTCTTTCTGCTTTCCACTCCCACATTATTGCACTTAAATGAAATATATCTGCAGAATAAGGTAAAACCTCTGTTCATTAACGCACTCCCAAACCTCTCTGCCACATGTTGGAAATGTGGAAAAACGGTCGGCACCTTCTATCATCTTTGGTGGACTTGTCCTGAGACCAAAAAGTTCTGGTTAAAGATTCGACTCTGGCTCTCTGAAATAATGGCACAGGAGATAGTCCTAGCCCTGGAATCTTTTCTCTTGGGTATGACTGAAGATGGTCTTAACAATAACAAAACCCAACTCGTAATCCAAATCACAACCGTGGCTAGACTAGCTTTTGCGAAACTCTGGAAAAATAAATCTACGCCCTCAGAGGAAATATTAATAAATAAAATTCTAGAGTGCGCTGAAATGGCAAAATTGACAAGCGAGTTAAAAAATGAGGAGAATTCTAAATATTATGAAGTATGGGGAAATTGGTATAACTGGTTGAAGAACAAGATAAAAGTATGATAATAGGATATGACTTGTTATGCACTAGAATTGGACTTAATTGTATAGAATTGTATAGAACATTGTATAGCTATGGATGGAATCCATCCAATGTTTGATTCACCAATTGTGTAAACACTGTACCTCGGATCAAGATAGAGATTGTATATTATCTTTTTAATTTTGGAAAATTCAATAAAGTATTTAAAAAAAAAAAACCTCTGTTCATAAATGCACTCCCAAACAAAGCAGAGTTGCAATCATCTTTAAATGCTTGTGATACTTAGAGGTGCTCTACTTGAAATATATCAACTTTTCTTTTTTAAATATTAAAAATATTTAAAATTAAAACTATTAAATATTAATATTTATTAATATTAAAAATTAAATATAATCCAGTGGAATAGGGTTCCTTGGAAGGGAAGTTCCACGGCCACATTTATGCCTGTGGATACTTGCTATTCCAGGCAAATATGTATATGCATTTGGTCTATGTCAGATATATAGTTGACTGAGAATTCAGGCACTAAAAGGATATGGTCATTGAGTGGGGTTTATGAGTGGGAGATTGTGACTCCTATGCTTTTGATTTATTAAAGATAACATTTAAGACAGCAAATTATTGAAGTAGTAAATGTCAATATTATATTTAATGGCACATTCTTCAAGGAAATGTAAGCTCTGATATGATTTTTCTGTCAATGAGACAGATTTTTGCCAATCTTCCCTTCTTACTATGTACTTCATATAGCTACATATTGATATAAACTGAAATTGGGCTGCTTCTTGTCTTTCCTAGAGTAGCCTCCTCTTCCAACTTTTGCAACATTTTTTGACAGAGAAAAACAAACTTTCCTTTTAATATTTCACCTCTCATTCACATGTACTACTCATGGCATGGAAACAGCAACATTTGGACAATGTTACTTAGAATTTTGCAGCAGTTATATTTGTTGACATGAATGTGGTCCGATGCAGCTGTGTCTGCTGACCTCAGCCTTTCATATGACTTCCCAGAGTGCCTTGTGCTAAGAAAGAATTCCCACAGTTGGCCTTCCTCATTATGATTCATTCTTTATTCAGAAGCTCTTGTTATATGGTTGTAACACATGTCAACAACTAGATCAAAATAACATTTGAATTGTGCTGAGCCCAGAGCAACTTGTTTCTCTCTCAGGGAGGGAAGCATAACCTTCATTATAATGATACAATTGACATTTTCCCTGTGATTCTTATTGTAGCACAATCACTTCCGGTCAGAATCTGTGGGTTTATCCGTTGAAACAATCCAGAGTAGTGATGAAACTCTTCAAATAGGCAAGGAAGTCAAAACCTGGAGGGTGTGTATGTGTCCATAGGAGGGATGGCACAATTAAATTCAACATCTACATTCTCAGAATTTTCAGTACAGGATAGGAAGAGTGTAAGAGTAGAATTGGATTGGTTTGTGTCCTCCTTTTGATATATCTATGTTTCTGCCTTTGGATTTGGAATGCTAAACTAATTCTAAACAAACAAAACAACTTTCATATGGACCCAGACCAAAGATTTGAATTTATTTAAATTAGTCTGGCAATTTATGTTTATAGGCAAGCAGCAATAAAGAAACTACTCTGAAGTAATTTCCCATGTCATTCTCGGTTCCTTGGGCCTGACATGTCAGCCATTATACATTACCTAGGTCAGTGACGGCGAACTTTTTTGACAAAGAGTACCAAAAAGGGAGCACTTTGTGCACACCCACTCATCAGGGCCGCAACTAGGAAGAGGGGATGCCCATGGGGCATGCGTGTGCCAGATAAGGTACTTCTGGTTTCCGGCACATGTATTCGCCCTGGCAAGCAAGTCTTCCAGTTACTGTTGTACATGCACATGCACCGATCAGCTGGCCAGCGTGCATGCCCATGCCAGAAAACGGAAGACCATCTCTTCCGTTTTGTGCCAGAAATACGGAAGAGGAATGGATGATGCTGCGCATGCCAGGCGACATGGCTCCACATGCCACTTTGGGCATGCATGCCATAGGTTCGCCATCACAGATCTAGTTAATAAGTCATTATTTATCAAACAATTTCTTCAGCTCCCTGGTTGAAAATGACTATTATATATGGTGTCAGCAGCAGACAAAATTCCTAAATACTAAAAATCATTTGGCTTGCTATAACTAGTAAAGAGAAAAATTGAAATAAAGCAGTAAAGGAAAATTAAGGAAATAGGTTATAGGGAATTGTGTATCTACACTACTTTTTCTTTAGTTAGAAACACTATTCAATGTGAAAGAAGAAAAGCATCTGTATAGGACAGATAAAAAGCTAGACATCTTTCAAATTAATGTGTTAATGATGCTAAAAATGCCCAAGAATTGCAATTCCATGTTGAAAGAACCTTTAGATCATGGGTGTCAAACTCAATTGTGTCATTGTGACGCATCGTGACATATTGCAACATTTTTTGCCTTTGCGGAGCTGGGGTGGGCCTGCATGTGACGCATCCAGCCCATGGGCCGCCAGTTTGACACCCCTGCTTTAGATACTCCTTTTCTAGATGCCCTATCATTATCCCAATTAAATCAATAATTTTCTTATCTACCAACAGAAGACAAATGCAAACATTCTCAACACTCAGAATAAATTGACACCTGATAGCAATGGTTTAGCTGATTCAACTCATACATCTATGATTATATAAAAGATCACAAGAAAAAATGTGATCAGAAAAAATGCTTCACTTTCTTTTCTCTTACCATATTTATTTACGAGGCACTACGCTACCATCCACTTTTCAGCACTCTAATGACTTTTGTTATAGACATTATGGGATGCTATCTAACAAATGTCTAGGTATCACTTCTTACTTTAGTGCATAAAAGACCCAAGGTATCAGCTTAAACTTTATATAAAGGGTTCGTTTCTTCAAGGAAAAAAAAAACTCTCTTAAAATGGCTTATAATGATCAGTACTTAACCTGTATCTGCTCTCCTGCTTACAGTCCAAAAGAAATACACAAAATAGAAAAGAGGATGACAGAGAAGAAGGAAAATAGCATTTTCACAGCAAATACTGTTAGTCTTTTTTTTTTTTTTTCTGGCTAGAAAGTAGAAAATTTTTGCATTTGTAATTTTTCAGCTCAATAGATAAAACCAATCTGGTTTTCTATTTGTAATGAGGAAAGGAAAATAACATTATTGTCAATAATATTATTATGGAAATTATTATCATTGTTGCTACATTAAGTTTCTATCTTTTTTCTGGGCATTCAAGTTGATTAAATAGATTAAAATAATTATATGCCAAATCCTGTGAAGTAGGACATACAGTATGAAAAAGAAGGACTGATTCAGAGTCGTCCTGTGGGCTTTCTAATTTAGTAAAATGCTTAACTTGTAAAACCACTATACAAGTTCTCCAATTTTGCACAGGAAAAGCAATTTCTGACTTAATTTTTGTTTGTTTGTGTTAATTTATATTCCTTACTGTTCAACAGAGCTGCAGGATGAAGTGTAGATGGTGAAATATAGAGCTCCCACAAGCAGGCATGTAGGTTGTCCACTGTACAAAGATGCCATGACACAGGAAGCACCACACAACGGAAATGGTAGTAGACTGGTGCCACATTGCAAGCACCAGCTTGGGGGATGAAGCCCATCAAGTTACATCTCCTCACATCTGTGCATGCACTGTAAAAGAAAAGGCAGAACAAAGCACCAGAAGGCCATAGTTGCTATGTGACATGTCTTGTGTCAAGGTTCCAAGTAATACATCCCCAACAATGAGAACTCAGAGGCAGGCATATTCCTCAAAGAACATTTTATTGGCACAAGTTTGGTGGAAAAGCAGCTCCAAATTCCCGCCGGTTTTACACCCAATTAAAAGTGAAACTTCGTCACTTCTCCCGAGTCACCAGTCACATGGTCCAATCAGCATAAGGTCCAGTTGCTAGGTGACTTCAATCTCCACCAATGTCCACCTTTGGAACACCTGCATGAATGTCCTTGATTCCCAGGGGAAAGAATTTTATTTTGGCTTCAACTTCCAAGTTATCTCTACATCCCCCACCCCCTTCCCAGCCCCTTAACTCCAGGCTGTGTCAGTCCTGAAGCAATGTGAATACAAACCTCCTTAGAGGAAAGCTACAGAAAAGAAAATGGCCACAGTTGGGCCAGCTTCAGAATTGACATCTTGATTCCAAAAATGTTTTTGAAGTAAAGACATCTTATATTTCAGATGCAATCCTGATGAAATATACCATTTGGAGTAATACGAAAATCCATTCAGCCGTTCTTCTGAAATTGTGGAGAGTCATGTCATTTGACTTTTGAATCATACAGAGTGACAAAAATGAATACAGGTAGTCCTTGACTTATGAATACAAATGAGCCAAAATTTCTGTTGCTAAGCAAGATAATTGTTAAGTGAGTTTTGCCCATTTTACAACGGTTTCTTTCTTGCCAAAGTTGCTAATTGAATCATTTCAATTGTTAAATTAGTAACACTGTTAAGTGAATCTGGTTTCCCCATTGACTTTGCTTGTCAGAAGGTCATAAAAATGATCACATGTTCTTGGGACCCTGGAACTATCATAAATTCATGCTAGTTGCCAAGTATCTGAATTTTGATCACATGATCATGGTGATGCTCAGCAGTCGTAAATGTGAAAAATGATCATAAGTCACTATTTTCAGTGCCATTGTAACTTTGAACAGTCACTAAATAGTTGTAAGTTGAGGACTACATGAACTACGATCCCCCCCCACCCATTTTGTCTAAACATGTGAAGACTGGAAAGAGCTGGGAGCAAAACTGTGCTGATTATGTCCATATCTATACATTTTGAGCATTTTCCCCTTCCCACAAATGACTGAAGAAGGCTAAGATTGGCAATTCAGAATTGTGTGCTCCCACACCTTACAATGTACTAAGTTCTTCAGCCAATAAAAATCTTCTTTTTTAAAATTTATATGCTGCTAATCTCACAATGACTTTAGGGATAGAAGATGAATTTCTAGAAATAAGCTTAAACAAATCAACTCCCACAAACCTTCAGATTTAGTTCTTTTTGGTAATCCCATTTTACCATAGCTAGATCTGAAAACAGTTAATATTCCTCAACTTACTTGCTATGTCTCTAAGATTTCATAGGTGTCAATATAAGAAATTAATGAGAGAATTTATAACACTTGCTAAAATAATGTAATGTGGAGATTTTTCCTCAGTATTGCAGAATCAAATTATCTCCTAGACTGCAATATCTGTTTTCTTTGTTAATTATTGTTTCTTCCAGGTTTATGACTAAAATGAGCAGAATCACAATTAACAAGATACTTTTTTTTTTAAAAAAAAGAGAAATTAATTACAATCTGTTTGGACTTACAAAATCATGTTTTAATGAATTTTCACAGATAAATAATGTATATATTATCAACATTAATAATATATAATGTATAGCATATAGTAATTGCTAGCTGTCTGTGGTAAGAAGAGAAACAAACAATAGCTGTGTTCATACGAAAACTAAACATATGTATAAACATATAGATGGGCACCATACTTTTCTTTTTCGGGGTAAGTAGCATTGCACAAAGTGCAGAAATGATGGAAGAAATTGTAAATCAAAGAAATTAAGCATATGAAATAAATAAGAAAATATAACTAAATCTAGTTTACACCAAATGTTACCTGCCACTTTATGCTTGCTTGTGCTTTGCTGCTATCTGGTGACAGACTGCCACGAGCTGTGAGGAGAGGGAATGAAGGGAATTTGGGGAAATGAAAGTAAATTCTGTGCCCCCTCAAGATGCCTCCTCAAGCTTACCCAGTGTCATGCCCCCGTCGGAGCCTGAATCTGCGGAGGGAGACAAGTCGGAACTGGAACCAACGAAGATCAAAAGGGTGGCTTTGTTGGCTTGGGAGGAAAATGGGGCGGAACAGGCCCAGTCAGGCCAGGGGCTTCCAAGATTGGGATGGATTGTAGGCAGGCAGGAAGGGAGGCAGGATGACCAGGAGAGGCTAAGCAGTGAACATGAGAGACAGAGCTCAGGCGATGAGCAAAGACCACCCCCTCCTGATCCTCGAACACAGAGAGTGGAGAGAAGGCAAGAACAGTGCAGACTGAGCCAAATACTCAGGAGGAGAGCACCCCATCTCTCTTCACAAAGCACACCTGGGGCCTGAGACTTAAGGAGACGCTGGAGGGAGGAGCATTTGTCGGGAACAAATGCTGGATTCAGTGTTGAGTGCTGACATTTGACCTTTCCTGGATTCCTTGCATTGTTTCTGGATTTCTACATTACTTGCCATGCTTCTTTGCTCCTTGGACTCCACGACTGGCCCTGCTGGATTTCTTGCTTTGCAGCCATGGTGCTCACAGCATTTGGCTGGACTATTTGCAGACAAAGGCTGCTTGAGGTGTGTGTGGTCATCACTTTGCTCTGGAACTTGCCAGAAATGTGGGAGTGTTTGGGAAAATTTGGAACAATTAAGGGATGGTTTGAACTGCCAACTGCCTGTGTTATCTCTGTGCCGTGCCTTGGGTCATCACACCCAGTTGGAAGAAGGAGGGAACTGCATACCAAATTGCACTTGGACTGACCATTATGAAAACATCTTGCCTGAACCTAATTGGCTACACTGGGGTGGCAGTGAGAGACAGTTAAGGAAAGAAAAGTAAAACTTTGGTGCACGGTTCTCAGTTTGGGCTATGCAATACTGCAATGCACTTGATGTTTAATAAAATTATACCTTTCTCAACAAATGAAACCAAGGATCATTTCCAGGGGTGAAATGCTCCCGGTTCGGACCGGATCACCTGATCCGGTGGCGATGGAAGCGGGTGGTTTGGAGAACTGGTAGCAAAAATCCCTGCCCCCCCCATGCCCAGCTGAGCCGCACAATCGTCAGAGGCCTTTTTTACTTTTAAAAGCATTTTTTCTACAACCTCTTCGGCCAAAAAATGCTTTTAAAAGTAAAAACAAAAAGCCAATGATGATTGTGCAGCTCAGCTGGGATCATCAAACGGTTTTAAAAGAAAAAACCTCTTTTTTTCTTTTAAATGCCTCTGACGATCCAAGCTGAGTTGCCTGATTGGCAGAGGCTTCTTAAAAAAACCTCTGCCGATCAGGCAACTCAGCTTGGATCGTCAGAGGCATTTAAAAGCATTTTTTACAACCTTTTTGCCAAAGAAAAAATGGTTTTAATTTTTTTAAAAAAATGGCCACACCCACCCAGTCACATTACCCCCCCTACAAAGCCACGCCCACAGAACCGGTAACAAATTTTAGATTTCACCACTGATCATTTCTGTTTAGAGATTTAAGTTGTGACAGGTTCAACACCAACATTCATTTTGCTTCTCTGTAACTTTTCATCTTTGAAACCATAATTGCTTCCATCACAGTGATACTCCATTTAATATAATTTAGCTTTTGTTTCCCCCCCACACTTCTTACCTCTTTTTTCTGAAAATATCATCAGCACCACTCAGCTACTATATTCCTATTTTTTCTTACCCTCTTCACCAATTCTATCTTTTTTTTACATTGGTTTTGTGATTCAGCCTTTGTTAATGCTCACTATTATAACTAGATTACCTCAGTTTACTTGTTTCATACAAGTCAGTCTCTTCTGCATTCAATCTGCATTCATTCAGATATTCACCATACTTTTCCTAGTTAACCACACACATCTCTTTGAGTAACCCGTTCCTCCTGAATTTATACTTCTCTTGACATACCTAGCTACAACTTTTCATGTAACAATGAAAAATTTCAAAAGAGCATGATCTTTAAAATAAACATTATATTTCTTAGTATAGACCTTTGCACTATCTTCTCCCTTGTACCAGCGTTATACAGTATATTATAAAATTTCTCATCTTTACTAAACCTTTATCAAGATACTCAAATTATCTAAGTACAGTAGCTATTTTGTCTTCTGTGTATAAATTCCAATCATTCACTCAATTTTTTGTGACATAACCATGATTTTTGATTTATTAAGTTTTAGATCCATGCTCCTCATTGAGTCACTCAAATTTCCTGAAAATCATTGAGGTTCTCAATCAACATTATATTGCCTGCACAATAGTGCATAGGCATTCTCATTCAACCATGTTCTAATGTCATTATAAGCATTTTTGTATATCATTTCATAAATATATTGCCCAAAAAGGGAACATTATACATCTTTGCTAATCCTCCCTGGTTAGTGTCAAACCATTTATTAATGCTTCATCATACGACAATTTTATCACTATTATTGCATTCAACAATCAACCTTCATTTCATATTCATACAAGAATTAAACTAGACTATTCACAATTAAAATGAACTTCATTTCTCATACTCATGCATTTCTCAGTGACTTGTTGAAGATTAGTCTTCAGAAGAGAGGGAAAAAAACTATTTTGAACACCATCTTTCACATTTAAATTCACATAGCACTTCTTAAATTTTGCTCATTGTCAGCCTTGCACCTTTTGATAACAATTTAACAGCAAATTTAGCAAACTAATCCCCTTACTCGTTTTTACTCTTACTCCTTTTTCTTTGTAAAAGGAATAATATTGACATTTTTCCAGTCAAGCACAGAGCCCATTCATAGGTATAGTATGGCTTACCATGTTTACCCTATCTGTATCTGCAGCTTCATCATTTTTCACAGGATTCACTACTATATTTCAACATTTTTATAGGATAATACCTTCATTGAAATTGCCTATATTGCACTTTCGCTATTTATCATTCAGTTTTATTTATTTATAACCAGTATATGTCAGGTACGTCAACAACCATCAATAGCCTAGGTGAAAGGCACAAGACAATTGTGAAATTGTAGGAAGTGTACGGGAAATATCCTCTGGAACTGAACTACAGTCAGTATAACAAAGGACTGCATTTCCATGTCAACAGAAGACAACAGCTTGAAATGATAGAATCAGGCTCAACTAGTCCAAACTGGTGAGACAGAATCAACCATCTCAACCATGATAAATGGGACTGTTCCAGCTATATCGATCAAATTCTTATTTCACTGCAAAACAAATAAGGCAGGATTCCAACCAAATTCTTCCTTGCTTAGTGTGAACTGTATATCATCCCAGGACTAAAGGACCTAATAGGCTTAAGATTGAGGGAGCAATCTTACTTCTGATTTTAACTAATGCTTAATGGATTCTCAATTTGTCCTAAGTAGTTTAAAGACTCTCCAGACTGCATTTAAGACTCAGAATAAAGGAAAATAACATTTGACTATTAAAGGAAAAGTGCTTTTAGATGATGTTGGGGAGAGCTATTGAAACAACATTATTATTTTGTTTCCCCAAATTTTTGCAGCCCTAGCATCCTATGAATGGCAAATAATATTTCAACTTTGCCCAACCTTCTGAAAAATCCTTCTGAATAAGGAAAGTATGAAAGAAACAATTATTGCCCATTCCTGCAACCAATATCAATCCTATGTATATTCCACTGAATATCCTATGTATATTCCACTGAATTCAGATCTTTATTTTGAGTAGACTTTTATAAGATTGTCCTCTCAGTAGTTATTAAAGAAATTAGGTATGTCTAGCCTAACCAAGAGAAGGTTTAGTGGTGACATGATAACTGTCTTCCAGTTCTTGTCAAAGAGAAGAGGGGTTGACTTATTCTCCAAAGAACCAGACTGTAGGACAAGAAGCAATGACTGGGATGTAACTTGTTAAAGAGAGATCCAACCTGGAACAAAATAAATATTTCCTGACAGTAAGAACAATTAATCAATGGAACAGCCTGCCTCCCAGAGTTGTAGAGGTTTTCTACCCTTTGGTAGACGTTTTCAAGAAAAGATTGGACAACAATTTGCCATGGATGATATCAGGTCTTCTGCCTTGACAAGGAGTTTGACTAGAACAGTGATGGTTAACTTTTTCTGTGCCAAGGGCCCAAAGCGAACTCTCATGTGTGAATTCACACACGTGCCCGAACCCCCAAAATGTGGGTGTGCTATGGATACCGGCATCCCGGTTCCAAGGGAATATTCCATCGTTCACTATAGGGGGTGAGGTGTTGCCCTCTGTTGATAGGACGTGCAACTTAGGTGTCCTTCTGGATTCATAGTTGACTTTTGAAGATCATGTTACGACCGTGACCAGGGGGGTATTTGCTCAGATTTGTCTGGTGCACCAGTTGCACTCCTACCTGGACCAGGATGCCCTACGCACAGTCACCCATGCACTCGTCACCTCCCGGATCGACTACTGCAATGCTCTCTACATGGGGCTGCCCCTGAAGACCACTCGGAGGCTTCAGCTGGTGCAGAATGCAGCCGCACGGGTAGTAATGGGAGTGTCCCGACACTCTCATGTTACACCTCTCCTGCGGGACCTGCATTGGCTACCGGTTGCCCTCCAGGTGAGATTCAAGGTGCTGGTAATTACCTATAAAGCTCTACATGGCTTAGGCCCGGGGTATTTGGCTGACCATCTGTGGCCAGCGACAGCTCCCCATCGCCCGGTTCATTCTCATAGGGAGGGCCTCCTTGGGGTGCTGTCGGCCAGACAATGTCGGCTGGTGACCCCTAGGGAATGGGCCTTCACTGTGGGTGCACCTACCCTGTGGAATCAGCTCCCCCTGGAGCTCCGGGTGGCCCCTAACCTTCGCTCATTCCGCCGTGACCTTAAAACATGGTTATTTCGCCTGGCTGGTTTGGACTGAAGGGGTTTTAAAGGGGTTTTTAATGGTCTTTTTATAATATTATTGAGTATTTTTAACATTGATTTTGCTTATTTTTATTGTTGTGAGCTGCCTTGAGTCCTTTCGGAGATAGGGCAGCATACAAGTTCAAATAATAATAAATAAATAAAATACAATGTGAGCACCCCCCACATATGTGCCCCCCGTGCCCTGTATTGGCTTCCAGGTTGGTGCAAGAGACTTTCCAGACCCAAAATGGGGTACTTGCGCAGCCCCTTGCACCCCATTTTGGGCCTGGAAAGCTTCCTGCACCAACCTGGAAGCCAAAATGAGGTGCGGGGGCACAGCACAAGGCCCCCTGTGCCCCATTTTGGGCCTGGAAAGCCTCCTGCACCTCCTGTGCATGCGCTCTGCCCTCCCATGCCTGCTCACATGAATACCTGATATGCCCCCCCCCACCCATGCATACACGGCAGACACCCAAAGTCCAGCTTGCCGGTGGGAAGTGCACATACATATGTGGTGGGGTTGGGCTGGGGTGAAGACCTGTGTGCCCGCATAGAGGAATCTGAATGCCTGCCACCTGTGGCATGTGTGGCAAAGGTTCGCCATCACGGGACTAGAAGATCTCTGAGGTCACTTCCAGCACTATGATTCTATTCTATTTATTCATATCTTCCAAACACGATAATGCAGAGTTGTCTATTTTTTTAGTTATTAATTTGATGAAGATGATACTGATTACTGCTTCTCTTATTTTTATCGCAATTATTGAAGCAATTTAAATAACATTTTTCATGTATAATTTCATTGCTTATTTTCCTATTTGTACAATCTTTCTTTACTTTAGCTTCATAATGGTGTTACTACATATTACCTTCAGTGACCTATAGAAAGATATATAAAAAAGTTCATTTTTAAAATAAACAAATTGTCTGACATTGAGAAATTGTTACTAATTCATTCATTCCTATTCATTAATTATTCATGCAATACTTTAAATAAATATGAATTAATTTGGCATTATTATTATTGTTATTCAGACATTCTGTGTAATATCCATTAGCTGTTGGCATATGGAGGAATGTAGCTGAATCAGTATCAGCGTCAAATATATTTGCTAAGCAACCATTGATTTGCTTGAGCTTTGCTCAGAATTTAAGAAAGAGACTTAATCAAAGGGAAAGCTGTCTATTATCTCACAATCCTTTCATCATCTTCAGACTCGAATCCAAAATGGCCACGGGTCAGAAAATGTTCTTTTCATTCTTTTCATCATTTTGTTTTGTTTTGTTCTTCTTATTCTTCTGCCTTATATTTGAAAAGGAAATATCAGAGAAAAAGATTAGATATGTGTTTAATTATTTCTAAAGTAGGTAAGTCACTATGCTAGAAAGCAGGAGATCATGAGTTCAAGTCCTGTCTTAGCCATAAAAGCCAGCTGGGTGACTTTGTGCCAGTGACTCTCCCTCAGCCCAACTCATCTCACAGGGTTGTTGTGGGGAAAATAGGAGGAGAAAGATGTGTTGATATGTTCACCTTCTTGAGTTATTTGTAAAAATAATTAAGGCAGGATACAAATAATTAAAAATAAATAAAGAATTATAGCCATTATTATTGTTATTCTAAGAGTTTGATAACCAGAGGCACTTAATGTGCTTGCTTGAGTTGAAATCATGCAAGCCACCTGTATATTATAAAGTTGGAGTAGCTCATGGAATGGGTTACCCATGGGCTCCGGACTGCCCCCGGCCTCTGCTCTTTCTCCGTGACCTGAAGACATGGCTTTTCCAACAAATTTGCTGACCTGATGGGTGATTTTAATTGATTATTTTGGTAGTTATTTTTGTTGTTTTTATCGTTTTAATTTCTGTGAGCCACCCCAAGTCCTTTGGGAGAAGGGCGGCGTATAAGTATAAGAAAAATAAATAAATATAATAAATAATCATCACCTTGTAGAGGGGGGCTTTAGTGTTTTACCAACTGAAAACTTGGCTCAAAATGTAATCATGTCTTTTAATCTAATGGGAGCAGAATTATATAGCAAGACACATTTTGAGCTACAAATAACTGCAAATTAAGCATTGAGTTGCAAATGGCTGCACTGATTATACGAGACTTATTCTGTAAACCAGGCATGCAAAAAAAAAGTTGGTGCTTTCATCCAATGTGCTCCATGTAGTAAGGAAACATTAACCTTCTCATGCTACTTGTTTACACTACAGTTACCAAGAGAAAAACCCATCTGTTTTGGCTAAAGATAGCAAACGTATTGCCAAGGACACCAACATCATTAGAGAAGCTGAAGAAGAGTTCTTTCTCATTTTTTGTTATAGCTTTTTTTTTAACTTTAGAACTGAACCATTGCAATTTTTCACAAAAAATATTTTAAATAGTGCCAGAAAGAAAATAGAATACTCCTCTTCTCCTGTTTAATTACATTGTTGTAACTTATGCATACACACTGTTTAATTAATTGTGCATGTTGCTAGTGATATCAGCACAATCAAACCTTATTGCTATTATCTTATCATCCATGTTCAGAACACAATTCCTGATTGGCTGAAATCATATTGTGACTAAACCCAGAAACAAAGAATTTTCTTTCAATTTTTCTCTTCTCTAAGTAATATTATCAGAAGCACCTCCTGATTATTCTCAACTCACTTTCTCAGTTTGTCGCAGAAGTATCATTTCTAGGCATCCAAAGACAAAATGATGATTTTTCTGGCAATTGTCTTGTTTTCTGCCATTTTTTTCTTGCCCTTCCTTACATCCTTCCACAATGCTTTACAGCAAAAGAATTTAGATTTGTGGTCTACCCAAAATATCCAAAATAAAAGAGTCACAGATTGGACATACTACTGGGACTTGACTTAAAGATATATGCCTAATGAGCATTTATTATTTAAATTGATTTAAATATATGATTTAAATTTAAGCAATTATCACTACTTTCATTTATTCTAGTTAAAATTGTTTCTTTGAATTATAAGTGCATTTATAATATTCCGAACATTTAAAATTAGTTCAGAATATAATGCTGAATTAATATTTTACTATTGTTTACATTTCTTTATTTATTTTTTCTTTTCACTTTACTTACATATGTTTCTAGTCATGTCAAAGTTTTGATTTTGAAATTTGGAAGTATTACACCTTCCGTTTTGTAAGATTTTGTAAGGAAGAGGAAATGAAGTAAGGAGGAAGAAAGAGAGGTGTTTTTTTTGTTTTGTTTTGTTTTGTTTTTTTTTACTGTCGACTTGCCAGAAGTACCATGTATGTACTCTTTGGTCCCAGACAAAGAAAATATTTTGACAGGATAAAGAATGGATACCATCAACATTTTCTTTTTACTTGTATTACTATTCTTCAGCCTTATCTTTCATTGTCATCATTTTATCATATTTTGCCCTGAGCAGATATATGTAGGTGTCACTTTGAATCCTGCGCAATAGTGCATTCTCTGAGCCCTGTCCAAATATATGGTGCAACAGAGGACCACTAAGTTAAGGTCAGCATTTGTGGAGAAGAAAAAAAGAGAGGGCTAAAAAGTTTACTTTACTTTATTGTCATTGCACCTCGTATAACGAAATTAAATGCCATCTTCAGTGTACATTATAACTATAAAAATAAAACACAAACACACATCCTTCACATTCTATACAATTGAACTGAAAACCCGATATTGCATTAATATTGCACTATACAATATATAATTCAATATAGTTACTGCTCTGGGATAGAAGCTATTTTTCAGCCTATTTATCCTTGTTTTCATTATCCTGTACCATCTGCCAGATGGTAATAGTTCAAAAAAAGGGTGCCCAGGATGAGATGGGTCTTTAAGAATGTTTTGAACTTTCTTAAGGCAGCGGGAGCTATAAAGCTCTTCCAAAGAGGGGAGAGGGCAACCAATGGTCCTCTGGGCAATGATGTTGACCCTCTGGAATGCTGTCCTATCTGCCACTGTGCAAACCATGCACAGGTGCAGTAAGTTAAAATACTCTCTATGGTGCAGTGGTAGAAGGTCACCAGCAGTTTTTCATTCAGTTGTTGTTTTCTAAGAAGTCTCAGGTAGTATAATCTCTGCTGGGCCCTTTTGACCAGTGCTGCAATGTGATTGCCCCAGGTCAGGTCCTCTTTTATGATAACACTCAGAAACTTAAAACTGCACTCCACTTGCTCCACTCAGTCTCCATTGATAAGCAAGGGCTGGATCTCTAATCTATTCCTTCTATAGTCCACTATAAACTCCTTGGTCTTATTGGTATTAAGGATCTAGTTATTGTCTCCACACCACGAATGCAATCGGTCCACCTCATCTCGATAGGCAGATTCATCCCCCCTCCCAGAGATGAGTCCCACCACTGTTGTATCATCTGCAAATTTATTAATAGTATTACTAGCATGGGTGGGAATGCAGTCATGCACATAAAGAGTACAGAGTAAGAGACTCAATACACAACCCTGTGGTGTACCAGTGTTAAGAATAAGGGCTGAAGTGCATATACATGCTTGCAGTTACAAATAATTAAAGTGTTATTAATTATATTAATGTGTTATTATATTAAAGTATTAATGTGTATTGTATAGACACAGAGTTAGGTCCCAGATTATTAGATCTTCTTTTGATCAGTAGATCTTCAATGACAGTGAACCACCCATACTGTTATCCATCCTTGGAGGTGCTAGCTAAGGAAATGGGAATTTATATGACTGAGATAAATCTAGTTGGATTTCAGATTGTTCAATGTACATCAGTGGGTTTCAACTGGTGTAACAACAGTTTTGCTTCGTGCATGTGCTTTGCATGCACTAATCTCCAATTAGTGATCCTCAAAGATCACTAATTTTGCAGGTTGCTGGGTATGAGGGATAATCTGGCAGTGCTGTTATTATCCTCTCACTTATTCCTCACAGTATTCCTTCTCAAACTGCTTAACCTCATTGCAAGGGTGATTATAGATTCAACGGGTTAATCTAGATTGATTTTAAGTTCTCTTCTTTGGGGTCAGAGACAGTACATAAATTCATGGTGTTGGCAGAAATTTCTATCATGTCATTGGCAGTTCACTTCCTAATGGTGTAAAATCGTCTATTTTGCAGTAAATTTTCAGGGGAGTGGGTTTAATGTTTGGAAAAAAAAAATAACATAAAAGGTAAGAGATGTAAGGATAAATATGCTATCTCCCTCAGGCAGCATATGTGCAGTATGAATTTCTGGTATCTCATACCTGTATGCTAAGCTGATCTTTTTGGTATGCTATAGTCTTGCTATTTTTGAAATAAGATTCTGTTGTCAGTCAAGTTAATCTTAGTATATGGAGTGGGATGTTATTTTGTCATTTGACTTAGGCAATAAAAACGTTTATGTCAAATCATGTGTGGAATGATATTGCCTGCATTTTGTTATATTAATAGCAACCGTTCTGCAAATATATTGGGTAGTATTAAACCATGCATAGCACAATATTAGATCACCTATTTGGTCCCTTTACAGTATCATCAATATCCATTCTTCTTCATCCATCAGTCTTTCTTTTCTTCCTTCTTTCCTCCTTCCTATTGAGAATTCATACACATCACATCCCACAAATGGGCCACTGAAGTGAATTATATTCACTTTGAAGTGACAGTGAAGTGAAAAAAATTTACTTCCGATGAAAATAAACATTTTCTTTCATGATGGATGAAAGATCTTAGGAAATATATTTCATTAGACTTGGCAACAATATTTACTATGAGCCAAAGAGCTTTAGTTAACAATAACATAAACATAAGGTTATGGCTCTCTGAGAATCAGATATTGATTCAAACCGTTCAGATTTTTTTCTAATATGGATTCCTTTAAGAAACTAACAAGGCAAAGGTGAACTAAATATATAAATATATATTTGACATCGACTGAAGCACAGAGTCCAAAATAGAACTGCTCAATGACAAAGTGAAAAACTACAAACAACTCTAATGACAACACTATTATGTATGATTTTGAATCTCATAATTTTGGAAGCTCACCCTGAAACTCTATTAATCCATTATGAACACACAAAAACATAACCATAAATCTACCAGTTTTGTAATTCTAGTATGAAAAAGAGTATCCCATTAATTATATTCAATACATATGTTTGCAATAAATATTGATTTCTTGATTTGATCTAAAATTCTGATGATAAAAATGCCAGCGGTTTCATATAGATGTTAAAGAGCAGAGGGGAGAGAACCGAGCCCTGAGGCACCCCACAAGTGAGAGGCCTCTGGGAGGATACCTGACCCCCCGCCCCAAACAGACTGCAGACGGCCCGAGAGATAGGAGGAGAACCACTGTAAAACACTGCCTCCTAACCCTATCCCCCTGAGCCGCTGCAGCAGGATACCATGGTCGATGGTATCGAACGCCGTTGAGAGGTCAAGAAGGACCAGGATGGAGGAGCAATCCCCATCCCTGGCCCACCAGAGATCATTTACTAGGGCGACCAATGCCATTTCCGTGCTGTGGCCACGCCTGAAACCAGATTGGTAAGGATCCAGGTAGTCAGTTTCCTCCAGGAATTGAGGGAATTGCTGTGCCACCATGGACTCAACATGGCGAACGTTGGAGACTGGACGGTAGTTGTTAAGTACGTCAGGATCCAGGTTAGGCTCCTTAAGGAGGGGTCGAACCACCGCCTCTTTAAGCGCAGCGGGAAAGACCCCTTCCTTTAGTGAAGCATTGACAACAGCCTGGATCCAGTCTCCAGTCACCTTCCTGGCTGCCGAAACTAGCCAGGACGGACAAGGGTCCAGTAAACATGTGGAAGACCCCAGCCTACCCATAATCCTGTCCACGTCATCCAATGAAACAGGCTCAAACTCAACCCAGATGTCTCCACCAAGACTAGGCCCTGTCACCTCAATGGACTCTGTCCAGTCAGAGTCCAACCCGGTCTGAATCTGAGTGATTTTATCTTGCAGAAACTGTGCAAAATCCTCAGCACGGCCCTGTAAGGGGCCCTCCCTCGCTCCCTGATTAAGGAGGGAGCGGGTCACTCTAAACAGGGCTGCTGGGCGATTTTCTGCAGATGCAATGAGAGTGGCGAAATAGTTACGTTTCACCACTTCCATTGCCACAAGATAAGACCTAATATGGGTTCTTAGTTGTGTTCGGTCGGACTCGGAGGATCTCCAACCACCCTCCAGGTGTCTTTTCTGATGCTTCATTTCCCTGAGCTCTGTGGTAAATCAAGGAGCCGCCTAGGATCTGTGTTGGATCAGAGGCCGCAAAGGCGCGATTTGATCCAAGGCCTCCACCGCAGCCTGTTCCCAGGCCGCAACAAGGGTCTCAGATGAATCGTGGGCTAAGGAGTCGGGAAATGACCCAAGCGCCATCAGGAAACTTTCGGGTTCCATCAGGCGCCTGGGGCGGAACCATCTTACTGGTTCTGCACCCCTGCGATGGGGGATGGCGGAGGAAAAGTCGAGTCTAAGGAGGGAATGATCGGTCCATGACAGAGGGTCAGTAGATAAAGTCCCCTCCCCACGATAATTTATCCACTGTCCAGAGAGAAAAATAAGGTCGAGTGTGTGTCCTCCACTATGAGTTGGGCCCTGTACAATCTGAGTCAGGTCCATGGCCGTCATGGAGGTCATGAACTCCTGCACCAACTCAGATGACTCACCGGCCGATGGCAGATTGAAATCTCCCACAACCAAAAGGTTGGGGAGTTCCACCGTCAATTCGGTTAAGACATCTAGTAGTGCGGGCAGGGCTGAGGCCACACAGCTGGGGGAGAGGTACGTGATCAACAGCCCAGACTGAACTCCAGGGTCCCATTTCAAAAGGAGGGATTCACACCCGCCAACCTGAGGAACAGTGACCTCCCTAGGCCTAAGACTTTCCTTAATAACTACCGCCACTCCTCCGCCCCTCCCCTGGAGTGGTGGCTGGTGTAGTATCCGGAAACCTGGGGGACACAAATCCACGAGAGGGACACCGGCCTCCAGCCCCAACCAGGTCTCAGTGATACAAGCCAGATCCGTGTCCTCCTCGTCTATAAGATCTCAGACGAGGAGTGTCTTGTTCATCACGGACCTGGCATTTATGTACACCAGTCGAAGTCCAGAGCTCTGCACTCCATCGCTGTCGGGGGAGCAGGATGAGCTGAGGGGGCAGGAGGGCGCCACCGCTTTAAAGAAGCGGCGGCGCCCTCCTAGCCCCCCCTCTCCCGACCTCTGCGTCTCCCAACTGTCACAGGGATTGGAAGACCCTTTCTCCGCTGAGCCTCTTTGTTCCCTCCTCCTCCCTCCCTCCCCCCACAACCATCCGATGGGCCCAATTGCTGAACCATAGGAGCCGCCCCCGGCTCAACCCTTACCACCCGACTCCCGGGTCCCCTTAAAATTTGATTAAAAACATTAATTAAAAAAACCCTCAAACCATGCTTAGAAGCATGCCACCACTCGGGGTTCCAAAACCCGTCCTTGAGGTAGGCCTTCGATAAACTCGAAGGCCATGTCTGCGAAAGGGGGGCATCTCGCAGAGCAAGGATGGTCGCCGAAGTGTAAGCCATAATAAATATGAGAAATGGATGGAAAATAGCAACAGGAAACCGAGATGATAAACAAGAGGGATAATGATGGTAAAATAGGAGTCAACCCAGGCCGGCATAACCACCGCTCTCTCACAGCGGTGGAGAATCCAAGGCTGCAACGAATGAGTCCCGCGGAACCAGCCGCAGCCACCCTCTCATGGTGGCTAGGTGGGGAACAACCACCGGCGGAGTCATAGAGCAGTTCCTAGGAACATGATGCAGCAGCAGTCCACCAGGATTCATAGTTCATCACTCTGTAACTCCATTTTCAGGGTGAAAAGTTCTTTTGTTCTTCTGTCTGGGTGGAAAGGAAATCTTGTTCCCTGATGCCAAGATTTTGTTTTGGTGCAATTGAAAGAAATACTGTATACCCTAACAACTTTCTTCAGCATGTCATATTTCTTACACTATCTGCAGGATCTTCGTGCTTTTGACAAGAAAACCAGTATGGCATGCATCACAATGCTTTGATCAGTCTGAATCCTCTTGTCCCCTCCCATTGCTGTTCCACTTTTCCCCAATGACTAGAAACAATATAGATTCTCCACAAACATTGCTCTTTTTGTGTACTTTAAGAATTCAAGTACAGATCGAGAATACAAAATAGGGTGTTGGAAGCAAACAGCATATGTGTTTTTAAGGAACACCTTGTATGCAAGAATCACCAGATTTCTTACTATATCAGACATATAATTGTTTTAGAAGATGTACGTGATTTGTCACCAATACCATTTCTCTGTCTATAGAACCATAAACATCTGTAAAAAGAAAAACATTGCATTAGGACTTGTGCCAATCAGCTAGAGGCTCTTTCTAAGCAATAACAAGAACTTTCCTATCCTATGTTCTTTTACAAAGGACCATCTAGATCACACGCAATTTAAGGAAACATACATGAAATTGTGTTTCCTTTAGTCCACTGCAATTTTTTTTATAATCAATTTGATTCTGTATTTACTTGAATGGGGATGGACAAAATGTCTCAAGAAGAAAATGTGCATACTATATTTGTGTAAGGTGTTTAAAAGTTTGGGGACAAAGTAGGGCTAATTCTTAATTTCATTAGTTAGTTGAGGAGCAAGGTATTGCTAATCAGAAAAGTTTAAAGTGGATCAGAAAATCAAGGGGCATTTTCCATGATTAATGGATGATTTATCAGTATGTAATTTATTAATAAGCACATGCTATCCCAATGTCTGTAAATATAGATTTTAAATGTGCTAACACAACATACATTAGCAGTTAAACTTCCAGGTGCTAGCTGTGATGATAATGCTAATCTACATCTAACGTTAGCAACGTTTCACAATGACTTGCCACTTTCTATTTTCTCAGAAAGCTTTCACTTTATGCCCGTAAGCTATGTCTACTGTTTATAATATTTATCACGACACTTGTATATTATATGTTTGCATGTGGTAATGATAGGTGTATAATCTAAATGTGAAAAAGTTAATACATTTCTCTTTTTTTCCTATTTATTTTTTTCCCACCCCAAATACTATTGCCCTGTCTTTGTTTATAGATAATAGTAAGGTACATGTATCTTGGCATCCTTACAGATCTTGTTTTAAGTAATGAAAACTTCTGAGAGTTCTACTTATAATTTTCTATCTGAAAATGACTACCAGGCAACTTTAGAGGAATAGCCCCTGCAGGTACATTAATAGACATAATGAGTTCTTCTGTAATTGGGAGATGAGGGGAAGAGATGCTGTCTAGGGATGATCTGATACAAAATGGAGGGAGAGGGGCTGCAGCTGAATAATTAGGCCAAGAAAGAAATTTGCCCTAATTTATCAGTTGGTAAAAAAAGATGGTGGAAGATTTGGACTTTTACACTTGAAAAATTCTGATAATATTGCATTACAAAATAATTGAGTTAGTTCACCTTGTTATATTTCCTGTCTGATCTACTTGAGAAGCAGAGATCTTCTATATGGACTGAACAAAGTTATCAAAGTGAGTGTGAATTATTCCTAACTGAACCCAACCCATGCAAAAATAAAATAAATAAAATAAAATATAAATAAAATAATAATAAAATAAAATAAAATAAAATATAAAATAAAATATTGATGGGAAGCTTAAATCAAATATTGAAGAAATGTCACTCTTGATAGGAACTGAAAAGTCCAAATCTAGATGCTGTCTCTCCAGCGGGGTGGTTAATATGTATTGGTGTAGCTATGTCAGGGATTTTAATCTTATTTATGGCTGTTTAACAAGAGTAATGTGCCATTCCCACATTAGTCAACTAATCAGTAGTTATTTCCAGCCCTTCATTTAATTTCAAGGGCATATTTTAAAAAATCTAGTCCTTACCACAATTACTTATTTATAGAATTGAGCCTAGAGCTTTGGTTGTAAGTTGTTATGGTCAGTAATCAGCTGCCATATGACCTGGTTCGATTTTCAATTGTTTTATGATGGTTGTAAAATTGTGGATGATAAGCAGTGATGAAATATAAAATTTGTTACTACCGATTCTGTGGGCATGGCTTGGTGAGGGTGATGGTGGTAATGTGACTGGGTGAGCGTGGCCAACTTTTTTTTTTTTTTTTACTTTTAAAACCATTTTTTCTACAACCTCTTCAGCTCTTAAAAGCCTCTGATGATCAGGCAACTCAGTCGGCCGAAGAATGCTTTTAAAAGCCTCTGACGATCCCAGCTGAGTTGCCTAATCGGCAGAGGCTTTTTTCTTTTAAAAGCCTCTGATGATCCCAGCTGAGCCGCACAATCATCAGAGGATTTTTTTTTCTTTTAAAAACATTTTTTCTACAACCTCTTTGGCTGAAAAAAAAATGCTTTTAAAAGCGTCTGACGATCAGGCAACTCAGCTGGGATTGTAAGAGGCTTTTTTTTTAAACTTTTAAAAGCATTTTTTTGGCCGAAGAGGTTGTAGAAAAAATGCTTTTAATTTTTTTTTTTAAAAAAGCCTCTGATGATTGTGTGGCTCAGCTGGGCATGGGGGGGGGCAGAAATTTTTGCTACGGGTTCTCTGAACCACCCGCCACCCTCGCTACCAGATCGGGCGATCTAGTCCGAACCGGGAGCATTTCATTGCTGATGATAAGTCACTACGGATGATAAATGATGATATGGTTGTTAAGTGAACCATGTGGTTGTTAAGTGAATCAATTCTCCTAAATGGACATATTTGCTGGAAACCAGAAAATGATGGAAACTAGCAAAAAATGTAGCAGGTTGCAGTCAGGACATTGCAATTGGTTATAAATGCAAGCTGCTTGTCAGGCACCCAAAATACAATCATGTGACCACATGTGTATGCATGTGCAGTAGTTGGTTCATAAGAAACATTTTGGAAAATCTGTCATAGTATTAAAGAGTCATTAAGTGATTTGTCCTTAAACAAGGACTACCTATATTGGGGATTTATCCTGAAAGTCCCTGAAAAAAAAATAATTGGGTGAAAATAATGGCCTTTGAAAGAAAAAATGTTATCAAGATTTACCAAGAACGGTAAAATTAGGACCCAGATTGTTCAGGGCAATATACTGACACTGTGTGGGACATTATATAAATCTAAGTGCTATTGAGATTGCTACTGCTGCTTAATCAGAATTACTAAATAGTGTAGAATATATGAATTTGAGAGATTCTGGCTACTAAATAAGAATCTTACTGAAGTATCTGTATCAAAGCCTTTATTTAGATGGGAGCAGTGGTAAAATCCAATTTTTTTTACTACCAGTTCTGTGGGAATGGCTTGGTGGGCGTGGCAGGGGAAGGATATTGCAAAATCTCCATTCCCACCCCATTCTGAGGCCAGCCAGAGGTGGTATTTGCCAGTTCTCTGAACTACTCAAAATTTCCGCTACTGGTTCTCCAGAACCTGTCAGAACCTGCTGGATTTCACCCCTGGCTGGGAGCTATATACATATCTACATATCTACATTGCGTGAGGTTAAAGAGGACAAGAGGATTACATTATGCTAGATGGTATAGAAAAAGTTTTGCTTATTTGTTTTTGTTTTGAATGGTTTGGGCTTGAAGTATCCCTAAGAATGCTAACCTCTCAAAAAGCTCTAACATGTCTTTTTTTTTTTTTTTACTTTCATCCTGGAAATTCATAGGAAATAGCACCTGTGATATTTGACAATGGGGCATTGAATTATGGCAGCATGATCTGGTGGGATTTGGAAAGGCTTAAATGCTTCCACGCCGTAGCTGCAATTTTCTCCTTCTAAGAAACTCCCGAAAATGGTGGGGCTATGAATGCAGAGAACATACTGAAGTAAAACTGTTGAATATTATAGAGACAGCAACATCATGCAAGCTCAGAGTTAAATATAACTGGAATAACATAAAAGCCCAGTGAAATAAATAAGTAAATAATAAATGATCCACCAACAGGAATTAAAAGACACAGTATGGTGTATTTGTGCAAGGCAGTATGCACTAACTCCAACATATTTGGTGAGCTCCTTTTGAAGTCAAATAAGGGTGACTTCGATTTTAGTTTCACAATAAATTTTAAAAGATTGTATGGTTCATTTACAGCGTAATCAGGCTCACATTCATTTTGTTTGCATGCTCTTTCTTGACTCAGAAAGACCTGACTCTTGTAGCATGGCCAGTTGCACAAAGTAAACAAAAGAGGATTTGTTCATGGTTAGCGATGCACTATATCACTCTATGTAAATTTCTGGGCATACAATTTCTTTGGGGTTGAAAACTTGATGTTTAAATCAAGGATCATTCCATAAAAATAATGTTTTGAACCATGATAAAAAAAACTTAATTGGTTTTATTTCAACATAATTAAATGTAATATAGTTAAGATTATTTTCCAACTTAATGTTTTTCTTCTGCCACATTCAAATTATAATTTGTTAACAAAGGACCCACACATTTATACATAACAGAGGTTGTGTACCTCTGATCTAAACGGAAAAGCTATCAATATTGATATGCAAATCAAGGTTGACTCAGCCTTCCATCTTTTTAAGGTAGGTAAAATGAGAACCCAGATTTTGGGGGCAATAAATTGACTTTGTATAAATATACAAAAGTATGAAGGCTATTGCTTAACGCATTGTAAGCCGCCCTGAGTCTCCGGAGAAGGGCGGCATATAAATCAAAAAATTTTTAAAAAATACAATATATCATCACAGACGTTCAGATAATACTGATGTGACTAATATGTAAGCTTTCAGCTATTATCAGTGGCAAGAGATAAGGAATCCTGCAGTTCAGTAATGCCTATGGGACTGCCTGCCTTAGAAATAAAGAACATATTTAAAGACAGGACATGGGCATTCTTCTCATGCAGAGAAGTCAGTTGGAGAGAATCAGTGCTGGAATTCAAATTTTTTTACTACCCTTTCTGTGGGTGTGGCTTGGTGGGCATGGCTTGCTGGGCATGGCAGGGGAAGGATACTGCAAAATCTCCATTCCCACCCCACTCTGGAGCCAGCCAGAGGTGGTATTTGCCGGTTCTCTGAACTACTCAAAATTTCTGCTACCGGTTCTCCAGAACCTGTCAGAACCTGCTGAATAGCACCCCTGGAGAGAGTAGATCAAGATGTACCCATGGCTATGCAATTGAACCCTGATATCTTCCCAATATCTCTGTTCAACAAAATAATATGGTTCTATGTATTAGATTATTAGGGATTTTTCAGGAACCTTTCTTCTTCAGGGACCTTGGTTTATATTCATTAAACATTCCACTAAATATTTTATTAAATGTTAAAACAAATGCATACACCCTTTTAAAGCAGATAGAGAGAAAAAGAGCCCAGCAACAGGGTTTTAGTATGTTTTGCCAGAATGGAGAATATTTAATTTTATGGGGAAGAGGAACAAATTCAGATTATTTTATACTGAGAAGCAAAACCTTTGTTTCTTACCAAATCCCAGAGGAAAAGGGAATATGCTGCAGAACTCATTTTGCACTTTATTTTTGTAACCAATAGAAAGCCAAACTATCAAGACTTAATCTAACAATGCCAGAAAAAAATGGAACTAGCGTGGGCTGCTGCTGATTTTCTGAAATAATCATTTTATGGCAAATAGTTGACAGATAAGGGAAGGCAATGGTGATGAGCAATTATTATGGAACACACACATTTCTATAAATATGAAAAACAATGGAAGGATTTACTTGCTTCATAATTTTCCAAGTCATGGGCCAGCTAAATCTTTTACTGTTCAATAGTTTGCTAGAGGCTGGATTAACAGCAGGAATATACTTTCTGCATATCATAATACAGAATTCATGGGCTGCATTTTATTTAGTAAATCACACATTGAATAGGCCTAGAAGGTCCAGAAAAGAAAAATAGAAAAGAAAGAAAAAATAAAAGTGCAGTGCAGTAAAGAAATAAAAAAAAAAACTGATTTCCCCATCATTATAACAAGCAGAATCAATTGTAACTATTTATCACCTTCTCATATAATATGACAAATTATCTCTTTGTTCCATATCCCATCTGTTGCCTATAAATAAATCCATAAAACCTTATCATTTCAGTCCTGATGTCTGCAAAAGGGAATTAAGTATTACCGTAATAACATATCTATCAAATAAACCAACTTTCTATTCTTCTTACTTCTAATAATCGTGATCATTAGTCCATTCAAGTAATGTCCTAGAATTTGTTTTCTTTTCATTTTTTTTTCTTTGTCCCGTCTCACAAAATTTTTTGAAGCTTTAACAAGCCTCTTTTGTAAATCCAATAGTATTCATGTCACTCTCCTGGTTTATTATTTATATTTTATTTTAATTATTCACTTGCCACATTCTTTTGTATAACCAGTGTAACATCTTTCCTACTTCATTCTGTCTGTCATTTTTGAATCCACTTTCAAATCAGTCTCAATTATGTCAGGTAATACTTGCACCTTTTCTGTAACATCTTTTAAACATAATCAGTCTATACTCTTAACATCTGGGTCCATTGTTCAAAAATATCCTTTCATATGTCCAAGGTTAAAATGTTTTGCTTCATTCTGTACAAGAGTTTGAGTGATCTCCTTTCATTGTAATTTTAGTTCCTTCTTGTTCTGTCTACTGTACAATTTTTAAAGTCTCATTTTTAATAATCCAAAGCAAAAGTATTTTCTAACAGGAAAGATTCTTTACAAGGAATTCCAAAGCATTATTTCAAATTTAACTGGACCCTTAGTCCATTTGTAATTTTCTAAAGTCAAAACTGTAATCATCCTTTTGCTGTTTATTCCAAGAAAAAAAAAAGTCCTTAAACCTGTATTAACAATTTAGCTAAATCTGTCGAGCCAAAGGATTCTCAAATATGAAAAGATGTTAACAAGCAATGTTTGAAAATGACTAGAAAACCATATATGCAAACCTAATCTTTTTAAAAAATGCCAAGTGCTTTTTGAGCAAGATGGCTATTCCCTCATCTCCCAGAGCTCTAAATTCATCATAAACTGCTATTTTAATAATAATAATGGAGCTCCATGGTTTACCGCGGAGCTCAGGGAAATGAAGCGTCGGAGAAGATACCTGGAGGGAGATCCTCCCAATCCGAATCTGACCGAACACAGTTAAGAATCCATATTAGGTCTTATCTTGTGGCAATGGAAGCGGCAAAACGGCAATATTTTGCCACTCTCATTGCATCTGCAGAAAATCGTCCAGCCACTCTGTTTAGAGTGACCCACTTTCTTCTCAATCATGGAGCGAGGGAGGATCCCTTGCAGGGCAGAGCTGAGGATTTTGTACAGTTTCTGCAAGATAAAATCACTCAGATTTGGACTGGGTTGGACTCTGATTGGGCAGAGTCTGGTGAGGTGACAGGGGCCTGTCCTGATGGTAACATCTGGGTTGGGTTTGAGCCTGTTTCAATAGATGAAGTGGACAGGATCATGGGTCGACTGGGTGCCTCCACATATTTATTGGACCCTTGTCCCTCCTGGCTTGTTTCTGCAGCCAGAGAGGTGACTGGAGGATGGATTCAAGTGGTTGTCAATGCTTCTCTGAGGGAAGGGGTCTTCCCCGTCACACTTGAAGAGGTGGTGGTTCGTTCCCTCCTCAAGAAGCCCACCCTTCATCCAGACTCCCTTAACAACTATCGTCCAGTCTCCAACCTTCACTTTATAGTGAACGTTGTTGAGTCCGTGGTGGCACAGCAGCTCCCTCAGTTCCTGGAGGAAACTGACTTCCTAAACCCATACCAATCAGGTTTCAGGCACGGTTACAGCATGGAAACGGCATTGGTCGCCATAGTGAATGATCTCTGGTGGGCCAGCGATGGGGGTTGCTCCTCCATCCTGGTCCTTCTTGACCTCTCAGCAACTTTTGATACCATCGACCATGGTATCGTACTGCAGCGACTCAGGGGGTTGGGGGTAGGAGGCAACGTTTTACAGTGGTTCTCCTCCTACCTCTCAGGCCGCTCGCAGTTTGTATGGACGGGGGGACAGAGATCCACCCCGAGGCCCCTCACATTTGGGGTGCCTCTGGGGTTAGTTCTCTCCCCCCTGCTCTTTAACATCTATATAAAGCCGCTGGGTGAGATCATTTGTGGTTTCAGGGTAAGGTAATACCAATATGCTGATGACACTCAGCTTTATATCTCCCCCACCCCCGGATCACCCTGGGGATGCCTTTTCTGTGATGTCCTGCTGCCTGAAAGTGGTACAGGCCTGGATGGTTAGAAACAGACTCAGACTCAACCCATCCAAGACTGAGTGGCTGGGATACCGGCATCTCGTGATCTAGTGGCCCCGTCACATGTGATGGGAGGGGAGGTCCTTACTCCCTCAGAAAGGATCCGCAATCTGGAGGTCCTCCTGGATTCATGACCATCTTTAGAAGATCATTTGATGGCCATGACCAGGAGGACCTTTGCGCAGGTATGCCTGGTAATAATAATAATAATAATAATAATAATAATAATAATAATAATAGATACGAACTTGCAAAGAAAGGATTGAAAATCTCACACTTGATGTACATGGATGATTTGAAGCTGTTTGGTAAAACAAAAGCTGAACTGAATTTATTAATTGAAAACACAAAATAATTCAGCCAAGACATCGGTATGCAGTTTGGAATTGACAAACGTGCAACAATAGCAATCAAAGCAGGCAAGATCATAGAAGAGGATGGAATAGAACTAGAGAATGAAGAAATGATAAAGGCAGTAAAATCAGAAGGCTACAAGTACTTGGGGATTTTAGAAGCCTCTGACTTAATGCATAATAAAGTCAAGGAATTAACTTCAGCCAAGTACATTCGGCGAATTCATAAGATATTAATGTCCAAATTGAGTGGAGGAAACATCATAAAAGCCATAAATACCTGGGCTATACCTGTGATTAGATACTCTGCAGGAATAATTGACTGGACCCAGATGGAGTTAGACAATTTGGACAGAAAAACAAGGAAGCTTATGACAATGAATCATGCCTTGCACCCTAAAAGTGATGTTGACCGATTATATTTACCAAGAGCAGAGGGTGGTCGAGGACTCCTACAAGTAAAGCAGACTGTGGAAGAAGAAAAACGCAGCTTGAATGATTACATCCAGAAAAGTGAAGAACCAATGATTAAGGAAGTAAATAAAGGAGGCCTTTTAAAGACAACTAAAACAAAAGCGGAATATAAGAAAGAAGTAATTGAGCAGCGAGCTGAAAATTGGAAAAGCAAAGCTCTGCATGGCCAATACTTGAAAAGTATTGAAGAAAAAGCTGACCAGAAACTAACTTGGAACTGGTTAAGATCAGGAGTACTGAAAAAAGAAGCAGAAGGCTTTATTTTGGCAGCTCAAGAAAAAGCCCTAGCCACAAACTGCATGAAGGCAAAAATTCAACATGTTACCAGCAACAGCAAATGCCGCCTCTGCAATGAGAAAGATGAGACAGTCAACCACCTGATCAGTGGGTGCAGCAAAATTTCACAAACTGACTACCTACAATGCCATGACTGTGTTGCTAAGATCATTCACTGGAAATTGTGCCAGAAGTTTGGATTTGAGTACAGCAAAAACCACTGGGAACATCAGGTTGAGAAAGTTTTAGAGAATGAGAAACTCAAGATCTTGTAGAATTCAGACTGACAGGCACTTGGTCCACAACACACCTGACATAACAATAGTTGAAAAGAAAAAAGTATGGTTCATTGACATTGCAATACCTGGTGATGCACGGATTGAAGATAAGGAACAAGAAAAAATCACAAAGTACCGGGACTTGCAAATTGAAGTTGAGCGACTGTGGAAAAAGAAATTGTGTGTTGTCCCAATTGTAATTGGAGCCCTTGGAGCAATACCCAAAGGGCTACCCCGCTATTTAGAAATTCTAAATTTGCCGGACTTGAACATTTTGACTCTACAAAAAACCACCTTACTCGGAACAGCTTACATCCTCCCACGATACCTTAACAGTTCCTAGGTCCTTGGTTAGGACGTGAGACTCTGAGCTATTAACCAGTCTCAAAGGCTGTGAATCTCACTAAAGATTAACCCAATATTATTATTATTATTATTATTATTATTATTATTATTATTATTATTATTATTATTATTTTCTTTCTATACCGCCGTTCTCTCAAAGGACTCAGGGTGGTGTACAGCCTATTAAAAACACAAAGACAGACATCAATTTAAAAACAATTAAAATTGTTAAATTGTTAAATTTCGGCTCAAATTTAAAACCCCAAATTTAAAACACCCAATTTAAAATCATTACTTGATAGCCCGGCCTGGCAGAACAGCAGAGTCTTGAGGGCACAACGAAATATACGGAGGTTGGAGATCTTACACATTTCCGGGGGCAGTTCATTCCACAGGGCAGGGGCTCCAACAGAGAAGGCCCTCCCTCTGGGTGTCACCAGCCGACATAACTTGGCCGATGGCACCCTGAAGAGACCCTCTCTGTGGGAGCGAACTGGCCGGTGGGAGGCTGTTGGTGGCAGAAGTCGGTTTCGAAGATACCCGGGTCCTATGCCATGGAGCGCTTTAAAGGTGGTGACCTTGAATCGCACCCGAAGACCACTGGGAGCTAGTGCATCTTGCAGAGAAGGGGTGTCACATTGGCACAATGAGTTGCGCCCATAACCACCTGCACGGCTGCATTCTGGACCAGTTGGAGCCTCCGAATGCTCTTCAAGGGGAACCCCATGTAGAGAGCATTACAATAGTCCAGCCAGGAGGTGACAAGGGCGTGGGTGACCGTGCACAAGGCATCCCGGTCCAGAAAGTCAGGCGAACCTGATAAAAAGCCTCCCTGGCCACGGCCATCATATGCTCTTCTAAAGACAGCCGTGCATCCAGGAGGACACCCACATTGTGAGCCCTCTCTGTGGGGGTAGAGATTCACCCCCAATAATCAGCGATGGCACCAGCTGACTATATCGGGACGCCAGAAGCCACAGCCACTTGGTCTTGGAAGGGTTGAGTCTGAGCCTATTGCTCCCCATCCAGACCTGCCTGGCCTCCAGGCAGTGAGACATCACATCAAGGGCATCGTTGGGGTGGTCTGGGGTGGAGATGTACAGCTGAGTGTCATCAGCGTACTCATGGACTCTCACCCCAAAACCACGGATGATCTCACACAGTGGCTTCACATAAATGTTGAACAGAAGGGGAGAGAGGACCGACCCTTGTGGCACTCTCCATGCAAGGTGCCTCGAGGTCGACCTCTGCCCCCCTGCCAACACAAACTGCAAATGGTCGGAGAGGAAGGAGGAGAACCACCGCAAAATGGTGCCCCCTATTCCTAACCCCCTCAACTGCTGCAGCATGATACTATGGTCGATGGTATCAAAAGCCGCTGAGAGAATAGGACCAGGACAGAGGAGCAACCCCTGTCTCGAGCCCTCCAGAGATCATCCACCAATGCAACCAATTCCGTTTCTGTGTTGTACCCCTGCCTGAAGCCCGACTGGTATGGGTCCAGATAGATAGCTTCATCCAGGTGCCGGGGAAGCTGTCGTGCCACCACACTCTCAACAACCTTCACCAAAAAACGAAGGTTGGAGACTGGACGGTAGTTAGCTAATTCAGGATAGGCTTCTTGAGGAGGGGCCTCACCACCGCCTCTTTCAAGGCGGCGGGAAAGGCACCCTCACTCAAAGAAGCACTTATAATCCCCTGGAATCAGCCTCATGTAACCTCCCGGGAGGCCAGTACTAACCAGGAGGGACACAAGTCCAATAAATATGTGGCGGCACTAATCTTACCCAGAACCCTGTCCACATCCACAGGATCAAACTCCTCCCAAATAACATTCTCAAGACCTACCCTCGTCTCCTCTCCTGGACTCATCCAGTCGGAGTCCAAGCCTTCCTGAATCCGAGCGACTTTATCATGCAGGAATTGCTCAAAATCCTCAGCTTGACCCTGCAAGAGATCTTCCCGCACTATCCCCTGAAGAAGGGAATGGGTCACCCCAAACAGAGTGGCTGGGCGGTTCTCTGCAGATGCGATAAGAGCGGAAAAATGGTTAGATTTCGCTGCTTTTATCGCCACTAAGTATGTCTTGATATAAGACCTCACCAGTGTCCGGTCAGAATCGGATTGACTAGTCCTCCAGATGCTCTCTCTAGGCATCTTTTCTGATGCTTCATCTCTCTCAGCTCCTCGGAGAACCAAGGAGCCAATTGAGATCGGCATCGGGTCAGAGGCCGCAAAGGCACGATGCAGTCCAACGCTCCGGCGGCCACACTCTCCCAGGCAGCCACCAGGTCTTCAGTCGGGTCGTGTGCCAGGGTCTCAGGAAATAACCCAAGCTCTATCAGGAACCTTTCGGGATCCATCAGGCACCTGGGATGGAACCATCTGGTCGGTTCCATCTCCCTGCGGTGGGGGGAAGAGGCTGAAAAGTCCAAGTGAAGGAGCAAATGATCTGTCCATGATAAGGGTTTAATGTCTAGGTCCCCTCTACCAAGATCATTCAACCACTGACCAGAGACAAAAATCAAGTCCAGAGTGTGTCCCCCTATGTGAGTGGGGCCTTGAACTAACTGGGTCATGTCCATGGCCGCCATGGAAGCCATGAACTCCCAAGCCACCTTTGACGTCTCACCTGAGGATTGTAGATTGAAATCCCCCATGACAATAAGTCTGGGGTTATCAACCACCACCCCGGCAATAACGTCGAGCAGCTCGGGCAGGGTCGCTGCCACGTGGCAGGGAGCCAGGTACGTAGTCAGCAAACCCATCTGCACCCCACGGCCCCACTTCACAAAAAGCCCCACTCACATCCGGCTATCTGAGGAACAGTGGTCTCCCTCAGACAAAGACTTTCCCTAATAATCGCCGCCATTCCCCCACCCCTCCCCTGAGCCCTTGGCTGATGAAATGCACGGAAACCTGGGCACATTTCAATGAGGGGGACCCCCCTCTCCTGGCCCAACCAGGTCTCCGTAATACCTTCCAGGTCCACACCCCCCTCCAAAATAAGATCACAAATGAGGGGGGCTTTGTTAACAACTGACCTGGCATTACTTAACATCAGCCGCAGACCCAGGGCCTGAGGCTCTGTGCAACCCCAGACACGAGTCATGCATTGGGGGCCGGAGTATGCAATCCCTCGTAAACAGTGTGTGCACACCCCCTCTACCTCCAACCAGGTGTCTATGGCACCAACGGAGAGATGCTGCCCACGTTGACGCCACAGCCGGCGTCCCTCCAGCTGCAACTACCGACAGGCCATCTAGCTAGGAAAGCCGGCTAAACATGCTGACAGGCTAGTTCACCACCATCACTACCGCCGCTGGGCGGTGCCGCCGCCCATAAGCCGCTGATGCCGCCCTTCCCGTGGCGACCATGGACCGGCATTTCCTCACAGAGTTGATGTTCCAGGGAATGTTAGAGAACGAAAAAGCTCTCTAACCATTGATAATAGGCTCCGCTTGCTGGGAGGCGGGGCATAGATGGTTAAAATGGTCCCCCGGAACCTCCCAGGCCAAATATCACCCCATCTCTCCACAGCGTTTTAGAGCAGGACCGCCATCTTGGACATGCACTATGAATGAGAATGAGTCAGCCAGTTGCGCCCTTTCCTAGATCGGGATGCCCTTGCCACAGTCACTCATGCCCTTGTTACATTTCGGTTGGACTACTGTAACGCCCTCTACATGCGGCTGCCCTTGGGATGCACCCAAGGGCTACAGTTAGTCCAGAATGCGGCTGTGCAGGTTGTTACGGGGGCCTCTCGGTACTCCCGTGTGACACCTCTTCTGCGCCAGCTGCACTGGCTACCGGTGGTTCTTTGGGTTCGTTTCAAGGTCCTGGTGCTCACCTATAAAGCCCTACATGGCTTAGGCTCGGGGTACCTGCAGGATCATCTCCTGCCATCCTTCCATCATCCGGTGCGCTCACATAGAGCGGGCCTCCTCAGGGTGCCATCAGCCAGACAATGTTGGCTGGTGGTCCCCAGGGGGAGAGCATTCTCTGTGGGAGCGCCAACCCTCTGGAATGGGCTGCCCACTGGCCTCAGGACAGCCCCTGATCTCCTCTCCTTCTGCCGCAAATTAAAGATGTGGCTTTTTCACCAAATGGGCTGAATCCGTAGGGGTGATTTTTAATAATTTTAATTAAATTTTTAATTAATTTTAACTAATTTTAAATTGACTTTGATGTTTATGTAATTTTTTGTTCCTTCTTGTAAGCCGCCCTTACAAATAAATAAATAAATAAATAAATAAATAAATAAATAAATAAATAAATAAATAAATAAATAAATAAATAAATACTTTATTGTCATTGTACGTGTATACACAGTATACCCATATAATGAGATTCACTTAACACCCAAAGACCAGGTCCAACACACATAACAATTCCCAAACACACACAAAGCCATCCCTAAACCACTCAAACATCCACACAACAGACCAAATAATGCTGTCCAACAGCTCACTGATGGTGGCCCGTTAGTTCATTGTCGAGTGCAATTATAGCTATGGGATAAAAACTATTTAAACTATTTAACTATTTATATAAAGACTATTTATGGTCTAATCATGAGAAGCAAATGTCTGGAGCACTTGTAAGTAAGTAATCTCTCCTTATCTGGAGAGGAATTATGATGAGCAGGTCAACTTGTTGACTCTTCATTCTGCTGTGGTCTTTATCTTTTCCCTGAAAGTTCTCTTTCTTGGTTTTCAATTTTGTTTTGCTAAGACAAGTGGAACTCCTGTGCCCTTGGGATAATATTAGTGTTGCCTGATACAGTTTGCAAACTGAAATTAAAGTAAAATGATTTTCTAATAAAAACAAGAGACTTCCGTGGTTTCCCTTTGCATTAGGATACTTTAAAGAAAACTTTGTCAACCTGAGTGCTTTAGATGTATGGATTTCACCTTCCCTTATTATTCAGCTAGCATGGCCATTGCTAAGAATTCTGGGAACTGAAGTTGACACATCTGGAGTGTTCTTTATTTGAAGAATATACTACGTTAAATGTGTTGGGTGTATTCAATAGAAAGGGTTCAATTACTGTGAGGCCCTTTTTTCTCATCTCAGAAGATATGGTTTGCTTGTTCTCTACTGGGTACACCCTGGATATGGTAGATAATTTGATTTCCTTAGACACTACCTTACAATCTGGACAGTGCTCCCCAAATCTGGTAAATTACCCAATATGGATAGAAGTGTTTTTTCTTCATGTAATGTCACACAAACACATTACCGAATCACAGCAGGAACATTTAAATTGACCGTTTTACCTACATTTGACTCTTTGATAATAGCAGTTTTGGGAAATGAAGGAAAGAGTTGAGAAGTACTGTTATATAGTCATCCTTATATCAAATTTCTTAACGGGAAATTTTGGATTTAGCCTAGCATAGAGGAACATTGTTTGTCTATTTCTAATAGAAACAGTAAGAACAAGTTGTAGAACTGCAGTCATATACATTTCATCTGTGTTTTGTAAAATAGAACTTTTGCATGCATTAAAACTAGGTCAGCAGAGAAATCCCAAAGCTCTATGATTCAGTTCAGCTTTCTAGTCTGCTTAGCCACACATGAAAGTAACATGCATGGCCAACTTTCTGTAGAGTTTGCATAGTTCTGTAGAGTTTGTATCTATATCCAGTAATGCAATGGACAGTTGGATGTTTTGCAGAATGAAAAACTAGACCTTCAAATATTGAAATCCACCATATCAGCCTGGTATGCACACCCAACAAACAAACAAACAAACAAACAACCAGATGTGTTGGAAGATGCTAAGTACATTGCATCTAATTTATCTTATGCTTATTATCTACCTTTAGACTAACATCTAACTTTTTAAACTGTTGATTCTACACTTACTCTGATTGTCCTTTAATAAAATAAGGAAAAATAATTGACTGAAAGACTGATTTAAAATTAAATACCATATGTCTAAGACTTCAGAGAGACAGGTGGCCTTCATGGATGTTCAACAATATATTTCTAAAGCACTTAAGTTTGTCCATTGTTCAGCTAATGGCTTAATGGAAAGAGAAACATACAAAATGATTCTTGAATATGCCCGAATAACAATCGCTCAAATGATTTTGAAGCATCCTTTAAATTATTGGGTTTTTTTAAATTTAAAATAAACTTCAAAAATAAGCTTCTCAGCTTATTTAGCTTTTTAAAGCTAAACTTTAAAAAGCTTATCAGGCCCCAAGGAAAGTGTTGGCAGACAATCTGTCATAATGGGTACCACACTGGTAATCTAGGGGATAATTCAAATACACACACACACAAACACAACAACCCTTGATATACATAGTTTTCCTTACCTATCATTACCACAAGCATCTACCACAGATATTTTTAAAGCTAGTGTATATATTTTCTTTTAATGAAAATAGTAATGAAATGAAAATGTTGTTTAGATGTTGTTTTAGGTCTAGTTTTTTCTAGGTCTAGTTGATGCGAATGGAATAGAAGGGACCTTTGAGATAAACTAGTCCAACTTCCTGACCACTGCAAGCATCTACAACCATATCTCTTGTTTCTGTTTCCATACCACAAGCAAAGACCACTCCTCTATCTCCAGAGGCAGTCAGTTCCATTGTTAAATAGCTTTTACTATTGGAAATATATATTGATGCATTGTTGGGAAATGGAACATACAACAAACAGCCTTTGCAAACAACCGAAAATTAGGAAGGAAACTTGATTAGGAATCCTTGATCAAGTAACAATATGAGAGTGGCTGATCATTCTAATTTGTGTATATATAAGCTTAAAGGTAAAGATTCCCCTCACACATGTACATTTTTTTAACATGCTTTTGAACTGCTAGGTTGGCAGAAGCTGGGACAAGTAATGGGAGCTCACCCGATTACATGGCACTAGGGATTCGAATCGCTGAACTCTTGACCTTTCAATCGACAAGCTCAGCTTCTTAGCCACTGAGCCACCGCATCCCTGTTATATAAGCATAGAAGGTCTTAAAAGAACATGATTTCTGGATTTGGAGTGAGATAGCTAGATAGCTTGCATTTCCCAAGAGATTCTGCAGAATTCCATTCTTTCAAAAAAGCCATCTCCAGCTTTACAGTGAAAATGTTTTCCACATACACCTACTCTTTGGCTGAATAATTCATTGGGAAGGAAGCCAAAAGGTTCTACATTTTATAGCTGGAGAGAGTTCCCCCCCCTTCTCCCAAATTTAAAGAAAGTTGGACAATACATATTTTGAATGGGTACCTGATTAAAAATTGCATTGTACTAACAGTGTTCTTTCAAGCTATTCCTAGGTCATACTGTTACTAAATGAGAATTAGTAATACTCCCTGTGGATGTCACTGTATCTGCCACCTTCAAATTCAAATAATTTTACATATCTAGAATTATCATGTTGGCAGTTGAAAAGTAGGCAATAATATACCAATGGAATATGAATATGAATACATATAGATTTGTACATATATACATACATACACAGACCATAAGTAGCATATTTAAACATTTACCAAGCAGAAATCTCCATAAACCCCCTTAGGGCTTAGAACTGCCATGTAATCTACTTTCTCAGAGAGACAGTTGGATTTTAAGGATGCTAATCCAGATCCCTGCTGTTTTGTGCACTGTTGAATTATATTAGTTTCAAGTGAATTTTCTTCACTGTTCTTCGTCAGAAAAGAGTAATTCTCTCTTGACACTTTCTGATATTTATATCAGAATAAATATATCCCAAGGAAAAAAGTCATACATCATAAACATCATAAATAGTTAAGTAAAATGTTCTGTGGCTACCTCCCCATGGGGAGAGTATGACACTTTAGACTTGGTCCTGAAGAGACAAAATTCCATTTGGTTATCTTGTTAGATTTCTTTTATACTAGTGCAAATAGAGTTTTCTGTAATGCTAAGGTAAAAAAATCTATTTTATGGTGCCTGAATTTGGGAACAGAAAAATTAGAGACATTCTCCTTGTAATTTCTTGTTATTGTTAGAACATTGCTGTACAAGAAAAATTCATCGTTCTATCCTGAATTGTCTGCTTTTTTATATAAAGTTTTTTTTTTAAACAAACAAACACATAATACATCAGTCCTTCTGTGTGTCTTCTCGGTGTTTCTTCTGTGACTTCTTCTTTTTATTAGTCCTCCTATCTTTATTTCTCCTTGATAGTTTCCATTTCTCTGTTGTGATATTTTCCCCAAATTACAATACATTTAATATAACATTCTTCTTATTTAATTATCAAAATCTTTATCTATATCTCTTTTTTAACCAATCATAAAAATTTCCCCGTATCTTATAATAGTCCATATTCTCTCTCTCATTAATCATCAAAATTAATCTGTTCATTTCTGCACAATCTAAGATTTTTTTTTTCTCTTCCTGTTCCAAAGGGATTTTCTCTGCTTTCCTTCTTTGTGCAAATACTATCCTTGCTGCCGTTATTATATGTATAATCAAGTATATATTTTCTTTACTAATTTGCTCTGGTAGTATGGGTATACTACCAGAGCAAATTAGTAAAGAAAATATATACTTGATTATATATCAAGTATAGGCTCAGGTTTTAAATCAATATGTTGTTGTATCATTTCTTCTAACCATGTCTTAATTCTGCTCCAATAATCTCTAGTTTCTGAGCATGTCCACAACATATGATAATAAGATCCTGAATTGTCTTCTGTGGCTACTGTTTTCCTAAAATTTCCAGAAATAGAGAACTGTGATCTTGTACAATAGGCTTTGATTGAAACCAACTTGGTAAAGATCTGGAAATAATCTAACTTCTCTATTTAAAAATTACAGATGGTAGATAATCTTTTGGAATATATATATTCCAAATTTTCAGGGCAATGTGCATTAGAATCAGCTATGTTGCACTTTTAAATGGCCTAGGCAGATCTTCTACACTATCACAATTATAAAGAAAGCATGAACCTCAGTCAAAGAGCCAAAGAAATAAATTCCAAAATTTATTCTTACTGAGTCAGTAGGTGGGAGGCAATTTATAGTCATTTATGGTACATCTCTTCTTGGTTTATGTATTAGTATTTTTAGCTTCACTAACATGAAGAATCAAAGACATGCAAATTAATATGACTTTTATTATATGATTATACCATTTTCCCCAAAATAAGACATCCCTCGATAATAAGCCCAATCGGGCTTTTGAGCGCATGGCAATAATGCCAAGCGCTTATTTCAGGGTTCAAAAAAATATAAGACATTTTCGGGGAAACATGGTAGTAACATTTGTTTATTGACTGTTGTCTTGGTTACAATTTTTTTTCCTGTTCCTCAAGGTTGTTATTTCTATCCACTACCAAACTCCATAAACATGCAGCTAGAATTCAGCAGTAAAATGATCATATTTTAACCACAAAATTAAAACTAAAATTAAGGATGAAAATTGAATTAGGAGGTACCTATAATGAAAACTATTCCCATTTCCTTTTTAAATATTTTCTGGGAAAAATACACTAAAAATCCCATAAATGGCAAATTCAGATTATATTTGTAGGGATAGGGAACATTTTGCTTAAGTATAGGAATGTTTGGGTTTTGTTTTGTTTTTTTAAATCCCAGAGGTTTACAATTTCCATTTCTAGTCTTAAAACTCTAGTATACAACAATGGGAAAATGGTACAAGGAATTAGACTCCATAACCATTTTATGGAGTTCCAGTAGATACCTACTTTCTACAATGCAAAATGTTACTTCTATTGGGCAACTCGGTTTTTACTGCATATCCTGACAGAAAGTTTCTATCCAATTCTATCCATGTCTTTCTTATGGTCCTAGGTTCTTTCTTGGAACAAGTAGTACTCAGTGGCAGAGGACATAGTTTGAGTTCAGAAGTTTCCAAAATTGGGAGAATATGGAATAAGGAAAATGACCTTGACAGAGAGAGGTCAGATATATTACCAATGAAAAGAAGACAAAAACATGACTAAAACAGGCAAAAAGTATACATATAAGGTTTAGAGACCTCTTTAATTCATATGGGTATAAGAAGATGAGGAGGCACAGCATATTAAAATTGTCAAGATACCAGCCCCACCACACAGACCAGGCCAAGAATCAACTCCACAGGAAAGTTAAGATTATTTTATTGAGAGTGGCTTTAATAACAGGATCTTGCAAATCTGATAATGGTGTATTTCCTCTGCTTGTAATTCAGTGGATTAGGGAAATGTCTGTGTGTGCCACTTATGAATATTTTCTGCTCATTTTAGACTTAAGCCATCATTTTCTTCTCATTGGTTCAGTAACAGATCTAATCTCTCTGTGCCAAGGTCATCTTCCTTATTCTATACAGGGAGACTCCTGCCTGAAACAACAATCAGCATTGAAAGTAGTACAGAGACAGCTTCATAAAGTTGTGTGACATGTACTTTTCGTCAACTGTTATTCCCTTACTCCCTCTCTCTGATTATTCCCAGCTGGCTATCTTCTTTTCATCTGCTATTTACTCATCTTTTTATCTAGTTAGTGAATTAAGTTATCATATTTTGTAAGTCCGAGATTCTGCTCCTCCCTTCTCCTTTGTTATTATTTTTCCAGCCCTTTCTTAGCAACTGGTTTGTAACGAATTGCAGGCTAATTTGTTTTTCTAATTTCTACATTTTGATCTCCCAGCTACCAGGAGGTTGGTTATTTAGGCACCCAAATGTCAGCAATTTGGGAACTGCACACACACAGATTTGTGCTGTGTGAGGAAGTACTTCATTAGACTTGTATTCCATGAAGACACTTTCACTCTTTAACGCCTATGATTTTAATTAAAACCTGGAAAGTGAAGAATTCGCTGACTGTATTGGTGTTTTCATTTCCATCAGGACAGCTGAGTTTATAAACATGGGTAGAGTTTATAAATTAGACCTTGTAATGAATAATAGTGCCAAGAGCATATAGCTCGTGTAGAGTTGATCTTGTGTGCATCTTCATTTAGTGCTCTCTTGTGTTTTCTGCAATTCTCTGCCTGTCCAAGCATGCCAGCAGACCTTCAAGAGTGAAAATTGTACCTTGGATGTCTTCCATGTCCTTTCCTCAGACACAGGGACTATAACTCAGTCAACCTTTCAAGGTTCTTTAAAACAATTAGGGAATATATATCTGTCTTCAATAACATTGGCCCTGACCCTGCAGGCCTTTAAAACAGGCAGTTAAGATCCAGCTGTTTCCCTGGGCACTTAGATCGGAACTGAAATGTGAGATACAGATGTGAGATACACTATAATATATTTTAGTCTCAATCACTATTTAATTGTACCAGTTGCTTTAATGGTATGTGGTATTATTCTTTTTGTATTTTTATTTAATGATTTTGTATGCCACCTAATGTCATGCTGTTTGACTGGATATATAAATCTTATAAATAAATAAATAAATAAATAAATAAATAAATAAATAAATAAATAAATAAATAAATAAATAAAGCAAATCCCTCACCTTAACATCTTTCCAATGTATCAACTATAACCCTTAACATTTGCAATAGCCAAGAAAACTACCGAAATTGGTTAGGAATGATGGAACTGTAATCTAACACATCCATGACAGTGATAGGTTTCAAAATATTTTACTACCGGTTCTGTGGGTGTGGCTTGGTGGGTGTGGCATGGCTTGGTGGTCGTGGCAGGGGAAAGATACTGTAAAATCTCCATTCCCACCCCACTCCAGGGGAAGGTTACTGCAAAATCCCCATTTCCTCCCGATCAGCTGGGAATTGGGAGGCAGAGAATAGATGAGGCAGGGCCAGTCAGAATGTTTACTACTGGTTCTCCGAACTACTCAAAATTTTCACTACCAGTTCTCCAGAACTGGTCAGAACCTGCTGAAACCCACCTCTGATCCAGGAGACAGAACATTGAGAAATCATGCTCTCACAGTTCCTTCATTAGGATGTTCAACATGTATGCTTCAGGCAACAGCAACATATTGACCATGCCAGCTGGAGCTGCAGAACATACTTCAGCAACATACGTAGGGCCTCTGAGTTCTAACTCAATTCAATCCAGTCCAATCCAACACTATTATCATTTCACTTTCCTTTCCCAAATAAATCTTGTCTAAACTTTTGATGGATTTGGATATATATGGATTGATGTAAGCAAGAATATCTGAGATTGTTCTTTTTTTTTTTTTTTACAAGTATTGATACAAGAAGCAGTGTAGAGTGCAGTATCATATATGAGGCTATTTGAAAAGGAAAAAGGACTCTCTTCTTGGCTTGTGTAGATGAGATGAACAACAAATAGCATATTTTTCTTCATAGGCAGATCCAAAATTGGATTGCACAGAGATTTAAGGACATAAGTACACAATCGGATATTGCACAGGTGACAGCAGTAAACGTTTGGCCCTGGTTATCAGCCAATAAACAAATTTTTAAAATAGAAAAATATTTAACTGTGCCTTTGTTTCCTGTCATAAGGAGATATTTTATCAAATTGAGATTAGACCAACTTCAAACAAACATGCTTTGGGATAGGTATAAGGGTATCCCTGTAAGTGAAAGAGTCTGTTTAGGGGGAAGGGGGAAGTTGAAATAATGTCCCATGTAATTTTTGACTGCCTTTTGTATTCAGATTTGAGGGAAAATCAGCTGGGCAGGATCTTTTACGCCAACACCCCTAAGTCTAAAGAGCGCTTCTTGCAACATTGTTTGGTAGGTTCAAACTTGCAGCTGGTGAAATGGATTGCCAAATTTGCTGTAAAATTGATGGAAAAAAGGACAAAGTTGGTGCAGCAGAATGTGGTAAATTGCAGGAAAGATCACTTGATTTAATAATGTAATTCTAATAGTAGTTTTAAGACTGATTGGGTAGATGCAGGGGTGACATTGTAATATAATTTTAATCATATTTAATTTGTATCTTAAATTATTGTATTCTATTCTGATTTCATTCTAGATCGTATTTTACTCTAATTTTATTTTAAATCATGTTTTATTTCTATTCCAATTTCATTTTAAATTGTTTCTACCAAACTTTTGTAGTAATTGTTTCTGGAGCACTGCACTTTGATATGGCCCAAGGGCTAATCAATAAATAAAGATTGATGCATATTTTTTCTTGGGTGCTTCATTTTTATGATAATATAACTATCACTAGTAAGGATGGAACAGATTGCAAAGATACAGTAGAAGCCAAAACCTTTAGTTTGGCTGGAAGACCACAAAAAGTTGTTAGAGATTGTGTCGTCTTCTTTCTCTTCAGAGAGTGAATTTAGTAAAATGCTGAGCTTTCAAATGGGGTTTGGGGATCCTTGTATTTAATCTGTGAGATATTATTAAAATAGGGGGAAAGAGGATTTTTAATTTTCTGTGTATGTGCATGGATGGGCACATACATGCATTTGATTTTTAGCAGTTTTATTTTAAATAAAACACAGATGCTAAAACTGGGTGGGGGAGGGAACAGGAATCACATCATTTGTCTCCTTGAGCAGAGTGGGGTTGTTATTGAGATATCCTTTTAAGCAATTGAAACAGAAATGTCTGGTGACAAAATGAGAACAAATGCAGAAGCCAAGGAAATTCATACACAGGGTTGCAATCTCTGTTATGGAGAGCCCCAGTGGGAGAGGAAAGATGGGATTTCCATCTCCTTGTTATGTAAGAGATCGACAAAGAAGTGATGTTTTTGTTGTTCCTTCTTATTTTTCAAACTGCTTTTGACATGGTTTGAACCCATTAGGATCCATTAAGCGAACTGTCTGAAGGAATTGGGAGATGTTCCCTCTTTCCATTTCTCAAAGGAATCAGAACTATTTCTCTCTCACTCCCTACCCTCAAGCTAAGGCCTCATTAATCACTATTATGTGTCTCTTTGTATCCTCCCCACTAAGCAGCATTTCAGGGTTTGTGGGGTATTTTATTCTACTGAAATTCAGGTTCAAGATGAATCTTTCTGTAGTTGAAAGCAATATTGAGGATTGCACTTCACAAATGGATTGCTGACTTTAAGTCGATATTTCACCATATATATTTTTTTCAAGCTGATTCATAGAAGGAACCAAAATGTATGTGCAAACAGAAAAATGAGAAACATAAAATGGGAAATATTAATTTTATTTAAATTAACATTATCATTACATGTAGAATACAGAAAGATAAGGGAAGGTCTTTCCAAAACATAAAGACAAGAATATTAAAGCATTATTAAATTATTTTTATCTAGTGCTGGTTTTATAAAACTGTTCTTTCTGGGTAGTTTTCCATGGAACATGGAATAAAAATAGGAAATAACGTAACAATAGCAGCAGCGCCCCAAAGAGACTATTAATTTAAATGTGTTTTATCAATTCTGCAAAAAAAAAAAAAAAAGAAAAGAAAAGAAAAGAAAAAAAAAAGAAAGAAAGAAAGAAAGAAAGAAAAAAGAAAATGCTGCAAACTTTTAACCTATGTTCTGGGAGTTATTATCTGTTTCAAAAATTCAGAGGTTATGAAGTTCCCAAGACCCTGATACAAAATAGTAAAATAATGAGCCTAACCTCATAGACTAAATGCAGATAAAACACTTGATATGTCTATCAATACTAGAGGTATCCAGTTTCCTTCAGTTTTTGCCATAGATTGTGCCATATCAAAATTGTATTGTACAAAAGGTTTTTATCCCAGTATAGTAATCTGCAACATTTACAAATAATAGATGGCACTTGGTACTATTATGAATTCTATCCTCACTCAGCTTGCATAGGAATCTTTCTTCTAGAGGGCTGCCTATTAAAAAGGGAACCACCACATCTTTAACTGTATTGTATGGCAGTACAAGACTAATTTCTTCAGAAATGTTTGTTTTCTTTTAAGAAAATAAAGCTAGCAGATATTTTGCTATCTGAGAGTTTAACAGATTTAACAGATTAACAGAGTTGGAAGGGATCTTATAGGTCATCTAGTCCAAACACCCACCCAAGCAGGAGACCCTATACCATTTCTGACAAATGGAAGTCCAATCTTTTCTTGAAAGTCTCAAGTGTTGAAGCTCCCACAACTTCTGAAGGCAACTTCTGTTTCATTGGTTGATTGTTCTCACTGTCACAAAGTTCCTCCTCATTTCTAGGTTGAATCTTTCCTTGGTCAGTTTCCATCCATTATTCCTTGTATGGCTTTCAGGTGCTTTGGAAAACAGCTTGATCCCTTCCTCTCTGTGGCAGCCCCTCAAGTATTGGAACACTGATGTTAGGTCTGCCCTGGTCCTTTTCTTCACTAGACTAGCCATGCCCGGTTCATGTAACTGTTCTTCATATGTTTTACTCTCCAGTCCCCTAATCATCCTGGTTGCTCTTCTCTGCACTTTTTCTAGAGCTTCAACATCTTTTTTTATAGTGTGGTGACCAAACCTGGATGCAGTCTAGGTGTGGTCTTACTAGGGCTTAATAGAGTGGTATTAGTACCTCACTTGATCTTGATTATATCCCTCTTACATTACATTACAAAAACTCTGAAGAAAGGTAAAGCAATTTATTTCCTTGATCTGTGCCCTATTTTTTCCTTGATCCCCAACAGAATATTAATAAAAAAATATTACTTCCTACTTTATAATAGCTGATAATATTTGTTGATGGTGCTTTTTTAAGGGTGTTTGGATATTGAGGTTGGTTTGTGGAAGTGGACAATTGTATTGAGAGGAAGGTAGGAATGAGTTGTTAGAAGAGTGGTTGCAGAATTGGCAGAAAAGTGGAGAATTGGAAGAGTGGAGAGATGGGAAGAGTGGAGAGGGACAGGCAAAATTGTCGCCATGATGTACATCACCACGATGTATGTTGCCACAATGTAAAAAAGATGTTAAGACTCTAGAAAGAGTGCAGAGAAGAGCAACAGAGATGATTAGGTGACTGGAGGCTAAAACATATGAAGAACAGTTGCAGGAACTGGGTATGTCTAGTTTAATGAAAAGAAGGACTAGGGAGACAATATAGCAGTGTTCCAATATCTCAGGGGCTGCCACAAAGAAGAGGGAGTCAAGCTATTCTTCAAAGCACCTGAGGGTAGGACAAGAAGCAATGGGTGGAAACTAATCAAGGAGAGAAGCAACTTAGAACTAAGGAGAAATTTCCTGATAGTTAGAACAATTAATCAGTAGAACAACTTGCCTCCAGAAGTTGTAAATGCTCCAACACTGGAAGTTTTTAAGAAAATGTTGGATAACCATTTGTGAAGTGGTGTAGAGTTTCCTGCCTAAACAGGGGGTTGGACTGATGACCTCCAAGGTCCCTTCTAAATCTGTTATTCTATTCTATTCTATTCTATTCTATTCTATTCTATTCTATTCTATTCTATTCTATTCTATTCTATTCTATTCTATTCTATTCTATTCTATTCTATTAAGAATAGAGACAGAGGGGAGAAGGTGGTTGATTTATGAATGTTTGATTCCCCTGGATCTCAGAGGACTCCTCCTGCATTTCCCCTGGATCTCAGTGGATAACCTTCTTTGCACTGGAAGGAGAAGTTGGAAGTTATAGATAGCTCAGGATTTCATGGAAATCATAAGACTCATGGCCATGTTCCAAGTCATCCAGAGCCAGTTGGGAATAGTGGTCACATACCTAATTTGATATTCTTTTCAGAGCAGTGCCTATATGATCTGGAATTGATGAACCTATCTTTTGTCCCCTTTTCATAATCAATCATAGTGTATCTTGATGGCTATGAACTTCTCTAGAGCTATATTCTTCTATACAGAGTAAGGACCTATTAGATTGGTCTGCCCTGGTGACTGAATGGATTTTAGAAGGAAATGGGGGTTATAACTAAAGATAGGGTGTGTATCTGCTGAATTCCTAGTTGCTGCCTGGAATAGGAAGGTTACTGAAACTTTGGACAGGATTGTGGCCATGTAGCCTCTCCCAACCCATATATTATGGCCTGCATTATATATGTGAAGGATTTGAGAAGGATGAAATGGATTAAGAGATTTCTAGAAGATGCTCATGGAAGATGAAGAATGAATTTGACCAAACATGGGTAAAAGCTGCTGTTAAATTCTGCCTGTGGCAATTGTCTATCACCAGCAACCCTCTTTAAGATGACCAATTTTCTCCTGTGGAAGGAGGATACAGAGGTATATCTGCAGGCATTTGCCAATTTTCTGGAATACAAGGTTGCTCGGGTTGATTCCAAGTTTGATATCAGCATGGCTGCTTGTCCAGTGGAGATGTCTGGGGCAGGTTCTTGTCTAGTTATCTAGGAACAGTTTAATCCTGTTGCTCTCAAGAAAGTGGACAGTATCCTAGGGAGTATAAACACAACCACCTGTGTCATTGCCCTACTGGTTTCTAAAAGCTTACCAAGAGATGACATGTGAGTGGTTTTGGTGGTGATTAATGCTTCCCTAGTGGAGGAAGTGGTGCCCCAGTCTTTTAAAGAGGCTGTGGTCCAGCTGCTTCCTAAGAGGCCATTGCTAGACTCCATCTTGTTGTCCAGTCCCAAATTTCACTTCTTTGGAAGGTTGCTGAGAAGATAGTTGTGCTGCAGCTCCAAAAGTTCCTGGATGAAAGTGATTCTGTAAACTCTTTTCAGAGTTCAGACCTGTATACAGGATGTAAATGGCATTTGTTCCACTTTTTGATGTCCTCTTGTGGGAGTTGGCATTTTGCTTCCAGATCCAATTTAAAGTTGTGGTTGTCATCTTTAAATCTCTACATGGCTTGGAGCCAGGTTATTTAAAGGAATGTTACATCTACCCAACCTATCAGAGCAGGGACAAAAGATATGTAAGGCCCACCCTGTATTAAGGAGTGGAATGAAAAAGAGGGGTGATGGCTATGGAAAATCATCCTCATGGAGATATGTTGTCCCCCCCCCCCACTTGATATTCTTTCAAAAGGTTCTTTTGTCACCAGACCTGGAGATCCCAGGGTGATACATCAAGTGGTTTGTTTCATTATTGTAACTCAATGGTGTGCCAGAGTTTATTGGGGTTTGTATTTAGGGTTGTATTTCTGTGAATCATCCTAAATCACCATTGGTGAGTTGGGAAGCCATACAAATGTTCTTAACAAATACAATTAATAAGTAATAATGGTTGTCTGGAAGTTGTCATGGCAACTGAGATTCTTTTCTTGTTGGTTTGAAACATTTACTAATATCCAAGTAGCTTCTTCAGTCTGAGCAAGTTGATTAGGGGGACCCCGTATATATCTTCCAGAGAGGTTTTTGGATAGGAAAGATAGCTGGTTTGAGAGACAAGTGAAGGAATCTATTTAAATTAAAGTGGAAAACTCTTTCTCTGATAAAGGTAAGTGCCTCAGACACAGCCTTTTCCCCATTTTTTTACGCTGCTCTTTCATCACCATGAAAGATCACCATGAAGGCTTACACATAACAACCCAGCTAGGATAAGAATTTAGGAGTTGGAACATTTATATCCCAATCATTCTTTGTCTATTCATCTAATGAACCTATCCAGTTTAGGTGAGAAATGAAACCTGCCTGGAGGACATATATGTTGGCTCCCCCAAAACCAACTTGCTCAGACTGAAAAATCTGCTTGGATAAGCAGTGAAATGTTTTAAACCAACAAGAAAAGAAGTCCAGTTGCTAAGACTCAACTTCCAAACAACTGTACCTGGATGACTGAAATTTTTTATTGAAATAATATTTGCTGTGTGTTTTGAAGGCATGGGCATGTCCTTATTATATAGTCTATAGGGAACCACTTTCTTTTTTCTTTTTGACAGGCAGCTGCCAAATAATTCATTAGAAAGCATGGTGGGGATGGAAATCCTCTCTTAATTCTCTGATATAATATTGTTATGTACTAATATTAGTATGAATCTGTAGGGGATTCTACTTTTGATACTTGTTAGAATTAACCCAATTTTAATAATGACTTTTATTTATTTATCCACTTCCATGATAGTCTTCTTGCTAGAACCATAGCCTTCTCCACTTTCAAGAGTTCAAGGGACTTACGTAGGAATATTTCTTCCTTTTATCTTGTGAGATAGAAACAACCCCAAATCTCCCAGTGATCTTCCATGGCTGGCGATTGACTTAACCTGGGTTTCCCTTGTTGTAGTCCAACATCTTAATAGAAAAATGTAGATGACCAATGTATAATTTGGTCCTAAACAGTAATATGCATTCCTTAATGTAACTAAACTGGTCACAGAAAGTAACAAAAGTGCATATTATTATTGGATAACTCCAAGAAAATTGCACAACTTCCATTCTGCAAGGTAGCCTTACCCATATCTTGCACCAATTAGTAACTCCTATTAGGGTCTCTCAACTATAGATTTTCAGTTGTTATCATATAGAGCCGAGGTGGTGCAGTGGTTAGAGTGCAGTACTGCAGGTTACTTTGGCTGACTGCTAGCTGCAGTTCGGCAATTCAAATCTCACTGGCTCAAGCTTGACTCAGCCTTCCATCCTTCCGAGGTGGGTAAAATGAGGACTCAGATTGTTAGGAGCAATATGCTGACTGTAAACCGCTTAGAGAGGGCTGTAAAAGCACTATGAAGCAGTATGTAAGTCTAAGTGCTATTGCTATTGCTATACTTGTTTGTCTGATGGCTCTGCTTATAAGCACAGGCAATATCCCACAGCTTCATTATTAATAAAATGAGCTAGATTATTTATTGTAAAATCAGGAATATGGAATTGTCAGGAATATTCAGAAGTGAGCACTAAGTATCTTCAATGCTCTTGGTTCTCTGATGTTAACAATGTTATATAAAAGGATAGCTAGTCCTTTGATTAATCATAAACTTGTCAATGGAGAATTCCTTGCTATTGCTGGGAATGAGCTATATGCTCAAAGCATCTGTGCATCTCCGTGCAGACTCCCCTGGGAATATATGTACACTATCATTAGTGAATTGCTCAACGCATCAGTGAGCATTTGGGACTGTCAAGCATTTGAGTTAAATCTACTCATAACTGTTGCCGTTTTGATGCCTGTGACAGTCAGAACCTTTTATAACTATAATCTTTTATTGCAGTCTAACATTTCACTGTTCAGGAAGCAGGCTTTCATATATAATCCTTATGGAAAATCAAATTAAATTGTAAGATGTTTTCTTAGAGATGTTAAGTGTTTAACACTTGGGGGCACATCAAGTCTACTGCATCTCATATTTGCAGTTCAAGAAGACTTGGAAAAGACATGCACTTTTTCCATTGGAGTGCTAGATTCCATACAACCAAATGCATGAGAATTCTGAGAAATCTACCTGTTTTGCTGGATTTGTATTAATCCCAACTGAAATTGTCAACTAAAAGTAGTTTGAACCTCTCCCCCAAATTGGAAGTTCAGGTTATAATTGTTCCATATCTACATGTTGATTTCTTACTGCTGCTTTAAATGACCTACAGATCAATGACCAGTTTCTCCATTGATCAGCCAGTTGCCTCTGGAGATCCCATAAGTAGAACATGATGGCTATAGCCTTCTCTTGCTGTTCTCAGCAAAGGGTTTTTGAAGCATGATGATTAGTATATACTAACATCAGGGCCAATGCCTGACTTGCAATCCTTTTAAAAGCAATCAGTGCAAACCACTGGCAAAAGCAATTCATCATTTCCATAGCAATCTGCTTTATGTAGAGAGGAAAAAAACAAGAGCAACAACAAGGTGTCAGAAAGAGATATGGGAAAGCATATTTCTGTCATCCAGAAGGAAAAAAAATCTTTTCCAATATTAAAGCATTTGTATTCATTTATTTTTATGTAAAATAATGGGGGAGGGGCAGTTAACCCATATCAAGACTGGATCAAGACTGGTTAATCTTTCCCTCCTGGTCTCAACATCTCCTAAAATTGTCCTCCTTTATTGCACTTTATGATAGTAATCAAAGTGCCAAGTGGCACATACAGTATGGGAAATGTAATTATTTAAAGCTATTGTTAATTATAAAACGAGGGATTTGGCATTAACTCTACCTTTCTCCGAAGTAGCACTCTTCTCTCTGATAGTAGTTTCTGCATGCCTTTTGAATTAAAACAACAAAACGAAAGAGATCTGCCCGGTGTCCTTAATTCATCCTCAATCCTATAAATTGTTTTGGATAAAAAATAATTTATATGTTATTTCTGCTAAATGGAAATAGGAAATCAATCAATAGGAAATAGGTCCCTGAAAAGGAGGAAAATGCCAACACATTGATACTATATTTATTCCTTTATTCATGTAGACTTGAGTTGCATCAAGACTGGAAATGGAAAATTGGACTTGATGGGTTTTTTTTTTTTTTTTTTTTGATCAGTCAAATTTTCTTTGTGCGCTTGCAATTCTTTCATCCATTAAGAAAAGATAAACATATTAAGTATAATGCATAATAATGTCTCATATTCATTTTAAATGTAGATAACAATTATAAAACCATGAACATTGCATTTGGACACTTTTCACATACATTAACTGAAGAAAAGGGTTGTATTGAAAAGAAAAATATTCTATGCTGTCTAGAATCCTTTCTCTGAAATGAGTGGCAAACACTGTAAATTGGATTAATAATAACTTTAAATTATATTAATAAATGTCTGCACGAAATGCCTGTATATATGTTGCAAATTCTTCACTTGATCTTAGCCACAATGTTGTGATTCTTAAATATTCACAATATAGAAAGATTTGATATTTATTCCCAATTCAATATTTTTTTGTGTGTGGGATAAAATAACCCTTCACATCAACTAACGTCTAACCAGCTGACTCAACAGTCAAATGCAACCCTGAAAAAATCTGATTACCCCATATTTTTTTCCTCTTCTCTGGAGGAAGAAAATTACGAAATCCATCATTTGCCTTTATGGGGGATTGTTCCCTAAAAACATGACTATGGCATGATAAACCCAGCACCTTTTTTAATGTACTGCTGGCATTTAAAGGTGAGTCTTTTGTAGGGTGAAAATGTTGCTTCACTGTGAGATCATAGCCAATATGTAAAGATATCAAGTGCCCATTTTGAATTATATTACTTTGGGAAACAAGACAATGTGGGTCTAGTATTCTGGATAGCAACTCCATGTGCCTTGCATCTATTGCAATATATTTTACATAACATTATATTTGCAAGAATGACTGCAAGTTTCAATTAATGAAGAATGCAGCACTTAGGCTGCTTGATGGAAACACAAAGATCTGCACTGTTCCTAATAGTTTTACAAGCAGTTTAAATTGTGCTGTTTACTTTTAATCCCAAATGGGTGTGCACCTGATGATAGGAAAGGCTCTTATTTCAATCCAGATACCTCAAGTGTTGTCAGCAAGCAAATGTATGTCTCATCATATGAACACAGATTTAAAATCATTTCAGAAAATATAACATTCGGTTGAGAGGTGGAGAGGAGATAATGGGGTTGACCTTATTTATTATTGCTATAGGATAGTATATGAAACATTCATTGTTCCATAAAATGGAATGATGCACAAAGCTCTGGAATATATGTTTCCTATCCTCACCTGGAATGTGGTCCATCAGCATCCATGGGAAAATAAAAATTACACTCACAAAACTAATGGATCCCCTGTTCTGTTCCATGGCTGTTTGAAAGTTAACCCTCTGAACCAGAAACAGATCACATTGTTCATGGTGTTCATGTTCTTGATGCCTCAGGCTATCTTGGGGCAAAGTGGGATGCAGTGGCTTAGAGGCTCAGACACTAAGCTTGTCAATCAAAAGGTCAGCAGTTCAGTGGTTCAAATCCCTAGTGCCACATAATGGGGTGAGTTCCCGTTACTTGTCCCAGCTTCTGCCAACCTATCAGTTCGATAGCACATAAAAAATACAAGTAGAAAAATATGGATCAGCTTTGGTGGGAAGGTAACAGCGTTCTGTGTACCTTTGGCATTTAGTCATGCTGGCCTCATGACCATGGAGACATCTTCAGACAGCGCTGGCTCTTTGGCTTTGAAACAGAGATGAGCACCACCCCCTAGAGTCAGGAATGACTAGCACATATGTGCGAGGGGAACCTTTATCTTTATCTTGGGTCAAAAATCATAAACACCACAAACCACTTCTAGTTCAGAGTCTACACTTTCAGAAAATGGGTAGATCACCCCTGGAGTATCTAGACAACTGTAATCTGTTATAAACATTATAAGCTTGTTGTCTTATGAATACATGACTGTCGGGAGCAAGTAAACAGAACCCCTCTATGAATAGATTACCTTGAAATTTGTTTAGATTGCTATTCTGTATTTTATAACTATATGTTTCCATGGAAATCCTCTCGTTTCTATGTCCATTTGTACATACTGGTATGTGCCCAGTTCATGAGACAAATATTTTCAGTAAGCATTATTTTTGGAAAATAAGGGTCTATATCAGGGGTGAAATCCAGCAGGTTCTGACAGGTTCTGGAGAACCGGTAGCGGAAATTTTGAATAGTTCAAGGAATTGGCAAATACCACCTCTGGCTGGCCCCAAAGTGGGGTGGGAATGGAGATTTTGCAATATCCTTCCCCCAGGAGTAGGGAGGGAATGGGGATTTTGCAGTAACCTTCCCCTGCCACGCCCACCAAGCCACACCATGCCCACCAAGCCACGCCCACAGAACCTGTAGTAAAAAAAAATTGGATTTCACCACTGGTCCATATAAAGGACCATTATAACTGGGATGCTGATTAAAAGATATGTCACTCTTAATCAAGTTGATGTGATTGAAAAACCTGGATTATTTTTAGAAACAGTTTCTAAATATTGGATAAAATTCAGCATGGTATTCTAAAAAACAGATCAGCAGTGAGTTAAGGAGATCCAGAGAAAGCAGGGATAATTTATTTCACTATTGGTGCTATCCTTTGGAAATAAAGACGTCTGCTACATACACTGAGGCAAGATAATTCCTATGTGCAAAGTGGTTCAGGGCTCCCCAATGATGATTTCATGTCAAAATCACTTAAAATTAGCCTTGGGGTTTGTTCTGCAAGATCTCAAAGTAAAAGAGAAGGTGATTTACAATTTCATTCGGAAGCAGAACATTTCCTTTTTAACATATCTTTAAAGGGCCCTTTTATCTTGGAGAATAAGGAACAGTTAATAGAAAAGAAAAGGAAATATAAGCAGAGCACACATGAAATCTGAAGCATTGGTAGATAATTAGTGTCTGATGCATGAGCTCAGTTGGCCATTTACTATTTGTTTGTATTGTGAGCCACAAAACACATTTAAAAATGGTGTTGAAAAGTTGAAATTGTGGACAAACTATTCAAAATAATTATTTCAGTACATTTATCCATGTGTGCATGTAGTAAAGTGTTAGATTAGCTATGGAGATTCCTAGCCTCAACATTAAAGTTTATTTGATGTCAGCCCTACAAGAGAGATCAGACCAAGAAACAGAGACCTTCTGTGTCTAACACTACAGTTAGTAAAAATTCTATTAAGTAACAGAATCTCACAAGTCTGAACATGCTTCCCTTCTTCACCCTTTAATCATGTGAATTTTGGGTCTGTCTTTCTGTGATCCCTTTGTATCCCTTCTGCCTATATCTGGGCTTCTGCAATGTTTATGCGCTTGTTGCCTTGGTAATAGATTTCATTACCTCAAGATCATCCTTTTCACTCTCTGGAATTTTTTATGTTCTCTGACCTTGGTTGTTTGCTTGCAAATGTTTCATTACCCAAATAGGTAACATCATCAATGCTATGGGTTTGCTCCCTGTTTATGTACAGCAGCTTGCTCTATCAGTGTTGATGGTGGTATGGTTTTCTTTATTCTTTACTATTTACTCTCTGTACTTGATGACTATGCCATTCACAATTTTTTTAGTTGCCTTCGTAAGAGAGAATCTGAAAAATAAATCTGACCTTCATAATCATTTCCATCTATATATTTAAAAAAAAATAAAATAAAAAAGAGACCATGATCAAGTACCCTATCTTAAAATATGCACACATTAGCTTGACTTTCCGATCTTCACTTATTCAGTGGAAAGAATGTATGCGTAGGACAAAAACAAAAGAAAAAGAAAAACTACTGGTAACAGTATTACTTCTTTCCATATTGTCCCTTAATGAATGATAATCTAAAATGGATTTCATTGGAACAGAATTCATTGAGAAATTTTATATTTATTTCCTACTATATTTTAAGTGATGGGGGAAAAAAGTATATTTCATTTCCAATACAATTACTAAGGCTGCCAGTTTTAACTGATTAGTCAATATAATTGATTAAAATCACTTCTATTCCCTCCCCTTGAAATTTAATTGTATTGTTGAAAATAGACAAACATGTTGAGATTCTGGACTCTTAAAGATCTTATTGCTATGAAGGTCACAAAATTTCTAATCCCTGTTCTGCATTTAGTGAAGGTAATCAGTTAATTAATTAGTTAAAAAGACAACCAATCACTTAGGATCTTTAGTAAGCTCTCTTAACTATTCAGAACATGTAAATATTCTAAAACAGAACAGAGACAAGATCTGGATGGAAGAAAAATAAACAGGCTTTCAGTGTTTCGGCGATCCTTTTGTATATTTATTTCATAGCTGTTGTCAGGAAATCAGGTGGTTTTGTGATATGAAGCACTGGGGACCATTCAAACAGCCAGCTAGAAATAAAATGTCTCATTGGATCAAGTAGGTGTCATCTACATTTGGGGAAAATGTTGTTATTTAAGAAGAAAAGTCCCATGTCACATAATAGATATATGGATACTAAAAAAAAGAGAGAGAGACCTTTTTCTTGTCTCTGCTGCAAGATATGTTACAAAAACAAGACAAGGAAAATAATAATAATACACCCACATATTCAGCTTGTGAGATCCGTTCAGGCTCACATTTCAACTACTCAGATATGAACTAGAAAAATTATGTGCTTTCAACAGTTAATTTGTGTTATGAGTGTATTTACAAAAAAACTGTTGATTATCAACTGTTTCTTACATAGATTAGACTCCATTATTCCTATAGGGAAAGACAAAGAAAATTGAAATAGCAATGCATATGAAGTAAGACACAAGAAGTTATGTATGTGGTTGTGAGAATAGAGGCTGGAAGAAGTTGGGCTACACCAATCATGTACCAGTTGATCCAGGATTGATCAACTGGTACATGATCCAATTGATTCAGCCATTTTTCAATTCTAAAGCTTCTATCTTTTAAACATAGGGGTGGGTGGGAGAATTTATCATTTTATTTTTTTACTCATACTCAGTACATAAAGAGGGTCACCAGTATTAACAATGTATTTTATGAAGGCACAGCAAGTATAATATTACTGTTTAACCCTTTATACATGTTATAGGTCCATGATGGCACGTGTGCCACAGGTTGCACACGTAGCCATATCGGTGGGCACGCGAGCTCAGCTCCGGCGTACATGCATGTGCCAGCCAGCTGATTTTTGGACCTTCTGGGCCCACCTCTGGAGGACCTTGGGGGTGGTGGGGAAGCCTGTTTTTTGCTGTCCCCAGCCTCCAGAGCCTTTCTAGGAGTCAGGGAAGGGTGAAAACGGCCTTCCTCACCTCCTTGGAGGCCCTCCGGAGGCCGGAAATAGTCCATTTGCCAACTTCTGGTGGGACCGGAAGGCCTGTTTTTTGCTGTCCCCAGCCTCCAGAGCCTTTCTAGGAGTCTGGGGAGAATGAAAATGGCCTTGCCCACCCCCCAGGAGGTACTCTGGAGGCCACAAATGGCCCATTTTCCAACTTCCAGATGGGTGGGGAAGGCCCTCCCATCCTCCCTAGAAAGGCTCTGGAAGCTGGGGACAGCAAAAAACGGGCCTTCCGGTTCCACCAGTAGTTGGCAAATGGGCCATTTCTGGCGTCCGGAGGGCCTTTGGGGTGGGGAGGCCGTTTTTGCCCTTCCCAGACTCCTAGAAAAGCTCTGGAGCCTGATGAGAGAGAAAAACAGGCCTACCTGGCCATCTCATGTCAGGAATGGGGGAGCGTGGGGGGGTCTCATGCACACACGCAGGGATGGGGCGCATAGAATTATGGGTGTGGGCACGGACACATGCAACCGTCCCCACCGTCTCCACAGTGATGGCAAACAGGTTAGCCATCACTGTTATAGGTCCTTAAAAGAATAAAGGTGAAAGCAGCAGGTAAAGTTTTGCTGCTGATTTTGAAATACCTGTTTTTGTTTTTGTTTTGCTGTGTATATTTTTGGCAGATCACAAACAGTATATCCCCCACAGTATATTTTAGCCAAACAGATATGACTGTTTCAGATTCAATATTTAATATATTTAATGATGCAGAATAGTATTACATAAAAGTATGGTTTGCTTTCAGGCATTCCAGTTAAGAAAAACATAGAAAGGTTTTGCTGGATTAGACCAAAGACCAATTAAACCAAAGACCGATTACCTAATTATCACCTGAATTTTTTTACAAATATGCTCAGAAGCAAGAAAAATAACCAGCACAATATTTTATAAAACCTTTTCCATAGTTCCTTATATAGATTCCTATTCATATATATCTGTTCTAGATTTGTACAAGGAATCGTAACAGCAGCAATTTAAGTGAGTCATTGGAAGACATTTTTTGCATATGTTTATCTCTGTTTTTTAATCTATTTGTCCTATCTGTATTATAAGTAAAATAAAAATCAGAAAAGTAATTTTACTGTGATTTTCTCATATATTGGTTTGTCTGATATACAAGAGAGCAAACCTCGAACCAATGAATGGAAATTATAAGAAAGATGATTTTAGTTGAAAGGCCGTTTTTAATGATGCAATTTGTTTAAAATTTGAATATTCTTCCTGAGGAAGTTTTCTTCCTTTTCAGATCCTGCATTGAGATGGGATTTGGATGAGATGACCTATTTGATTCCTACAGTCACCAGGAGTTTGAGAATTTTTGTTTTCATTGGTTGGCCACAGATCTAGCATTATGAGAAAGGGGCATTCTCTTTGTGTGTGTGTGTGTGTGTGTGTGTGTGTGTGTGTGTGTGTGTGTGTTTTCCTTTCTATACAAAATTCAGCAAAACTGTATAATCTTGTATCAACATACTCAAACACATAACTATGCATGCACACAGACACAAAAGCAGAACTGGGAAATATCTCTTTTTAAAATCTTTGAGATAAAGGTAATAGAACAGTGGATAAGATTATCACTATCAATGTGAAAAATATTAACTTTTTGATTAAGCATGTGCTATCTTTCTCCTTGGGACTTAAGGTCAAGAACCACATACAGATAAAACCCTTTATTTATGAGGATATGGTGGCTTCCCTATTGTTAATACAATTGGTGAAGGACTCCTTTCTGAGGGCTAACTTTTCATATTTTGTAAATCACTAAATGAAATAGGATTTTCTTAAAAGCAATAGCTAAATTTTGTGCATTCTGCATATGCTGTCCTGACACTGCTTAATTCTTAAATCCCCTTGTTTTCCATTGTTTGCAATATAATATATAATATATATATTTCATTCCTAAGAGGTCTGTAAGGGGCGTGCATAAGTGTACCAGCATGCCTACCGTTCCTGTCCTAATATTCCTTTTTGCTTAGTCTTTTCATGTATTCAAATTATGTTTATACTTTTACCTGTTATCTTATACATGCTTGACAAAATAAACTTATGACTTGTGACTGTTGCGAGCACATGCTGGGAGGAACTGCAGTGACTTCGTTTGATTTGACTACTTTATCATAAGATTTGATTAAATGAAAATATAATTGCCATTATTTTTCAGATGCAAAGTTTGAAATATACCTAAGAAAGAGTTGTTTCACATTCATTCCCCCTTCTTCTTTAACTAAGATGTCTCTGCTATCAGATTTCCTTATTTTTCTGGCCAATGCTCCTGCTGTGTGGCACTACTACTACTTAAAAAACTTGAATCTTTAAGATACTCTTATATATTAAAATATTTATGCAGGGGTAGAGATGAAGTATGAGAGATATGCACAGCCCATAGCTTCTTTCTATGTGATTTTTAAAGAGACTGCTACAACATGTTGAGTTACATCAATTTTTAAGTGAAGACATATGTAAAGTATGTCTTAGGAAATATCCTGAGAGAAAGGACAAAAAAATTCTACTGGAAATAGATGGAAATAGAGTGTATCTAACATGAATCTTGTGGCACATTTTTATTTATTGTTAGGCATGGTGAGGTTCAATCATGCAGTCTTCCATCCTACCTGTGCTTTCACAGAATATGTTAGCAATGTAGTTTGAAATTAGTTCCACTAAATGTGTATAAGGTTGCTGATAGAATGAGCAGATCTCTAAGAAAATGATCAGTTATACACTCCCCAAAGAAACTTTTGAAACAGAATTTGATACAGCCAATTTAACCCACTTCTTAGTTGATTAATTAATGTGATTTTTAAGAAACAAATTAAGTTAAGGACTTCATTCCAAGGAGATGAAAGAATCCAAGATGCATTATAAAACTTTACCTTTGAATCTTTTTGAACACAATTATGGCTTGTTACAGGTTGGGTATCTGAAACCCTCCTGAGGAAACATCATGAGAAAATGAAATATCGACCAAATAATCAGTGTATACAGTATTTCACTACATTATAGCTAAACTAATTACCCCAAATCTATTTTTGAATTCTATACCATATTTTAATGATTCTCTGTGTTCGCTTAGGAATTCATGCTAGTGTACATTGATTGGCCTATTTTATTTAATGATGATGATGATGACAGAAGAAGGAGGAGGAGGAGGAGGAGGAGGAGGAAGAGGAGGAAGAGGAGGAGATGATTACCCATCCATCCACACATTAAATTGTGACATTTAAAACTCAAGACTGGAAAAAACATCTATTTTGCTTCCAAATCTTGTCTTAGAGATTCACCACACCTGCAGCAAAAAAAAAAAAACAAAAAAACAAAACAAAAACCTACCTTCATTCAACATAAAATGATTCCAATATCTTAATTACCAATGATCTGTCTATTTAGACAGAGAAAAGTGGACGGTACAAAATTGCTAGTGAATTTCACAGTTTCATAGAGATTTTAAAACAAAAATTTCCCAGTATCAAATCAACATATGCCACATTGCTGCTATTGTGAGACTGCTATTGTGAACCTTCTATTTATGAGAGTGAAATAGATCAGTCTGTTAATAAAAATAAGAGATAAGTGGAAGCTATGTTCCACAATATAGTGGTTTCTAGCATATTACATTGTTAAGGTAAAGAAAAGAAGTATATGACTTTGAACTTTGATTTCACCATTAATAGAGCTTACATCAAATACACAAAGTTATAGAAATTCTTTGTAGTGGTCATTAGCTTTTCCACAATAAATCTATTCATCACAAATTATTGTATCCTTGACTGCTTTTTAATCTTGCTAAGAGAAGCTGGACTATCAAAAGTGCTCATTACATTGTTGAAAAGGCTTAGAGTATTTATTTATGTCAAATAGAGTCAAGCTCAATATGAGGGCATAGTTTAGATCTAGTGCAGTGGTAGGATTCAAATTTTTTGTAATACCGGTTTTGTGGGTGTGGCTTGGTGGCAAGGCAGGGGAGGGATACTGTAAAATCTCCATTCCCTCCCCACTCCAGGGGAAGGTTACTGCAAAATCCCCATTTCCTCCCAATCAGCTGGCTCTGGGGAGGCAGAGAATAGATGGGGGCAGGGCCAGTCAGAACTTGCTGAATATCACCTCTGATCTAGTGTTTTGATGATTTCTGGCTCTTAGAGGTGGCTTAGGATGACTTTTGCCTTATTTTGGGTAGTCTGCTGGTTTCTAAAGAAAATAGACTTAGTTTTAGTATATGTGATTTTCCTATCCCTGGTTAGATTACTGCAGTGTGATCTGCATGAGATTGTTCTTCAAGAAACTTCAGTAACTGTCAGCAGTGCAAAAATTAACTTTCCATCCTAGAATTGGAATTCAGCAATCAATAAATTAGTCCCACCTGTGTTCTTGACAAGATTTCAGAAGTGGTTTGCCATTGCCTGTTCTTTAAAGCTGAAAGAGAATAACTGGCTTTGGGCATAAGGAAGTACTAAACTCTTGACCTTGTTCTACTGTACCAAACTAGCTTGCTCTTTTTTTCTTTCACTCTATATGTGATGCTATCTTCTCATTTCTGTTCTGATACATTTAAAAGAGCTGAAACTTGTCTACAAAACCAAAATCACTTGAAGGTGGGATACCCAAATGATTCTTCCCCTCTATATGAATCAATCTGTAGATTACTAACTTGTTAGAGATCTGTTTCTATGGGAGCATGCTAATTATGGCATTCCTTCCTAAAAACAAGGCAATAGAAATATTTTAATGCTATCATATGTCACAGTTTTTAATAATTTGAAATGAAGGGGTTTTTTTAGGCCTATTTGATTTTAATCCTTTTATTATTGCTTTCTAAACCATTTTGAGCAGTACAAAAATGTCATTTCAAATGTGCAGTTTCATATTGATTATATAGTTACTATAGTCTTCCTCTGAAGTGACAGATATTCTTTGTGCTTGATAAATGCCCAAACATTCATATCCAACCATTTATTATGAGCTATACAATTTGGAGCTCTTTCAAGTATGCCTCTTTTTACTTTTTCGTAACATCGAAATGTTTTTGGCAAAGTTAAATGCCTAGACATCCTTTGTTACCTTCTATCAGATAAAAAAAGAACATGCCAGAGTTTGGGCCAAATCAGGCACCCTTTTTGTCCTTGTTATTTCTGCCATTTGTCAGTTGTGCCTTACAGCCATCTGCTACCAGCTCTAAGCCACTGATATAAAAGACTTAAACACTGGTAGGAAAGGCCTTCCAGTGATGTGGATGACAGAATATATCATTGTTTCTTTGGCAAAGCAAGCCACACTTGTAGCTGGGAATTAGAAGGCTGTAAGCTTGATGGTTCAAAGAGCAAAGAAAATAAAAATGGTTTTTGATTCTCTGAACGAGAAAAATGATTAGTCCTAGTTATTGCTATTCCATAAATAGCAATTCACTAATTTCTTGCTGGATGTATGGAAAGCATGATTTATGGATCTGTCATGTCCAGAGGTATGATATACACTTTCATAGTGCTTTTTTTGAATTGCCATTTATTCCTCAACCTGATCAAAGTGACATTTCTTGAATAACTGAGACATGATTGTACAAGTCCATTTCATTTTTTTTCATCCCATGTTGCAACTAAGTTATATGGTTCACTTCTAAAAATCTTCGAGAATATATATTCTATGTCAATGATAGCTAACCTTTTTGCTGTCATGTGCCAAAAGTGGGGGTAGTGGGGGGATTGTGCGTGTGTGTGCCCACACCCATAATTCAATGTGCCCCATCCCCCCAGGCATGAGCGTGTGAGCCCCCCTCTCCCCCTACTTTTGGCATGCAATGGTGTGCCAAAAGTGCCACACGCAACGGTGGGCCCAGTAGGCCCATTTTTTTGCCCTCCTTAGTGTCCAGAGCCTTTCTAGGAGCCTGGGGAGGGCAAAAACAGCCTTCTCCACTCCCCCAGGGGCTTCCAACTTCCAGTGGGCCAGGAAAGCCTGAAAATCAGCTGGCCAGCGCGCACATGCGTGCTGGACTGAAGTAGGGCAACACTCGCATGCCCACAGATATGTCTCAGTGTGCCACCTGTGGCACCAGTGCCATAGGTTTGCCATCACGGTTCTATGTATTTACAATTGCTAAACTAAAACTAATATGTACAATGTCATTACGTTATTTTGTTAGTATCTCTTTTGCCACACAATCCTTGTTTATTTATATCTTCACTCACTGCACAATCTTTATTGAAAAATATATTGTCGTGTACTGCATACTGCAGTATAGTTTACTTCTGAGTAGACTGGATATAATTAGTTTACCTTTGACATTAATATTTTGGTCTTTGGGTAGGAAGAAATGAAAATAAATATACTAATATCAATTTATGTGTATATTATATATTTATGATATATTTATCATAAGTTTTACTTTATATCTCTTCCCAAAGACAGTTATGAACACAGGATCAGAGTGTGCTCTGTTTCAAAATAAGGCTCATATATATAATTTCTACAATCAGCTAGCTCTGATTCTGCCTTAGTACTATAAATTGAATCATCTTATCTGTAGCTCAACTCATAAAGGAAATGGCAGTTTGATTGCTTCATTAGCTAGTCAGTTTACCATCAACATAGCAGGACATTAAAAATCTCCAAAAATGGATATATGGTGACTTGCTGAAAATATAATAAATGTACAAAAAACATAATTGATATAATTTTTAAATGAGGAAATGAGGAAAAACCACAGAGCAGCACCTCTGTTCCTAGAATCACCCCACTTGCTGCCTAGGCTAAGGTCTTGAAATATAGGAAAGGATTATGTATCCACTAGTGTTCATAGTGTTTGTATGGGGGAAAAAACTTGACTTGCTATTACAATTGCTCAGAAATTTCATAGCCTAGCTTTCCATCTTTCTTTGTGGATATTGTTTTATATGCTCTATATCTACCCTTCCTGTACATGAGATTCATATCCATGAGACAATGGAAGAAATTTTGTACTAGTAGCCATATTTTGTCTTCTTGGTCATCTTCTATCTAGAAAAGCATGTTGTGGTAGTGGTTATCTTTACAACAAGACTTTTTTCCTGTTATTCACCAGAATTGATAATTTAACTTCTTTTCATTGATTATTATAATATGGGTTCCAGATGGCTGATGAGATGATTGATTTTTTCTAACTCAATCCCTCTGTCCTTAAACATGTCAGAACAATTAGCTCAACTAGACCCAACAGTCTCAGATTTCTGCAAAATGCCTATCAAGCAGTGGTGAAATCCATTTTTTTTTACTACTGGTTCTGTGGGTGTGGCTCAGTGGGTGTGGTATGGCTCGGTGGGCGTGGCAAGGGAAGGATACTGCAACATCTCCATTCCCACCCCACTCCAGGGAAGGATACTGCAAAATCTCCATTCCCTCCCCACTCCTGGGGGAAGGATATTGCAAAACCTCATTTCCCACCCCACTCTGGGGTCAGCCGGAGATGGTATTTGCCAGTTCTCTGAACTACTCAAAATTTCTGCTATCAGTTCTCTGAATTGCTCAAAATTTCCATTACCGGTTCTCCAGAACCTGTCAGAACCTGCTGGATTTCACCCCTGCTATCAACTGTCCTCCCCTTATACTTTTCAAATACATAAGAATTCACACACCAATTCTATGATAAGACATATGTCCTCTCCTTGTTAAGATAAGGAGAACAAAATATGTTTTGCTCAATTTATGAACTTTACAGAGAACATTATTGAAATGATATTTGTAGAAAATGGGAGAACTCTGTGCACTGACAAATATATTACCAGGACCTTTTGCTAGGAATTATTAAGTTTTTATGAAAAGGATAATGATTTTCCTCTTAATTATTTCATTTATGCAAGAGTCTATTCAATTTTGCTTGGGAGAGAATTAAAAAAAAATAAAGAGGCAGTAATATTATAGGTGGTGCAATGTTAATGAGATACTGTTGCTGTTCCTTGGACTAATTCAGAAGCCAGAGTGCAGGGAATTATGACTTGAGGAGTTTATGAGGCTTGACAAAAACTGACTGTGCTAGGGTACAGGAGGAGGAGGCATCAGTCAGGCTGAGTCCAGTCTCCATAGTAACAAGTTGAGAGGGCCCAGGACTAGAACTGCAGTGCTGGAATGTGAGATGCATCAGCAAATCTTGTGTGAAAAACAGAAGAGAAGCTGAACATTGCGGTTTAGAAGAACTGGAGCACTCTTGCCAAATTAACAGAAGATAATTCAGAAATATAAAAGTATTCGCACAGTATTTTGATATGAATGTGCAGAAGACAATAGATATTCCTCTCAGCTTTATAAATAGATGCTTTGATACAACTACAATTTTCTGTAAGGATTGTAGAAGTACACATTTTAATTATATGTGTATATTCAAAAATCTATGATGTGCTGAGTATTTTATTTTATTTTATTTTTTAAATCTTTACTGGGCCTTGAATTCAAAGTTTTGAATTCAAAGCAAAGACACACATGCACACACACAAACATTAGAACTGAGTTTGATTGCCCTAAATTACAAGTTATCTTGGTCAATTGAACAAATAACACATGTAAAATCAAGCATTAAAACAATCTGTCTAGCTATTGATGGATAATATGACACAGCAATTAAAGAAGTTGTCATCTTCTTTAATAACACAACTGATAGTACAATGGTAATTAGACTGATTGATATCAAAGTTAATAAATAGTATGAAATAGATGCAGACTTGATATAGTTAAAGTAGCAATGAAATGCATTTATTGGCTTCTATGCAGCACACATGGAATATCTATGTGCTTGTATCTGTTATCATTTGGTGTAGTTGCCCAGATTCCTTGGTTAAGTATCAGTTGCCAAGTCTTCCTTTAACAACTATAACAATACAGCTTGTTCTTTTATGTACACTGAAAGCATATGCACCAAGACAAATTCCTTGTGTGTCCGATCACACTTGGCCAATAAAAAAATTCTATTCTATTCTATTCTATTCTATTCTATTCTATTCTATTCTATTCTATTCTATTCTATTCTATTCTATTCTATTCCATTCTATTCCATTCCATTCCATTCCATTCCATTCCATTCCATTCTATTCTATATTCATAACATTAACAAATGATAATAACCCATGAAATAGAAAATAGTAGATCATTAACATTGGTGCTACAAAATACTTGAGTCTTTGTCATTTTGGTTATAACATGTTCATGAAACTATATCTGAAGTTTTAATAGCTATTTTAACTATTGAGCAAGTTATAAGTTGCCAAAATTTAAAACCCAGGCCAATTGATGATCCACATTCTTCCAAACAAATGCTACATCAAAATTGCAATTGAATACAATCTTTAATGTCAGTTATGGCAAAACCTGTACATCAGTGTTAGTACCTTGGACAGCAACAGTATAAGTTGAAAAAGACACCGATAAGTGCAATGTCTTTCCCAATATACTTTGTCCATAGGAGCGGGAGACTATGATAAATTTAAATTAATAATAGTTTCATTATACAACCGTACAGTTGCAAATTTAAACTTACTATAGTTCTATCAATAAATGAAAAGACATTAAATAAAAATGAAGTCAATTGCTGTTTCTTATTTTTAACCAGTCTCTCATATAGAATCTTAAAGACCAAGTTCATATAATTGCCAGAAGTAATTCAAGTCTCTTATTTGAAATAGCTTTTTATGGACAAATTTCAAGAATAAAGGATTTATTAAAAATAATATGGATATTCATATTTAATACTGTCAATTACTTTGGGGAGTGGTGCATATTCTATGTATGTTGTGAACATGTGCACATGTGCATTTACAATTGAGCTGCTGGCTCCTTCATTTTCCTCCAATTTTAATTCAATACAATAGGACATACACTTTTTTCAGTGTGCTAGATTTTATCACCAGGCATTTTACTCTGTTCATTGTTCAGGAAGAGTGGGAATTGTGGGCGAGGGGAGAAATGAAAGGTTCATAGAGATGTCTCAGTTGTCAGAGAATCTGCTAATGAAGTTCTTTCATGATAATATATGGATGAACAAGTAATGTTGCTAAGGCAGCATTTCTAGCTTGTCTTTCTTCACCTATGGAAAATTAATTTTATAGTGTCTCCCAAGGATCTGGTAATTGGTGAATGTATCTGCATCTAATCTGTGCATGTACAGTGATCCAAAACCTTGAAAATTTATTCAAAGCTCTTTTCTGATTTCTCATTTGCAGTTGATATTTCTTCACTTTTGCTCCCTAGAGATCAAGAACTCTGTTCCCAATCCAATACTTCTCCCAGCAAGCAGCTCTGGGCAACTTTGTCCCTCTCCAGGCCTCCCCTTATTTCTAATACTAAATAATACCATGCTTACATTTTATGAGAGTAGAACACCACTAAAAGCCATTAGATTTGCTTCTTGACAAATGTCAGAGGCAATTGAACTGAACTACAACATGTGTTCTATTCAAACATGTCAATAAACATTATTGCAAAGTCATAGAAGCAATAATCAGAATATATGAAACTCACCTTTATTGCTATTTTCCATGAATTTATACAATGCTTTTTTCCTGTAGGAGGAAAAAAGAAGATTTTTTTTAAAAAAACTTTATTTCAAAAAACTTGTGGTGCTATTTGAACAGAGGCATATTCTCTGCTTTCCTTAAGTGCACAACAAGCAAGAAATTATTTAAAAACATTTTTCACTTTATAGAAAAAAATAACATATGCAAAAGCCTGCATGAAATGAGATGAATTAACATGGACGATTTTTTTACATCATTAATACTTAAAAGTTGATAATTTCTCGTCCTGTAACTCTGCCAAAATTCTGTTCCCATTTATGAACAGATGTTCACCTGACTCATTAAATCCTTATATTCAATCCTAGATGTTTTTTAAAAAAACAAAAAGAAAAGATGAGCTTATCCTAGTTACAATAATATGAACTATTAACTGTGGTTAATAGTATGGCTATTAATATCCTTTCCTAATCTGACCACTAGAGGGATGTGGTGGCTCAGTGGCTAAGATGCTAACCTTGTCAATCGAAAGGTCGGCAGTTCGAATCCCTAGTGCCGCATAACGAGGTGAGCTCCAGTTACTTGTCCCAGCTTCTGCCAACCTAGCAGTTTGAAAGCACATAAAAATGCAAGTAGAAAAATAGGGACCACTTTTGGTGGGAAGGTAACAGCATTCCGTCTGCCTTTGGCATTTAGTCATGCTGGCCACATGACCACGGAGACATCTTTGGACAGCGCTGGCTCTTCGGCTTTGAAACAGAGATGAACACCGCCCCCTAGAGTCGGGAACAACTAGCACATATGTGCAAGGGGAACTTTTACCTTTACGTTTAATCTGACCACTATCCCTTCGGGTTCTAGTACCAAAGACTGATTGGTTATGGGATCCTGTATGGTTATTGCTGAGAATTCCAAGAATTAGAGTTTATACATCTGGAATGTGGCCAGATTTAAAAAGATTTCTGGAAAGTATTCACCACCCAATATTGAGAATGCAAGGAAAGCAGTGAGGTTGTGTTCAGTGTAGTCTGAACCAATCAATAATGTAGCTGCTGCATTTTAAAAGAAATATCTCCAAATACAGCACGCTGCAGTAGCCAACTGTGGTATATATTTTAGAGTTATCTTGGCTAGCTTATCTCTGCCTTTGACAGGTTACAGTTTGGCATACCAACCTCATTTCATAGGAACACCTTGTGTCATCAATATTTTTCAAATGTCCAAGTCACTACTTCCATTGTATCTCCACAGAACAGGTTGGCATTAATCTTTCATACTGAGTAGCATCTCCTTCACTAGTATGCTGCAAAAAGAAGCCAAATCTGTCAATGCTGTGTTATGTAAAATTCACTTCATTTTTTTTTTGCAAACAAAGTCAAATAGATTTGTCTCAACTTAGACTTCAGTATTAGTTTGTACCATTTATAAAGATGTATCCTCAGAAATCATTTATTATTTTTATAGTTTATTAACTATATATATATATAGTTTATTTATGGGGAATGATCTTTTTGTTTTTTTATTTGTAGATGTGAAGGCTATAGTCAATATGTATGAAAAGAACAGAACAGAACAGAACAGAATAGAATTCTTTATTGGCCAAGTGTGATTGGACACACAAGGAATTTGTCTTGGTGCATACACTCTCAGTGTAAATAAAAGAAAAGATACGTTTATCAAGAATCATAAGGTACAACACTTAATGATAGTCATAGGGAACAAATAAGCAATCAAATCATATTAGGAAACAGTCAATATAAATTGTAAGGATACCAACAACAAGGTTACAGTCATACAGTCATAAGTGGGAGGAGATGGGTGATAGAACAATGAGAAGATTAATAGTAATGCAGACTTAATAACTAGTTTGACAGTGTTGAGGGAATTATTTTTTTAGCAGAGTGATGACATTCAGGAAAAAACTGTTCTTGTCTAGTTGTTCTGATGTGCAGTGCTCTATAGCGTCATTTTGAGGGTAGGAGTTGAAACAGTTTATGTCCAGGATGCGAGGAGTCTGTAAATATTTTTACAGCCCTCTTTTTGACTTGTGCAGTATACAGGTCCTCAATGGAAGGCAGGCTAGTAGTAATTGTTTTTTCTGCAGTTCTAATTATCCTCTGAAGTCTGTGTCTGTCTTGTTGGGTTGCAGAACCAAACCAGACAATTATAGAGGTGCAGATGACAGATTCAATAATTCCTCTGTAGAACTGTATCAGCAGCTCCTTGGGCAGTTTGAGTTTTCTGAGTTGGTGCAGAAAGAACATTCTTTGTTGTGCTTTTTTGATGACGTTTTTGATGTTAGGTGAAAAGATAAGGGCTTTGAAGCATGCTGTCTCTTGATTACCTCAGTCAGGCTAGACTGATTCAATAGTTAGAGAATTTCTACATGTCTCATTGTTCTATCTAAAAAGAGGTAGTAGTAAGAACTTTAATGGATAATTTCTCCCTTGACCTCTTAGGCCAGTCTCATTTCTAGGACAGTGAATTAAGAAGACAGTCACAATATGGCTTCTATTCTTATATCACCCCACCCTAAACCACTCAGACGTGCCTTGGTTTATATTCTAGGAGCTGCCATTTGAAAAAAAAAATCCAACTGTCAAAATAGCATACAATATGGTAGTTAAACAGCTGAATATTCCAAAATTCAGGAATATGTGATAGTTGCTTCCTGATCACAATTTAAGTTGTTGGCCCTGACCTTAAAAATCAAAAGGTATTATAGCTTCACTGTGTAAGAGTCTATCTCACTTTTTACAGATCTGCCAGACTATTAAGATTTTCAGGAAAGCCCTTTTTAAGATCTTTTGACTTTTAGGGTCCACCCTTTCTAACATAACATGTATTCATTTTATGCCATATTTTGTTTCACTTTATAAACAACCAAACAAATTAATAGGAGAGGGCCTTCTGTACTACTTCTTGGGAATATATGTTGAGAAAACTGGTATAAGAAATCCTATTGATGGTTTACTATTCAGTATTAAATTGAATTGATTGCTAAAAACAGTTGTACATGCAATGATTAGCTTGGAACATGCTTTCATAACTGGTGGCAATGTCAAATCCAAAGACTTTGGAAGTCTAATTTTTTATTAAAACAAAGATTTAATATTTTAAACTCTTGCTTGATTTGTAAAATAAGGTTAAAATTATTAAATCAGTTATTTTTATAATTAATCATTACATATTATTTATATTACTATACTGTATACTGGCAATTGTAGATAGTCATTAGATACTAACTTAATTTTAATAAGGTAATTTGTTAATTGATGCAACATATTTTAATATGAATATGAATTCAACATTACTTTGAATTTTTGTATTTAATCTAAAAACAGTTTCAAATCTCTTTTCTTTAATTTTTATTATTTTCCATTTTATTTTATTTATTAAAATAAACTAAAATGTTTAGTCATCCTTATTTTTTCAAATTATAACTAAGGATTGTAATAATTTTATTAGGAAAAATGATAGTGCTAATAAAGAATTAGATATTACTATACTAAATGTTCCATGCATTAGGATGGCAAAAGAAGAGAAAAAAGAAATCACAAACATATAAACGAGCATATTACAAAAAAAGTAATTAAAAAAAGAAATATGTCTTTATGTAAGATAGTGCAATATGAGTTAGATAACAGAAAAAGAGAACGAGAGACAGAAACACAAAGAAGAAGAAAAAATATTTAATAGAACTGAAAAGTTATTGAAAAGGGATATTGAAGGAAAGGTTTTCTATTGTAACATACAGTCAGTACTACATTATTAATATTGTCTGTATTTCATTCCAACTTTTAAATATAAAAATGTCTAACTGTCCCTTTAATTCATGTTCACTTTAAGAATGCTGAAAATATCTAGCCAATCCAATGTTTCCTTTTTCATAATGGACAATGATGTTGATAGAAAACAGCACCAGGAATAATATGCTATTCTCTATGGCACCTAATACTAAAGATAATATATTGGCATCACGACTAGCAGTAGTCAATACTTCCATATTGTTTCAATACTTCCATCTATGTTTCCCCTGCATCTAGTCTGTCATCAATCAGAATGAAACAAGTGTTAGAAGTGTTTTGTTTAGTAGCCCCAAGCTGCAAAATCATTGATCCCTAACCTGTCTTTTCAGAATAGCATTCCCATTACATCTATCTCTGCAACTAGGAAGCAAGCATGGAAAGCCTAAAGAAGGAAAGCTGCCGAAAGCATCCATTGGTATATATATGTTGGGGAGAGAGGGGGGCAGGAAGGCAGCTAATTTAGCAAAGTCTTAGGATCGTGATGCAAGCTCCATCTTTTTTCTATTTTGCTGTATAACATTGCATACCATAGATGCACAAAGTAGCCGATATTGCATTACATCAAAAGTGACAGATTCCAGCAGATAATAGTGAATGCTGACTACTATGGAGGTTTCAAGGCTCTCTTTAAAAATTGTTTTAGTCAATTTTTCATATCATTATTTATAATCTAGCGTTTCTTTCTTCTTGCAATTGCAAGAAAAGATCTTGAACCTAGGTTGTTACAATTCAATATAGTCTATTTATTTTTGGTTTTGTGTGCCACCTAGAGTATGCTGCCTACAGTCCAGTGGAGTTGTACAGCTATAGTAAATTTAAATAATAAATCAAATGTATTATTATAGCCTACTTTTATGCTTATATTAGCATTCAAGGTAGCTTATAAAAATGGTTTCCTATGCCTTAGAAAGCTTTACCAGCTCTCCGCATACCACAATATTTCTTAAAGAATAAGAAATACATCTAACTATATAATCTGCAATTTGGCAACTCTGTAAAAACACTGGGTTTACTTTACTCATACAAAATGGGACTTTCTTCTCTCCAAATAAACTGCTTGACAGTTTTTTCTTCATAGCAGCAAATTTGATTTTCAATAAAGAGGTCCAATTTCACATTGATTGTTTATATTTTTATGTGCATTATTGTAGAGGCTAAAAGTAAGTGAGATATTTCTTTTCTGCAATATTTGCAATATTGTAAAATGTGTCATTCAAATGCACTTCTGCTTTTTGCTGAAATCTTTTGGGGTCTTTTGCCAACATAAGCATAACCAATTAATTTGATAGTATTTGCTGAATATTCTAAGTTTGAAGCAAGTCTTTGTGCTGCTGACCAAACCTGCTTTGATTTAGACTCCCCCCCCTTTCCAGTCACTATAGGTAGTTTTCGAGATACAACAGTAATGGAGCCTGCCCGTTACAGTCGCATGGTATGATACCATATTTCCCTGAAAATAAGACCCTGTCTTATATTTTTTTGAACCCTGAAATAAGCAATTGGCCTTATTGCCATGCGTATCAGGGGATGTCTTATTTTGGGGGAAACAGGGTAGTTATTAAGTAAAATGCCTTCACTTAATGACCCCACCCCTGTTCTCCTTGATGCAACTGTTAAACAAACACAAGGGTTGTTAAGTGGAGAACATCTCCTGCCCTGGGCTTCTGAAGGTTATTACCCACCCTCTCTGAGATAATTCATGCTCTGCTTTTTGCTGGGGTCCCCACAGTCCTTCAGCTTTCTATCTACCCAGAGATCCAAGAAGAACAAGCCGTCTTGTTCTTCTTTGTCTGAAGCTGAATGGATAAGTAGGTGAATGCTGCAGTCCATTGTAAGAACAAATGACTGTGGGAGTGCTACAGCTCTATCTTTGAAATTGGATCATAAGTATCTCTGGGGAAGTCAGTAGTAACTTCAAATTGTCACTAAGTGACCTATCTGTCAGTCCTGGAGGCCATCTTTTTCTTTGGATCTTCAGGGTTGCCACACTTAATGCTGTGGGAAACTGGGTGGGGGGATTGCATGGGGTTGTAGAGATATCTAGCTATTACAAGATTCTTTTCTCTGGGAGTCAAGGACATTCAGCCTGTACCTGGAATGGTGTGATTAGGAGGCATCTCCTGTTGGGATGGTGGATTGATTGGACCATGTGATGGACATATGGGTGCAGGGGAAGGAACTTTGACTTTCCTTTGGGTGGGGAAGCTTTCAGATTCAGGTTTTCCCAAATGTGCCAATATGACATCTCTAATAAAGGGAAACTTTGAAGAATTTCTAGCTTGGAGTCTTCTTTCATTGGGGCGTGTTACTTGCATCCCTGACACTATAGCAAATTGCAGACTATCTGTATTACCATCCTATCAAGAATTTGCTCTTCACTTCTATTTTGCCCTGAAAGGTAAAGGAAAATAAAAACAGAAAAGGGTAAAGGTACAGTACATACATTGTCTAAACCTGCCTGAAATCCCCCAGATTATGCAACTGTTGTTTTAATTTTCCATTATGAGAAGGGGGACAGAGGAAATAAAATATGAAGACTTTCAACTTTCTTTATATCAACTGGAAAGATTAACATGGCCACTAGCCAATCAATTCAGTTATTCTTGATCATGCGTTGTCAGCACATCAACTGACAAATGAATAAATTAACTTGGGTGGATATCTGCAGAAGCCCCATAATCTATTAAGGAAATTACTTGCCTTAGTCTGGCAAGTTTTATTGTTGGCATTTGATTGTTCTCTAGGTACTTACAGATTGGTTGTTTTATGATCTCATCTAAAACTTCCCAGGTTAGACTCATCCGTTGTTTACTGGATTCTCTTTTTTCCTCTTTTTGAAGGACCAGTTATCTAGTATTTCACCAATGTTCTAGAAGTTCTTGAGCCAAATCATCAGCTAGTTTCTTCAATGTGGTAGAGTCCTAGGATGCAAACCATCTGCTCCTGAAGATTTAAGCACATTTAAAGTAAAAATGTGTTCTCTGACCATGCTGCTATCAATAACAATCTTGTCCCTTTTTCTTGTCAGCTGTTGGAATACAATACATAGGATTTTTTTGCTTGAGAAGGCTGAAGAAGTTGATAAGATTTTTATTTTTTTTTTGGTGGTGGTTGTTACTAGAATTTTTTTTTCTTAACTGAGCGGCTGGTATACTGACTCTGAACATATTATTCTGAATATATCAAAAGGAGAGTCATCTTGGTGTAGTAGTTAAAGGCACTGGACTAGAAACTGGGAAACCATCAATTTCTACTCTTATTTGGGTAACTTTGGGTAGGCACTTTCTGTCACCCCTATAAAGAATACAAAAGCAAAACCACTTCTGAAAATGTTGCCAGGAAAACTTCATGATCTGGTTTGTGGGATTGCCAAGAGTCAAGATTGACTCAAAATTGCTGAAGATGTACAGAGAGAGTTAGGTTATTTCAGTAGTCTCAGTTCATTTGAGTTTTTACATACTTGGCATCAGTTCTCTACTGTTATGGGCTTAATTATGCTTAATTCTTAATTATGTTTTGATGACATAATTCTTTTTTATTTCCTGTATGTTTCATTTTTGCTTTGTTATCCTTATTCGACTTTTTATATAGTGTCATTGACTTCTTTTCATAAGCTCATTTTTCCCCCTTGCTCATTGATTTTTGTAGCTTTGTACCATTGTGCTTGTAGCATCTTAGGAAATCCTACACATGTTGAGCTCCACTTCCTATTACCTTTTCATATTTAGCATTATTTAGAGTTTATTCAAATCCACTTTCTTGAGTCCAAGATTCCAATATGTATAAAGGGCTAACAGTATTACATGGCTACTTTCCCCTAATGTCCTTGATATTTTCCCAACTACCGTAAGTCTTCCCTATTGATTAATTATGATGTCAAGGATAGCTGACCTGCTTGTGCCTTTCTACACTCTGAAGGCAAAAGCTGCCAGCAAGACAGCTCGGGAATTTTGCTTGAAGGAATATGGTTGGCAGAGTGTGTCTTCTTTCAACAGATGTTGGGCTAATTAAGACATGTAGAAAAACAAGCCTAGGAAATCAGGCAAGGAGATGACAAGCCATATGTGTAATATCCATGTAATATGAATTAGACCTCCCCTAAGGAGACCAACATATGTTTTCAGTAGTCCTCACCATGAGCTTGTTCTAAAACTAAGTTTTGGATAGAATCTAAATATGATCTAGAAAGATCTGTTGTGTGTCCTTCTTCATTACACAACAGATTTATTAACTGTAGTTCAGATTTTCTGAATTCAGAAAGCTCCTAAAACCCCCTGATGTTAACACCCTCCAGACCATTTGGAATTGCTGGTGACAGCAATATCCTAGAAAGCCTCTCAGGAACCTCTGAAAAGTATTAATGCAAAAGTCTACTGCACGCATGGATGCTTTTGGAAAATATTTTTTGAAGCCTACATCAAATCTCTATAGCACTCTGACATTGCTGTCTGGAAGGATAAACAAGTTTGGCTAAAATCAAGTGATAGGATCAAAAGAATATACATAAAAATTATGACATGTCATGCTTTTCAGCAGTAGTGAGAAAGCACAAAACTATCAGGAGTATAACTGTTCTAGTAACAGCTCATAGATACCTGCTATACTATAGCCCTAATCATGAAACTCTTACTCTGTCAGTTATGCTAATGGCAATATACTATTAATCTAAGCATTAAAATGCTATTGCACTAGTTCCACATTATCACCATAGGAGCAGTGTTGTAGTATTGCTTGTAGCAATGCAGAGTATTGCTTTTTTAATAAGTACAATGTAAGCTGCGTGTCCCAAGAAGGTTAACATTCACTCTTCCATAATATTTGATTATATTATGTGCAGATAAATGTTGTTATTATTTTATTTGCAATGTTCATTTGGAGAGGTAGGAACTATTGATCAGTGCAAAATGAAAATGAATGAAATTTTATCTTTTAATCAAATAAATGATAATTGTAGATAACTGTAGGCTTTCTACCCATGTTAGACTTTACAAAGAATATTTTCAAGGACATTATTTCAGATCTGAAATAAACATTCACATTAATTGTTCAAAAAAGATACCACCATAGCATTCATATGATGGCCACGATGTGTACAAGTGGTTTTAAAAAATGTTCTACCTTAATTGTGACAAATTAATCATTTTTAGAGAGGAGAAATCACCAACCATTGGATTATCATGGGTCCTTTCTTATTTCATCAAGTAATTTCTGTAGTGCTTGGCCACAGTTATATTCTTCTTCCACTATCTATCAATGCAGAATGGAATGGAATGAAAAATAGAATAAAAGGGATGGTAAAAGGGAAATATTTATTTAGAAATTCAGACAAAGTAGGATCAGTTAATAGCAAAAATTTACCAAAGGAAGAAAATATTTGTAGCTCACGGTTGAACTGGAAAGTGGGGTGGGGTCTTTAGTGCTCTCTGAGCTTGGTTGGTGTTTTTTTTTTTTTTTTTTTTTTCTTTTGTAGATCTTTCATTACCAAACGAGGTAGCATCATAAATGCTACTTGGGAGTGTAGAGAGTAGAAAGCTTTGAGGCCTGACATTCAGGCAAATCAACCATTAAGATGCAATAGAAATAAACAATTACTACATACCATTGAAAAGAGAACATCAAAAAGCCAAAAAGGAAACAAAAAGACCAAACACTTCCTCACCAGCAATCAACACCCAGGTGAGCAGAGATTAACACCTAGATTAACATTAGTCCAACAATCAAAAAGCAAACAATACCACAATCAAGGAACATTACAGTAAACATCCAAGCTCACTTACTAGTACTGATGATGTTACCTAATTTGGTAATGAAATGTCTGCAAGAAAAGAACCAAGCTTGGAGAGCACCAAGGACCCCACAACATGAATTTAGCAGGCATTCCTTATGTTTTATAAAACAATATCCTGCACAATCAACCAAAGCTCTATTTCAAAAATTCCAAAGTTAACTACGTTTCCTGGAAGTATTTGCACGTAGCATTCTCTAGTCATGGAATCTTTTGAAGAAATGTTGCAATAAAGAAAAGCCATATGTGATAAAAGCAAGGTTTTATTCATTTTTAAAATATAATTTTGTGGGTTTTATAGTCACTATTTTGGAATGCTGAATCACAGAATCTTGAGCTACAAAATATTAAGGGAAAATCTGCAGCAGTCTCTCTCTTTCTTTCCTCTTTTGTTGAGGTAAATATTATCATAGAGTTGGTGTGTATGCATTTACTTATAAATAATTCTCATGGCATTTACCTTGGAATAAATTTATTTACATTGGGGTTTCATTGCTGACAAGACCAAAATAGTTTTTTATCAAAGCTGAATGGACCACAGTTTTTCATCCAATGTAAGAATTTACAATCCAGAATATCCTAATTTGACCATACTGACTGATAATTTTAGAAGATTTTCAACATATCTGGAAGATAGTAACATGGGAAATGATGAATTTTGATGTAAATGGTCTTTTACAAGACAAATAGACTGTGACATGGCAGAGGAAAACTGCATTTTGTGGCGTATATCTAATAACACTTATGCCTTAAATTTTGTATTTCACATTTTTCATATAGGCCTTACACAGAGAAAAAGGGGGAAAAGGGGATGGAAAGACATCAATATTCAGGTTGCCCAAGGAGAGATAATGTGTGAAAAAGAGAGAAAGTAAATCAATATATTTTAGGCAACTGAGAAGCATTCAGTTGAAAATCAAATTCAGACAGTCTAAAGTAGGGCCAGGATTTTTAGAGAAATAGTGAAGAAGCCTAACAATCTATACATTTGATAATTTGGTGAAGGCATCAGGATAGAACCTGTGAGTTTAAGGCACAAAGCTACTTGGTGGCATTAGCTCAGGGGTCCTCAAACTTTTTAAACAGGGGACCAATTCACAGTTCCTCAGACTCTTGGTGGGCTGGATTGGCTGGGTGGGTGTGGCTAGATGGTCATGTGACTGGGTGGCATTGCTAGGTAGTCATGTGACTGGGTGGGCATTGTCCAATTAAGCAGTCCAAACAATACACACAAATTAAACTTTAGTTTGTCATGCTCCTGGGGATGGAAAGCAGGTTAGTGAAGGGATGTGGCTGCCTTGGGGTGTGTATGAGGGATTTCTGTTTGTATGTGTGTGTCTCTCCCTCCCTCCTCTCTCCCCCCACCCTCTGGAGGCTGGGCCCATTTTTGGCTTCCTGAGGCCTCCCTGTGTCCCATTTTTGGCCTCCCCAGCCTCCAGAGGGTGGGTGGGGCCAGCGGGTTGGTGGGGCAATGTGGGCGGGCAGTCTGGGAATCCCATGCAGGCTGGATTAATGGCTTCAGTGGGCTGTACCCGGCCTGCGGGCCATAGTTTGAGGACCCCTGCATTAGCTGATTCATTTCTATCAGTCCTAGAAAGCAGGCAATGACAAATGCAATTTCCCCAAAAGACCTTGCAAAAAAACAAACCAAAAAACAAAAACAAAACCCCTGTTGGGATTTTTCTAGGCAGCCCCCAGGAATCAAAACTTAACTTGAAGACACACATACATGTACAAAAATGTGTTTGCATAGTTCTTATTAAATTACTTCATTTGTTTATAAAGAGCGGGATTTATTGGTAGAATTTACCAGTTTCACTCATTGTTTATTGACGATATGAGTTAGAGGCAGAGGATAGGTTCCTATTTATCTGTTAATTGATATAGAATATAGAAAACCCAATTCTTTGCTTTTACCATTTTTGGCCATCTTTTTTTTTTTTTTTTATCAGGAAAGGTACAAAGTGGTACTTTTAAGAAGGTTGACCATATAATGACAAATGAGCAGAAAATAAGAATACTTACAACAGTAATGGGCAAAAGCAGTAAACAATATGATTACATGGTCCCTTACATTATTATTCTGTTTTATTTGTTCTGTCTGTTACATTTAATTATAAATAATTGGCACATCCCAAGACAATGAGACATTTTCTTCTGTTGCTTGTAAGCTACAAACAGAAAAACTAAATTGCTCAAAAATGCTATTAAAATAGATGTCACCTAAACCCTGGAATCTCCTTCTTATTCCAATATTAATATGATTCTTTTACTGGGGAGGATGATTTAAGATATCAGTAATAAGCTTCAAACATTTACTTATAGCTTAGTGACACTGTGTTCACCTTCATAAACATCCAAAATTTTAAGATATGGATGAAAAACAACATCTTTCTGCTGATTTATTATTATTATGAAACCAAATTCGAGTAAGAAAAATGCCCTGTGTACATCTGGATTCAGATATTAAATGGGTGAGTTGATTTTCCAGTTTTTGGGTTTTTTTTTAATCTTAGATTAAACTTTCTTGGGTTAGCCTTCCTATATTGGCCCTACATGAAATCAGTTCAGGATTTCAGGAGCAGTTTTACCTCTTACAAAGATTTCCATAAAATTATTTTCTTATAATTATAAATAAATCTGCAGTTCAATTATTTTTCAAACCAGGCATGTGATGTGAAGAAATAAATACCTGAACATGAATATTTATTCTCAATTGTAATTTTTCTAAAATTCAGTTTAAGGAAAGGTAAAAATGTCACAATGCAATTTATAACTGCATTCTGATCTACAGATGAATTCAAACATTCAAATAGGAGTCCATTTCCCCATTTCCTCTCTTCCCTATACTGGTAGTCTTTGACTTACGAACACAATTGATCCCCCCCAAAAGCTGAGTTACATGTACGGTCTGCAAGCATTGTCTACCTGAATAATGCTTGCAGACAGTACATGTAACTCACAGTAGTGGTATTAAAAAAAAATTATTACTGATTTTGTGAGTGTGGCTTGGTGGGCATGGCTTGATGGCAGGGGAAGGATACTATAAAATCTCCATTCCCACCCCACTCCAGGGGAAACTTACTGGAAAATCCCTATTTCCACCCGAGCAGCTGGGACTCGGGAGGCAGAGAATAGATGGGGGCGGAGCCAGTCAGAGGTGGTATTTACCGGTTCTCCGAACTACTCAAAATTTCCACTACCGGTTCTCCAGAACTGGGTAGAACCTGCTGAAACCCACCTCTGGTAACTCAGCTTTTAGGCACTAGAAAAAAATTTCTTGAATGCTATTTATCAAAAAACCAACTATTGATATATTTCAATATTTTATTAAACAAAGAAACATGGTAACAAAGAAATATATCTGTATTTTTATGAAGACTACTTCCTATTTTTTCTTATTTTTCATTGGGTATGTCATTCTCTAATTGCTCATGTCTTTTTCTAAAATAAGAGTAGTGGAACTTAAGTGTTTCATGTGTTCTTTAATGTCCAAAATCAACCTGCTTAAAAAATTAGGGGAACATTGAGATTTAGCTTCAAAATCTCCAGAATGAACAAAAGAAGTTTCCAAACATAATCAATTTTCCACATGTTCAAAAAGACAATTAAAACAGTTAAGCTCCCCATTATCTTGGTTCTGGAATAGGACCAATAAAGGTAATACTGAAAATCTCTTCCCTGATTGTGATAGAAATGGAAGTGAAGTAGACAAAGTGAGTTTCTTTCTACGTGGAATTGAGAGAAAAGCATCATTCACCACAACCATTAGCCATTTGCTATCCATGACATTTGGGATGGATTAGAAAGAAAAATGTCCCCCTTGAGGTCTCCTTGATAGAAATGTAAAGAAGGCAATAAGAAGAAAGGAAGAGGTTGACTGATGGCTACGATATAAGCGGATTCTTCTCTCTGTGCATTAGAAACTCAGCAGATTACACTAATGTGCATAATAATCAAGCTGTCAGAGACTCTCTCTAGTTCTGCTTGGAGGCAGGCAGTGCTGAGAACATTTTATCTCATTTGCAAATGACTTTTTATGCCCAGTAAAATGCAGTTTTCATATCAATTAATAATTCAGCTAATAATTCAATAAAAGAATATCCCTTTTCCCTGGGAGATGGGGAGTCCATCCAAGGCAGCAAAGGAACCATCAATACATGGGAAATTTGAGACTATTTGACACTATTCCATTAAAAGGTACCAGAGCAGTAGATGGTAGCAGAGGAACACTTGAGATATATTTCAAATCTCCAGAGTTTATGATAGCATTCATTTTATTAGGTTAGCATTTATTTTAATATTTCTTTTATTTATTCTACGTAATTTATAAGCCATTCCAATCACAACTGACTCTGAGTGTCTGTAACATTTTGATTCATCTCCTCTCCCTCCTCACCTTGTCTTTCTGGTTCTGGATTGATCATGTTATACATAATCTTTTAGTATAAATGTTGGCAAGGCCATGTGTTATTCTTTCTGCTTCAGTTATAATTTCCTAAAATGGTTTTTTCTGGTTTCTGTATCTCCAGCACTACCTATTTAAAAATAGAGATTTTTGAGTTTTCCTGAAACATTTTCTGACCACACCTGGAAAATCATTATAGGATTAAGGGAACAGCTGCCATAAAAAAAAAATTGATCTGGTACTATCTTTTATTACTTTCTGTCCAATATCCATAAGATTTTGATGTCAACATTCAGCTCTGGAGAATGCGAAATAAACACACCCCTGGTCATTTTTACTCGTTTTAAAGTATGCCTTTTTTCATTCTCCCTGTAATGATTGTCACTAGAAAGTGAGATCTTCAGAAGCCTGCTGTTCACAGCTGGGATCATTTGTGTCTTTGTGTAGTTGTTTTTTTTTTTTTTTTTTGAAAATAAATAAATAAAACAAGATGTTGATGAAAACACCTGCTCAAGCTTGCTTTTTCTTAATGAGTCATCTGTATAATATTAAATAGCACTACAAACCAATTACTGCTGTTTAAATATCAGTCATGTGCTAATAAAGTCATGAAGTATCATAGGTATTTCAATATATACTTTAAAGAAAAAAAAATGTAAGACGTTTAGAATCACTTACATGCATTATCAGAATATGAGGCCATTTTTGATATATCAACTGATTTTTCTTCTTCTTTTTCTAGGTAAGTGAAACTTCAGTTTTTCCAATATTTGGAGGTACATATAGTTCGAATGTGATGAGAAGTCCTTTCTTATGTGTGATTCAAAGTCATATTCAAATTTCAACTGATGGTACTTGCAGCAATTGATTGTGAGTATTTGTAGGTATTTTTGTCAGTTCAGTTGTAAACATTATTATAGCCTTTCAATGTAATCTTATATAATAAATGTATCTATATGTGTATATGTATATGTGTATATGTGTATGTATCTTCCAGAATCAAAATAATCAATTTAAAGATATAATATCATTTTATACTGCTGATTTATAATTTTTTTCTCTTCTGCTATTCTGTTGATAAATGCATGTGAAATATATATACCTATTTTAATCAGGGCTGGGTCAAGCATGGCAAACAGGTGCACTGTGTTTCCAAGTGGCCAACATTGGAGACTCCATTTTTAATGGTTTGATCTAAGTTTCCCAGTTCTCCTGATTCAACAGCCAGGTTGATGATGCTGAGTTCCGATCCTAGAGTCATCATTTGGATGTACAAAATCTGACCAGCTTTACATTATTTGATGCAAACATTCAGTTGGGTTGGCAGAAAAAGAGAGGGAAAATATATGTAGCACAGTTTCATTTCCAGGTTCTTTATCAGAAGTTACCATAAGAGAACTCTGAACTTTATTCTGATTAACAAATAATATATTCCATTTATTTGTGTGAGGGTAAAATCAGGAGTTGCATAAGTGTTTTCCTTCCCAGTGGGTATGTTAAGGGTGTAATTGGTACTTATATGTGTGTGTTCTGCTTGTGTTGCTGTGGCATATGTGTTCTGTCTGTTTGTGGTTCTGCTTTCCTATCTTCCTATCGAGTTCCTATCAAGGAAAACTTCCTATCAAGTTTTATTCACGACTATTTATGAGTAGGCCCATCCTGGGTCATGACGTAAGAAAGTGGAATAACTATATTCCAATATTCCAAATATTGCCCAATTGCTTCTCCCTTAGGAATATAATGAAGGATTTTTTTTTTTTGTCCTGGATTTTTTTCCCACAGCCAAATCAATATTACTATTTCTCAAATTTATTTATTTTTCTTTTGTTGATTCCTTCCATCACACTAAGTTTGTCTTTGATCTGCTTTGTAGTTAACCTGGTGATGGATAGAGTCCTGAGCCCCTTTACACAATTTGTTTCCAATATTCCTTAGATTGGGTGGTACCTAATGCAACTTGTTAAAGGCAAAATTACTATTTGCCAGCTAATTTGTGTTGTTTAGCAATTATTTGTGAGTTACTTAGACAGCTATCAATTACTTTGTTATAATCGATTGATAGGACATGCTGAAGTATTCTGCTATTTCTAAACCTAGTCAGATGGATAAGCATTAATACATACCATCACTGAGAATACAGAGGTGGAAGGAGTTTTTGTTTCTCTGTGATCATTAGCAAACTGTATGTTCCATTTTGTTTTCTGAGATTGTTTTGAGTCAGCAAAATCTGGTCTTCTTTGGAAAACCAAGAAGAAATATTGAATAACATCTAGTCAAGATCAAAAGTAATATGCATAAAAGTACAATTCTAGGCATGATTATACTAAAGTATTTTTTTTATTAAATTCAAAGGTATATAACATATTCTTATTTAAGTAAATACATTCTTTTATTTTAGTTATTTGTTAAATACGTGGTTCACATTTTCTCCATCCTCCATCACTCCCCCACCCGAAAACATATTTCTGAGATACTGTAGGCTGGCTAGATGGTTATTTGTCGAAAGTCACCAAATGAACTATCATGGCATAACTTGAACCTGGTTACCCTCAGTTCCAGTCTCACTATCTGAATCACTATAGCACATAGACTTTCAAATTTACAGTTTAAGAATAGCTTGATACTGGTTCATGATTTTTAATGTATCTTATACCATTATAGACTATATGTTTATAATAAGATTGTTACTCACTACTAACAAACCAAATTCATATCTATAGGCAGTATTCGAAATGTGATTTTACTAATGCAGTATAAAGTGCTTGATTCTAAGCTTTGTTAATGCAGCCTAGGATTACATTGGCCTTTTTTGGCAGCTACGGCAGAGTGCTGGTTCATACTTGTGGTTGTCCACCAGGACTCCTAAATCCCTCTCATAGTTATTGCTGTTGAGCCAGATACCACTTCTTCTATACCTGCACATTTGGTTTTTCTTGCCTAAATTGCATTTTGTTGGATAGGGCCCAGTTTTGAAATCTGTCAAGTTACTTCTGGATCTTGAGCCTATCTTCTAAAGTGTTGACTATTCCCCCAGCTTAGTGTCCTCTGCAAATTTATATCAACCTCATCTAGATCATTTATGAAGATGTTGAAGAATACTAGGTCTAAGACAGAACTTTGGGATACCCCACTGCATGCTTCCCTCTATGTAGATGTAGTTCCACTGAGGACTACATATTGAGTGCAGTTGGTCAGCCTGTTATGAATCCTTCTGGTGATGATGCTGTCTAACCTACATTTGGTCTATCTTACCAAGAAGTAATATATAGTCTATTTTGTCTAGTACCTTACTAAACTCTAAATATACAATGTCCACAGCATTTTGCTGGTCTACTAATTTAATCCTTTGTAAAGGAATGCAATACATTTTTTTCTGGCATGATTTATTTTTGACAAACCCATGTTGACTTCTAGTATAAGCTTTGCTGGTTTCTATGTGTTCACAGATCTGTCACTTGATTATATTTTCCAGGCTCTTCTCAGGTATTGATGTGAGTCTGATTGATTTGTAGTTGCCTGGATCCATTTTTTCCCTTTTTTGAAGATGGGAACCACATTAAGTTTTTTCCAGTCCTCAAATAAAATTTAAAGTTTCACTTTCTAATACTGAGAGATAGAAGAAATTATTTGGGTTTCCAGAATTTAAATGGCAAGTTTTGAGTTCTATATTTAAGTTTCAGTTTTTAAAACTTGATTATCATATATAATAGCAGCAAGGAAAGAAAAATGCAAAAAGAATTAAAAAAGAAATAGAAAGAAGCTTCTGATTTCCTTAGCTGAAAATATAAATACAATTAGAGAAATATCTCTTAATTTATAGTTGCAAAAGAACCTCACATTTTTCTATTATACAGGGTTTTTTTTTTAATCATCAGAAACACAAATCATATTTTGTCTGTTTCATGCAAAAAATGGGAAGCTATATTTAAATGTAGATATTGTATTTTCTGGATTCAAAACAGTTTATTTAGGCATCAGAATTAAAAATAGTAAAAATTAATATAGAAAAAAAGAAATAAAGACTGTCTCCTTAGCCATTTAAAACTTTCTTAAATCTTGTTCCTAATAAGCTTTTTGCCAACAAGCATTGAATGCTTAAATCAAACTGTGTCTTGTATTATTGATAATCTTCACAAAGAGAAATACCTTTGCTGCAGAAGGAAATCTCTCTTCTTTTGTAATTAATTACTTATTTTATTTATTTGTTATTTAATCAAATTTGTATAACCGCTAATCTCATCAAAACTAACAACAACCACCAGATAAAGCCATATATATAAAAACAAGAGATATAAAAATATTAAAATCTACATTGAGAAATAAATATTATAAAATACAAATGTACAAACCCCTAGGTCAGAGGTCTCCAAACTTGGCAACTTTAAGACTTGTGGAATTCCTCAGCCAGCAAAGCTTTGTTGGCTGAGGAATTCTGGGAGTTGAAGTCCATAAGTCTTAAAATTGCCAAGTTTGGAGACCCCTGCTCTAGGTGAAGAAAGAGTGAAGTTAGCTAACTCAGAAATTGGACCATTTAAGCATATCTCCAGATTGGAACCTCCTGCCTGATAACATAACCAGGTCTGAGGGACTTCTAGAGTGTCAAAAGAAAGGGAGCTACTCTAATTCTTAATGTGATTACGAGAAAAGGAAAGCTTTTTGGTTCTGCTGCAGATAGGAACATAGATTGAAATCCAGGGTTCCTATTCCTGATCTAGCTGTAGAAGTTTAATAGAAGGAACTGCTAACTAGAATAAACTTGGCTAATTTCTCAATCCTTCTTTGATCCTGGGAGATAACATACTTTCTAGTTGGAATTCTCAACTGTGGTGGCTCTCTACTTCAGAGAGTATCAGACTTCTATTCCCCACCTGAAGCAATCAGTCAGGAGACTAGTTTGATATGAGAAGTGAAAACCTAATATCACATTTTAAGAACATTCATATTTAAATAACAACTCTATAGGTTCCAATCTTCACCAATTTTTCTATATAATTTCCAAAAGTGAATGTAATGTTTACGTGGGTATAGGGGTGAAATTCAGCAGGTTCTGACAGGTTCTGGAGAACCGGTAGTGGAAATTTTGAGTAGTTCGGAGAACCGGCAAATACCACCTCTGGCTGGACCCAGAGTGGTGGGAATGGAGATTTTGCAATATCCTTCCTCTAGGAGTGGGGAGGGAACGAAGATTTTGCAGTATCCTTCTCCTGCCACACCCATCAAGCCACGGCCACAGAACCGGTAGTAAAAAAAATTGAATTCCACCACTGGTGGGTATACTTGTGAGCATATATATATATATATACATGGAGCCTCAGTTAGGATTCCTTCCTTGTTTCTACAAGGAAAACAGTGAAAATACTTTTATTACAAAATTCATTTCTATGTTCTGTATCACCTTTTTTTTTTTTTTTTTTTTTTTTTTGCTGTCATCTCTCCTTAGCAACAGCTGCTTATTACCCTTCCCAGAAGTCTTCTGTCCTTGCAGATAATTTCCTGGGGCCTCCCTCATTTTCCTATGCACAGCACTTCCTAGTTTGCACAGGGAAGGAGGATAGAGAAGAAGTCCTTGCCCAAACAGGATTACAAAAGAAATTGGCATATTAGTTACAGTGCCCTGCTTATCGTTATCGTTAATGCTAATGCCTTCATCAGTTCCCAGTGAATGCAAGGCCTCTAGGGCCTTTCTGCCTCATGACAGCAAAACACCAGCACACAGATTAATATGCGGCTCTGCTCATGCTAATGGCAGCTATTTGTAACATTAATATTTTCCTTCACTGTAAGAAAAGGAGGGGAAAATGCAATAGTTAATGGTTTGTCTTGAGGATTGGAGCACTAATGTGCTTAGTGGGAGTTAGAAGGAAGTAAACAAAAGCCCCTGACCTAATTTTCATTTTACAGAGGGAAAAAACCTGAAGGTTGTCCTGCATAATTGGAATATGTGTTGTTCTTAAAACTTAAAAGCTCTGTTGAAAAAAGAGAGAAAACCTAGAAAAGAAAGATCATTGCCATCTTTTTACCAAGGCTGCTGTTCTCCTTTCAGCAGACTCCCAACCTACTGAACTTTTGCAATAAAGTTTTCTGCTAGCTTTAATGCCAGGAAAAGCTTAAAATAATTAAATGTGATGTGTGCGTGCATATTTATATATGCTGTATATATATAAATATCAGGTGTAGGGCTAGACCAAAGTACATTTTTTCCCCTGTTTAGAGTCAAGGGCTATATTTGCCTAAGTACAGATAGTATGAGGTCAAGCTTAATTCATTTCATTCACAATAAATTACATTAAATATAGTTATTATGGTTTATTACCTTGACATTTAATACATTTTATTATTAAAATTAAATGTTGAATATTTAGAATAGAATAACAGAGTTGGAAGGGACCTTGGAGGTCTTCTAGTCCAACCCCCTGCTTAGGCAGGAAACCCTATATCACTTCACACAAATGGTTATCCAACATCTTCTTAAAAACTTCCAGGGTTGGAGCATTCACAATTTCTGGAGGCAAGTTGTTCCATTGATTAATTGTTCTAATTTAATTAATGTAATAATTTAATTTAATTTAATTTAATTTAATTTAATTAATAAATTCCCCTTTGCTGGTATTAAAAATTATTAATAATAATAACTTTAAAAAGTCTCTGGGGCTGCAACTAAGATTTTTGAGACCCTTGATTCCTTGGATTTCAGGTAGTCTGTTCTCTTAGCAACAGATTCCAAGTTTCTTTTCCTCTCATATCAAGACTTCTGACTGTCAGTGCAGCAAGTTTGCAGCTAAGAAGACAGAAAAGGAAAGTCAGTTCACAGTTCAAAATCAAATGCCTAAACATGCTTTGATTGTCGCAAAGATCAAAAAGAAACTGAATAGTGCACATTCTATCCCTGCACATAAATGTATGAAAGGATGATATTTATAGACGGACCATTGGGGAGCAAGAGTATATAAAAGTAAAAGTAACAAAACTCCGAATTAGCAAAATATTCTTATAGCAGGAATCAAAAAGCACTTCAAACTTTTTTTTTTTAGAAAAATCTCATATTGCTTAACTATTTATTTTCTTCTGACTTGCTGGAAAAAGATCCAACTTGTTTTAATAAGTGATCAAAAACTAATTAATATTTGTGAAGGAATAAAATATGAAATATTATGGTTAAATAGATTTCATTTTTCTCCAAAATTTATGAAGATGAAGATAAGCACAATCTACAAACTATTGATCTCTCATTAATCTATGATATACTTTTAAGTATGATTTCTTTTAAAAAAATGTATTCCAATCTTTCTGACATTTTTTTTTCTTTCTTGCCTATAATTGCCATGAGTTTTTCTTTGGCACAAGCCATCTCATATGGGAATGAAATATTTATTCAGTGGAAGATTTTTTGTTTGTTTGTTTCACTGATATACATGTTTACAATGTCAGGTTGTTAACATTTGATTCTTTTATGTTAGTAAATAAGAAAAGGGTTTTTCCAACATAGAGGATTATGAACCTTTAAAAATGGTTGTAATTAGGTTCTCTGGGAGAGCATTATGATATTTAACAGAACCCTTAGTGACAGTTTTTGTAGCCAAGCTTGGGTACTACATGTTGTATATTTAATGTTTTAATTAACAACTCTTAAAAGAAAATGCCAATTTTCTTTCAGCAGGTTCAGGTTTACAGTGGTGGTAAGAAAAGTGTTTCTTATTTTGAAAAGAAACAAAGGAAAGACTTATTATCTAGGTATGGGGGTAATATAATTCCATCATTTCCCCCCAAGTAGAGTTTCTTTTCTTTCAGAGTTCTATTGCTTTGGTTCTCAGAACATGTTCAATCTTAATATTTTTGTGTGTGTGTTTGTCTTAGTTCCCAAGAGGAACTTTGGATCTAAAAAGAAAAACTTGTATATAGGATATGTTGTTACTGAGGTCAGTTTACAGAAGTTCTGCTTCTGTACTTGTTCATTGTACTTGTTGATTTTATTTGATGCTTTAGATCAAAGGTCTTCAAACTTGGCAACTTTAAGACTTGTGGACTTCAACACCCAGAATTCTGGGAGTTGAAGTCCATAAGTCTTAAAGCTGCCAAGTCTGTGGACCACTTCTTTAGATGTTCATTCTGCTTTGATTTGCATTCCCATAGTTCAAAATTTTGACTATTTTAGTTTGCTGACTATTTCTCAACCATGGCAATTTTAAGACATGTGAAATTCAACTTCCAGAATTCTCCAGCTAGCCACGGTGGCTAGGGAATTTTGGGAGTTGATGTCCACACATCCCAAAGCTGCTAAGGTTGTGAAACACTGGTATAGGGTCTGTTGGTGACAAGATCAGATCTCTGGATACACTCATTTGCTCATTGATGATATTTACCCCAAACACTTCACTTCCCTATGTTTATTATGCTCTTTCGCTTTTTATAATGGAAACTTCAGATCTATTTATAGATGGTTATTTTACTTCAAAATAGAGTATGCATTAAAGTCATGTTTTAAACAAATTATTCATATGAGAAACAAAATGTGAATTATCAGCTAACACTGATCAAAATCAGGTTATACCCCAAAGGAAGTAATTTCCTAGCTCTTAAAAAGTTTCCCCTGTGGGCATTGTCACTGGATATTTTCAATTCGAGTTGTAGTCCACCTTTGCTGATTTAGCCACATTGCCAGAGACTGAGTAGCATGTGAGCATGCCAAAATGCTGTATGCCGAAGTCAGCATGAAGCAGCCTTGACACTGTTTATTGCAACAGCATGCAGGAACAGATTAAATGTATTTTTTTTTTCTGATTAAATTTGTGAGAAGCATAGTACGTATATATACATATCTAGGGATGTATTCAAATGCATTTGTGTGGGCATACACAGACACACACAAACATATAATTTAAAAATTGGCCTTCTACTGGTAATTGTGAGAAAAATAAGAATTATTCCTGTAAAAGCATAATCTGAGTTACGCCATTTTAAAATCATGTTAAGGCTTTGTTTTACCTTGTATAACCTGATTATATAATTTAGCTGACATTTAAGAACAAGAGCCTTGATAGTACAGTGGTTTGGTGCACCCTGTCATTAACACAGCTGCCTGCAATTTCTGCTGGTTCGAATCTCTCCAAGGCTCAAGGTTGACTCAGCCTTCCATCCTTTCTAAGGTAGGTGAAATGAGGACCCAGTTTGTGGGGGCAATAAGATGACTTTGTATAAAAATATACAAAAGAATGAAGGCTATTGCTTAACGCATTGTAAGCCGCCCTGACTCTCTGGAGAAGGGCGGCATATAAATCAAATTAAAAAAAAAACATGAGAAAGGAAGTGTGTAATTCCTGTGTTTTTTAGAGGATGTTTATCTTGCAGGAAATATGCTCTTGGGTTAATTTGCCCTCATTAATTAAAGGAAGTACGCAATTTATGTTTTTGAGGGGTATTTCTGTTGGGAATTGGGGAATTTCCAGGGTGGAATCATGTACTACATATGTTATATAAGATGTTATGTAAGGTCTGAAACTGATTCCCAAGGTACTTTATTGACGTGTATTCTGATGTTCCTGAAGACTATAAAAACTCGTGTAAATTGTTTTATTTCCGTCTTTCTCTACTTCAGAGAGAAAGGCCCTTTGCAAAGTAAATAAAAACTCTGTTCCAGGATTATTTTAGTCTCTGTCTCTTTAAAAAGGTAATGGGATTTACCTGTCTACCACAGTAATCCTCAATTTATGACTACAATTGAGCCTGGAATTATGGTCATTGAAGTCATTAAGCAAAGTGTGACTACCTTGCTCAATGACTCTAATATCATCGCTTTCTGTTGTGGTCATTAAGCAATCATATGGGTCATTAAGTGGAACATAGGGTGCTCAGAGGATGGGGAGGCCCTAGGAACCTTGGTGCATGTCTAAGTCTACACTCGATTTCAAGCCCAGACCCAGACAATAATATGTCCTCAATTCAGAAGTGATCTACACCAAGCTAATGATAGCCTCCCCCATCCATGGGTCACCCATTCCACAACTTTCTACCTGGCTGGGTCCCATAGTCCTGGGTCCTGTTTCATGCCCCACTGGGTCCCACAGCCTTTCCTCCCCACCTGTAACACCTTGCTTCACGTATCTCTTTCAAAGATGGTGGAAAAGGTGGAAAATCACAACCTACTGAGAGATCACAAGAGTGGCATCCGCTTCCAGAAAGGTGCAAGGTGTCTCTGCTGGAAAATTATGTGTCACATTTGCTGAGTGCTGTTTCAAAAAGACAATCTTTGGAAGATGTGTGTTGAGCAAGGAGTGACAGAGAGGGAAGCATACCCAAAACCTGTGGAAACACAGCTAGGTGGGAAGCAGGCTCAAGGGACTCAACATAGTGAGATGAAGGAGATAAATAAGTGGGAAGGGGTGATTCCAGCACCCCTGCAGTCAGTTGTAAAGGCAGGATGGATTGCCAACTATTTGAATTTTCATCACTTGAGTACCGGGGGAATGCATGGATGTAATTTTGAATACAGATTGCATGTCCCTTTATTCAGCACCATTGTATTTCAAATTATTGCTGAACAAATGGTCTTAATTAAAGTAAATCAAATCAGAATTCATTTTTTTAAAAAAAATAATAAGTTAGATGGCTGGCTGGCTGGCTGGCTGGCTGTCTGGCTGGCTGGCTGGATAGGTAGGTAGGTAGGTAGGTAGGTAGGTAGGTAGGTAGATAGATAGATAGATAGATAGATAGATAGATAGATAGATAGATAGATAAGAAAATAAGAAAGAAAGAAAGAAAGAAAGAAAGACAGACAGACAGACAGACAGAAAGAAAGAAAGAAAGAAAGAAAGAAAGAAAGAAAGAAAGAAAGAAAGAAAGAAAGAGCAATCTAATAAATTATCTGATCTTGGAACATATTATGATCCTAAAAGAGATCTCAATGGGTCTGCATAGTTTAATTTAAATGACAATATTTAAAATTAGTTAGCCAAGTGAAAGAGAGAAGTCAACTTTTCTAAATATCTGATTTGAATGTTATATAGGCAGATCTTCAGGGGAACAAAATATTATGACTTTTATTTAAATATATCTTAGGAAAAAATATATAATGGTGTTTGATCCAAAAATTTATGACTTGGGAAAATGTGTTATATCCTAAATTTTATATCCTAAATTTGATAGTTCATGATGAATGGTTCATTTTCATATTGGGCTAAGAAAACTACAAAAAGGAGGCAAATTTACTTATTTCGGTTATCTAAAGTGGCAACAGCTTTATACTAACTGCAACTGTTGGCTATGAGCGGGACATCTCTAGTACAAATCCTGTAATTCTTAATCATGGAATCCTAATCATGGGATACTAGTGAGGGATCCAGCTAGATTTTAGGAGACTAGATTTTATGAGTTGTCCCATTATGCCTGGAGAAAGACAAGTGCCAGGGGTTATAACTAAATATCCTAATGCATTCTTTATTTTCAAAGGCAGTATACTTTTGAGGACTGCTGTCCAGACCAACATTATCTTCCTATCTTTTTGGAAGGTTCTGTTTGTGCCTAAGTGACTACTGCTGAGAACAGCAGTTGGATATCCTGACTGAAGAAATTATTTCTTACTCAAGATTTCATATTGCTCACAATTGCTGGATATGCATTTGGATATTTCCATATATTACCTGGGCAGCAGCAATATAACCTCAATTCCTTCTGATTATTTTCTCTATGTAAATACTATCTTCTCCTTGCTTCAGGAGTCAGAAAAATGGTTCACTTCCCCCCCGCCCCCCAAAGACGTGTTTAGGTTTTGTGGCATTGATAGTTTAGTAATTTTCCCTAGTGAACAAATCTTCATATTTTCAGTCATTCCGCATTCAGAAGCTAGCCCATAACCCTAATCATTTCTGTCAGGAGCAGGTGTATAAAATAAAAGGTCAACAGCAAAGCGGTGGTGAAAGAGGAAGCCTGGAGATAACAGTTCAGCAAATAATAAAAGGAGGGAGCATCAACGGATACTCTGACATTTCTCACACACATCCCTTGTTTGTCTCTTGGTTACTCACAACAAGCTATTGGTACAAAGAACATGCATTACAGGCTACAGTTATTTATTGCTTTTTAGAAGCTGAAGGTTTAGTCTTTCAATGATAGCGTGATACATGCATCCCAGTAGCACTGAAGGTACAGCGTGAGTAATTTGGAAGTGCATCTAGAAACATATTTTTAAATGAGTTCTTTATTGATCAGTAAATATGAATTGTATAATGGTCTCTTGGGAATAGTATTACCTTGGAATGAAAGGTAGCATGCTATCATTAATTTATTTTTCAAGTTTTATAAGGCTGCCCAACTCAAAGCATATGTCTGGGTGGTATAAAGCATAAAAAAGCAAACAATTCCTTTCCAAAAACTATACCCATATGGTGCCCTTTCTGCCTCTCTCTGTCAGCGTTCCAGAAAACCCAACTCCAAATAAAAACTCTGAGGCAAGTATTTCTCAAAGTTCCATTTATTAGATTAGAATGGCACATCTGGGAAAACCCGAATCTGAGAGTTCTGGGTTTTCCCTCAGTAAATCAAAACCTCAAATCCAGCCCCTGCACCCATCAGTCCGTCACATGGCTCAATCATCATCCGTAACACTTTTAAATGTTTTTAACTGGTTTGTCATTGTTTTTTAATTACAGGGCCAAATTTATATATGTCTTTTTAATAGTATTTTAATGTTTGTAGTTTATGTTTTTATTTGGCTGTACACCGCCCTGAGTCCTCAGGGAGAAGGGCGGTATATAAATTTGATATAAAATAAAATAAATAAATAAATCATCCGTCCCAACTTGAGCCATCTCTGCAACCACTCTTCCTCTAGATACATAAACACCATGGCCTGGACCGTGGCCTGGACCGAAGGGAAGAATGCTATTTTGTTTAACTACAATCACTCTCCTAAATCCCCCCTCCTACTTTCCCAAGCGCAAGGGGTTGGCAGCATGGAAGCTTCTGGTGCTAAGATGGTTCCAAAGCTGATACTCTCCTTTGTCAATTGATATAGTTGCAGGTCAATTCTTTTATTGAATAAAGATTTCCACTTGGCTTTTTCATTAAAAAAAACAATAACTGTTCAACATTTTCATTGCTTAACAGGTGAATTTCTAAACATCATTATAAATTATTATTTCCATATAAATAATGGTCATTTTTATGTTGCTGTGGGTTTGTCATGTTTGTTCAGCAACTCAGTCCTTTCAAAGGACCTGAGATACTGTAGGCAGATATTGTTGTTTGATGGTATTAAAGGTATCTTTACAGGTTGTAAGCTGTTCCAAGTAAAGCTGCCTTTTGCAGTTGACTGATGGTGCTTTTGTTAATGCCCTTGGTGTCCAAATGGTGCTCCAGATGTTTTGAGATTACACCCAAGGTCCTTATTACTATTAATACTACCTTTGCTTTTTTTTGCCACAGTCATTTTATTTCTATTTGCAGATCTTTATATTTTGTGATTTTCTCCATCTTTTTAATATTCTATTCTATTGTGTCTAGGTTATTTAAACCATTTGCCATCCAACTCTCAACAATTTTAAGCAATGAAATAATAATAATAATAATAATAATAATAATAATAATAATAATAATAATTCGATCACCTGATCAGCAGCAAAATTTCACAAACTGACTACCTACAATGCCATGACTGTGTTGCTAAGATCATTCACTGGAAATTGTGTCAGAAGTTTTGATTTGAGTACAGCAAAAACCACTGGGAACATCAGGTTGAGAAAGTTTTAGAGAATGAGAAACTCAAGATCTTGTGGGAATTTAGGATTCAGACTGACAGGCACTTGGTCCACAACACACCTGACATAACAATAGTTGAAAAGAAAAAAGTATGGTTCATTGACATTGCAATACCTGGTGATGCACGGATTGAAGATAAGGAACAAGAAAAAATCACAAAGTACCAGGACTTGCAAATTGAAGTTGAGCGACTGTGGAAAAAGAAATTGTGTGTTGTCCCAATTGTAATTGGAGCCCTTGGAGCAATATCCAAAGGGCTATCCCGCTATTTAGAAATTCTAAATTTTCCGGAGTTGAACACTTTGACTCTACAAAAAACCACCTTACTCGGAACAGTTTACATCCTCCGACGATACCTTAACAGTTCCTAGGTCCTTGATTAGGACTTGAGCTGCTGAGTTATTAACCAGCCTCAAAGGCTGTGAATTTCACTAAAGATTAAATAATAATAATAATAATAATAATAATAATAATAATAATAATAATAGCAGTATGCTGATAGTATACAGTATTTCTGCATTCCTAGCCAGACAAGTGATGTAGTGTCAGTGCTGGCCGAATGCCTGGAGACTGTAAGAGTCTGCATGGGGTAGAACCAGCTTCAACCTCAATCTTGCCAAGGCAGAATGGCTATAGATTTTTGGCTCTCTCCGGAACAAGAGGATTCTTCATTTTTGAATCTGGATGGGGTAGCACTTCCCTGGACTGAGCTGATGTGCAATTTTGGAGCCCTCCTGGACTCACAGCTTGTGCCTGAGGAGCCTGTGGCAGCTGTGGTCATGTGAGTCTTATCTAGTGTACCAATGTGCCCTTCCCTGGACTGTGAGAACTTTTTCACACTCACTCATGCTTTGGACACCTCCCATCTGAATTACTGCAATGAGCTTTACACGGGGCTTCCCTTGAAGACCAGCCAGAATCATCAAGTGGTCCAGAATGCAGCAGTATACACAGTAATAGTTTGCCCATATAACATCTTTGATTCATGAGCTGCATTGATTTCCAGTTTCTTTCTATGTGCAATTCAAGATGCTGGTCATCGTTTTTAAAATCCTGTATGATACAGGGTCAAGCAATCTACAGGACTGTCTTTCTCTAAAGACATCCTCAGATATCCTACTGTTCCCCTGTTTCGTCCCTTCTCCAAATATTGTCATTCAATGAGAGCTAGGAAGTTTGCCTTTCCATGGCATCCCAAGCTCTATAGAACATCTTGCCCACTGAGATTTGGCAGACTTCCAACCTTTTAGCCTTCCATAAGGCTCTAAAGTCCTGGGTTTTCCCCCTAGCATTGGGAGAAGTTTAGATGATGGCACGTTAACACAGATTGGCACCAGGTTTTTTTTTTAATGTTTTATGTTTTAATTGGTTGCATTTTATAGTTTTTAAAATGATTTTATATATAGTTTTGTCTTTGATTAGGCGCCACCCAGAGTTGGCTGAAAGAGTTTTAATAAAATAAATGAAAATAAATAAAAGTGCAATGAAGTGAAAGGTCTCACTATCCCTTGCCATGGTTTGGGTAAAGACTCAGGTCTTCATGGGTGTCCTAAACAACAGCAGAGTAGACACCATTTGGATCTCAAGGCCAGCATTATGACAGAGAAGGCATTCTAATAATCTGAAAAAGCAGAAAAAATAGTTTGTGCACTCAACTATCAAAACATTTAAATGAAAGAACACAATTTTTTAACATGAAAAAGAACAACAATTTAAAGAGCCTTGGTAGTACAGTGGTCTAAGGCACCCTGTTATTAAGCTGGTTATTAAGACCAGCTGCCTGCAATTACTGCAGGTTCGAACCTCTCCAAGGCTCAAGGTTGACTCAGCCTTCCATCCTTTCTAAGGTAGGTAAATTGAGGACCCAGTTGTGGGGGCCATAAGCTGACTTTGTATAAATATACAAAAGAATGAAGGCTATTGCTGAGCACATTGTAAGCCTCCCTGAGTCTCTGGAGAAAGGCGGCATATAAATCATTTTTTTAAAAAAAAAATATTCAGTGCTTATAGGCTGCAAAAAAAAAAAAAAGAGGATCACACAAGAGGTGATGAAGAAATCTCTGCCTATGAACTAGATCAGGGGTCAGCAACCCATGGCTCTGGAGCCGCATGTGGCTCTTTCATCCCTCTGCTGCAGCTCCCTGTTGCCGGTCGGCTCCACAATTTATAGGGCTTTCGGTTAGGAAAAAGGATGCCACGCTAAGAGGAGACTATGGTTTCCGGTCGGCTCCATAATTGAATGGGGGGCTTCTGCTTAGGACCTTTGTGGCTCTTTGAGTGTTTAAGGTTGCCGACCCCTGGACTAGATCACTGGCTCGATTCAGAGTAAATACATTTCTTTCACATTTCTTCCATAAATGTTCTCCCTGCTTGTTGAAAGAGACTGGCAATAATGTTTGTGTTACTATTTGTTGTTATCTCCTCTAATAGTTTTAGCAGCCTTTCAATCTTGTACTTAGAGGCAGGGTAATTTCATGGTGTTCTCATCTTCCTAGTCTCCATATTCTTCCTTCTCCTCTGGGTGATTTCCTACCATATGTGTTAGAGATAAATTATTCTCAAATACTTCATTACTGCTATGAAGAAAGCCCCAAGGGTTTTGACTTAGTGACAAATGTGCTATGTACAAGGGTGATTTGATAATATACAATTTGTGTTATCCCCCGCATCCTCAGGAAAATCCTTTCACAAATGTAAGTGATATGGCACTCAAAAAAACTGAAAGCTATAAGAAAGGGGAGGAAAAGAAAGAAAATTAAAACATGTGCCTAAGAAAATGGGAGCCATTACAGGACTTACAAGCTTCCAGTAAAAGGTAGGATGTCAACATTTTTATATTCTACTATTTCTTTCTATCTTTTTCCAAAGGCAGCAATGGAATTTTAAGTTTGAGCATCAGATTGTTGCACTGGGCTCAAGGGAGGAAGTAAAGAAGTGATGCATTAAGTACCATTTGGTAAGATTGCAGTATCTGTTTCTACGGCAACAAGCAACAACCCCTCCCCAACTTCATGAATTTTCTGTACCTTGAGTAAGGAAGCAATAAGCATAAAACAAAAGATGCAATCTTGGGACTCATTCACTAATAATGTTTACTAGAAATCTGTTCATAATGATCTTCTCAACCCACAAATCTAGAATTGTAAGAGTACTTCTTTCAAAAGACAGCCAAGTTTTTGGACTTCTTTGGAAAATGCATCTTTTTGCCTAGCTTTAATTATTGCTATTTTTCATTCCTCAGTCCTTTGGGGACTGAACATAGTTCAACAGTAGAATACCAGGTTCTCATTCAGAAAGTTCAAGGTTCAGTCATGATACTTCTAGATAGAACTGGAGAAAAACACTCACCGGGATGGGCTACAGACCTGACTTTGTGAGATTTTCTGTATTTATTTCTAGGGACGTGGTGGCTAAGATGCTGAGCTTGTCGATCAAAAGTGGTTTGAAATGGTTCAATCCCTAGTGCCACGTAAGGGGGTGAGCTCCCATTACTTGTCCCAGCTTCTGCCAATTTAGCAGTTCAAAAGCAGTAAAAATGCAAGTTTAAAAATAGGGACCACCTTTGGTGGGAAGGTAACAGCATTCCATGCACCTTTGGCATTTAGTCATGCTGGTCACATGACCATGGAGACGTCTTCGGACAGCGCTGGCTCTTCAGCTTTGAAACGGAGATGAGCACCTTCCCCTAGAGTTGGGAACGACTACCACATAGGTGAGAGGGGAACCTTTACCTTTACTCTTATTTATTTATTTATTTATTTATTTATTTATTTATTTATTTATTCAATTTCTATCAGTGCCCATCTCAAACAATAACTCTGGGTGATTTACAATTAAAAAATATTAGTTAAAATATTAAAAATATTTTAAAACAATAAAACTAGTACCACCAATAAAAACACTAAAAACATACAAATTAAATATACATAGGAACAAGATATATATCCAGGAAACAAGGCCCCTTGACATATTCAGTGTCCCAGGCTCAGGAACGTAGCCAGATTTTTAGGGCCTTATGAAAGGTTAACAGGGTTGGGACTATTCTGATCTCCGAAGAGAATATGTTCCATTGAGCAGGGATCACTGTAGAAAAAGCTTTTCTTCTGGTCCTCACCAGTCAACATTTTTTGTCTAATGGGATCTGAAGCATGCCTATTCTTGTCAACCTGGTTGAATAGGTAGAGAATCTTGAAAAAAAAGATCACTCAGGTATCCCAGTCTCAAGCTATGTAGGGCTTTATATGTTACCGGCACTTGAATTGCACCCGGAAGTACACCAGAAACCAATGCAGCTCATGCAGCTGACATGTGACATGTATCTAGCAACATTTACTACCCATATGTTTCTGAATGGTCTTCAGGGGCAGCTTCATGCAGTGTTACAGTAGTCTAACCTGAATGTTGACTCAGCCTTCCATCCTTCTGACGTGGTAAAATGAGGACCCAGATTGTTGGAAGCAATATTCAAATAACATTTCTATATTAGAAACCACTCAGAGAGTGCTGTAAAGCACTATGGGGTGATATATAAACCTAAATACTATTGCTATTGCTGCTGCTATGAGTTACAGTGAGCTGGGCCTCCCAGTCCACATATGGGAGATTAGGATATTCCTAACAAGAGATGTTTTATTCTAAATGGCCACCATATTTCCCAATTTTTAGCTTCCGAATCTATTGGGAAATACATTTTTATTTGTTTTTTTATTCGGTCCATTTCGTTAGGGTCGAAAGTTATATGATTTAATTAGTCCAATCCTCTAAGTATTATTGATGTAGACTAGGAAGGCCAGGAGTTTTAAAATTTAACATTTAAAATTTAACATCATCTATTGTTATTTAGGTGCAGGGATTTTCCCTATAAAATAATAGATTTAGAGACTAATAAGTTTCCAGGTGCATAAAAATGTTAATTTTCCATTCATTGAGGAAACAATTTATCTATCCAGAATTAAAAGGAGGGGCAAAGTGAAAGCTATTATTAAGCAATTTATTAGTCCAATTGAGATAGCACCACCCTTTATACACTAGTAGCCACTGGTTATGATGCTATCTGTTCAATTGTGTCTGATTCTTGGCAATTCTATAGACCTTGTCTGATTGTAGTCCCTTAGTCTTATCTATTTTTTTCCTTATTTGGAAAAACTTGAGTTTCTTTGGAACTGAAATGCATTTCAACATTTCAGTTCATTTGAGTGCCTTATTACAATATGTAATATATATCATTTTGCATAATTTAGAGTTTTATGGGAAAAAAACATGGGTTTGTCAAAAAAACAAGAACAGCAAGTGGAAGACAAAGCAGAAAAAGAAGAGAAAGAATAAAGGTGAGGAAAGCTTAAATGTAGAGAAGAAAAGACATTAGAGAAGAAAAATAAATAAATGAAATTACTGTGAAAAAGAAAGCAATTCTGGCCTTCCTGAGCTATTAAAACATTTTTAAAAAATCATTTAAAATACCATGTGGTGTTCAAAGAATGTCTGTTAGCTCCTTTGGATTTCCTTGAATATCATTATCATCATCATCATAATGGCACAAAGCAATTTCATTTCATCTAGTTAAAACCCAAGTTTGTTGTTCATTTTGGAAGTAGGTTGTTGATTTTAGATTTGTGTGTGAATGAATAGTGTTTGCTAAATAAAACAGAATTGAAAAGTAATCTTGTAAGGAGCAGCAAATGAGAATGAGCTCATTTCAACTGGTTCACCACATTTCATATCCCTTCATATTGGTTTGCTTAATTTCTTACAACAAATTCTCAGTTGTGCTCAGTATTCATTGTTATTCATTGTTATTCTTTTTCCTGTACATTTCTGCAAGTACATCTAGCTATGTTTACCTCCCACACTTATGGGGAAGGAATAAATGGTGGACCTGGCTATCTGAGAGTTAAAAGATAAATTACTCTTCCTCATAATCAATTTGAAATAACAGTTGGCAAGAGAAAGTATAGAATCTACACTGAGTACCTTCCTTGATGCATTAGTTCCATTTCCTGACAGGAGTGACTGGAATATGAATTTGGCTATGACTAGAAAACTAATCTTAGATTCATGGTAGGTGGCTTACTGAGAATTTTATTTATTATGTGATGGAAGCGAAAAGTACAAACTTTATATTGACAGATATTAAGAAAAAAATAAAATATACTGTAATACTGTATCTTAACATCTTTAAATATACTATGGTGGAATTATATGTAGAATGTTATATGATGATGATGTTATCCTTTCAGTCGTGTCCCACTCTTGGCATTTCTATGGGCCAGGACTCTGCATCTCTTCCAATCTTGCACTACTTCTTTGAATTTTTCTAAAGCATGGTAGGAAAGGAACAGAAGGTCCGACAATCATAAATTTAACAAAAAAACCTGTTTTATTTAAGGGTATAAGATTTATTTAAATGACTTTGAGCCAGTCACTGTCTCTCAGCCCAACTCACCTCAAAAGGTTGTTGTGTAAGGAAATTAAAAGGAGAAGAAGTATTGAATATGCCTACTGCCTTTGAGTTGTTTATAGAAATGATAAAAGCAGGATATACAGGGACATAGTAATGTAAATTAAATGTAAATTAAATTAAATGTAAATTACATATTTAATTATGTAAATTAAATGTAAATTAAACAAATAAATAATAAATAAAAGCTAGAAAATATATTCATAAAGTCTTAAAGTTATACAGTGACGGAATAGACTTCTTCCTTCATATTGCTGATAATAATTGGAAAAAAAACCTCAAGGAAATTAACTGGACATATGTTCAGAACAAATAGGCAAAAAGAAATATTGTTCAATAGTGGTCAACATTTTTTTTAAGAAACAAAGAAATTTATGGAATAAGTAGTATCAATGTATATGATTCATGACAGCTAATGAAATTGCCATATTTGGAATCCATAAGGTAAAGGTAAAGATTCTCCTCGCACATATGTGCTTGTCATTCCCAACTCTAGGGGGCGGTGCTCATTTCCATTTCTAAGCCGAAGAGCCAGCGCTGTCTGAAGACATCTCCATGGTCATGTGGCCGGCATGACTAAATGCCAAAGGCGCACGGAACCCTGTTACCTTCCCACCAAAGGTGGTCCCTATTTTTCTACTTGCATTTTTTACGTGCTTTCCGACTGCTAGGTTCGCAGAAGCTGGGACAAGTAACAGGAGCTCACCCTGTTACGTGGCACTCGGGATTTGAACTGCCAACCTTTTGATCGACAAGCTCAGCATCTTAGCCACTGAGCCACTGCATCCCATTTGAAATCCATAAATAACTCTAAATATTGGATACTGATATCAAATCACTACAAGTTATTGTTTCATTCTATTCTGGAACCTTCTCTGGAAACCTATGTATGCCTATTGAAGGAAGCAATACAATAACTTTTCAGTCTATTCAAGTCTGATGTTCAAGTCTTTTTACCTTCATATGCAGTTCTTTTAGCAGCATTAGCAGAAATTAATAAAAAAATATCGAATATGTACATGAGCCACAGAAACTACAAAGCAGTTTAAGCACTGGTGGGATTAAGAAGATGCAGTAGTATGTCTCTGATTAAACAAAACTGTTTGTTATAGCTGGGTAGCTTAATTTGAGTTCTGGTTTTGTTTTTCATTCAGTGGTAAGGAATTAGAAATTTGTTAAACTTCAGGGTAGAGAAAGCCACCTTACAATTTTGTTCTAAAGACACACAGTACCAACACACAGTACCAACTTTATTTTATATAAATGCAGGAAAAATGTATAGCAAGGAAGGATCATGTTGGTTAGATTTTATTCATTGCCTGATGCTCCCTAAAAATACAAAATTTACCTCCTCATATTTTGGGTGTTCCTTTGTATCTTTTCATATGTGGATTCCCAATGTGTGTGGGGTTAAAACCACTATTCGTATTCTTCACCTTCACTATTGATCACTGAGAATTCAAACATATCTTTTTGCATCACACACAATGTGTGATGGCTGATCTTGCTTTTTAATTTTAATTATAAAAATATGCAGTGAACTGATTAAAAAAAGAGCCATTTCAAATAAGCTTTTGAGGGAAGATAATGTCCCTCCAAATAAGCACTTTAAGGTATTAGTTTTTTCCCCTCAGTTTTTTTAAAGATAAGGAACTGCCATTAGTGCTAATAGATTTCAGAATAATAATAATAATAATAATAATAATAATAATAATAATAATAATAATAAAAAACCAGGAGTCTACTGGGCAGTATGCATTAAGTGGACTTTGACATGCATTAGACTTGTTTCCTGTTAAAACATAAAGAACAAAAAAAAAATGCAGACCTCAGATCAAATCCCTGTTTAAATTGTACGAGGGAGAAGTTTCTTTTCCCCCAAATATAAGGGAATTTCAGTGAATTTTTTAGGAATGGAGCATAGCAGGCAAACTCAATTTCATTGTGGACCACATCAGGGTTGTGTTTGACCTCGGGGCCCGAAGTGAGTGTGGCCAGGGTGGGCATGGCCAGCTTGACGTCACTCATGTTGGGGGTGCCTGTGGTGAGCAGAGCGCTCTGCTAGAGAAAATGGGCTTCCCGAGCTCCATTTTTGGCTCTGATGGCCTCCTGCACCCTTTTGCCAGAGAAAACAGAGCTCACGGTCCTCCCGAGCTCCATTTTCACTGGCAGAGGCACAGCAGGCCAGTCCTTCTCTGTTTCCAGGGCAGCCTTGTGGGCCAGATCTAAGTTCCCTGCAGGCCAGATCTGGCCTTCGGGCCTTGAGTTTGAAACCCCTGGAGTATAGCATACTTGCACTTATTTAGCTAAAAGTGGCAAATGAAATATAGCAATTGCCTGCTTTCCATTCTATAATCATTTCTATAATATCATGTAACTTCCCTGACTTCCTAAAAAAGGTAAAGGTTTCTCCTGATCAGTTGGGTCCAACTCTAGGGAGTGGTGTTCATATCTGTTTCCTAACCAAGAGAGTCAACATTGTCTGAAGATGCTTCCATGGCCACGTGGCCAGCATGCACCTGGATGAGGCACATGGAACAATGATACCTTCCCACCGAGGTGGTATCTATTTATCTCCTTGCATTTGCATGCTTTTGAACTGCTAGGATGGCAGGAGCTGGGACAAGAAAAGAGTTCTCCTTGTCACACAGTACTTGGATCTCAAACTGCCAACCTTCCAGTCAACAAGCCCAGAATCTTAATCACCATTCCAGGGAATGCCTGTGGTTGGGCTTTATCAGATTAGAGAGTGTGAAGAGCCAGGAGGTTTCAGAGTGATAGACAGATACAACATAGAAAATTGCAACACCAAAGGAAATGCTGTCTTCTATTTCCAACAAAAAATAAATAAATTGGAAAAACACAGCCAAAAAAAAGCTTTAAAATACATTCTGGCTACATTCTTCTGCTAAGAATCCTTTCTAGAATTCGGAGAAGTTCAAAATATAGCTACAATAGAAATTTGATTTACTCCTAGATGAATAAAGCATGTAAGTTTACAACATAATTCACAAAGAGCAAATAGGTCAAGCATCTTTAATATATTATTGACTTTTCTTACTCTATATGTGGTTTGGCTATTTTATGGATTTATATTTAGATTGTGATTTTTCTCATTCTAAAGTGGCTTTGTCATAAAATTGGGGTTTTTTTAGTTGCCCCATCCATCACTTGTTGGAAGGCAGAGTTGGGAGTACCAAGTGTGCAGTGAAATGCCTCTGGTGTGTACAGATAGTCCTCAATTTAGGACCACAACTGAACTCAAAATTTATGTTATTAAGTGAGAAATTTGTTGAGTTTTGCCTCATTTTATGACTTTCCTTGCCACATTTGTTAAATAAATTACTGCCGTTGTTAAATTAGAAACAGGGTTGTTAAATGAATCTGGTTTATCCTTTGACTTTGCTTGTCAGAAGGTTGAAAAAGTGGACACTGCACCCATCATAAGTATGAGTCAATTGTCAAGCATCTGAATGTAAATAACATGACCATAGCAATGCTACAATGGTCATAAGTGTGAAAATGGTCACAAGTCATTTTTTTCAGTGTTGTTGTAACTTTGAACTGTCACTAAATGAACCAATGTAATTTGAAGACTACATGCTGTTTACTCCATGAGTTATCAATTGATTTATTTCAGAGGAAAGAATGTGTGGAAGCCTAAGAAAACAAAATGCCTTGGGGCTAATAGTTATGTTACAATCCATTGTGTCACTGCACAATTCTCTTTTCTGTCTTAATCTTTTGTTCTTGTGACCTCAGAACAAGCCTCAGATTGCCCAAGAACTGTATAATGTTAGGGAGACTTTCATTCTTTTCTGTGTGGGAACTGTTATACTATTGAGTGGTACTTTAAATCTGTTTCTAAAAACTAAAGAAATGGGAAGCAGAAAGATATCAAAATAGACATTTCTATAAAGAGAAAGAGTAAATTTTTATGAATGTGTCCCTTTTTGCTTGTTGTTTTATATTATCAGAAAAGGCCATTACCATGAAATTTCACTGACATTTCCTAATTACCTCAGAACAGCCATTACCATGTGATTCCTAGGTTCAGCTTGCAATAGTAGTTCTAGGATAAAATGGAGTTGGGTAACATGGTTCAGCCTATTATGGGAACCCAATCATTATCTTAGTATGCTCTGTGAAATAAGCAATTATATGATTTATTTGTCTGGGTCCATGCACAGAAATTTTGGGTGTAGATTTCATGTTTCATTGAATCCCATTTCTGAGATTCTGATATCATAGTAATCTAACATCACATTTAAGAAGGGGATTTAAAAGCAAATTTCACAGTTGAGTTACTGGAGGGGCTTGCTCTTCAACAATAGTTTACCATTAGAGGGGCAATGCATTTTATCTGGAATTCCAAATTTCCATGCTTGTTCCTATCAGGAATTGTGCTAGATTTCTTTTTAACAAATCAATTCACTGTTAATATATTGGATGAACCTGAACATATCTTACTAACAAAGCATTCAAGTAATGATTGATTCAGTCCAGGACAATCTCTGTCTTCTTAAGTATACTTCAGTGTTTGTGCTTCTATGACAGCAGTAATTATATCAAGCTCTTTGGCAGTGCAGGTTAGTCAGGTTATTTTGATCATAGAATCTTGCAAAATAGTTTCAAGCCTTCAGAGATATTATTTAAAGCATTGCGATAGTGAAAGCTAAAGTCAATGGTTTTCTTTTTGCTTTATCTGAATCTTGAAATCTAAGGGAGAAACATTTCTTTCCCTCCCTTTCATGACTTTTCCTTTTTTTTTAATGCTCAATAGGTTGAGGTTGGTGCATGAGTACAAAAAACCCTTTCTTTTGTTATTTATATATGGTTTGCAATAAGACTTCAGACTGATGGGAATTTTACAAGGTGATAACCCAAGAAAACCCAAGATTTCTTCAAAAGGAAAGAAATCTTTTGTTGCAAGAGTGCTAGAGGCTGGTGGTGACTTTTGAGGTAGTGTAAAAGTTTGTGATTACTAGTATTGGATGCCTAACAAAAAGACTTCAAATTGATTGCAGAAGTTCTTCCTCCTCTCTGAACTCCTGAATAACCTTTATTTGTTTTGGCTCTATTTATCAAATCAAATTGTGGACTACTGCATGGAGAAACGGAATGAAGCTTCAGCATTTGTGATCACATATGGCAAAAGAAGGTTGCCAAGGCCAAGTCTGAAAGGAAAAAGGGCAAGATTGCTTCGCTGGCCCTATTCTCTGTTAATGGACCTTGGCAGGCTTTTTTGGAAGAAGCAGCACCAACAACAGAGCATTGTCTGGCTATAGGGTGCCATTGCCACAGTGCTCTAGACTGATGCTGTATCAGAGCCATTGTAGTAAATCATACTAGTAAGGTGCTCCAGTACTACTCAGTGTGCATCATTTTTCAAGTACTCCTAATAGTAGGAACATATTTGTCTCCTCAAGAAAGAAAACAAATCAATGTATGATTCTATAATTCAACTCTAAATTGTCTTAATGTTTATTCCTCTGCTAAGCATTGACTCTTAGTACACAAACCACCTATTCCTATTTTTGCGTTAGTTTTTTCCCCCATTTTACTATACGTTCTTGTCAATGATAGCTCATCTTAGTCAAAATTAGCAGTATTTGTATCTATCTACATGAGCCATGGTGGAGCAGTGGTTAGAATACAGTACTACTGTACAGGCTACTTCTGCTAACTGCTGGCTGACTGTGATTTGACAATTCAAATCTTACCAGGCTCAAGGTTGACTCAGCCTTCCATCCTTCCAAGATGGGTAAAATGAGGACCCAAATTGTTGGGCATTATGCTGACTCCGTAAAGTGCTTAGAGAGGGCTGTAAAGAACTTTAAAGTTGTATATAAGTCTAAGTGCTATTGCTATCTATCTCTGTCTGCAAGTATTTATAAAACATTTTTGTTTTACATATTTTTTTTTTGTTTTGTATTACCCTTGGTGGCAGTACCCTAATAAATGTCTTCTTTGTGCCTTTTTGTGCATGTTTTCAAAATATATCTGAAAGCCAGTGGTGAGTTGCCCCTGGTTTGGACCGGTTCTATAGAACTGGTAGTAAAACCGACGGGAGGCTTCGCCCACTGACCTGGGTGTCATCATAAGTTATCTGTGTGCAGGCACGATGCGAACCAGTAGTAAAGGTAAGTAGAACCCACCCCTGCTGAAAGCTAGTATGATACAGTGGACAAGGTGCTGAATAGTAAAGAGTAAGGAGACCCAGATTCAATTCCATTCTCAGCAAAAGAAGCACAGTCTGACTTGGGGTCACTATACCACTTACAACCTCACAGGGTTGTAGAATGTTAGAATGAAGGTCAATATATAAAAAATACCAAGTACAGAGTTTTCCTGAAGCACTTTTTACAGTTCTTTTTCTAGCCAACAACATTGGAGGTCAACAGGTTCTTTTTACTGCTGACATCTAAGCATGTTTGACACTACCTTGGCTATTTTTGACAATCTTGAGAGAGCATTTCAATGTAATAAATAATAACACATGGCAAGGAACCATTTTACAATCCCTCACTTGGGTCCTGTCAAATACATCCATCCTGTGCTCAGTAGCAGGGAGTCCTTATGCTGTGCTTACTAGAGCTTTCTACCACATCCTTTTCATCAAGCCTGTTATGTTTCCACTCATGCATTCAGGATAAGATAAAAATGCTTCCCCCCACTCTCTTTGTTGACACAATAAAGAACTCAAAAATAATTAATTTTCTTTAAAAAGAGCTGTTCTTACTATTGACAAACTGGCATAAAGAAATGAATTTTATATCAGATGGGCAAAGAGAAGGGAAAATGAGAAAATAACACATGGATTCTGAAATACTGAAATGGACAAGCATAAATTCACATTGTTTTCACCTGAAGCGAGCTGAATCTCACCTGTTGAATCTCAGTCATCTCTAAGTCATTTATGCTACACTATTTGAATTTTAAATGTTCATTTTTTTCATTCCACCACCCTGCAACCCATACTCCCTAGTTTGTTCTGTTTCTCATAGACTTAGATGACTGCAATATATATGGGTCATAAATCTTATTGTTGCATGGCAGCCAGCTAATGTAGGCTAAGAAATAAGTTTGAAATACATCCTTTATTTGTGAAGATCTTATATATTCATTAGTTGTTTAATTTATGCATATCACAATTTTTTTCAGGGAGCTAAAGTTAATATTTATGGGACCTTCATTTAAACTTCATAGCCCAAAACCTGTAACATACCTTGAGCTGAATGATTGTTCCAAAAATCATCCAATATAGTTGGGACTTAAAATTTTTCCTCTTAGAACTGCTACATTTGGTGTCAAGCCTTGAAAAGTAATTGATAAATTGAAAGTTAACAAGCAAGAATTAAGTTTATGGATATAACATAAGAAGAAGGAATAACGGATATACCCATACATTATCAATATCATATTATAAAACAGCTAACATTAACCCAACCTACACCAACATTAAGCCAGATCATATAAAGTAATGCTTCTATTTCTTGTGTTAAAACTTCCTGAACAAATTAACTTTATAAAAATTAGAAAATATTTTCTTGAAGACATATGGCCATGATTTCCTAGTCCTTCCTTGCTTTTCTATTATTTTCTACTCCATTATTACAATAAATCAGTTTCAAGAATCAGATCAAAGTCTTCTCATTCACTTTCTAAGTTTTTCCTTCCAAACTGCTAATGATTTATTTCACAATTCAGCAAGTCCTTCAAAACTGTCTGGCATAACACCCTCACTGTATTACAATTTTGGTCCAAAAGGATATTAATAAATCATGCTTGTTGTTTGTTTTGTTTTTAATTCCCAAATGGGAATACTATAGAGCAGGGGTCTCCAACCTTGGCAAAGCTGGCTGGGAAATTCTTGGAGTTGAAGTCTTCCAGGCTTAAAGTTGCCAAGGTTGGAGACTCCTGCTATAGAGATAAGACTTGGTTTCCCAAATATCTAAATTCATGTTTGTTTGTTTGTTTCCAAAGGATTTGGCCGCTTGAGCAAACAGAGGCACAGGTAGCAGAACTGGAACCTTTCCATTGCTAAGTGAGAGACTCTTTCTATAGTTATAGAGAATGTTTTGTATATATATGAAAATATCCCTAGCCTGCCTCTGTTGACGAAATGCCTGTTTCCCTTCTTGGTTATCAACAATGTAAATTTGCTAATTAACTATCAGGGCTGGGAGAGGCGGGGAGAGGATGGTGGGGGGGGACCCTGCATCGGTTGACAAATTGAAATGTCATTTCTCAGCCTACAGCTGAACCTCGCTTTGTCTCTTCACTGTCTCTGTTCTAGCCTTTTGTATTTTGATTTGGTTATAAAAGCTACAGCATAATTGAAACTGACATCACAATCAAACAGTGTGACCTTGTCAGGTTTGTTCCAGGATGGCAACGTCCTCCAATTGGGTAAGGGGAAATAAAAGGTATGGAAAAACAAACAAGTGAGCATCATGACTCTTCAGAAACTGGGCTGTTTCTTTCTATATATATATATTTAATGGTTTCCATGCTACGTGTATGTCATATGCAATGGAGGCTTTGGGACTGTGCGTAGGAATATGTATACAAAAGAAGGAAAGCTGAGGAAGGGTTTCAAATCACACTGAATGTATTGGGGAAGGAGCCAACAAATAAAGATGCTGTGGGAATATGAATGATCAGGCCAGTTTGGCTCATCTGTGCCAGCTTAGAAGAGATAAATAAACAAGATAGGACAGAACCTTAAAAAGGAGGAGACTGGTAAACATAATCTCTGTCATCTAATGGGACTGACACCAACACCATCTGTTTTCCTAGTTCTTCACCTTTTCTTTGCCAGTTCCACAGACTTGCAGTTCTTATGTTGCAATGTAGGAAACTCTCAAATATAGCCCTGCCAGTATGCCTCAGTCTGGCATGAAAAGACTTTGCCATTCTGTCTATGCACCTGCCAAAGTGCTTGTCTTGTTAAAGACAGTAAAGTGAGATGCCTGGGCCAAGCACATGGAACTTTCCACAGTCAAATGTGCCTTTTTGTCAGGATCTCTAAGAAGATACCAAGCATTCATTCCATTCCATCTGTCTTCAAGAATGGACACCTCTATAAACATTTAAAGTTCTAGGATCCTGTTATGACTAGTAGTTGGCTGTGGAGGCAGAAACATAGCAGAAAACTTCACAGTTCCTTTTCATTTTGCAATACTTTTCATTGTATTGAGTCTTGTTTATTTATTAGATTTCCAGGCTACTGCAATCATGGGACTCTTGGTAGTGTTTAGGAATAATTACATAATATATAATCATAAAATATAATTGTATAACAAACAAGAAAACAAGAGCAACCCAAAACAAGTTAAACAAATATATAGGCATTCACTCAACATATTACATTTGAAAAATATTCCAATGAGCATCATTTAACTTGTTTCTAAGAGAATAATAATAGCATAATTGTAGGGAAGGCTATTCCACAACATAGGTGCCATTAGTAAGAAACGCCTCATCCTGACTTCAGCATCCCTAAGTTAGTGCAAGAGGAAAACTATGAGCAATTTTTCACAAGTCGATGTTCATATTACACAGGCTGATACTAACTGAAATAGGCAATGCTGAAGATCCCTCAGCACAAAGCTTTGTAGAATTTGATAGATTAAAATCAGTACTTGCACCTGGAATCTATTGGCTCAAAGCACCTAATGTGTAATGTTTTTAAAGGCAGCCCCATGAAATGTGAATGGGAGTAGTCTAACCACATGATGATAATGAAAGCATGAGATTATCAAAAGGTCTTATTGCAAAACAGGCCACAATTGGTGCACCATCTGAAAGTGGGAAAAAGCCTGTCTGGCCATGGATTCCAGCATAAATATAATGTCAATTTTTAATCAGGAAGAGTATCTAGAGGAGGTGATTGTAAACAGTAAGAAAAGGTTGTGTGAAAGAAAAAAAAAAGCCCTCTCACATAGTTATAGCCTGCTTCCCTTCACTCCCTTCTCTGACACAAACACTGATTCAAACTTGGCATAAAGTAATTTAAAGTTAGTATTTTAAATAAGGTATTGAAATACACCAACAATTTTGGAATACATTTTTATAAGAATTTTTAAACAATATATGAAAACTCTGAAGGAAATGTTTATTTAGGTTCAGTTCAATCAGGTTTCTGGCTAAGATTCAGTACAAAAAGAGTATTATTTTTTAGGACATAGGAATCATGCCTTCTCTATCACAGACATACTCTCTGGAGTAAAGTTAGTAATATCTGGATAGTTTCCACTCTGATGGTATTTCAGAGGGCCTTAAAGAATTGGGTGTTTTCCCAAGCTCTGTTCTAAGATGATACATAAAACACATAGTATTGATTTTATGCATTGACTGGATCTGCCATCTATTTATTGTTTTATTTTAATTGTTATTTTTATATTACATCATCTTATGTTATGAGCAGCCCAGAATAGTCTGATGCTCATATGAAGTTGATGGTTCCATTAAGGCACAGAACTGCAGAAATTTTTAATTTTATTCTTGGTCTATTTCTGACGTAGCTTGGATGCAATCATTGAGTGTTCGAGAAGTATATGAGAATAAGGAAAACAGATCTCTAATGTGTTTTTGTCCTGAAAGTTAGAAAGCAGAGGAGTTGAAAGCCTATTAAAAGTCATCTTGGAATTTTTCCAAGAAATTAAAATGAATGGCAAGATATTTTATAATTACATCAACAAGAACTAAGTGAGAGAACAAAGGGACTACATTGTAATAATAAGACATAAATTTAGGATACCTTTGTCATAGTACAAATACTTATATAATTTGAAGTAGCTTTATACATCATACCAAAGAGTAAACAAATGATTGGAAGGAAAGTCAGTTACTCTGTCTATGTACCCATAGGTATTTGTAGCAAACCATGATAATGTTAAATAACATGTCTTTCTACAATTATATAATTATGAACTTGTATGAGGACATCTAATATGAATGAGTCAAGTTTTTTGCATTATGTGTTCCCACAATTCAGCCCCATGGGTGCCTGTGCTTGTTTCATCTTCTGTTTGCACTTCCTTCTGACTTGATCCAATATTCACAGGATTGCTGCTGAAGTATTGTGATAAAGGACAGGGTAGTTTAATAACTTGCGGGGCTCTTTTGATTGATGAGACTGAAATATGGTAGCTGAATCTTAGACTAGATAATCTAATTCTGATTCTGACTTTATCAGAGAAGTAGTAAAGAAACAATTATTATTCAAATAAGACTTGTTTAAATTCTTATTTAGATTTTGTGGGGGGAAAAGTAAGCAATTTTATATGACAGATCTGATCCATTTCAAACTATGTAGTCCTTGATTTATGGCTGAAATTGAGCCTGGATTTATAGTTGTAAATTAAATGGTCATTAAGTGGATCACCATGTCTTTGTGATCAATTTTATGATTTATTTTGTGTGTGTATGTGTGTGGCAGCCGTTAAGCAAACACTGCCATTGTTAATGTTGTGGTCGTTAGATGAATGAATTTTACTCAATAGGGATTTTTGTTTTTGTCTAGAAATCAGAAGTAAGTGGCAGTTTCCAAAAAAAAAAAAAAAATGCCAAAAATCATGATTGCATGACTGCAGCAGGCTGCAGATGGCCACAAATGCAGGCTGGTTGCCAAGTCATGATGCAATAACATGACTACAGGAGAGTGCACAGTTAATGGAACTTTGAAACTAGATAAGTAGCTCCGGCGAGGTCTGTCATAACTCAGATTGGTCACTAAGCAACCAGTTGTAAATTGAGGACTACCTATATTTTTGCATATTTCCAGAGACATTTGCTATATTCTCTATACAAAATTCTAGAGATTTTTTTTTTTTTTTGGAATATTTAGTTTATTTAAGAAAAGGTAAAATACAAAACACCAAAATATTGAAGAAAACAAAAAAGAAACAAACAAGACCTTTAAAAAGTGTCTTAAAAAAGATTAACACATGCACACATAACATCTTCCCTACTTGAATGCTGATTAATATAATAGAACAATGCTAATTCTTATTCTCAAAATTCAAAACTCAAAAACAAAGCATCTCCATTTTACTAAATCCTAGTGACTGGTTGTAACAAAAATGCCTACTGTATTTTTCAGATTATAAAACACACCTACTTTTTTTGGTGAGGAAAAGAAGAAAAAGAAATCTCCTTCTGCCTCTGAGCAATTTTGCCTCGTTGCAGCAAACAGCAAACAGCTTGCTTTACTTTCATTTTCGTTTTCAGCATAGCTTGATTAGCACAAGGAAAAAAAAATCTGCTCCAGCAATTTAGCTCTTTGCAGCAAGCAGCAGAGCCCTGTGCAAAACAGCTGAGAGCAAATCAGCTGAGAGACGGGAGGCCGATCCTAATTAGGCTGTGCTGAAGGTGCAAATTAGGCTGTGCTGAAGCTGAAAGGAGCTGTTTTCTCTTGCTGTTTGCTTGCAAGGAGGTAAGTGCTGTGAGGCAGAGGCCAAAGGGTGGTGGGCCAGTGGATGGGTGGGGCTACATTTGGTGTATAAGATGCACCTAAATTTTCACCCCCTTTTAGGGGGGGAAAAGGTGTGTTTTATATTCCGAAAAATATAGTAATTTAAGGAGTTTTGCAGGATTGCTGCCAACGATTTGGTGACAATCAAGCCAAAAGAGTTGCTGTTGAAACTACCAGAATAAATTATTGAAAATATTTTTATATAGTGTCCAGAGTCACTATATGAGATGACTGATTATACAAATACGATTAAATAAATAAATATTACGGTACAATATATTGCAGTTCTTCCTTCAATGATACCAGCATAGCTATGCTAGATGGAACCAAGGAATGCTTCTATCACAAAATCCCATTGTGATGTAGCAGATCAGTTTAATCTATACTGCTAGCTAAGAGAGAAGACAATTCACAGTTACAGAGAGGTCTGCAACTGTACTCTCCTTTCTTTACATTAAGGAAGAAAATAAAGTTGATCTAATAAAGGAAACTGTTTTGTTAGTTAGCCAGCAAAAAATAGATGAGGAAGGAAAGCGACTTTTAGACAGGTTCATTTGTAAAGCTGCTTTAGTAACAAATATAGATTAATGGACCTTCCTCCCCAATAAGCTCAGCTAAGGCACTGAGACTCTGAGCTTTTCATAGTTCCTTTACTTCACAAGTTCTCCCCTTATTTTGTGTGGACTGTATTAGAGCAACTAGTGAAGTTAAAGAAAATTCTCATTAACTTTGATTGGGTAGTTGAAGCTGTTCATTAAAACCTAAAGGATTTTTAAAAATCTGATTAACTTTTTATTGCTACACTGGTTACTGTTCATCTTTTGTCGCAGCCTTTGGCATCTCTTCTAAATTTCGTACTCCCCCTCCAAATACCATTTCAGCATTTAGTGGAAGGAAAATTGTAACCTTGGTTGCCTGAAAAAAACAAAACAAAAATATATGCTCAACACAAAACGCATCAGGCAAAACATTACCTTTAGTTTTTACTTTGGCAATAGTGGAAATATTTTTTATCTAATTTGAATTCTTGTGTTTGTAAAGGACAGATACCAAACATACTGCATTCAAAGGAGAGCAAGTATTGCGGGGAAAATGGACTGTATCAGTGGTGGGTTTCAATTTTTTTTACTACCGGTTCTGTGGGTTTGGCATGGCTTGCTCGGCATGGCTTGGTGGGCATGACAGGGGAAAGATGCTGTAAAATCTCCATTCTATCCCCACTCCAGGGGAAGGATACTGTAAAATCTCCATTCCCTCTCCAATACAGGGGAAGGTTACTGCAAAATCCCCATTTCCTCCCAATCAGCTGGGACTTGGGAGGCAGAGAATAGATGGGGACGGGCCAGTCAGAATTTTTACTACTGGTTTTTCGAACTACTCAAAATTTCCACTACCGGTTCTCCAGAACTGGTCAGAACCTGCTGAAACCCACTTCTGGACTATATGTATGTGTTCTGCCCTAGCTACGGACCCCAAAGAACGCAGCATACACAAAGTCTATACAAAACTTAATTTACTAAAATAACTCAGTCTTTCTCAAACAAAGGCTGTTAATAAACTTTCTTAACAGCCTACAAGAAACCAAAGATAAAGTAATCACAATCTTACTATGGTTGGCAGAAAGCCCAGAAGCAATTTGCAGAGAATCCAGACATGAAGGAGAGTGAACTAAAGTTGTTCTCTACAAATTGCTTCAGTCGGCGTTCCTTCTTAAATAGGCTAAGGGAGTGGCTAATTAGCCCCAAGCCTTACTCTCGAGGAGACCTCCTCCTGAGGAGCCACTCCTGCCTTTTGGGAGCTCTGTGCACCCGTGCATCCAGAAGAGGATCCTCCTCTTTGTCCTCCTCACTTAAAGGAGGTTCTGGAGGTTCTGAAGGCCCTGGCTGAGTCCCTACCTCTGGCACCACATTTTCTCTAGTCTCCTCATTGTCTGACTCGAGTGCCAGCTGCACAGGCTGCTGGCGCAGCACCACACTAGCCTCCTCATTGTCAGAATCAGCTACAATCTGCACAGGCCGCTGATGGGCCACAACAGTATGATGTGAAAAAGGAAATGTTGAAGAGAAACTGAACCATTTAAATGCAAGGAAGCTATGATAATTATTTTATAAAAGAAAAAAGATTCAACAAAAATAAAAATATGCATACTAAGGCATTGAGCTAAAATTAATAATGAGTGAAAAACAATATATACATTGCAGGACTGCTCACTTCCATAGTTTGTGGTTATCCATGGAAAAGAAGAGATGTTGGGTTTTGGAATAGAAAGGTTTCTTTACATCCATTCTCCTATCTAGGGAAATACCTGTATTTGACCAAATAAAAGTTTTGTTTTGTTGCACTGTTGACCAATATTGATTGAATGAAATTGTCACCAAGATACTTCATTATTGTCAATAAGCTTCTAGAAGTTCTCTGCTTCTGTGACTCACCTTGAAGTATTTGAGTCTTGTAGCAAAGCAAAGGACCTTCATTATAGTCTGAATGAGTCTCATGTAACACCATAGGGAATTGAGCAACTCAAGAGAGGGGGTAATCTCTCAACATCAAATAGCATAATCAGAGGGATAGGACAGTCACTCGACATACTGAATAACCTTCATGTGTTTACTTAGATAATTCTACTACAGATCTCTTCCAAGGAGGCCAGTGTATTCCTTCTGCTCTGCGTATTTACAAAGCCAAAATCTTGGCCCAAACTCTTTACGGAATTCCTATATGGATACGGGGCTTCAAGGAGTGTATTGAAAGAACTCAGGCTGTTTTTTTTAAGGAAACTTTTGGGTCTCCCTCCCTGTGTTGGCTTTGCTCCGATGTACCTGGAATTGGGCATTCGATCAGTCGAATGCATGGCGTGGATTAACACCTTTAAATGGTGGTTTCCGGCGCTCTTTTTGGCAGTCCCTGGTAGCTACCTTTCCCTGGTGTTAGCTGACTCCTATACTTCTCGATGGGAGAGGGAGCTGACGAAGAAACTTCACCTGTTAGGCTTTTCAGGGGATGCCTTGGGAGACTATGGCCTTAAGGACGCCCAATCTAGGGTAGTCCAATGGCTTGTGGACATATACTTGCAATATCTAAGAGCTAGAGCTAATAAAACCTGCTCCCCTCTGATCTTCAGCCAATTTAACAATTATGGATTGAGGATGGCCTCATATTTTTACACTTTAACCATCCCTAAGTATAGAAGAGTCTTCTCCCTTGCTCGTTTCAATGTCCTGCCCTCAGCATTGCTGGACGGACGATTTAAGAGGCTCCCGATAAGTGAGTGGTTATGCCCCTGTGATAGAGCTGAGGTTGAAACTGTGGAGCATGTTCTTTTATACTGCTCTATGTATAACGCAGGCAGGACTAAATTACTGTCTCTCCTAGAAACAGATCTCTCTGGATCCAATGCTAGTAATTTGACCTTATATTGTTTAGGGGATGGCTCCTCACACATTACTTTTCAGGTTTCTAATTTTTTTTTTAAGAGCTGTAACTATTAGAGGAGAAAGCTGTAATTCCTCTCAGCCAAGGCTTCTGATAGCCAACTGTTTATGATTTACTTTCCCCACGTTCTTTTGCAATTATATTTGTATTTTGGTCTGTGACCGCAAATAAAAGTTATTATTATTATTGCAGATCTCCTTGCTGTAAAACTAACTGGCATCTCATTTATCCTGAATATATTATTTACTATCTTAATTCTGTATGGCATTCCAGTTTCTTTTTTGTTATTGTTCTGATGATTTTATATCAACAGATCAGTTTTAGACCTCTAAGTTCTGTAGGTATAAATGATACAATACTGTCAGCCAGGGGTGGGTTCTAAATTTTTTTACTACTGGTTCTTTGCGTGTGGCTTATTTTGTGGGCATGGCTTGATGGTCATGTGACAATTGTTTAGGATTTAGCAGAGGTACTGGTCTACCAGGCTTTTAACTGCTTGCAGAGCTGTACCGGTCTACCCATTTATCTTTGTAGGCACTGGTCTACTCATTTATTTTTGCAGGCATTGGTCTACCCATTTATTTTTGCAGGCACTGGTCTACTCATTTATTTTTGCAGGCATTGGTCTACCCATTTATTTTTGCAGGCACTGGTCTACCAGCACACAGCCTTTTAACACCGATCAGCTATAGGGCGGCCCTTTGAAGCCCCACGGCAAGAGTTGAAACAGCTTTTTTCCTTCTAGCAGATCAGCTGGGACTCAGGAGGCAGCAATAGATTGGGGTGGGGCCAAATAAAAGGTAAGAATAACACGGGGGGTGGGGGGGCAGAACTGGTTCGGTGACCTCATATCATCACCGCTACTGGCTCAGTGGAACCAGGCCGAACCGGGAGGAACCCACCACTGCTGTCAGCGCTCCAGAAAAACTCCAACTCCAAGTAAAGATGCGGAAGCAAGCATTTTCCAAAGTTCTCTTTACCAGAATAGACAAACTGGCACATCTGGAAAACATGAATCTGAAAAGCCCAGGTTTCCGTCAATAAGTCAAAACCCTCAAAACCATCCCCTTACTCCCCAGGCGATCACATGCTCCAATCAACATCTGTTCCATCTCGACCCAGCCCCCTGACCACTCCTTCTCCAGATGCTAGATCACCCTGACCTTGACCGACAGGAAGAATGCTATTATGTCTACTAACAACCCCTCTCCTTAATCCCCCCTCCGACTTTCCCACACATGAGAAGGTGGCAACATTGAAGCTTCCAGCCTAATATGGCTTCCAAAGCTGACACAATACTTTACCACAAACTAGAATAGAATAGAATAGAATAGAATAGAATAGAATAGAATAGAATAGAATAGAATAGAATAGAATAGAATAGAACAGAACAGAATTGTTTATTGGCCAAGTGTGATTGGACTCCCAAGGCATTTGTCTTGGTGTATACACTCCCAGTGTACATAAAAGAAAAGATACATTTGTCAAGAATCATAAGGTACAACACTTAATGATAGTCATACAAATAAGCAATCAAATCATATTAGGAAACAGACAATCAATAAATGGTAAGGATACCAGCAACAAAGGTTACAGTCATACAGTCATAAGTGGGAGGAGATGGATGATAGGAACGATGACAAGTTTAATAGTAGTGCAGACTTAGTAAATAGCATGAGAGTGTTGAGGGAATTATTTATTTAGCAGAGTGATGGTGTTTGGGGAAAAAACTGTTCTTGTGTCTAGTTGTTCTGGGGTGCAGTATAGTACAGTATATAGTACAGTATATGTAGAATTTTCCATGTATATACATTCATATGCTAGAAACTTTGGAGTTTTAAATACATAATGCAACACAAAAATCCCCCATATAAGTTTGACTAAGTTTTCATGTCAGTGAGCAACAATTTGCCTGAGTAACTTTATTCTTTGAAAACATTTGGTTCATTCATCTGTACTAAAATGATATGTTCACAATGGCAGGATTTAAATTCAAACTTTGGCCCAATTAGTTGCAACTTTTTCAACATATTATTTTACACAATAATGTAATCATAAGACAAAAATATATATTTATATTAAAATGTGCAATCCAAGTATGCCTTATGAATCTCACCATCAATCCATATAATAAAAACTTATATTTATATAAAAAAATGTAAAATAAAAGCAAGCATGGTAGTAGAAAAGTATCAAACAAATTTGAAAAACAAATACATTCATTGCAGTCTCCATCTGCTCATGGATATTGCACAAGCCAAAAAACTGGCTATACTCAACAAATCAATTATTCATTGTGAATTATTCACTAGGCTCTACTACAAATGGTGCCAAGGACTGTTTATTTGTTTAAAACTGAAGTGTTAAAAAAAATCCAGAACAACATTCTTATTTATCTTTAATGTTATATATTCCATGCAAAAAATATAGGACTGTACTTAATTATGAATGCATGCTGTAGGAAGGAAGTATGAAAGAAGAAAGAGAATAAAATTGAGAATATAGTAATGTATGTCATGTTAAGTTCCATTGAGGAATAGTAAATAAGATTGTAACAAATTAATAATAAATAAATCAGTATACTATTGGGCACCCAAAATAGCCATTGTTTCATAGGGTAAAACACCAGCTAATTAACCTGGAAATTGGGAGATAGAAACTTAGTTTTTCAGTGAATTTCCCATTAAACTTTTCCCCAGTGGTTCAAGATTCAGAGCAAACTAGGGCTCCTCTGTTAACCAGGACTGTTTTGCTTGAAAGGAACAACACAGCCACATTCATAGAGCCTATAATTTTCCTGATTCTAAAAAAAAAATAATAATAATCTGAGAGAAGAGCTTTTATTGTTTCCATTTATACATCTCCATGTTCCAAGGTTACTAAAGTTTATGCAAATGGTCAAAAAAGAAAGTTTGCTTTCCAAATTATAGCTTTCTTGTCTGATCCCTAAGAAATGGCTAATCACTTGGTTAATCTCTTTGCTTGCTAGCTGAGGAATCATAGAGTTGTAGGATCATTGAGTCCAATTCCCTGCCCAGTCTAACTCACTACAACATTACAGAATTTTATCAGTTAATTATAGCAGAGACAGTCATTACCCACAGATTGTATACAATCTTCATTGTTATCTCAGAAGCCTTTTCCAATTATTAGCACTGTCAGCAGATCATTTGGAGAAGATAAAATGAAGTAGGATGATAGCTTTGCTTTGAATTCCTTGAAGATGTGCATAGCACTAATAACTAGAAAGTATCTTCTTCCTCCAAAAACAATCATCTTCCCCAAAGGGTGGGTGGGAAGCTTGGAAATTCTGTGTCCTTCAAGAACATCAATTGCAGTTCATAGGCAAGTAAAACTTTTAGGCTCCTAGCATAAAACTATTTCCATTTTAGGCCATGCTTTGTTTTATTGGGGATAATATAAATCTAAGCTTGATTTGACTAGCCTCCATTGTCTTAAATATCCTACAGTTTAAAGTAGAATAGAAAATACATTTATCTGAATTAAATACACGCCAGATGCATACATGAGTTCAAATGGATAAATTAACAGGCCACAATGGAGAAAAAGCAGTTGGTGGTGCTGAAGCCGTTTGCATCATTTTTAGATGCAGAGTAAGGAATACATTTGTGCAGTACTATAGATCGGGTGCCCAATGAGAAAAAAGTAAAGGTTTATATTTACTCTAATAGGTGTTGGATTCATGCCCAACGTACTTAGCTCCAGCTGCTGCATTTGTTAATCCTGCCAGAGAGACCAATCTCCTGGTATCTGCAAACACAAGATGTGGCCTAATCCAAGAGACAGAATTTGAAAACATGTGCTCTCAACTGAACAGAACTGAGAAATCTCTAGCAAAGTGATATGTAAAGTAAGGATAAAGCAGTAGTTTAAGGGCTAGACAACATAAGCAAACAAAGTGTTTGAAATAGAGTGGAAGTGTTTGTTGCAAGATGATGGAAATGGTAGTTAAGACAAGTGTCTTATTCTTCGTATAATTTAATTAGAAATCACTAAGCTTTTGAAATTAACAATTAACATATGTCAGTCTTTTTAGGTATTTTATTTTTCATTTTTATGCAAGTTATGAAGCATCATCAATCAGATTTACCCTTGAATGAAGAAAAGTGATCTTCTGATTGTGTAGGTTCTATTATTATAAAAGGTATAAATTAAACTAATTAAAGGAAGGAATAACTTAAATTCCCAAGGTTTGACCATAGATATTTCTCAAATAAAACACTGAATTTAAAACATCTGAATACTTGAATACTTTTCTGTCAGCTACCACACGTTAGGCATCAAATAAATTGCCATCAGCTGTCATCTATCAAATAATGGGAGAAAAAAAGTTAAACATTATTATTATTGTATCCTAACTACAAAATACTATATCAAAGCATATAATTAAAATTATACACAAAATAGAGAACATAGATGTTTTAAGTACCCTCTTAATATAAATATAAAAATACTGCAATGAAAATGATTACAACTCTATAATTTACAAGACTTATATAATGAGAGCAAATCAGAAACCTAAAGAACTTCTGCACTTTTAATAAGCCAGCAAAAGGAATGTCAGAAGCTATTCACATGTCTTTCAAACTGCACCTGAAGAGAATTTGTAATACTTCGTATTTTTGTTGTTTGTTTGTTTAATATGGTCATCCTACAACAGCAGCTATGTTTCATCAGGAACCATGAGTTGGTAAAACTGGAGGTGGTTGCTTTACTTTTAGTAACTTAGTAGGCTTTGTTTTCTTCTAACAGGATTTACAGAGTTATTTCCCCTCAAACCCCTGGTGAGCTTCCCAAATTTATAGACAGTCAGTTTGGCAGTAGCTTTTACCTGTGACTAAAGCTACAGATCTATGTTACAAAAATCTTGACAACTACTAAATGTCACTTTTTTGCAGTCAACACCTGGTAGTCTTCCTTCCTATATGGACTATTTCTGTTGGCTGGTATAGTATTTTATATTCTATGTATGACTATCCAGAAAATGTATCTATGTAAGAAAATTATCCAATTGAATTTCTACCTATGATGCTATTCTATGATTAAAGACGTAGGAAACCTGTGAAAAAATACAGAAAACTTCTGTATTGTATAATGTTTAAGTGTGCCTCCAGGCAATATGACTCCATGTGTTGTTCACTGAGTTGTTATTCGTGCTATTTACTATCAAGAAAAAAATTGCTATTTAAAACACAGCAATTCTGTTTGTTTGCTTTTACTTTAAAATTACACATACTAAAACTCAGCAAAGCAAATCTTATGAATGTTCTTCCCTTTAAAAAAAAAGGTTGAATTAATATGCCTTAGTTGGTAAAGAACAGAAACTTCTGTTCGTTCAATTTATTCAGTCTTTGTTATATTTAATCTTTATTAATCTGTTTAAGTCTCTCATGTGTATCTTCGCAGTCTGTTTAATTTGAAGACAGTAGATACAGAAGATTGTATGTGTGCATTATGTTAGTCTCCCATAATGCACTTTCTTTAAATACATCTTTGGCCTCCAAGAGTTGCCTAAAAAACAACAGCAACAATGTTTTCTCATTATTTTCTAAATTCTAGATTAATATTATTAGAATTGTTTGGTATTAATACTGGGTCTGGATCAGTGGTGGATTTCAAATATTTTTACTACCAGTTCTGTGGGTGTGGCTTGGTGGGCGTGGCATGTCTTGGTAGGCGTAGCTTGGTGGGTGTGGCAGGGAAGGATACTGTAAAATTTCCATTCCCACCCCACTTCAGGGGAAGGATACCGTAAAATCTCCATTCCTTCCCCAATCCAGGAGAAGGATACTGCAAAATCCCCATTTCCTCCCAATCAGTTGGGAGGCCTATCAGAGAATAGATGAGGGCGTAGCCAGTCAGAATTTTTACTACCGGTTCTCTGAACTACTTAAAATTTCCACTACCGGTTCTCCAGAACTGGTCAGAACCTGCTGAAACCCACCTCTGGTCTGGATATTATTATCACATTTATACAATTAAAACCAATTTATTTATTTTTATTATTTATTAAACCAATTTATATAGCTGCCCATCTCACAAACAGTGATTCTGAGTAGCATACCACAGAGCTAAAAACAATTAATAATTCATTAAAAAATAAGAACAAAATAAAATAAAACAAAGAATAATAGATGATGGGATGATAAAAATAATGGAGCCACCTGGTTATTTCACTTATCTGCTAGCATCTCCAGGCCAAGGGGACCTTTGGAAGTGAGACATCTTCATCTCAGGTATGAGATTGTCCCATGGCACATCATGACCCACTGCATAGATCAGGCCAAACATAGCTCTCTAGGCAACAGAATACATGAACATGCCCTTCTTTCTGGATCTGGTAGGACAGCCAGATGAAATTGGGAAGAAGCAGTAAATCGTATAACTTAGCTGGCAATTCCCCAACATAACCTGGTTCCTTGCCATAAAGGATTTTAATAGTGGTCAGGCAAGGTATATTTTCAAGTTTCTGTTATTTTAACTCTGTAATAACAGTAGTATTAATATTCATTACTTCAATTCCCTAGTCTGGTCTACCTTGAAGGGCTGACAATACCTGTTGTGTAGATAGGTTACTTTTGTACTTCTTGGTAGTACTGAAAATTTAAATGGATTATTATCATTATTATTTTTACAGGTATTCCTAGAAGTGATGTGTACTCATGAATGCATGTATGTACCTGGAATTCATTAGCTAGATTCATAGATTCCTAGAATCAGTATGTTAACTTAGATTCAGTTTACTTGGAGAAAATAGTTGATATTTTTTAAAAGTATCTTTTTATCACACACAATCTTTGACATCATTCTGTCATTCATTTCTTCACGAAGTGTTTTGAGACTAATAAAGGTGGCTGGATGGAGTCATCCAGATAATAGTTATAGATAACTATTATCTTTAATGGGAAAGACTGAGGTCAAAAGAAGATGGTGACAACAGAGAACAAGGTGGCTGGATGGAGTCACTGAAGCAGTAAGTGTGAGCTTAAATGGTTGTTAGTATATGTTAAAGAATAATTGAAGTTAAAATAAGGTAACAATATGTACTGTACTCCTTTTTCTCCCAACAAAATAATAAACACCCATTTTGATTTTGACCTCTATTTTTAATTCTTTCCAGGAAAGCACTTGTCCTACCAACTTCAAATATGCAAGGTTGTCAAGCATAAAGGGCAAGTGAAATCCAGGGTTCATGAAAAAATATCCTTCTGCTAATTGTTGACATTTGCCAAATAAAAGGAAATCAGAAATATAAAACAGCATGAAATCTTTTTTCTGTCAATACAAAACTTTACCAATCTGGTTGAAAGTCACAGCAAGTTTGACCCAACGTTGGAATGTTGAAACAATCTTTCATCATGAATCAAATCAAGAAAAGATATTGTTTTGAAGTTTTTAGAGAACATGGTGATCAAGCAGTCATGCAATCATATGTTTAGCTAAGCCCTTAGAAGAACAATTACAGTTCTGAGTGGGTCAATATTTTCCATTGCACTTAGAACAATATTTTAGTGGTAGAATCTCAACATTCTGTGATGAAAAGTATGGGTTCTAGTCATCTATTAGATAACTTTAGGCAAGAGAACACTATTTCCAGTTTAAAACATTTAACCTTTTTGACTGAGAAATTTCAAAATATAGAATTTTGTAACCGAAAAATGTGCAGAACAAATCAATCACAAAAATATCATTTTTAAAAAATGTTGAATTGTTTATACAAATTCTGACTTTTCCTGTTTCAGAATTTGAAGTTTCAGTGCTTGTTTACAGTTTGAGTGGTCCCTTGGAAGAAATGCCATTACAGGGCCACTTCCTAATTGAGCCACTTGCTAATTCCTTGTCCTCTTTTTTTTTAAAGAAACCCATGAGATAATCTTAAAAGGAGTAATGATGCTTCACAACATGTATGTATGTGTTCAACGTGGACAGTTCAGTATACAATAAATTGTTAAAGAGAAAATAAACTTTTGGCAAGTGCTCAACAGTATGGGATTTGGATAACAGAAAATTCATGTTTCTGTGTTTAATGATATTATGAACAAAATTCTTCTTATAGTATTTTAACATATTCCAGAGTTAATTCCGGTTTTACCATTATCTGTTAATGAGAAATTCCAAAATTCTGCAAAACTCACCAAAAAGAAAAATTATCAGAAATTAAAATAGCTACTGAGATAAGGCCCATTCAGTAAGTGAATAGTAACTGTGTATTTCTTATAAATTGTTTGGAAAGGCTTTCACAACATCTAGTATCAAGATTCGTCTTTTGACTATACATTATTCATGATAGCCCCAAATACGTGGATGGAAATAAAAAGATAAACAAAGATGAAAGAACTTTCTGAACTAAGCCTGCAGTCAAGGCATAAATCCAAATCTCCAAAGACCCCAGGCCACACTCATCCAGTCTTTTGTGTTTCCTTCATAGGAAACAGAATAGGGTAGCTATATTTTTGTAGAAACTGCAACCACAGTATTTTGAAAGCTGGAAATTAAATGGCTAAAAGACATGATAACATCAAATCAGAACCATAAAAATGGCCCAGTGAAGCAGCTACTTCTGTATAAGCTTTTTTTCCATCAGAAACTGATCAGAATAGTCTTAATCTGCACACTGTACATTCACTGCTCTTGTTTACGGTGTGGCTCTAGCAGGAAGATGTAACTCATAAAATAAAGGCAAAGGGTATATGTGCAATTCTTTTGAATGAAACAAAGGTGTTAGATTTTGAATGGGATATCAGGATAATCACTGATGTATTGAGATCTATTATCTATAATGGGAAAGACTGAGGGCAAAAGAAGATGGTGACAACAGAGAACGAGGTGGCTGGAGGGAGTCACTGAAGCAGTAAGTGTGAGCTTAAATGGATTCCAGAGGATGGAAGAAGACAGGAAGGCCTGGAGGAATGTTGTCCATGGAGTCATGATGGGTCAGACATGACTTCTCAACTAACAACAACAACAATTATCTATAAATTTAAAGATATAGTAATTTTCTATGGATATAAGATTTTAGGATAACATTAGAAATGAGGCAGTGGATATAAAGTTATGGCTAAGAGGGTTATGGTTATTGATAGGAATTGCTTTAAAGATATATACTATAGCTAAAAGCACACCAAAGCATTTACTTGGGTACTTTGAGGTTTACCAGATATCTGAACAGGCAGATGAGGACACAGATATTTGAAAATGAGAACAAATAGGGAAAGGAAGAGAGATTGTTTAACTTAACAGTGAAAAACTGCAAAAATGCATGTGAAACTATCCTTTGCAGCATCAGAAAGTCTCTCTTTTTTCTTTTGGATCACAGGAATGTGCCAGACCCCATTAGAAAGCACAGCCTTCAGTTGTGTAATTGATTAAAATCTTGTCAATTTCAGGCAGCACAACAAGTTGCAGAGAATATTATTCAGGGTCACGGAGCTGAGCTTGTGTTATCAACGTTAGAAGAAAAAGAAAAGGCAAGAGACAAGGTGCTCAGTTAGCTACTCAAAAACCTAGACCGTGTATAATAATAATAATAATAATAATAATAATAATAATAATAATAATAATAATAATAATAATAATTATTATTATTATTATTATTATTATTATTATTATTATTATTATTATTATTATTATTTTATTTATATACCTCCCTTCTCCCAAAAGACTCGGGGCAGTGTACAGCCAAGATTAAAAACATAAATATACAATATCATAGTTAAAATTAATTAAAATCATTAAATAGTTTTGGCCAAATTTTAAAAACCCAATATTAAAACCCAATTTAAAATCATTCAGTTAGACAGCCCCGCCTGTCGGAACAGTAGGGTCTTGAGGGCACAGCGAAAGACCCGGAGGTCAGAGATGTTACGAATATCCGGGGGCAATTCATTCCAAAGGGCAGGAGCTCCGACAGAGAAGGCTCTCCTCCTGGGTATCGCCAGCCGACATAACTTGGCTGACGGTACCCTGAGGAGTCTCTCTCTGTGGAAGCAGACTGGTCGGTGGGAGGCTATTGGTGGCAGAAGGCGGTCCCGTAAATTTTTGGGGAGAGAAAAGAAAGAACATCAGGAATGTTTTTTGGTAAAAATGTGACAGATAGGTTACTAATTAGTGCAAATAACTGAGTTTATATGAAAACTATAATTTATAGGCCAAATATTGATTTTAGCCTTCAAATTGTAAATTGGTTTAGGATATGCCTGTCTGAATTTCCTTTTCGTTATTAAAAGCTGCAAAATAGCATGTTCAGAAGGGCCTCTGAAAACATGTCTTGTGCATTGACTTGTGAACTCAGGAATAGAGCTTCTTCTGCATCATTAACAGACTATGAAATGAATGGGGCTGGCTCTAGGTTAAAAGAAATAGGCATCATTCTAGAATAGAGGTCTGGTTGACGTCCACAAGTCTTAAAGCTGCCAAGTTTGAAGACCTCTGTTCTAAAAGGTGCCAAATTTTAGGGGACAGCGACAAATTAATAAGACTTCAAACATACATTCATGCACACATACACACTAAAAAAAAGTGAGAAACAATATCTACATATTCAGTGAATCAACACATCTGATTGAGGGCTAAATATTATTTCACAGTACAAATAGGGTGAAAATATCAGAGAGAAGAGAAATTGTCCAGGGCTGAAAATCATAAATGTAAAGCTCAAAACCTCCCCTCCAACAACAACAACAAAAAACCCTAAACAAACCAAGAGCACTCTTTTTTGAAATTTCTAACACAATCAAAAGATGAGCCAAATAATAGAGGGACCCAGAATACCACCATGCCTAGGGTGCCAAAATGGCTAGAACTGCAGGTATACATGCATATTCACATGGGTTATATTTCTTATCAAATTATTCAATATGCAAAAATGAAGTAAAAATAATATAAAAAAGATATTAAGACATGAAATAACAAAAGAAAATGTATAACTTAAGGCATTTTCATCCATTGTAGTTCTATATATTTCTGTACTTGCTTACACATGTCCTTGAACTATTTCATGTATTTCTTTTTTAAAATAAACTCAGACTCTTTCTGTTCTTAATCATCTCCATCCAATAAAAAGTTTCACCTGCCTCTTTTGCTCTTTCTTCATGTATTCGGTTTGCATTTATTCTCCATCCATTCTCTCTATATGACCCCAGAACAACCACAACATAATTCTTTCATATCGGTAAGTCACTTTTGTATTCAGTCAATGTTCATTCAGCACTTGACTCAGTGTTCTTGTTTACCACACAGAATTATTTAGTACTCTACTGCCATTGTGTCTAAGTAGTTTTTATATTTCTTCTGATAAACTTAACTCTACCTTTCATATAATAATATGGGCAGGAGACCATTGACAAATGTTCATTCCTCACAACAGACCACACGGTGTCCTATACTTTTCTATCAGCATATGACGTTTAAACACTTCTTCATCCATTCTTACGTTAAAACATTGAATGGCAAAACCAAATAATAATGATTCAATTGCATTATTATCTTGTTCTATTTTTACATCTTTCAATTGTTGTATCACTCTGTGTGTTTTGTGTGTGAATGCACGTGTGTGCATTTCTCTCTCTCATTTTGTAAAACTTGTATTGAAAGGTTTTTTTAAACAAAAGACTGGCATGCAACAAGTAAATAAATAATAAACAAAATTGTTAATTTACCTAGACAAAATTGCAGAAGAAGGTTTCCCATTGGATTCTGATAAATGTTTTTTTTCCCTTAGAAAGGCACACAGCTTTGAGAATATTAATATTTGACATTTATTAAATGCTACCATTTTTATTTTAAAAATGACAGCATTCCAGAAGTCTTATAATATCCATTCAAAATGTCTTGGGTATATGGGGTCAGAAAAAGAATCTTTTAAAATACTTTTGGGTTTCCTTATGTTGGACAGACTCAATGTTAAGCAACATGCCTATCTCTTATATCTTTTTAGACTGTCAGGGATTTGCTGTAGGCAATATAAATGTTGAGGTATGTTTCTTAAAAGAAGAAAAAAAGAACAAAAAAACTCTTTAGCTTATTGTTTTTCAATCCAGTGACATTTATCAGATTTCTTTTCTTCAACATGTTCAACTCTACATGCTCTTCTATTTTCTCACAAGTCCGTCAGTGACATGAAAAACAGACAGAATGAGAAACAGAATAGAATAGAATAGAATAGAATAGAATAGAATAGAATAGAATAGAATAGAATAGAATAGAATAGAATAGAATAGAATTCGTTATTGGCCAAGTGTGATTGGACACACAAGGAATTTGTCTTGGTTCAAATGCTCTCAGTGTACATAAACAAAAAAGATACATTCATCAAGAATCATAAAGCCATTCCACTGATTAATTGTTCTCACTCTTATGAAATTTCTCCTTAGTTCTAGGCTGGTTCTCTGTTTAATGATCTTTCATCTGTTACTTCTTGTCCTTCCCTCAAGGTGCTTTGGAAAATAAGTCTGTCCTCCCCTTCTCTGTGACAACCCCTCAAGTTTTGGAAGACTGCTATTATATCATCCTTACTCCTTCTCTTTGTTAGACTAGACATACATAGTCCTCTCAACCATTCATCATACAGTTTAGCATCCTATCATCTTTGTTATTCTTCTCGGTACTCTTTCTGGAGTGTCAGCATCTCTTTTGTATAATTTAGTGTATTTATAATTATTTTGTATAATTTTTGTAATTAGACAATAAGCCAGGATGAATGGGTAAAGAAAAACAACTTTTAGAATTGAAATTCTGACTGTATTATATGGTGACAATAAATAGCAGTTGCAAATGAAAGATCTGGCTGCGGTGTGTGTAGGTATGCATATCTTGTCTCCCTCCCTTCTTTCTTCTTTCACATTATGTGGGAAGTGATTTCAACCATATCTTAGCGATAGCTTAGATTTCACTAATAGAACAATAAAAATATGCACATTCTACATGATGTATGTTTTTAATTGCTTGATTATCTTTTCCAGGATCTTCCCAAGTATTGATGTCAGACTGATTGTTCTGTAGTTTGAGATCCAGGGACAGATCCAGGAAACTACAGACCAATCAGCCTCACAGCAATACCTGGGAAAATCCTGGAAAAGATAACCAAACAACAGATCTGTGAACACCTAGAAACAAGCAAAGTTAACTAGAAGCCAACATAGGGTTGTCAAAAACAGATCATGCCAAATAAATCTTATTTCATTCTTTAACAAAGTGATTAAATTAGTGGAACAGCAAAAAGCAGTGGACATAGTATACTTGGATTTCAGTAAGGCATTTGACAAAGTAGACCACAAACTACTTCTTTGTAAGCTAAAAAAATGTGGGATAGACACACCATCAGATGGATTTGAAACTGGCTGAGAAATCACACTCAACATGTGGTCCTCAATGGAACTACAGCTACATGGAGGGAAGGAAGTAATGGGGTACTCCAAAGTTCCATTTTAGGTCCAGTATTCTTCAACATCTTCATAAATGATTTAGATGAGGGAATAAAATGAGAGCTTATCAAATTTGCAGGTGATAGCAAATTGGTAGGCACAGCCAACACTTCAGAAGATTGGATCAAAATCCAGATTGATCTCAACAGTCTTGAACACTGGGTCCTATCTGTCTGTAGAGATTCTCAGTCATCCAGGCATGATTGTCTCAAAGTTGCTTTTTCGGGAGGCAACTGGACTTTCTTGTTTTTTCTTTGAAAACTTCTTATCCAAGAAGCTTCTTCAGCTCTGACAGGATGGTGGCGAATGGAAGGGTTTATACCTTGCACGCAGATGGTTATTTCAGTGGTGGAATTCAAACTTTTTTACTACCAGTTCTGTGGGTGTGGCTTGGTGGGCGTGGCAGTGGAAGGATATTGCAAAATCTCCATTCCCACTTCATTCTGGGGCCAGCCAGAGATGGTATTTGCTGGTTCTCCGAACTACTCAAAATTTCTGCTACTGGTTCTCCAGAACCTGTCAGAACCTGCTGAATAGGTCCCCTGGGTCATTTGCATCCTTTTAGAGGGTCGTTGAAGCACTTATTTATTTATTTGTCAACAAGTACAAGGAAACAAGTAACAGTATAGACATAGACATGGACACATGAAAAAAAATTGGTACAAATAAAAGGATATAAATAGGCAAAACATAGCTATAAACACATAGAATGATTACTTATAAATGCGGACAGTAGGACAGAGACCTCTTAAGAAATATGAAAGGTCCACGGTAGTCAGTTTAAGATAAAAGGTATGGGGATTAGCGAGAATAACAACTTGGAGGCTTATCTTTGTCCTCAGGGTCATCTGAGTAGTGCTCCTGGTTCCTGTAGTCTGTACTTTTTTCTCTGGAAAAAGGAAAGTCCAGTTGTCTCCTGAAAAAGCAACTTATAGACACTGGGCCCTATCTAACAAAATGAAATTCATTGTAGAAAAAAGAAAGGTTTTACACTTAGGCAAGAAAAATCAAATGTACAGGTACAGATTAGGTGAAATTTGGCTCAATAGCAATAACTGTGAGAAGGATATTGGAGTCCTAGTGGACAATCACTTAAACATTAGTCAGCAGTGTGCAGCAGTAGCCAAAAAAACCCCAAGCAATCCTAGGTTGCATTAACAGAGGGATTGAATCAAGATCACATAAGGTATTAGCATCACTTTATAAAGCCTTAGTAAGACCACACTTAAAATACTGGATCCAGTCTTGATCATCATATTATAAAAAAGATATTGAGATTCTGGAAAGAGGACAGAAAACAGCAACAAAGATGATTGGGGGGGGCTGGGAGAAGGCTAAAAAATGAAGAATGGTAGCAGGGATTGGGTTTGTCTAGTCTAGTGAAAGGAAGAATTAGGAGAGACATGATAGCAGTGTTCCAATATTTGAGGGGCTGCCAAATTTTGAAAGTACAGTTTGTTCTGAAAAAGATTTGAAAAAGTCATTTGTTGTTGTTGGTAGTTGCGAAGTCGGGTCCGACCCATTGCAACCCCATGGACAACATTCCTCCAGGCCTTCCTGTCCTCTTCCATCCTCTGGAGTCCATTTAAGCTCAGAAAAAGTCATTGCTTCAGGTTAAATCTCCAATTGTATATCTAAATGTATTTGAGATGGTGAATCAAATCAAATGCCTTTGAATCACTGAGATTTGGAGATTTGATGAATAATATTGTAGAGGACTGAGTGGTGTGATTGGTTTGCTGATATAGACATGATGAGCCGCAGGTTTCACTAGTTTAGAAAGTCCTGCTGATTAGAAGGGTTGTAAATGCTGCTATTTCTCGCTTTCCAGTTAAATTTTATTTAAGCATATTTGTTTTTCTTAATCTATTTGTTGGAACTAGGTTATAGTTTCTGTATTCATTCTGCCTACCTTATGACTTTCCTACTTATTCTCTATTCTTTCCAAAAATTATGTGTGTGTTGGTGTGTCTTATAGAAATGGATGAATCTTCCTACTAGTATAAGTGGATCTAATGTGACCTTTCAAGAAAACTTTTTTTTTAAATCAAACTTTATGTTTGGTAAGCCATTAAAAATCAATTCATTTAAGCTTGGTTTTAGGATAATACATATTAAAATGAAAACAAGCATCTAAATTTGGATTATTCCAAAGGTTAATTTTTGTCTTACGCCATTAAATCAGTTGCTCCTGAAGCAGATTGTTTCTGTTCACGTTTGTGATGTGACGTACAAATTTTTCTCCATTGCTTTAAAAGCAGAGCTGTTGCACTGCAGGAGAAATATATTTCCTTTACCTCATATCATTATAGACTCACAAAGTTGAAGGTATGTTGGGGTTCATTATTTCAAATCAGAATTTACAAGGAAAGTAAATACCTTCAGGAGAAAAAGAGACACCCAAACCTAAAAAAAAAGAAAGTGTCCCTTTTCAAATGACTCCCATATACAGGTAGTCCTCAACTTACAAAAGTTTGTTTAATGATTGAAGTTACAATGACACTGAAAAATGTGACTTCTGACCGTTTTTCAAAGTTATGACTTTTGCAGCAGCCCCATGATCATGTGATCAAAATTCAGATTCTTGGCAACTGGTTCATATTTTTGATAGCTGCAATGTCCCAAGATTACCTTTTGTGACTTTCTCACAAGCGAAGTCAACGGGGGAGCCAGATTCATTCAACTATGTTACTAACTTATCAACTGCAGTGATTCATTTAACAACTGAAGCAAGAAGGGTCATAAAATGGGACAAATGGGACAAACTCATTTAACAAATGTCTCACTTAACAACAGAAGTTTGGGGCTCAGTTGTGGTCGTAAGTCGAGGACTACCTGTAGAAAGTTTTCTTGAAGTGTGTAATTTGAATCTGTTGACTTGCACTTTCTACCAGTTTGTCCTAGTCCTGTCTCACCAACAAGAGAGAGTAGTCATCTTTTTTTTTATAAGACAGATGAGAGATATTTAAGAGTGGCAATAGCAATAGCGCTTAGACTTATATATTGCTTTACAGTGCTTTACACCACTTTACTAAGCGGTTTACAGAGTCAATATATTGCCCCCAAAAATCTGGGTCTTCATTTTACTGCCCTCAGAAGACTAGAAGGCTGAGTCAATGGTGAGCCTGGTGAGATTTGAACTGCCAAATTGCAAGCAGCCGGTAGTCAGCAGAAGTAGCCTGTAGTACTGCATTCTAACGACTATGCCACCACAGCTCATCAAGTGCTATTTTATCTGTCTTCTATAGCATAAATACACCAGATTTCTTTGTTTAACACAAGACTTGATTTTGAGCCTTCTCACCATTTTATAAGTCACTGAATAGTGCTGTTGTATTCACTCCCTTTAATAGCAAATGACCTGTCCAAAAATAATAGCACTGGAATTTTTTTAAAAAATCAAACTTATTCTAAAGTATGTTAAAATGTACTGTATTTTTCGGAGTATAAGACATTTCTTTTCCCCGTAAAAGGGAGTGAAAATTTGGGTGCATCTTATACACCGAATGTAACCCCGCCCACCCACTGGCCCCCACCCTATGGCATCTGCTTCACAGCAATTTACCTCCTTGCAGCAAGCAGCAAGAAGAAACAGCCCATTTCAGCTTCAGCACAGCCTAATTAACACAAGTTGATTGTCTGTTGGATTGGCCTCCTGACTGTCAGATGTTTTAGGCTGCAGGGATTGCCATTGCCTATTGCTGTGTGTGCCTCTGCTGCTTGCTGCAAAGAGGTAAATTGCTGGGAGCAGATTTTTTTTCTTGTGCTAATCAAGCTATGCTGAAAACGAAAATGAAAATAAAGCAGGCTCTTTGCTGTTTTCTGAATGAGGCAAAATTGCTGGGAGGCAGAAGCAGATTTCTTTTTTTTTTTTTCCTCACCAAAAAAGGTAGGTGCGTCTTATAGTCCGGAGAGTCTTATACTCCAAAAAATGTGGTATATAATCTCTGTGTTTTTTAACGTTTGTGTTTGGAACAAAAAGTGTTCTTTTTTTTTTCTATTTGTAAGTGTGCCGTAATAGTTAGTTCACTGGAGTGTGACACAAGAAGCCAGGTTACTATTTAGTAGTATTACGTAGTCTACTTAGCCAGGCAAACTTCATTTAGCTGAAGGGTAGAGTGCTTTAAGGATAACATAAAGGAAGATTACATAAATGTGCATGACATCGGGGAATTTATGTGGATTTCAGAATTTATTTCACTCAAAAAGCATTCATTTAGATAAATGGAAATATAAAGAAGCTGATAAATGGTCTACATTTTCCAACTAAAATGCAAGTATATTTGAAGACTCCTTTCTTAAATTTGATCTGAAAGACACTTTTTCATATTTTCTGTTTTTTTTTTCGTAGGCTCTTGATATATCTTGAAAACCTTGGCACCTGATCAAAACAGATTAACATTTTTTCTTTAGTGAAGCTGACCTGAAAGCCACTGATTTTCCCAAGCTCATCATAGGCATTGTCAGCAGAAACAGACACAAATATATCAAGTCATACAATTTGCTTTGAAAAGTGAGGTTGAGAAATGAGGAAATCTGTGATGGAGTAATAGAAAAAGAGAAAACTGTGATGGAGAGCATGGCAGTGAAAATGGAGTCAAAGTGAAAAATAATTTCTATTGCCCACACTTCTGAGCAGCACATTGCCCACACATCAGTCTAAATGTTTCTTTTCGGAAGAAAGAAATATGTAGTGACAAGAAGGCACCCAGAGAAGATAACAGATGATGCATGGAAGTGTTATGCATGAACATAAACACAAATGTGATAGCAATCATTTTGTTTGCTGGTTATTTTTTTTTCTTTCTATCCTTCCATCTCTTCAAATCTGTTCGCATGTCACTATAGGGTAGACTGATTAGAAACTGTCCAGCAATAGATCTAAATGCCTACCAGTTTGATTGCTATGCCTCCAATATTGATTTGCTATTGTGGTTGAGTTACCAAAACATTATTTTACAAATAGATAGATTATGGATCTTGCCTTCTGTGTAGGAGGGAGACCTTGCCCTACATGCAGTCCCTATGTCTAATGGTTTTGTGATTACATATCTATTGCCGAAGCTCCACTTTTCCCAGAGACTCTGAAGGACTAATGGCTAATTCCTATTCCCAGATGTGCATCCCTCTTTATGCCAAATTTATTCCTACTTCTCTGTGCTGAAATAATCACAGGATAGCAACTGTAGGAAGACACTTATACCGGATTCTCTCTCATTTCCCAAGCAAGTATTTCTACATACAGTTTGAATCTTAATCAGTATCTGGGATTATTTATTGTAAACATTTCACAAGCCCAGAGGGAAAAATAATTACACAACTGTCTGAGATTTCTTCCCCCATTTTCTCTCTCGTTCTGCATGGATAACTCTCCTTTAATTATTGAAACCATAACATGAGAAGCCCCATTAAATATGATAACAGTCCCTCCTTATCCTCTATTTCTGATGCTGCTAATAAATGGGGGAAGCAGGCTTGGTAAACAATCATTTGGCTCTGATGGAGAAACATACACACCCACAAAAAGGCAAACCTGTCCCGGAGATGCTGTCTTCTCTCAGCCTCCAGAGACAAAGCAACTGTATTTCTACATGAGTGTTTTATTTCCTGCTCTTCATTTAATTGGAAGTTAATGTACAGCGCTAATTAGATCATTAGAAATTAGGCTTTAAGGTAAAACAAGAAAAAATTAATACCTTCCCAAATGAGTTTGATTGCCTTTTACAGGTATTGCAGGGCAGCAGTTGTTGACTCCATTACATCAATCACAGGCCCTTTTTAAAAAGAATTATTTAAACATATAGTAATGTCAGCCCTTCAAGGTTGTCCAGATCAGAAAACAGATTGCACAAGAAGACTAGAACCATACGTGTATTGAGATAAGCTACACTATCAACAATTTGTAAATCCCTTTCCTCTTATTCTTAGGGAATCGGGATAAATCTCTTCCAAATACTTTGCTTTTCCAAGTGTTAAAGGCATGCTTCTGTATATATTTGCAACAATTTCTTAATTGCTTCTCCAAGACGGTCTCAATGTCTGTCTTCAAGTGAAGGTGAAAATAACAAGGTGAAATAAAAAAAAAGGTGAAAATAAAATTAATAGAAAAAAATAAATAAGACAAGCATACAAAAGAGAAAAGGGAAATGTACTGTTGCATATATAGAAATGAATGTATGTATCCTGTAATCTTATGGATATCCAATCTTTCTATCCCACCCAAAAACATTTTTATAGGTAGAGGTCAACGTTTAGAAATTGTTGGGTTGGTATAAGTAAAAAGCAAAAAGTAAAGACCATGTGTGAATAAAGTCCCAAATTATTTTTTAAGACTCTTGCTATATTTTTTGGCCAATGATATAACTCAAAATAGCTCAGATCTAAAGAAAGATGTTGTTTGCTTTCCAGTGTCCTGTTGTAATAAATCAGCTAACAACACAAATTCAATTAATATTTTGTGTTGAACCGTTTTATATGTCCTTAGGAAATTAGTATTTTGTGCTGAACCATTTTATATCTCCTGAGGAAAATGGTCAATAGTTACCCATATTAATTATTAAAAACTGTTCTGTAATTTTCCCAATTTTCTTAAAAACATTTAATCAAAATGAGTAATTAAATGATATTGCCACTAGAGATAGTAATATGAATCAGTTTGATTATAATCCTCCAATATAATTTAGAAAGATTTCAACATTAATAGAATGAAGTTTAAGATTTATGTATTAATTTTACAGTCAATTTTTGAACATTTGCCAAAATAGATTTAAAATGATATTATACTTTAAATATCCATGCTGACTCCAAAGTCCTCTCTCTGTACTTATAAAAACTTTATTCTATGATGGAACCTGGCAACATGCTAAAGCATCAGGATCTATAGACCCCCTCAATTTTTTTTTATTTAACTGGTTAAAATTGCACAAGCTTTCTTAAATATGAAATTTCAAGTAAGAATGCAAAAATCTTGCAAGATATAAGAGTTTTCAAGTTATGGTGAACTTGAGATACATTAGGAGTTTTTTAAAAAAAAACCTGTAAAGATTGTAAAAAATATTATGAAGATTATTATGAAGATTATTATTAATTATTATGAATAATAAAATTATTATGAAGAACTTTGGTGGAACTTCTCACAAACCTCGGGTTTATTAAATAAGTGAATATATGAGTTAATGAAATATAAACATATTGTAAATGATATACAACTGTGGGATTCTTGGTGTTCTCTGAGCTTAGTTTGCAGATGTATCATTAAACAAATAACATAATCATAATTATGTTATTTGTTTGTTTGATCCCTATTTACGTACAATTTTGTACATAAATTTTGGTTACATATTATTTTCTGACCATTTTGGTTACATATTATCTTCTATTGGAATTATAAATAAGTTTGGGTCTTTGATCAGGTTCTTAATTATGTGGAGCTAACTATTGGAGAACTTTGAGTATACTGTATATATACTCAAAGTATATATAGAAATTATAAAAAACAAGGTGAGGCAAGAGATTGAAATTGGTTAAAAGGCAAAGAAAGAGCTTTCAAGAGGCTCGTCAGCTCCATGGCTGCGTGCTTCCCTGGGCTAGCAAATCTGCAGAACTATGCCTTAACTCCTTTTTGGAAGGCCAGAAGAGTGGACTTCATCTGACAGATGTACAGCATATTGCTCCCTGCAGCTAGACCTCAGAGTCTGCCTTAGACAAGGCAGCTGGACAGCTCTCTGTGGATACAATAACAACCGAGGAATATTGACATTTTGCATCCTTACCACTATGAGATAGGCCTCAGTCATCAACCTCCTAAAGTGTTCCAAGCATCTCTTCAGCTGTTTCATCTATCTCCAAACCAAAATGGGTTCTGGAATCTATGTGAGGAAGGAGACTGCATGGGCATGATCCAATCCAACTCCCAACCTTCTCCCCCCACCCTCCCAGAACCACACCCTCTCATTCTGGGCAGCTATAAGGACTGAGTTAGATCATATCATCTGGGATAATCCACCTCTGGAACTGAAGCAGGTCCAATAGTGCCTGGGGCAAACTCAATAGGTTGAGGCTTCTTGCTTTAGGGGACCAGACCAGAGAATTTCAGAACTACTGAAGAATCAGCTGACTGACTATACAAATGGAGAAATCAATTTCTCCTTCGACTCTAAATCACATTATCATTGCTTTCAACACAAAGACCATAGACATATAATGTCTATTATGGGTTGTGCCCTAGATGACCCAGGAACTTTGTCTGTTTGTTTAAAGAATCACCTATAGTTTACAAAGTAGGCTTGTTGTTCTGTATGGTTATTTTAAAACATTAGCTATAGCTAATGTTAAAGATATTTAAGGATATTTTTTAAAAAATATTACTAGTCCTCTATAATCCTAACATTATCAAGAGCATTCTCTGTAGCATAACATTCCTGCGATGTAAGAATGCTGGAAAGAAAGCTAACTGTGCCTTATAGGTAAGGGCTTCTTGTCTTAAATGTGCATTGTGTTATAATCCATAAAAGTGTATGTTAATAGTAAAGACAAGGAATGAAAGTCACTGTCCTTTAAAAATCCATTTGCTCTGTTCTGCTGTTGGTTTTCTCTGCCATCTTTGTTTTCCTGTTGATTTCCTACTTAAAAGTTTCAGAGCATGTAAGACTACAAGTCTAAATTCGAACCAAGCTGCATCATATCAGATGCTCTGAGTAAATCTCCTGATGATCATCTTCTGCCAAGGTCTGAGCAGTGAAGGTTCAAGTGCCAAACTGGGTAATCAATCTGAAGGGCTTTTAGCAAAATGTCTTGCTTGTCATTTGACAAGATGTCTCTGTTAAAGAGACTTTGTCTTCCTGTAATCAATAAATCAATTGCTTTTTTGAAGCTTACTTGGGATCTCCTTGTGTTGTGTACTTTTTTATAGTCAGTACAAAAATGTAAAATAAATCAAATATTTCTTCTAGCATGCTTACTGGAGTGGATTATGAATGTATTAGGAAAGCGAAATATATGGGCCAAATTTGCATTTTGCTATGCCAAAATGGCTAGTATATTTCTGATATATAATTAGCAAATCATGATCAGAATCTTTGGAAATTTAAGCTGCCAGAATTTGTCCGAGTTCACAATTCTTAAAAATGTGCTTTCAGCATCTGACCTGGCACTCCATCCATTCTTAGCTACCTGAATCTTCAGACAGTCCCATTGCCTGACAGTTTTCTTATTTTTAATAGCACTAAGGATAGAAATCCTTCAATAAAATCGAGGCCTATTCTTGTATTAATATTGTAGTAGGTCTTGCTTTTGATTTTTTTTAAAAAAATATCAATTTCCCACAAACACTTCAATGTTGTCTAAATCATTCTGCTATAATTTAAGGACATACATTTTCCTGATCCATTTTCTGATTAATGTAGATTACAGTAATATAAGGTCTTTTTTAAAATAATAACTACTTTTGCATGACGTTTTTGGAAGTATACATTTTTACTTCTTAATGCAGACTTTTGTTCATAGAGGTATTAACTCTAGCAATCGTTGATTCTATTTACATTGTTGTTGTTAAGTCACTCGGAAGCAGAAGGTTCAAATGTGCTACCACTGAAATTCACGGTGGAATTCCTTTATATTTCTAAGCAGCATACTTGAATGTTCTACCATAATATTTGTAATGATATATAGCTAGTATTATTCATAAATTCCAATGTTTTCCTGTAGCTTTTTTTTTTAACTTTATCTACGTCAGGGCTTTCAAACTCCTGGCCCATGGGCTGGATGCGTCACGCACTGGCCACGCCCATGCCCAGTTTAGCGAAGGGGGGAAAAGTCCTGATACATCACATGACGCTGACATGACGATGTGAGTTTGACACCCCTGATCTACTTGGTCAAGCTGGCCCCAAACATTCCTGAGTTTTTACTATTACTTGTTTTCTATATGAACAACCTGGTTTAATGTAAAGGTTAAACATGCTCATTAAGTTGAAGTGAATAAGGCAGAAATATCTAAAGGGGAACCAACCCTTTGATATTTTGCCTTAAAGTGATGTTATATTGGTAGCCTGCTATTAAGGAGAAAGGAAGGAGAGGTAAACTACAGAACCATTGGTTAAATTAAATTAATTCTGCTTAAAAAGGAAAACGCAGCCCAAAAGATCACAAAGAGCAAGGTGGAAATGTGAAAATGTGAAAAGATGAAAGTGATTGAGAGAACCAATGTGTATAAAGCGGTATCTTCAACGGTGATAGGAAATCTCTATTTCATTTTAGAAAATAGCATAAAAGATCTGTGCCATAACAGCTGTGAGCTGTGGCCTCAAGTCCTAGAACTTTTTGACTACTCTCCCCCCAAATTCTTTACTCAATTCACCCGATTGAAATGGCTGTTCCAACAAGCACTAAAAGGGTTCCCACAGAAGCCAGTAATGTCTTTCCAAAAACAAAGCAAAACAGTACAAAATAAACCCCACCCCCCAAAATCCATGCTGATGTTTTCCTAAAGTGATGATAGCTATGACTCAATATGCAGTTAGAACAATGATGATAATCTTGGAAGGTGCCATTTCCTCTCAAATTAAACTCAATTAGGCAGAAGAATGGAGAATGCTTAATAACGGCTGATCATTACATGGGTGGCTGATGCTAACCCAGAGCAAGGCAGCACCAAATCTCCCATGATTACACATGGAGGAACAGCTGCCAAAGAGGAATCAGTCTCCTAGATGTACTTATTCATTTGGGACATGAGGATGCTGTATAGGTTATGACTATGATTGTATAACTGAAGCATCCATAGGCTTCCTACATCTTCTTTTCACCTATTAATGACATTTGAGGCCTATCTCCTAAATTGCTTTGTTCTTCTCCTTTCTTCAGATTTAAATCTTACACTTATAACCAGCTGATGTGCTTGAAGACAGTTCCTACCATGACAGTTCCAGCTATTTTGACATACGATGGCTGACATTCCTATCCTTACTTTTCACTTAAAAGTTTCCATCATGAGAAATAACATCTGAACATGGCAGGAAGGGGACGGTAGAGATGAAATGGGTGTGAATTGTGCTGCTTGGCCCTATTGTTTAACTTCTTCCCATATATTTCTTTCTGTGAGAAGTCTTTCCATGCCTTTTGTATCCCTTTCCATTATCTAGGTATATTCCTCTAAATCTACACAGAGCTAATATACAATAACATAAATTGCCAGCTAATTTTCAATGCAGCTGTGCCAGTTTGACCTAAAGACTGTAAAAACTGTGAACTGACAATGAAATGAAAGTGGGACGGTAGAGGTGAAATGGGTGGTTGCAGATCATAATTCTATTACTCTATGGAAAAGATTCCTTGGAAGCTACATTTAAGGGTGAACATCCACCCTGCCCTGTTACTCTTCACTTTTCTTCTGTCATGCAGTCACTTTTATGGACTTGGAAACAAGAATACATGCAATAACCCCAACATTCTTTGGAATAGAATTATCTACATTTTCTCCTATCTTTAAAATGATGCTGCTAGAAAAAATAGAGGAATGAAAACAAGCAAAGGATTGTTACATTGCCCATCCCTACTGCCCTTCCATCTGATATAGATGCAGACATAAAGGGTAGCACAGGGGTCTGCAAACTTAAATACTCATAAAGCCATTTGAACCCATTTCCCACAGAAAAGAAAACACCGGGAGCCACAAAACCTGGGTGGGTATGGCCAACTCGATGTCACTCACTTCCACCAGTCACATGACCCCCTAACCACACCTACCCAGCTGGTCATTAGGGCAGAGAACCAGTTGTTAAAAAACACTGGGAACCACTAAATCCTTTTGACATATTTCTCTCTCCCCTCCCTCCCTCTTCCCTCTCTCCTTCTCTCTGTATCTCTCTGTCTCTGCCCTGGCTGCTTCTCCATCCCCTGCCATCACCCTTACTTTCTCAGACCAGGCGAGGAGTGACTGGGAGGGGTGGGCGAGGAGCAGGGCCAGCCAGTGGTGGGATCACCTGACAGGGAGCCACAGCAGAGAGCCCAAAAAACCACATGTGGCTCCGGAGCCGCAGATTGCTGACCCCTGGACTAGCACATGGAATCTTATTACATCCCACTAATATGATGGCTAACTATGCCAGCAGACATAATGACACTATTTAAAAAGTTATCAGGAACTAACCATGTTGGACATGTTTCAGATTTTTTGATCCAATGGGAAACAAGGTCATCCACTGTCCATTCAGTTGATAGTAGATGTGTACAAACTATATGGAAAACTTGCCAGAAAAAGAGGAAGTTGCTGAACCAATCAGTGCTTGCTTTGAGAGCCTGGTCAGTAAAATCTCTGAACTGATGAAGGAGATCATTTCCCCACCTCTGAGTTGCCTTTCATTGACTATTAATTAAGTCAGGAAAATAATAGCATTTCAAAATAATGCTACAGTGAAAGCAGACTGATCTGATGCAGGAGTTTCTTTCTATGCTGCCAGGTTGACATGGGAGAGTAACAAAGGCAATATCAATTGTATTAAAAAAAAAAAAGATTATGAGCAGAAAGGAAAATTGGGCAGCATTCAAAACAAGGAATGTTACCTATTGCCCAGTATCATTTTGCCTAGGATCCCATGAACCCAGCAGCATCATTTGTTAAGATAATAATCGCTATCACGCTGTCTTGCAGAAGTGAGCTCATAATTTTTGGTAGTGTGAATGATTGATTGGAAGTAGTGTTTAAAGCCAGAGAGGGAAGGTTTTGCAGACTTGAGTGATTATAGTCCTGTCCAAGCAATCAGTATCTGAGGCATTCTGAACATAGCACACAAGCAATCTGGATAATTTCCTTTCCAGCCCTCAACATGGCTTTAATTGCATTGGCTACCTCATTGGCTCACATATTAAATGTGAACTCAGCAGCAGGGAAGAATTCACATTTATGGTTGTGTGCGTGCATTGGCTTACATGTAAGCAGAACCTTGTAATCACAGGTACCTAGATCTCATGGAAATCAATTCAGCTTTGCTAATGTAGACCTTTGCACTGAACATGCAGGTATTTGCAGTCAATGATAGCATTTGAATTACTTAGGCAGAGACTAGGTGATTATTTATACTGCTTACATGTTGAGCAGTCTTGGTAACCACTATGTAAATGAAGCTTATGGACTTTATAAAGCAAATGAACCTGTTCTGCCTATCGAAGGGAACAGTGGCCAGATCCCATTTCAAACATATAAAATTCCTGTCTAGGTGGCTCAGTGGCTAAGACACTGAGCTTGTCGATCAGAAAGATCGGCAGTTCAGCAGTTTGAATCCTTAGAACAGGTCTCCTGCATGAGCAGAGGGTTGGATTAGATGACCTCCAAAGTCTCTTCCAACTCTGTTACTGTTAAAACGCTATCCTTGCAAATTATAGCATTGTTCTTACTCTGGAGAGAGAAAAAACCCCATACAATTTATATCTTGCTTCACTCAGAAAAATTGTTTAGCACTAATATTCTGGAGATTCCATTTTCAATTCAACAGGTTTCGTTTTACATTTTAAAGTGACATTACACATTCAAACTGTGGACAGAAATGCCAGGAAAAAGTAATTTATTTATCTTCCTATAATCTGCTATTCCTGAGATATGCAAATAGTAATCTTGTGAAGAATAGTCTCAGTTCAGCTAGGAAACTTTCTGTGACTTCTGTGATTGATCCCTTATGCTTGCAAAGTATGCTTGTTTTTGAAGAGTGTTCACCAATGTTTTACAGCAAAGCTGTCAGCACATGATATGACAAAGGTTTTGCTCATCAATCAGTTTGTTGCCAAGCCTGATGCTGATTAGGGCTCAGAGGGTTGAAATTAAAATGACCCAGCAGCCTTTTGTGTTTAAGAGACAACCTGGATATTCCCACTTCTAATCTTAACCACTATACCATGCTGTTTCTCAGGAAGTTTAGAGTAGAATAGAATAACAGAGTTGGAAGGGATCTTGGGGGTCTTCTAGTCCAACCCCCTGCTTAGGCAGGAAACCTACACCACTTCAGACAAACCAACATCTTCTTAAAAACTTTCAGTGTTGGAGCATTCACAACTTCTGGAGGCAAGTTGTTCCACTGATTAATTGTTCTAACTGTCTGGAAATTTCTCCTTAGTTCTAGATTGTTTCTGTCCTTGATTAGTTTCCACCCATTGCTTCTTGTCCTGCTCTCAGGTGCTTTGGAGAATACCTTGACTCCCTCTTCTTTGTGAGATATTCTGAGATATTTGAACACTGCTTCCATGTCTCCCCTAGTCCTTATTTTTATTAAACTAGACATAACCAGTTCCTGCAACCGTTATTCATATGTTTTAGTCTCCAGTCCCCTAATCATCTTTGTTGCTCTTCTCTGGACTCTTTCTAGAGTCTCAACATCATTTTTACATCATGGCGTTTCCTGTGTGACACAAGTTTCCTGTGACACCTATTTATCTCATGCTAATCCTAGGGCTAGTATAAAGATAAAGATTGAAAAAGAAGTAAGCAACTTTTTACTCATGGGCATCAATGTGTTCGTTGCTGCATTCTTTGCTACATATGAATCTCCTTGCCCCACCTACTTTTAAACATAAACAGTCTTTTAATTAAAAATAAATGCAAAGTGCGAAGAAGGTAATCTGTAAATCAAAATATCACTCTTTGGAATCCATTTAACCTAGAATATTTTGTTGAGAAGATAATAAATAACAAATAAATGTAAAATAGCTTCTTATCTTGCTTGAGAACTTGCATGGATTTTTGGTTTTACTCAAAGAGAGTCAGTCTGAAATTTCCCATCCTCCTATATAATCCACAGACAAGCCTAAAGGGTTGCATTCAATGTAGTATGAAGGAAGGGGTGAAGGTGAAGATATAAGGTCATGATTGAAATCAAGCATGGAAGTGATAGACTATAGATGGATTTTGCCTCCTTTTGCTGGAATCTTGTAACTCTTCCAGAATCTTGAAGCTCAATCTATATTGACTTTATTTGGATCAGTTGGCTGAACACATCCTTTGTGCGGCCCGATTAGCTCCCCCCAACATTGCTTCTGATATGAAAGGGAGCAGCTGCAATGGCCCTTGGCCTTTGGGATTGGAGCGTTGAAGTCAAACATATGTGCTACAAAGAATGGCATTTGTTCAGGTCAAAAAAAAAAATAATAACAAGAAATCACAGCTATGCAGTGGTAAAAAGGCAGATGAGACACTGACTAAAACACTTTTTTTCTAAACTGTTGGAGGTTGAGAACCCAAGGGGATGTGAATTATTGAAAAGACAGGAGAAAAATTCTTGGCCATGTCAGCCTAAATATTTACAGACAGTTACCAGATATGCTCAGGAGCATAGTTCAGACTGTAAAATATCTTCTAATATATATTCACTAAGGAGTCTTTAAACAATGAGCAAAAATGTATTCTGGTGAATTGTCAGTTATCTCACAAATAGTAATCTCTTCTAATTAATACAGTTTACATTAACCCACATAAATTACATAAACTCAAAATATTCAAGTAATTTCTAAGGGGAATAACAAAAATACATGTATAATGTTCCCTATTTGTTAATGGGAAACATTAGCAATTTAATTCGAAATGCAAAGAGAGAGAGAGACAGACAGACAGAGAGGGAAGAGTCAGAGAGAGAGAGAGGAAGAAAGAGAGCACAAAATCCAAAAGCAGCAAGAGAAAAATGGGAGGATTCGCTTGTGTTCAAATAGGATTGGGGAACCTTTAATTTGGCTACTGAAATTATCACTAATAACAGAGAAGAATGTTCAAAATATTACTTTTCACAAATGTCCCAGTGAATTAGTCTAGTGAGTTGCAGGAGAAGAGAAATTGCCTGAAAATAATAATAATAAAAAAGGCTCAAAGATAATGATCCCATATGGAATAGTTTGGGAATATTTTCTTTCTATCTCTTGGCTAGGACCTCATTTTAAAATTAGTCTCATTTTACACAATGATCCTGTGGGAAGAAATATCTATCTGGTTCAGTTCCAAGCCAGGAGAAAGACACTGGAAATTTTGAGGCTGATTGGAAAGATGGGCAGCTGACCACATGGAGTTGAGAGGGGGGTATATTTATACCTTCTCTCGGGCTGTGTACTTGAACTTCCTGTTCAAGATATGTATTCTATTGGTTGTTGTCAGACTCCCATGGGGCCATGTACAAATCCTAGGAGTTTGTCTGAGCTAGGTTTGATTGAAGTTTGAACTGCTGGGGGTGGTGCAACTGAGATGATGCAATGAAGAGGGTCAATTCCTGTTGTGGCTGAGGGCTAATCCTACTTTTGTTGGATCTTGGGTGAAGGTATTTGATTATGAATAGAGCTAGCTATCTCTTTATCTCTTAAGTGCTGACATCTGCTGTGGGCTATTAAGGAATGCTGGGGCTGCTTTCCAAGACCATGTTTCTCCATTTCTCATCCAGGGAAATATAATATTCTGCCTTTTGGATATTTTTCAAAATACTTCATTCTTCAAGGAGAGGGATGAGTGCTAATGTTCTACAATCTTTAGAAATTTCCCTCTAATTGTTTAGTATAGCCCTGTTTACTTCTTCAAGTTAGAGGCATAGAAATTGCTTTTGGAGGGGCAGGAGGAAATTATGGCTACATCACAAAATAAAGCAGGAATCTCCCTCTCATTTACAAGAATCTTTCTATGCCATCAAGACTATTATGAAAGTACTGGTCTGGAGATTGTCTATTTACAGTCTCCCTGAGGATATTCTGGAAAGATTAGTGTGACAGGACTTTCAGACCTGAAGGTTTTCACTGCTGCTCATATAGGCATGTGGGTTTGCACAAATAGAACAGGTGAATGAATGTCCAGTCCAGTTGCTGATCTTGAAAGTTTTTAGTTGTAAAATTAACAGCAGATGAAACAAAGCTGCAGAACATACTGATTGCCTTTGGACCATCAAAATAAAGAAGCATCCTAGCAAAATAATGATTCAATACTGATAAGGGAAGAATAGAATTATTATAGTCGTTACCCAGTCAACCAAATGTTTACATTGGATCTGACATTGTTGTGTATCTATAGAGTCCTTCCCAAGGACGTGGGCTAGGCAGATGTTGTTGTTTGATGCTGTTAAAGGTATTGTTGCAAGATATAAGTCGTTTCAAGTAAAGCTGTCTTTTGCAATTTACTGATCATGATTTTGTCAATGCCAATGGGTGTTCAAATGGTGCTCCAGATGGTTTGGGATTGCACCCAAGATGTCCATTAGTATTGGTACTATATTTGTGTTCTACTTCTGTTTGCAGGTTCTTTGTATTTTGTGATCCCCCCCCCACCCCCAGTTCTTTCTCTTCTATTCTGCAGTCTCCAGGTACTGGAGTCTGAATAGTCTACTATCCAGACCTTTTTTTTGTTGTTGTTTTTATAATACTAACTCAATGATAACAAAGAGCACCTGGATTCTGACCCTATAAACTGATTAGTAAATCATGGCATAATGGCAGTCATAAATCTGGCTAATAAAAAATATACTATAGCAAGATTAGAAATCTATTCATGATTCATAAAGATGAAGGAATAATTCTGTTTACAATCTTCCAAAGTATCAGAATGTATCTGCACTGTGCACTTAAGGCGATGAAATTTGCATTTAAATATACATTTAAAATAAGCACATTTCTTCCATTTTCTTAGTAGAAAAATGAAAATATTAGAAACAGAACAAATAAGGTAGTCCTTGATTTACATTCGCAGTTGAGCTTAAAATTTCTGTTGCTAAGCAAGACAATTGTTAGGTGAGGTTTTTTTCCATTTTATGACCATTCTTGCCACAGTTGTTAAGTACATCACTGCAGTTGTTAAATTAGTCACACAGCTGTTAAGTGAATTTGGCTTCCCTATTGACTTTGCTCATCAGAAGATCACAAAAGGTGATCACATGACCCCAGGAGTCTGCAACCGTCATAAATACCACTTGCCAAGCATCTGAAGTTTGATCACATGACCACAGGGATGCCGCAATGGTCTTGTGTAAAAAATGGCCATAAGTCACTTTTTTCAGTGCCATTGTAACTTTGAATGCTTACTAAATAAATATTTGTAAGTCAAGGACTACCTGTATTAGAAGTATATGCGGAAACACATGCACTTTCTAAAAAAATGTTTTTGAAAACTTATAACTGACAAACTAAGAAAAATCAATATTTATTCATCCTGTAATGTTTGTTCTAATTCTGTAGTTGTTAGTATTTTGAAGTACAATAATCACTGTGATTAAGCAAGGTTAAATGTCTGATCCATAGGGAGAAGGGGCAGTAAGAGAATAAATTTATTATATCCGGGCATATGGTAACCCTATTCTTTTAACTATGCAAGACCAAGGAGAGTTTTCTTCTTGGTGTTTTTCTTTTTCACTTCTCTTCTCTGCCGTTCAGACAATTCAAGGCTTATAGCAGCTAAATGTGTGCGTTTGTACAATAATGGCATAAATTGTATTAGATTGACAAGATGTCGGCAAACTTATTAGTGGCAGAAGTACAAAGAGCTCGCCAAAGACTTAGAATCTATTATATGTGAAAAATAAAGGAAAAGAAAAAAAGGGAGGCAGGGAGGGAGGGGAAAAGAAAATAGAGATGATGATTCCTAAAATTGCCAAGTTGTTTTTACAGTTACCACTAGAAATGAAAGGAAAAGGAAATTCATATAGAAGCTGATCTCTGAGCTTCATGGATTGGGTATCTCCATATTCTTAGTTTCTCCTGCTTTGGGTTGAAAAAAGAGATAAATTGACCCTGGTCAATACTGGCCTACCTCTGCTGCATCAGGAATTTTGTAATGTTACAAGACAATATAAGGAGCAACTATTCTTGTATACATCTAATAATGCAGCGATACAAACACTGATATCCTAAATCATGGATTCCATTACTGCTCCTATTGTGCTTATAGCTTAAGATAGAAAGATCTCAAATTGTGTTTTGCAGCTGAGAGAGCGAGCACACACTTGTGATTGTGGCAATTAAAGGACAGACTTTAAAGTGCTAATGATGTTTAGTTCATTAATGATAGGAAAAGGCAAGAATGGGTTTGAAAAATCTCAGACAGAGTGCTGGATTGGGGCATGCAATGCAGAAAGTGAAAAGGAATGGCTAGCAGACAATTCAAAGAAGCATTTTTAGCGATTCAAATTATTTGATCTAAAAGTGGAATAGACAGTGCCTTTCCTCCCAGATTTTAAGATGTCATATTTATTGGGGAATTATATTATTTATTATAATTTATTAATTATGTGGGAGGAATATAGGAAGAATGCTGTGATATACATCTTTTTATTTTAACTCTTAATATTTTAATTTAACCCAACTAACTTCAGCAAAACTACTGTAGAATTAAAACAATGAACTAGAGTGTGAGAACTGGGTTGATTCGGTTCAAATACTGAATGAGCAATTCAGTTTCATTTTGGACTTCCTGCCTTCTCTCTTTTTAATTAAAATATTTTATACTGTTAAACTTATTGATTTTGTTATTTTCTATATGTAATTACCCAGGAAATTATATTCAAATTTATTAAATCTATAAAAATGGATTAAAGTGAAAGCTATTTGTTAGGAATCTGTGGATTAGTTCCAGTATGAATATAAACTGCCAGTTTCAAATTCAATCCAATTTAACAATTCAAATCATTTTAAGAGATCAACTTATTCAATTTGATGTTTCAGATTGGATCATCAAGTTGCATTGATTCAATTTTCTGAATCAATTTGAAAAAGAACATCTGATTGCCTTCAAATAAAATCTCTGACAAGAAGCTTCAGTCATACAATTTATAAGAAGGTTGCACTTTGCTTCAGTCTGATTCATGAGGGCTGGAAAAAACGTTTAATCAATTTCAGTAGAATTATTGGGTATATACATGGTTGAACATATATAGATTTGACACTGAAGACTGTGATAGTAATCTGGGGAGTTATGCAATTTAGAAAACTATTTTGTTTTAATTTTGAGGTTCAAATTGCATATAACAGATCAATAGCAGAAAGCAGAGTAGAAGACCCATAGAAACAACAATACTTTTTTTAAAAAAAAGCAATCTAGACATCTGGATAAAGAGTTCTTATGTTGTTCCTAGAATTTGTTGGAGCCACTCTTCCATTTTAGGAATCACAACCCTAAGTTAATCTACCATGATTGGAACCACTTTGGCCTTTACTTTCCACGACCTCTCTAGTTCTTCCTTCAAGCCTTGGTACTTCTTCAACTTTTCATACTCCTTCCTGATGTTGTTGTCATTTGGCACTGTTACATGGATCACCACCGCTGTTTTCTGGTTCTTGTATATAAGCATAATGTCTGGTTGATGGGCCAATACTTGCCTGTTCCTCTGGATATGGAAGTCCCATAGGATTTTAACCAGTGGTGAAATTCATTTTTTTTTACTACTGGTTCTGTGGGCGTGGCTTGGTGGGCGTGGTAGGGGAAGGATACTGCAAAATCTCCATTTCCACCCCACTCCAGGGAAAGGATACTGCAAAATGTCCATTCCCACTCCACTCCAGGGGAAGGATACTGCAAAATCCCCATTCCCTCCCCACTCTGGGGCCAGCCAGAGATGGTATTTGCCGTTCTCCGAACTACTCAAAATTTCCGCTATCAGTTCTCCAGAACCTGCTGGATTTCACCCCTAATTTTAGCCCTATTATTCTCCATGACTTTCTGTGCAATGGCCTATCTGGATTTAGGAAGGTCTATTCCATACACTGTGCAGATCAGTGGTGGGTTTCAATTTTTTTTACTATCGGTTCTGTGGGTGTGGCTTGGTGGGCTTGGCATGGCTTGATGGGCGTGGCAGGGGAAGGCTACTGCAAAATCCCCATTTCTTCCCAATTAGCTGGGACTTAGGAAGCAGAGAATAGATGGGGGTGGGGCCAGTCAGAATTTTTACTACTGGTTCTCTGAACTACTCAAAGTTTCCGCTACCAGTTCTCCAGAACTGGTCAGAACCTGCTGAAACCCACCTCTGGTGCAGATGTTCTTGTAAACAACTTGGTTGTACCGTTCAGTATGTACTGTAGGTGTTGTTCTGCCTGCATCCTGCATTCAGCCACTATTTGTGGACTGCCTCTGAGGCCCCTTTGAAAGTCTGCTGCTTGGGTATCTCTAGTGTGGTAGACTTCTGTTTATATGGATCTGGTTCTTAGTGTTTGCTTTTGTGCTGCTATGGTCAGTGACTCAATGCTGTATTTTAGTCCAGTCCTTTCTAGGCATTGGTACATCATGTTTATTATTCTTTATAAGCTAACAGTTATATAACAGAGATTTGTAGGAGCAGTTGGAGTGTTGTGGATGGTGAAATAGTAGTAAATACTTTGATAGTGGAAGGATATCAAATCTGTTCAAAACATCCCTTTTGTTGACATTTTGAATTGGGAGGCTCAATTGAGTGTCTATGTTATGATGCTACTCATAGTACATTGGTAAAATGTAAATAAAATGAAATTTTCTTTCAGTTGTATTTTCTTTCAGTTGGCAGATATCCAAATTCAAAGGGTTTCACATAAACACTTTCACTTATTCCTATTTTTATCGGTTATCCTAATAATAAATGGGGGCGGTATTCGATTTCATGAACATTAAAATAACCACTTTACTGAACTGAATGGTTGTGTTTTGTCAAACTAAAACTTGCTCTGCATTTTGAGAAGCTAACTGATAGAATGAACAGATGCATATCTAAAAAAAATTCCAAACCTATGGTGATAGCATCATTTTAAAGAGGATAGAATGATAGTAATAGTAAGAATGAACCCTTAGGGAGCTATAGCCCAGAATTAATCACTGCAGACAAATTATTCAACCTGTTTAATGCTTTATGGAAAAAGATCCAAGGCTGCTTAAGTAAATGGAAAGGTTCAATGTATGTCAGTGGCCTTGAATAATTAGTGAATGATTTATGGGCATATTTGGATTCTGTTCATCTAGTTTTGCAGGGATTCGTCTTATTCCCCCTCTATCAGTAAATGAATTGTTTCTTGATCTAGGTGGGTACATATTGGACTACTATTTTGCCAACCAACTGGACTTTCCATAGTTATATGACACTCTTTCTTTGGTTTACTTGAATGATTTCAAACATGCCAAAAGCATTCAGGGTGATTTTGTGAGTGCTTCTTCCGGCTGTGTTTGCAATAATGCTGGAGAGAAGAAAGGAATTCCCCATACTTCATTTTGAGGAACATGCCAACAAAAGCCATTTCAAAAATATTATTACCAGTGAAGATGGGGGAAAATCAATGCTGTTGAAGTTGATGCTTGTGCCTGAATAAAAGAATGAATGTTTGCAAATTGTATTTTGAAGTGCTGGTCAAGCTCTCATCATAATAATAATGCTTCACATCAAGGAAAATGGAAACTCAGCAGGTATAACTCATGTATTATATATTCATTTCTGGTGATGAATCATTTTAAAAGTTTCTGATGTTATAATGGTGTGCTTTTAGTCCCTTTAGGTGGCAGCAATCAAATGTCCACATTACAGCTGCTTGTATGACTCTCTAATTTTTTTTTTTTAAAAAAAAGCCCTGTCAGTTTAAAACCTTAATAACAGGGAAACATAGTCACTTTGATTACTAACAATTTAGAGCAACCTGTATTTTAAATGCTACACAATTTAAAGGAGTTCTTATAATTAGATCTTGACTGAAACCCTGCCTCTTGACCTATTGATCAAGTTGTTCTGGATTGCAATAACATCAGACTTGAAAACACGTGATTTTTAATGTTGGCTGCATATTATTTTCCATGACTGAAATAATAGTAATTATTAACTAAGAAAAGCTCCCATAATATGGCTGTGTTCATAGTTATGGTGCTGCATTGTATTTCACATATACCGTGTTTCCCTGAAAATAAGACTCTGTCTTATAGTTTTTTGAACCCTGAAATAAGTGCTTGGCCTTATTGCCATGTGCTCAAAAGCCTGATTGGGCTTATTATCAGGGGATGTCTTATTTTGGGGGAATAGGGTAGTTTGCCTCAACTAATTTCAATAACTGACTTCACATAATATATTTAAACAAAAGACCCACAATACATCTTGGTGCAATATTTATTTATGTGAGAATGCTTAACGTACAGATCTTTGTGCCCTCTGGATGTGGCTAGAGACAAGGCTGCTGCAATATAATCAAAGCAAAAAACACAATATTGGAGAATGCTGCCCTGAAGTAGAGAAATGGGTTCATAGCCTGTTTGAGGGCTATTTTTTCAGCCCTAAGGTATATGCTCCATGTGTCGGGAAAGCAAAATTGGAGACAGTCATATGAATTCCAAGCTGCTTTATGAACATATTTAGAAGGGAGGTCCAAAGAATCTTTAGCAGATTCTTATCTAAATGATTAGATCAGGGCCATGAAAATCTATAAATGTGTAAAGTGAATAGTTCTGAATATCTACACAGTATTATTTTAAATTTTTAATCCTGGATGAAGTGAATGATGGGAATCAATCAGAAAGGATTGGTACTTTTTTCTATTCTGCCACAGATTATAACATGTAGCAAATTATCCCAGTTTCTTCATTAATTTAATGTCAAATTAATATGATGCCCTTCACTACTTTCCAGAAGTTGGTTAAAACTGGTGTCTGGAAATATTAGTAGAAATGCACATTTTTCTTGGTAAATTTCTGTCTAGAGCAGAATTTTCTGCCTAGAGTTGAAAATTCATTGTTGAATGCTGGGAAATCTCATTCTCTTGGCAACTTTTGCACAAGATGTTTTCAAGAATTTGGAAACTCACCCACTCTGTGTACCTATAAACACCTCAGCCTCTTCTTGCTAGTCTTCACCTTAGTGTTTTTCCTTGAGCAAGCTTATCATTGTGGTTACCCCTGAGTGACCTCCTGGATTGGTATTGAGAAGCTTTTGCCCATACTCACAGCAGGACCTAAACGAAATAGAATGAGCTCCAATTACCGATTTAATGAGGATGAAAACCCCGATTCCCATCTCTTGCTGTGCTCCCAGCTGTAGAAATTTATTTGACTGTTACTACTGGACTGACATTTCAATCTGTATGTACATATGCTACTGGCTTTGTGTTTGGTACATAATATTTTTCTGGCTCTCTTTGAAGAAAGCAAATTTGGTTTCCTATTAGGAATTTATTTTATTTTATGTGGTTTGATTTTCCAGGTAATAGCACCTTTGGTGAATGATTGATCTATACCTAAATAATTCCTCTTCTATATTTCTGTCTTAGTTGTGCCATTAGCTTAACAATTCAAAGAAGCAATGTTGGTAGGTATGCATAATCTCTGAGTTTAGTCTCCTGAGATACTAGACAGTCAGAATAGAATAGAATAGAATAGAATAGAATAGAATAGAATAGAATAGAATAGAATAGAATAGAATAGATTTTTTATTGGCCAAGTGTGATTGGACACACAAGGAATTTGTCTTGGTGCATATGCTCTCAGTGTACATAAAAGAAAAGGTATGTTCATCAAGAATTATAAGGTACAACACTTAATGATAGTCATAGGGTACAAATAAGCAATCAGGAAACAATATCAATATAAATCCTAAGGATACAAGTAACAAAATTACAGTCATACAGTCATAAGTGGAAGGAGATGGGTGGTGGGAATGATGAGAAGATTAATAGTAGTGCAGATTTAGTAAATAGTTTGATAGTGTTGAGGGAATTATTTGTTTAGCAGAGTGATGACATTTGGGGAAAAACTGTTTTTGTCAGTGTTTTATATTAAATCATTATCTGAAGTTTAAGTATTTTTTTCTTATTACTAATGCTCTACATAGCGACCCGTGGTCAGTAACTGAGGTGAGACCAGGTAAAGTCAAACAGGAACGTTTTATTGCTAACAGAACAGATGGAGAGAAACAGAGCAAGGAACTAGGCATTTGACAGCTATTTATACCATAGCTGTCAACAACCAATAAGGATTTAGTATTCTCCCGCTGGCTGGATGGTGCATCTTAGCCAATCCGAGCCGCGCATCGTAAGTGCGAGGATCTCGTCGTAAGTGCGAGGACCTCATCGTAAGTGCGAAGACTCAACAACTAAAATAAACAGAAATGTTAGCAAAAGGTACAGAGTTTAACATAGTATCATGGTCACATAATCATATCAATGCCTACACAAGGCTATTATAGAAATTGTTTTTTAAATTGACCTGATTTACACTGTAATACTTAAGAAGGAAATGTGAATTTTTTTTAATGTCTCACATTTTACCGAAACTTATGAATGGATAATCTTTTCTGGTTTAATTTTTATATTGTAAAATACCCTTTTGTCAAAAATAGTATTAATTATTGTGGATAAAAATTTACACTGGTAAAAGTGGTTTTCCCTAACCATGAGAAGTCATCCCAGTATCTTTCTTTTATAACCCATTGTTATTCTCTATAGGTCAGGTTATCAAAAACATGCACAATTATTTATAGCTTTAATATCCTACATTTTTATTGACCTTTCCTTTTTTATTGATTGAATGTCACCAGATGCCAAGCAAAGGAACATAGGAAACATAGTCTGTTTTCTGCCAAGCTAACAGTTGATGTTTTCTTCTTAGAATACTAGTCTGTTATATTTGTGTTATATATAAGCACGTGCTTTTTGTTTAAAATCTTGTATATTTAATTCAGCAATATTTTTCTCCAACCCAAGTTGAGCCAAGTTTGTCAAAAACAACAACAACAACAACAACAACAAACCCACAACTCTTTATTTATTTTTTTTACCTTCTTTGACCTCATCAGAGGCTGAGAAATGAGAGAAAAGTAGAAACATAATGTCATCATGACAGTTCAGATGAGCTCATGCTTGGCACTAAGAAGACAGATATTATAAATTTTGATATATATGTCCAATTGTGCCTCTTTACTCAATCTGTATATCTGATTGAAAGAATTCTAGAGCCGTAAAAAAAACCTTGCCTATGAATTTTGACATAAGATATGTCTTTAGCAAACCTATGCTTGGACAAAATATTATATTTGAAGAGAAACCACTAAAATTCTGATAAATCTAATTAAATTCCTCAGTGCAGTATAGGATCTATATCTCCCTCCGTTAACATTTTATTTTGGCTACTATGAAATATCTGTCAAATACTAAAGCAAAACAACAGATCAGTTCTGAAAGCAATCAGAGGTATGTTGATAAGCTTCTTTTAAAGTTGTAATAGCAACAAAATAATGACAGAGACAAAAATGCAATACATTCCAGTATTGTTAAATCTCACATGAAATGAAATCTTGTAACACAAAACAACATTAACCACATATACTTGAAATCTCCACTGAAAATGCTGGTGATGATAGATAGATAGATAGATAGATAGATAGATAGATAGATAGATAGATAGATAGGTGGATGGATAGATGATAGATAGATAGATAGATAGATAGATAGATAGATAGATAGATGATAGATGGATGGGTGGATGGATAGATGATAGATAGATAGATAGATAGATAGATAGATAGATAGATAGATAGATAGATAGATGTTATAAGGGTTTGCCTCTGGTGCAACGGACTTTTGACTCAACCCAAGAAAGACTGAATGGCTCTATTTGGGCCTTCCAGTGACAAAGTTTTCCAGCACTACTCCTAGATGGGGTGGCACTGTGCCAGATGGACTAAGGGCAGCCTCTTGGACTCACAACTCCTGCTAGAGGAGCAGATTGCAGCCATGGCCAGGAGGCCCTTTGCATACCTTAGGGTTGTGTGTCAGTTGTGCCTGTTCCTGGATTGGAAGGTTTTGCTCACAGTCACTCATGTTCTCATCACCTCTCATCTGGATTATTGCAATGCACTCTATATGGGGCTGTTCTTAAGAGAATTCAGAGGCTTCAAATGGTACAGCATGTGGCTGCATGGGTAGCAAATGGTGTCAGATATTCACTATGTGTATCACCACTGCTATGTGAGATTCTGACTGCAAACAAAAATGCTGGTTATCACTTCATGGCTTGGGGCTGGGTTACCAGTTTTCTCCCAATTATTTCTACCTGTTCAATTCAGTTCAACAGGTTGGGCATATTATTGGTCCCATCAGCCAAGGAATGTCAGCTGGCCAGACCAGGAAATCTTCCTTCTTTTCCATAGCCCTTGCCCTTTGGAACATTTTCCCTTGAAAGATTAGGGTTACCCCAATCCTGTTAGCTTTTCATGAGGCCATAAAGACCTGATTATGCCTGAGTCTGGGGCCCTGAGTATATTAAGGGCCTTTTTTTTTTTGGTTCACATGTATTTGATTTGTACGATTTACATTGTTTTTATGTTTTATTATGCATGCTGCTCAGAGTCACTTGTTGAGAGCTGTACAACTATTGGTGGCTATAGAAATCAAATTAATAAGTAAAGTACAACTGGAATATAACACAGATACCGTTTCATGTGAAAACAGCACATAGCAAACATCTTTTTGCACATGCTAGTCTAGTTAAGCTAATAGGGTCATTAAGTAGGACTTTTCTTATCTTTTAATCTTTTATGAAAGGATATGATTACAACGATCATCTCTATGATATGTCAGGCTACTATTTCATTTTTAATATGTTTCTTTTTCCTCCCTCTTTTATTCTTATCCTACAATCATGAATAGAAAAGGAAAGAAACATAAAGCTGAAAGAAAGATTGGGTGAGTGTAGCAGTTTTGAATGTGTAAGAAATGTTAGCTATTTCAAGGAAGCAACTATGAGATAGACCCGTGATGGCGAACCTATGCATGCATGCCAGAGGTGGCACGCAGAGCCCTCGATGTGGGCACATGCGCCATTGCTAACTCCTCTCCCAGGTTCCATCGCGCGCATGTGCAGCAAACAGCTGGTCTGGCACGCATGTGTGCGGTGGGCAGATGCTCTTCTGGGTTCTGGTGTGTGCATGCACGCCAGCTAGTTGGTCTTTGCACTGGAAGAAAGCAACTGGCTGCCACACTCATGCGCACCGCCCAGCTGCTCTCTTCCGGGCTCTGGCACACCTCCACGCATGCTAAAGGTTAGCCATCACTGAGATAGACTGTATCATATGTATTTGTTTCTGTTATTTCTGTGTATATGTATGAAAAGAATAGGAAAGCTCAAGCAGAAATAAAGAAACCTTCGTGCAGAAGCATCCTCAGGTTAAAAAACAGTTATGTTTAACAGTAACCTCTTTATGTACAGAGGTAAAGAGCAGACAAGTAGTTGCAAGTGTTAGAAGGCAATCAATGGACACATCAAAGAAGTAGGAAGACAGATTAATTTATTTACACCTGGCTCTTTAAGCTCTCAGGGACAGGGTTTTAAAACAAATACAGTTTCCTTTGAAGCTTTAGCCTGCCAAACTATTAAATCAAAACATATTGTCAAGCTAAAGCAATAAACTATCTTGGCAGAACAATTTATGTCCTTTTACTCTTTGCCTCCCCAATAGACAAATCTGGAATGCCAACCTTGGCTAAGGAAGTTTCAGCCATCCTTTTCCTTGATAGAAATAGCTTTTTTGCTTTCCACCTGGCATTCCTATTTGACAGGATAGCTCATTGCTGCTCTGTAAGTGAGCTGTTCAAAGGCCAGGTACTCAAAGGGTTGGAAAGGTTTTACAGGCTTGAGTGGACAAGTGGAGCAGCAGTTCCTTTGACTTCCTCTTTGCTATCAGCTCAAGTTCACTGTTGTCTTTCCATAAACCTTCTTTAATGCTCTTTGATGATAAAACTTGCTCCTGAGAAGACTGGATTTTCCTTTCACCAAAATGTGGCAACATGACACATGACCATCCATTTTATAAATGTGTTTTACGTCTGCCACATTGCTTGTTTAGCTCTTCTTCCATACTTCTGCCTCAGTTAAAAAAAAAAAAACCCTCCTCTTTAGAAGCTCTTGTTTTACCAGTTTTGGCCCATGTTCCTTTTTTTCTCATAAAAAATGTATGGTCCACCAGTAAGGTCCATAATCTCAACAACTATATTTCCTCTGTGATATCTCTATGCAATATTCATGTTACTAAATTGTTAATTAATAAAAGTTTGCAGAATCTGCTCATTTGAATTTATTTGCTTCTGGGCAAACACTTTTTGGACATGAGATTTTATCACTAGTTGTAGGCAAAAAAAGGATGAAGTTTTCCTGAGTAAAAATTAGTTTATTTATTTTCTCTCCAACATGAAATTAAAAAGTGCTAGGTAAAGTTTGGGACTTGTATATAGTAAAACTTTAGAGCAGCCACTGCTTAACAGCTTTGCTCAGATTTCCATTTTCCTGTTAGAGTTTTCATTTTTATCTTGAACAACTAACTTGGCCAGCTATTTTATTCTTTCTTGACTTAAAAGTTATATGTCTAAGTGGGCTTTAAATAGAAAGTTTCTAGATTTAATTTTTAGGAAAAGGTGTTAATTATTTAGGAAACAATAAAAAGACTCTGAGCTTGTTGATCGAAAGGTGGGCAGTTCAGTAGTTTGAATCCCTAGTGCCGCATAACGGGGTGAGCTCCCATTACTTGTCCCAGCTTCTGCCAACCTAGCAGTTTGTCACGTAAAAAATACAAGTAGAAAAATAGGGACCACCTTTGGTGGGAAGGTAACTGCATTCAGTGTGCCTTTGGCATTTAGTCATGCCGGCCACATGACCACAGAGACATATTCAGACAGTACTGGCTCTTTGGCTTTGAAATGGAGATGAGCACCACCCCCTAGAGTCAGGAATGACTAGCACATATGTACGAGGGGAACCTTTATCTTTACCTTTAAAAGGGGGAAATATATTTGTCCAGGGCTTTCATTGCTACTCTAGCAAGTGCTAGTCTATGGCATATTTCTTGAGTGCTTATTCCTTTACTTTTGATAGTCTATCAAAAAGGCAGACGGTACCCACAGCTTAAGTATCTTCACTGTCAGCTCTAAGGACTACCACAGTGTTAAATTTGCAAGGGCACAGCTGGCTTACAAAAATTCTACTTTTTAATAACAACTATTTACATGCCATTCTTCACATGTAGGAATAGTTCAAATAAGCTTGGCCAATTCTCTCTCTGAACTGGTTTATATCTTTAAAGGTTTACAATCCCTGGAGTCCCACGAATATGCAGAAATTCTTCTGAAGATTGCTTGACAGGGAGGCTTTAGAAGATTTGAAATCTATACATTATATGTTGTGCCAAAATAACAATTATCCATCAGGTGACTAGTCAGATTTTCTTTCTGTGTAATTTGCTAAATGTAGCAATGTTAATATATACAGTACAAAAAAAAAATACTCATATCTATAGTACTGCAATGAGGAACTTCTAGGTTCACATGTCTGGGATATATAAAATTAGACAGGCTCCGGGAACATATACAAATAGATCCAAAACTCAAAGAGAAATAGGATGTTTCAAAATTGAAAACCTGCTTTTCATAGTAGTAGAAAGCTTCTCTGTAACAACAGACCATGTCACAGAGATACAGTCACAGAAACCAAATTGTATGGTAGAGCCAGATGCCAGTCCCCTGTCTTTTCAGACAGTACTATTATAGAACATAATGAAAAACACTTGTTCATCTTCCAGTGTGATATATGTCATCATTTGTCAGCAATTCCCAACCTCAATTTATATTGGATAAACTGGGCTGTCTCTATATAAAAGAATAAAATGGCAGAAATTCTAAATCAGAACTATCAGTGTTGAAAAACCAGCAAAGGGGCATTTTACTTCCAAAGAAGAATCAGTTCTATGATCTGAGGTCATTCTTGAGGAAAAAAAAACCTACTATGAAGTGGGCAAACTATATTCATTTCATAATTTACAATTTCTTATGCATTAAAAGAAAAGAATGACATTTCTTGTGTTAACTGGCTGATCCCCGAAGAACATTTTTGTCAAGAAATTGTTAATGGTCAATTATTGCTAATTTTCTACTTTTGTTGTGATGGTCTCTATTTTCCTTTCCTTCACCCTCAAAAGACAAGTTTCTGCATATATAATACCCCTCAAAGCTGTAATTTATGCATTTGGTGAAGCATATTGTGGTCCACAAAATTTGGTTTAATAATGCCCTGTTTGTTTATAAGATGTCCACCTTAATATCAATATTTCATAGTCAGCCAAAGCTATACATAGCAAATGCTAATTTGTTTCTATTACTCCATGCACTGGCTATAAAAAGATTATAGAACTCTGAAGAAAATCACACTCTATTATCTGATATAACACAGTGTGCTTGTATGTAATGTCTCACCATCAAACATACCTTTCTAAGATCAGTCAAAATAACACAATTATATTAAAGTTTTGAGTGCCCCAGAATTCTTAATTTAATATGTGAGGCAGAATTCAAGACTTGAATTATCTTCCTAGATTATCTTTTCTCTGCATTAGGCATCAGTGACTTTAAAAAAAAAATGAGTTGTGTTACTGCTTAAGCACGCTGAAGCTGCAATCAACAGTACTCACTCTGAACTGATATAAAAAAAATAATGAACAGAATTAATAAGATTTACAAATTTTGAAAATATGTGTTATATATAAAATCTATGTTGTTGGTTTTCTTAAAAAAAACATGCAATGCAAATTAATAGTTCTAAAGATAATTAATAATTTTATTTAGGCATGTAGTTGACTCTATACAAATCAAATAAAAATATACTCACTTATCAAACATTAATTTTGGGCTGCTAGTTTTTCTTTTGAAATCCTGGATTTTAGTGCTTATGAAGTTTAAAGGCAATTAACATTCTTCTATATCACCAGCATACAGTGAGATTAATGTAGCATTTAAGATTTCAGTGTAGTTGTGTGTGAGCAATAATATTTTCCCATTTTTTGCCAACATAAGAAAGAAAATTAATTCAAGCTTTATATCATTTCCCCTTATCAATAACTACCAGCTTGTTATCAACAGTTCATTTCAAATTTCTGTTTCATTCCCTATATTCAGTACAAGACTGTATTTTAAATACATAGTTGAAAACAGTTAATTTCAGAAGCTATTTCAAATTTAAAAAGAATGTGCATGCCAGTCCTAAATAAGTTTAATTGGAAGTTTTTTTACTTTAATTAGGTATTTCCTACTTAATAAAGCTTAGCGCTACAATCACAGACAATTGAGGATTTGTTAATGGTTATAGGCTGAGCAAGACAACATGTATATTTTGAAGAGGGGTGTATGCATGTCAAGTTCAGTATTCAGTTCAATACACCATTTTTAAAAACTTTTAAAACAGATCAGGTTACAATTAGTAAATCAGTTCCATGAAACAGCCATATATGAAAATAGTACCATGTCACTTTATGGGCTGGGAAATAACTTATTTCCATTTGACGCAATTTTCAAGTTACGTTAAGTGTTCATCCTGTATATTTGTGTGTGTCTCTCTGTGTGTATTTTTATGTGCATATACACACACAATATTTCAATAATGTATTTGGATTTTCTTCAGTTACTCAATAACTGAATTCATATCATGAAATAGGATTTTTTTTACTTTTAAAAAGGAATTATATTAAATGATAATAGACAATATGGTATGCATTCTTTACATATTCATTCCCATATAGAAAAAACAGAACTAATTGTTGAGTACAGGGAAGCAGAACATTTACAGCTTCAGTGTTTTGCAGTAAATACCATGACTATATAGATAAATGATCTGATCTATGAAATTGTAGTTCCTTATAAGTAAATCAGAACCATCATGTTGTAATGGTGGCAGATATCCATGTAAACTTCTTTGAGCTTCCTGAAAAAAGTTAGGATATAAATCAAATCAAATCAATCAATCAATACACTGCATTATCACTCTGTATCATGCTCTGTATGGTGGATGGATTTTCAGCTTTTCAATGAACGAACCTGAAAACTTTACTGTACTTTTCTATAACAATCTAAATATACTCTCCAATTCTGCAGTATTTCTTTTGTATCATTGGCAGTCAATCATAATTAATATTTTAAATATGTCACATGAATAAATTTGATGACAATAATGACACATGGCTACTATACAGTATATTACATTGCTTAGAACTCAAAGTGTGTATTTCTTTGACATTTCAAATGACCATAGCTTTAAAATTAAGTTGCATCCAGCAGTTGTCTACACTAGTACTTAGGTTACCATGTATTCAATATTAATAATTTCTTCCTCCTTGAAGTTTCAGCGTTTTTCAAATTAAAATGATTGAGTTTAGTTTTTAATCAGTTGCTAATGCAGCAGTTGGTTCATATTGATCTACATGGACTACTTCTCTACAATATTATGAAAATTTACTGATTCAGATGAGTAGGTTACACATCAAGATTTTATTCTCACAGGATTCAAGACAAACAAAAAACCAAATAATTTCACCCAATACACATTGATGATGCAATATGAGTTTCTGGTCAACAATTTAGGTGTCTTTAGAAGGCAATGCAATAAATTCATAGATGATGGGTGGTTGAGAATGTCATTTAGTCTATACTTCATGAAATAAGATACCCATTACAAAATAATTCTCTTTCAAATGTTGTACCTCTCTGAATTTTGCAGTATGATTTTTGGTTCAAAATTGATCAAGCTGTATGTGAAAACCATATTTTTCCATTAATCTAGCAAATGCAATTAAACACTTCTTTTATACAGATGGAGGTCAATTAGTAACTGCTGCCTTAAAACTTTTTGATATTTCCATTAACCTATGTTTTGCAACCACATTTACAAAGTACTCATTTTTTAAAATATTCTTTCCAATATTTATTTATTTATTCTATTAATAGAGTGCCACATTTGTGCAAGATTTCCACCATATGTACCATATGCATTTAAAACAAATTGAACAAAACACCAGATATATTCTTTTTTTTTAAGGATAGGTGATCTCTAGAATGAACTCATGAGAATTTATAGACACTGATCCATTGTTCACTTTGGAAGCTCCTGTTTTCAAATTATTAGTTCAATTTTGCTTCTAGAATAGTGCAATGTTCCTCAACTTTATCCAATTTAAGATATGAGGATTTCAACTACTAAAATTCCCCAACTAGCATGCATTTTGGTTGGTGAATCTTAAAATTGAGGAAGTTGAGAAACATTGCCCCACAGAATGTTTACAGTTTCCACCCTGATGTAACCTTGATTTCATTATACATAGGTCTTACATGATTGCTGTGCACACCAGTCACTGAAATGCTTCCCTTTTTGGTTTTTCTTCAATAAATCTGCTCATCAGAACCTCATATTATTAAGTACCTGTTTATCTGTTTCCTTCTTTTCTCAAGAAGCCTGAACTTGTGAAGAGTGTTAATGTATGTTGAAGTTAGCATGAAATGAGGAAAGTGTAAGGCAGCATGTATTTAATTGAGGGGAAATTTTACTCTCCTTGCATCTGGACAAATTCCCGAGAAGTTCCAGTATGCCATTACGTTCCATCTGCTGGGGAGTGGAAGGTAAAAAAAAAAATGGTTATTAGTAAAAAAAAATATTGATTTTTTAAAAAGTTATTCTTTGTGTTTCTCTCAAAACTTCCATTTTCTCCTAAAAGAAAACAAAAGTGACAATATTCATTTTATGTGTGTTACTTTGCTATAAAGTAGCACTCTTGCCGAGGATGTTTCCCATATTTTCACTTTGCAGCCGTGATTACAGCAAGCAATTTTACATCATCACATCATTTATATTTCTAATTAGTGAACACCTCTAAACACACATTCGAAAAGGAAGAACAAAAGAGAAATATTTAAGATGTTGCTAACAGCAATGAAAGCACAGTGTCCAATAAGCTAGATATATGAAAAATGGGAAGGTTTCTTTACAGAATCACTGGTAGTAAAAAGTACTGTGGACACATTATTATCCCCTTGACTACAGTGCTTGGAATGAAGTATCACTGTTTGGAATGGAAGTTCCTTTCCTCAAAAACAAAGCTGATCTGTTAAACTGTTCCACCTACCAACCAATCCACCTCTTGTCATTAAATAATAAAATAAATAAAATAATAAAACATAGCATAGCATAGCATAGCATAGCATAGCATAGCATAGCATAGCATAGCATTGCATTGCACTGCACTGCACTTCACTGCACTGCACTGCACTTCACTGCACTGCACTGCATTGCATTGCATTGCATTACATTACAACTGCATATCTAGAGTCAAGGCTGAGCACTTCCACTATTCAGGCCAGTGGTGAAGATATAGTGAAAACAAGATCTACTTTCAATACTTAGGGTTCCCAAAACATTGGAAGGAGATCCCTGGAGTACTCTGCAATAGGTATATGCCAATTCACCTAAAATCAAAATGTGTAAAATGATGAACTGCAAACTAATGTGATACTGGGTAATTGCTGACCAACCACCAAAATTTCTGAATGCCTTTTTACATGCCATGAGGCTTAGACATTTCTCTTCTTGACCAGGCAGCAAATGGGAGATTTGCCAGTAACAGAATGCAGGGGGAAATAAACACTTACAGTACAGTGGTGGGTTTCAAATTTTTTTACTACTGGTTCTGTGGGTGTGGCTTGGTGGGCATGGCATGGCTTGGTGGGTGTGGCTTGGGTGTGAAAGGGGAAGGATACTGTAATTTTTTTTTTATTTTTTGCTTTAATTTATATGCCACCCTTCTCCGGAGACTCAGGGTGGCTTACAATGCATTAAGCAATAGCCTTCATACTTTTGTATATTTATACAAAGTCATCTTATTGCCCCCACAATCTGGGTCCTCATTTCACATACCTTTGAAAGGCTGAGTCAACCTTGAGCCTGGTGAGATTTGAACTTGCAGTAATTGCAAGCAGCAGATGTTAATAACAGTGCTTTAGTCCACTGTACTACAGGCTCTTATTTAAAATCTTCATTCCTACCTGACTCCAGGGGAAGGATACTGTAAAATCTCCATTTCCCCCCAATCCAGGGGAAGGTTACTGCAATCCCCATTTTCTTCCAATCAGCTGGGATTTGGGAGGCAGAGAATAGATGTGGGCGGGGCCAATCAGAATTTTTACTACCGGTTCTTCGAACTACTCAAAATTTCTGCTACCTGTTCTCCAGAACTGGTCAGAATCTGCTGAAACCCACCTCTGTTACAGTGGTATGGCCACATTCTTTGAACACTATTTCACACTGCTGGCTACAAACCTACCACTTTAACATTAAAAGCAAATGTCCATGCAGAAGACCAAAACAAAGATGGCAGGACACAATGTGGATATGAAAATCATCATTGAACTCAGTTGCTGCATTTGATCGTGTAAAGTGGTGTTCATTGATCAAAAAACCAGGCCCTTCTTAAATTGTCTGTCTGTCTGATTGTCTAGCTAGATGTCTAGCTAGACAGCTGTCTACAGTTAGAAAGTTATTTATATCATGGAAAAGTAGGGCATGGAACCCAGTAGAAGACAAAAGATCCTAGATTTCTATTTGTGTTCCATCCAGGACCTAGCATGAAATATGAATACTGCTGAATCAGTGTAAAATAGTAGATACAGTGCTCTTCAAGTAGAAAATTGCAAAGTCAAATCTATCTCAGTTACATTTGACTTCAGATGACTAAACTTCACAATGAGGTGATTCAAAAAAGAAAATTGAAAGGAAATGTGAAGAGGGTCAAATTTTCTTCAGCACAGTTGGGGATAACAGTAATGGGAAAAGCTCAACCAAGGAAGATGGTTGTGATCGTCAATAGAGTTAATAAGCTATGTAAAAGAAGATGCTCCAGAAAAAGAAGGAGGAAATATTTCCTGATTTAGACAAGAATTAAAGACTTGAAAATATTTGTGCTCCAATCCACACATATTAATCTGAGGACTGCCAATTAAGTTGATTCAGAACCTTTGAGCATACATACATAGAATTCACAGTGAGCAAAACAGAACAGCTATTCTGTTTTGTTGGTCTTTGACTGATTTCTAAATCCTGTCCTTTTATCATTTCATTTTCATCCCTGTAAACATGTTTATTAAGTCATAAGTGGTAGGACTTCTTTCCAGGATTTGCTGCCACTATTTATCAGTAGGATTTTCAGTCTTAGTTCATATCTTGAAGAGCTTTATCAGTATTTGAGGAAGGCTCAAATGTTCTCAAATTCAAAGGTTTTCAGATGAAGTATGTTGGTGTTTATGAAGTCAGTCAGCATAAGAAGCCATTGCAAAAGAGTAAGAATAACAGGTAATACCTGCAGGCCTGCTTTTCCCACTATCAAAATTATAGGCAGAAACTAAAAACCAGAGACAAGAATTAACTCTGATGCATCCTTCAAAATCCTTCAGGAGATGAATAATTATACACTCTGTTAATTGCATGTAGTACCATCGCTTGGCTTTCATGAAATATGTCAGTTTTTATTGCTCTTGTTGTCAGTTTGTGGATGTCATAACTCTGTTTCCCAGCAGTGTGTCGCCAGTATGAGCTATGATAGCTGAACATTCGGAGGGAAAAATCCTAATAGTTGAGGAAAAAAAGACTTCTGGAGCTTATCATTATTTTTTTCAGAGCAGTAGAATTATTTGTTTTGAACATCCCAAAATATTTCAGTGACAGATGTCCTTCATCCTTTCCTTGTGCATAAAAATGCAAAATGAAAATTATCCCATCTGAGCCCCTTGCATTTTGATATAGCACCAACCTAGGACATTAAGGAGGTACATACAACATAATGAACAAAAAACTCTCTATGTTTAACAAATTATCCAAACTAAGGGCTAACTTATGCTTCTTGATAGAAAAAAGATCATTTACTGCACAAAGAGATGAATACTTATGAAGCTTTGAAACACTTTTACTGTTTTTGTGTTTTATCTGATTTTATAATTTTTATCTATTTTATCCTCCTGCTCTAAGACTTCTTTTAAAGAAGCACATTATCGGTTTGATAAAGTAACACAAAAACAACTCAGGCTGGTTCAGCTCTCAAAGGTCAGTGAAACAGAGACCATATGAAATACTTGAGGTCTACTTTAGTTATATACATTATAGTAACAAGATCTTGAAAGCCCAACAGCATTTTGCATCTCTTCTTCTGATAAAGGTAAACGTTTCCTCGCACATATGTGCTAGTTGTTCCCGACTCTAGGGGGCTCATCTCCGTTTCAAAGCTGAAGAACCAGCGCTGTCCGAAGAAGTCTCTGTGGTCATGTGGCCAGCATGACTAAACTTCAAAGGTGCACAGGACGCTGTTACCTTCCCACCAAAGGTGGTCCCTATTTTTCTACCTGCATTTTTTACGAGCTTTCAAATTGGTAGGTTGGCAGAAGCTGGGACAAGTAACAGGAGTTCACCCCGTTATGCAGCACTAGGGATTCAAACTGCTGAACTGCCGACCTTTCAATCGACAAGCTCAGCGTCTTAGTCACTGAGCCACCATGTCCCTTCTTATGATACCAAAGAGTTAATATAGACCCAGTTTAATTTTTTGAAAAGCTTATCAGGTTATCGTGATAATTCTGTATGAAAAATAACAATGTCTTCCCTCACACTGATTTTACACAAGTACACGTCTGAAACAAAACAACAAATTAGTATATTAGTATATTGTAAATACTTGTCTATGAACATCAAGAATGATGAGGATTGCAGTGGGAAGGAACAGCATGAAATGACCAGAATATTGTTTTATTTCCTTGATTTCTGTCTATGGGATAGAAAATTAACTAGGGACTAAGAAGCTATATATGATGCTAACATAGCTGTTGGTAAGTTTCACATATGCATGTGTATAATGAATCTAAATGAGGGATTGATACAAAGAAATAAAAATACACAATTATTAAGAATGAAGCACCCAGAGCAGAAGTTCAGAAATTGCAGTCACATCACTCTGAAAAAAATGTATTTGGTTTTTCATCATAGAATGCACTCAAGCACATATTTGACTCATGTTTCTCAATCTTCCAGTGGAATTATTTCATGTTTAACTACCACAGCATTCACGGAAACATCTACTCTGGTTTAATTTGGAAGATCTTTAGTGAACAGGCCTAAAAATGTTTTACAGTCATTCTAAATTGTTATATTCATACAGTCAACTAACTTTGACTCTGTACTTCATGAGATATAAGAAAGATATAAGAATTCAGAATAAAAAGTGATAGCCCATTCCATTGGGTTTAGTAGGATGTAAAATAGCTCCTGAGATAGAATTCTTCTTTCAAGGTGCATCAAAAGAATGAAATGTCCTTGAATCCAGCAGTTGCAAAACTTTGTGGATTTACTTATTTGCACCTGCCACTTTTAGAGCAATATTACTATAGCAGAGCAGCATGGTAGTGTAGATCTCTGGTACCAGCCAGGGAAGAACATTAGAACTAGATTTTCTCTATGGTTGTGGATTTTTTGTGTGGGTAGGGCACATGAAGGAGTAAGTCCATCAGACTAAGCCAGAGTGATGCATACAAATATCATTGCTTAAAACAGCCATAAAAGGCTGGAATTAAAGGCATGCATGTACATGGAAACATAGTAAAAAAAAAAAAAAAGGAAAGAAAGATTTCAGTAGAAATCTTGTGGCCCAGTCGTGAGCTGCAGCCCATGCATTGGGGATCCCTGCAATAGAGGTATCCATTTTTATCAAGGGAAGTTGTCAGCCGGATCTCCAGCATGGGACTTTCCTTTGATGCATGCTTGCTATTGGTTGCTATAGTAACAGGGAGTGGGGACATGGCATTTGGGTTGGGGAAGTGAACTGGTGAATTGAAGGTCCATGTGAACTAAAAGGGAAGTTTGCGCTCAAGAATTACTACGCTGCTGAGTGGAGTTGTTTACACCTTGTCAAGGCCAACCATCCTAGAACTCCAGATGGAATACCAGAATATGAGCTTTACATGACATTATGCGGGATGTTGATTGGACACTCAGCATGGGAGCCTTTGGGGGAGCAATTTGGGGAAACTTTCAACCTGTAACTTTCAAGCCTTTTGAATCAGATCTTGCCTTGCTTTCACTGATATCATTTCAAACTCAGTAAACCTCGATGGAGTCGGGGGATTTTCTTTCTTGGGATTTGAATGGAGGCAGGCCTGACAGAAGTATTTTCCACAGTGAAACATTTTGAACCAACAAGAATAGGAAAGATTACCTTTTAGATACACACACATTATTTATACCATTCCATTCATACTTCTTCATCCAATTAAAGCCAATAAATTAGGAATTTAAGCAAAGCATGCTAACTAGATGTCCAGAGGTGAAACAATTTATTTCTTAATGAAAACAAGTATAATATGAACTGTTAACAAAGCAATAATACCATATCCATGAAAATGCTGGTACCTTGTAGAATTCTTTTCATCATAGAAATGACAGCGAGACTGAATAGATGAAAGGTTAGATCAATACTTCTTTTTGTATTTATACAAGACTAACTGTTGGGGCGGGAAGAAAATCATATGGAAATGATTTATCTCCATACTTCAATTTTCTTAAAACCCCAATATTTTAACAGATTGTAAACAGATCTGACAATTCCAATATACAGTGTTTTAACTAAATAAGCAAATGGTATCCAGATTTGGTTTGACTTGATGTTTGATTTTCATAGACTATATAATATCAGAGAGAAATCTGGTTATTACATGATGAGATCAAGCAGACACATTTTCATGAAAGTTTGACCAGAAGAGAGGATAAGCAACATGGACAATGTGGCAAATATTACTCTGTGCTGTAAATAATTAAAGAGCCAAACTACACCTGCTACAAGTTTTTTAATCAGTGGAGAAAGTGAATGTTCTAGAAATTATAGAAAATATTTGGAGCTCAGGTGGTAGATATTGGTGGTGGTTTGTTATCCAAGCTTGCTGTTTAGCTTCCAAATGTTTTAGCCTGATGACAAAACATTCAGCAAGCTCGGATAATAAAACACCACCAGTCAATTTACTTGAGGACCAAACTAGTATGCAGAGAAGTGTACATCAAATGATAGGGAAAAACAAGCAAGCAAGCAAACAAACAAAAACAATGGCACAATCAAACACCTGGTAGAATGTCATCCGAAGAAACAAGACAATCAAGAGGCAATCAATGATAAGAAAACTCAGAAATCAGTCCAGACTCTCCCTCTGGAGTATAATTAACAACCACCTGACTAAATCATACCATAGATTATTGTAAAATTTACTTGGTTCTCCCTGGATTGAAGAAATCCAAGAGCAACTCTATTAGTTTAATAAATATAACAATCAAATAAAATGTTTAAGAAGTGAAAGGCATGACTTATTGTCCATTTGAAAAAATAGGTTCCAAAATGGCTGCTTTTTCAACAATGAATTGATTGCAGTCCTTCCCCCCCAGCTGAATGGCTCACCTGACTATTTAGGAACACTGCTCCCCAAATCTCCTTGCAGACTGCCACTGTATATAAACCTTTTGATTTGGGTTAGGAACTCTCCCTAACCCAGAACAGTCATATAAACCTAGGGAATTCATTTCCCTTGTTTGTAAAGTAAAAAAAGCTTTAATTCAGAAAAATGTTCCCTTTGGTAGACCTTTCCCCTGAACTGGTCTATTGGTCATCTTCACTAGAAGCCTTTCTCATACTTTCAAACTCATTGATAATTATCATTTCATCTTTATCCACCTATGACATAGCCAGAAATGATTCTCAGCTAATTAAATGTATATTTATCTCCAGGGGCAGATAAATTACATCCCAATATATTAAAGAACCTAGGAGAACTAATCACATAACCACTGTTGATAATCTCTAAGAATTCTTGAGGGGTGAGTGAAGTCCAAAAAGACTGAAAAGGAGCACATTTCATTTTCATCTTCCAAAAAAAAAAAAAAAAGAGGGAGGGAGGGAGGGAGGGAGGGAAGAAGACCTGGGAAACTACAGACTTCACAGTTTGTACTGTTAATACTCTTTAAATAGATAACCAACTAGCATATTAATGAGCACTTAGATAGCTAAGGTACAAGTAACAGGAGCCAGTAGATCAATCATTGACTTCACTCATTAACTCAAACTTCAAATAATTCAATATAGTATCCACACTTATAAATCCAAATTCTGTAAGCATCCCTTGAAAGTAGTATAGGAATAACTTAGATCGTGCTATTCAATGCAATCTCTTGATCTCTATCTTTCCTGCCATTCTAGCAAAATGCAAGGATTAATTTTTATGTGTTTTTTTAAAGAGGATATTAAGAAAAGTTGTGAAAGATTGTGAAAGTTGGACCATAAGGAAAGTTGAGCATCAAAGAATTGAGGCCTTTGAACTATGGTGCTGGAGAAGACTCCTGTGAGTCCCTTGGACTGCAAAGTGATCAAACCAGTCAGTCCTAAAGGGGATCAACCCTGACTGCTCTTTAGAAGGCCAGGTCCTGGAGATGAAACTCAAATACTTTGGCCACCTAATGAGAAGGAAGGGTTCATTGGAGAAGAGTCTAATGCTGGGAAAGATTGAGGGCAAAAGAAGAAGGGGACAACAGAGAACAAGGTGGCTGAAGCATTAGGCGTGAGCTTAAATGGACTCCAGAGGATGGTAGAGGACAGGAAGGCCTGGAGGTACATTGTCCATGGGGTCGTGATGGTTCGGACATGACTTTGCAACTAACAACTATAGCAAATTAAGAAAAGGAATATTAAGAAATTGTGTTTTTAAACAAAAGCACCAAATGTCAGTTTAATCAGAATAATCCAAGTAAATTAATTAGTTTTTAAAAATTATAGAATGATGACGAAGTTCCTTACCATACATTATGGAGGTTAGATTTATATGGTCCTTTGATAGATTTAAAGTAGTTCTGTTCTGGGCAGATTTAATATAAAAAAGTCTGTGGTCTGCAGACATTTTTAAAAAGGTCAATAAATATACTTCCACTGCCCCCAAATTTGTGCTGCTGGGTGCTTCTAATGCCTCCAGGCCTCACCACTGCTACCTGCTCCAGTGCTGCTTCTGCCCTACTGGCCATAGAAATCTTATCTGCATGCCAGGTTTTCCTTTGTAGTACACAATTATTTTTTAATACATCAGTGCGTCCCTCTACAAGTTTTGCAGTCCTGACATGGAATGGTCAAGAGATCAAGATTCAGCATTACCATAACATAAGCATGTTTATCTAAATTGTTGATTTTTTTTTCTCCACAGGAAAAAAAAAAACACAAGTTCAACTCTTTTGGAAAATGTCCACAAGCGCCTGTCGCATTAAATTGCACTCGTTTATCTCCATCCAGATGCATTCTTGATAGCAGAAACAAAGCAATACATTTCCCTTAGCAAACAGTTGCAAACTATTTTGGAAAATAAACACACAAACAACTAGAGCTTTGTTCTTTTACAGTTTACTGGCCATACAGTCAGGTCTTCCGTGCCAAAAAGTTAATTTGCCCACTTTATCAGACTAATCCAGTGCATTTTAAACCTGTCAGCTCTAAAAAATGAGGTGGTTTAGCATGCAAGATGGGACCATTATCTAGCAATTGAGAAGTTATTACTTTAATGGATTATTTCTAACCATGAAAGAGTGAAATATACATTTTATAAATATATCCCATAAAATATAACATTTTATTTTTTTTTATATTTCAAAACATAAAACTTGAAGTTGGAAGTGCTGAGATTTATGCATTTACAAGTGCACAAGATTCCCCCTCCCCACAAAAATAGTAAATTTAAACTGTTATAGTGACTCAGAAAACAAAAGTAGTAAGCTATGTTAGCTATGTGAAAAGTTACACTATGCAAACTATGACTAATGTTAGTCATATCTATTTAGAATTCAGTGAGATAAAGATAAATGGGATCACACTTTATTTTTACACTGAATTTTGAAAGGTATAGAAAAGTAGCAGATTTATACTTTCCGTGTTAAATTTAAACTTTTGTTTTTCAAATCAATGAACCAATGGTGGGATTCAACCAGTGTAACAACCAGTTCACTGAGCGTGCTCACAGTCCATTAGGAAACACCATTAAAAGTAGCGTTAGAAGCACTAAAAACAGCTGAGGTGTGGCAATCGGCTGCATGGATGCGGGCAGTCCATTAGAAAACACAGTTAAAAGCAGTGTTAAAAGTACTAAAAACAGCTGAGGTGTGGCAATCGGCTGCATGGATGCGGGCAGTCCATTAGAAAACACAGTTAAAAGCAGTATTAGAAGTACTAAAAACAGCTGAGGCGTGGCAATCCGCTCTGCCGCGCCTATCAGCTGGGCTTCAAACGAACAGAATAAAGGTAGGTATAGTGTAGGGGCGGGCAGGTGGGCCCAGCTGATGGTCAGAGCAAACCGGTTCACTCTCAGCTGATCATCGGAGCAACCAGCTCACCTGAACCAGACCGAATAGGCTGAATCCCACCCCTGCAATGAATGCATCTCTATTTAGAGGACTATATACTTTTGACTCCCCTGCTATTGCCATTAATATTTATCCTCTCTTGAGATTTTTAATATTTTTATTACACACAGAGAGAGACATACTGTTTTTTTTGTTTTTTGTTTTTTAAATCAGTGTTGCATGCCATCCAGAATCACTTTTTGTGAGATGGGCATATAATTTTGATCAATCAATCAATCAATAATAGCTTTCAGATTGTATTTTAGTATTCTATGTAGGTAACTTATTCCCAAATTTTACATTTTAATGGTAAGGTTAAGTGTTAGGAAAAGCCACTTGTTATTTCAACAATAACTAACTTGCTATTTCAATGGATATATGTGATTATCTTAATTTTGATGTTTAAAATTTTCAAAACTACCAATCTTACCAGGTAGACAAGACTGGAAATACAATCAGATCAGCTGATTCAACTTTATTGTAAGGTTAGATTGACAGGATCTTGCAAATCTAAAAATACAATGATCCAGCCATCAACTTCTCCCAAGAAACCAGGGAGAGTGTTTTGCCCCATCCAGCTATAGATTCTGCTCACTCCTATTTGACATTACCTAGGCCAATGATGGCTAATTTTTTTGCCGTCACATGCCAAAAGCAAGGGGAGTGTGGGGAGTCATGGGTGTGAATGCCCACATCCATAATTCAATACGCCCCACCCTCCTGCGCATATGCACGTGAGCCCCCACACTTCCCCCTGCGTTTGGCACGCGATGGCCTGGTGGGTAGGCCCATTTCCCCCTCCCCAGGCTCCAGAGGCTTTCTTGGAGCCTGGGGAGGGCAAAAACAGCCTTCCCCATTCCCCCAGAGGCCTTCCGGAGGCCGGAAACAGCCAATTTCCCGACTTCCAGTGGGACTGGAAGGCCTGAAAATCAGTTGGCCGGTGCACACATGCACGCTGGAGCTGATCTAGGGCAACATTTGCGTGCCCACCAATATGGCTCAACGTGCCACCTGTGGCACCCATGCCATAGGTTCACCATCATGGACCTAGGCATGTCTGTGAACCCACCTCCCATTCATTTGCACACAATACCATTACAACTACCACACAATTACCATTACCTATTTATTTCAACTAGCTGGGCTGGCTTGAGTTAAATTTTAAATTGATTTTAAATTGGATTGTTTTAATTTACGGCCAAAATATTTAATTATTTTAAACTGTTTTTAAATTTTGTATGTTCTGTTTTTTACTTTGGCTGTTCACTGGCCTGAGTCCTATTTGGAGAAGGGCGGTATAGAAATTGAAACAAATAAATAAATAAACAAGAAAACCAATTGGAAGCCTCTCTAATTTATTAAGTCTAAACATTATTTTTTTAAAAAAGAAAAAAATATTATTCTTAAAATATATTACTTAGAAAACTGGAGCCAGTTTCAGATCTGAATAAAGGCCCATGATAATTGACCACTAAATCACTGAGAATGTGGCTCTTATGCTGCTACCATGCAGCAATTTAATAAACGGTGACCAATGAACAGCAGAACTGTGACAGTGGAAGATTAGATGGCAAAGATATCAAATCACAATTGACTCTGAGGTTTTAGTGTTTAAAAATTTCTTGGTCTGTATCCTGATAAATCCTCCAGAGTTCTCAGAAAATAAATCTTCCAGTAAAGCCCTTGACAGAGGTCATGAACACATCCTTAAACGGAAGTTTTATTTTATTTTTCAGAAATACTCTTCTAGTCTTTTTTCCAGATAGAGTAGATCTTTTTTTGTTCTGCTATCAGACGGATAATAAAAAGAATACTTTCTAGAACATTTCCCCTCTTTTGTTATAGATTCCTCAATCTTTCTTAAAATGTATATATTGGAAAAATTGCACACAAAATGTACATAAATGCTTGTAAAATAGCTGTTATGGGTTGTATATATACTGCTCAAAAAAATAAAGGGAACACAAGCAGAAGATATCCGAGATCTGAATGAATAAAATAGCCTTATTAAATACTGTGTTCTTTACATACAGTAGTTTATACACTGCTCAAACAACTAAAGGGAACACAAAACTACTGTATGTAACGAACAAAGTATTTAATAAGGCTATTTCATTCATTCAGATCTCGGATGTCTTCTGCTTGTGTTCCCTTTATTTTTTTGAGCAGTGTATAACTGAGGGCTGAGAATTTCGAAGAATGTCTATTGTAAAGAGTTGTTTATCAGAAGTTCTCTCAATTACCAAGCTTTTAGGAGGATTGTTATTTCCTGCACATATCATCTAATAATGCCCAAAGTAAAACCAACCAAAACCTTCACCTTCTTTCAAGAACAACATCTGTAATACAAATTTATCTCTAAAGCCTCTTTGTAATTTGTCAGGTTTCTTATCCTGTGGCACGTTTCGAATGACTGCCATTTTTATGGATTTCCCCACCAAACAATAGAAGTAGAAAGGAATGCTACAAATTCTGCAAGTGTCTGTAAAGGGACAAGCACAACAGCGTATTGTTATGTTTCGGTTATACAGTCAGCCAGATATTTAGTCTGGATTTGACATCTACCTATCAAGTCCTTTTCCACAGACCTGGTATAGGCAGATCTTGTTTGATGGTATTAAAGTTCTTGTCACAGGATATAAACTGTTCCAAGTAAAGCTGCATTTGACTGATTTTGTCAGTGCTGATGGTTTTTAAGTGGTGCTTCAGGTATTTGGAAATTGTATCCAAGCCACCTACCACTATTGCTAGTGTCTTTCTTTTCTTTTGCCATGGTCTTTCTTTTCTTGCCATGTTTTGCTTTCTTTTTCCAGTCTTTGCTTTCTTTGCCACATAGGAGAAAATGTGTTTATTGAGATTAACCAGATTTCTAAATCATTCTACCTATTTTTCTGAAATTTAACTGACTTTACTTCAAGGGTAAACACCTCTACTATAAGAATCTTATAATTATCATTCCATTCCATTAATTTATTTTTAGAATTTACAGCTGTTTTGCTAATTCATCTGTTATAATATTACATTTTTGTTATATTGTTTAAAGTTTCTATATTTTGCTTTAATGTAAGTCCTAGCTTGAACCCAACAATGTCTAACTGAATATGAAGGAAAGTGGACTATTTCCTGAATTAGACTCAGTTATTTGATGTCTTCTTTTATGTATCATACCTAGGACTTATAAATCAATGGTTCTAGAAAATAAACGTTTTATAGTCAGTTCAGTATATATCTTGTTAATTCTGATTATGTGAGGGAGAAATCCAATATAGAATAGTGAATAAGCAGTATTGACTACAGTAATATTTAGTCTCAATTAATAGGATACATGCAAAATGTAGACCTGCTTAATTTTAGTCCAAAAAACTGTAAAATAGTTTGATAAGAATGTGCTATTATATTTCATAACTGAATCTATATGATATTAAAATGGTCTCTTATCAGTGGTGAAATTCAATTTTTTTTATTACAGGTCCAGTGGGTGTGGCTTGGTGGGCATGGCAGGGGAAAGATACTGCAAAATCTCCATTTCTACTCCATTCCAGGGGAAGATACTGCAAAATCCCCATTCCCTCCCTACTCCAGGGGAAAGGATATTGTAAAATCTCCATTCCCACCTCACTCTGGGACCAGCTATAGGTGGTATTTGCCCGTTCTCCAAACTACTCAAAATTTCCATTACCAGTTCTCCAGAATCTGTCAAACTGCTGGATTTTACCCGTCTCTTTTGAATTGTGTCATTATGGCTCTTTGGGAAAGTATCTGGGGAAATGGAAGATTAGACCATATCCATTGGTGGCAGATTTGTTGTGTGTTACTTATGTGATTTCTATGAGATGTGTTGCTTTTAAACTGATATAAAGCTTATAAACTGCTCAGAACCTACCGGGCATCTTTAGATTTAGCCTGTAGAAGAAAGAAAAGATGTAGCACATGAGCTTTGTCTGTCATTTACTGTAATCTAATATGCTGTATAATATATTTCCATTGCTGTGCAGTATGAATTTTAAAACTGCTATATTGGCTCTTAAGACAAGGAACTTGAGAAGAATGTATTTAATAAAAAAAATAGCCCAAAAAATTCAGCCATGGGGATTATGTGGGTATAGATCCTTTACAAATTTGTTAAGGTTACCTCATAAACTTCTAGATAGGAGTAGATTAATTTACCTCCAGATTTGTGGGTTTTAAGTCTCGTAATTTTCATCTATAGCCATGCTGGCAGTGATAATTTGGCAGTTGAAGTCTATATGTCTGAAGATGTTGTAGTTGGAGAAGAATGAGCTAGGAATTCTATGTCAGAAAAGTATTAAGGAGCTATTCAAATCTTGGTAGGCAGAACAATAAAAAGATAATGAATCTTCAAAGAGAGTTGGATTAATGTATTGGGAGGGAAACAAATTTTACTGCAAAATTGTACAGGAAAAATATGTATTTTAGACAAAGGTATGCATTTAAATGTGAATTTTTGTTTGCATGTTTCATGTTCCCTTCCTAAACGAATTGACAAGCCTGAACATGTGCAAAAGTAACAGTAGTCATAAACAGATTCTTTCTTTCAAAACTTAAAACTGCTTAAGCAAAATGTAGTTTTATAGATTTTTATTATTTGACAGAGTTCAACACTTTTCAAAACAATGTGTCTTCCTACTATTCCTATCTCCATGCTAGGTTTTTTACAAAACTGTATGGGTATTTTAAAGGTTATTTTCCATGAATGATAAATAAATTAATGTTTTACGGTGCTAGTCATCGAGTTCCATCAACATGCGCCAGAATTCATGGCCTTTATAGAATAAATTTAATAAATGAATATCTTAGTGGTATATCGGTGGTAATCATAAATACAAACAAAGCAGACATCATCAGAAGTCTGGCAAATATTTTTCAGCTTGTTAACATAAATGAGATTTTTATCCAGGTGCTTTAATGTCATGTCGATAGCAGCAAGTTTGAACTTTTATGTCATTTCAATATTATAGTCAGTTAATCCAGCTATACGCTATGATGATTTCACCTGCTATAAGCTATTGCTACAGCTGTGCTGCATTGAGTGTGATACCTTTTCATTAATGATCACATGATCATCTCTGATTAAAATGTTGCAGTAGTTGTAGGTTAATTTTAACAAGTAAGCAAAGAGTTGTTAACTGCCAGATTTATTACAGAAAAACATGAGAAAGCATATCTATTTGGACCAATGTTTTTTATAGTGGGAAATAGTAAAAAATAACATCTCAGAGAAAAAAATCTTATTTCACTCACACCTAGTATCTATGTATTAACCACACCAGAAAGTAATGTGTAGTAGATTACCTTCATTTGTAGTTTACTTTACTTTACTTTATTGTCATTGCATCTTGTACAATGAAATTAAATGCCATCTTCAGTGTACATTATAACTATAAATATAAAAACACAAACACACATCCTTCACATTCTATATAATTGAATTGAAAACCCGATATTGCATTAATATTGCACTATACTGTAGAATTTAATATAGTTACTGCCCTGGGATAGAAGCTGTTTTTCAAAAGCTGTAACAATGTATTTTAACTAGAAATATTGGATATGGATATTTAAAATTGTGTATTTCTAGAAAGTTTAAAATTTACGTGTAAACTTTGTCTCTTATTCTTATGTTTTATTCCTGTTGTTTTCTGTTCTTTTTGTTTTTACATACCTATAAATAAAATTGGTAATATTTTTAATAAATTAACAAGAATATATAACAGAGAAGGATGAGAAACTAATCTCTGAAATATTTGTGGAGGGACACGAGCATGTGCATGCATGCGTGCATGAGAGAGAGGGGGGGAGGACGCGCTGAATGACTGGAATAGAAAAATATTTTCTAGTGATACAGAAAATCAATCTGCCGACAGCAATTATGAATCCATATTGAAGTCCAAAGTATTTGGAATTGAAATTTAAATCTTTTCAAATATGCAGATCAAAAAATTATGTTTTTTTAAATTCTTCAATTAATTCTTCAATAATGATATTTTATTCTCCGATACATGCTGGGCTTGAACATGTAGCTGGTACTAAAAACAGTTTTTTCTCCCAGATTTCATAAAAGGTTGCTTCTCTTAGCCAACAATTTGCAAGACACTTACATTATATTGTTTCATGTTCTTTCATTCTTTCCTGTTCACTTTCATGTTCTTAATTCACCCAGCAACCAAAAAACTTGATTTGAAAGTCTTACAAGATTTTGGCAATTTGTATTATTATTGTGGTTGTTTTCATTGTTGTTCTTACTATTATTATTCTTAAAAAGTCAATCCTGGAGATATCTGGAGACCATGGTGAGATTTTACATGCCAAGACATTTACAAGAGTTGTGTTACCAGCCACTGCCTTTCGTGGTTATCTTCAAATACTTTCAGTGATGATTTTCACAAGTGAAACATCTGAGGCCACAAAGCTAATAGATTTCTATATATTTCTCTTTTCCCTTGTCCTCACCAATTTCTGCATTCAACCAGAAGGTCTGAAGAGGAGCTGTGTCCCCATTTAAATGAATATATGTATGTCTTTCCTTCAGGACTCAGTGGTGATAGAAGATAAGAGGAAAAGTAAATAGGATCTGCAGTATAAAGGGAGTTGAGCTCACTGCCATGTCTATTGCATTTCTGAACAGACATTCCCCCTTGGAGGGAGAAGAAGCAAAGCTATTGAAATGTAGCACTGCCTCTTAGATTTAATTGAAGTGTAAGAAGTAAGGGACGCTGCAAAAGGACATAATATTCACACAGCCTTTGGCTACCTTATAACTAAATGTGGAAGAACATCCATGAGAAAAAATTAAAGAATTTCTGAATTTATCTTCCTCCTGAAAACTAGAAGAATAAAATAATAATAATAATAATAATAATAATAATAATAATAATAATAATAATAATGTATTTGCCCAGCAATAGTACTTTCTTATCACCATAATATAAAATACAAGGTGAACATCAGACTTAAAGTGTTAAAAAATAGGTAATACAATGAACAAAACATTTATAGGAGTTCATCTGAATTTATAATATAATAAAGTATAGCACTGCTAATAACTTTAATATAAGTCTGCTATACTGAGAGGTGTCGTTCCCCCCCCCCCGCCCCCATGGAGAGCATCCTTCTCTCAATCTTGATTTCATATACACATGGCTAGTCATTTTTTCCATTATGAACAGGTATTTATTGGAAAAAAACCAATATTTGAATTTAAAATCCTTGTGTTCTGTGATACTTTACTGTATTTAAAGGCTTATGAAAACCAATTGGACTGATATTGACCAACAGATTTGGGGTCCCAAATGTGAGAATGGTCCTATTTGTGGCTGTGTTGACACTAGTGAATTATAATATCTCTTGGTTGCTATTTGTTTTTAATTTTCTTCTTTGTACTGTGTTTTCACTATTTTCATTGTTTCATTTGCTCCCCAGATTCACTGGTTGTATATAGGGTCAGTGGTGGGATTCAGCCAGTTCGCACCACTTCAGGAAAACCAGTTGTTAACTTTCTGAGCAGTTTGGTGAACTGGTTGTTGGAAGAAATCATTAGGGCAGAGAACCAGTTGTTAAATTATTTGAATCCCACCATTGGATAGGATCCTATACAAATTGAATAAATACATACATAAGGCTAACATTAATCAATCCCATTTTCCTTATTAATAAAATATTGGAAAGCACCTCATATTCATATTGATAAAAGCATTATTCAGAATATTTTTTTCTCTATCTCACTCTTCTAAGAGTACAGCTCCTAGCTGTTCACCAGTACACTGCAAATTGTCATCTATATTATCAATTCCCTGCATTGTTATATATGAGTCTTTTGTTCTAGTCAAAGCCAGGAAAAACAAAGTAACGAATAGAACATCCAGACCAGGGGTGAAATGCTGACGGTTCAGACCGGATCACCCAATCCAGTAGCGATAGAGGTGGGTGGTTCAGAGAACCAGTAGCAAAAATCCCTGCCCCCACCCCCAATGCCCAGCTGAGCCACGCGATCATCAGAGGCTTTTTTTTTATTTTTAAAAGCATTTTTTCTATAATCTCTTCAGCAGAAAAAATGCTTTTAAAAGTAAAAAAAACAACCCTCTGCTGATCAGGCAACTCAGCTGGAATCGTCAGAGACTTTTAAAAGCATTTTTTTTACAATCTCTTCGCCAAAGAGGTTGTAGAAAAAATGGTTTTAAAAATAAAAAAAAGTTGGCCACGCCCACCCAGTCACATTACCACCCCCGCCAAGCAACACCCACAGAACTGGTAGTAACAAATTTTAGATTTCACCACTGGTCCAGACCTGGAAGAGCTATATTACGGACATTCTTCAATTATTTGCATGATATATATGTGATATTGAAACAGAGTTTATATCTGAGTCCTAACTAGTCATGATAGGCCATAACTAAAGAGATATGAGCTGCTTTTCATCTTTTTCCTTCTGGGCATCAACCTGAGATGGTTCTGACTGAAAGGAGATATCTCATTTTATATATGTATAAACACTATTTTTTTAAAAAAAATGGAAGTTTTGGATTTGCTGACTTTTAAATAATTGTGCTTATAGTGTTCTGTTTATATTCTGTGTTTTACTAACTTAATATTCTAGTTTGTTACTTTGACAACTGACGTATCGTAGTATGTTACACCCTTCCGGACAGGAAGAAATGTCATCATCTATTTCAAGGGGACACCAGAACAATTATCTGATAAATTTCTTTAATTCATGCCAAAATTCCTTAGTTTGTAACTTCCTCAGTTCAAGCCAAAAGTTATTCAGGTGCTGGCTTTTTTTAAATGCTACAAGACATTGCTTCTTGCCTTCTTCCAGTCACCAAAGTTTCTTCCAATCACCGACGTTTTCAGCAAGCAATTTAAAAGCCACCCAGAGTGGGTTCTGCAGAATGACCCAGCATAATTTGAAGCAGCGTGGGTTTCACATTATGTTACTACCAGTTCACCCCGCGCACACGTGCTCGCTTCGTACGTGCGCCCAGTTTACGTGCATGCCTGCCTTCTGCACATGTGCCCGGCCTTCCACGCATGTGCTTTGCTCATGCACGCTCCTTCCGCGAATGTTCCCAGCCTCAAAAACATGCCTAAATAGGATGGGATAGAGCCGGGGCCCACCCCACAATTTCCACTACCAGTTAGGGCGAACTAGTCAAAACTGGGTGAATACTACCTCTGGTTTGAAGCCATCCAGATTGTTTCTTTGAGGCAAACTGATTACCTTCTTCCTTTGCTCATATGAGTTATGCTTCAGCTTCACAAATTGCTTTGTTCAAGTTAATCTCCATTGCTATGCATGGCTTTTGATCACTCAACACTAATTCCTATTTATTTGAAATTAACCTGCACTTCTATGGAGAATCATGCATATATATTGACATTTTTCATTTGATCATGATTTTGTTCTCAACCTAATTTCTGCATTCTCCCTATATTTCATTAATTGAACATTAGTGTAAGGAAGATAAAACTAAAATGAAACCAAATATGTTATTGTTGTTGTTAATACCATTATTTGTTTATTTGATCATTTTCTTGTAATCATTGAAAAAATAAAGAGGGATTGATTTGCATAAGACAATTTCAACATTTTAATTCTAGTGAAGGTTAGTTTGGATAGTATTTTCAATTAATCCAAAATAAACTGACTGCATCCTTTTTCACTGTTCCAGCCATGCTAAGGAAAATGGCATTCCAATACCAATGAAAGGATCATCGTGCTTGATTTGAAACTTCAATTTGCTAGAATCCAATTTGTTCTCACAGAATTTGTGATCAATCTCCAATGAGCAGTAAACTTCTGAAAGGCAAAGAAATATGAGAGATAAATATTATTTTGGAGTATCATTTTAATATAAGAAAAAGCAAGAGGATATAGAGAAAGAAAATAAAACCCTGGCATTTATTAACAGAAGGAAAATCTAAAGAAAAGTCTTGCTCTGATTGCTGTATTCCTTGTTTGCTCTTTTAGTTTGGCAGTTTTCCATGCTGTTCTTTGAACAGATGAAAGCCATGTTGTCTTCACAGTATCACTTTTTGGGGACAGCAGCATACTGGCCTTGAAAATATAATTATTAGAACATTTCTGGGGAGGTATTAGGAACAGTGCAAAAAGCAGCAGCTTAATCACATTCTAAGTTCATACTAAGGCTTAGTCCAAGAAGTACAACTATTTTTGCAAAGAGGAAGCAAGGGAAATATTGAATTTTGAATACTATACTGAGGATTAACTTATACTGGTGGCGCAACAGACTAAAACACTGTTATTAACATCAGCTGCCTGCAATTACTGCAAATTCAAATCTCACCAGGCTCAAGGTTGACTCAGCCTTCCATCCTTTCTAAGGTAGGTAAAATGAGGACCCAGATTGTGGGGGCAATAAGCTGACTTTGTATATAAATATATAAAAGTATGAAGGCTATTGCTTAACGCATTGTAAGCTGCTCTGAGTCTCTGGAGAAAGGCAGCACATAAATCAAATTAAAAATAAAAAAATAAAAAATAAAAAAATACAATGTGGGCAAAATTGAAACCAATACTAAATTAATTTTATATTAAAATAAGTACAGAATAAGTATTATTCTGTTTGTTTTTCACATTTTTAATGATATTCTCCTTTTCATTGTCAAAATCTGCACATATAAAGAATTTCTGGGGGCCACACTGAACAATTTAGGGAGATATATGTGCTCTAGCACACCAAATTATCTGGCCCTTTCTTACTGGTTTAAGGTTGGCTAATATTTTCTTTTTCAAATATCGACAGATCTTTTTTCTTATTAACAACTTTCCATTTATTTTTCCAGATTGTTAAAGAATAGTATAGGCAAATGATCAAAGGAGTCATTGTCTTAATTTCATGGAAAATCAGGCTTTAGACTACATGGGAACAGTTGTCCATTTATTTCTAGGTTGTAGTGTCCACTTTGCCATCAAATCAATATTCTTGGCAAACTGATGTTATGACATGCTGGAAAGGTCATATAAAATGGCCAATTGCCTTCCTAAGGGCACCAGCCTACTGTTATTCTTATGAAAAGATTGTCCACATGGGTGCATAATATGGATTAAATGTATTGGCATTAACTAGTCTGTATTAATTAAATGTAGGTCAATTAACCCATCACACATCCCCTAAGAGAGCCTTTATTTGAGAGTTAATGGGAATTCCAGTGTGGGAGGTCAGTATCTGCTCAATGTACTGTCTGTGCTATTAGGCAGTTGTAACCTGGGAGTTGTAAATTCATTTAAAGAAGGTCTGAATGGAATGGGGAAAATGACGAAAGAAAACTGCTTCGTTTGTCCTGTATTTCCTGATCCCAAGCACTCTCCTCTCTGATCTTTCGGAGAAAAAATTTAAAAGTCATGTGAATGCTTACATGCACATATTTTGTCCATTAAGTACTAGGTAATCAATTCTAACAGGAAATGCATTGCCTCTGTCTTTTGGTACCCAGCTATATCTATGAAATCATATCTTTTATTTCCATTCTACTCTCCTCCTCAGTTAAAATGTCTCCTGTGGCATAAGCTTAAGTGTCAGTGAAATCATTTGCAGCCTATTTTGTTATATCACAAGAAGTCATGCTTCCCCCCAAAGCAAAAACTCTATATAGCTTTTTTTTCTCAATATATATATTATATTCTTTCTAATCGCATTTCCTTTATTATATTAAATCAGCAGTATAAAAATTTGCCCAAAGAATTGTAAAATAGTAAAGACATCTTCATGATGAGCTTAGCCTCTCATGGCAATATGGACGCAGCCATGCAGATTTTTCAGGAAACAATGCACTGATGTTTTATTATTGGATCTTCTGGAATGCTTTTCAACTTCCCAGTTTAGCCTACAATCCTGAGATTTTCTGCAGTCTCCATAATACCTAATTTTGAAGCCCATACCAGATCCTGCCATTTTAAGGTAGATAGCTAGATAAAGCTGTGAGATGTGCATAATCACAATAGTAAAATTTAATATCCATTACAGTTAAGGCCCATAGAATGCTTGCAGAGAAAGAGAGAGAGAGAGAGAGAGAGAGAGAGAGAGAGAGAGAGAGAGAGAGAGATAGAGAGAGAGAGAGAGAGAGAGGGAGAGAGAGAGAGAAATTAATTTTTGATAAATAAATCTGAGTAAGATTGCATCCTTAAGCTACTAAATTTCAAATTGGTATTCACTTTAAATGAAGGTCAGAGCAATTCTAATTTCCTTTGAGAGCCATATAGTTTGGGTATATTAGGGATATAACTCTCCCAGATGGCTAATTTTTTTTTCGGTGCAGAAGTGCCAGGAGGAGAACATATTGACTCAAAAAGCTCATCAAAGTTTACCTTGCTAACTAAATAGCTAGCTGTTACTGGCATAACTCAGTAGAGGATTTCCTATTTATTTATCCTGTCCATGGTTAACTTTTCTTTCCCAAATTAATTCCAGGATATACAGTATATTGTAATAGATTTCTTTTTTAAAAAAGTCTTCCATATAAAACAAAGCAACTATAGAAGAATAAAAGTAGATTGTTTCAATGTGTATGTATCAGTGGTGGGTTGTCCCCGGTTTGCACCGGTTCTCTAGAACCGGTAGTAAAACTGGCAGGAGGCCCCACCCACCGACCCCGACGTCACCAAAACACTTCTGCACATGCGCAGAAGAGTGCATGCGCGAGCAAAGCAAACGCGTACGTGCTGCCCCACTGCAAACTGGTAGTAAAGGTAAGTAGAGCCTACCCCTGGTATGTATGTATGTGTGTATGTATGTATGTATACATGTATGTATGTATCAGAGGTGGGATTTACTTACCTTCCCTACTGGTTCGTAAATGTGAGCACTCTTGCTTTGCTCACGTGCGTTACCTTTGCGCATGCACACAGCCTTCCGTACATGCGCAGTTGCTGGCTCATTACATCTGGGTGGGTTGGTGGAGCTTCCTGCAGTCACCACTCCCTGAACCGAACAGAACCAGCTGAATTCCACCACTGGTATGCATGTATGAGGAGAGGAAGAGAGAGAATTTTTCACAGATTATTTTAAAATCAGACTGTAGGTGTATCAAGTTTTTATTATTAGTATTTTTAAATGAAAAGCCAGCACTGGTGAAAAAAAAATAATGCTATTAGAAGCCAAGGAATATAATTATGCTTCTATGCTGCTTAACTATTGAAATAATAAAATAATACAATTTTAATTTGGCAGAAAAGCAGTTTAGTGCATATGTAACCTAATGAAAAGTAAAATAGACAAAGTAGCTGAAGGAATATGTGTTATCAGGTATCATTTGAAAAGCTCCATTTTTCCTGCCTGGAAAATGCTTTTATCATCAGAGTTGTATAAGTAATTAACTAATCATCTAAAAAAAGGCAAAAGAAGATAAATCTTCTGACACGTATCTTCTAGTATCCAATAGTGAAAGTTGTGACCTACTAACCACTCAACATCAGCCAAATCCTACCCTTCTCTCTAACCATATCATTAAGTAGGATGAGGGGGAAAAAATACTTAGTTTGCATCTGAATGCAAACTTACCTAGTTTTCCATTTGTTAAGTTTGATTTCTTTTCAAACTTAATTATCATGTGAAATTGCAATTCTCTTGAGACTTCTGGGAAGTTTTGGTGAAATGAAGGTGACTCTGCAAAAGTGGAGACAACAGTCATGGCAAAGTCCAAGGAAATGGTGAGCCATCTTAATGACAACTGCAGGAGATCGTTTTAAAAGACACTTAATTCACAAACCTCCCTTTCAGAAACTACATATTAACCATTTTAAAGCTATTAGAGAACTGTTGGAATGACAAGTTTGACAAATCTTCACCTCGTGAATTTATCTTCAGTTCTGAACAATATAAAAATTATTTACAAACTTTAAAAAAAAAATGAAATAAAGAGCCAAAAGCTAAACAGGATTTTAATCTAAGGAAGTTAAAAATGGATTAAGGTTCCAGATAAATTTGGAGTACCAACTTTTATTATATTTTAGAGTTAACTATAACAAAATAATCAATGGCTTATGGGAAACAAATATATGTTGACTGTCCTGACTATTGCATATATTTATGATAGTTGCAGTATCATGTGGGTTCATGTGATTGTCATTTGCAACTCTCCTAGTTGACTTTGCTCAAGCAGGGGGAGCCAGATTTGCTTAACAACTGCAGTGATTTGACTAACATCTATGGGAAATAAGGCAACACAATTGGGCACAACTCACTTAACAATTGCCTTGCTTAGCAGTGAAAATTCTGGTCCCAATTCTGGTCATAAATCAAGGACTATCTGTCTATGTATACATTTTCTGGAATATTTAAACCTAGCATCTTGTGTGACTTTGTCCTTATGTTACAAATCTATGATTTAATTCCATTCCCATATAGAAATAGGAACAGTAATGAAATTCATTTTGGTAACTAACATATAAGAATCAAGCCTCTGATGCTTAGGTTTCCATTGAAATATTTTGTTAATTGAAAGAATGTTCACTTCCATTGTAGCAAACTGTCTGGAGATGTATGTTTACTATAAATGAAACACAATGCTTTTCACATGGTGAATGTGAATGTCTCTGACAGGCTGCTTTCACTACTTGGAAAAATGGAGCCTTTATTAACAACTTTAAAATACCAGCCTTTTCGTGGGAACTTCCAAATAAGTGTTAAGCTTAAGGCAGGGGTGTCAAACCATTTTTTTTTACTACCGGTTTTGTGGGCTTGGCTTGATGGGCTTGGTGGGAGTGGCAGGAGAAAGATACTGCAAAATATCCATTCTCCATTCCTCCATTCCACACTGGGCCCAGCCAGAGGTGGTATTTGCCGGTTCTCCGAACTACTCAAAATTTCTGCTACCGGTTCTCTAGAACCTGTCAGAATCTATCAGAACCTGCTGGATTTCACCCCTGTGTCAAACTCAAGGCCCGGGGTGCTTAGATCTGATGCACAGAGCTGCCCTGGAAATAGCGAAGGATAGGCCCATGGTGCCTCTGCCAGTGAAAACAGAGCTCATGAGAGCCATGCGTGCCCCACCCTGACTTCCATTTTTGCTGGCAGAGGGTTGTAGGAGGCTGTCCCAGCCAAAAACGAAGCTAGGGAGCCCATTTTCACTAGCTGAATGCTGGGGCCGCTACAGGCGCCTCCCAACACAAGTGATGTCATGCTGGCATGCCCACCCTGGCCATGCTCACTCCGGCTCCCTGAGGTCAAACACAACCCTGATGCAGCCCTCAATGAAATCTAGTTTGATATCCCTGGCATAAGACTATAGTTCATCTTTAATTATGTTACTCAAAAAAAACTAAATCATATTTATGGATCTAAACTCAGCCTTTTCTGATAAGCAAGTCTCAGGGTTGCTAGTGATTAATATGCAGCTTTGGCATATGGCCAGCAGGACTTGATTGATAAAGATGACATCATGATGTTTAAATATTCTATTAATGGTAGGCATATGACAAATGAAAAATATTCAGTATGTATTCTAATGATATTTGTATGGAAAAGCAAAAAAACCTCTTAAAGTAAGTGCCTTCTGGCTTACTAAAGACAGCTGGATTGCAAATGGCAGTCTTCAACTTTCACCTTTCCAATTAAGAAAATTATGATGACAATTTTATTATCAAATTATAGCAGTACATTCAAGGAATGGAATTTCATCAACCATTAATGGATAAGATTTATTAATCAACAAAGTTCCATGAGAATCTTCAAATGTGCTCTACAATATAATTAGATATGTATGAAGCAAAACCATAGTGCAAACATACTCATTTTAATATCATAGTTTCTCAATTGTGAAATGAGAATATGTATATAAAACCATACATAACTAGATATAAGAAAAAATGTTCATTGCACGTTCAGTTCATTTTCATTTTGCACATTCATTTTATCCATTGATTCATTAAGTTTTTATATCACACATCATTCCACTTTGTATTTTTCAATCTGTGAATTTTGAAAAAAAATGCAGATGGTGTGATGAGTTTATCCTGCTAAAGAGAATGCATAGGCAGAAAATTAAGAAATGAAGCCTAATGCTGGAATCGGTTAAGATGAAAGGACCTGTTTGCAAGCTTCTCTGTTATCTTTAATTAACATGGCCAAGAAGCCTCTTGCCTGCAATGTACATTCAAAATCCATTATGACAATTTACTGTTGGTGATATTTAAAACATGATATCTAAAACATGTTAAATAAGCAAAAGGCCCAGTAGTCTAAGAAATAAAAACAGAAGTCATCTACAATATACAATGTAAGGACTGTAAGTCCCTATGGAAGACAGACAGGCAGAAGACCAGCAGAGCACATACATTAACACCAATTAGCAGTCAGAAGACATGATGAAAACTCCTTAATCTTACAACAAATGGACAGAATCAGAGGTGGAATTCAGCTGGTTTGGACCAGTTTGGGTGAACAGGTAGTGCCGATGATCAGTTGGCCCTGCCCACCCGCCCCCTCTATCCTGTCCTTTATTTCTTGCTTTGTAGTTTATCTCAATTGCACGGCACAGCTGATTCCCCCCCCTCCGCTGTTCTACTTACCATTGCTGACCCGGAAGCTAAGCAGGGGAGCTTCTAAATGCTCCATTTTCAGCACTGCGCACAAGCGCCTTAGGCTTGCACGCATGCAAAGCATTTGCGTGCACGCAAAGTACACGCTCACCAAATCGGTTGTTAAACCAGTAGCATTCCACCACTGGGCAGAATCATGTATAGTTTCAACTAAGAAATGATAAACATCCTCAATCAAGTTAAATCCAAAATGCTAGGGAATTCCTAGAAGCTTGGTGTTCAGATAAATCAGTCATCAATACACACATAGGGATAAGCTACATTTACATAGCATTAAAAAGACAATAGGAAGGGAACAAAAATGCCAGCATACAGCATCTCCAAAAACTAACACCCATATAATCAGGGATTAAAAACAGACAATCAATCAAGCAGAAAACAATGTCCTAATCATGAAACTACAAGACAAAACTACACTCTCACCAATATCACCAGAACCAGCTACTCTGAATAAATGGGGAGCAAATCTCATACTCACTAGGACTGATGATGTTATCTAATCAAGTAATGAAACATCTGCAAGTAAACACCAAGATCAGAAAGTACAAAGAATCTAAAACTCCTCATCTTCACCAGCTTGATAACAGTCAGGTGTAAAGCACATGTGAAGTTTTAAAAAATGATTTAATCTGAAAAAGAAACTAATGGGAAGAAATGATCTTATCAGTCAATTGGAAAAAAATTGAGACAAAAGTAATATATCCAGAAGAAAATAAAATTGGTCATTCTATCCTTGGGGTCAGTTTTGGATTTCCACCTACACAGGTAGTCCTTGACTTACAACCACAGTTGGAACTGTAATTTTGGTTGCTAAGCAATGTGGTTGTTAAGTGAGTTTGACCTGATTTTATCACTTTTTTTCTGCAGTCATTAAGTGAATTATGGGGTCATTAACTAAATCTAGTTTGCCTAATTGTCTTTGCTTATCAAAAGTCAGCTGGGAAGGTTGGAAGCAGCAATCACTTCACCCTGGAATGCTGTAACCATCGTAAATGCATGCCAATTGCCCAAATTTTGATCATGTGATCTTGGGACACTGCAATGGTTGTAAATGCAAGGTCTTTTTCAGTTTGAATGGTTGTAAACAATGGGTAGAAATCAAGGACTTCCTGTAGCTAACCCCTATCATCTTTGTTTGCTCTGTGTATGTGTTTGTGTGTGTGTGTATTTGTGTGTATGTAGAACAGAAAGATAATTTTAAGGAAATAGATCTACTGAGCTAAAAATAAGAAATGTGTATGTTTGCATGTGCATGCGTATACACACACACACACACACACACACATGCACGCACACACACGGTAGACACATATTTCTCCTCTGGTTTCTAATGCCAACAGGGCATCAGACATGTCAACAGATTACTATTTCATTTCTTCCTTTCATCCCACTTGGATGAATCAATACTTTCTTGCACATTAATCAAAGAGTTGTTGATCAGCTCTTTTCCCATCTATCTTTCACACATGGGTGGGATCAAAATGCATGGTAGAAAGACATGTGATTTATTTGAGTGTTGGATGAGCTGTAAAATAGAAACACTGTATAACCCAAAATAGTGTCTGCAGCGTCTACTTAGATGTGGCTTTAGTAAAAGATACTCTATTTTCCTATCTCTGTCCTGCCTTGCATCAGTAAAAGATGCTTTAATAAAAGAAGACTTGAGGCAATGGTTATTAAGTTTGGCCATTGTGATAAAAATGCACAGTCTTCTTTCTAAACCTTCTCTTTTTACAGATTGCACTCTTAGGTATGAATGTGACACACCAATATTTGGAAAATGCATGTAACCTCCAGGGATGCTAATCTAAGATTCATTTTTTCCTTAGTTGATCTTATTCGAGTGACACTCTCTAACTATAAATTGGGTGGTATGCAAAACTATATATATAAGGTTATGTATGTATGTATGTATGTATACGTATATGTATATGTATACGTATATGTATCTCATCTCAGGCTATACTGCTTGATAAAATTGGGGAACAGAAAGTAATAGGTAATTTTTTATATAAAAAAAGAACAAAATAGTCCCATATACATTATCTGCTTAAATGGCCATTTAGGTACCTGTGTAATAAGACTTGTCTATGGCATGAAAATAAAATTTGCTCTTTTATTTATCCTCCTCCTCCCTCTGCAAAGCTTAATACTAGTCAATTGGCCACTTCCAATCTTGGAAATATAACTAAGAAGCTTCAAGCTCTGTTTTGCTGCTTTCCAGTTCTGTTTGGGTGCCATTAGTCCTGGACCATTAGGCACAGATCAAGACCCACGAAATAACCGACATGTCTGTCTTTAAGCAAACAAAAAAGCAGTGATCCTCTACAACTTCTTGCCTCCTATTCCTCCCGCCATCTCCAAGAAGCTGATCTGAAAACAGAAACATTGGATATGAACACAGCTTTATTCTGCATCATACCTCAGTGCTTTCAAAGGAAAAGGAAAGAGTAGAATGTCAATAAATTCTGGGCTCTGCTACTGGGAATAGAAAAAATGAAAAAGAAGAGACAGAAAGTATGTTCAAGAAAGCTCACCAGGTAAATATTTTGATAGGTGGGACCTTTAGGGAGGGAGGCAGGAAGGCAGGAAGGCAGGCAGGCAGGCAGGCAGGCAGGAAGGAAGGAAGGAAGGAAGGAAGGAAGGAAGGAAGGAAGGAAGGAAGGAAGGAAGGAAGGAAGGAAGGAAAACCTAGATGGTCCCATAGGCATTTTCGATTTGAAATTGTGTATCACAACTGTATACAAGTTTTAGGCTCAAACTGCTGAAATTCAAGCCAGTACATTTTCCCCCAATTTGATTTACTTCTTATAAGCCCTAAAACAATTGGTTTAGCTATTATGAAACTCCAGCTCTTCTTTTTCCTAGGCTTTCTGTTATAGTCCCCCAAATGCTCTTGAAGTACTAAAAAATACATCAAAAGATGAGGAGAACTGAATAATTCAATTCTGCTACTTACAGCTTTTCCTGTCTTAAGCCAGAGAGAATTCTGTGAATAATAATAATAATAAATGTGTCTAGGAGGAAATTTCAATAGAAAAGCTTTGGAAATTCTCTTTGTAGGATTATTTTCCCAGTTGAAATATGCAACTTTAGCCAGATAACTCTACAAACTACATGGTGTGCATATGCATGATCACTTACACACAAATGAAGACAATTAGAGGCTGGGCATCCTATTTCTATTTCCTTGTAGTTTAGTTTAGACATCTATACAGCAGGTGGCAGCATCTGGGCTACATTGTCCATATAGTTTATGCTTGAATGGAAGATCTTCAAAGGATAAAAGTGTGTGGCCTAGACTGGGAAGTCAAAAAGCACCTTAAAAGATGCCACTGGCAAACTATATCTGCATTGCTGCCTGGAAATCTACATGGATGTGTCTAGTAATTGAGCCTGATTTTAATGAGATTTTGCCCTTCTTGTTAGATTGATTGATCAATTATAAATAATTAATCTGCTTTTAAACAAAGAAATACTGTATGTTTTTCAGACAGAAAATTTTACAAAATAAATGTTATGTGTATTTTGGCACTCAGATAATCATGGACACCTGCAGCGGAGGTGGAGGTGAAACACTTGATGACATGATATCAGCAAGCAAAAATAACTTACATACTTGTGTCAGATATCATTATGACTTGTTATAGATGCCATGCATGTAGTAATTTCTCTCTGCAATTAATGTGTCATAAGATAAACTGCACAAAATTTTGTCTTTATGGCCTTTTCTCAGAGCCATAAGATCGTGAAGATAATCCTTCACAATTAAGCTAGTACGAACAGTCTAACAGAAAAGAGGAAAAAATACAAAGTGTGGTATCCATAAAAACAAAAATGTATTCAAGAACAATCAAATCAGAGCCAAAGAAACTCAAAATCTTGTACTGCTTCAGCTAAATCCAGACCTTAGAAAGGAAGATAGGATGTGTTACTGCCCTAAGAAGAAAGGGATGACATGGTGCAGCTGTAGTAAAAAGTCCATGCCTCCTATGAATGTGAGGTGTTGTAATTGCAGGAACTTCAAGGACTGGTCATAAGTACCACTTGTTCAGTGCTATCTAAGTTTGAACAGTCATTGAACAAGTGTCATTAAGGACCATCTATATTGCTATGGACTGCTCTCCCCTAATGGTGTTCATACTGCTTATGGTCTAAAGAGATGTAGAATCATCTTTTATATAAGAAATAGATTACTTTTGGGAAACCAGGTAGATTTGCCCCTTCAACTTGAATGGCGTCAACAGGTTACGTGTTGGGGAAAACATGTGGACAGAACTGATTTCAGCAGGGGTGTGTGGTCCTGTAATCCGCCATAATCTATGTTTTCTCGCCCAAATAAAAAAGACAAAAGAACAGAATTTTATAGTTATGAATGTGTACATCTGGGGGATGGGGGTTCGTCAGGAAGCACAATTTTTCCATTCCTATTATACATAATGGTTGCTATAAACTTTAATCTTACAGTATCTAAAAATGAAAAGCACTGATGCCCACAGAAAATTGAAATTGGTCACAAAGGTAAAACTTGTGTGGAGACAACGGATATCCTCTTTTACATATGTCTATCAACATCTGGCACAAGCCTGTGGTTTATATCATGACACACATTTTTACACTGGCTCCCTTTGCACTTTCTGTCAGACACTTATGTTGGCTATATTCAGAACTAAAAGAGAAAAGGAAAAGGGAACAAGTAGAATGTATAAATGAGACCCAGATGGAATAAATAAATACAGGTGTCCCCAGAGCCAGTTTTAATTAACATTTAAAGTCTTACATAGGCATATTTACTTTAATTATTATTTCTCTCTAAGAGAATGCACAGTGGTTCATCATTGGAGGTGTCCATTTATCCTCATTAATAACCCATGAAAAAATTACAGATAATAAGTGCCTTAATATGATCCTATAAACTGTATAACTAAAAACTTGAATTTAAATTTCAAGGTTGTCTATTGCACAGACTTTTATTTCTTGCCATTATTTTATTTGATGGTTATTTATATAGTTATGCACTAGCATCACAAATGTAGCAAGACTAAATTGTGGATTGGATTGACTCTAAACAAAAAATACAACGAGTATATTAAAAACCAATTATATTGTAATGGTATGTGGAATTTATAACAAAATAAACTGAAGTTAAAAGTTGAGATTTTTAATTAAGTGACACAGCAGAGCAGCAGAGGAATATTAGGAAATATAATGTTCTAAAATTATAAAATTACAAGGTTGTACTGGAGAAGAGTACCTAAACAATTTAAAGTATTTAAAAAAACAAAACAACCCTGGATTTTTTACTTACAGTTTGCCTTTCATAGAGACAAACACTTCTCTGAGTCAAACTGAGCTAACATTCAGGACTATATCATCAGGATATCATTAGCCAGGATAATCATAATTAAATATATGATTTCTCATATGGAATAATTCTCCCCCTCTCCCCAAAAATATCCCTGCTCCCTCATATGGGGGAATTAGGCATAGCAAAATAATAAAATGCAAATTTATGTAGAAAGTTCTGGTTTTATCCTTCAAATTTCCCAGTGATGTGGAAAATGTTCTTGCCTGAAACCACTATTGAATATTGAATATTGAACCCAGTCAATCTTAACAATGTTGGATGAGATGAATTATTCTGAATAACTTCCTGTATTGCATTTATAAGGTAATATATTTCAGCACCATACTAAGCCATGGTTTAGTTAATCATGATTTATTTACTAAAGCACAGTACATTGGGTTTGCACATTGCACTGAATCATAAATTATAAACCATAATATTTAGCAATCCAGATAGTAATTCTATATTGATTTCAATGCTTGTTGCATTTCTATTGCTGGTTATTATTGGCTTGGGCTCATATTAGATTTTCTGCACAAAAGGGAGCTTGTCTGGGTCTTATGCTGAGGCCTTGCTCATGTGCCCATTAGTGGGATGAATTACAGAGTTATACATGAGAGGTATATTAGCTCCAGCACCAAGGAAATAATTCCCTTGGCATGAGCATCTGGCTATCTTCAACTATTCTAATATTAGTTGCCTTTAAATAAGGCCTTCAATCATCTTGATTTGAATTTGTGATTCATTGATTTTGACTACCTAATATCCATCTGTAATTAAAGCATTAAAGTACTGGTAGTTGGTGCTATTTTCTTGCATGAATTGCATATTTTGCTTTTTAATTCAAGTTTACTTTTAATTTAGTATCACCTTTATTTAATGTCACTTTATGCAGGATTTTCTATCTAGGATCATTGCACGTAAAATAAAATAATGAATATAAGTAAACAAGATTTAGTCTTATTTGTCAATAACATTTTTACATTCTATGTTCCATATTATATATTATATCATATCATATCATATATTATATCTATGTTCCATATTATTTCCACATCAGCAAGCATCAAATTATTTAATCAAAAGTTACTTAAATATCTATAGTGTAGTGCTAGGATCTGTAGAATGGTTTGCTTGAAATAAAGACTCTTGAATAAAGCTACTGAGATCTGAATGGAAAGAGACATAAGCAATCTGGCTTTTACTCCTGTAATGACATTCACTAAGTGATAAGGAACAGTTAAACATGAGTTGACCTGCTAGCTCTAATAAACATCCCCATATGGTGGTGCACAGTCAGCTTTCTAAGATTATGGTGTCAAGTTTCAATTATCAGCTGTTCCCAAAGATGCTAAAGCTAAATATGGAAGCAAAGGACAGAGCGATAGATTTTTAGTAAAAAGCAAATTACTCACAGCAAATATTGTGTTGTGGCTGGTTAGATAATTTGTTTAGTGGTATTATTACTGTGGTGTAAGTATCCCTGAGGTGTGTCCAGATAAGTAAATTAAATTAGAAAAAAAAAAGGATATAACGTACAATATCATAGATGCTGCTCTGAATTCAGTACTGTCCTAATTATTATTCAGAAAACTGTACATGAAGGTCATTTTAAACATAGATTTATCACTATTTCCATCACATAAAATGAAGTTAAATTCACATGTGCTTTTGTAGTAATTATTTCTTCTTTAATTCAGAATAATTCCTTAATAAAAGGCAGCTGCTAACTCTTTTCTGTGAAGGTCATCATTTTTACAAAACACATACACACACACACACTCACACAGAGAGAGGGTTGACTTGTATCCAGTAAATCAACCAATTTAAATTTTGATTACAGATATCAGATAGAAATGGATTCAGTATCATATTAATTTTTACATGTTTACAGGGCCAGGAGAAAAGGAGGAGTTTAATGGCTCTAAGGCTCAAATTATATATCTGAAATGAAATCAATACGCAATAGGCATTTCTTACAAAATATTAAACCATCAGTTGTATTCCCAGTATTGTTGAATAAGCATTATAGTTCGGATTTTAGATAATCCTAACTATAGTGCTACCTTGTACATATTTCAGTTGCAGTATCAACAACTGAATCTACTTTGCGGGGTCCTTGGTGAATCTACTTTAATACAGTTCAGATATCACCCCTAGAATTATGACTTCAGGTATCAACACTCATAATCTCAAAAATATGTTGGAACTATAATTTATAAAACTCCCAGCTAACTATTGACCATGTTTGAAGTTTGAAGTTTATTAGATTTCTATACCGCCCTTCTCCCGAAGGACTCAGGGTGATATACAGCCATATTAAAACACATAGATTTATAAAATTTAAAACCAATTAAAATTGAATATATAAAATTTGGCCCGCAAATTAAAACACACACACACCCATTATAAAATTCGTATTAGGCCAGTCCGGCTTGCTGGAACAAAAGGGTCTTAAGGGCGCAGCGAAAAGTACACAGGTCGGGACTAAGATGACGCTCTAGGGACAGCTCATTCCAGAGGGCTGGTGCCCCCACAGAGAAGGCTCTCCCCCTGGGTGTCGCCAGTCCACATTGTTTGGCCGACGGCACCCTGAGGAGCCCCTCTCTGTGGGAGCGTATTGGCCAGTGGGAGGTTGTTGATGGCAGAAGGCGGTCTCGTATATACCCTGGTCCTAAGCAATGGAGCGCTTTAAATGTGTCTGAGTACTTTGAAAGTTGTACAGTCGTCTCAACACATCTTGAAGACATCAGGTAGAGGAATGCTGAATTGCAACATGATTGTAATTCACCATTTGTAAGATTTTGTACAGAGAAGATAATCTCTCAGACAAATGAAACTTGAGATACTGATTGAGGAACAAACCTGGCTTGTCAGTAGAAGACATCTCTTTTCTCTTACTTTCCGATAACATCTTTCCCTGTCTGCTGCCCTCTCTCCTATCAAAGCCCACCCACTCTTTCTAATAGCTTCTGCACCAACACACCATGGCTGCAATAACAAATGCTGCCTCATTTCAGTATGATGAATGAAGAGTTTTAATGAAACTGGCCTAAGCCATTCCTGGCAAGCTGCCTGCTTTTTCTTTGTTCTAAGCAGAGGTGATTCATCACTCACAGAACTTCCCTCCTTGCAGCATCCCCAATCAATGCATCCTCTGCCTGTCTTCTTCCTTTATCCCCCAGGTTCCCCTTTTCCCTCGCTTTCTCACCTTTTTCTCACCTTTATTAGACTTACAGCTCTGATGATGAGACGTTCCTTATTTCCCTGATCTCTTTGCATCAGCACAGTTGTCAAAGACTAAGAAATGTTTGTGAATGTCAGCTGCACCTTTCCTTCCCTTTCGAACAGTGACCTAATATATAAACACACATTAAACAGCCCAACGGAATATCTGGTGACTATTAATTATCTCTGCCTGCCCCATTCTGTCATTAGGGTTGCCTCAATTCCCTGGGATGGGTTATCGGTCTATGATGCATAGTTTTAAAAGATCAGAAAAATAAATAAGCCATCCTCCCCCACTTGGAAAATCCACAAATGGGCAAACTAAACTAGCAACACAGCCCACTCATCATTTTGGAAGAAAACAAGTAATTGCAATCTCAGTACAGGAATGACACCTTAATCAAACCAGTCAGTAGTGATGATTCCCCACTTTTACAAATCCGAGACATTACATAAAGAACAGAGCCTATAAGGAAATAAATTTCTCTAGCTTGTTTATTTGTTGTACAAGTATTTTCCCATCACTACAAGGAACCGAACCAGATTTGACCTGTCATATTGGGGAAGACAGAGAACAAATGAAAGAAGTCTATGGAGATTCTCAGTCATCCAGGTCATGGTTGTCCCAAAGATGCTTTTTCAAGAGGCAACTGGAGTTTCTGTTTTTTCTTTGAAAATGATTTGCTTCTCATCCAAGTGGATGGTGGGGAATGGAAGGATTTATACTTAACTGGCCTTAACAACTCACTAAAAGAATGCAAATGACCAGCTGTCTGAAAGGAATATAAATCCTTCCATTCCCCACTATCAGATCAGGGCTGCAAAAGCTTCTTGGATGAAAAGTGAAATGTCTTCAAAGAAAAACCAGAAACTCCAGTTGCCTTTTGAAAAAGCACCTTTGGGACAAATGACAGAAGGAAAAATAATTGACCTGGTGGTACAGAAAGGTAGAAACCACAGAGCTAAAATTCAAGGAATTCTAAATTTATATGAGCAGATTTTACTTTTATTCTAGTTTTGTTCTATTTTAAAGTTAAAAAATATCAAAGGATGAAAAACACACATTAGTTGCTAGAATCTTTGTGGGGTGAGTAAATTAAGATAGACATAATCTCTTGCAATGCTTTTTTGCTTCATCTCTCTCCACAGCAATTTTTAACAAATGTGGGCATCATGTTTGTGTCAGTTAGGAAAGCAACATGGTACAAAAAAATCCCATTCTCCTGGATTGCAGCAGTAATATTGTGGGAGTGACCTTGGGAGACAGAGAGAAGAGCCACAGTCAGAGGAATAACTTGGATAAAGCAGGTTAACCTGAAGAAGGAATATGGATATTGCAAGCATCTCAGAAAGGACCCTCTCTAATTTCTTGGGATGTAAAGGTGATGGAGAAGAAACGTACTTTCAGATTTGCAGGATACTGTTAATGTATAAAGTAGAACTAGTACATCTGATTTTGCTTCCTGTCTGGACTGCCTTGCAAAACCAACAATTTGTTACAATAATGACACAATTGGTATAATCGTACTCCTCACTCCTGAAACAATCTACCTCTGCAGATAAGGATGGTTCTCTATTCTCCCCCCCCCCAAAAAAAAAAAGTGAAAATGTGATTCTTTTACAGGAACGACAAGATGGGAGAATAAGGATTATCAAAGTTTAATCACAAGTATGGTATGAAGGATGCTAGGCTGACTATAGACAGCTTTATGCTTTTTTTAAAAAAAAAAGTCTTCAAGTTCTGTGGGTTCCTGTGAGATGCTTACAATCAGAAAATGTAAATAGCATGGAAGACAAATTAATTATCCCCCTTTTTGTCTCTCTCCCCCCTCTCTCTCCCCCCCTCTCTCTCTCTCACACAAACACAGTGCTTTAAAAATGGCAGTGGGAAATGCCAGTGAGTCTCTAATGTTACACATGGTTTGGTTGTTCTTGTAAAAACAAATGAGATGTTTGAAGATTTAAGACTGTAGAGAGGGAAAGATGTAAATTGTTTTTGTTAAACAATTCCTCAGATAATTTTAATGGCTATGTTTTTGTCTCGGAAATGGAATTGTTATCATTAATCAGCATGTTTAATCTGGATTTCAGGAGTATAACAAAGAAAGTTTATATTCATGACTTTTATAACAATAGGGGGGAAAAACCAAGGCTGTGAATAGGTTGGGATTGTAAAAGAAAATGATAATGTATGATTCCAAAAAGCAACCTTTAGAGATAGAGATGGGACAGTAGATGACTTGTCTTCAAAAAACTGACCAAAAAGATGGATAGTTTTAGACATGCATAAATAAATAAATAGGTTTCTAAGATATTAGGGAGGCAATAGATGCTTTGCAAAACTAGCCAAATCTCTTAAATAGAGAAAATTATCACATTTTCACATTTAGTAATACAGAAGTATGAGCAATATAGCTTATATTCAAAATGTTCTGATTCTAATCTGAAATACAATTACTGTAAACCGAAGATTTTTCTCCAGCAGAGAAAATATGGAAAGTTATCTATAGAATGATTTATAAGGTGTAATAGCCTATAACAATGGTTCCCTTTGTAGCTTGGTGGCTCAGCTTGTGGGGGAGAGAGGGCAACTGAGCCACACAAACAGGCCAGCGTGCATGTGCATGAATGCAGCTTGAATTGTGTGAGTGGCCGGCTGGCGCATACATGTGTGCAGCTGAACTTGTGCAAGTTCAGCTGCGCGTGCACATGTATGCTGGTCCCCCACTCATGCAGCTCGTTCTGAATAGGCCACGACCCTGTAGTAGGCCACAGCCCAGCTGTTGGGGATCCCTGGTAGATAAGGTATAATGGTTAAATTGTTGGAACTAGGACTGAGCAGATCTAGGTTTAACACTAGTCTTAACCATTGAAACTCATTGTATGACTTTGGGCCAGTAACTGTAACAAATATATATAAATAATATTATAATATTCCATTTATATATATGAGGAGTAAACCTCTGATCTTGGTGACCAACTGAGATTGGATCTCGATATATAAATAATATTTAAAAACAGTTCAAAGGGAAAAGATCAATCAATGATCAGATAGTTAATATAGTTGTTGGAATTATCACTATTTTGTTGTTGTTAGTTGCGAAGCCATGTCCGACCTATCGCAACCTCATGGACAACTTTCCTCCAGGCCTTCCTGTCCTCTACCATCCTTCGGAGACCATTTAAGCTCACACCGACTGCTTCAGTGACTCCATCCAGCCACCTCATTCTCTGTTGTTCCCTTCTTCTTTTGCCCTCAATCGTTTCCAGCATTAGGCTCTTCTCCAGTGAGTCCTTCCTTCTCATTGGAAGTGAGTAGCCAAAGTATTTGAGTTTCATCTTCAGGACCTGGCCTTCTAAAGAGCAGTCAGGGTTGATCTAATGTAGGACTGACTGGTTTGATTGCCTTGCAGTCCAAGGGACTCTCAGGAGTCTTCTCCAGCACCGTCGTTCAAAGGCCTCAATTCTTTGACGCTCAGCCTTCCTTATGGTCCAACTTTCACAACCACAAATTGCAACTGGGCATCACTACTTGCTTTCCAACAAAAATGAATAATCTTTATTAGTTGAACTTTTTTTCTGAATGTTTTTAAACTGTAGTCATGACTCACTTCTGTTATTGGTTTCAATTTTACTCATGTAAACTATGTCAAGCTATAATATTTTTAAGGCTGCTGCTGATTATTTGTTTTGGATGAATAAGAAAAAGCTACTTTTAAAATTAGAAGGTGATAGATAACCTGAGGTTTTGATGGCATGGATATTTATGGTAATATAAAGTTAAAGTTTATGCAGGCCCTATTGAGTATGTGGAATAGATATACTGGAATGTCACTAAAATTAGAGCTATATAATCCTGCTTAAGTGAATAACCAGTGCATCCAGAAGATTAATATCCTGTGATTTGTACACTAATGGCACAGTTGGGTGACTCATATCTTCCTTCCCCTATCAAATGCATTTTTTTGTTAGTTTTAGTTCATCTAATTATCCTCCCTTTCCAATTTACTGCTTTATCTTCCTCTTTCATCTATTCTTCTTTTTTATTTGCTTGCAAACTTTTAGACTGCATACTTTGAAAAACCTAACAATATTTATATAACTCTATTGCTAGTTTTTGTAACTGGCAATAATTCTTTGTTGAATGTTGGGTTATCAATTGGACCGAGCAGTTGATTGTTAAATAGTACGTGGGGGGGAAGGAGTAGGAGAATCTGTTTTTCTTGCAGATATAACATGCAGATATAACAATATGTATGTATGTATGTATGTATGTATGTATGTATGTATGTATGTATATGTTTTCTGAGGTTTTCGCGGGAGTTTGTATGTAGGTCTTTGGTTATTTGGGTTTTCTCCCGCCTAAAATTGGAGGTGTCTTGGCAACGTTTCGATGAAGTCTCATTCGTCATCTTCAGGCTGGTGTTTTCGGCTTCGTGCTTCTAGGAGCAATGTGTGTGATTGCAGCTGTTTCTTCCTTTTAACTGCCAGTAGGGGTGTGAACTGATTGGGTGGATGTGTGTTCTGATTGGTTGGGGGTTTGGCTGTGCTCTGATTGGATGGGTGTCTGTTCTGTTTAGGTGGGGGCTTGGTTGTGCTTGGGTTAGTCTGAGTAGCAGGGGGATTTGAGCTGGTGAGCTGTGTTGCTGTTGTTTGGCTTCGTGTTTGTGGCCGTGCCACCTCTTCATGAATGAGACTTCGTCGAAACATTGCCAAGACACCTCCAATTTTATGCAGGAGAAAACCCGAATAACCAAAGACCTATATATATATATTTCCTCTAGCCAGGTTTTCCTACGTAACCAAGGTTTTTCTGCAGCCCTAGCTCAGTAGAATCCCATCCACTCGATTCTGGGCTTTTTTCTTTCTGGCAGCCAGCAAGCTTTTGTTGCCAGGTGAGAGACTTATATAGATCTATTTCTGGCTCGTTAGCCATAACCAGTAAGCCACTGATGATGCCACTCAGCAAGCTAGAGCTGCAGAAAAACCTTGGTTACGTAGGAAAAACCTGGCTAGAGGAAAAACACACATAAATCCTATGAAGAAGTAAGAAAATAGATATTGTACCTTTACAGGGAGGATACATGAGATGTGGGTGTGGCTTACTGATGATGGCTAACGAGCCAGAAATAGATCTATATAAGTCTCTCACCTGGTAGCAAAAGCTTGCTGGCTGCCAGAAAGAAAAAAGCTCAGAATTGTGTGGATGTGATTCCACTGAGCTAGGGCTGCAGAAAAACCTTTGTTACGTAGGAAAAACCTGGCTAGAAGAAAAACACACATAAATCCTATGAAGAAATATATATATTCATTTGCATTTTCAGAAAACAAATGTTTCTGCAAAGTTTTAGAGTTAGTATTCTCAGAATTTGTAAGTTTTATTATAGTGAAGAGCACATGAGTACATTTTGCCATCTGGTGGTTACTTGCAGCATATCATTAAGTGTATTTTAACAATTTATGATCAGTTGTGAATAGTAAATAATAAAAATATAAGAAAAATTTGCGGCATTTTAGAGATATATATTTTAATAAATTACAGTTCATTTCATCAAATAAAACGGGGTAAAGTGCTATGGATATTATATATATAACTGTTGTTTGAAATAGAGGTTAGATATTGGGAATGGTAGAGAGAGACACATATGAGTTACCTTAAATAACTAATGTTTAATGAATAGTAATATATTGTGTAATACAGACATTCTTGCATTAATGGTGTAATTAACATGTGTTGTTTGAAGACACTTAGTCCCATGGTTATTTCATATGTGGTTTGATTTCCTGACAAATTCACTATTTCATGATGAAACCTATCTTTGTAATTCCTTTCCAGAAATGCAACTTTGTAGTCACTTGAGGTCAGTGACAGAAATTAAAATTAAAATGTTCTTCCAATTCCATTTGGCTAGTCGTGATGTCTAATTTATGTTCACTTATTTGATTGCATATTTTCTGTTGCATAGTTGCAGAGATTCTTCAGCATAATATATATTGCTGATTGCATATTAAAGGATGCAAATATATGTTAATCTGATGTTTATACAAATTATTAGGGGAAGAGGAAGAGGAGGAGGAAGCATGACCACTTTTGAAATGCAGCTTTTGCCATTTCGTATAAAACCAGTTCTGGCAGGTGATAAAAATTGTACATTCCTGCCCTGGAACATGCTATAATTTGTTTCATTCTCTATTTGATTTAATGTACAATTAAATAAATATAGTAAACATGATTATCCTGCTTGTATATAATAATATATCCCTTAATATTGCAATTTTGCAATAACTTTGGGAAGGATTCTGAGTCCATGTACAAACTTTTCACTCCCTTCAGACTAGAGTTTATCCTAACATTAACTTATATCCTTCCATCTTTCTTTATGTCTTTTATCCCCGAACTTCTAGGGACTAGTTCAAACCTGACAAATCTAAGAAACTATGCCTTATTAAACTTGCATTGTATCCATCATTCTTTTACTATTATTATAATATTATCTTTTATTCATTAAAAATGAAACTCAAGTCAACTAGACATTTAAAAATGTGTCACAAATACCATTGACTGGTGCTAATGGTTGATACAGATTTCTGCCAGTGTCCTAGGTATCAACCAAGTACCTTCTTAAAATATATGATGTTCTGAGTAGCGCAGTTTTTTGCAGTTCCGCTGGTGTTATTGCAGGAAGCTGCAATTTCTTGAAGTGTTTTGTAAAATTTTTGGACATGGTACCAAGTGCCCTGATGACAATGGGCATCACTGTGACATGTTTCATCCATAGCCGTGTAGTTTCTATGGCCAGGTCACAATATTTCATGATTTTTTCCAGTTCTTTTTCTTCAACTCTGGTATCTCCTGGTACCGCAATGTCAATAAATTGTACGTTTTGGTTTTCGACAACTGTGATATCTGGCGTATTGTGTTCCAAGTGACGATCCATTTGTATCTGAAAGTCCCACAAGATCTTCACTTTCTCATTTTCTATAATCATCATCATCATCATCATCATCATCATCATCATCTCTTTTATTCATTAAACATGAAACTCAGTCAACTGAACTTTTAAAAATGTGTCACAAATACGATTGATTGGTACTAATGGTTGATACGGGTTGCTGACAGCATCCTAGGCATCAACCAAGTATCTTCTTAAAATATATGATGTTCTGAGTAGCACAGTTTTTTGCAGTTCCTCTGATGTTATGGCAGACGATCCATCTGTATTCAAAAGTCCCACAAGAACTTCAGCATCTCATTTTCAGTAACTTTTTCCACTTTGTGCTCCCATGACTTTTCGGATACAGGTATGTTGTATTTTTTATATAATGACTAGTGGACTAATTTAGCAACTCGATTATGTCTAGCTTTGTAATCAGTTTGTGCGATTTTGCTGCACTCATATATTAAGTGTGAAATAATAATAATTATTATTATTATTATTTTGCATATTTTAATTCAGAAGGAAGGCACCTACCGTTCTTAATAGATCCTTGCATTTATTGTCCAAAAGCTCTCCAGTATGAATGTAGCCAATATTTTGTCCCCTTTTCTTCTTTCAGGGAGGCAACAAGTATATTTAAAGCCGTGCAGACATTTAAGGCAAAAAACTTTTTACAGAGACTGAATCCCGCCCCACCCCAAAAAATCAGTTTAAACTCTAGCCTGTATGTAACTGTGTGTGTGTTTGTGTGTCTATGTATGTATATGCAGCCATACCCTTTTAAGTGGCACCACTACCCTAGCCTTAGTAAAGCATGTTGCAAAGTGTAGTCTCATATAAGAAAAGATTGTCCAACCTTGTCTTCAACATTTAAAGTTTCCTGCTTTGATGTTTTTATCGATACTTGGAGAATAGATTGATTTTTCATTAGGGATGCAGTGGAAAACTATGTCTTATAAAATGCCAGAAATATAGATCTACTTTATAGAAAAAAGGAAAAGAAAACAGTATGCAGTGCTATGTTACTCAAACGTATTAGATCAAGGGTAGGTATGAAAATGACACAGTAACAGCAATAACTTACTCCTCTCTATCAAAACTGTTGGCGTTTTAGGCTCTTACAGCAAGATAAACCATGTCTTTGTAACACTGAGTAATTCTTCATGTGGCCAGAAGAGACAATTTAAAATTTAATTGCAAGAATCTCAAATGAAAATGACAGATTCAAGTGATTAGGAAACTACTGCCTCTGTCCAAGATTCTGAGCTGTAGTACTGCTAACTCAATCTTGGCTAGACAAAGATGTCTGCCATACTTTAAAAAAAAAAAAAAAAAAAAAAAAAAACAGCCAGAGAAATGTAGTTACAGCAGAGGCTTTGTATGCAGAAAATCCTAGTTCAATGTTTGACTTCCCCAGGAACGGTGGTGGGTTCTAACCAGTTTTACCACCAGTTTGCATCATGTATGTGCTTTGCTCGTGCACGCACCAAGCTTACGCTTTGCGCAAGCACATTTAGTAAAAAAAACAGCTGAGGCATGGCAATCCACTCTGCCATGCCTTACAGGTGAGATAAAAACAAAAGAAATAAAGGTAGGTATAGTGCGGGGGCGAGGGTAGGGCCCAACTGACTTTCGGAGTGAACTTGTTCGCTCTCCTATCAAGATTTCTACTACCGACTCTCCCAAACCGGGGAGAACCGGTAGCAACCCACCACTGCCCAGGTACCACTGAAAAACTCTTCCCTGAAATATTCAACAGCCACTACCCCTCAGTGAAAAACAACAAAGTGTGGAGTGATAATTGGTTTATGTATAACTCTTTATTGGATAAAAGACCACATGTGTATTAGACTCGTGCCCCTCCTGGCTGGTTTATTCAGCTCAGGAGGGGACGTGTGGCTGGATCCAGGCGGTGATAACTGCTTCCTTGGAGGAGGGAAGCTTTCCTGCCACTCTGAAGTGGGTGGTGGTGAGGCCCCTCCTCAAGAAACCTGCCTTGGATCCAGCTGTTTTGAGTAATTTCCGTTCAATCTCCAACCTTCGCTTTCTTGCTAAGGTTGTTGAGAGCGTGGTAGCACGTTAGCTCCCAATGGCCCTGGATGAAGCGGAATACCTTGATCCGTGCCAATTGGGTTTCAGGCCCGGATATGGAGACGGCATTGGTGGATGATCTCTGGAGGGCTCGGGACAGAGGTTATTCCTCTCTTCTGGTCCTATTAGATCTTTCGGCAGCTTTTGATACCATCGACCATGGTATCTTGCTGCGGCGCCTCGAGGGGTTGGGAGTGGGATTTTATGGTGGTTCTCCTCTTATCTCTCAGGTCGGATGCAAGCAGTGTTGGCAGGGGGGCAGAGATCGATTGTGAGGCCCCTCACTTGTGGGATGCCCCAGGGGTCGGTTCTCTTGCCCCTTCTGTTCAACATTTATATGAAACCGCTGGGGGAGATCATCTGTGGTTTCGGGGTGAGGTACCATCAGTACGCTGATGATACCCAGCTTTTTATATCCACCCTGAACCAGTCATGTGATGTCCTCGATGTGATGTCCCGGTGCCTGGAAGAGGTACGGGTCTGGATGGGGAGGAACAGGCTTCGGCTCAACCCTGCCAAGACTGAGTGGCTGTGGGTACCGGCATCTCGATCCGAAGGAGAGGTTCCATCGTTGGCTATAGGGGGTGAAGTTTTACCCCCTGTAGACAGGGCACGCAACTTGGATGTCCTCCTGGATTCACGGTTGAGTTTAGATGATCATATAACAACCGTGACCAGGGGGGCGTATGCCCAGATTCATCTGGTGCATCAGTTGCGCCCCTATTTGGACCGAGGTGTTCTACGCACAGTTACTCAGGTGCTAGTCACCTCCCATCTTGACTACTGTAATGCTCTCTACCTGGGGCTGCCCTTGAGGTCCATTCGGAGGCTTCAGCTGGTGCAGAATGCAACTGCGCAGGCTGTGATGGGAGGGTCCCGATACTCCCATGCTACACCTCTCCTGCGTGACTTGCATTGGTTACCGGTTGCCCTCCGGGTGAGATTCAAGGTGCTGGTGATAACCTATAAAGCCCTACATGGCTTAAGCCCAGGATACTCGTCAGACCATCTGCAGCCAGCAACAGCTTCCCATCGCCCGGTGCGTTTTCACAGGGAGGGCCTTCTCTGGGTGCCATCATCTAGACAATGTCAGCTGGTGGCCCCCAGGGGTAGAGCTTTCTCTATGGGCATGCCCACTCTTTGGAATCAACTCCCCCGGGGCTTCGGTTGGCTCCTGACCTTCGCACCTTCCGCCGCAAAGTAAAAACATGTCTGTTCACATCGCCTAGCCTGGACTGAGGGGTTTTTTGATTATTTTAATGGGTTTTAAAATATATTTAAATTATGCATATTTATGTATTTTATGTTTTATTGGGTTTATTTTTATTTGTTGTGAGCCACCCTGAGTCCTATGGAGATAGGGCAGCATACAAATTATATTAAATAAATAATAAATAAATATGAAAGGTCTTAGATCTTAAGTGAATAGTGGAGATTTTGAGAGCATGATTAGAAAATGGCTACTGTGATGAGCATGGCACAGGCATGAAGCACAAGGCAAAGAAGACATGTTGCACCCTTTTAGAAAGGATAAACTCTATTTTCTTTATTCCTTCAACTTTCTTCTGTCTCCTCTGGGCAGGTGAGCACATTTCCTGAATTTCAACCACAATTATTTTTATTTTCTAGAAATGTCTTTGCAAACCAAAAACATTCTTGGAAAGAAATGTAATATTTGGGGTGGGGGGGCAGCACTTTTTTTCTTTGCATCATGCTGGTACTATTAGAATAAATAAATAAACATCGTTGGATTTTTGTATTTATTTCTTTATTCTTTAGTCCAATCATGTTTGAAACCTGGCAATACCAAACAATGCATCTGTGGGTATATTTGTACCAGCCAACCATACACTGAGGATTCAGTTCTTATGCTTTCTTTTCTGGGGGTTTTGTGTTTTCTGTATCACCCAAACTGAGCTGAAATGCAACAAAACAAGCTTTAGACTTTATTCTACATCCCATGTTCTTGTTTTCCTTTTTTTTTTTCCTGCTTTTCTCCTTCCATCAGTTTATGCCTCTGCTTCCAATCAGCACATTATCTATCAGATATCATGCTTCTGCTTCAGTACTCATAATGAGGAAGTGATAAGTATCTTGTTTATTAATAACAAAAATGGTCTTGCATGGCTTTATTATTATTTTTTGTTTTGTAGAAGACAAAGACAGTAAAAGAAAGACAGTAATTAGATTGTTTTCTCTCATTCTGCTCAGTGAAGCATTTGGGATGCCATAAGTAGCTTCTTGATTTTTCCCCCCAATCTTCTTTTCTTATTTGCTGCTTTCTCCAGCTTTTCTTTGAAAGATCAGACAAGCATCAAGAGAGAGTAGCCTAATGATAATAGGTGTCAGTATCCTATTCCCTTCACTTCATATATACAAATAACTGCCTTTTAATAGGAATTTCAATTCATGTTACATTTTTATTTTGCCATGTTTTTAGCCACCTTCAGCTGTTTTAGGAGAATAAAACATTATATAATGTGTGTGTATTATATATACACATATATTTGAAATATATATGTGTGTGTGTGTGTGTGTGTGTATTTGTATACACACACAGTACACACACAGAGAGAGTTTTAAAATTTTATTTTAAGATATAGGCAGTATATTATATTTATTTATTAATCCCCTGGCATGGATTGCCCCTTTGACTATGTTGGACAGGCAGGGAGGAAACTAACCACCAGATTGTAAGAATACAAGTAAGTGGTAGATGAGGAGACCCAAACTCATTGGTAGCTTCATATTGTGTTAGTTATCACCTTTAAAGCACTCCATGGCTTAGGACCTGGGTACCTACGAGACCATCTTTGGCCACCAATAGCCTCCCACTGACCAGTTTGTTCTCACAGGGAGGGACTACTAAGGGTACCGTCAGTCAAATTATGTCAACTGGCGACTCCCAGGGGGAGGGCCTTCTCTGTGAGGGCTCCAACCCTTTGGAATGAACTGCCCCCAGAGATACGGAACATCCCTGATCTCTGTGCTTTCCGCCGTGCCCTCAAGACCCTGATGTTCCAACAGGCGGGGCTAAACATATGAACATGTGAATGATTTTTTAAATGTTATCTAATTCTGGGTTTTATTTAATTGATCAAACTAAGTAATAATTTTAATTAGCAATTTTATGATGTTTGTGTGTTTATATTTTTCTTGACTGTACACCGCCTTGAGTCCTACGGGAGAAAGGCAGTATAGAAATATAATAAATAAATAAATAAATAAATAAATAAATAAATAAATAAATATTGCAATGAACAAGGACATGCATTCAATTTTGCAGTTACTAAGATTGTTGGCCATGCGGGTATAAAGATAGCCAGAGATGTTCTGTCCCCCCACCTCACATAGGCAGACACACGAGCAAAAGACGTCTATCAGTAATTTATTTTTACAAGTCGACCTGAATCCCTTTGGCAGATAAAAGTTCTGGCAGATACTTTCCGAATGCCTGCCAAGTTTCTTATCACCTCTAGAAACAGGAGTCAGCATATCTGTAGTCCGTTGCTAGGGCAACCAAGAGTTCAAAGAGTAGTCAGAAGTCATTCACAAAATCCAAGGCTTAATTCCGAAAAATATCCCATCTGAAGCTCACAATATGCAGTTTTTGTCTGTCACAGAGCCTGCAGAGCAACCCCACCCACTTTTATCCCTTGTGGGGCATGGCTCAGTGACTCAGCAATCTCTGGCCCTTCCCCATCTCTTCCTTTGCTGTGCACGCCTCTCCCTCTGACACTGCCTGGGATCAATCCAAGATTGATTTTCATCACTCCCTATTAGTGGGTGCTCCGACATGCCTTCCTCCTGGCCTTCAGCTGGTACCTGAGGCATTGCCAGAAAGGAAGGTCCTGGGGAGAGAGGCCTTGTCAGTTCCTCCCCATCACTTTCAGAGTCATCATCCTCCGTGAGGACAGTCTCGGGAGCCAGAGTCACAACAAGAGAAATGATCAAAGCCTGGGAAATAGGTCCTTGTCAGTTAACAGGAGTGCTGATTTACCACTAGTTTATCAGGTACTTAGGAGCCAAGGGCTTGGCAACACAAGGAAATAACAGCCGTTATCAACACACTAATCAACCAATAGGAAGGCAGCACATAAATATGACTCACAGAATATCCCAAAGCACATATTCCAGTAGAGAGAAGTTCCCTGAAGATGGGCTCCAGCATGAGTCCAAAAGCTCGGAAGAATAAACCTCGGGTCCCTGTGACTAACCCAAATTCAATCTTGCAGTATATTATATAATTAAAATACAGTGAGGTTTATACAGTATCGATTAGATGTTTAACATTAAAGTTTAGATGCCTTACACCAGTGGTGACTAACTTTTTTTTCCTCGGGTGCCAAAAGTGCACACGCACATGTCCACACCCATAATGCAATGCCCCCCACGCACATCCAGCCTCCCCACACATGTGCACACAACCCCCTGCACTGCCCCACAGGCAGGTCTGACTCCCCTGACTCCCCCACCCTGTCATGCATGACCTCCCCCATGCCCTGTTTTGGGCCTAGCAGGCATTCCTGAAGCTTCTGGAGGCCGGAAACGGTGCATTTCTGGTCTTCTGGTAGGCCCAGTTTTTACCCTCTCCAAGCTCCGGAGGTTCCAGAGGCTTTTCTGGAGCCTCCCAGAGGGTGAAAACAGCCTTCCCCGACCTCCGGAGGCCCTCCAGAGGCTAGAAATGGCCCATTTCTGGACTTCCAGGAGGCCCATTTTTTGCCTTCCCAGAGTCTCTGCATGAGCCCTGTACTTACTTGGCATCCAAAACAGGCTGTGTGGAGACTCCTGGGAGGGACGGGGTGGCATGTGTACGTGTGAACATCTTCCGCATGCACAGCAGAGACCCAAAAATTAGCTGGCCAGCATGTGGCACATGTGCATATGCAATGGAGCTGACCTAGGGCAACAGCTCACATGCCCGCAGAAATGGCTCTGTGTACCACAAAAAAATAATTTAACAAAAAGTGCAAGATATTTGACATAGTATCCCCAAAAAAATTATAATAATAAAAACCTCTTTAAAAATAATTTTGTAGTCTTTGAAAGTCTCTGTCCCTCTAGGTAACATCATCAATGCATTATTTTCTTTAAATAAAAAAAAATCAGTTAAATGGGATATTTGAAATGTCAATGTTGATAAGCACAGTTGTTTTATTTTTTATATTGTAGGTTCCTTATATAAATCCCTCTGTGAGAATTTATCAGATCATTACTATTTTCACATAAATGTACTGTATCTCATGTATATTAAAATGAGACAGGCAGTCATTAAATCATATATGTTTAATCTCAAGGTTAATTTTGGTCCATTAAATTGATACTTAATTGAAATTTTTCACAGTATGATAGACAGTGAACGTGCCTATTATAACTTACTCATATTTTTATTTCTTTTAAAAAAAGAAATTAAATTCATTTACAGTTGATTCTTCCCATAGCTATATTTAACATACCAGTGAGCACATTTTGGCCTTTTCTTATATAGTTCTACATACGTACATAAATAAAGGAACACCACTGTGTATGTTAGTTTATGCCCAAGTTTCATTAGTTCTACACTAATGATTCTTTTAAAGGCCCAGTCACACTTTACTTTTACAATAACAATTGCCCAGGAATCCAAATCAGCTTCTTCCGTTCTTCCCTAAAATACTTAATTCTGAGGTAAAGGAGGATTCAGCTTTCCTTTAATTTGAAAGCAACACTTACCAATCTTTTACCAATCATCATTTCAGAGCAACAGAAAATGTACAACCTGTTTTCACCCTTAAAGCAATTACTGAGAACCATGATTCTCTTATCTTGCCCTTCTTGCTCACTCATTCAGAACACTTTTTTTATGGTGCTGTTTACTCAAAGTGTCCTAGAATGGCTTTTGTGTGATTAGCAAAGAGAAGATTGGTCTAGTCAGTTATTTGATTTATAAACTATTTCAATCCAAAGGCTCTAGGCGATGTACAAAATAAAGTCACTGTGCAATACGGAATAGTAGTTCTACAAAGTACAATAACACCATAAAATATATATTCATAATCTCTGAAGGCCCTCCAGAAAAGACAAGTGTTAACCATTATTTGGAAGAACATAACAGTAGGGGCTGTCTTTGCCCTGGGGGACTATGGTCCTCCAAACTGAGAGAGCAATCACAAAAAACAAACCCTGAAAGGAAGACTCCTCCAACAGGAGAGCCCTACTAAGATCACTAAACATTATTACACAAACAGAAAGGAATCTAGGCCGGAAAAAAAAATAACAAATTGAACTGCTATCCTTCTACAGAGAAGTCTGATAAATTTTGATCTTTCTCAGGACTGTTGGAATAATTCCTTTCCCATAGTTTTTTTGTTTTAATGGTGCTAGCGATCTTAACAATGTTTGTCTATCAGTAGAAAACGTGGAATGGTAGTATGCTGCAGGAATGAAATGCTACCAGTTCGCACCAGTTCGGGAGAACCGGTAGTGATAAAAGCTACTGGTTCGAGTGAACCAGTAATAAAAAAAAGCTACTGCTTCATCTGAACTGGTATTTTCAACGATCAGCTGTGCCGCACAATTTAAATTTGCTAGGAAGCAGGAAATCCTGCTTTCTAGCGAATCTAAATCACGCGGCACACTGTTCCCCCCCTCGCTGTTCTACTTAACTTTCTAAGCCTTCTTTTTCTGCGTGAAGTCCATGTTTGGCACGCATCGCACATGCATGCATGGACAGCGAACTGGTGGCAAACCAGGGAGGATTTCACCACTGGTCTGCTGCCTCTATTTCCCCACTTGATCAAGATGAGCAAACTCCACTTGTTTTTGTTCATGAAATGATTAGTGAAGATAGTGAAGGCTGAGAGTATTTGCGTATGTTGCCTTTAATTGGACTGGTTTAATTGGACAATGAGTGATGTGAGCCTCATTTTTTTTTATTCAAGCAGCATAACAAGTCTCTTTGATCTAGCAAGTACAATATTTCCCCTATATTTTCATTTACAAATAGAAAATGGGGAGGGGGGGATCTAATCTGTAGGCAATCTAATATATTGGCATGCAAATCCTGGCACAATTATGGCTAAGAGTTCTGATAAAGTACTCTGATGAAGTATCCATTTTAGAGATAGTCTGAACTGAAATGGATCAGGGATTTCACTATCTTTGAATCTCCTAGGTTCAAACCAGCCTGGCAAGAATCTCCAGGTCTGGTTTTGGGTTAGTGCCTCATAGTGATATGATGACCTGATCGGATAATAATCTTGAAGCTACCTCAGTAGAGATCCACTATATTAAAAGACAAATGCAGTTGCACAAATCTGTTGTTATTTTCAATAAGAAGTGCATATAGGTGTTTTAATTATTTGAATTCTTTATTACATTCATATCAAATCTTCATACATTAATTAAATGTGCCTGTAAGGCAACTGGTAGGGGTAGGATGCTATAAAAATATAGGCTGACACTGGATTAATGGGCTTCCCATAGTGGTGCTAATAGAGGTTTTGAGGATGAAAAAAGAAATAATAAAGCAGCTAAGTGAGGAATTTTGCCATCAAAAATATCACAGCTCCATATTAGGAGAAAATCGATTTATTAGTTATAATTAGAAGTGACTCATAGTTGAATTAGTAAGAAGATGGTGCATACCCTTTATCATTACTCTTTATCATTACTCTCAGGAGGACTACTGAAAAGTCATTGATATCTTTTCATTCAGGAATGGATTTAATTATCACTTTGTACGTTTCTTGGACAACATTGACCAAGTGAAGAATTAGCACAGTACAAATGAGACAACAAAATGGACTAAATAAGCTAGGTATATAGAAGGAATTTTAGCCTTTTCTAATGTATAAATTATCTAGTGAAGAGGGTGAAGTAATTAAATTAAACTAATAATATATTATCATTGAACAGAAAATAAAGATTTTCTCTTTAATTGGACTGTTCCCGACATTCTAAAAGTTCTCTTATAACTGCAAGCATATGTAACTGAATTTAAATCATATATCAGTTTTGTTCTGGCTCTGCCTGCTCTTACATCCTGGTCTCACTTACATTTTGGACTGCAGTTTTCAACGTGTTACTCAAAAGTCAGGTGAGTTCCCCACAAACTTGCCTTTGACTCATTATAAGCATTGAGAATGCTAAAAACTATATTTAGCTATTCCACATTTTTAATTGATTAAATTTTGTCATGGATATAATCTAACATGCTTGAACAAAACAGGGTTGATGGTATCAGGAGTGGGATCTGATCAACTCTATGCGGGCAGATCTCCCCTCTGGTAATTGGGAACGCTTCCATGACCATTTTAGCTTGAACTGTGAGGGAGACCAGATAGCTGGCTGTCACACAAGCATCCACTAAGTAATACCTAAATTGCATTTTTGACAATTTTGTCAAGTCTTATTTGAGTTTCTTATAAGCCAGATTCTGCCAGCTTTATAGTTCTAATTCCAACATTATTGAGTTGCATTATGTTTTCTGTTGCTTCTGCTAAGGAGATTCAAGTGGCTATATTTCATGATTGTTCATCCTGCCATTCACAAGGACAGATGTATTTTTTTATTTTATTTTTTTATTTTTAATTTGATTTATATGCCGCCCTTCTCCGGAGACTTGGGGCAGCTTACAGTGCATTAAGCAATAGCCTTCATACTTTTGTATATTTTATACAAAGTCAGCTTATTGCCCCCACAAACTGGGTCCTCAATTTGCCTACCTTAGAAAGGATGGAAGGCTGAGTCAACCTTGAGCCTGGCAAGATTCGAATTTACTTTAATTGCAGACAGCTGGTGTTAAATTACAGTGCTTTAGTCTGCAGAGCTATCCTTTAGTACTGTCAACCCCTTGGATCACTGATTATGTGCCATTATGTTTTTTTATTCCTAGTGACCATATAGTTAGATTTTCTCCAATGACAATTTATTGATAACCTGGTACTCATTACTACTGTACCTGAATCCATCCATCCTCTTCTTCTTCCTTCCACCTTCTTCACCTTTTTCAGCTAACTCAGTCTTCATATAATGTGCCTGATAATTTGAGTCTGGCCCTTTGTGCCTCAAGTGAGAATTCTGTGCTGAAACAAACCAACGGCTCATCCAGCCAATCAAACCAGAGTTGTCACTTGAGGACAAACTAGAAAATGAAGAGAAGGGAAGCCATCCCAGATCCCTTCTCTGTTTTACCACATTGCACTCTGATGCTTTAAGAACCCTACTGTAACTCTGTATTCCTCAAAATAGAAGTATTCAGGATGGGAGTAAAGGGTTTAAAACAGCAAGCTGCTGTGAAATAAATCTGAAGAGAAGCATCCTGATTTCAGTTTTGCCTAATACGTTCTTTTATGTTTGAAAACAAGGTTTTCCCTCACTGCTTACAAAAGAAAAAACGGTCCTGCTATGATACACTCACATGTTTAATTTGGCCTTGAATTCATACATGTAAAGCCAAAGGAAAGTTGGCTACTTTAGGCAGAATGAGTACTAATGTGGCATCTTTAATCAATATTCCATGTTATAAACATTTACAGTGATAAATAAAGCCTGATTGCCAAATCTTTTAAAGTTCTGAAGAAGGCTGCCAATCTATTACATTACTGAGAATGTAGAATTAATCAAGATGAGAAAATCAGTGTTCTTTCTTTATAACAATGAGAAAGAGAGACAACTTGGATTCTATAGCAGAGGAATGATACAAGTTCCTCCTGGCTTTGTATCTCCAGATCATGTACTGCCAGATGTTGGACATCTCCAGGGGTAGAATGTGTAGTGTAACAGATGCTATCTTGACTGATATACTTCTACCACTCACTGTGACTACGAAATGACTAGCCAGAGTGAAAAATGAATCCATGGGCTGCAAAAATTTCAAAAATAGTTATTTTTAATATTAAGTTATGCCTGGCATTCCTGTATTATTATAGAGGATATTAGTGGAAGACTATAAATCAAATGAAAATGAGAAATGGACATTCAAATATTGTTGACAAGTGCATGATAGAAGAAAGCATCAACTAATAGGAAAAAAAAAATCCGGATATGGAATAGAGAATAAATGTTTCCCCACTTCAAAAACAAACAGACAAGCAAACAAACAATGGAATGGAATGGAATGGAATGGAATGGAAGGGAAGGGAAGGGAAGGGAAGGGAAGGGAAGGGAAGGGAAGGGTAGGGTAGGGTAGGGTAGGGTAGGGTAGGGTAGGGTAGGGTAGGGTAAGGCAGGGCAGGACAGAACAGAACAGAACAGAATAGGGCAGGGTAGAAAAAGATAGAAGAGAGGTATTTGTTTCCAGTGCACAAGCTCTCATTGCACAACAACTACAACAACAACAACAACAACAACAACAACAACAACAATAACGTAATATAATCCTAAAATACCAATAGGAGAAGGTAATAGAAAAGATGAAGAGGGTAATAGTAATACAGCCATTCTACATGGATAAATATCCTTAGATATAAGACATAAGCTTGTAGGAAAATCTTTGAGAGATTGATAGAAAGGTTTTCAGATCTACAGCACAGATAGTAGAACAGTGTAATAAGAAGATCATAATAATAAAAAAAAATGACTATCAAGTTTGTTTATTTATTTATTTATTTATTTGTTTGTTTATTTATTTATTTTGTCACATTTCTATGCCGCCCAACTCCCAAGGGACTCTTGGCGGCTTATAACAGAGAATAAAACAATGCAACAATATCCCATACAAAAGTTAAAAGAAGACATTAAAACATTAAAACGTTAAAACACATACACTCCAATTTGTGGCCGGGTCTCACAAGATAACTATAACGAGATCAATGGCCCCAGGCCTGCCAGAAGAGCCAAGTTTTCACCGCTTTCCGGAAGGTCAATAACTTAAAATAAGTGCTATAAACAGTTAGTGCCAAAATTTCTGCATGGAAACTTTTTGATATCTTATGTGGAGTAAGGTAGGAATTTATTTAAACAAACAAATTATTATCTCTTGTAGCTAATTCTTCTGCTTGTTAGCAAAATAACTGCTGACGACAGCAACTAGCATAACTGCTGTTTCAATCATATACATTTCTTTCTGCAGGCTCAAAGCCATCTGCTAGCTTAGCAGTTCACATTCCAACAGAAGTATAGAGTGTACATCCACACAATATTCTGTCTGGGTTGAATGTAATTTTATGTACTTTTATGGGCAAAATGTAAAAGTTGTGCATCTATTGTAGGGCTATCAATCTCACGTCATCGTCATCATGTGACATATTGGGACTTTCCCTGCCATTCACAAAACTGGGAGCGGGGAGGTGGCCAGCACATGATGCATCTGGCTTGCGGGCCAAGAGGTTGACACCCCTGATCTATTGGAATCCTCATGTGTGAGATTTTAGCATTTTCTGGCCATCTGATCAGAAATAAATAGAGGAGATAGTGGGGTTAGCATATCTGATGTTGCCAATATACAGCACAGCAATGATAATATTATAAAATGGTCAAATAAGTATAAGGCAGTGCCTCCTAATTTACCTGACACACCTGATTTATTTTTAAGAATCAGATTCCTACCCAATTTTTCCTCTCTAAATCTATCCAAATTGTCAATAGTTTGTCATTCTGTGCATGTATCACTGCATAGTTTTGGGGACAAAAAGCAGAACTCCAGCTCTGGGTGCAGGACTATCACTGATTATTCAGCAAGATATTAGTTAGAGCAGGGTTTATCAAATTGGTCAATATCACTGTCAAGAGTTGATGGGACTATCTAAGAATTGTTAAATATCTGATGGTCAAAAGGAGGACAGTAAATGTCTAAGTGTCAATAGGAACAGACTAACTGGAAAAGCATGATAACTTATGACTAAGACTCAAAAAATATGTGCATGTTATTGATGTTGTTCAGATGTAAATTTCTTACTGATGATATCAACAGTTCCAGTAGAAAAGTTATGTTAAATCTTGTAGCTTTCATGTTTTAAAAATTTCCTATTTTTATGAAATTGTTATTATTATTCATAGTACTATTACAAATAAAGTTAAGTATTTATTACATTATTTTCACACAAAATTACTGCTTGACAGTTCATGAACAATCAAAACTTCATGAAGAGGTTAATGAACTGAAGAGTATGGGGACCCCTCGGTTATAATAACATGATGGCATTCAAATGTATTAAATTCAGATTCCCAATTTCCTTGACATCTAGAGGATCGGCTTTCTGTGTAAGAATATCTGCGGTGTCTGCATCTATCCAAAATGCATATTAAAGGTAAAGGTTCCCTCGCACATATGTGCTAGTCATTCCTGACTCTAGGGGGCGATGCTTATCTCCGTTTCAAAGCCGAAGAGCCAGTGCTGTCTGAAGATGTCTCCGTGGTCATGTGGCTGGCATGACTAAATGCCAAAGACACACGGAACGCTGCTACCTTCCCACCAAAGGTGGTCCCTATTTTTTTACTTGCATTTTTTATGTGCTCACCCCGTTACATGGCACTAGGGATTCGAACCACTGAATTCCCGAGCTTTCGATCGACAAGCTCAGCGTCTTAGCTACTGAGCCACCGCATCCCTTGTAAAATGCATATTAGCTTGTTGAAATTAGATGAGTTGTGACATAGTTGCAATAAAATGGGGGAAGGAGAGATTAATGTGAGAAAGGATGGTAGTTGCAGCGTCAAAGGCAAAATCTTGATGGTTTTGTATGTGTACACCACATTATATTAGTGAACAAAGAAGTAAGGATTCAGTTGCAATGTTGTGACTGTTTTGATGTGCCCTGTGGATGTTATTGCTATAGTATCCTAAGATTGTGAAAAGTTTTTGTCAAGCATAGTACTTACCAGAGTCTTGCAATTTTTACTCAAATTATATGTGTAGCTTATGTAGATGTTGAGCAAAAAGATCTAACGAAATAAGATTTTGTGCTTATGGATGTACATCTGTTGTTTTTCTTCTGCAATTTGTGTTATCTGGACCAGTCTCATGATGCTTACCACAATAACACATGAATAGAGATTACAACTGAAGAAATGGCTTCTTATTAATGAGAAAATGCAGTGCAATATAAACAGCTTGGTCTTATTTGTCTTGTGGCAATACCAGTTAAAATTTATTATGGGATATAATAGAAGCTAAATTATGTTTTTGCTGTGATATGCTATAAAATTACTTTTTAATTAAAGAAAGATTTAAAAATTTGTGGAAGTGCATGTATCTAAATTCACACACATGCATACAATAACAAATTGAACCAAAAAAAATAGTTCTTGGTATTTAACACAACCACATTTGAATGTAAAATAGTTTATGGAAGGAATTACTTATTTGCTGAAATAAAGAATTACACCTAAAATAACAGAATGTTATTTAACCATCACATAGTCTTAATCATCACATAGTTTTAGTCATCATGTAGTTATCACCTGAGGGCAAGACAAGAAGTAACAGATGGAAATTTAAGAGAGAATGGATTGAACTAAGTAATACAAGACTTTAACACTGGAAGGACATGATCTACAATTCGGTTGGCATGCTTTTATATGATATGGTAGAAATAAGAGACACACATACTTTCATAGACATTATATAAGAAATGCATTGTTATTGGTATGGGAAAAAGTTAGAGATAAATATTATGTGAAAATACCAACATGGTTATCAACAATGGAAGCTTTAATTTACTCAAACGTTTTTAATTTTGGAAATATTGTTAGATATAAAGATTTGTTAACAGATAAGGTGGAATTGAAAGGGAAACAAGAACTGGAAGAACAGGGAATTGAAATGGACTGGTATATGTATATGTAAATACAAACTAGATATCAAAAAGATGTTAAACTACAGGGTTTTTACCTTGAGAAGGCTGAGCTTGATAAGATACTCATGGGAACAGAGGATAAATTAATTAAAAAATGTTACAATTTTTTACTAAATATAGAACTAGAGGAAGAACAAGTAAAAGAAACAATGATAGCCTGGGCAAAAAATTTTGGATATTCAGTTGAATTAGACAAATGGCAACAACTATGGGAAAGAAATTATAAATTAAAATGTCCACTGCATACAAGGAGAATCAATATGAAATGTTTCATAGATGGCATATGCCCCCTGATAAACTGGCAAAAACGCTTAAAGTTAAATCAGCTAAATGTTGGAAATGCCACCAGTTACCAGGTTCATATTACCACATGTGGTGGACATGCCCTGAAGCAAAAAGCTACTGGAATAAAATTAAGTTATGGGTGGAGGAAATGATACAACAATGTATAGACTTAAAACCAGAACTATTCCTACTGGGTATCTTACCAGAGAAAATTAGTAAAGATAATATATATTTGATTATACATGTAATAACAGCAGCAAAGATTGTTTATGCACAAAATTGGAAAGCAGAGAATATACCATTGGAGGGAGAAGTAATTAAAACATTTTTAGACTATGCAGAAATGAATAGATTAACTATGATGATAAAGGAAAGAGAAGATTCAGAATATTTTAAGATATGGAATAAATTTTACTATTGGTTAAAAAAGAGATATAAATAAGTTTTAAAAGAGACTAAAGAAAAAAATTGTTGTAATTAGAATATTATACTAATGGAAAACTTTTGTAATGGATTTGGTGAGATTGAAGACAGAAGAGACAGAGAAGAGAAGAAATTTTTGAAGATAACACTGAAATGTCACATGGGAGAAATGAGCAATGTACTAAATGTTTCTTTGTCTTAAATAAAAAAAAAACTTTATTAAAAAAAAAAGGAAATTTAAGAGAGATTCAACCTAGAATTAAGGAGAAATTTCCTGACAATGAGAATAATTAATCAATGAAATGGCTTGTCTTCAGAAGTTGTAGGTGCTCCAACGCCGAGGGTTTTTAAGAAGAGATTGGATGGCCATTTGTCCAGAATGGTATAGGATCTCCATACCATTGTGCAGAGAGTTTGTATAGAAGGCTTCCAAAGTACTTCCAACTCTTATTCTCTTACTCTTATAGTGAACATCTACTGTTCCTCCTAAAGACTTAAATCAAAAATACAAAGGTAGAAGATTAGAAAAAGATACAAGAAATAAACACAAAAATATTTTGTTGGAATGAGAAAGGACTAGACAGTTCAGGAAAACAAGGGAGGTTGTCTGAATGACAACTCTGGACTATTTTAGGATATAAGTACTAATATGAACAGATTTTGTATACTTATTGACAGATGCCTAAACAGTAGTATCATCCAGACAGCAATCCATCTTTCTAATAAATACGATACAGTCCACCACTAAGGACTATGAAACCAAATTCAAAAGCATTTCTTTTTTTGTACAGATTAATCACATTTTCCTTGCTATATAAGTGAAAATGATGCCAATGTTTTCCATAACTAGTTTAAACAATAGTAATGCCTTTACTGGTATATACTGTAAACCCTTATCATGGGCTAAATATTTCTACAATGGTACAATTGGCTCTCATGTACAAAAACTGCTAAATATCTGAGTTTATTATGAAGGGAACTACACATGTTAATTTCAATTAAATGTTCAAACATGTAGAAAATTCAAGAGCTCATTCTAGCACCATGTCAGCCGTTCAGGTATTCAATGATGGTTATCATGTCAGAACTAAGCTTTCTGTTTGTTAGGCTAAACATACGTAGTATGGTTTAGCCTCTAGAGCCCTCACCATCTTTGTTGCTTTTCTGTATAGTCCTTCTAGGGCCTCAACATCTTTTTTGTATCATGGTGACCAGAATTAAATAGTTTGTTTGTTTCATTGATTGATTGATGCACCACCCATTTTGCCTAGTATTGTAGTCTTACTAGTACATTATAAAATGATAGTTCTAGTTCTCATGAACTTGATGTTAGCCTTCTGTTGATGCAGGCTAGAATTGATTAGCTTTCTAGGCAGCTGCACCACACTGCTGGCTCATAGTCAAGTGATGGTCCATTGGAACACCTAGATCCCTCTCATAGGCATGATTGTTGAGCCAGGCATTGCCTATTCTGTACCTTCACACTTAGTTTTTCCTACCTAAGTGTAGGACCTTACTTTTCTCACCTCTGAACTGTATCTTGTTGGTTTGGGGCTCAATGCTCATATCTGTCAAGATCCTTCTGAATTTTGAGTCTATCTTCCTAAGTGCTAGCAATTACCCCCAGGTTAGTGTTTTCAGCAAATTTCATGAATTCCCCTTCAAACATGTTCATTTATGAAGATGTTGAAGAATACTGAAGGCCAAGACAGATCTCTGCGATACTCCACATCACTGAATGCTTCCCTCTATGTAGATGTAGTTCCACTGAGGACCACACAATGAATGTGGTAGGTCAGTCAACTGTATATCTATCTGGTGGTAGTCTTGTCTATTCCACATTGTTCTATTTTACCAAGAAGTAGGCTGAGGTCCACTTTATTAAATACCTTACAGAAATCTAAATCTACTATATCAAGAGCATTTCCTTGATTTAGGACTAATTTAGTCACTTTATTGAAGAAGGCAATAAAATTTGTTTGACATTACCTGTTTTTAACATCCATGCAGACTTCTAGTAATTACCTTGTTTATTTCTAGATGCTCACAAATCTCTACTTATCTTTTCCAAGGAACCATGGTTGTGCAGTGGTTAGAATGCAGTATTGAAGGATAATTCTGCCCACTACCAACAGTTCAATCCTGAATAGCTCAAGGTTGACTCAGCCTTCCATCCTTTTGAGGTTGATTAAATGAGGATGCAGATTGTTGAGGGCAATATGCTTACTTTGTATACCACTCAGAGAGTGCTGTAAAACATTTTGCCAGGTATTGATGTCAGGCTAATTGGTCTGCAGTTTCCTGGTACTCAGTACTAAGTAGTAAGTAAATCCCCTGAATTAACTTGATCAAGAGACCTTTGGTCTCTTATCGTACATTCTGACTTGCCCATAGAAGGAATTGTATAAATGACTGAAAGAGTGTAAAAATATACATTAGAGGGATATAAAGTTTTTACATAGCAATATTTTCTACAGATCAAACATATTAAAACCACAACTGCCTTCTGCTAACAACTGTCATATCCTTAGATAATAGTCAATTACTCCTGCTGTTACAGGAATGGCCATAACCTGAAGTCCTGATTTATGAAGGCCACAAAAATCACCATCCTACCTGACTCCTACACTTGATTTGCCATATGTCATAAATTGGGAACATGGACTACTTAAAACATCCTTTTCCAAGAGCTTCCTAATAAAATATGGCTATGATAGTCCCACCACGAATCAGCCTGAATCTTTTGACACATCACACATCTTTTGACTGTCAAGTCAAAATAATAATAACTCACACATGTTTCCAATTGTTTTTTTTTTTAAAAAAAATACAGTCTGCCTAATTCGGCAAGCAATTAGATGATTGAATAATAATCTGGCTTTCAGCATATGTTCAAAGCTGATTGCAGAATGGTTGAGTTGATAGCCGTTTTCACCTTTCTCTTGCTGTCACTGCTTGTTTGTCCCTTTTCCTCTTTCTTCTCTTTTGAACTCTATTCTCAATTTTATAGAATATGAAAGAGAGCAGCCGCTTTGGAGAGATTGACTTTTATTTATCACTATTAAGCAAAGTATTCCAACTCTAATATCATAGACCGAACCAGCAATCAGAAAAATTAGCAGCTTCAAACGACTTTCCAATTATTTGAATGTTAATTGTGCTAAGTTTTACTACTTATGTCACCAAATGCACTCAGTCCTTGATTTACAACCACAATTGATCCCAAAATGTATGTTCTAAGTGAGACATTTGTTCAGTGAGTTTTCCCCCATTTTATGACCTTTCTTTGTTGTTAAGTGAATCATTGCAGGTGTTAAATTGGTAATCCGGTTGTTAAGTGAATCTGGCTTCCCCATTGGCTTTGCTTGTTAGAAGGTCACAAAAGCTGATCACATGACCCTAGGACACTGCAACAGTCATAAATGTGAACTTGTTGCCAAGCATCTGAATTCTGATTATGTAACCACGGGAATGCTGCAAAGGTAAAGTCACTTTTTTCAGTGCTGTTGTAACATTGAGCAGTCACTAAATGAACTTGAGAACTACCCATATCTTTAAGAAAGATAATATAGGACAGACCTGGAAAAATTAAAGATGAGTTCAGTCAATTTAGATCTTTTCACATGCAGCAGCCCTAGTAATTGCTTTAGGGGTCAAGTTTTCTCATGCTAAAATGTAAAGGTTTATTGAGAGAAAGAGAGGGAAAAATATTTGGTCTGGCTTGGAAAACCCTTGCAATCCAATGGAAGAGACTAGCATTTTAGTATATCCCCCCACATTATGGAATTTAAGAGCGGAGAGGCAAAATAGAATTTTGTGATTTAGTTTTTGGGGAAGATAAGCTGCAAGGAGAAATCCACTATGGCTTAAATCAGCAATACTGATTCTAAAATGCCATGATTTGGCCCAGTTGTCATAGAAGCCGTAGATCAAAATTGTAGATTTTCACTTGTGAGTGACTCCATTGGATTCTGCTATATTTACCACAGAGACTGTAGAATGGTGATATTGAAGGGCCAGAAATCCCTTCTTGTTAATTTTTTTTTTTTTTAGAACAAATGAGAAATAATGAAACACAATTTATTTTGAAAAGCAAAATCTAGGAAGAGTTTGGATTAGGCCAAGCTGCCAGGATTGGCTGGGAAAATATGAATGTTGATAATAAATAAGGCACAGATGACTTGTACATCTGTCAGTGGGGTTTTCAGATCCACCATAGGCTGGATAATGCACCCGAGGCTTGCTTCTCACCAAATGAACTTATGATTTCTCATTAGTGCCTAATTTTGATTGTTGCTGCCTATAAGAGAACCATTATGATCATCTCCTAATGTCTATAAACACATCTGGAGTATAAACATTTAATATTGCAGCTGGCTTTTATGGCCAATTTTCCTAACTGTGTTATCAATTTTCTCTGTCTTTCTTTCAAATGCTTTCTTTTTATGCTTATTCCTCTCCATTGTTTTACTTTCTACATGCAATTAAATTGTATTTTTTGCACTTGCAAAAACATCATATGTGTTACTGTTCACTTCTGAAGCTAAGTCTATGATTATTTATGTAAGTTAGAATTTATTGCTATTGCAGTTATCTATTTCTTAGCTCCTTTTTTATTGTATTTATTCTTTTAAATTTAATTGGGGTTTCTTTTTATCCATTTTAAACCCAGTTAGTCCTAAATAATATTTCCTATGCTTTGAATATATCTTAAAGGTGTCTCAGTAGCACCAAGTTCTTTTACATCTAATTCAACCTAATCCCAATATTTTTGTATATTTTTTTCACTCTTAAAAAAAAAAAGACTTATTGCTAATTTACCTGGCTAATTAGAAAAAAAAATACTGCTAGTGAGAGAATGAACAGTTTAACATATGAAGGAAACTGCTAGCAGAGGTACATGGTTTCTGCTGAGATATGCCAGTATGCAGAAATAGACTGTAATTTAACCAAGGGAGATGGATTTTATAAAGAAAGGGTCATTCTTATGACCAATTACTATAACATACTGTGTGTCTGCCACTGATGATCAGAAATTGTAACTGGTGCAAATTGTGGCAGCTCACATATTATCACACCAAAGTCACTGTACTCATAAAACATTACCATTATGTTTTCAAGGGTAATTCAGTTTTGCTTGTAATTTATAAAGAATTTATAAAGTACAAAATGGAATTCTTATGCTTAGAACTGGCCCACCCAGTAAAGGTCTTCTGCCAACAGTCATGTGTGTGTGTCAGTAGTGGGCTTCAAAAATTTTTACTACTGGTTCTGTGAGTGTGGCTTGGTGGGCATGGCATAGCTTGGTGGGTGTGGCTTGGTGAGCGTGGCAAGGAAAGGATACTGTAAAATCTCCATTCCCATCCCACCCCAGGGGAAGGATACTGTAAAATCTCCATCCCCCACCCCATCCCTCACTCCAGGGGAAGGTTACTGCAAAATCCCCATTTCCTCCCGATCAGCTGGGACTCGGGAGGCAGAGAATAGATGGGGGCGGGGCCAGTCAGGGGTGGTATTTATCGGTTCTCCAAACTACTCAAAATTTCCACTACCAGTTCTCCAAAACTGGTCAGAACCTGCTGAAACCCACCTCTGGTGTGTGTGTGTGTGTGTGTGTGTGTGTGTGTGTGTGTGTGTATGTGTGTGTGTTCCCATGATATGGAACATTCTCTTCAAAATTAGATTGGCACTTGTGCAAACAATTATAAACAGTTGTTTCATAAGGCCTTTGGGACAACATGTCACATTATGCTTATATTTTGTAACTATTCATGTTTTTATTGACTTTGCTTTGTTCTATATAAACATATACTAACTAGTTAAATATAGTGCCTATAATTATGCTACATACACACACATAAATTCTAAATCATGAGTTTTCATTTTACCTATCCAACTACATGTGCTTTAAGGTGAACACCAGAAACATTACTGCAGAGAATTATAGGCCTGGGAAGAACTCATATAGTACCATGGCGAATTCTCATAGATCACACCTTTATAATCTTGAACATCGGGTATATATATATATATATATATATATATATATATATATATATATATGTATATGTATGTATATATATATATCAGTTCAATTATATTTTATTTGGAAGTTAAGAGTCAATTTGCAATATCTTGTTAATTGTTGGCCATATTGGCTGGGAATTTTTGGAAGCTGTAGTTCACACATATGGAAGACCATTAGCCTGTAAGAATTACAAATAGATTGTTGTATGCAGAAACATTGAACTCTCAAATGGAGCAATTAATTAATCTGTGTCTTCTACTTCCAACATTAATAAACTAGATTTTCTGTAGCACAGTGAAGTGGCATATTTATAAAGAAAGAAGAGTGGGCACTCAGGACCACTTAACAGTTAGGGCATAACTAATCTACATTAAGTTTTGGTGACTGTGATTCTTTCTTTAAAAAAGGAAGAAAGAAGCATCTTTCTGAACTGTACCAGATTAATATTAATCTAGTCCAATCATTTTTGTAAGAAACATAGTTAACACTAAAAAGGCCATCTGTCACAGTCCATCTGGCAATTAAAATCTATATATAATATCATCATTAATTACTTTTTCTTTAATTACACCTCTTTTCAGTATATCTACACTGTATCTTAGAATGCCAAAGCCAATCTGCCAAAGAGTTTCTATCATGAGATTTGATGAATTTGGCTCTATTCTCTTTAAGCTATTTCTAAGGACTAGAGTTAAATATCCTGGGTTTCGTTGTTACTTCTACATAACATTGTACATGCTGTGTGGCTTTTTAGTTAATTTAGTTAATTAATTTTGCCTGGGCTTTATCTATTGCTCATATATTAATTGGGAAGTTTTTGAAATTTTACCTAAATACAATTAATAAGAGAAGATTTTACAGAATGAATTATATGCTCATAATATTTCCGCAGCTGGAGACATGATAAACCATATGGAAATACATTGATTTTGAAAATTGGGATGCTTTAAAAAAAAGTTATTGAAGGTTCAGGAGGTAGGCTGGGAAGTCTGTGAGTTGTAACACATATCAAGAGTGTCAAATTCAAATACTGATTTATGAAGACCTTACAAAGTTTAGGATTAATATCTATAAGTGACAAATATAGATAGTCTTTGACTTATAGCAGCAGGAGCTGTGGTGGTACACTGGTTAGAATGCTGTATTGCAGGCTAATTTAGCTCGCTGCCAGGATTTTGATCCTCACCAGCTCAAGGTTGACTCATCCTTCCATCCTTCTGAGGTTGGTAAAATGAGGATCCAGATTCTTGGGGGCAATAAGCTGACTCTGTAAACCAATTAGAGCTATTAAGCACTATTAAGCAGTGTATAAGTCTACATTCTACTGCTATTTAGAGACCATTCGAAATTACAACAGCAATGAAAAAAGTAACATGACCATTTTTCACACTTATGACAATTGCATATGGTCGAAATATGACTCAAAATTCAAATGCTCAGCAACTGATTCATATTTATGACAGTTGCAGTGCCCCGGGGTCATGTGATCAGCTTTTGTGACCTTCTGACAACCAAAGTATATGGGGAAGCCAGATTCACTTAACAACCATGTTACTAATTTAACAACTGCAATGATTTACTTAACAACTGTGGTAAGAAAAGTCATAAAAATGGGGAAAAACTCACTTAACAAATGTCTCAGCAACAAAAATGTTGGGCTCAAGTGTAGTAATAAGTCGAGGACTACCTGTAATAGGAGGTTTGCAGGAATTGGCTTGCTAAAGACAGCTAGCCAGAGGTGAAGTGAATTCATTTCCATTACTTCTATTCTGCAACAGTTTACAAGGTAATCTACCTTTGCTAGAAGTTACAGTTTTATTATGGAAAGTCATGCCCAAAGTACCTTTGTTTTCAATTTTTCATGTGTGACAGAGAACAATATATGACTGGCATTCATTAGAGTGAGACTCTTTTAACTGTACTCAGCAGCACTTAGCCTATCATGTATAGAAACAAAATTATGATGAAAAACTGTTATCACACAGATGAGTCTAAAATTAATTTCCCATATTAGCCACTGTTCCTATTTAATACAATTTTACGATAAGGCTTAAAATTACTTTATGGATACACACTGCTTAAAAAACACACATTCAATTTTACATTAGTGCTTAGAAAAATTCAATTATTTTCAATTTATTTCCAGTGACCATTTAGAATTGTATTGATAGCCTTTAGACCAGCAATTTTCAAGTGTAAATCCTGCAACCAAATTTTCTCTCATTAGAGAAATAGCTTAACTGCAGTTTATAGAAAACTGTATTGAATATATATAGAAAGCAATAGCTGAACTTTATTAAGGCAGTTTGAGAATAAATCACATTTTAAAATACCAAACAGTTAGGATGATACGTAAAATGTTTAGTCAAACAAATCATTACTCACAGTCATAAAAGCATGTATTCCTAATACAATTATGTATATATATTTCTCACTAGAAACAGCTGCTGCAATGCTAAAATAATAAATTGCAGTTCAGAGGTGGAATTGTCTGCAAAACAAATTGTATATCTTCTTTTATGTGCACTGGCTTGCTGAGAAAAATTATTAAAATACAGGTCTTCCCTTGAAGAAATATCACTATATCAAGAACTAAGAGCTCAAATTGGGAAGTATCAAATTTTATGGAGTGCTAGAGGAAGTATAAGAAGGTCTAAGCAATTGTCAAATTTTGTCAGTGTATTTGTAATGATAAACTGAACTCTTTTTAAGAACACTGCCAGCTGATAGGACTTACTAATAGCTTCATGAAGATGCATTGAGACAGATATCCAGCATTTTGATCTGAAATAGGAGAGAAGTTGAATGCAGTATAGAAACCATTGTTGTATATGTTGACAACTTCTTGAAGGAACCATGATTTTTCCTGGTTTCACTCAATACTGTATGGGCTCATAAAAATATTCATTTTAGTCTGGAAGCATTCAAGTTGGTGATAGTGAAACAATTACAAGAGAGAAGAAGAGAGCAAATAATAACCAGAACATGATATCATAATCACACAAATAGTACAATTTAACTACTTGCCTCACACTTCCTAATGCATGTCCATAATGGTAACAATTATGTGGTTATATCGTTCTGTTCAGTACATCATTTTGGCAACTTTGCAGTTCGTTGTAGAGAACACTGATATATTTTATTCCAGATAAATTATTAACTACTACCAGATGAGCTGGTAATATCAATGTAACAATAAATTCTAAGATAAAAAGTTATTTTAATAAGATCCATGGGGATTTATTCACATATACATACACTGCAGACAGACATTCTCCATTCTCAGCTGTTCCTTCATATGTTACTTTATAAAGTCACTTTATAATGTCTTGATAAACCACACTTGGAATACTGTATCCAGTTTTGATCACCACAATACAAAAAAAAAAAATATGTTCAACCTCCAGAAAGAGTGCAGAGAAGAGCAACAAAAAATGATTATATGACCAGAGGCTAAAACATATGAAGAATGGTTGCAGGATTAGGGATGACATGAAAGCAGTCTTCCAGTATCTAAGGGACAGCCATAAGAAAGAGGGCATCAACCTATTCTCCAAAGCACTTGAAGGCAGGACATGAAGCAATGGATGGAAACTAATAAATGAGAACTAAGGATAAATTTTCTAACAGTGAGAACAATTAATTAAGGGAAGGATTTGCCTCCAGAAGCTATGGGTACTCCATCATTGTAAGTTTTTAATAAGAGATTGGACAGCTATTTGACTGAAATGATATAAAGTCTCCTGTTGGACAGGGGGTTGGATTAGAAGATCTCCAAGGTCCCTTCTAACTATCCTATCCTATCCTATCCTATCCTATCCTATCCTATCCTATCCTATCCTATCCTATCCTATCCTATCCTATTATTGTGAAATTTAGTTACAAGGATACAAATTATAGTGCACTGACAGTGTATAGCCCAGATCTCAAAAACTAGAAATTTGCCCAATGTTACTTCCTTTGTGCAGTCCTGGTTTATCTCAGATCTCTTGGTACTTTCTGCATTATGTGTCTTTCAAAGAGAAATATCTACTTTCAGTGTAATTAACACAACTGGCTCATTGAAGCAAAATAAAAAAAAAATAATAATTGGAAGTTAAGATTCTATGAAAATTAGAATATGTTCATATTTTAGACTCATAAATTCTACGCCTCCTCTCTATAATTATGGGCAAGTTGAGCTTTTCTTTCAAATATATTTGTGACATGATAAAGTCTTTTACATAGGTTATTAATTTGCTGTACTTTGAATATATTATGGTTTGTGTGTTTGAGGAGAAAATGTCACAAAAATAGGTACAGTTAATACAAGTAATAACTGTGTTTGGATCTTGTATATTATCTTGGGAAGTACAAAGCCAGGTGGTTCATTTAAAATGAGACTTCATCCCAAACACAACATATCTCTCTCTCTCTCTCTATCTCTCTCTCTCTCTCTCTCTCCCTCCCTCCCTCCCTCCCTCCCTCCCTCCCTCCCTCCCTCTCTTATTATTTTTCTTTCCTGTGCAGAAATTGTCCTTGCTTACTAGAGCTTTTTTTGCTAAATGCAGTCTGTGATTACTATATCACAAACTGGTTAAAGATATGCCATTACTTTTCCTACTGGCTTATATGACATCCCTTTCTGGTGTTACCTTCTAACTTTCCTTCATTGGTCAAAGAATTTATCTTCCAGCATGAGTGAAATTGAAAGAGAGAGAGAAAATCATTCTTCTAAGGCATATTTAATCTGACAGCCTATCCTCCCACACTGGTTAAGATGTCCTTTTGGTTTTATTTTGTTTTTTATTTTAAGCATTGATAAGCAGTCCCTGAGAATAATTTTCAATGCAGTTATGTTTCCAGTTAATTGCTATGCTTTCTATCCTTTACATTAGCTTGCTAATCAGTATATCACATTGTCAAGCATTGCTCAAATCAAGATGTATTATATCCAATGTATCCCCACACTGTGTGAATGAAGTTATTCAATCAAAAACAAGCAACACTGAGCCTTGTAAGATTTGCTGATTCCTGGTAGGTAGTGAACTTTTTTCAAGGTACCTATAGAATGATCTTTTTAAAGGTGTATTTTAGAATTTCTCCAGGTTTGGGTGGCAAACTGATCAATCTATATTTCTCTTTAGCTTAATTTTCCTTCTTTTTGAGGGGAAAAATTGCTCTTTCTTCCATCTTGTCACCCATCACTCTCTCCAGAATTTCTCAAAAGTAATTCATAAAGATTTGACTAGATCAAATCTATCTTCTTCAGTGCCTAGAATGCATTTCATCTTGCCCTGAGTCTTAAACTCATCAAATTATGGATGTCTTGAGCAAAGTTACAATATTTCTCTCTAGCAAGCATACTAACCACATAAGGCAACATCATGTTTTAAGAAAGTTGCATAGGTTTATTGATTCAGAATTCCAATAAAATTGCCTCTTCGGTCTATTTCTCAATTTCAGCACAGCTGATCAGCTAAAATAAACTTTCTTCTTAGTAAGAAAAATTGGGAAATATTTGTGCCCTAATTAGTACTACTGAAAATGTGTTCTCATATTCTCCCACTTGGTAGTCTGACATATAGCTGTTAGATGTGTCCTTATATATTTGATCCAATATATAGTCCATTTACTAACTGATCATACTGGAGTCTTAATCTTCAAATTTTCACTTTTAACTGCTCATTTTTCATATACTTGTTTGTTAGAGAACACTGGATCAAAATAGGCATAGAAAAGTTCTGCTTTTATCATTTTTCTATCTTTATTAAGCAGTTGGTACACTGATTGTTTTCTTATTTCATTTTGAACTATGTCTAAAGAGGTCATTTTTTATTATTATTAGCCTTCTGCTCTATCCTTAGTTCATTCAGAGTTTTTGCTTTCCTTATTCCATCTTTACCCAGAATTACTGGTCTGTGCTCACACATAACTATCAGGACTTTTCCCACTTCTTTTAGACACTCAGTGTCAACCAGCAAGTCACAATAATTCACTTCTTTTTTCCTCTGCTTCAGAGGTGGTATTCAGCTGGTTCGGACCGTTTTGGGCGAATCGGTAGTGGAAATTTTTAGTGGTTCGGAGAACCGGCAAATACCATCTCTGATTGGCCCTGCCTCTGCCCACTTGCCAGCTCGCCGCTCACCCCTCCCACCCAGTCACCGGTCACCCTGTCCTGCCCTGCCCTGCCGTATCCCACCATACCACACCCTATATATCTTGCCTTTGCCACATGGCCCAGCTAATATCAGTGCCTCACCTCTGCGCCTTGCCCGCTCTGCTCACCAAAGGTAAGCATGCTGTCCACTCGCCGTTCACCTTGGCCAGGTCAGGGAATGCACCATTCCCCCGCTCCAGCCCTGCCCTGGGCCTCCGCCCGCATGCTGCACCCCCCTTTGGCCTCAAACTATGCCCTCCCCATGCCAAAGCAATTTATTCAGCCGTGCTAGGCTGAAGAGCTGCAGGGGGGGTGGGGGCACAGGAGGGCCAAAGCGGCTTGGGAATGGACAGGGACAGTTCTTCTTACCTGTAAGAAATCCCATCTGGAAAGCACTTCAGCGGAGATCTTGCAACTGCTTCTTCAGCCCCTTGCCGAGCCTCGGTCATTCATAAAAGCCATGTACAGAAGCCATGCATGTGCAGACATGTGAGGAAGCCATGTGTGCATGCATGCGCACTCTCACATTTTCAGCGAATCGATGATGGAATTATTTGAATCCCACCACTGCTCTGCTTCATCTGCTAAATGTTTTGTCATCTACTAATAAGATTTCTGTCCACACAAGGTACCCAAATATTACCCCCAAATAGCACAGAATCACTGGGAAGTCATACAGAGGTCTTGCAATGGATGCAAATCCTCTTCCTGTTCTATCTTTTTTTTTAATCTTATTCTCCAAACTGGGCCTGTCTTATTGCCATGGAAACAAACCAACCATGTCTTACCCTGTTTCTGAAAGCTGATTTAAAAAACACAACAACTCACAATGTCTCTGTGTGAGATTTGAGTATGATTCAGACTCTTGCTTCAGAAGGATGAGGAAAAATGAAATAAATGAATGAATATAAATGAAATAAATGAATGAAAATAAAGCATATATGGCATAAATCTGTGGTCCTAGTAACTGGCACAAAAGGAAGAGCTAGATTGGTGTGATACCTGTGGAGCTGTCAAATGTAAGTGCTTAGCTTAATGAAGCTCTCTCATAGAAGAGAAAAATCTCTCAAAGATTTAAAGATTCCATTGAAATTCACAGAATGAATCATGCATAAAGACCACTTAAATTGAGACAATGAATTTATATAAACCCTCCTAACAAGGCATCCCTGACAGACTTTTGTTTGAGTCTATAGACGGTAGTGGATGTGTTGGTATCTTATGTTTTTTACCTTCATACACACCATGTACATATACACACATATATAACAGTTGTCTTATTATCTTGAAAATCCTTGTCAAGGAGATAGGACTTTGTTTGGCTATATGACCTCACAGACTTTTCTCCTTTCTTTTTTTTCCTGTTCACACAACTCCCTTTACCTAACATTCTCAACTTCATCATTCATTGGAAACCTTCAGTCTCAAAAGACTCCGGTATCGTGCTCCGGAAAGGGATCCTAAAACAGCATCTGGTGTGACTAAAAAGGCCAATTCGAGAATGGCAATCTCTTCCACAGTGAGGGCAGATACATTTTGTCCCCTGCCCAGGCCCCAGATTTCGCTGGTTGCAGGACTGCATCTTTGCCTCAGCCTGCTGAACAAATGTTTCTTCAAATTGAAGAAGGCCATGCTGTGTCTTTAGCCTCCAAACTGAACGATCAGAGGTCAAGGTTTCCCAGTCGTTAATGTCCATTCCCAAGGCCTTTAGATCCCTCTTGCAAATATCCTTATATCGCAGCTCTGGTCTCCCTGTAAGGCGCTTTCCTGCACTAATTCTCCATACAGGAGATCTTTCAGAATCTCAACCTATTCAGCATTTAAATCTCCAATGTCTCTTGCATTCTTATACTGTCCTCTTGTATTCAGGAAAGCTAATTGGGGTACAGTCTTTTCTTCCTTAATAAATCCATTTCGGACTTCAAAGGGCTTTGAATACAAGGCAGAATTAATCACAGAAAGGTGTGGAAGTTGATGCATGATTGGTTTAAACTCCTTTCTTTTTTGCTTTATTTAAGAATCCCTGCAGAGTAGCTTCTTCTCATAAGGAATTATTCCTCCTACAATTCATGCCATTCTACAATATTTTGCCACATAGCACCAAGACGGAAGAATGAGATATGACAGATAGTGAACATGAGAAACTCAGAGCATCAACTGCGATCACTCATTTGTATGAAAATAGCTGAGCAATTCTGCACTTGAGAAATTTACAGTGATGGAAGGTTTTCTATCAGAATCAAATCACTGATCTAGACCAGTTTATATTGACTTGTAATAGCATCCCAGCCTCCCCATCAGCAGTCTTTCCCAAATTTTATCTGAAAGTGGAAATAAGTTTAGCAGGGTAGTTTTGCTCTATGCAGCTGTCTGTGTTTGGGAGCAGATTTCCAATCTATTATACCATTTTCTTTCAATTATTATAAGATTGTTTTGCAGATTGGAATTTTGAGGCGGAATGGGTTGAAATGATTTTTTTCCCCTTCATATCTATGGTGATTCTCAGACATCCAGGTCATGGTTCTCCCAAAGGTGCTTTTTCAAAAGGCAACTGGACTTTCTTATTTTTGCTTCAAGACATTTTGCTTCTCATCCAAGAAGCTTCTTCAAAACCAAAGAAGCTTCTTGGATGAGAAACGAAAAGTCTTCAGGCAAAAACAAAGAAAGTCTAGTTGCCTTTTGAAAAAGCACCTTTGGGTCCTTTTTGTTTACTTTTTGAAACCTAGTATGCCTTCAGCCATGTCAGATTTTTTGAAGAGCAGTTACATAACTGTTCCAGGAAGGGTTGAGAAAAAGATTGAAAAGATTTGTGCAAGCAAGTCTGGGGAGCTGCTGTAAAGTATGAAATTCAATGTCCATCCAAATTATCCAACAATCATAGCATTATGTAAGCTCTGAGTTCCCATGTTTAATCATACCACTGATTAAAAGGTGGATAATTTATTTATTTTGAAAAAAGCTTGGTGCTGTGACATTTAAAGAATATATGTTGCGTCTCTTTTGGGTATTATAGTTAAGGTTTTTCTTTGGCAACAATAACTCTTCAATTAAAGGATATCTGCTCAGTTTCTAAAATAAGGCTTTTATTTAAGTTTTATTTTACTTGACATTTTTATTTCTCTTTCTTGGGGTTTTTTTGTTTTTGTTTTTGTTTTTAATGAGAGATGGAGTTATAAGGTGATACATTTCTAATGCACATGACAAGAAATGAATATGTGCACTATAATTCAATTAATGGATCTGCCATTTTCACACAGTGCAACTGTCCAGCAATTCCAACCTTTTAATTAATGAAGTGAACAGATCCACAGCTCCCATATAAAGCTTTTCTATCTGCTATACTCCATACCTGTTGGGACAGAGACACCTAAAGTTTCCATCATATACCTGTAATTTGGAGGTTTTGCTGATAAATCAAGTTGGCAGCTTGTTCGAAGAAGATTGTTTTGGATTAATGGAAGAGAGTTCCATTACTACTATGAACAATTGAATATTTCACTTCTAACAAATTCATGGAGTTATGAACACCTGCAAGAACAATATCTGATTTGTGTTCTTCCTTTCCTGGCACAAAAAATCCATAATGACAGAAAATAAATTACTTACATGATTGGAAAATAATTTTGGATAAAAAAATATTAAAAGTGTCTGAGGGTCTCTTCCGTATTTAACTTCGGAAAAGTTCATATATCATGAAATTATAATGATCCTGGCATTTTACCAAATAGAAATATCCTAAAGGTATCTTTTCTCCTATGGAAAAAAAAAAACAGGGTTTTTTTTTTTGAAAATGTTTCCCTTCTCATCAAAGAAGCATCCTCTGATCTGATTGGATGACTGAGGATTCAGTCAGAACTGAGGATTCTTCTTGAATGAGAAGGAAAACTTCTTCAAGAAAAAAACAAAGGAAGAAAGTCCAGTTGCCTATTGGGAAAAAAGAAAAAAGAAAGAACCTTTGGATACAACCATGGCCTGGAAGATTGAGAATAGACAAATAGAAATATTTTCCCACTGCTTTCTTGATTGATTATTTGACCACACATAATTATATCTGTAAGATGATGAATAATTGTATTAAACTTTCATTATAAGAACTGAATCTATTTAAATTTGCATTTTGGACCTATCTTTGTCTTTTCTGTGAGTGGGAAAACTCTGCTATTATGACAGACATTGAAACACCCAGGAATTTAAGAATTGGTCCTAATACCCAATGATGTATTAATGGAACTATGAAAAACTTTGATCTATGCAAATTCAAGGGCATACCAAGCTGATCTGCACTTTCCTAATAATTCAGATTCAGAACTGTTCTTTGCCCCCAATATAACAATATTTCAGAATAACTATTATTACGACAGATTTCCACTAGCTGTTGCTATCTTGTCAAATCTGACTATATAGAAATCTACTTGTTGAGAAAGAAAAGAAACATATTTAAAAACAAAAATGCAGAATAAAATTTTATGTGGATTTTTTAAAAATCAGTATATTTCTCTAATGTTTTTTTATAAACTCTAGCTGTATTCAGATCTGTATTTGATGATAGAATATGAAGAAAACAAACAACTGTGAAATCTGTTTCAAGGTAATTGTAAAATGGCTAGAAATTTACAGTAGGTATGTGAAGTCTCACTTCTATCTTGAACTATTTCATTAAAAATCAATTCAAAATAAATAGGCTTTGTGTATGTCTCATGCATATATGTTCTCTATTGAAACCCAGCTGTATTCCTTTAAGACTATACTATTGGATATTGAAGGTAGAGAAGGTAATGATAAGAGAGAGCGAAATCAAGATTTATATCATGTAGAAATGATAGATTGGGATTGGTGAAACATTTGGTTTTTTTCTCTGCTTTCCTCAAAACATTAAAATTGAAAATCACAAATGATAGGAATTGATTGAGTCAGAATTCATAAAATATGTTTCACATATAGAATTGCCATGGTCATTAATTTAACAGGTTACAGAGTTTTGTTAGACAAATCTGTGACAAATAAGTTTATTGACAGGTTTTTGAATTAATTAAAACTGAGTTTTGACCTCTGACAGATTTTAGTTTTGAATATTGAATGGTGATAACATCAAAGAAGGAAGGTACGGGGCCTTCATGTCTGATGTCATCTTGCTGGAACATTTTAACTTTCACCTTATTCTAATGTTCCCATGCTGACTGAAAATATATGTATATAGATCATCTCCTATTTGATCCGAATCTGCAGTTTTACATTTTTATTTAGAGGGTCAAATTAAACATACAGATAAGACTTGAATTGTCTAAATTATTAATTATCAAATTGATTCAGAGATTTAATGATTCATGTCTGTTTCATGGAGTAAAACTGTTTTGAATATAGAGATTGCTTGCAAATATAATTCAACATTCAGTCAAATCTTTGCAGATTTTAGTTTGGAAACAGTGATCTTTAGAACCTGAAGTGCCAGAAATACAAATAGCTATTCCTTTCTGATGGCAAAGATGGTACAAAGAGCCTCTGAAATGTGGTGAAACTCATGTAATTTGTCATACATTAGTAAGTGTATTTCCTTGGGCAATGTCTTGATCAGTCCAAGCCTAGAATGGCTTCATGGAAAGTGTATTTTGAATTTCTATAGAGTATTTTAGCATCTTAGCAATAGCACTTAGACTTATATACCGCTTTACAGTGCTTTACAGCCCTCTCTAAGCAGTTTACAGAGTCAGCATATTGCCCCCAACAATCTGGGTCCTCATTTAACTCACCTCGGAAGGATAGAAGGCTGAGTCAGCCTTGAGCCTGGTGAGATTTGAACTGCCAAATTGTAGGTAGCCGGCAGGCAGCAGAAGTAGCCTGCAGTACTGCACTCTAACCACTGTGCCACTGCGGCTCTTGTCCCTTTTAAAAAACTCTAATAAGAAATAAGAAAAGAAAAAACTCTAATAAGACATAGTTAAGGTTGAATAATAATAATAATAATAATAATAATAATAATAATAATAATAATAATAATAATACAACTTCATTGTTCTTTGAAAACTTCCTCCAAAGAGTATTGTTATATTAGTAGTGAGTTACTCTAACCAAGGTGTCATATTAGTGAACACTTCTGAGTAAAGGGGGTTGTGAAATTTATCTTAACATATCAGCAATATTTCCTGCTATGACACCTCACAGAATTAGTTACATGGCATATGTTTATGCACATAACACCTTTCAAACTGAGTAACTTCCTTTCTTAAATTGTGAAAAATGAATATGGGAATTAAAAAAAATGCAATAGTGAAATATTTTCCATCTTTATAGGAAGCTGTATGGACATGTGATACAACTATTCTGTAGGGAGTTCCACTCAATCTTCCCTTCACTTGGCTCATCAGCCTAAGCACAAACACATGACATACTACATGGGAAACAGTCTTTCATTCTACCTCACCCTGCAGCAACATCTGTAAATTAATTTTCACAGAGTCTTATTAGCCATATTTAATATGGACGATTGAAAGGTAAAATGGAATGCTAGGCTACATAAATGTTGGCAATTGGATATATTTAATTTAGCACCCTATTTATAATCTAAGTTTATCGGAGCAGGGATTCCCTGGTCTCCTTGTGGACTGTCTGTTGGTGCAGTGGAATGGTGGTAAACATTTTTACCGATAAAGAAGGAATGTAAATACTTTGCAAACCACCATCCTTTTTCTGAGATTGAGGCTTTTACAACCCCATTAATGCCACCATATCTTTTCATCCTAACAGGAATAGTAATTTACAGCCTGTGGAATAAATGTTACTTACCAGCTTTCCATTCAGCAGCGGAGTGGTTTTATAAAATTCTGAAGTGATAGAGTTAAGTATTTAAGTATAAAATTGTAGCAGACTCTCTGTCAGAGGCTTCCTGTTCTTATACCTGATTTCAATCATATTTACCCATGTCCCTTTCAGAGACAATAGTACAAAACTAAGTGGCCATCTTCAACGCCCAGAAGGCTGGAAGGCAGAGTTGCACTTTATACAATTTATACCACATATTTTTCAGTATAATAAAATATGGAAAACAAATAAGAAGCAAGATAGAAATTAAACAGTAGAGAAAACAAGACATTAAAAAAGAAAAAAAATACAGTTCCTATCACTCATCTCCTCCCACTTCTGACTCTATGACTGTAACCTTGTTGCTGATATCCCTAAGATTTATATTGACTGTTTCTCTATGACTATCATTAAGTGCTGTACCTTATGATTCTTTACGAATGTATCTTTTCTTTTATGTACACCAAGAGCGTATTCACCAAGACAAATGCCTTGTGTGTCCAATCACACTTGGCCAATAAAGAATTCTATTCTATTCTACAGTTATGCCTTCCGCCCTTTTCTCTATCACCATTTCTTCCTCAAATTCTATAACTATGGCAATAATATTGAATGTATGACTCTTGATATCTTCCAGATCTAGGGCTATATTTGGCATCTGAGTGGTTACATTTATTATAGTTCAAAAAACAAACAAACAAACAAACAAACAAACAGGCAAGGACTAAAATGAATTTTGATTTTAATTTCATATAAGTTTTGGTTAAATTAAAATGAGATCTAATCAATATGATTGTTGCTAAGCCATTTGTTGAATGATATCCTTCTTGTGTAAGATTAAAAGGTATAACATAGCAATAGCTTACAAAAGGCTTGTGGGGAGCAACATCAAGGCATTCAGAAGCAAATGAGGCAATAAGCTGACTTTGTATAAAATATACAAAAGTATGAAGTCTATTGCTTAACGCATTGTAAGCCGCCCTGAGTCTCCGGAGAAGGGCGGCATATAAATCAAATAAAAAATAATAATAATTGGTGCCTCAGGTTGTATCAGTCTGATATAAAAGCACCTTTCCTGTCTTTGTTCTCTATCCATACTTAATTCTTGTGATTTCTGGCACAGTATTCTGGAATATTAGGCATAAAACTGTTGGAATGACACTTTGGCACAGCTGAACGCTACTGCCAAGGAAGGATAAACAGGCTGCAGAGACAGGCAGAAATGGAAAATATTTTCCTGAATATGATTTACGTAACTATGCTGTAGGGTTGTCTCTGCCTTTCACACCGTAGAACCGTCTATCCTCCGTATGCAAATAGGAAAATGGGAAGTTTTATATATCACAGACTATAGTAATGGGGAAATGTATTCATGCTGAACTTCTCATTATCATACAGTTTTTAGCGTGGGCAAGCTTTTTGCAGCTTAAGGTGGCACTTTTTAAAGAAATACCTTCAAAAAGAGATCAGGAGCAGGTCATCAGAGGATTGGAAGCAAATAGTTGTTCCTTTTGAAAGCTTTTAGAGTTGCCATTTTGAAAGAAATGAGAATAAGTAAATAAGTGTTTTAAGCTTAGCAGAGATTCCACACACCTTTTTTTTACAAATAATAATTCTTGAGGGGGGAAAGAACAGATTGCAGTTAAATTTTCATTTTCTGGCACCAGATTTCAGGAACATGATTGTTCAGCATAAGCTCTGAAAAGGACAAAAAGGTGTTTCTAAAGTTCCAAACCAAAAGGTCCCCATATTTATTTTAGGGAAATAATATCACAGAATAAGAAATAGGAATCCTCATCCAGAGTAGAGGTTTGTGTGTGCGGGGGGGGGGGGGGGGGGTTGGAAAAATGTTTTGGGATAATAGACATAAAATTCTTAGAGTCACTTAAGTAACTATACTGGGTACTACTGGGTACAGTCCTTTATAACCTAGCTTTCATAGCTATCACTGAAGTGATTTAAAACTTGTCCTCATTACTGTTATTTTCATATGGCTATGCTGGATATTTTAGCAGATGCTATATATTACTAATGAAGACATAAATTATCACTGCTGTTTCAAAGCAGAGTTCCCACCGGATGAAACTGACATCCAAACATTATGAGGATGCTCAGATGTTTCTGCAGCTATTATTTCTGTGATATCTTCTGTGATATTTCAAAGGACTAGCTTGAGGGTGTGGATTCACAATTATTCATCTACTATCCTGTTTTTCCCCAAAATAAGATATCCCCTGATAATAAGCCCAATCGGGCTTTTGAGCACATGGCAATAAGGCCAAGCGCTTATTTCAGGGTTCAAAAAATATAAGACAGGATATTATTTTTGGGGAAACACAGTAAGTAAATATACCATATACTTTTTTCCATATTCACTGCACAAAAGGCAACACGAAAAAACAATGGATGGTAACTAGCCAAGATTAGATTTCATGGATTTAGTTTCCATGGATGGAAACTAACCAAGGAGAGACGTAACCTAGAACCAAGGAGAAATTTCCTAATAGTGAAGCAAGCAACCAATTGAACAGTTTGCCTTCAGAAGTTGTGGGTACTTCACTATTGGAGGCTTTCAACAAGAGACTGGGCATCCATTTATCTCCTGCTCGAGCACAGGGTTGGACTAGAAGAGATCCAAAGTCCCTTCTATGCTAGCATCTCTTTTTTATATGCATGAGAAGGATATTATTTGCACTTTCCAAGTAGATTGTAGAGCTATACTTGCCATTGTTTGATTTTTAAAGCAGAAACAGCCAATTCACAGTCTCCTTTCTTGGGTTTCTGTTTATGATAGCTGAAATTTATACCACAAATTATTTCTATTTTGCATTTGAAACACATCCATACTGTAGTGCAAGTACTACAATGGATGTATCTTTATTTTAAAAAGAAAACATCCATGTATATAATAGGGCCAACTTGTTTCATAGACTTAGTTGTCCTTACAAATATTAAGTATGATCCAGGGGTGGGCTTCAAAAAATTTAGCAAGGGGTTCTCTGCCCAGTTGCTGAGTGGGTGTGGCCATGGTGGGCATGGCCTAGTCGGCCTCCTGCACCACGGTGGGGGTGTTTTTGCCCTCCCCAGGCTCCGGAGAGTTTTCTCGAGCCTCTAGGAGGGCAAAGATGGCCTCCCCAGGCTCCAGAGGTCCTCTGAAGGCCAGAAACAGGCCCATTTCTGGCCTTCCAAAACTTCCAGTAGGCCCATTTTTTGCCTTGTCCAAGCCTCTGTGCATGCCCTGCACTTACTACATCCAAAATGGGCCGTTTGGGGACCCCTGGGAGCGGCAGGACAGGGTGGGTGGGGCCAGCCAGGAGTGGGATTTGGGGGTTCTTTGAACTGCACAGAATTTTAGATAGAGGTTCTCCCGAACCCCCGTGAACCCCCAGAAGCCCACCCCTGGTATGATCCTTAGTTGCCAAAAGGTTATCCACCTTGATTCCATCTTTGGATCTTGATCAGAAGTTTATGCAACAACCATTAATTTGAAGAAACATTTTTCCCTTTACATGGAGATAATGAAGGAAAGATTAGTTTGTGAATTTCTGCCCCTTGGCAGAAATAGTAAGTGCATACTAAATAGTAAGTGCATACTAAACAGAAATTCACAAAGTAATGTCAGATTTCAGTATATTAGGTAGGATTGCCAGATCTTTTTCAGTTGTTTGGAGGAATATATAGTTCCTGCACTGGACCGGACTGGACTAGAATCAACCTCTTGATATGTTAGAGCTTCTAGTACCCATTTCTTTTGCTACATTAGTGAAAATGTTTCTTTATCATTATTGTGACAAACTATCATTGACAGAATCCCCGTGGTTCTCTCCTGTCAGTATAATTGTCATTATTGGCAATGGATTTTTACAGGTACAACCTCTCTAATTGGTAGTATTGGGAAGCCTTGCAGTTCTCTACACCAGTGAATTAAATGTCTGGCATATCTGGGGCAAGAGCTAGGAGAAAGAAGGAACACAAAAGGCCAGGATGTCTTGCCTCCAAGGTGCCCAAATTTAAATGCAGTTAGTAAACTATTCCTAGAGCCCCTGATGTACTTCAGAACTGACAAGCAGTTGCTAATATTGAATAGAAAGTGCTGCCAAGTCAAAGGTTTAATCTCTTCCAAGCTCTAAGGTAACCTTTCAACTACACATTTGAAAGAGGTTGTTCATATAGTGTCAGTTAAATCAAGCTTTATGCAGTAGGGAGTTTTGTTAGGAACTGATCTACAAGTGACACAGAAGGAGGAGATAAAGCAACCACAAGATACCAGGCAGCTTTTCTGATATTAATGCAATGTATTGGGTCATATAATCAGACTGATTGATTATCATGGGATAAATGTAAAGGTTAATCAGCAATCACACAATAAATAAGAGTTCATTAAAACAGCAGATCTTATAAATATGTCATTGATTAATAAGCTAACTTTATGCAGTATACAGTCATGGAAACATGAACCAGTGGTGAAATTCAATGTTTTTTTTTACTACTGGTTCTGTGGGTGTGGTTTAGTGGGCATGGTGTGGTATGGTTTGGTGGGTGTGGCAGGGGAAGGATACTGCAAAATCTCTATTTCCAACCCACTCTGGGGCCAGCCAGAGATAGTATTTGCCGGTTCTCCGAACTACTCAAAATTTCCGCTACCAGTTCTCCAGAACCTGTCAGAACCTGCTGAATTTCACCCCTGCATGAAACCCCATAAGTCCTTGGAGCATCCTAGAGCAAAAGTTTAGAAAGAAAGAATGATTTTTTTTCCCCAAAAAGAAGCAAGATTACTTCTCAACTACCTCTCAAATATTTTTTGTCAAACCTAAGCAGCACAAAACAACCTTTCCAAGAACTGATAGTTTGCAGCAGCCTAGCTATTGCTATTCCTGCATATCTGACCAGTGAAGAAAAGGAACTGTGAAACTCATTGGATCTGAAGGACAAAAGATACTTAAGAAAGCATGGGGGCATCTGCCTGCAACCCCTTAACCAAATATATCCTTGTCCAAGTTTGTGCGACAACTGAGAGGTATGGTTTATTTATTTATTTATTTATTTTTCAGATTTCTATACCGCCCTTCTCCTTTCGGACTCAGGGTGGTGAACAGCCAAAATAAAACATTTGTACACAAAAGTTAAAATAGATTTAAAATAATTAAATAAAGTTTGGTCCCTAATTTAAAACATTTCAATTAAAACCAATATCAAATTTTAAAAACCAACCATAAAATCAGGACAGCCCAGATAACTGAAAAAAATAGGTTTTAAGGGCCCGACGAAAAGTCCGGAGGTCTGGGATCACTCATATCTCTGGGGGGTAGATTGTTCCAGAGGGTAGGTGCCACGACAGAGAAAGCTCTCCCCCTGGGGGTCGCCAGCCAGCATTGTCTGGCCAACAGCACCCTGAGGAGGCCCTTTCTGTGGGAGCGAACTGGCCGGTGGGAGGCAATTGGTGTCAGAAGGCAGTCCTGTAAATACCCCAGCCCTAAGCCATGGAGCTCTTTAAAGGTGATCACCAACACCTTGAAGCGCACCCAGAAGTCCACCGGAAGCCAATGCAGCTCGTGCAGGAGAGGAGTCACATGGGAGCACCCCATCATCAATGCACCCCATGGTTGTGCATAGATGATTTGACAAGTTGTTTGCACCCCTTTGAATGTAAAGCACTGTATTGTTCTACTAATGATAGCACAAAGCCTTACCAGTGTTCACGTGTGTTCACAGGATACCAAGCACTTACTAGAGAAAACTGGGTAGAGATTCTGTTTCTCCCAAGCAACTTTTTACCTACTGTGCACTGTACATTGTGCACTGCCAAAACTATTTGCAAGAAGATGGGACTCACTATATTAAGCATACTGTAGGAAAACGACCAAAGTAGTGAAGAGACAATCAGAAATGTTGAAATGTTAAATCTTCATCCAAAAATAATATTGAGTTGGCCATTAATCTGTCTTTGTGACAAGATTCACACATTAAGTTGGCCAAACCATTTAAGATTGTTTTAACTCTCTGATATTTACTAAATGTGCAAGTTTCTTTTCTTAAAAAAAACGTGAAGATTCTCAGAGAGATTAGACATCAAATGTTAGGATGTGCTGAACTCTCAGGAAACAAGGAATGATAATAAAAAGTTACGCCATTATGGAACTGAGAATTTTAACATAAAAGATTTTCTTCTCATGTTGCTCCATTCTTCTGCAATACAGAAATAAGTCATTGCATCAAAGTTCTGAGATATACCAGATTAAAATGAGAAGGTTAAATGTGATAGCAGTGAATGGAAGCAAAATGTCAGCTTGAATACACTTCAGGAGATAGACAAATATTAAATACTTTGAGACAGAGTCTGTGGCTCTATGAAAAGCTACTCACTGCAGTGTTGCTAAAATGCTTTAGCTGCCAGAATACACATTTCACTTCATGCTGAGTTGGTACTGGAAAAGTATGGGGGAGAGGGGGACAAGGAAATTATTTAGTGCACAAAGTGCATCGAGAAAAATAAATTTGCTCCTGTTTATCTTCCTCTCTGTGTGTATATTAACAGAGGTTATGAAGTACCACTGGTTATGTACTTCTTTCTAAACATTTGAATAGCTATATAGCTAAGCCCGATTTGCAAAGATCTAGACTAGACTGTTTTGTTGAAAATAAATTCACAATGCTTTATACTTTCTTTTTTCACAATATCAGTAGAAATCCCTTTCTAGATCCAGATACAGATCAGAGCATTTCAGCATACTGATTCCCAATGAGGGAATCTTTGTTCTTCTGAAAAGTACAGAAGTAATGACCACCTAGCGTGTTTTATCTAACTGCAACTTTAACCAGTATTCAAGTAAGTGCTGTCTTAAGAAAGAAATACAAGCAAAGAGCTCCCAGCAATCAAATCAATACACACCCAGACTCTTGCAATATACAAAGCTATGCCAGAACCATTTTTATAGTGATTAAAATATTGGTGAAAAAATGTGTACTAAGATGACTTAGTACACTAAGTGTACTGAAAAAACTTAGTTAAATCAGGTTGGGGTATGCCTTTCAATCTGGAATTACAATTTTCTTTTTTTCTGAGAGCCCTAGGAGATGCATTAATGTCACAGATATAGTGATTCAATATGTCATAGGCAAAGGGATTGAATATTTTTCATCTGCTTCCTAGTAAATGAATCTCTTTCTCTCTTTCCCTCTCTCTCTCTCTCCCTCCCTCCCTCCCTCTCTCCCTCTCCCTCCCTCTCTCCCTCTCCCTCCCTCCCTCCCTCCCTCCCTCTCTCCCTCTCTCCCTCTCCCTCTCTCTCTCTCTCTCTCTCTCTCTCACACACACACACACACACACACACACACACACACAAAATATGTGTTTTTCCGTTCTCTCTCTCTCTGTGTATTGATTTGATTGCTGGGAGCTCTTTGCTTGTATTTCTTTCTTAAGACAGCACAGAGAGAGGAAGAACACACAGAGAGAAAGAGAGAGAGGGAGGGAAGGAGGGAAGGAGGGTGGAGAAAGGAAAAACACATATTTTTAAATATTAGTTTGGAAGAATAAATCCCCATAATCTGTCTCAAATATTGGCACCATTATCAGCGATCAGAATAGGAAAAACTATTATCTGCCTAGAATGACTATGCTGCTTCTATTCAGTAGAAGTAAGCAAAGAGTATGATGCTTTGAACTGGTATAATTCAATGCTAGTGCAAATCATTTAGCAATATATTCATATGTATATTCAGAAATAATTAAAGCAAATAAAAAATGGTTTAAAGTGCTTTCCCACCCTGGTATTCAATTCACAAGATTCTATGGCCAACAGATTTCTGCAGTGAAATGAATTAAAAATAAATGTAATAATAAAAAAATAAGCCAACATGGTTAAAGACCAAGAAACTATAATCATGGTACATCTGAAGACTCAAGAACATTCCAAACTGGAAAAGTCTTCTTTAATGCATTAAATTGCGTTCAAATTATATAAAGTACAGTAGAAGATTGTGTGCAATCCCTCATTGGAGATTTTTGATCAAAGGCTGAATTGTTATTTACAGGATTTGTGTTAGTTCTGAATTTCCTTCATGAAAATGAAGAATTGGACTCCAGATCTAAGTAAATATTGCTGTATCCTTTCCCTGTTCCACTAAATGTTATTGTAATGAAGTTCTCAACCACATCCTTCATCACTATAATAGTGATTTGAAGTGTAATGCTTCAAAGTCTTGAATTCTTCAAAGTCTTTAAGTCTTTAATGCTTGATATACTTCATCCATAAATCTTACTGACTGATTTTGAACCAGTCAGTCTTAAGATAATTTAGCTGCTTATTTCTCATACTTCTTGCATCTGCTTCTGAACCTAACTCAAAAAATTCCAATCCAGACTGGAGTAGTTTGGCAACAGGGCAGATTTTCAATATGAACTATAGTGGTGGTCAGTGGTGGGATTCAAATAATTTAGCAACTGGTTCTCTGCCCTAATGATTTCTTCCAACAACCACTTTGCCAACTGCTCAGAAAGTTAACAACCGGTTCTCCCCAAATGGTGCGAACTGGCTGAATCCCACCACTGGTTCTGGTTGTTCTTTTGCTTTCTTCTCTTCCCATCTGTTCAGTGAACGAAGCCATGCTGGCTCTTCTCTGTGTGGAATGGCCTATCAGTGCTTGTATTTTTCTTTTAATGCTTTTCCCTTCTTCACTCATCCCTTTATTTTCTCAGATGTTGGGGCACAAGGATGCTTTCACACATCCTTTCTAAATTCTCATATTTGACAGTATTGAAAAAACTTTGTTTTTCTCTTCATTGTATCATATTGTTGCGATGCTATTGTTATGATGTTACTATGATTAAAGCAAAGGATTTTTTTCCGCCTTCATGCTTTCATTCTACTGTGGGACAAAGAAGCTCTGCAGGAACAAAGAAGTTAGGTTCTCATTCATAGCAAAAAAAAAAAAAAAAAAGTACCGGTAGTATTGAAACTTTTTAGCTTCATTCCAATATGTCTACATTGCAACTTAGTTTAGGAAGATAAGAAAACTATTGCAGTATGATGCAGAATGGGAAAGAAAGGAGACAGATATAAAGGCAGAAAGAAGTTGATATAGGAACTTTACTGAACTCCATGGTCTTTATCGGCCATATTAGAACAACAGGCTGGGGGAGAGAAGGTAAGGAAACTGCTAACTTTTTTTTTCTTTAAAAATGCAGCTATGTAGCCCTGAATGAAATGTACAACTCATGACCAGCTACCAGAGGAGAGGTAGTCAATCAGTCAAAACTGGGGATGTCACTAAATTGGAATTGAATGCAATATGTAGTTGCTTAAATTTACTAATGTCAGAAAATGGAGCTCTAAATATAGGCATATCTGCAGTGGATTGGAAGTAAGTGGAAGATATGTGGATGCTCCATACAGACATTGGGGAAGCATAAAATATGAATCTGGTTTGAGTCTAGCCTAATTTGCATGGTTATTACTACAATATTATAGGATAACACCACATAATCCCTGAATACCTAGGACATAGTTGGAATACAGATCTAAAATAAAAACTGTATATGCATTACTTTTTAGTATCAGAGTGATTTCTTAGCATATAATTGCATGAACAAGAAAGAAAAAGGTCAAATAAATGGTACAAAAAACATTTATTTTGTGTCCCTTTGGAAGTACCATTAAAGCACTTGCTTCAATGGATATGATAGAATTCTAAGAAGACCAGAACTCTGACGTGGAGTTTAACTAATACAACTCTAACAAGACTCTAGAGAATGAATTCTTTTCTCACTTAAAAGTTGTCAGCCCAGTTCATTATTCAACCAGCCTTTCCTGTGAAAAGCTCTCAGAATCCTTTAATGAGCAGAAGGCCATAGATAGTCTCAGTCTTAAAGACATCACATCCAGTACCCATATCCCAGTAGCCGTAAAACATAATTACACTATGCTGCATCAATATAAGGAATGCCATAAGCCTTGGGCAGGATTAAATCAAGAGTAAAATTTTTGGAGATATGTGATAGCGAGTATAAGTTATTTGGCAGAGCAAAGGAAATCAGTTTTGAAATGTTTCCTACTTTTAAAGAGTTTTCTCTTCTCTTCTCTTCTCTTCTTTTCTCTTCTCTTCTCTTCTCTTCTCTTCTCTTCTCTTCTCTTCTCTTCTCTTCTCTTCTCTTCCCTTCCCTTCCCTTCCCTTCCCTTCCCTTCCCTTCCCTTCCCTTCCCTACCCTTCCCTTCCCTTCCCTTCTCCCCTCCCCTCCCCTCCTCTCCTGTCCTGTCCTGTCCTCTTCATGCTTCCTACAGAAATGTCTGCATCTTCTAGAAATAAATGGCAGTGAAGGAGGATACAGAAGAGAATATCTAAAACTGGAATAACAGTGGGAGTTTCTAATTGTGATAAGTTTATTTTTCATTCCTAAGGTCTATTAGAACAGATGCCTGAGACCAAAATGGACACTGCCACAGGCAGAAAAACAGAACTGATGAGGTGTCCTACAGTTTGTCTTTCTGTGGTCAAAGTTTTGAATTAAAATGTGTTCTGAATTTAAACAAAGATGTACAATGGAGATGTTTGCAGTTTTAAACATAGATTCAAATGTGCTTATTTTTTTAAAAAAAAATCTGTCAAGGAAAATTTATTTTAGAAGTTTTACATCAAGGAAATATATGCTTATGTTATTTTAAAGAACAAGGGAAAAGTTGTGTACAAAGGATACATCAGAAAAATGTATGTAAAAGCCTCTCTATACTGTAACAGCTTGCATAAAAAAATTCTCATGTTTAGAAAAGTTGCAAATGGCAGCCATTTTATTAAACCAAGAATAGGGTCATCGCTTTTAAAGCCCTATATGGCACAAGGTCAGATTATCTACAGGAGGGCCTAAGAACATCTACTTGTCTTCTAGGTCAGATAGGGTGGGCATGCTTCTGGTCTCTTCCCCTAAGTATTGACATCTGATGGTAACTAGGTTGTATTCCTTTTCATGGAAGTGCTCTATGGAACCCTCTGCCCTCTGAAGTTAGGCAAACATCCACTATTTTAGCCTTCTGTAAAGCTTTAAAGATCTGGCTCTTCACCCAAATGCTTGGGTAAAATTGGATAATTGCAGAATAGAAGTTTGGCTTGGTGCCACGTCAACGTTTTAATCTGTTTAGTTTTATAGATTTAATATAATTTTATGCATTGTTATAAATTTTGATTGGGAGCCGCCTAGAGTTGGTTAGTATATGGGTGACTATATAAATGTTTTAAACAAACAATCAAATTTCAAACTCATCAGTTTCTTTCTTTTTTGGTTGGTGGCTAATCCAAATTCTCCAGGAGGTTGTACAAACCTCCTGCATAGCAGATACGCATAGTTTTAAAAAGGTTTTTAAAAAGTTAAAAACATTCTTTGTTTTTTTATCTTTATAATGTGTGTCAGCATTTCTGAGAAAGAAGTCTTTCTGAAGCTGTTCAGGTTTCTTACCAAATCAAACTGGACTTTTAAAAATGGTAGTAGTAAAGGAAAAATGTGCTGAAAACTTAAAATTAGTTTTCTTTCTTTCTTTCTTTCTACCTTGTTCATTAAATAAGTTGAAACAATCTACTTGGAGGACTTTCTGTGTATGGAATAGCAAATGCTACTTTCACTTTGTTTGCAACTATTCTTGTTCCAAACAGATTTCAACATAGGAAAAAAAAAATCTCCAATCTCAGAGAAAATCTGGGATGAAATATTTTACATTCCCAGTTTTCCACTGAGAGGTATATAATTTGATTGAACTCCATATTCTGAATTATTTTGCTGCCTGGGAATTTTTTTCCACTGACAGTTGGAAAGGGAACTTGATGCCTGTCAGCAATATATAACAAGGAAGCTGAAGCCCAGACATTTAGACAGCTTATCTGAAAAATAGGCTGCCATACCTGCTTCCCTACAACACTGAAAATAAAGATATAGTGATGACCTATGACACTTCCCTTTGAAAAGGGGAATAAAAGGTATCAACAGGCCCCATGTTCTAGGAAAGGTATGGCATGGGTGATCTAAGAGATTTATGAGCAGGTGAAATTCTATTCACCCACAAGTCCTGCTATGCTGCCTCATGTGATGGAACTTTGTGGTGTGGCATTTCATGGTTCATGATGAGTAAAAAGTGCTTGAAGTATATGGCAAGAGTCTATGCATGAAGGTTCTCTCAGCTGCCTAGATAAAGAAAACAAGCCTATATCAAGCAGCAGTAATATAGAAGCAAATGATCACTTTAAGGGTTTTGTACTGGGTGGTGTAATCCTGATTGACAAACAAAACAGAACATATATTCTGACTGAAATAGTCCAATTCCAGCACTGTATCAATTCACTTGATGTATAAAATGTCAGTGCGTAGTGTATAATCAATTCATTTAATCTTTCATTATGTTGAGATTTTCCATGCTCATGCTTCTTATTTTCCATGTTCCCACTTTAATTCTTTGTTTGCTCCTTTAGATTTCCTTTTGCTGAATTTAATTTAATTTAATTTTTAGCCATGTCATAAAGAAACCTCCACTCATCTTCACTGAAAGAAATAATAAGGAAATCTAGTGACAATGGCAAATATATCATTTCATGCTGTGCAACAGAATGATAAAACACTGAAGTATTTTACCAAGAAAGCCACAAGGATAGACAATATTGTACAGAATGATAGAACTCTCAGGGTGGGTGAAACCCAATATGCTACTAAGGAACTTCTAAGTACTAATTGCGATTATGATGTGATTAGAATAAATTCTGCATACATAGACATCACTAAATGGAATACCCAGAACCCAGATTGAATACATTCTTGGCAGAAGAAGATACAAGAGTTAGATAATCAGAGCAAAGAAGTGGTCAGGAGAACCAAAGCTCCCATTATACATGTTTCAAATCAAGCTAAAGCAGCAGAAGAAAGCCAACTAGCTGCCACAATATGATATTGATCACATGCACATAATTTTAAGGAGACCATTAGGAATTTTTATGAAATCATGAACTTTACTGAGAGGGAATCGGAGGAACTGCAGAATGAAATCAAAGAAGTTGTTAAGAATGAATGAGGGGAAAAAACACTTTCACATACCAAGAAACAGAGGAGAGCAAACTGGTTGTCACAACATCCTGTGGAAACTGCAAAGAATAATAATAGAACAGAACAGAACAGAACAGAATAGAATAACAGAGTTGGAAGGGACCTTGGAGGTCTTCTAGTCCAATCCCCTGCTTAGGCAGGAAACCCTACACCACTTCAGACAAGTGGTTATCCAACCTCTTCTTAAAAATTTCCAGTTGTGTTGGAGCATTCACAACTTCTGGAGGCAAGTTGTCCAAGTTGTTCAACTTGGAAGAAGAAAAATGACCAATGGCAAAAAGACAAAGACATTGGGGAGGAACTTAATAAAGAATGATGTTAGGAGAGACAAAGACGATTATTACAATGCCATACAGTATGTAAAAACATTGAAGATAGAAATAGAAAAAAATCTCTGAACTCAGAAGAAGATTCTGACCTCAGATTAGTATGCTAACAAATGGATAGATAAAAACTGCTTCAAAGAAGATTCTACAGATGTGGAAAGAATATTGTGACATTTGGCACAGTAGAAATGTCAACATCCATAGAACCTTAAGAAATATACACACATACACACACACAAGAATTCATGGAATATCCACAGAGATATGACAAACAAGAAACCAAACTGAACCAGCAAAACTAGAGAATGACCCAGTAGCCAACAGTTTGGAGGTCAGTCTGTACACTAATACCAAAGCATTAAGTGACAGAATGTGGAAACTATAATATAATATCCATAATTTCATATGTCACCAATTAATGCTTAGGATCCTCCAATGCAGATTAGAGCCTTCATGGAAAAGGAGATGCCAGATGTTCAAGCTGATTGCAGAAGAGACTGAGGAAAATAGGCTCACTAATTGGAAAGTCAAGAATATAAAGAAAAAGTCATTATGTGCTTCATTGATTACATAAAGGCTTTTGATTATGCCAGCCATATCAAGCTGTGAAATATCTTTAGAAAAATAAGAATCGCAGAAAATTTTATTGTCCTCATGTGAAACCTATACACAAACAAGGAGCCACAAACTGTAAAGAATACATAGATTTAGAAAAATAGACTTACTTCAGATTGTCAAAAGACTGAGACTAAGGCTGTATATTGTCTCCTCATTTTTTAAAACCTATGTGTTGAAGAAATATATCACAAACTAGCATTTGGTAGGATAGCAATGTATGTCTTGAGAGAGCTATTGAGATGCTATGATGTATCCTTACCTACAAAGATAAGAACTGCTTTGAAAGAGATGGGTGGTGAAAGAAAGAAAGAGAGAGAGAGAGAGAGAGAGAGAGAGAGAGAGAGAGAGAGAGAGAGAGAGAGAAAGAAGAGAAAGTGGGCAGAGGTTTTTCTTGTGATTCTTGATGGATATTTCAGCCCTGTGAGGTATACCAGATCAGGAAAAATGACTCACCCAAAAGAATAGAATTATATTTTATTGAGGTAGGCTACAGTTATAGAAATTTTCAAGTTGCTGTTCCTCTCTTCCCTCTTGTATCCCGGTGAGTCAGAAAACAGTCAGCCTTTCTCTTAATACAGTCTGTTTCTCTAAACTTAAATACCATTTCTGCCTTTTTCCCCCTTTATATAGCTTTTTTTTTAAAAAAATTGATTTATATGCCACCCTTCTCCGGAGACTCAGAGCGGCTTACAATACATTAAGCAATAGCCTTCATACTTTTGTATATTTATATAAAGTCAGCTTATTGCCCCCACAATCCGGGTCCTCATTTTACCTACCTTAGAAAGGATGCAAGGCTGAGTCAACCTTGAGCCTGGTGAGATTTGAATTTGCAGTAATTGCAGGCAGCTGATGTTAATAACAGTGCTTTAGTCTGCTGCGCTACCAGGGCTCTTTTAGTAATAATAATAGATGTTGCAGTACCTGAAGACAATACAACAGGAGAGGAAAACTGGAGAAAATCACAAAATGCAAAGACAAGCACATAGAAGTAGAATGACTGTGGAAAAAAGAGATAGTACTACTAATAATAGATGCTTTGGATGCAATCCCAAAATATCTGGAAGTCCACTTTTATTTATTTAGAAAATTTATATAGCTGCCTATTCACTCACAATGACTCTAGACAGCTTACAAATAGTAAAAGCACAAAATATAAAAAATAAAAATAAAAAAGCAATGACCTCCCTAAGCTGCCCTGGCAACAGCACATGATTAAATAAGCCACTTCAACATAGTCGGTATTGACAAAATCACCATCAGTTAATTGCAAAAGGCAGCTTTACTTACATCCTGTGATGATACCTCTGACAGTATCAAACTATAATGTCTGCCTATCTTAGATCCTTGAGAAAAACTTGAATAAAGTGAATAAAAATGCCAAATCCAGTCTAAGCATCTGGCTGATTGTGTGAGCAATGCAAATAACTAATTTTTTAAAAGTTACTTCATTGGATCATTAAAACAGAGAATGCAATTATTGTCCCTGAAAATGCTAGTAACGGGAAAGAAAGAAAGCAACAGAGAATAGGGGACAAAATGACCTGAGCAAGGTACTTTTATGGGTCATTAAGAAAATACACTTCACATTCATCTAGAATTTTTTTTTTTTTTTTTGAGTGGATTGATTTAGTTAACAGGAAAGCTAGGACTGAGAGCATATATTAACAACATTTTAATAGGAAAACTGGTTGATTTGAAATAATAAGTAAATAAATAGATAACCAATTAATTAACACATTGTATTATCCTGCTTTAACTTGCCAGGAGCAACATCTTCAATGTTCTTTTAAACATCTGTTCCGCCTTTCTTGTCTCTCTCTCTCTCTCTCTCTTTTAAAGTTGCCACTTGGCTGGACATAAATCTGCAATTGTTTTCCAATTTATCCTCTTGTGATTTAGAATTCATAGTGTCATTTGCACTTGCTTATAGCCCTGGCTTATGGCAGCCTTCCTATGATGAAAGATCTCATTATAGTTAGCACTTTGCATTGAGGAAAAGCAATCAGTTCTTTTCAGATATCTAATTTGAATCCTTTGGATTCAACCAGCTTCTTTTTTGTCCTCACCTCTTATTACAAAACTCCTACTCCCCCATCTCCTAATATTAGCCTATTTTAGTACTAGGCTTTGGAACCTGTCCCGGTAATTGGAAACTGGAGGGGGCATTAGTCTTAGGTTTGCTGAATACAGCAATTCTCTTCGTAGAATCTGTTTCTTGCATTCTTGATGGTAGCATTCAATGAATAGAGTACAAGTCATTTCCTAGTAACAGATCTCCTCATGGTCAAGAGCTATTTTAAACTTTGTTGTCAATTACTTTGACATTGGAGCAAGCCTCGGTTTTTACTTGTCTTCCCCCTTCTAATCCTGTTCATATATTAATTAATTTCTCCAGCAACTGAGTCTTGAATATAAAATTTCTTAGAGCAGGCAAGCTGCAGGCCAAGTATTATTTGTAAAGTTAACAAAGTTAAGATATATTATTTATATCTTAATGAATAATTTTTTCAATGATAACAATATTCTTGCAGGTAATCTACAAAATAGGCAAAATGATCAAATTAGTTTGGGAATTGCTTTGTGGAGTTGTATTTTATGTTATGTATCTAGTTCTTACTTCAGTAATATTGACATGGAGATAGAAAAGATAATAGGAAGAAAGGATAAGTATGAACCATCCAACTTCAATAAAAATGAGCTGCAGAGCAGGGTTTTTTTAAAAAATCTGCTTATCTGAATGCATGCATTATAATTATGCCTAATATTTAATAATGTTGGTGTCATGAAAAGTGTATATTGTTCAGACTCTGAATGCATACAATGTTATGAATAGTTTTATCTTTGATTCTCTTCATAATATCAAAATGTTGCCTAACACAGGTAATCCTCCATATCTATGGAGAGAGGAAATGAATTTAGGTTTGCACTAAACTATTATGTAATTGCTTCACTGTAATTACAAGCCCATTATTAGTAGGCACTTGTCACTCAAGTAAAAAAAGAGTAACAATAGTTTCTATATCAAATACTTTTTCTATACCACACTACTCTAAAAGCAGCTTTAAAAAGTACTGTATTCTTATTATTTGTTGCTAGGAAAGTTTATTATTGTATTTACTTTCTCCATAAGAACTATAATAATAATTGCAGATTGCAGCATGCTTGTTCACTACTAAGTGTTTTTTTGACAATCTTTTTAGGAATGCATTAGATCCATCCAAGATGGCACAGATGAATTTATTTATTTATTTATTTATTTATTTATTTATTTATTTATTTATTTATTTATTTATTTATGTCAAGCATATATAAGATGACAGATGTAAGTATAAGCATGATTATGAATACATGAAATGGATCTGAATAAATGGGGACAGTAGGACAGGGACGGTAGGCATGTTGGTTTGCTTATGCACGCCCCTTACAGATCTCTTAGGAAGGGGGTGAGGTCAACAGTAGACAGTCTAAGGATAAAGTTTGGGGGGTTGGGGAAGAAACCACAGAGTCAGATATTCTGGGCATTGACCACTCTGTTGCTGAAGTCATATTTTCTGCAATCGAGTTTGGAGCGGTTTACTTTAAGTTTGTATCTATTGTGTGCTCGTGTATTGTTGGAGCTGAAGCTGAAGTAGTCATTGACAGGTAGGACATTGTAGCAGATAATTTTATGTACTACGCTTAGGTCAGACCGGAGGCGGTGTTGTTCTAAGTTGTCTAAGCCCAAAATTTCAAGTCTGGTGGCATAAGGTATTCTGTTGCGAGCAGAGGAGTGGAGGACTCTTCTTGTGAAAGATCTCTGGACTCTCTCAATTGTCCGATATGCAGTGCGGGTTCCAGACAGATGAGCTTTATTCAAGAATTGGTCTAAAAATGTTTTGCATGCTCTAGTTAGTAGTACAATGTTACAGAGAAGAAGCTACGCAAGATTAGGTTAACAACTCTTAATGCCTTTTTGACAATGTTGTTACAGTGGGCTCTGGCACTTAGAACTAAAGAGATAAGTACTCCAAGGTTCTTTACAGAGTGAGGATCATGTCCATCTAACTTGTATTTTACATTCAGATTTTTTTTGCCAATGTGCAATACAGAGCATTTGTTGGTTGAGATTTGAAGTTGTCACTTGTTTAACCAATTTGATACATAGTCAAGGTCTTTTTGAAGGGTAGTAGCATTGTCGGTGGTGTTGAATAGTTTTACATCATCAGCCAAGGGAACACAGTTGCTTTTAATATTATCGCAAAGGTCATTTATGTATAGTGTTGGTCCTAAAATGCTGCCTTGGGGAACACCACTGTTAACAGGTACAGGATTTGATAGAGGGCTTCCTATTTTGACCACTTGTTGCCTGTTTGACAGGAAGGCAGCTATCCATTTATGCAGGAGTCCAGAAATGCCATAAGATTTTAGTTTTAGAAGTAGTTTGTTGTGTACCACTGAATCAAAGGCTTTACAGAAGTCTACGTAAATTGTGTCTATTGCTTTGCCCTGATTTAATTTAAATACACAATTGAGCTACCAGATAGTTGGGTTTTTTTACAGAGACTGTAAATATTACTAGAACTCATATACTTTTCATGTAGAATGTTAAATGAATGTGAGCCAACCTAAAGTCAGCCTTTCACAACGCTTAGAGTCACAACAGTTGCAGTCCAATTTTTCCTGGAAAATATATATATATATATATATATATATATATATATATATGTATGTATGTATGTATGTATGTATGTATGTATGTATATGTATATGTATATATATATATATATATATATATATATATATATATATATATATATATATATATATGCAAGGGTAAGAAAGAATAAGCCATTTGTAAAACACATTCATGAAATTTCACATATTACACAAGGTTCTTTAAAAAACCAATAAAAAGGCAGTTTTTCAGCTTGTTCTTGTTACTATTGTTTTTTCCTACTGTTTTTTTTTTCAATTGTTTTTATATGAATACAAAATAAAATCCATAGGAAAGAAGGAGAAATGAAGTGAAGTGAAATGAAACGAAATGAAATGTCTTCAAAAAACACTTTTAGTTTTGATCTGAGACTAAGAACTGCACCTTTCTAATGAATGAATAAATAAATAAATAAACTCACTGTGAACATTAACCTTTTTGAAAATGGGAATATAATTCTGATGGCTTCATTAGCATATAACAAGAAAGATGAAATATTTTTTTTAAAGAAAAGATTAACAGAGAAGCCTATTTTATGGTCCTGCTGTTTTAGACAGCTGTGATGTTTGTGTTAAAGCTGAATAACACATTCCTAATTCCTACTTTCAAGGCAAAAGAATATTGTGGAATAAAATAAAAGAGCAATATGTTACAATATCACTGAACAGCTTACATTTTGTTGAAATCTATATCACCATATCTTTCAACTAAGTTGTGAGCAGTAGTGATCATTCATCTTACAGGGCTGTCAAACTCACGTTGTCACGTCAGCATCACGCGATGTATCGGGACTTTTTCCCCCTTTACTAAACCAGGCATGGGCATGATGCATCTGGCCTATGGGACGGGAGTTTGACAGTCCTGATCTACTAGATTAAATCTACCAGAAGGATGATAGCAATAGCACTTAGACTTATATACTGCTTTACAGTGTTTTACAGCCCTCTCTAAGCAGTTTACAGAGTCAATATATTGCTCCCAACAATCTGGATCCTCATTTTACCCACCTCAGAAGGATGGAAGGCTGAGTCAACCTTGAACCTGGTATGATTTGAACTGCCAAATTGCAGTCAGCCGGCAGTCAGCAGAAATATCCTGCAGTACTGCAATCTAACCACTGTACCACTGAGTGCATGGTAAGTATAAAAGCCCACTCAGAAGGCTCCTATTAAGCCCTTTAACATTAACAGATACTATTTTTTTCAAAATCTTGTTAGTCAGGATTATTGGTAGAGAAAATGAGTTAAATTAAGGAATCTTGGAAACTAGATTATCATGTATATTAATCTCCCTTTTCATTTTTATTGATTAATTCAATTTTTATAGCCAACACCTCACCAAGTTCTCTGAGTAGTTAGCATTAAAACAGTAACAATTAAATAATACAATCCAATGAACTAGTAAAAATTCACCTCACACCTATAGCACCAGGCACAATAATTCCCATACACATATTGACATAATGTGATGCTTCATATAACATCATGGTTCAGTACCTGAGAAAATAGCCAGTTGTTTAGAACTATATTAAAGGCCAGAAGGGTTGGAGCCTTTCAGATATTGGAAGGATGGTGTTCCATTGGGGGCAGAGTGACAGAAATGTCATGTTTTTTGGGTTCCACATAAATGAATTGTTTAATGAGATCTGGAGCCTGGGATCCAGAGTATGTCAACCTGCCTGATCTTCTTGTACAGGAAAAAAATCATTGGAAATAGGCAGTCACTGAAATATCCTGATATTGTACCATGAAATACTTTAAAGATAACAACCCGCACTTTAAATTGTATCCAGAACCTATGTGACCATAATCAGTTCAGGTTATACAATAGCGGTGTTATATGGGTATGCAAATATGTGTCTGCAATTACCGATACCACTGTGTTTTTGATTGTAGCTTCCATGTACTGTATGCTGTAATAATTTAGATGAGAATTTCCCAAAATATGAATGACCATGAGCAGGGTGTCCCAATCAAGGAACAAATACATCTGGGACATAAAATGGATCTGTATATTTGGTATTTCCTGATTAAATTCAGGATCTTATTTTTCTCATCACTGAACTGCATCTTGTTGAATAAGGCTCAATGCTCAAGTCTGTCACGATCCTTCTGAATCTTGAGTCTATCTTCTAGAATGTCAGCAATTCTTCCCTAGCTTGTTGTTCTCTGCAAATTTGATGAGTTCCCCTTCAGTCCCCTCATCTGGGTAATTGATGAACAGCACTGAGCTCAAGACAGAACCTTCAGGTACCCCACTGCAAGCTTCCTTCAATGTAGATGTAGTTCCATTGAGGATCACATGCTGGGTGCAGATGGTCAGCCAAACGCAAATCCATATGGTGATGGTACTATCTATCCCACATTGGTCTATTTTACCCAGAAGCCACAATATCAGTCCAAATACAATCAATGCAATGAACAAGTAATAAAAATAAACACAAAAATGTTAGGACATAACATACCTAGAAAAATTCAGCCAATAGGCTCATACCAGGGGTGAAATGCTCCCAGTTCAGACATGGAGGCAGGTGGTTCAGGGAACTGGTAGCAAAAATCCTTGCCCCCCCCCCATGCCCAGCTGAGCCGCGCGATCATCAGAGGCCTTTTTTCTTTTAAACGCCTCTGACGATCCAAGCTGAGTTGCTGATCTCCGAAGAGGTTGTAGAAAAAATTGTTTTAAAAGTTTTTTTAAAAATGGCCACGCCCACCCAGTCACATTACCCCCCACCAAGCCACGCCCACAGAACCGGTAATTACAAATTTTAGATTTCACCATTGGCTCATACTATTCTCTGGGCCAGTCTTAAGGGAAAAAACAGGTCTTTACATCTTTTCAAAAGGCAGGCAGGGTAAGAACCAATCAAACTGGGATGGCTAGCAACAGAGAAGGGGCATCACCTTGATCCTGCTATGTGCCATCGCCTAAATAATAACCCTAAGCTCAACATTAACTGTTCAACCTTAGAGTAACATGGGGGTAGAGTAACATGCCTTCTATTTTAGATGACTGGTTGAATATTTCTACAATAATATTTTTTTTTCAACATCCTGAGAATTGCATGATTTAGAATATTGCAATAGCAGGGTTCCAGGTTAGGCTAGGAGGACAGGCCATCAGCAAGATTTGCTGTAGCCATTACCTCATAAACCATGCTATTTTTTGTGATAGAAAAAAATAGTGGAAAAGGAAAAAAAATGACAAGACAAATAAATCCTATGTATGAGATAAGAAAAGAAGACAGAGCTAAAAGTAGTTTACATGAAATTGTATCTCTAACATTCTGGCCTCATAAACCATCCTTGCTTCCACCATGTCCACTTCATATGGTTTTTGGTTATTTAAATTTCTTATTTTCTTTTTCTACAAATTCACATCATGCAGTGAATCACCTGGCATCCCTCAGTGAATTTCCTGGGACAAGGGGGCAGGGAAGCACTGGCATTGCCAGTGAAGGAATCCTGGTGTAGGGCCCACTGAGCATAAACGCCGGTGGTGGATCAGCTGCAGTGGGGGCCCATGGAGAAGTGGGTGCAGCAATGTGGCAAGTGTCAATTGTCTTAGACCTTCACAGAATATAAGCTGTTCCGAGTAAAGCTGCCTTTTGCAATTGACTGATGGTGAATTTATCAATGCTGATGGTGTTCCAGTTGTTTTTGGATCACACCCAAGGCAGCTATAACTGTAGATAGTACATTTCATTTCTTTTGCCACAATTGTTCTATTTTTATTTGTAGGTCTTTGTATATTGTTATCTTCTCCAATTCTTTCTTTTCTATTCTGTTTTTCTCCAGTATTGCCATGTCCACCACCCAGATTTTGTTCGTCTTTTTTATCAACAGTTGTTAATTCTGGCATGCTATCTGGCAGTTGCCTGTCTGTTGAATTTTAAACATCTAGAGTGTTTTAGCATCTTCATTTTCTATTGCTTTTTCTGTTTTATGGTACCACCAGTTCTTGCTTGAAGGCAAATAGTATAATTCATTTATTCATTGTGTTCCTTGTGTCATAGTTATTGCTAGCTAGTAACCTAAGCCAATTGTTTTACCTTTGGATAATGATTATTTCTATTGCTTTTTTTTTTTTTCATTCAATGGCATCCAATTCTTAGAGACTGCCTGGGTATTCCCTACAATTTTATTGTCAAGGGTTTTTTTTTTTTTTTACAAGTGGTTCCTAGGACTGAGAAACAATTATTCAGAGGGACCTAGTCATCCTAAACAAGGATACTGATAACAGTCAAGCCATATATTGTATGAAGATAGAAAAATAATTGTTTTTGCCACTCTTATGGTCACACTGCCACAATGTGGCTGTTATTTGTGTTTGGCTGAACTTGTTCCTAATTTTTGTCCAATGATCTTCATTCATCTCCCAGAATATCTCTGTAAACCCAAGTCATCTCTTGAAGGACTAGCCCAAGGTCACCCATCTGGCTTTTTTCTAAGGAGGTAAAACTAAAACTCAGTTTCCTGGTTTCTAATCTGATCCTTAACCACTACATCAAACTGGCTCTCATTTCTATTGCAGCTTACCTGAATTTTCCATTTACCTCTCTTCATAGTTCCTTTATTAATGGTTATAATAAAGACATATGCAGCATTTTGCTGGTGATCCTAACAAAAGTGGCAGTACAACAGGACATCTTTTGAAATAGTCATACAAATCATCTAAAGAGTTGATTCACTGGACTTGCATACTTTGTGGAGTACCATTTCAAATATTGTTGTATAGTAGCTCTAATATCAGAGATAATTAATTAGAAACCCAAATAAGAAGATGTTACAATGTTAATGTATCCTTCAAATAAACCTTTGAGTCTTTGATCTAATCCACAATAGTTCTTACTTTATTTAAATTTAGATTATGACAAGGAAATTCTTTTATTTGTGATTCTGCTCTTAGTTCAGTATTGCTATTTAGCATTCCTAAGAAACAGTAACAGGTCTTTTCCAAAAAGGAAAGGGATTTCACAAACTAATTTGAATTTATTGGCCAAATCTTAGCTGCAGGAACCTATGCCATCTTTTCAATGCTAAGCTATTCCTAACTTCCACTAACTAGATATGATGATAAGACCATTCAATTCATCACCTATCTCAATTCATGATATTCATTAAAGTGCCCCAACATTGTTCCTTTCATTTCCACTGGAAAAGAAAACAGCCGTAGCCTCTTTTCAGAAATTAAAGGGAAATGGCTACCACTTCTTTTAAGTGCCTATTAAGAAAAGCATAACTGAAACTAAGTTACGAGTGCCTTCTGGGGATGTATATATGAATCAAGCATGCAAACGGTAAATGATGACAGTCACAATAATCAGCCTTTGTGGAATAAACATCAAAGCAATTCATAATATGGGGGATCATTATGAACCTATTTCACACAGAGAAGTGGAAAGACTGGTTAGTTTGAGAAAACCTTTGTCTTTACCATAGACTCATTTAAGCTTTATAAAAACATTTGCTTTTTGACAGATTGGATTGGAGTATTTAAAAGATTCCTTTGTGATGTATCTCCCCTTAGCTAAACTACTGTGGATAAATAAAGTCCATATGTGTGTGAGAGAGAAAGAGGGAGGGGGGGAGAGGAGAGAGACCTAATTGATTTCTCCTTAATTTTAATCCTTTTTCCATCCTTACATTGTCTTTATAGGTATGGTTATTGTCATTTTTCTAATCTTTAGAGATTATTTTTGCATATTTTTAAAAATCCTTTCATCTTGACTCATTTAAATATTTTGGCCAATTATTGGAGTTAATGAAGATAAACTGGATTAAGATTAAATATTTAATCAGTAGAAGGTGGAGGCGGGGAAAGTGTATTTCATTTTCAATGAAAGGAATAAAGCTGTTTTTCGTTTGTTCCTACTCTCCTTTTTAATATTGCTACATTTCATCTTTCTGTTTGTTTTGTCATCCTTTTTATTCTTTTTTTAAAAAAAATTGATTTATATGCCGCCCTTCTCCAGAGACTCAGGGAGGCTTACAATGCGTTAAGCAATAGCCTTCATACTTTTGTATATTTTATACAAAGTCAGCTTATTGCTCTCACAAACTGGGTCCTCATTTCACCTACCTTAGAAAGGATGGAAGGCTGAGTCAACCTTGAGCCTTGGAGAGATTTAAACCAGCAGAAATTGCAGGCAGCTGTGTTAATAACAGGGTACGTAGACCACTGTACTATCAAGGCTCTTCTTGTATTTTATGTGCATTTTCTCTGATCACATTCATTTTAATAAGAATATATTTCTTTTCTAAAACCTATGGTTGTAATTAAATATTTCAATGTAATAATAATATTCTGATTTCAAGGGATTACAAATTTGGATACCTTTCCACATGTATAGAAATGTGTACCATTAAAATATATTTGTTGTTGTTAGTTGCAAAACAGTGTCCAATCCATCGCAACCCCATGGACAACTTTCCTCCAGGCCTTCCTGTCCTCTACCATCCCCTGGAGACCATTTAAGCTCACACTGACTGCCTCAGTGACTCCATCCAGCCACCTCATTCTCTGCCGTTCCATTCTTCTTTTGCCTTCAATCGTTTCCAACATTAGGCTCTTCTCCAGTGAGTCCTGCCTTCTCATTAAGTGGCCAAAGTATTTTAGTTTCATCTTCAGGATCTGGCTTTCTAAAGAGCAGTCCTCTAGGACTGACTGGTTGAACACATTGCAATCCAAGGGACTCGCAGGAGTCTTCTCCAGCACCATAGTTCAAAGGCCTCAATTCTTTAGCACTCAGTCTTCCTTATGGTCCAACTTTCACAACCATACATTGCAACTGGGAAAACCATAGCCTTGACTATAGGCACTTTTGTTGGCAGGATGATGTCTCTGCTTTTTAGTATGCTGTATAACTTTGCTATAGCTTTCCTCCCCAGGAGCAAGCATCTTTTAATTTCTCTAATTTAAGTACACTCACAAACACAGGATTACACGGGCTTGGACAATAATGAAGCACTCAAAAGAACTCACCGCATTTTGGAGTGTCTGTACTAACTTAACAAAAGCTTTATTTATAATAGTTTCTGAAGTCTTACACATATTCACATGTATACAATCATATTCACTGGCCTGCTACAAAATTAATGGAGTCTGGACAAGATAAGAACATTCCCTTGCTGATAGATGAATGTACCAGTCAGAGGCCTATAAAACTTGTCCTTTTATCCTTCCCTAGCTGCATTCTGTCAGCATTTCTCAACTGTCCTATTGTTGACCTGTTAGGCTGCAAGGATGACCATGACTTGGTAATACATGGTAGTTAACTGTAACTTTCTTATATCTTGTTGCTGTTCTCTGTTCCCTTGTCTGATTTTGATGGATTATTTCCTTGTAGCCTGTAATCTCTGGTAGCTGGTCTAGGGACTTTCTTCCTTTTCACCCTCCTCTGCAGGTACACATTTTTCCCTTGGATTCAGATGTCATTAATTGATTATCCTAATATTTTATTTCTTGTAACAGGGGCACTTAAAAAACACACACAACTTTGATTCTATTTTGAGATAGTGCCTTTGGTTTTAGAGGAAGGACAGATGGTATCCTTAAAGAAACAAAAATGTATATATAAAATTATTTTTTTACAAATACTTCAGATTTTAAAAATAAGGTTTCATGGAGTGGAATCAAACAAATTATAGTGAAAACAAATAACAATGTAAGTTTATGATTTACAAAGAATTTTGCTGGTGTTGTTTTTGCATTTCACATATTCCTTGATCCATTTTCTCTCCCCTCTACCTACCCTAAATATTCTGCCAGTTGAAGATAAAATTTATATGTATCTGAAGAAGTTGAACTGAAGTTGGACACAAAAGATTACTCCTTAATAAATCAACAAACCAGTCCTTAACATGCTATAAAGCCATGTGCATATGTCTTGAATTTTGATAAGAAGGAGGTTTATGCATAAAATTGGTGAACTTCCTTTTCTTGAGGTAGATCTTTGCTTGGCTATCCTTTTTCTTTCCATCAACCCAAAGAATGATCAGTAATTATGCTCAATAATACACATTAAAGATAGTATCCTAATGATATAGCTATACCTGCATCCACACATTTTCAGTATGTCATTGAGTATCATCTCCAAATTTTTCATTTTCTGTACACAATGAAATCCCTTTCATCTCTGTTCAGAATTCTCATCTTTCCTCTCATCTTATTCATATTGTAACTATTCTTGCACATTGATAAAATTGCAAGCTGAAAGGAGCTATGCCAAAGCCTCCCATGCCAAAAAAAGCAAAACAAAGAAAGAGAAAGCCAAATATGTATGCACAAAGGACCAAGTCCAAAGCTGGTAAAAATAAAATATTTTGTGGGAGCTTGACCTAATACAGTCAGATTTCCTTCTTATGTTATAGATGTGCAAACATGCTTCTCTAGAAGTTGTGAATATTAAACCATAAAGATTCTTCATGTAGTTTCCTTGTAAGAAAAGCTATAGGCCATTTAATGGCAAATTTGTAAATTGCTTTGAATATGCTAAAATTAGATCCAAAAAGTTGATGACAGATCAGGTATACTCAAATTGTTATTATTAACAAGAAAAAAATGGCTGAGAAAGTGGAAGTTGCAATAACTTTGGAAGAAAGTAACCGTATTATCCTAGAATTCACCATATTGTAGACAGGGACAGCTGAAGGTTGTGGGAATCATGAGATCTGACTTCAACAAGCTAAAGTGAAAAGAAGGAAAGATCTTAAACAGAAAAACAGGTCACAAAGGATGTTAAATTCTAAACAAATGAGATACTGTAATTAAGGAAAAATAAACCCACACACATACTCCAAAGAGAAAGAAAAAATGATTGATGGCATCTCTGTGTGCTTGTCTGTTGTCATTACATTTGTTTTATCTTTTATGTCTCTATTCTTTTGCGAGTGTTCTTTTTACCTGTATCTAATATGTTGTTGTTCTTTTTCGTTTGTAAACTGCCCAGAGTTGTTAAGGAGTTGGTCAACCTCTAAATATGGATAAACAAATGAACAAAATGTTCTGTGGCATGCTATAAACAAGGTCAAGTTTTAAAATAGAAAGAAAGCCATATTGCAAAACCAGAATATCAGAAATAGACAACAGCGCAAGGATGTGGATCAGGAAGACGAAGGCTTCAAAGGAGCTAAATGAATCAAAATAGATAAAGAATTGGTGAGACAAGATCTAATTCCTTTGAAATAGTCTCCTCCTGGACATCTATAGAGTTTTCAGGAAAAGACTAGACTCATGGATTCATGAGTTTGAACTAGAGATCTTTCCCAATTTATGATTCCCCCTCCCATTCTGTAGGACTAAATTAAGGAAACATTTAATTATCCTTAGCAAACTCAAAGTTAAAATAGAACGAAAGACTAGATATACTGAATAAACAGTGGACTGAAGCAGGAAATTCTAGGTTCCCTAGAATTTGCCACATTTCCTACCGGCATCTTTGCATGTCTGCATAAGAGGAATTAAACATTCCTATATCTACATTCCTATAACTACAGGCAGTTGTAAGCTAGTGTCTCTTTTCAAAGGATACTGTGGAATTTTCTTTCCTAGGTTGTTCTGTTCCGTAATGTCCCAATTCAGCCTATTAAAGCCAGAGCTGCAGACTAGATGCCAGTAAGAAGCTCATCACTATCACACACTGTACAGCATCTAGGTAAAATATCACCTCTATCAGCCCTGACAGCCATCATCTTAATGAGCAGCAAAAATCAATTCATAATTGACAAAAACATTTTTAAATCAGATATGAGACATTTAAACCTTGGCTAGAGCCTTTCATTTCCCGTTCACATTTACATGACATGAATTCAGGGAGTTGCATGTGACTTTATGGAAAATTTGAGTTTCCATAAACAAATATGGAGAAAGGATATAGCTTGGCTGCTGTGTGACTGAACTGCAGCTACAATGTGTATTTAGCATTTTTGATGTCTAGCTTTTTTGTTATTATTATTAATATTGGAACACCTCATGACTCTTCCGATGTGACAACTGCAGGGAATGTAAACAGCTGCTGCTTGAACAGATGCTCTGCTTACTAAAAGCTGAAGCAGGTCAAAAAGGCATTTTTAGAATTCTTCTCTTAGATGTGTAAATCATCAGTGATGATTTCTTATTAACATACTGTCCAGGTCTGGTTTTTTTTTTAAAAAAATATTGTTTCCATCATATAAACCCCATACCTTAATTTCCATCTTTATTACTATAGCAAGATAGAGTTACTTAAGCAATTGTTTTATGATTAAGCATCCATATTCATACCTACATTCCTTATTTACAATACAATCTTCTGCATATAGTACAAGACATCCTCTTTGCTTAGTCAAAGCTGTCTGACATGAGAACTTCCAAAATTTCCAAAACCATGTTTAGGTCCTGCTGAGAAGGGAAATGTGGGGTGGACTTGTGTTAATAGACTGCAAGAATTTTTGATCCAGGGGGCCCATGGCTCTTTCTAGTATGCCTCCTAGTAAACCCAGTTATTCCTAATTTTACATTTTAATTGCCACAGTTCTAATATTGCAAAGAAATAATATTGCACATCAATTGTTTTCAGGATGGCTTGGGGATGTGCTTCTCCTAGATCTTATAACTGATTGAGGTCAAAACCTTACCAAAACGAAATCAGCAAATTTCTTTCCAGGGAGCAGACTTTGCAAATGAAATTAGAAGAAAGCCACACAGAGTTCACACTAAATAAAACACACACTAAATAAAACACACATGAACAGATGTGGGAAGCAGTATGTTTTCCATCACATATGGAATCCATTTATTATTGGCAAAACTTGAGCAGAATTTGTTGTTGTAGGTTGGTGGCCTTTTTTTCTGTTTTTATAGTCATGATACAGTTATATAATTATTTTATTAATCACAAACTTTCTATCTAGTAGGCACAGTGCAATATAAAACACAATTATATTTTGCCTGGTATAAAGTGAAGATGTATTGTATAATGATACATAAAATCAAATCAAATTATTACGATCAAACACGTATGAATTTAAATTTTATGTATTTAAATGTACATAAAACTCTGCAATAAAACAATAAAATTAGATAGGAATAAGACACAACATAGAGCAATAGTAGACAACTCTGGCCTAGCATGCCAACGTTCAATTTTTGGAATCTCCATAGCCCTCCCTAATTATGATTGCTAGAAACAAATGCCACAGTTTCCTGCTATTTTTTAGATAGGAAATTGATGAAAAGTATAATGTAAGCCTTAAAATAAGCATATTAAGATTAAAAGGGAAACCCATAAAACTCCCTTCAAAGCTCATGATGGTGACATGATCAAGTTCTTGTACATGCAATGCTTTCATTGGGCAGTTGAGCCTTCTATAGGCACACACCAGTGGTGTTCTGTCCCCAACCCCACGCACACACACCAACAGACGTTCAGGAGTTAAAGACCAAACCAGCCGGCAAAATCCTTTTCCTTATGATAACAGAACTTGGCAACAACCTAGTGGCTGCCTGCCAAAAGTTTATTATTTACAAAGAGGAGAGATAACTTCTCCCCACTTCTGATACATCAAAGGAAAGCAGTCCAATAATTATGGAATTAAATCAAGTCCAGAGATACTTCCAGCAAAGTCTTAAAGCAAAAGTCCAGCAATGCAGAATTGATCTGTCCCCGTCCACACACACACACAAACACAGCCAGCCAAGGGTTAAGGAAACACTTTGGCATACACCCAGGTCTTTATCTCCAACTTGGCAGCGATTTACACACCGTCTGCCAAGTGCATTTATTTCCACAAAACAGAAAGATAAGATACTTAGCGTACAAAAGTCCAATCAGAATAATATTTCTCTCAGCAGTTTCCGGACGAGGCTTTAGTGACTATCCAAGGTTTACTTTTGTTCGTCACAGGGATCGCTGGCCACCAACCTCTATTATATAGTCTCTGGGGTGTGGTCCAGTGACTCAGTTCTAATCCCTAGCACGCCTCCTGAGCTGCTGCAAACGTTTATCACGCCTTCGGAGGCGTGCGTCCAGGAATGATGTCTCTCCCTCACTCTCATCCGAGCCACCTGTCTCCCTGTTAATCTCCTCTCCCTCGGCCAGCACCTGAGACAGTGCCAGAGGGGAGGGGCCTGGAGAGGGAGGCCTGGCTGACTCCTCTTCCTCATGCTCGGAGCTTTCTTCCCCCGATGGGACAGGCTCAGAGGGCGGGGCCACAACAAGAATGGCGTGGAAGCTTTCAGCTTTGTTCGTCACAAGGTTTGACTGGCCACCACGCTCCCTTTTATATCCTCTGGGGTGTGGTCCAGTGACTCAGCCTAATCTTGGGAAGACCCTTTCTTCTGTTGTGCGTGCTTATCTCTGTGACGCTGGCGTGGGTCCAGCCAAGACTTATTACCCTCATCACTGTCCATCTGTGGCTGCGTGGATGTGCTTGGCCCCGGCCCTATCTCTTGCCCTTCGGCGGACACCGAAGGCATTGCCAGAGAGGAGGGTCCTGGAGAGGGAGGCCTTGCCAACTCCTCTCCTTCACTCTCAGAGTCCTCTCCTGCCAATGACACAGGCTCAGGTAACGGAGTCACAACAAGTGGTGGGTTGCCCCCGGTTCATACCAGTTCTATAGAACCGGTAGTAAAACCGGCGGGAGGCTCTGCTCCATTCCCTGACATTATCAGAATGCTCCTGCGCATGCACAGAAGCTTCTGCACATGCACAGAAGAGCGTGTGTGCGCGAGAGCAAAGTGAGCGCACACAGCCCCGTTGCGAATGGGTAGTAAAGGTAAATAGAACCCACCCCTGGCACACACTATCATCATGGGGCATTTTTCTCCATCATCATTTTTGCCTTAGGCTGCAGGACAAACTGGATACCTACAGTTCAGCAAAGCATGAGCCAAAATAGTGCCATTTAAGCATTTTTCAGGCTCCTTACATACTGTACGTCAATATATCAGTCTTTTAGGAAATAAGTAGACCTGTTAAACAAATGTTCAGAAGACTTTGAAAAGATTAGTAGACATTTTTGTAAACAAAAAAAAAGAACCTTTGGTCAGTGGGAAGAGGAGAGTCGAATATTTGTAGCTCAGGGTTGAAATGAGGGATCCTTGGTGTTCTCTGAGCTTGGTTATGCACTGGTCATGTTACCTAGTTTGGGTAATAAAATACCTGCAAGAAAGCCACCAAGCTCAGAAAGCTCCAAAGACTCCTCATCTTTGGTTCTATCCAAATTAAGTCATTTATATGTTTTCTTCTGCTTTGCAGGCAGGCACACAATCTCAAAGGAATATTTCAGGAGAAAGCTTCCTTGCAAACTGCATGTTCCCTCCTATTTCATTCTGCACTTTTCTTAAGCCCTGTCAACCTGTCCCTCATATAACTTTTTTGGATCCAGGTCCGTGAGTTTTCCAGATCCTTTTTCCAGACACACACACACACACACACACACACACACACACACACACACAGGACTATGCCCATTTTGTCACAATTTGAAAGCAATTGATGGCAGTTTATCCAGCCAGCTGGGTGGGAAAAAACAAAACTAAATTGTTTAATGTCTAAAAGTTAAACTGAAAAGAAAGGCTCACTGATGTTACTAAGGTCAAATTAGAGTCTGCCATTGGTGCAGCACCAATTATTTTTGCCAGCTCAAGGGGTATCGATATGTACATTAACACAAGAGTGAGGAAGAGTGCCTAGTTCATGGGTTTACTGCAGAACCAAACTATGAAACGAGTTACTATACAAATTACACTACTGTTACATCTGAATTGTGACATCACATGCAAATATTAAGGAAAAGAGCTTGTATCATGCCTTTGTGGCACATACTTCATTATTTCAGTGTCATATAGTTGACATCTCTGCCTTAGCAGTTGTCTGGGTGTCTTAAGAAAGCAGTGTTGGATTGAGTTTTGAGACCAATGCAAATCTTAAATGACAAACTAATTAAGCTGCATTTTATCTATGCTTGCTGCATTTATTTCCCTTATTTTTCTTAGGGCAAAATACATGGGAATCTGTGCTAAATTTAATCACTGTACAGCCACACTTGTGGGATAGGCTGCATTAAGAAAGAGGCATTGATCTTTTTCAACAATTTAAAGGGAGTTTAACCTGGATCTCCCTGGTTCAGTATATTTATCACTAGTTTACACTGAGTATATCATTTTCTACTTACTTTGCCCCTATGTCGCAGTTGTTGCTTTTAAGTCTGAGCAGTGCAACGTGCTGTGTTGCTACAGCCAAGGTGCACCATCTGAAATCCTAGGTTACCTTCCTAAATCACTGAATTTGACTTTAGAACCTTTCAGAAGTTACCCCTAAGTTGTAATTTTCCTGTAACTGAAAGATTATTAATGACATGGGAAATAATTATGTTAGGTGCATTAATTTAATTTAAATGCAAATTTAATTAAATCAAATTTAATTTTCTGTGTTGACCTTACCCTTTTGTGTGTGTGTGTGTGTGTGTGTGAACAGAGCCCCAAGCATGTCACTTAAACAGAGTCTATAACCTGAGAAAGGCTTTATACTACTTGATTAGAGAATTGGACTGAAAACCATTTTGCTTCCCAGTTAAGTTATAAAGCTCATTGGATAGTTGTAGCCCAATCATCTTCTCTTAACAGAAAATTGTCATATTCTATTGAAAATAATGGGAAAATAGATGGGGCTCTTAGACAGTAAACACTTTATTATGCAGTTTTTATTTTATTATTTATTATTTATTAGTTTGATTTATATGCCGCCCTTCTCTGGAGACTCAGGGCGGCTTACAATGCTTTTAAGCAATAGCCTTCATACTTTTGTATATACCTGCTTTTGGGTAAGTATATAAAAGGGGGGCTTTTTGCCCCTCCCAAGCGGTGTTCTATTTTATACAAAGTCAGCTTATTGCCCCCACAAACCGGGTCCTCATTTTACTTACCTCGGAAGGATGGAAGGCTAAGTCAACCTTGAGCCTGGTGAGAATTGAACTCACAGTAATTGCAGGCAGCTGTCAGCTAAATACTACTTTAACAGTAGTTTAGTCCACTGCACCACCAGACTCTTATCCAATGTTATCTTTTCTTTCATTATTAAAAAAATCTTGTGGTGGGTAACAACAATTTAGAAAACTAAAACTAGATGACATGCCAACATAGCAACATTAAGGCTGTTGGTTAACTAACAGACTTACTTTGTAAGAATCAAAAGAATAAACAGTCAAAAATTGCAGTCAAAAATCAAATATGAATACTACACATTTGCTAGGAAAATATGCATTGCTACAGGCATTAATCAGATTTCACTTCTCCTCCCAGAGAGGCTTGTTAACAGTTCCTTCTTTTGTTTGTGTCATATACAGCATTTTCTAGGGAAAAGGCCAGGAATGGTCTGGCTGGATGCTGGAATGCAGTCTGGAAACTTGGCAGTCCTGCCATAATTTGTGGAGGAAACCATGGCTTAAAAAAGATGTAATCACTGGCCTTGATTGGGGACCTTGGTATTTTTGCATATGTTGCAAGTAATTGGCATCTGCTTTGGGTACCTTTGTGTGATTGCCAGTGTTTGCAAAGAAAGCAATGAGGAGGTTGCTGTCATAGTTGGACTGCATGGTTATGTTGGCACTATGAGTTCTCATTGAAAATGAAGAAATACGGAGATATAGTAATGTCTGTGCCTCTTGGCACTGATATTGGTGGGTTTATTTTTTTTTTTTTTATTTGCAAGGAAAGCTGGGGAAAAATGAATGCATCAGTGCCATCTACATTTGCCAGTGTTTGCAAGGGAAAGAGTCCAGGGGTTGCAATGATACCTAGCTGCCATCTGGGATCCCTGGCGGTTTTGCAGGTGTTTGCAAAGCTGGCTTTAGATGATGCTTTTCCTTCCCTCCATCGTTAAAATAGTAGAGGGCTTTGAATGCAGGCTGTATATGTGTGTGCCTGTGTTCATAAATATTTGGGTTTTTTTCCCAAATGGCTTGAATGCTTCTGGAATGTTAACAGCACCCAAATAACTTTAAATTGCAGCCTTTCCAGGAGACTTGATGTTTTTATCATTATAAATTGGAAAATTATTAGGTCAACCTAGCCTCTCCACATTATATCTGGTCGGCTCCTGACAGCATATTCTCTAGCATTTTGTTCAGTCTAATTTTCAGCTTAAAGTTACAAAGCCAACTGCCTTGATTTGACATTCAGTGCAGCTGCTCAGTAGAGATTTTGTTTACATGGGCATGACACAAAAGGAAATCCAGTTTGTTTACTGGCTAGTGACAGCTTTTTAAAGGAAAAAGTGACATCTGTGTTTATTTGACTAATAACAAATTCTGAGCATTAGGATGGTCTTTTCTTCCCCCACCCATTTGTAAGATAGAACAAAAAATAAAATTTATTACTAGCAATTACGTTAATTTTCTGTGTGGTCTTCCTGAAACAATATCAAAGTATTTTTCCCCTGTCTTATTCAGACAGTTTTCTTTGAAGGTCCCATCTAGTTCATGCACCTGGGATTTCCTAGTATTTTGTTATTCAAATTGTAACCTAGTGCAGTGCTTTAATTTGTGCAGTGCTATCATTTGAGAGAGAGAGAGAGAGAGAGAGAGAGAGAGAGGGAGGGAGAGAGGGAGGGAGGGAGGGAGAACACAAAGTTCCCAAACACATTAAAACATACACACACACACACACACACACAAATTTGGCCTAACTGAAAATACATAATTAAACTTTGGCTTTGTACTGTAGAATTTTCTTTGGTCTTTCCATTTTACTGATAAGGTTATTACCTTTAAAGCCCTACATGGCTCAGGGCCAGGGTATTTTTGAGACCCTTGTAGGTAGAAGGCTATGCCTTCTACCGCATAGCTCCTAGCAACCAGTAAGATCCCACAGAGTTTGTCTCCTCAGGGTCCCGTCAGCTAAACAATGCCAGCTGGCGGGCCCGTGGGGGAGGGCCTTCTCTGTGGCTGCCCCAGCTCTCTGGAACCAGTTACTTCCTGAGGTCCAAACCATCCCCACCATATTGGCCTTCCGAAAAGCAGTGAAGACCTGACTCTTCCGGCAGGCCTGGGGCCGTTGATCTCACTGTTGCGATCTGGCGAGATCCAGCCATGAATGGTGTGAACGGGTTTTAATTGTTTTTAATGGTTTAACTTTTAATGTTTTATATATGGTTTTTAAATGCATTGTAAGCAGCCTTGAGTCTTCGGAGAAAGGTGGCATACAAGTTGAATAAATAAATAAATAAATAAATAAATAAATAAATAAATAAATAAATAAATAAATAAGTCAGTTAATATTTATGTAATCCCTATGCGATGTATAATGTATGTCATGTGATTAAGTAAAATTGAAACATGACAAAAATATAAGCTTGAGGTTGTACTGTTTACACCATTAAAGAATACTATTTTTGTTGCTCTTCATGTTCATAAAGTCACAATGTTTGACAAAAACTCTGTCCCATGTTTTTGGTGTTTAAGGGTACATTCACATCTTTAAGCTTTCTAGCCCAATATTGTGGGGCAAGCACATATCATGTAAATGTTTTTTAGCCCATTTTACACTTCCAACATAACATCTCAGTAACGCTTACTTTTGTCAAGAGACAACCAATATTAGATATGTGCATTAAAATTAAGAATGTTACTCAAACATCATCAAGAGTATTGAAAATATATGGTACATTAGAATAGAATAGAATAGAATAGAATAGAATAGAATAGAATAGAATAGAATAGAATAGAATAGAATAGCATAGCATAGCATAGCATAGAATAGAATAGCAGCGTTGGAAGGGACCTTGGAGGTCTTCTAGTCCAACCTCCTGCTTAGGCAGGAATTGATCTTAAAACCATGTGTATGATACAAAATTAGGAATATGGAATAAAAAAAAAATACCATAGATTAAAATTGACTTGGCCTCAGAGTACACAGTGGGAGAATTATGAATTACCATAGTAATAGCAAAGAACTAAAGCAAAAATTAAGGTTAGTGTTAACCAAAAAAAAAGAAAAAAAGAAAAAAAAAGAAAAAAAAAGGAAAATTTACTTCAGACTAATCAATATATCTATTGCACTAAGTGATATTGATGTATAATCAAATACATTATGTAGGGTTTCCAATTGTTCAGTTTGATTTTGGAACAAAGAACAATGTCCAATCTCTTATTTCACATCAGCAATAGTGGAGTGAAACTGTTCCAGTTTGTTTTATAGTTCACAATGGAAAGCTGGAAAGCTTCCAGTTGCATATCTCCTTATAGTTCTATAGTTCATTTCTCTGTATTAATGAGCAGAAAGGAAAGATGTAGTGGATTACAAGTACTGTGATGCAAAGAAAAAAAATGTGTCATCATAAATTTCAATGTGTTCACTCAATTCTGGATTCAGGGGGTGGTGGGGAGGATTCTTTGCTGACCAGTCTTGGTACCTGCATCATGTTGTACAGATATGAGAGAACTTTGTCATGCTTCAATTTCACTTAAGCACATGGCTACAAATAGATTTCTGATTTAGTGCAGTATTTTATCCGCACAAAGATTCAATATCCTAATGTTCAAATAATAATTATCTATAAAGGCCTACATGGCATAAGGCCCAGTTATTTGAAGAACCACCTATCGCCTCGTATGTCTGCCTAGCCAATTTGAGCTAACAGAGTTGGCAAGCTCCAGGTTCGTTTGATTAAATAATGTCAGCTTGGAATGAGCTTTCCCCTGAGATCTAGATGGCTTCCACTATGCTGGTGCTCTGAAGAACCATAGAGACCTGGCTATATTCCCAGGCCTTGTGCTAGTGGTTGATTTCCTCTTTGTTGTAAGTTAGTTGTTTCAGAGATAGCAGTGTTTGTGATCTTGTTCTCTTTTCTTTTGCCTATGTTTCATTCTTTTGGATTTTGTCTGTTTGTTTCTATTATTGTTATATTGTTTTGGTGTAAACGTGAGCTGTCCAGGCTCATTTGGAGTCATGTGACATCAAATTAGCTAAATAAATAAGTACAGTTTCAAAATATTGACGGCTCAGTTAGAATCTTCCTATAATACTTCTCACCTGGTTCCCAAATTATCTTCCCATCAATTTCTGAATGCTATGATCTGGTCATTAATTTTCCTTCAATGGGTATGGGTTATCTGTTTCTGTTTTTAATTCTATGTGGATATACTACAAACATGTGAATAAATACATCCCATAAAGCAACACTGATGCTCCTGTTCCTTCAGTTTATTATAGTGCAACCACACAGGGGATAAATAGTTGCCAGTGAATCCAGAGATAAGAAGAGAGAGCTAAATGAAATTCCACATTTGATTAAAGTCTGACAGTGAAACTAAGGGCAAGATGGATGGGTTTGAGGAAAGTAAAGGGCCAGAAAGAATAATTTTGTATTAGAATCAGGCTGCCTATGAATAGGAGAGGAAGAGAAAAGTGAGGAAAAATGTCCTGCCCTTAAACAGATATTTCCCACCAGCCCCAAATTTCATAATATCATAAGGGACAGTTGGTAAACTATTAATAAATAACGAAACAGGGAGGAGAAAAGTCTGTTTTTTACATCAGTAATTTTTGTCATGATGATCTCTTTTCTGGAAAACAAAACAAAACATGATGTACTATATATATTTATATAGACTATGTATACTATATCCCATGTATATACGTATACTATGTCTCATGTCCCAGATATATATCTGTACTACAACCAGAGTCCCTTAAAACAACCTCAGCATTCTCTTCCAACTCCAGCATCATTGTATCTCAATACTTGGGGGAGAATCAGCTCTTCATTGCTTTCTGGAAAATTAAAAGGATAGAGACTGGCTGGGTTGCAAGGAAAGGATGTTCCATAGGCCAGAGACTGTCAGGGAAAAGGCATGCTTCCTAATTCCTGCAAAATGACAACATTTAAAGACCTGGAATTTCCCTCAGTATGTGAGCTGGTGGGATGAGCAAGAATGCTTTCATAATGATTGCACTTTTGCAAAGTGCAGAAATAAGGAAATTTCTTGGATGAAGGTCAATAAACTTGATGAAGTTTCTTGGATGACAAATGAAACTTTCTGTTCTCTTTCTTCAAAGAAAAGACAATCCAGTTGCCTTTTGAAGAAGAAGGGGGAAAAAAACCACTTTTGAGACATTGTACAGTAATATGCTGGGATGATTTCTTAATACAGATACAGTGCAAACTGTGAACTTCTCTATCTTTGTTTATTTCTATCAGACTCAGTGACGGATTAAGGTTCACTGGTGCCCTAAGTACTGACAAATCTTGGTGCCCCCCCTCCTTTATACATACTGTACAAATCTTCATTGGTTTTTTTTCTTTCTCAACTTTGTGGTGCCCCCTTTGGGCCTTGTGCCCAAAGCACGTACTTAGTCTGCTTAATCATTAATACACCACTGATCAGACCTGAAATTCTTGTGCTTAGTGTAGATGTATCTGTTCATCCAGGCCCTTGGTTCAATTCCTGTTGCTGTGCTTTCATTCTGTTATTGACAATCTGGTTCATTCATAATAACGTTGTTGTAGTCTAACAATGTTGCTGATGATAATAATGATACACACCTGGAGGATGCCAAGATACCAGGATAGAACAGCATTTAAATCATTTAAAGGAGAAATGGAATGAAGTATCATATTCAGCTTATTTTTTATTCTATTCATCTGAGTTTGTTCAATTCATAGATTTTTTAAAAATAGTTTTCTTGCTGAAAAGAATTTTTTAATGAACATTCCCAACTACTAAAAAAGAAAAAGGAAGAAGAGTCATAGAAAATGAGTGCAGACTTAAGAATACATTTTTCTTTTCTTTTTTCTTTTTTTTTTTCTTTTCTTTTTTCAGCATAATTACATGGAAAGACAAATGTACGCATTATGCCGATACAGAATTTTTTCACATATTGGTTGCCAGGTTGACAGAAGCTAAACTCTGTATGAATAAAAACTGTTGCAATTCCATAATTTCTGACATGTGAAATGATTTTTTGAAAGTAGTCTATTTAAGTTACCCCCTATGGGTGTCTAATTAAAACACCTATATTCATTATTTGCTTTCCATGAGGGACAAACCATAGATTGTAAGGAAGTGCTGAAGTACAGCCACCCACTGGAGAAAAAAAAAAATCTCTTTATGTCTTGACAATCAAAGTAAGTAGCAAGAAAGTAGCATGGGACCCTCTCCAAGGCAAGATTATCAGTCATTAAGATTGGCAATGCTTTAGCTTGCAGTTCTTTCAATAAACCAGCCTTGCAGTTCAAAGTGTTGTGCAGTCAGCTGAGGAAAATGGCAGTTTCAAGCTTTTCAGTTACTAGGAACACAGGTCTGGCACTAAAGTGGGTGATTTTCTTATCCACTTAATACTTGATTGTAGATAAAATGATCAAATCTGTGTCACTGAATCAGATGAGAGTTTTATATTGCCAAATACCTTGGCTGTAATTGTGCCCAGTTGGTACCTTTGGATATATTAGTGAATGAATAAAAATATTTAAAGAGCAAGGGGATCTCTGCTGTATTATTGTTCAAAATGCATTTTAGAGCCTAGGTCTCTGATGGCGAAGCTATGGCACGTGTGCCACAGGTGGCAAGTGGAGCCATATCTGTGGGCACACGAGCATTGCCATAGCTCAGCTCCAGCATGCACGCATTCACCGGCCAGCTGATTTTTGGGCCTTATGGGCCCACCGGAAGTTGGGAAACGGGGTGTTTCTGGCCTCCGGGGGGGGGGATAGGGAAGGCTGTTTTTGTCCTCTCCAAGCTCCTAGAAAGGCTCTGGAGCCTGGGTAGGGTGAAAAATGGGCCTACCGGGACCACCAGTAACCTTTTTGCTGTCATATGCCAAAAGTGGGTGGAGTGCGGAGGGGTTGCACATGCAGGGCGCGGGGGGCAGTGGTGGGATTCTGCCGGTTCTAGGCAGTTCGGCCGAACCGTTTGTTAAATTGCTGGCTCGCCCCACCCCTTGCCCCGTCCCTCCGCACCAAACGGTTCAGTGTTTTTTTATAATTTTATTGGCCTCGCAGCTGCTGCGGGACTTCAAAGGGCCGCCCTACAGCTGATCAGTGTTAAAAGAAAACAAATAAGTAGACCGACGCCTGCAAAAATAAATGGGTAGACCCAGTGGTGGGATTCTACTTTAGTAGAACCGGTTGTTAAGTAGTTAAGTAGTTAAGCCAGTGGTTGCCAAAGTGGGTGGTACCACCACTTGGGGGGGTGGAATGCCTTAGGGGGCGGTAAGAGGCAAGTGGGGTGGCAGGAGGGGCTAAGTGGCAAGGAGGGTGGCCCCCACCCTTTGGCCTGTGGCTCGCAGCACTTATCTCCTTGCAAGCAAACAGCAAGAAAAAACAGCCCCTTCAGCTTCAGCATCGGTTAATTAGCACAAGTTGATTAGATCAGCCTCCCGACTCTCAGCTATTTGCTCTCAGATGTTTTGCCAGGCTCTTTGCTTGCTGCAAAGAGTGCTCAAGCAGATTTGTTTTCCCCTAGCTATGCTGAAAAAGCAAAACTGAAAGTAAGCAGGGTCTTTGCTGCAACGTGACAAAATGAGGCAGAGAGAGATTTCTTTTTCTTTTTCCTCACCAAAAAATGTAGGTGCAAAACTGCAAACAATGGGAAATTTAGGGCAAAAGAAGAGAGTTCAAGATTTTAAAACACAAAAGGAAAAAAAAGCTCTATTTAACTAGGGAATTGTAATAATTGAGATACTATTAATTGTATATTGTGTTGAAAGCAGAAATGGTTAAGTTGTGGTTTGGAAGAATATATGGGGGAAATTATTTGGTTTATTATTATTGGTAAATATAATTAATTGATTTGTAAGAAATTGGATTGCATGGAAATAATTGGAATATTCATGTTCATATTGATTAATATACAAAAATAGTTATATAACTAATTGATTTATATTAAAATGTTGAATTTGTATTAAACAACTGTAATATTACATAATTAACCAATGTGAGGATGGATATAAAAATAGATGACAATGGGAAGGGGTATAATATAGAATAGAAGGGAAAAATTGAATTTGATTAAGATTAGAGATGAGGATGATATTGGTTTTTTAAAAAAATAGATGAGGAATAAATATGGCAAAAAGGAAATATAGAAATTGTAAATTTAATTGAAATGACTAAACACTGTTTAAATTGTGAACCGGCCAAATACTCTGTTCAAAGAAAATACATTGTATGTTTGTATGTGTATTTCTAATTATTGCTATTTATTCATATTTGTTCTCTTTTATTCTTTAAAGTTTAACAATTCATTCTTTATCTTAATATCTTTATATTTATTTGGGGTTGGCTTTCTTCCCTTTCATCTTTTTTATTGTACAGCAATCTTTCTCCTCAAACCTACCACCTCTCTCTTTTCTTTCCTTCTTACTTTCTCTTCTCCCCCCTCTTCTTCTCCTCCCTACTTCCTCTTCCTTTCTCCTTCTCCTCCTCTCTTCCTCCCTCTTTTACCCTCACTCCTACTCTAAGTTCCCTTCCCTTCCTTCAACCCTCTCTATTGCTGTATCCTTTTATGCATATGGACTACTCAGAGGGCTGAAAAAGTTATTTTTGACTGGTCCTCGCACTTTTGACCAGTCCTCGAACTTACGACTGTCCTCACAATTTATGTTTTTGCCCTATCTTGTCACCATGGTGAAGAGAAGCAGTTGTGAAATGAGTGACATGGTTGTTAAGAATGCTACAATGGGCATAAATAATGACCAGTCATAAGTGTGAAGACCGGTCAAAAGTGCGAGAACCTGTCAGAAATCACTTTTTTCAGCCCTCTGGGTAGTCCTTTTGTGCATATGGACTACTCAGAGGGCTATTTTTGACTGGTCCTCGCACTTTTGACCAGTCCTCGAACTTACGACTATCCTCACATTTTACGTTTTTGCCCTATCTTGTCACCATGGTGTAGAGAAGCAGTTGTGAAATGAATGACATGGTTGTTAAGAATGCCGCAACGCACATAAATGTGAGGATGGTCATAAGTGTGAGGACCGGTCAAAAGTGCGAGGACCAGTCAGAAATGACTTTTTTCAGCCCTCTGAGTAGTCCCTATGCAGATAGCCACGCCCACCCGGTCACATGGCCAGCTAGCCAGGCCCACCCAGTCACATGACCACCAAGCCACAACCCCAACTAAGCCATGCCCACAGAACCGGTTGTTAAAAAAATTTAATCCCACCACTGGCGGGGGGTATTGAAGTATGGGTGTGGGCATGGCACGCGCAACCCCCCCGTGCTCCCCCCGCTTTTGGCATGCAATGGCAAAAAGGTTAGCCATCACTGACCTAGGTATTTGAGATACTATAAGTAGCTAGCAGCTTTCTCAACTTTGTTTCCCTATAGTTGTGTTGGGATCACAAGTCCCATCATCCCTAGCTGAGGATGATTAGAAGAACTAATGTTAATTAATTCTTAATTAGAAGATTAATTAAATAGAAGATTAGATTTAGAGGACATAAAGTGGGAAAGTTTACTGTGAGAAATCAAACTTTTCTTTGGATTCAGAATCATTGTTTTCCTCCAGAGATTTTCCAGGTTTTCTCAAGTCTTTCTGACAAAAACCTCACTCAGAAAACAAGTACTGTAAAGAAGTCAAGGTTTGCATGATAAGGAGTCAATAAGAAGGATGATAAAAAGTTTTATCTTGCATTTTAGCCTTTTCTGCATATCAGTCTGATATTAAAGGCATCCAGGCAGGAAACAATATTATCAAACAGCCCCACTATTTACTTTATAAAAGAGCTTTTTTCACTTTGTCCTCATTTCAGCTTGACTAAGAAAGAAAAAAAGATACATATTTGTGTAGTGGTTAAGAGACTATGAGTTTGTGTCTTGCCTTAAGCAGGAAGCCAGCTGGTAGACCTTCTGCCAATCCCTGTCTCCCAGCCCTATGAAAAAGGCAATGTCAAAACACTTCCAACTTCTTGCCAAGAAAACTGTATAGACTAATCCAGGCTGTCAGACCTATCCCAACTAAAATCCTTAGGAAAGAAAGATCCTCAACTCAATTTGTTTAAAGTGATAGGTTATTTTACTAAAGTTTTGCTGGTTGGCAGCAAAAGTAAAGCTAGATCTGAGAAATCCCATGTAAAAGGTTACAATTTTCCCCTTTTCCTGGTCCCCCCAACTTTGACCAGTTCAACCGTGTCCAATAGCATCCCGTTTTGATGTTTTGGGAACCACTCTGATGCTGGCCTCTTCTCGAAGTAGTTTCACATTCCATTCCCAGGCCAGGTGTCATTGATGGCTAGTTTATTCTAGTTTGATACCTCTTATTCCTGTCAGATAGTTTCCCTCCCCCTTTCATTTGTCTTCTTTTCCCCAGTCCAAGCTTCCCCAAATTCCTTCTCTCCCCACTTTCGGTTTATGGCAGGATATCAACGAAAAGTGGCAAAGCAGCTGAAGATGGTATACCTGACACAGACACTCTCCAGGAGCTAACACTGACTCAAAATCACAAACACACATGCACTGACACACATACACAGGCATAAAAAAATCAGAATCCCTTAACTTCTTTTGAAGTGAATATATTTGGAATTTCAGATATCAGAAAATGGTCTGAAATATTTACAAAATGGCAAACAAGTGAGGCTACTTTCCTTCTTTGACCTTGATGAATGTACTGTTTGCCACCTTGGTTTACCAAATGCCTCTTTTCTGCACTACTAGGCATACTTCCAAACAACCATTGAGTTTTATCATTGTTGTTTTTATATTTGAAAAATCTTCCTGGGCTTCATGTTAGCTCTGTGGCACTACTGGAAATAAAATATATATATATATGTTGAGACTGATGCTTATATTGCAGCATCAGAAATGGTTTTGGCCCTTTCCTTCTGCTTGGGACAATAGAAACAAGACTAAAGTCCATAAACATAATTTGTTGCTGCCCTGTCCACTGCATTTTTCATTTATCCACTGATGGAGAATTAGGTAATTTCCTAGGGAAATTATTGAATTCTTGGCTGATATTCCATTCAAATGTATTCACTCACTTTTTCCATCCCATTGTTTCTTGTTAGCTCCTTTTATGCTCTGCCAAATAATTCAATGCCTTTCCTTACAGACTAATACTTACAGACTGATTCCATATCTTCTCCTTTTTCCTTCATTAAACTGGTTAATGTCTGCTTCTTATTAGCTTTCTACTTTTCAACAGAATTTCTCTGACTGTGAAGCTCCTTTATTTTAAATTTGACAGTTTTGTGTCTTCTCTCTTTCTCGCCAGGCTCCAGATTTTATTCACTCTGATATTACAGTCTTTTTTTTCCCCTAGAAGTTTCATTTCAGCTTGTTTCACAGGTGGAAAATTATTCAAGGATAAAAACAAACATCAGCAAAATTGGGGGATCAGAACCAAAAATAGGATGTTTTTTTTAGTTGGGTGAGTCAAAATGGGTTCACTGATAACCAGTAGGAAACTTGGAGTGAGGGAGGGAAACTATTACTGTAACTGAATGACAATTTTTAGTGATATATATATATATATATATATAGATATATATATAGATATAGATATAGATATAGATATAGATATAGATATAGATATAGATATAGATATAGATATAGATATAGATAGATAAAAAGAAATGGACAAAGCCTGTTACTTTTGTACATTTCTCAAATGTTTATAATTACCACCTAGCCATAGGGTCCTATACTGCTATGTGCTTAACAATAGTTTAGACATCCTTAAATATATACAATTTAAAGTAATAGCTAGTTTTTTTAAAAAAAATGTCTGGCATATTTTTTAGTCTTATTCTAGGCTTCAGTTCCCCCAATTCTCCACTAGCATAACCCTGTTGAAAATTTTGGCACATGAAGTTTGTATTTCTCTATTTCTCTATCATATCAGGCTAAAGTCTAATTAATGACAGTTGTTCAATGGGACTGAACAAAGCATGGTTCATGAAACTATGACCAATGGAAAGCATCTTAGCTTGCATAGAATAGGATTAGATGTTAGGTAAGACTTAATTTGCATTTGTAGTTTAGGCAACAAAAGCTGCAAGTGATAATCATAATGACAGGCCATGTAGGTCTATTAGCTTATGTCTTGGTAACCAAGAAGTATGAAGTATTGGGACTAACCATAGGTTGGTGGGATATGCATGTTATACTCCAGTCAACAGTGCAATGGAAGAACAAATATGACATTTCAGGAAATATCTGTGCAATGTTCTGAATTAATGCAATCAAGAAGAAAATTATTCTGCCCTGAATGTAGGAGTTGGAGCAAATGAGATGATACAGAATATTGTTTTTAAAGTGGGGAGGAAAGCCAAACCTGTAAGAGAGTAAATGGAATTATTAATGAGAGCAATTAAGAGATTTGAGATCAATGATGGAAGATTTGTATGAGAATAATGATATGTTATGTTAATGAGGAAAGCTAATTTGGCATAGTGATTAAGTTTAGAAACTAGGAAAGTGTGATTCCAGTTCCACCTTGCCATGAAGCCAACTGAGTAACCTTCAGCCAGTCATTTTCTCTCGGCCCTAGGAAGGAGACAATGGTAAACCGCTTCAGAAAAACCTTGCCACAAAAGCTGCAAGGATTGAAGAATCGGACACAATTGAATGGAATAAAAATGTTGAGGAATGGAATTGGAACAGATGCTATAAGTGTTAATACCCAAGGAGAAAATAATAAAAGAAAAGAAGTCATACATTTTTATTTTATGTATGATTTCTATAGCACCCATCTGAACAAGTGACTCTTTTTATAAAGACTGTGAGAATGTCAAAATGTGGAAAAGCTTTAGAAATAGCTGGTGTATCTGTAAGTTTTTTTTAATGTATGTAACATGCTTATGAAATAGCTATGCTTAACTTGCTTTTAAAGGCTGAAGCTCTGCCTAACAATTAGAAGAATACTGCTATTGTTTTCCTGTACAAAAGAAAATGTAGCAAGAATGTATGCAAAAACTACAGTAGAATTAGTTTATTATGTGTGTCTGTGAAGATGTTTAGCATTTTCCCCCCTAAAAATATACAAGATGTGATATAGAGGAAAAATACAACTTTATATTTGGTAGGTCTATGGTCAGGCAGTTCAAATGGGCAGTGAAAAATTTATGAATACAAAGAAGATTTTTTATTATGCATTTCTTGACTTGGAGGAAATATGAGATCAAAAGACTAGATTTAGATTATGAATTTTTTTCATGAATATATATCTGAAGTTAAGTTACTGTAGGTGATAAGAACAGCATGTGAGGGAACTAAAGCTTACATGAACTTAAATTGGAAGTTTATTAAACGGGTCAAAAATGGGTGAAAGATGAACAAAGAGTATGACAAGGATGTGGGTTGTTCCCACATTTTTTTTATGTAGCCATGAATAATACATGGATATGGTAGCATTAAAGATGTGTTGCTTGCAGATGTGAAAAAATGTATACACTTGTAAACAGATGACACCATGTTATTGACTAACAATCTTAATCATTTATGGGAAACATAAGATACAGATAGATAGATAGTTAGATAGTTAGATAGTTAGATAGATATATAGGATAGATAGATAGATAGATAGATAGATAGATAGATAGATAGATAGATAGATAGATAGATGATAGATAGATAGATAGATGATAGATAGATAGATGATAGATAGATAGATAGATAGATAGATAGATAGATAGATAGATAGATAGATAGATAGATATAAACACTATGTTTCAAAGACCAAGATGCTGACAGAGAAAAAAGAATAGGAAGAATACAAGTTATCAATAAATGGTGTAAAACTACACTGAGTATATGAATTTGTGAACTTTTGTAGCAGGTTTACTAAGGGCACTAAGTGTGGGGAAATTGCTGGAGAAATTTTATAATTTACAGATGCTGTAGAGGGCAGAGACAATGGGCATGAAGCACAGGAGAAAGAGATGGTATAAGGCAAGGATCAGATAAAAGAAACTCGAGTCCAAAGCAGAATTCCAATTTAACAAATTGTCTCAGACAAGGTTCCTAATTCACATGAAGATAAATGAAAGAAGGAAGGAAGGAAGGAAGGAAGGAAGGAAGGAAGGAAGGGGGAGGTATTTTAAGATTTGCAAGATTCTGTTACTATAAATGTATAATAAAAGTGATATTGGCCTAAATGATTTTGGTTTTCTAGTGTACTTTGAAAATCTGTTGCTAACTGAGAAAAAAAAACCTGGTTAATATGTAGTCTGCTGCAAGGAATGAATGTTTGTTGAATAAGATAAATGGTTGTGTTTAAGCGAAATTGTGGCTGAAGGATAGTTTGAGTGTTTTTCCATCTTGGAAACTTGAAGATGTGTAAAATTCAACTTCTGGAATTCCACAGCAGCCATGATTAATGAATGTTGGTTTAGAGAATACAGGCCATTGATATATGAATAAGGTGACCAGACGTCCCGCTTTTGGCGGGACAGTCCCGATTTTTAGCAATTTGTCCCGTGTCCCACGGCGTTTAAAAAAGTCCCGATTTTTCATTCTGCCTCCTGAGTCCAGGCTGCCTCCTGAGTCCCAGCTGATGGCTACAGGAAAAAAAAACTGTTTAAACTCTTGTAGCGGGGCTTCAAAGGGCCGACCTACAGCTGATCAGTGTTAAAAGAAAACACCCATGCCTGCAAAAATAGAAAAAACAGCCCCTTACAGCTTCCGCTGTAGGTTAATTGTAGGTTAATTGGCTGCAAAGAGTTCCTAGAGCAGATTTTTTTTCCCCTAGCTATACTGAAAAAGCGAAAGCGAAAGTAAAGCTGCAACGTGACAAAATGAGGCAGAGAGAGATTTCTTTTTCTTTATCTTCACCAAAAAAGGTAGGTGTAAACAATGGGAAATTTAGGGCAAAAGAGGAGAGTTCAAGATTTTAAAACACAAAAGAAAAAAGCTCTATTTAACTAGGGAATTGTAATAATTGAGATACTATTAATAATTGTATATTGTGTTGAAAGCAGAAATGGTTAAGTTGTGGTTTGGAGGAATATATGAGGGGAATTGTTTGGTTTATTATTATTGATAAATATAATTAATTGATTTGTAAGAAATTGGATTGCATGGAAATAATTGGAATATTCATGTTCATATTGATTAATATACAAAAAAGATAGTTATATAACTAATTGATTTATATTAAAATGCTGAATTTGTATTAAACAACTGTATTACATAATTACATAATTAACCAATGTGAGGATGGATATAAAAATAGATGATAATGGGAAGGGGTATAATATAGAATAGAAGGGAAAAATTGAATTTGATTAAGATTAGAGATGAGGATGTAGGGTAATATTGGTTTTTTAAAAAAATAGATGAGGAATAAATATGGCAAAAAGGAAATATAGAAATTGTAAATTTAATTGAAATGACTAAACACTGTTTAAATTTGTGAACCAGCCAAATATTCTGTTCAAAGAAAATACATTGTATGTTTGTATGTGTGTTTCTAATTATTGCTATTTATTTATATTTGTTCTCTTTTATTCTTTAAAGTTTAACAATTCATTCTTTATCTTAATATCTTTATATTTATTTGGGGTTGGCTTTCTTCCCTTTCATCTTTTTTATTGTACAGCAATCTTTCTCCTCAAACCTACCACCTCTCTCTTTTCTTTCCTTCTTACTTTCACTTCCCCCTACTCTTCTTCTCCCTACTTCCTCTTTCTTTCTCCTTCTCCTCCTCTCTTCCTCCCTCTCTTACCCTGACTCCTACTCTAATTTTCCTTCCTTCATCCCTCTCTATTGCTGTATCCTTTAATGCATATGGACTACTCAGAGGGCTGAAAAAGTTATTTTTGACTGGTCCTTGCACTTTTGACCAGTCCTCAAACTTACGACTGTCCTCACATTTTACATTTTTGCCCTATCTTATCACCATGGTGAAGAGAAGCAGTTGTGAAATGAGTAACATGGTTGTTAAGAATGCTGCACGGGCATAAACGTGAGGATGGTCATAAGTGTGAGGACCAGTCAAAAGTGCGAGGACCTGTCAGAAATGACTATTTTCAGCCCTCCGAGTAGTCCCTATACACATAGCCATGGCCACCTGGTCACATGACCAGCTAGCCACGCCCACCAGTCACATGACCTCCAAGCCACACCCACAAAATAAGCCACGCCCACAATGGTGTCCCTCTTTTCCAATGTTAAAATCTGGTCACCTTATATATGAACCAATGAAAGAGTAAGTGGAATGAATTATACTAATATTTCAATACCAATGAGATATAATAATGAAAGATATGTGAAAGCAGGATTGGCTTGCAATAAGAGAAAAGTACGGAGGGGAACAGTGAGTTTTGTTTTTGCAAACCAGTTTAAACTATTCTTGTCATTCTCATCCCAAGATATTAATTTATTTGGTTTACTATTTATTATTTCTTTTTTGCATGTTTTGCACTACATAGGCTACATGCAAACACACACAAGTCTGTGTGCATCTGTGTGCATCTGTGTGTGCATGTGCGTTGCAGGTAGGCTGAGAACATTAGACTTTCCTTAAAACAAAGAACAAAATCCCTCCCCCTAGATAACAACAGCACAATCTTCAGAATTTCCATTTGTGTCCAACTGTGTCTCGGGGTTTATATGGTACACAAATTGTGAATTAATATTTTTGTTAGAGCTACTAACCAGTATGGTTTCATTAAATGCAATTCTTTGACTCTCACAAATCTTCAGTAATGTTTTTAAAATAATAAAAATATAAAGCATTTGAAATATTTGTTTGCAAGTTTTATTCTAATAACCCAAGGCTGTTTTATACATCATTTAAAAAAAAAAACAATCACAAGAAGAAACATAATTTTTGAAGGAAATTGTGTTTTTTTTTCTACTTGTGATTTATGTTAAATGAAGTAATTACAGTAAAATACTGTCAAAACCCAAAATCTAATTAAACTGAATGATAAAACTTCAATTGATCCATTATTTAGATTGGTGAGATGTGAGCAAGCCAGTACATTATGGGAAAATTAAAGTACTCTTTTTCTTTGGGAACTCTTGAATGGAAGATTTAAGACTTCACAGGATCAATTTGTAAAAAAAGAGAAACAAGAACTGGTAAAAGAAGCAGAGCTTTACACACATCTAACATGTTCAGCTATTTCTTCTTGATTGCTTTGTTGTTGCACGTGTTCCCATTTTTCCAGTCCTAAAAGCATCCCCAGGTAAACACCAATAAAATTTTGCTCCTCTTTGACAGAATTATCTTCTTTTGCACCCAGCCTCACTTGTATTTAAACCAAAAGGCACAAAGTGAGTGAGGTGAAAATATTTGGCCATACAGCCCAACTCTTGACCATGGCATCCTTTTGGACCAGCTATAGAGGTTAGGATTGAATAGCATAGTTCTTCGCTAGTTAGCTCCATTCTCCAAGGTGCATGGGTGGTAGATGCCCAACTGCATACAAATAGTGTTTGATTTACAATCTTAACAGAGCCAAGAATTTTTGTTTTATGTCATGATGATCATAAGTCAAGGCACCCATGTAACTGATCTGACATTTTATGACATTTTTTGCTACTGTAATAAAACAAATATTGCATATGCCACCATTGCTAAATTAACCCAATTTTCCTCAATAGGTGATTTTGCTGGAAAATAGAAGTAAACTCAGCAAAAAACTCCACATTGTATACTGCAGTCACATGACTGCAGGATGCTTCAGGTGATCATAAATGGAACTTTTAATTAGGTCATAAGTACATTTTGGAGGTAACTGTCAGGCACGAGAAATTGGGAGCCAGGTTTATGTCCAAAATGAATATAAGCTTATTTCATGCTATCTCTAAACAAGAATCTGAAGTACTAACAGTCAAGGTAAATTGGCAATTGATAAGAGTCAATGGAATTCAGAAAAGACTGCAGTTAGATTTCTTGTGGATGCAAAGAGGCTCTAAAACTGATGATGTACTTGACCCTTTCCTCAAGCTTAGCCTACGTCAACTATGTAACTTTGAATTTGGTAATTTTGAATGGTTGCTAAGTGATAAATCATAAATTGAGGACTACCTGTATATTAATGTACCTTAATTTGAATATTCTCTTGCAAACATCATTTTGTACCTGTAGTTCAGTGGTGAAATGCTACCAGTTTGCACCAGTTCACCTGATAAAAACTACTGGTTCGGGCAAACCAGTAGTAAAAAAAAAAGCTACTGGTTCCTCTGAACTGGCATTTCCGATGATTAGCTGTGCCACATGATTTAAAATCGCTAGAAAGCAGGAAATCCTCTAGTGAATCTCAATCGCATGGCACAACTTTCCTCTCCCCTCACTGTTCTACTTACCTTCCTGAGCCGCCTTTTTCTGTGTGAAGTACGTATTTGGCAAGCACTGTGCATGCGGGTGCATGTAGCACACTATTGCGTGGATCGGCCGGCGAACCAGTGGCAAACTAGTTCAGATTTCACCCCTGCTGTAGCTTCATTAAATGCATTAAAATTATGCTATATTAATGAGCAAAGCCATAGCATTTGTGGCCATGAATAGGACCAAGAATATTTACGATCAATTATCATTTATTTCATTTTTATACTGCTCTTCTTTCTGTATCAAATTTTAGTTCTATTATTAGTTTATATATATTGCAATAAGAACACAGTGAACATTTCTTTATTTTACCTATAAAAGATGTGTCCTTTTCTTGCAGCTTCTGACCTTGTACCAAAAACCTTTGAACATCAACATTAAAACACTCACCAGAATATTTCCGGTTAAAGCAAATTGTATTTTACCCATTATGTAGCAATAGCTGGCAACTTTGGTACAAGTACAGTACATGGCAGCAACTCGTTAAAAAAAAAGGTTATTCTATCTAATTGGAATTATATACCACCGTTTCAATACAGGGATAAAGAGGTCATTCTCTGGGAACACTGAAAGCCAATAAAAAGTTGATGAGGGTATTTGGTGTTTATATGGAGTCCTTTACTTTTATTTGTAAATTCTTATGTGATCAACTGATTGAGCTCTTCTTACAGCAGTTTATGAGTGCTTTGGTGATTTTAGTAGTCTAGAGAGGGTTTGTGAAGGATAATTCACACAGCTTTATATTACAGCAAAGTTAACAAAGATTTACACAATCCCTTGTCTCTCCAACACTTGTATCTATGTGGTACACAGAAGTTTAGGAAAGGACATCACATATTGTACTGCATATCATAAACATTATTGGAATTCTTTTTACTGTTCTTGTTGCTAAATACTAATTAAAGAAGTGGTTGCACTTTTATGCTATATATATATACATACTATAATGTTTCTTATTTATTTTGCTATATTTGATGTTTGCCTCTTTTATTTAATAAAAGGCTTGCTCCAAAATATAGAGCATATTTTTTGGAGTATAAGACGCAGCTTTTGGGGAGGAAAATAGGGGGGGGGAATCTGCCTACCAGGTATTCATCTGGCTAAGGTCCTTAGTCTGGTCAGCTTCAGCACATTAATTTGCTGGTTTTTATCCCCAAGCAGGGAATAAAAACAGCTTCTAAAGTACAACTGATCTTTGGAGAGAGAAGCAATGAGAAAAACAGGCAAACCACGGAGATTGCTTCACTCGCTAGCTCCTCATTAGGGCTGGAAAAAAACTTCAGAGTCCAGCTGAAAAGTTCCAGCTGAGAGTCGGAGGAAACAGGCAAAAGCTTCACTGAAAAAAAAGCTTCTAAAAACCAGCTGAGAGTCGGAGGAAGCAGGCAAAAGCTTCACTGAAAAAAAGCTTCTAAAAAACAGCTGAGAGTCGGAGGGAGAAGGCAAAGCACTTCACTGCTAGCACCTCGTTAGGGCTGAAAAAAAGCTACAAAAAAGCTATGTTCGGAGTATAAGACGCAGCCAAATTTTCAGCCTCTTTTAGGAGGAAAAAAGTAGATCTTATACTCAGAAAAATACGGTAACGCACAACACCTGTCAATGGCAATTGAAGCAGTTGGTTTTGAAGCAAGTTGAATTCAAAGGAGGACCCCTTTCCTTAGTGGTTTAAACTTTGCCACCCACTTCCATATATTCTAAAATATAATTTGATTGCAATCCTTTGTATGACTTATTCCCTGGATGGATTTAAGATTAGAATGTGTTCAGGTATTTGCTATATATTTGTCCCCTTTTGGGGAAAGTATCATTTTTTTTTAATCTAACAGTAATATTTTACTATATTACTTCAACCTGTAAGTCTTTAAAACAGATCCCATTTTTGATTTACTATTCTTTTGTCTAACCTTAGAGTTAGATGTCGATAAAAACTCAGACATTTCTGGGTGGCCCATAGAATTTTGTGGGTGAAATATATTCAGCAATAAGAGCTTTATCAACTATTTGTGTCCAGAGCATCTTATTTTGCTCTGATTTCCTTAGGTGATAAGCTGATTTCTTTTCTTGTCTTTGTCAGCCATGAAAAAAAGCTGCCATTCTAGAAGACCTCTTAATAGCTCTTACTGATGTTATTAAGATGCCTTTGATGTGCTCTTCTGAACATGAAGTAGCTGAAAATAGCTGCTAAATTGTTAAATCCAGTTTCATGCTTGGTTGTTGCTACGATGCTAAGTTTGTTGTTGACATAGCTTATGTGTCAGCTTATAAAATCTCTGGGGACTAAAATACTAATTATAAAATCATTTCTGATAACCTAAGACACATTCAGATGATTACTTCCTTTGCTTTTGTTTAGTATTTCGTATTAAACAGAGAATGATTCTCGCATACCCTCTTCCTTTGCATGAGCATAAAAAGTACGTAGAAGTTTGCACACATTGGTCCTATCCCATATATTTCTGATAGTTGCAGCCTATTTTTTTCATTCTCAGAACTCTTTCTATTGAGCAAAAAACAAACAAACTGAAAGACAGCATGTGTTACAGCTTACTATGCAGTTGCACTATATTCCTCTCACCTTCATGGATTCATATAATATGAAGAGAATGCAAGTGAGCACAAAATAAAATACAATGCACACTAAAAAAAAGGAAAGGTAAGTATTCTTTGGACTACATAATAGGAATTAATCAAATTGTCTGTATCTAGGGTGCTAAATGGGAATAGCAAGGCAGAATTTTTATGTATTTGTGAAATACCAGTGGCTGGATGTTCATTCATGGATCCATGATGTAAACCCAGTAAAATGACCTTCATAAGTATGCTCCCTCCCACATATTGCGATAGACCAGGTGCTTCGATAGAAAAACACTTTATATACATATGAGATTTTAATATATGTCACAATATTGCTTTTCTCTTTAAAACGTGCATTCACATTTGATTGTCTAAGGAAGCAGTGCATAGACCCTCTGCCCATCCAGATCAGTTCAGGCTTTCGCCCTCTAGATTCATCTTAAATTATTACTGGTTTTCAGTGAATTTACATATTTACTAAAAAAAAAAAAAAAACAACCAATAAATTTAGTTTTAAGATTGGAATTTTTAGATAATTTAAGTCATTAAGGGAGTGAGTGAGAAGGAAGGAAGGAAGGAAGGAATGAAGGAATGAAGGAAGGAAGGAAGGAAGGAAGGAAGGAAGGAAGGAAGGAAGGAAGGAAGGGAAGGAAGGAGGGAGGGAAGGAAGGAAGGAAGGAGGGACGGAGAGAAGGAAGGAAGGAAGGAAGGAAGGAAGGAAGGAAGGAAGGAAGGAAATTTTAAAACTCATATCTGCTTTTCTTCTACTTACAACCAGTTTCCTCATTGCTCTCCTGCATTTATTGTCCCAAAATAACACATGAGACCAAAAAGAAGTCTTCAATCCCAGAAGATTTGGGCATCTCAACTACAAAGGTTGAAAAAGACATTACAGATGAGGCTTTGGGAAAAACTCCTAAAAGAGTGAAAGAACAAGATTGTTTTATCAGTATTGTAATATTTCTGTGATATTCTTGATCAGATAGTAGTGACACTTCAATTCCGGAATAGAGCCTTAGATGATTAGCATACTATCTTGCAGTTGATGAATTATAATAATATGTCTCAGATGTGTCTGCTTTTCCATATTTCCCTTACATTCAGCAGAAATCTTACCTTTTCTTTCACTTCAACTCCATCTGCTGTTTCAGGTGGTAGCTCATCTGGATGATAACCATACTGTCTTGAACAATATTCTTGCCATAACTGATTTCATTTTCTGTCAGATTTGCTACAAATAAATGTTGTTGGGCTCTGAAAAATATTCAGTGGAGATGATGAAATCTTGAACATCTGTATCTGTTATGAAACATATCCGATATAAAAGCAGCTTTGTTTTCTAAACAGAAGTGCACTGGTGTTGATTGTTCTGCCTTTAGAACAAATGTTACAGTATGGATTAGCAAAGTTTAAACTCTAAATTGATACATATGGAATGACAGGATTGTTTGATAAACTGATCGTGTTCACTCAAAAATAAAATCTAAATCCATGTTATAGTTTACCCTGGTGCATAAATCCAACCTCTGTCAAGGAAATAGTTTATTGAATTTTGTAACATCTCCGTTTGGGCAACTGAATAATTTTTTTAGTTATTACAGAGTGTTCTAATTAACTACTAAAGGTTTCATGTATCCAAAGAGCCATTTAGGAAAATAGGAATCTGAAACAAGTTTTATATTATGTTCTCTTACTAATTTGTATCTCTATCTCTCTCTCTCTCTCTCTCTCTCTCTCTCTCTCTCTCTCTCTCTCTCTCTCTCTCTCTCTCTCTCTCTTCTCTCTCTCTCTCTTTCTCTCTCTCTCTCTCTCTCTCTCTCTCTGTGTGTGTGTGTGTGGTGTGTGTGTGTGTGTGTGATATTTATAGACACTTCTGTTTTCATTGGCTACATAGAGACCAGGAAGAAAAGACATCAATCTCAATAGTGCTTGGGATATTGGTCCATTCACTATGATTTAATGGGATTATCATTTATGCCACTTATAAATTACACAGATCTTTAACACCTGAGCATCTGCAGATGGGGAAAAAGGGCCTCCATTATGACTTATGGATAGGAAGAGTTACACTAATAAGCTAAATGTGTAGATTTTTAAGGAACATTTTTATCTACCCTGCTGTCTAATAAAAGAAAAAAAGTTTTATTTTACAGACACTTAAATTGTTTATCATTCTTACTTAGAATGACATTCTTACTATGTCTTGACTTGGGAGAACTTCCTGTTCTCACTCCTTTATGGTAAGTTCAAAAATGAGTTTTCTTAAAACTCCAATGGTAAAACTTCCAGAAGGAAATTAAATTCCTTTGGAGAATATATTATAAAACAGATAAAATTATGCAGAGCTAGTTTAACATAGTTTTGCACCAGTTCTTTTTCTCACTCTCTCACCTAAATATACAGTGAACTTGAAGCAGCCAGAAAATGCAAGCACTTTGAATGTGCTCATGCCCAAGTGAAATTGTAAACAAACTCAGAACCACTCATTAGGGAGGGAACAAGAGAAATCTTGAAAGCTGGATTCTTGTGACACACAAGAAAAAGTATACAGATATTTACAGTTTCCAAATAAAAATGTATTGGAAATGCAAACTTTGACATCTAAAATAGAAAACCAAAGAGAAAACAGAAGAGGGAGGGAGAACATACTGGCTTGCTGTCAAGCTTCCCCAGCTTGCTTTGTTCACTCTCTTCTACACATGTTCCACTTTTTCTCTCTCAACAGAATTGAAGCAGACAAGGAAAAAAATAAAGGAAGATACATGGAATCGTATGACTATACACTATAAGGAAATAATTTCACATGTAATTCAATTAATTATAATCTGCATCAACACACATACAGAACCTGTGTCAGCCTATTTTATCCCCATTAGTGCTTGTCATATAGATTGGAAGGAAAGGGCAAGATGTAACATTTTAAATTACAAGCATAACCTAGATTTATGGGTAAAGAAATAAACGAAGACATTTCATTTTAACATTTCAGCTACAGTCATCAAGAGATTGTTTCAAATTAGAAATGAATGAATCCAACTCTACAAATCTCACAAATGTTCTCAAGTTAGATCTGATATGTTCATCGTTGTTTCATAGTGTTCTCTGATTTATTATTTTCCTGGTAATTTTGTTAACAGATTAGGTAATACCATCAGTTCCCAAAAGCTCAACAGTTCAACCTTAGTTTACATGTATTTTCTACTATTGGAATCCACTGTTTTTTGTTCATGTCCTATATAATAATCATTCCTTGCAACTGAAGTTTCTATGGATGTTGGCAGCAGCCAAATTCAACAGGTCTCACTTATTAACTGAAGGTCATACATATGACATCATATCATACAGCATTATTTTTTGCATTCCACTGAATTGCATTGTGGCAGGTTCATGATAGAAAAATCAGTTTGGGGCAGCACACAGCATTGAAGCTACCAAATCTGCATGGATGATGGATAGCATTAATCAGCAAGTGCTCATCTTAGACGTAGCCGCTGAACCTCTTTCAAATATATATATATATACTTAGCTAACTGATGATGACAACAACTAGATGATAGAAAGTAACAGCATCATGCAAAAGAAAGTACTGTGCTGGTCAAACAGTGAAACTGAAGCTACTGTATGCAGCTTTTAAATTAAAGTGGGTCCCTGATTGGAAATGGCAGTAAACCATTCTATACATATCACCTGTCTGCATATAAAGGAAATCAATACAGTTTTGTTTTATTCCCATAACTATTCAGATTTGTGTTGTCTTATTTGGTGTGGTTATTCCTAGCAAATATATGATTTTGCCTTCAGGCTGTAGAAAAATCACAGCTATTCCACTCATCTGGCAATAACTGTTGTGCCTTTGAAATTCCAGTGCTACTTAAGAAGTAGTTTTCTTTGGGCTAGCCATGAAGATAGCAGTGTAAAATGCCACAGCTGCCTGAAAACTACAACACATTATTAGGAAGCTAATAATCAACTCTTATGCTTGATTTATTATTTTATTTTATTAGATACGCATTCTACTTTTCCAAAAGAATAGAAAACGTAGACACCATCTTTTCTAATTTTCTTTACAACAATCCTAAATTTATTTTGACTGCCAAAAATAATTTTCCTTGGCTTGTCTTCAAGTTTGGTAGACCCAGCCCAAATCCAAAATTCTTACCGTTTTCCACACAATTGCTTATAACGGTTTGAAACAGCTGCTTCAACCAAAGTAATTATTGATATAATGTAAAGACAGCAGAGTGTGAGTTATTTAATTCATCACAATAAGGGTGAGTGTGTGTGTGTGTGTGTGTGTTTGGGATTAGTGACCCCAATGATATTCTATGTTTAGAAAATCTTCATTTTACTGTACTTTGCAGGCATCATTTATATGGCTCTGTAAGATTGGGGCTACTGTAAAATGTTAGAATAAATTTCATTAAACATAGCTTATAACTGAAAAAATGTTATGACTCTTGTTATGAAACTTGTTAAGACAAGTTTGTCATGGGCTAATCACAGGCTAAATGAGAGATGGGGTATAAAGAGGTATTCCAGCATGGTGTCACTCCATGGAAGGAAACAATGTAGGCCAGAGTAGTGAAGCTGTTATCTATCAGTTCCCAAGCAAATGCAGTCAATTTGGCGAGATTCTTGTAAAATAATGATCAATATTTTTTTTAAAAAAAGCTTGCTTTGGCCTATTCATGACATTGTTTTGACATTGTCCTTGTGCCCAAGATTACTTTATGCTAATATTAATTATTTCTCTATGTCTACTACAATGTGCAGGTTGATAGATGAGCCTTCTTTTCGCTCTCACTACCATTCAGTTACCATGAGATAACTAACAAGGGACCTCCTTTGGCTTGGTGCCTATGCTGGCCCAAACATGCTGTCCAGAGGCAAGAAAAGAATCCAGAAAAGTTTGTGAATGACCCGGGGGCTTATAAATCCCATAAAGCAAAGAAAGAGATAGGGGAAAATATTTGATAAGACTTGAGAAAAGAGCCTTCCTCTACTTTGGCTGATTCCAAATTTTGAAAATTTGCCACCAAATTTGCAGAAAAATAGAGTAGATCAATGGTTCTTGACCCTTTCTTCACCATGGACCTCATTTAAATATCTTTTGTGGCCATGACCATGGGCATGGACCACCAAGACTTAAGTTTTAAATCATAACATTTCTTCAAGCCTTCCCAGAAACCCTGTGATGACATTGTAGCCTTCCCCCAGTAGATTATTTCATTGACTTTCCCAAAGCAATGATAAATTCTGCAACAGTTTATCAATTGTTGATATGGCTCCCTGATGGTGACAATAGTACTCCCCAAAAAAGTCTGTGTTTGATGGCTGAAGGTAGCCAGATGGGAAGCAAAAATCTTCAGACTAGGTAAGTCCCCTTTTATAAAGCCCTCTATATACTAATCTGCAAAAACAAGAGATCTAGGATTTTAGTTTAGTTTAGTTTAGTTTAGTTTAGTTTAGTTTAGTTTAGTTTAGTTTAGTTTAGTTTAGTTTAGTTTAGTTTAGTTTAGTTTAGTGTCATTGCACCTCGTACAACAAAATTTCATCTTTAGTGTACATTACAACTATAAAAATAAAACACAAACACACATCCTTCACATTCTATACAATTGAATTGAAAACCCAATATTGCAATAATATTGCACTATACAGTAGAATTCAATATAGTTACTGCCCTGGGATAGAAGCTGTTTTTCAGCCTATTTGTCCTAGTTTGCCTGTACCATTTGCCAGATGGTAAAAGTTCAAAAAAAAAAAAAAAAAAAAGAGGTGCCCAGGATGAGATGGATCTTTAAGAATGTTTTGAACTTTCTTAAGGCAGCGGGAACTATAAAGCTCTTCCAAAGAGGGGAGAGGGCAATCAGTGATCCTCTGGGCAATGACGTTAACCCTCTGGAGTGCTGTCTTATCTGCCTGTGCAATTTAAACCCTCAAGTGTGTGTTTGTGTAGTCATGAAGACTCTGCTGCTACCCAGTTACTGAATGCCAACAGTCAGGGATCTGAAATGTGAATCAAGCCATATCTGACAAATGGGAAGAATTATCTTCTGAAGTATCTCCTTGGTATTTCATGGAAAGCCATGGAAATTGCAAATGCTCTAGAAAGAGTATTATGAAGTATTTTTTATCATGTCTACAAAAAGCTGGGCAGTGTCCCTATTTAATATAGTCCATTTTCTGATAGGGAGAGATGTGAAGAATATTCTCAATATCTGACAAATAAAATATTTCACATCTATTTTGAGTTACAATGGGCAGATCCATTCAAGTGAAGGACAGCATTGCTTGGTTTATTGAGATTTATTTATTTATTTATTCAATTTATATGCTGCCCCTCTCCGAAGATCTAGGGCGGCTCACAATACGCTCAAAAAATCACTATAAAAACACTTAAAAATTAAAAACATTAAAGACATTAAAACCCATTCACACCATTCATGGCCGGATCTCGTCAGATCGCAAAGCGAGATCAACGGCCCCAGGCTTGCCAGAAAAGTCAGGTCTTCACCGCTTTTTGGAAGGCCAATAGGGTGGGGATGATCTGGACCTTGGGAGGTAACTGGTTCCAGAGAGCTGGGGCAGCCACAGAGAAGGTCCTCCCCTGCGGGCCTGCCAGCCGGCATTGTTTAGCTGACAGGACCCGGAGGAGACCAACTCTGTGGGATCTTACCAGTCACTGGGAGCTATGCGGTAGAAGGCGGTCTCGAAGATAACCTGGAGATTATCTTCAGGGTCTCGGAGATGACCCTGAAACTTTAATTCTCTAGAAAATAGAAGAATTCTTAGGACTGTTAACACAACCATCTATTTATAAGATTCATGCCTGTCTTCCCAGAAGCTGAGATCTACCTGGATCCATTGTTTCATTAGGAAGAAGAGGGTTCTTCTGGACTTGAAGGAACATCTATTCAAATTTGCAAAAATAAATTGTATTTAATTTGGTACCATATAGAATATGTATCAGCTTATATAAGGATTCATTGAAATAAGCAATTTGACTAGGATACTTCAATTTTTGTATGCAGGTGCATATGCAAAGCCCCTTTAAATGGAATCTACAGCCTCAAATCTGTCTCCACAGATCCTTTGCATAATTTGTCAATCTAGGCCAGGGGTGTCAAACTCAAGGCCCACAGGCTGGTTCCAGCCCTAAGGTACTTAGATCTGGCCTGCAGGGCTGCCCTGGAAACAGTGAAGGACAGGCCCACGGTGCCTCTGCCAGCAAGAAACTATGCTCAGGGAGGCCATGTGTGGCCTCCCGGGCTCTGTTTTCACTGGCAAAGGGTTGCAGGAGGCCTTCCCAACTGAAAACAGAGCCTGGGGGATCGTCTGGGGCCACACAGGTGCCCCAGACATGAGTGACATCCACCCTGGCCACGCCCACCCCAGCTCCCCAAGATCAAACACAACCCTGATGCAGCCCTCAATGAAATCGAGTTTGACACGCCTGATCTATGCTATCTACTTCAGCTTTCTGCTTTTCAGTAGGCATTCAGTAGGCATTGCTAAGAAAACTTTACATGGAAGACGTGAATGTAATATTATTTTCCCATGTCAACTAGCATTCAGAAGAATATTGGCTTAGACACTGGAAATAATCTATATGCATCATTAGAAGCCATGGGGTAAATGTGATGGTAGCAGTTAGATTTCCTGAATAAAGTTATACACACTGGACAATTTAGTTTTTGTGAAATCTGATATAAATTTATCTGACTTGCGCAGCTTGCAGAAATATATGGATTGAATTACATTGTATAATAAAATATATTTGAAACATGCATTTTATAAAGAAAAATTTAAAAACATGTATTTGGGAAAAGATACATTTTTTTAAAAAAAATCAATGTAAAGATTATATGTAGAAGAGAGGCAGAAATTGGATAGAGTAGACTAATAATAACACTCATGCAAGATTGTCATGGCATGCAATGTCCATCCTTACCCTCATTTTTCATACAGTATCATACAGAAACTTAACAGACCTCTTCAAGCTATGCAATAAGAGGTCCTTTTGGTGCAATGCGGCATCAAATTGTCCTATTAAGTTTCAAAGAACCTCTTCTTCATTTTCTAGTGCAGTTTATCTTCAGGAGCCATTTTGTGATAGTTAGCTGAAACTGTGGCAGGAAGCGGGGTTTCATTCATTATAGTATTAAATAAATCAGGTGGAATTAGCTTGGAACAGAAAACAGCAGCTGGCTTTTGCAATGTTGTGACAGGCTTCTCTAATTATGCAACACAGGTAAAATCCATCTGATTTCCTTAGCGCCTAGGCCATGACAAATCTCGAAAGCTTGTTTTGTAAATTCATCTGATCTAGTCAAACCGATTTCCTCTCCTGTGGAGTGGATTTAAAACTGGATTTTTTTGGTCAGATCATTCCTTCCCAAATATTGACTTTCACAACTGAAAAAAGGAAAGTATTTTAGACCTCCTAGAACCTAAATCTGAACACACAAGGGCCTACTGAGGCTGGACAGGTTTGAACTTTGCTATTTCTTAATGAAGCAGGCTTTTGATTTAATGAGTTAACCAAGCTGTCTTTTTTTTTTTTTAATGCTTAGAGCAGCAAAATGAGGTCACTGTATCCAAGCCATGGTCACCCACCCTAATTATCTAGCAAGGTTAATTTGAGTCCGGATGTATGCTTGGAAGATTGATTCTGCTGGATGTTAATAGCAAAGGGAGGGAGAAGAGTGGGATATTAGTATGAAGAGGGTTTTTTTGTTGGTGCTGTTGTTGTTATGGCACTGCAGAGAGGACAAAGTGAGCCTGAAATAAAATTAGAGCTTAGAGGTTATTGTCCTGTAAATAGAGACCAAGGTGGCTCCGGAACAATGAACTTTTCAAGGATAAAGGTCTTCTCTGCTTGGATGCTAATGACAAAATTGTTTGTTGAGCATTGCACTTGAGCTCCACACAGTTGTTTTTAAGGGTTGCAAGGTCACAGGGAGAAAAAGAGATGTGTGCTTAAAGGGAATTTGTTAGCAAAATGCTCTTGTAAACAGGTTGGAGAGCATTTACCAAAACGTGTGTTGTTTTGCAGTTCTTACTGGTTTTATACTGCAAATATAGATTTATTTATGCCAAAGGATTTTCTAGAATTTAATGAAAATCTCACTTCTGAAAATAAGAGAGGGTATTCCAGGGGAGCCATGTGAAAATCCAGAAAAATATTTGCAGACAGATGTGGTTACCAATTTAGATTAGAATAGTTCTTTCTTTTCCTTTGAAGAGTTCAAAGGAAAGTATATCTGATTCCTTCTTACGTGAAGCATTTTTCCCCCATTGTGTTTTGTTAAATTCATCTTTCTGATGTCACATCAAAAAGAAGAATTAAGGATGTTTCTGCACTCTCATATGACATGTTAATATATATTAAATATTAATAATAAGCTATGATTGCCTCATTTTGAATCTGGAAACAATGCCAAAAAAAAAGATATTGTATTGGCAGACAAATTTATTTGACCCTCCTTCCTGCTTCTGAAAACAACAACATTCTAATCCAAAAGGTCTGGATCCCTATCCTGCCAGGGATACATTTTCAAACAGTTCTGAACTCAAAAAGACACTCTTGTGATTCATATTAAATATTCCTTTTAATTGGTAATTATTACTGGAAATGTTTTTGTAAAGCAAGCTTTTTGCTTATGAGTGAAGCACCTTCTGCACCCCTCCTTGAAGCTTCAAAGTAGCCTTAACCATTCAAAGTCTCAACATGGCTCTTTTAAAGCCCTACCAATGCTTTCTGGACATGCATAGCCATACCAGAAGGCATTTCTGCCAAGATAGTGAAATTATTTTCACAGACTATTCTTAAGAAAGGATATGTTGAGACCGAAATCAAATTTTCTGCCAATTTCTCTGTCTCTGTCTAAATTATCCTTGATACGCAGCAATTACTGGTCTTTTGGTATTTAAATTTCATTGGTACTAATGATGCATATTTTTATATATTTCTCAAATGTTACTGCTACATGTGTAGGGCCCAGTTTGGATTGCAAAATTATTCTAATTCTGATCCTTACCCACCACTAGTCTAATTCTGTATCAATCCCTACAGTTGCCTGGGAGCCATCAGTTGCCTCTCTCACTTCATTAATAACATCATAAATCTCTATGGAGATTTTCGGTCAGCCAGGTCATGGTTGCCTCAAAGGTGCTTTTTTCAAGAGGCAATTGAACTTTCTGTTTTTTCTTTGAAGACGTTTCACTTCTTATCCAAGAAGCTTCTTCAACTCCTGACATTCCCCACCATCCAGTCACAGATGAAGAAGCTTCTTGGATGAGAGGCGAAACATCTTAACAAAAAAAACTCCAAAAAGTCCAGTTGCCTCTTGAAAAAAGCACCTTTGGGACAACATCATAAATCAGTCACAGATTGCCACAAGGACAATGATGTCATGGTATCTTCAATTTATGTCCTTGGAAGATAATAGCAACTGATGCACACTTGGAAAAGTTGGTCCTTCTCTTAATTAGGAACATTAAAAGTTATGTTGGAATCAAAGAAGTGGTGGGTTTCAATTTTTTTTTACTACTGGTTCTGTAGGTGTGGCTTGGTGGGCATGGCAGGGGAAGGATACTGTAAAATCTCCATTCCCTCCCCACTCCAGGGGAAGGTTACTGCAAAATCCCCATTTCCTCCCAATCAGCTGGGACTCGGAAGGCAGAGAATAGATGGGGTAGGGCCAGTCATAATTTTTACTACTGGTTCTCCGAACTACTCAAAATTTCTGCTACCGGTTCTCCAGAACTGGTCAGAACCTGATGAAACCCACCTCTGAATCAAAGTTATTGAATCATAACTGGGAATATCTGGTTCAGTCAAGTTTGGCCCTTGTTTTCTTTCTGTGAACTTCTATTCAAGTTTCCTTGAAATGAGAAATAAACAATATGTATGTATTTTTGTTTTGAGGTTGGAAGAATTTGATCTAATCCAAATATACTATGAATCAATTTTGTTTAAAGTAAAATCCAGATCCCATCTTTTTTGTTGTTTTCATAATAGTTGTTTGAAAGAATGTAAAAGGAAAAAAGAGATAAACAAAATATATGGAGATAATGCCTCATATAGTCAGGCTCAGAACAATATTTTCTAACCACAGAACATAGGAAAACCAAGTGTTTCCTTGACTAGATTTCCTGAAAATAGAATTACATTTATAATATTGTTAATTTTCTTTGCAAATGTTAGGCTTAGTTCCAAATAGTGAGGCTTACCTCACATAGCACTTATTTACTGTACAGGTAGTCCTCAATTTACAAAAGTTTGTGTAGTGATGGGTGGATTTCAATTTTTTTTACTACCAGTTCCATGGGCATGGCAGGCAAAGGATATTGTAAAATTTCCATTCCATCCCCAATCCAGGGGAAGGTTACTGCAAAATCCCCATTTCCTCCCGATCAGCTGGGACCTGGGAGGCAGAGAATAGATGGGGGTGGGACCAGTCAGAATTTTTACTACCAGTTCTCCAAACTACTCAAAATTTCCACTACTGGTTCTCCAGAACTGGTCAGAACCTGCTGAAACCCACCTCTGCTAGTGACCAAAGTTACAATGGCACTGAAAATATCAACTTATCAATGGCACAAAAATATCAACACTTTTCACACTTATCACTGTTGCAACATCCCCATGGTCATGTGATTCACACTTGGATGTTTCACAACTGACTCATATTTGTGATGGTTGCAGTGTCTTGAAGTCATGTGATCCTCTTTTGCTACCTTCTGACAAGTAATGTCAATGTGGAAACCAGATTCACTTCACCGTGGTACTAATTTACTGCAATGATTCACTTAACAAATGTGGCAAGAAAAGTTGTAAAATAGGGCAAAAGTCACTTAACAAATTTCTCACTTAGCAACCTAAATTTTGGATTCAATTGTGGTCGTAAATTGAGGGCCACCTGTATTAGCATGGTCTTCTCAGAAGTGCTCCCCACTAACTTTTAGATAAAACTTGTTTTAGTAGGTCCCAACATTGTGCTTTTGATACTCCTTAAAATATAAAACATACCTGTTTAAGATACCTCCTTTTTAATGTAATGCATTAAAACTATTCCATTCTGATCTTTTTTTTTAAAAAAAAGAAAATGTTGAACATTTTAATAATGATAGTAAATAACAACTAAACTCAGAAATAAAATGAAAAAGAGAGAATAGAAAGTGCAAAGGAAAAAAGGAAAAGAGAAAGAAATGAGAAGAAAAATATTTAAAGTTACTCCAATCTTCATCACAATAAGTACAAACTTACGACTGCTTTTTCCCCATAACCCACATAAGGTTACATGCTTTTCATCAATTGTAACACTCAGAACCATTTTTGTTTCCTTCAAAGTTTCCTAGAAGGTGCTTTGTCTATCGTATATAAAATTTTATCCTTGCATAATATATAAAGCTATGTCAGATCCAATAGAACCACATGTAGGCTTTACTTATATCTATATTGCCTTAAATTCTTGATATCTTGAGGACTGTAGGAAGAATTTTGTCAGGCATGTATTTTATGATAGATACAGGTATAAAACATAATTATAAGTATATGAAAAGGATATGAATAAAAGAAAACATTAGGAAAGGGACGGTAGGCACGCTGGTGTGCTTATGCATGCCCAGCATATCCATGATCTCATCCATGACCTCATCAAGAGGTCGTCCAGAGGTCATGGAGAAACCTCTGCTATGATTGAGAAAGTAGGAACTTACTAATAGTCAGGGGTGGGCTGCTGGGGGTTTTCAGGGGCTTGGGACAACCTCTAGCTAAGATTCTGTGGAGTTCGGAGAACGCCCAAATCCCACTCCTGGATGCCCCACCTACCCCCCCTCCCAGGAGTCCCCACGCAGCCCGTTTTGGATGCAGGTAAGTGCAGGACACGCGCAGAGACTCAGGAAGGTTGAAAAATGGGTCTACCAGAAGTTCGGGAAGGCCAGAAATGGGCCAGTTTCCGGCTTCCAAAGAGCCTCCAGAGCATGGGGAGACCATTTTCGCCCTTCCAGAGGCTCGAAGAAAGTCTCTGGAGCCCAGGGAGGGCAAAATCACCTCCCCTGCCATGGTGCAGGAGGCCGACTAGGCCATGCCCACCATGGCCACGCCCACCCAGCAACTGGGCAGAGAACCCCTTGCTAAAATTTTTGAAGCCCATCCCTGCTGATAATGTAATTTAAATTGGGACATCCTGGGTCATGCTTTGAATTTGCTGCATCTAGACTACTCCCTTTCCTTAAGGACCTATAGTAGATTCCAGGGAGAGGTTCACATCACCAGATTTTCATTGCAAAGCAATTTAAACTAACCTTCAATTATCTTCATTCCTGTCAACCTTGAAATATTTAATAATATTATTTATTTATTTATTTATTTATTTATTTATTTATTTATTTATTTAACACATATTTATATGCCGCCCTTCTCCCAAGGGACTCAGGGCGGCGAACACAAGCTAAAAATGATAAAAGAAGAATCTAATTAAAACCAATTAAAATCAAAATAATAAATAATAAAACCCCAGAATCAAAATTCAGCCCATTTGTTGACAGCCAAGTCTTTAGGCCTCAACAGAAGGAGCGGAGATCAGGCACCATCCGGAGCTCGGTGGGTAACTCATTCCAGAGGGTAGGAGCGTCCACAGAGAACGCCCTACCCCTGGACGTCGCCAGCTGACATTGTCTGACTGACGGTACCCTGAGGAGGGCAGCCCTATGTGAGCGAACAGGATGATGGGAGGCGGGCAGGAGATGGTCCTGCAAGTATCCTGGACCTAAGCCATGTAGGACTTTATAATACACTTTGATGCATCTGCTGTCTCTCCAACTGACCAATTGACCAATGGAAAAAAGGGGGGAAAAAGTAATCCAATCAATATCCTAAACCTTGAAAAACTGTGGGTCCTGAAGGAATAAAAATTCCCTTTTCCTTACGCTATGAAATAAAGATAACAAAAATTGCCAGAGCTCTCCCATCACTACAGTATATTGTTTTGATTAGAAAGTATTCAGGGAACATTTATTTTAAAAACAGCAAGCATCTAAGTTACCTTGCTATCTTTATTGTTCTACATATAAAATCATGATGTGGAGTATTAGATGACCTCATAGGTGTTTGGACAGTAAGTGCTCTTTCCAATAATTCTTACTGTGCATTGCTGTACAGTAATGGCAGACGAACTCCAGGAAAGTATTTTTAAATGCAATCAGGTTTCACCTGGATGGTTTTGACTATCTGCAGAATTTTATAACTCTACTTATATGGGTAATAGTCCCAAGGTTTTATCACTTTCCCCTTGTTTTGGGCCCAAAATTGTCCCACTGAAACCCATTACTGTGGAAAACATCAAGCTGCTTGTTTCTTTTGTTAAACTTTTTTTTTTCAGCAGTTACTATAAAAATAATTGGCCCAAGAAGTACAGAGAGGCAAGGGTTCCACCAATGGTACGGACTAACCACAAGGTCCAGTATTACAATAGCAATAAAAAAACAGCAGCAGCAATAAAAAATTTGTTTTATTGTCATACATTAGTAAAAAGAATCCTTTCAATCAAGAGTGACCCAAGATGACTTCATATACTTGTGATTTGCTTGGTAATAATACAAGCATGGTTTCCATTACCATATTTTTGGGAGTATAAGATGCACCTACCTTTTTTGGAGAGGAAAACAAGAAAAAAAGTCTCCCTCTACCTCCCAGCAATTTGCCTCCGTGCAGTAAGCAGCAAACAGCCTGTTTCAGTTTCAGTTTCAGCACAGCCTGATTAGCACAACGGGAAAAAATTTGCCTCCCAGCATTTGCCTCCTTGCAGCAAGCAGCAAACAGCAGAGGCCTGCACAGTAATAGGCAATGGCAATCCCTGCAGCCTGAAACAGCTGATGGTCGGGGGGGGGGATCCCAGCTGCTTGTGCTAATCAGGCTGTGCTGAAGCTGTTTGCTGTAAGGAGGCAAATTGCTGTGAGGCAGAGGCCAAAGGATGAGGTCCAGCGGGTGGGCGTGGCTAAGTGTTTCGGTGTATAAGACGCACCCAAATTTTCACCCTTTTTTAGGGGTAAAAAGTGCATCTTATACTCCGAAAAATATGGTATTTCTTTTAAGTATAGCTTTCTGTGTTTAATTCTTAATCACTTGAAGAGGTTCAGCCAATTTTGAACTCGTACCCAGACATGCGTTGTTGCCCAAAGTCAGTCCTAGAGATTCAAAGAAAATTCTTGCACAAATACATGTGTGGATGTAAACAAATAGTGTTATATCTGTTGCCCAAGAATCTTTTAACTTGATCCTGGCAAAATGTTTCTCACTTCTCCCTGACTGATGTATTGATCTGTCCCCGTCCCCACACACACACAAACACAGCCAGCCGAGGGTTAAGGAAACACTTTGGAACGCACCCAGGTCTTATCTCCCACTTGGCAGCGATAGACACACCGTCTGCCAAATGCCTTTATTTTCACAAACAGAAAGATAAGATACTTAACGTACAAAAAAGTCCAAGCAGAAATAATATTTCTCCCAGCAGTTCCGGACGAGGCTTTAGTGACTATCCAAGGTTTACTTTTGTTCGTCACAAGGATCACTGACCACTAGCCTCTATTATATAGTCTCTGGGGTGTGGTCCAGTGACTCAGTTCTAATCCCTAGCACGCCTCCTAAACTGCTGCAATCGTTTATCACGCCTTCGGAGGCGTGCGTCCAGGAATGATGTTTCATCGTCACTCTGATCCGAACCAGCTGTCTCCCTGCTAATCTCCTCTCCCTCGGCCGGCACCTGAGACAATGCCAGAGGGAGGCCTGGCTGACTCCTCTTCCTCATGCTCAGAGCTTTCTTCCTCCGATGGGACAGGCTCAGAGGGCGGGGCCACAAGATGTATAGAGTGAGCAACTTGTTTTATTATTAGAGCTGTCTCTCTTTAAAATGAGTAGAGTGCTGCTGAAATTGCTAAAGAAGGCAGCGCGAAGGCACAACTGTAATATGTGGGAAGATGATGGGTTCTGCCACTAAGAGATGCTGTTAAGTAGCTTTGTACATATAGGTGTCAGATGTAAACATTCTACCTGCAAGAAGCTTAAGTGTTTTTTTATCAGGAAAACCTGGTCTACCCAAATATGGAACAGAGCATACTGTTTCTGCTTCCGCTTTTCAGCCCCAATCCAGGAGCTGTTCTGACCTAGGCTTCCTGAGTCATTAAAACACATAAGTAGTCCCAAAAACCTCTTTTATTGCAACGGCTGAGAATTCTGTTCATTCACAGATGGATCCCAATTAGTTGTAAAGAGTCCTTTGGGAGAAGTCCTTCGGGATAATCACTTACCTTTATCTCTCTTGACACGCTGCCGAAGACCTAATTGGCAAAGTCACATGGAGCCCAGAATCAAACAAAGCTTCAGGCTTTAAACTGAATGAATGAACAAATGTTGCTTCCTGCAAAGGCCCATGTACCTTTGCTCCTCTTTTAAGTCTTATGGGAGGGGCCAATCATCTCCAAGCCCTACTCCGGAGTTGTCCCTTTTGTTTTAACTGTTCTTGCCTTCTGGCAGCTCTGCGCATGCACACACTGGGAACAGGCTCCCCCTGTTCCTCTGCCTCGCTGAGGTCTGACTCTGGAGGCTCCAGAGGCAGCACGTACCTCCCCAGATGGCCCTTTCTCTCCCTCTGATGCAGACCCCTCGTCCAAGCTTTCCCCAGACTCCAGGACTGGCCAATGGTCCTCCCCAGCTTCCTCACTGTCCGACTCTGCTGCCAGCTCTGCAGGCTGCTGGTGGACCACAACAGGAGCCTTTGCAGGGCTGAAAGGCAAAAGCGGAAGCAGTATGCTCTGTCCCATATTTGGGTAGACCAGGTTGCCCTAATAAAAAACACGTAAGCTTCTTGTAGGTAGAATGTTTACATCTGAGACCTATATGTACAAAACTACTTAACAGCAGTTCTTACTGGCAGAACTGAACTCATCATCTTCCCAAATACAGTTGTGCCTTCGCTCTGCCTTCTTTATCAATATACTAGGGGAGAGGTCTCTTCCCTGATATAGCCAACAAAGCTAGGAGAGCCTGTGGCTTAGAGGTTAATACATCCACCTAATATGTAAACAGCCCGATTTCGAATCTCAGAAAGGTATGGCTAGCTAATGAGAGCTAAATAGCTTGAAATAGATCTATACTAGTCTCCCTTTATTTCTTTGTCAGTAAATATAAATTTAACACTACAAGAAGCTTGTAACTAAAGTTCCATATATGAGGAAAAACAATATGAAGGAAATGTGGACTACATGCACATTACAGGTAGTCCTTGACATATGACCACAATTGAGCCCAATATTTCTGTTGCTAAGCGAGACAGTTGTTAAGTGAATTTTGTCCCATTTTCAACTTTTCTTGCTACAGTTGCAGTTGTCAAATTAATAATACTTTGTTAAGAGAATCTGGCTTGTCCATTGACTTTGCTTGTTAGAAAGTCACAAAAGGTGATCCCATCACCCTGGGACATTGCAACATCATAAATACAACTCGTTTGCCAAGCATCTGAATTTTGATAAGGTAACCATGGGGATGCTGCAATGGTCGTAAGTGTGAAAAATGTCATAAGTCACTTTTTTTCAGTGCCTTTGTAACTTTGAATGGTCACCAAATAAACTATTGTAAGTCAAGGACTACCTGTACTTGAATCAGTGTAATTTATATTTGCCAAATTACTATGCAAACCAAAGTACAATGTTCCTTCACTTTTTTACACTACACTGCACCAAAATTTTGTGACTTGAAAAAGAAGAGAGTCATATAAAGAATATATAACCTTTGAAAAAGAATACAAATATCTGTTCAGATCTTTAAAGCAAAATGCAAACCTACACTTGTGCAAATCAAATGTGATAGGAAGCAAAATGAGATGATTTAGAAAGGTTCCTTATGAGCTTTCATGGGGAGTTGGGCTCTTGTCTTACTTATCCTACTTTCTGTCTGAAGTTGGTATGAAGGTATTTAATGAATTTTGTCATACATCTCTAAATAGGCTCAGCTGACAAATATCGAAGGAAAAGCAAAGAAAATTCATGGTTGGTGACCTCCATTTGTCATGAGAAAGTTTTGTACTGTCAGGGAAAGAGTTTATTTTGAAAAGGGAAAATAAGAGAAAGAAAGTAATAGTTGATTAATTTCAAACTAAAGCCATGTATACTAGCCATTAAAGAAATGAAGGGAAAGAAGAAAATGAGACAAGATTAGCTACATGTCAAAAGTGTAGTGTTCTAAGGAAAGCAGAATGAAAGAGCCTGAAAAAATAGAATTAAATGTCAAAGAAACTAAATTGTTTGAGATGTGTATTGGGAGTGAACAGGTCTTTGAACTGTGACTTTATTATTATTTTTTCCTTGACCCTGGAAAATGTGTAAATAAAATCAATTAAAGATCCTGAAAAAGAATTACTTTAAAACCCTGTAAAGCAGAAAACCAAGGTGAGGAGGTGGATGAAAAAAAAATAAATGAAAATGGACTTGTCTAAATCAACTGGTCCTGACATGCACCATTATTGACAGATCTAATTGCACTTCCATTAACAACATAATCTGCACAGGCAAAGAGATTTGCTTCATTCAAGTTAGAGGTACAAGTATTTTATCCCCTTGTTTCAAGTCTATGTTAAATATTTATAGAATTGTATCTTATCATTTATTTTATACAATCCCATATCAAGAGGCTCATAATACGCAGTGGGTCCCCAACTGGAAGAAGGGCTAAGAGCCATACTTAGTAATGTATCAAGTGCGACTCTCCCAAGTACATATATCATCTAAAGACCATGGTATAAAATCAGACAAGCAAAAAATGCCTAATCTCTGAGCTTGTTATGAGTGTATAATTATCTGTCACATTTATTTTACCTACATTCCTATTCTGGAGCCAATCATTACATTGGAAAAGGCAATCTAAAGCCAATAAACAAATCTGCAAAGAAACTAGGAGATTAGTCTTCATAGCTCCATAGGAAAGCTGATGTTGCTCAGAAAAGGAAATTGTGGTAGGATTTAACGTATTTGTATCTGTTTTAAATAATTCAATTGTTTTGACATAATGAAATAAAATAAAAATAAATCAGTTGAGGAAAAGGGCCTCCCTTTCCTGAAAGTCTTGGATGATAATGTACTTGACACAAGTATCCATACACAAATATCTTGAAGTCTTCCCCTGTAGAATGAAACAAATTGGACAATTAAGAGGGCAGAAACTATAAAAGTGTGGATTTAACCGATTTAACAGTAGCTTGAGATATTACTTTGTGCCTTAACCAGTCAGAGTGATAGTCATAGTTATCAAGTTGATGAAACAGTGTATTTGTAATTGGATAATACTTGATAATATTCTCTGGATCCATGGAGGGTGTACTGCTCCCTTAATTCCAGGGGCAACACTCCATCACATAGTACACTAATCCTGTTACAACAGGATTGAGGATTACAACAATAGAGGATATTGGGAGGAGGGGAGGAGGGAGGAAAAAAGAAAAATGCTCTCCTGTTCCTAGCATTGGGATAGGTTAAGTCAGAACTAGAAAAGAATACAGTTGTTCCTTGAGATACAAGAGGTCCAGGGGAAGTATTCACTTATCTTCGCTACTGGTTTGCAAATGTGAGTGCATGCATGTGCTCGCTTGCTATGGGAGCGTGTGCCTCCTCCACACATGCGCAGAGGGTCAAAAATGGGATGTGTGATGTCATCCAGGTGGGTGGGTGGAGCCTCCCACTGCCGGCGCTACCGGATCACGTGATCCAGATAGAACCGGCTGAATTTCACCACTGAAGAGGTCACTTAACAAATGTTTAAAGTTACAACAGATGTCCCCAAATTACATATAACAATTATGCCACAGTTATGCTGGCTGCCCCACCATTCATACCCTCTGCAGGGACACTGCAGCCTAACCCTGGCTTCATGTTGGGGAAGGAGAGTAGACTATATGTTCCTGGGCCACATGGTAACAACCCGAACACAGCTGCCATTTTCCCCCTTCTGCTTGTGGGCAGGGACAAAATGGCAAATGTCAGACAACCTGCTTCTTTTTGGTCTTAACTTAACTGCACAGTGGTGCAGAAGCTTCTGAATGTTACTGAAAGCTTCTGCAGCAATCTGTGCTAAAGAAATGAAGTGGATTGCTTTATTTTGTGATCATATAGTGTGATTCTGGAAGCAGCAGTGATACCAAAATGCAATTTGGCTTCTGGAAACCTGGCAGTTGCTTCCATCCACACAACAAAGCAATCTATTCCAGCCCTCTGGAAGGCTTCAGAGCTCTTCAAAAGGTAAGTAAGGAGGAAGGTGTTTGGCCTGGTGCAGTGGGAATCAGGTCTAAGGCTTAGGCAGACCCAGTGAGAGTAGGAAAGACCTGGGGGGACCCAAAGGACAGAAAGCAGAGCACAGGTCATCTGGTAGGGTGGGATGAGCCAAGGCCTTCCCCACCCTTGAGGCACCCCATGCTCCACTTCACAATGTTCACGCTTGTCTAATGATTCATTGGGGAGAGCAGGGATGGGTATCATTAGTTGAGATGCTTCATTTAATGACTGTTGCAAAATGCAACTGTAATGAACAGGCTCCATTATAGTTGTATTTCAAAAACTACCTGCATTATGAGTTGTATCAAGGCAGTTTAAGTATGGTACCAGGTTTTGCTGTTTTTGCTATTTTGTAACTTTTAATTTTCTTTGTGTTATTATTTTCGTATTATGTCAGAGTATTGATTTTAAGAAGGGTGCCCATACAAGTATAATCAATCAATCAATCAATCAATCAATCAATCATGTAGGAAACACAATTGTGTACAGTAAAACCTAATTGACCTCAAGGTAGATATTATACAGTTTGTCTCCTAGACATCTTCTGAAATGCTTCGTTGTCCAGAGCTCCGAAAAAAACTAAGGAGAAATTTGGGTTCCAATATTCCTGAGGGGACCCAAAAAGGTGATCATTTTGTTTTCCTTATCATTATCCATGCTTAGCCTTTCACTAATAATAAGGGAAAACCAGGTGTTTGGAAATGAGAACATATAGAGGTCATATTTGTGTAGAAATATCACTCTAAGAACTCAATTGTTTGTTTAGGATCTTGGCTGGCTCACTAATTTCAAATGTCTCTTAAAATGCATGTCTTTAATGCAGTTCTGCCATTAAAATCCAGCAGCCAGGTGAAAACAAATAACACCCAGGAAATCCTCCAGGTTATCATGAGAATTGGTAATGAGACTTACAAACTTTCCACCATCTCCTCTTCAAAGTCAAGCAATAACACATCCATTTGAACATTGCCATTCTCCTATATTTTTGAATGCCTGAAAATTTGAATTCATTGAGTATTATATTTTAAATCAGTTCAGTAATTATATTTAATCAGTCCAATATAATCCATTATCCCAATATGGCAAGTGCAATTAAAATCAAAACTATTTATAAAAATGCCAGGGAGAAATAAAACGTTTTAGAATAGTGCCAAAATGTAATTGATAATGCAGTTTTGAATATATTTTCACATTATAAACATTTAAAAAAAAACCATTGCAATCTATTCATCCTAAAATAGTATACATTATAGCCCCCTTGTCTCTTCAAGTGGGGTGTGTGTGTGTGTGTGTGTGTGTGTGTGTGTGTTTGCATGTGTGAAAGAGAGAGGATGGGGGGAGAGGGAGAGAGAGATTGCTAAAATCTGAATAATTCAGAAAATGGAAAAAGTCCAGAAGATAACAAAGTTCTTATCTTCTTATTTTTAGTGGAAGTGCAAATTAGGTCAGTTCATATCAAAATTGCTTAAGCCTCCCTATCTGGTGCTAAAATAATAAGATTTCAGTTTTGGTGATATCAGAATGAAGAAGAGGAAACTCCCTATGCAAGTCACACACATAGTTCTATTTGCTTTTTCTAGAATGAGCTGCTTCATCAACTGACTTTCTGGACCATGAGTTCAATATACAGTATACTCCCTCAATGTATGCATAAGAGAAAGAAATGCTTTCTTTCTGGATTCCAGATTTCTTCTCTAAAACATTGTCATTAGATAAAGATATGCTGCCTGTGTTATTGTTCCTGCTCTTTAAAACAACTAACTCCCCAGGATTGAGAGGACTCTAACCCTGCTGGTTTTTCTTAAGGAAAGAGCTGACATTGGATGTAAACATTGGGTCAGGGTAGTAATGGTCAGCATGGAATTAATGTGGAGTGGCCTTGATTTTGTCATGTTTTTTGCTAACTTTTTAAAAAATTGGTTGTATTGGTTATAATTCTATGTTAGCTGTTGAGAATCAATAGTGAGTTGGGTATCGAATTCATAAATTCCGAAATGATATGAAATGAAATGAAATATAGTGGAAAGCATAATAGAAAGGGGGACTATTTTTGGCATTTATCTTTGGACAAGCAGTAGAACAATCAGGACTTTGGAGCTAACATCCAGAGTCCAGCAACCCACAAGGACTCAAAATGCCCATCTAGAATTCAGGAGCTGATGGACAATGATAAAAAGCTGTCAACATTTGACCTTCACTGGAGAATATTTTTGTGTGTTACATATATACACAGTAGAGCCTTGGTGGTGCAGCAGACTAAAGTGCTGTTAAATAGCACCAGCTGCCTGCAATTACTGCAAGTTCAAATCTCACCAGGCTCAAGGTTGACTCAGCCTTCTATCCTTTCAAGTTAGGTAAAATGAGGACCCAGTTTGTGGGGCAATAAACTGACTTTGTATAAAAAAGAACTCCGCTGGGAAAGGGGTGAAACCCTACTAAGCAGGTATATACAAAAGTATGAAGGCTATTGCTTAATGCATTGTAAGACGCCCTGAGTCTCCAGAGAAGGGCGGCATATAAATCGAACCAATAAATAAATAAATAAATAAATAAACCCCAACCATTTGGTGGGATAAGTAGCATGACACAGAAAAGATGCAAGACATAGTAATTTAAAGCAATGACACTATGAGATATTGTAAGAAAAAGAGAGGCAAATGTAACACGGTGTATAACAATACCCTTCACTACATTTCCCTATACATTTCAGTCCTGCAACCCATCCTCGGTCACTCATTCAAGTTACCTTTTGCAATTCCCATGCATTCTTAACTCTACTTGTTCTAGTTTTACTTTTACACATTTCAAGTAATCTTTCACAACCCCACTACAGTCGATATTTCTTCTGTTGTATCCAAGACTTCCATATAACAGAAGACCCCAGAACCATACTTATACGGAGCCATTTTTGTTATTTTCAACCAACTCTTGTTCCTTATTTCTACTACCTTTATATCTGCATTTGCACAACTTACAATTTCACATTGATTTTTTCAGCTTTCATAAACATTCCATCAAGGCACACAAGACATTTCTACATGCAGCAGTTTTTCATCATTTATATATAACTGGTAATCATTCACTCAATTTTGCCCTGTCAAACACAACTACTTTGGTCTATGATACATTAATTTTCAAATCCTTAGTTCTCACTGTTCAAAAATTACGAGGGATAATTTCTAGTTTAGTTTGTGCATTGCATATTGCCAGTCAATTCCTATATCCAGATCAGAGAAGGCATACACAGCACTTTCTTTGCCTAGGGGAAAAAAATGTACCTTCAGATTTGTTTATCAGCAAACATTAAAAAAAAAACCATAACTGGCAAAAACAGGACAAAAGAGGCAGAGAGAGGGAGACATGAATACTAGGTAAAAGTTATACTATTTATGTATATATATTTTTCTCAAAGGGCAAAAAACCATCCAGACCTACTGGAAACAATCTAGTGGGTAATTAGCATGGATACCCCAAAGGGAATTGCCTTTCATTATTCCAGTTCTAGCCCTTTTATGTAAATAACGGCAGCAGAACAGAGATGGAAAATAGGACATTAGGTAATTGTCCTTTATTCTGCCCCATTAAAGAAACAATTTGATGAACAAGGATAATATATCAACAGTCACTGTATTCACTGCAAATCATTCACATTTTCTATTAATACAAGACATATCTTCATTAAAAAGGAACACACACACATTTATATCATCAGTAAACCCTTTTCTAACATCATTACAACCATTCTTTTCACTTTTGTCTATCTAAATGTTAAACACTGGTGACCTATCCATTTGGCACTATATTTATTTTCACACATGATTTACTTCCATCATATCCTGAAGTTATTGCATTCAGCAACCACATGCAATCTCATTGTTCATGGGAAACACTTCATAATTCAGGCTATGCCGCTTTTCATACACATTGTCTAACTAAGAAAATACGATTAACTTTCTTTCTCGTGTTCATACATTTTCCATTGTTCTGAAGAGCAACAACTTGATCTGCACACCCTGAATTTGTGATGAAATTATCATATCAGTCAGAATTCTGCCAAACATTATTTGATGTCTGTGTAGTTCTTGCATTCTGCCTTTTTACCCCTTTTCATAGGAAATAATAATGCCATTTTTTCATTGTCAACCACAGTTGCTATGCTCATAGAGAGGTTAAAGAAGTTAGATAGCCATTCCTTCAGCAAACCATAACCATTTCACCAAATATATTATCTACAACTATAGCTTTGCAGTTTTCAATATTCTTACAGCATTTAGGACTTCCCTTTTAATTTAACACTGAGAACATTAGTCTTCACTATTTAAGTATCATGATTTCACAATCCTTAAAATATTTGGCATTGTGTCACTAATTTTCAGTTAAAATGTCCTCTCTTGAAGATTCCTTGCTTATCCCTTTTTACTCAGTTTCTTTTACACACACACACAAACACAGAGGCAGAGTGTATATATAAAGTTTTATAGAATTTTGATTATAATAAATGCTTATACAAACTAAACTTAAAGAAAGAAAGGAAAATAGAAAGAAAATGCAAGGATAAAAAAAGATATAAAAAGAAAAGTGAGAAATGGAAAAATATATAAAGAAGTGACTTTCAGTCTCCATCACAAGTATACTGTAAATAAATTATTAACTCTTTTTTCTTTTCTAAAGTTGGAAAAAATAATCTGTTCATTACACATACTATCTCTTTTCTATAAACAAATGTGTTATATATTGTCTTTTCAGTCTGATATCAGCAGAAATCCCCAAAAGGATAGCCAGATGTAACTATGTATCTTGTTTTAATCTTGATCAAATAAGCCAACTTCATGTTTTTTTTCTTTTACTTCTAAATCTAAACCTTTATCTCATTCAAATATTGTACTAGGATTTGATTTCCTAAATTTCTTTTTTCTCCCATCCTACAAAGTTCTTTATGACTTTAACAAGTCTCTTTTGCAAATTCAAAAAGAAAAAAAAATATTCAGTTCACTCTCTTCGTTTGTCATTTGTATTTCCCTTCAAATTTTAAAACCTCAGCTAGTTTATTTTGTACATCAAGTGCAGTATCATTTTCTAAGTCATTCTTTTGGCCTGCCAGTTGTAAATCTACTTTTGATACCATCCATATCTTGTCAAATAAAATTTGTCCCACATCTGACATTTCTTCAATAGCATCTTTTGAACATAGTCTATCTGTAGAAGTAGCTATCATTACTAACATTGTTGATATCATGACTCTTATTTTCTGATTCCATTCTTCATGAGGCTTTGACAGTATTTTTATTGTCATAAGCAACTTGCAGGCCTGCATATCTTTCCTTTACCTAAAATCTTTATTCTCCAATATCCAGTTTTTGAAATCATGAGCTATATCTATGTTGTATGTAGCAAAAACCAAAATAGGATCTATTTCCAAAGAGAAAAAGTTTATATTTTGTAAATGATTCCAAAATCTTATTGTAAAATTTTAATATTCCAATCTTATTTGGCCCCTGAATCTACTTATAAATTTCTAAGATCAAAATCTTATTTAGTTTTTTGCTCTTTACTTCAGATTCTTTACATTCTTAAGCTTTAAAAAAATTAAAGGTAATATCTCTCAGAATTCACAAACCTGTCATTCTGAAGGATTCTTAATAGCTTAAAAATAGTTATTGAGCAATTTCTGAAAGTGATTAGAAAATGAGGCTTGCAAATTTAGTGTCCTTTGTAATACTAGACATAGTTACAAACAAAATGGTTAATCCATCATCTCCTGGTATTTAAAACCCACAGAAAACCACTATCCTGCAGTTTCTCATGGGGAATATCATCTGGAGCACCTGTGGGAGATCTCCCATCCTCTTCTTATATGCTCTTAGTTCCTTCGTCTTTGCTGCAGTAGTCAGTTTTGTTTTCATATAGCTGTCTACAATTTGCCATACCTCCCTCGGAAGTTCAAAGCAAACCTTTATGTCTGTCAGATATGTGATCTGCCATTCTTCTGCAGAAGGGGGGGGATTTTATACTTGCTACATTTACTTTATTTTCCTTTCTATGTATCCCATACCCTGCTTGCATTTTTGTATAACCTTTCACCTGATTTATAACCTTTGCCTGACGCCGTAGCTGCCTGGCAGTTTTTCACCTCTTGGGGAATGTAAAGGGAGTGTGGGCCATCTCCAGAAGATAGCCCTGAGAAAGTTCTCTTATCTCTTTCTCAGAGTCGGCGGTACAATAACATCTTCACACCTGCGGATTTGCTGGATCCACATCAGCATCCCATCCATCATTGGGAAGGGTCTCTAATTTCTTTTATTCTAGTTTTGTGCCCTGAGGGACCTCAAAGCCTATTTTGAATCTGGCCTGATATTATCTCTTTTTTAATAAAAGGTTCGTTTTGAAATTCTAAGTTTCAAGAATCTTTACTTTCTTGAATAAGGGGGAGAGGCCAAGCCTTACAATGTCCTACTATCTGGAACGAGCTCCCCCCGGAGATAAGGAGGATCCCAGATCTGTGCACCTTCCGCTACGCTCTAAAGACCTTATTATTTCACCAGGCGGGCCTGGCCTAATTTTCTTATGTCTACTTTCCATTAAGTTTGTTGGATTGTAATCTACTCTCCCCTCCCCCATCCCCATGTTGGACTCATATTTTGTTTTGCTGCAATTTCAAGTTTCACTCACACTGTTTCACTAGTTCTCTTTGTCTTTTATCATAAACAATCAGATCAATCATGATTTTAGTTTTCATTTTCTTGCCCCATCTATTTATCTATCTATCATTATATATTGGTTTAGACAAGGTATTTGAAACAAATAGCTCTTATGCTAGGCAGATTCTTACCATTTTTATTCATTTCTGGATCTCCAAAGAGCACAAATATTTTTGTGCACTTTTATTTTTATTTATGTCAACTTATATTTTCCCCTAAGCTTCATCCACTCAGAAGTTTACCATTGTTTCTTGTTGACCACTAGAGTAATAACATACAACTATCACCAACATATAGGTATCTATTTTCATACATAGTCACAGCAACGTAGGTAGCACCAGTACATATTTTATAATATTTAACTTTTATTCATAAACTTTCATTTCTTTATCAATTTCACTTCACAAGATTATTATGTACATATTTAATTATATGCTTATACCTGAAGAGAAGTCATTTGCTGGTGAATGCTTGGTTCTTCCTCCAGATTTGTGCCAAACCCGTTATTCATATGGCATCATTTTTCTTTTGGGAACTGAGCTGATTTATTTCTCTTCACGGTTATAGGAAACTGCAACAAAGCCATTTGTGAGCACACTATTATTTTATGTACTTTCCAGAAAGCTCCCATTGTGGGTCTTGCAGCTGTTATAAGTGGCCCATTTTTTTCATTTGAGGGAATTCTTGTCTTCCACCTCCTGGTTCTAAGCTTAAGTTATATTACACATACAGCCATAATGATATTTTTTTTTTCTTTCTCCCCTAGAAGAAACTCTGGCAACTTGTTCCAGGAGCTTGTCACTTCATTCAAGCATTGCTTGTAACTAATCTTCCTTCACTCCTTCCTCCTTCATGAATCTAGTCACTGTAGCAATGTGCAATCGTGATCACAGCTATTGAGAAAAGCACCTGGCTGCAAAATTGCTGGTAAACTATCAAACCACCTTCACAAAACATAGAAGCTTTTTAATGCAATAATATATTGGCCCTATATGAATGGGAAAGTTTGGCATGTTTTCAGTGAATTTATTTCCAGTATTCACAATCCACCCCTCTCACAATCCTTTTTATAGCAACTTCTTTGATTATTTTTGCAGCCTTCAAGAAAAGCTATGATGTAGAAATGTGGAAAACAGATTTTGAATTTGGGGGTAAGGAAACAGACAATTCACACATAACTCATCAAAATGACACCTTAACAATCAGGGAAAATATCTTGGATCTTAAACTTTCCTTCCTTCCTTCCTTCCTTCCTTCCTTCCTTCCTTCCTTCCTTCCTTCCTTCCTCCCTCCCTCCCTCCCACCCTCCCACCCACCCTTCTCAATTTTGTTTCTATTCTCTTTGTGCATTTATTCTATTAAAAACCACACTTGCAAATGAAAAGTGTACCCTCCTTATTGTCAGTCTGCCAATCCACATACATTTGATTATTTTCATCTTCTTATCCTTTCTAAGATCTTAATAACTTTTTTTCCTGATCTCCTTTGAATTCCAAGTATTGTTCAATATCTTGTTGTAAAAAGTCATAAAGGAACATTCCAGTTGTTATCTTGCCAGAAATGCCGTCAATATGTTTCATAAATTTACAATTTAACATTTTAACATCCATCCATGTCTTTTTCAGCTGTCACGATGCAGTGGTATGCATTTAACGTCCAGTTCTTACCTATTCTACAAGTTGCATTAATTCTGTCCATCGATCCATCGATCCATCCACTTATTCATAAATACATATCTATTAAGTTACAGTACAGAAAGTCATTGTATAGTAATGCCTTGTTTAGTGACCAGTCTCAGTTACATTCATGATGAAAAAGCAACTTTATGATCAATCCTTGCATTTAGTATCTTCTTGGGTCTGCAAAACAAAGGAAAGCTGAATTAAGATCATAACATTAATTGCTTAGTTTTACTTAGTTACCCTTTCACTTGACAACTGGTTTATGGCCCCAACTGTAATCATAACTACCTGTACGATAAATAGAATTTCATTTTCATTATGCTACCAGGCTTGAAATTTTGGGCTTAGACAATTTAGAACTATGCCGCTTTCAGTCTGACCTAAGCATAGTACATAAAATTATCTGCTACAATGTCCTATTTGTCAATGACTACTTCAGCTTCAACCACAACAATACACGAGCACACAATAGATACAAACTTAAGGTAAACTGCTCTATACTCAATTGCAGAAAATATGACTTCAGCAACAGAGAAGTCAATGCCTGGAATGCACTACCTGACTCTGTGGTTTCTTCCCCAAAGCCCCCAAACTTTAAATTTAGACTGTCAACTGTTGACTTCACCCCATTCCTAAGAGGTCTGTAAGGAGCGTGCATAAGCACACCAATGTGCCTACTGTCCCTGTCCTAATATTTCTTTTTATTCTTACTCTTTTCATGTATTCAAATTATGTTTATACTTACACTGTATCTGTTATCTTAGACATGCCTGACTTAATTAATTAATTAATTAATTAATTAATTAATTAATTAATTTTCTTGCTTGCGTAAACTTTCTTGGTTATCTTTATATTGTTCTGTACCATCTTTCATTCACTTTGCTTTTTAAATATATAATGTAATATTATTGTCATTATTAGTCACAAAGTTCCTATTCCTTTCCAGACCACAAATATTAACAGATGGTGAGTTGCACGTGGTCTCTCAAGGAATGGCAACAAGCAACTCTTATGACTTGCCCAGGAGCAGTCACTGCTGAAATGTTCTTCCCAGCCAAGTATTAATGCTAAGCATGCTTGGCTATTTTACATGTTCCAAGGGCTGCCGGGTGCTTCCTTCTATAATCGGTCTGAGCACTGCTTCTTCCTCTAATCTCCTGCATTTAATTGACCAGTAGAGCCAGACATATGGAGGATCACATCACAAACCAAATCAGCAGTTGTCAGAAGAAATTAACTCAAACAGGAAACAGCAAAATACTGGGTTTCTCTCCTTCTCATGTGCTGATGAAAGCAGTGACTATTAATATTTCCAGCTGTGCAGCAGGCAGATGCCAAGATGCTGAGATGCAAACCCTTTGCCCACCTTCTCATCTGCCTTATGCCTCAAAAGTTTATGAGTATCTGACTGACTAAATTGATCTCAAGAGTGGGTTCACCAGAAATCACTCTGACTATATAAGTTCTGTGTTAAATGCATGGACGCCATCTGACTTTGGAGAATGGATATTTCCTTACACATTTCTAAATTAAACTGGAGAGAGAAAAGGGCAATTATTACGTCTACTCAACAACTGTCAACCCCTATATTCATTATGATCCGTTAAAGTGCAGTGTTGCAGGCAAACTCTGCCCATAGTCTGGAATTCGATCCTGATGGGGCTCAAGGTTGACTCAATGCTTACATTGTAAACAACCCAGAGAATGCTGTAATGTGCTATGGGGTGGTATATAAACCAAAATGCAATTGCTATTGCTACCTTTTTTTACGAGCCACTGATATACTGTATGTTCTGGAATTCTTTGGTATGTTGCTTGCCACAGAAGTAAGAGAGAAAGAACATGACTGCAGAAGATCAAGGCAAGTAATTCAGAATCTCTGCTGGAGTTTAAAGAGGAATATTGTGAAATCTGGTCACATTAATCTGAAAAATTCTCCTGTTTGCTTCTTTTTAAAAATTTGTATTTGAAATGAAGGCAGATAATTTGATTCCAAAATAAAGGTTCTTCTAATGAAGATGAGAATTTTGCTGAAATTCACACACATACACACACACACAAATTATGTCCATACAATATGCTACATCCTGTATCCATGCTAGTGAAACACAATTTTTGTTGATTATGTTAAACAAAAATATGGCTTACTTCATACAACATGCTAGGATATTATAATTATTATTGAACAATAATTGGAGACAATGTATTTTGGCCATTCCATATGAACAATGAGTAAGCAATTCTCTGAGGATGTTCTGGGTAATGGGAAAATCATGTCAAGAAAATGACATCAAGAATCTGGACATTTGAGTCCTGAAATATGTTTGATTTTATTTCTTATGACTGGTTGCAACAGAGGTGATTACTATCTGCACAGATTGACAAATGTATTACCCTAGTGGGACTCAGTTGTATTATAGTGAAATTGTTAGAAGTATAATGACCACCATTTCTATATTTAGCAAAATGCAAACCTCCCAGGATATTCAATTGTAAGAACTGTGAACAAGAACAGGCTGTGGGAAGACTGAGACATTGGTTTCTTTATGACCTTGTGAATATTCCAGAAATATTCTGGAATATTCCAGAATATTCTCGGGTCATACTGCATTTTGTAAATAGTAAGAGCTGGAGCATTGTATCAATGCATACTCTAATGAAAAAGTATAGGTAGTCCTCAATTTATGGCTACAGTTGAGCCCTCTATTTATATTGCTAAGTGAGACAGCTATTAAGTGAGTTTTGCCTCATGTTACGACCATTCTTGCCACAGTTACTAAGTGAATTACTGCAGATGCATGGTTAGTAACACAATTGTTAAATTAATCTGGCTTCCCCATTGTCAGAAGTTTGCAAAAGGTGATCACATGACCTTGTTTCACTGCAACCATCAAAAATATGAATCAGTTGCCAATCATCTGTATTTTGATCACGTGACCATGGACAGGCTTGAATGATCATTTGAAAATCAGTCATAAGTCACTTTTTTCACTGCCATTATAACTTTGAATGGTTGCTAAATGAACTGCTCTATGTTGGTGTCATGCCCCCTGTCGAAGTCTAAATCTGCGGGGGAAGATGAGCAAAACAAGAACCAACAGAGACTGAGAGGGCGGAGGAAACTAGGAAAGGGCAGAGTCAGTTCAGGCAAGGCTTTTCTGAATTAGTAAGGCCTGCAGACAGGGAGAGCTCCGGAGAAGAGCAAGGATTACCTCCTCCTGATCCTAGAACAAGGAGGAAGAAAGAAGGTGAGATCAATGCAGATTGAGCCAGCTACAAGGGAGGAGAGTCCCCACCTCCTTTCACAAGGCACACCTGGGGACTGAGCTGTAAGGATGTGCTGGTGGGAGGGGCATTTGTCAGGAACAAGTGTTGAATCTGTGGAGCCTCGTGTGCACTTGCCAATGCCTGGAGATTGCTGTACTCTGTCTTGTGGGACTTGCCCGGTTTGCTGGCTTTGCTGAACTTCTTGTCCTTGTTACTGTTTGGTTAACCTGGCTTATTGAACTGCTGGCCCTGGTTACTGTTCGGTTAATCTGTTTTATTGGACTGCTGGCCTTGGTTGCTATAGTATTTGGCTAGCCTGATTTACTGGACTGCTGGCCCTGGTTGCTATGTGGCTAACCTTGCTTACTGGACTATTCACAGCCAAAGGCTTCTGAAGGTGAGTGTGAAAGCTTTGCCCCAGGACTTGTAGTGAATGTGGGGACATTTGGGGGTACAGTTGGAACAATAAAGGGGAGTTAGGCCTGTTCACTGGTTGTGTTGCTTTCATGCCACACCCCAGGTCATCACAGTTGGGAACTACCTATAATCATATCCAAGGATTGAAATAGTCACATTGTCCTAGGGAGAAGTATATTAGAACTGTTGTGTGAAAATAAGCTATTGGTAAGATCAAGTTATGAATACGAACAAAAAAATAACAGTGGGACAGTGCACAAATTGAGATTATTTATTCATTTAGCATATGATGAGAACGTGACAGAAGCAGAAGCAAACATATATACATAGTCCACATAATTATAAGTAAAACATCTATGGGAGTATGGCAGTGGCCTCATAACTGGATGTCCAATTCAGCGATTGTACCAATTGAGAGAAAGCCTCCCATAGGAATTCCACAGTATATTGAAATAAAAGAAATAAATCATAATCTTTATTATCACCATCACTGCTGCTCAAATATGGCTCATGGTGGATTAAATTCTGGGATAAGCATTTGTGAAATTCAGCAACTTGTTCCCATCACAACGTTTACTTTTCTTATGCTAAAATCCCTCAAATTTGCTTATAAAACTGTTGCTAATTGTTAATTGTGCCATGAAATATGAATCTTTTAGTAGAAGGAAATGCTTAATAGTAAAAATAGAGCCCTGGGGAATTTGTATATATGTTTTTTTCTGCAAACAGATTCTTTTCTTTCTATTAATTCAGTATTAAGCAATGTTTTCTAAATAAAATTAAGGTCCCAGTCTGTTGCACATGTGACTTTGCAAAACCCTAATAATTTCATGAGAGCTGACATTTGAGAACCTTTCTTATCTATACTGCCCATTTAATTTTGACAGCGTTGGTATTAGCCAAGGATATGTGGAAATTGTACACTTAAATAAAAATAATAATAATAAAAGGGGGAAAGGTGGTTTTGTAAATTGCTTAAATTTGCACTTAAGCATGCCAGCATGCTACTTAATGCTGGTTTGTTTTGATTCAAAATTTTCAGATTTTGCATTAGAGATGAGCATGAGGGAAATTTAATACCATCAAGCTTTTGACTCATATTCCAATTCATATTGTGTGTGTGTGTGTGTGTGTGTGTGTGTGTTTGTATACACATTCATGTATACAGTGCATTCAAAATTAGTATAAGCAAATTCATTTTAAGGACAAAGTTAAGATATGGAGGTGTGAAGAATATCAGTATATTGAAATCTAACCTTTATATTAAATTTTGCCATTTTGGCTCTGCAGCCTTCTAGCCTAGAGACACCTACTGATTTCTGGAATATCATCTGTAATAGATAGTTTCATGATCTGAACAGCTGGTTTATTTTCTATAGATTTTTAATTTTCCTTCATTTCAAACAGATAAAGTATGAAGTCACTCACACAATAAGTCAAATCTAATAATCATACAACAGCCCAGTAAGGCTGATATTATCAAGAAAGTATCACAACATTGGTGTAAGGATTACTTAAAGTAGCACAGAATTTAGGGCACAGAACCATGAATGCTATAGTGTCCCAGGATACCACAATAAACTCACCAGAAATATTAAAATGTTATGGAATCCATGAATTGAGAACATTTGGGTATTTCTGACATACATAATGAAAATCACCACAAGAACTGTAATTAGTGGTTGTAGAATACTCCTAGACTTATAATCACAATTGGGTTTAATAATTTCCATTGCTAAGCAATGGAAGTAAGTCATGCCTGATTTTACAGCATTTTGCCATAGTTGTTAAGGAAATAAGTGTAGCTGGTAAATGAATCACATGTCTGTTAAGCAAATCTGGCTTCCCCCATTGACATTGCATGTTAGAAGCTGGTTTGCCAACTGGCAAGTGGTGCTGATATAATCACAGAATACTGAAACTGATATAAATACATGACAGTTGCTAAATGCTTAAATTTTGTTCATGTGACCATGCATATGCTATGATGGTTCTGAGTGTGAGGATTGATTGTAAGTCACTTTTTTCAAACAGTCACTAACTAAACAAATGGTTGTAAGTCAAGAACAACTTGTATAGCACAGGAGTGACAGCAGTCTTCTGCCATATAAAATCAAATTAAGGTTAGAGCCTGAATGATTAGCTAGGTGCAGGTGACCAACACAATCAGTTCACAGTTCTAACCAGATTTTACTAAATGTGAGTAGCTACTTCTCTCTCTCTCTCTCTCTCTCTCTCTCTCTCTCTCTCTCTCTCTCTCTCTCTCTCTCTCTCTCTCTCTCTCTCGTCAAATTATGCAACGTGCTGAGATTAAAAAAAATTGGGGCCTCCTTCTTACAGTGTTCCTATATAGAAGGCCAAAATACATTAAACAAAACTGAAAGAGACTGTTTAACATTGATAAATATGATCTTGATAAAAAAGAAATATTTAATGAATGGAATTCATTGCTACAGCCAAGCACTGACACTGTAAATTTAGTGAAATTACAAGTGTGATTTTAAATTCTAGAAGCTTACAAAAGCATATCAAGTGAAATTTAAATCTAAATATAATTTTTTATGAAAGTAAATAATCTGCACTAAATTTAATATACTGTATTTTTACACCATATCCTCTCTTTAAAAAAAAAAGTAATGAAGTGTTTTACAATAAAATTCCCTTTGAACCAGTGGTGAAATCATTTTTTTATTACCGGTTCTGTGGGAGTGGCTTGGTGGGCATGGTGTGGCTTGATGGGTATGGCTTGGTGGGCATGGCAGGGGAAGGATACTGCAAAATCTCCATTCCCTCCCCGCTCTGGGATCTGCCAGAGGTGGTATTTGCTGGTTCTCCAAACTACTCAAAATTTCCGCTACCAGTTCTCCGAACTGCTCAAAATTTCCACTACAGTTTATCCAGAACCTGTCAGAACCTGCTGGATTTCACCCCTGCTTTGAACATGAGGTTGAGTTCAATTGTTATAAGTGATTAAGGATGTTATTGCTTATTCAACATCTCTTCAATTAGATTTATAACCCACATTTCCAAGGCAGACGACAGTATATCCATTGCTAATCTTATCAATACAGTAGCAACCCTATGAAGTAGGTAGGGCTTAGAGATAATATTTTGACCAAGTGATCTTCCATGGATAAATGTAGATTTGATCCTTGGTCTCATTAAACAGTATCCATCACTTTAACTTCTGATTCAATGCTTGCAGCCTCCCTGATTTTCCCATCTGAAAAGTTCTCCTATAAAGTGGTAATTCCATAATATCTCGCTTTGGGGATCCTCGGGTATCTCTTGATGATGTCATCGTTAATATAGATGTAGGAATGTATTATCCACCATTACAGTTAAAATTGTCTTTTCTATAGATGAAAAAAACAAATCACTTCATTAGATGAATATGGTCCAAAATTATTGGAGAACAAAATTATGCATTAAACTGTAGGCATATATTGGAATTACAGAATCGAAGTTGTGATTAAAATAATACATTGCCTTCAGATCTTTGAAAGGTTCCCCAATGTCACTTCTAGGAGAGATTAAAAAAAAAGCAAAAAGTCTTATTCTGGAGATACCATGGAACAAATTAATCAGTCATTCCACACAAATACCCTTCTTGTCGGCTTTATCTTGCTTCTCCGACATTTTCCTTTACAAAAAAAGCTGCTGGCCCATACTTACACATGAATGAATATGAATGTGCGGTGCACCTGAATCTTTTAGCAAGAGTTAGCATGCTCTGATGGAGGGAGGAGGGGTGCAAGGGGAATGACAGCTGCTTTATAGATGTGTATACCAAGATGGCTTGTTACATTTCATAGTTGGTAATTAATGCAGTGATAGATGTTGGCAGCTATGGCTAACACACCTTCAGGATATACATTAAACTGTCCCAACACCATATCACCATTCAGCTACTGGGTTTTCAAGTTAGGCTTTCTAAACAGATTCAGGTCAATGCACTTACAGCAAAAATAATTTTCAACGGCAAATGTAAATGCAACTGCCACCATAAAATCTAAGAATGTTCTATTATAGAAGACTGTTTTTTAAAAAACCCAAAGTAAAATAATATCTCTTCGTAGTAAAGCTGTCATAGATCATATGTATTCTAGCAAAAATGTTGAACCTCTCAGCACTTAGGCTCTGTTTAAGATTCCAAATTTAAGTTCAAGTTTTTCTATATGTCTTATGTTAATATCCTTCTTCTCTTAAGCAGAAAAATAAAATAAAAGTAAGTACCTGTACTACTGAAAAAAATAATACATTGTTTTTGTCCTTCCCCAAATGTCTATAGCAACTCTTATAACATGTAACATCTTATAACTCTTATAACTATATAACATGTCTTCCCATATTTAATCAGTCCTTAAGTATTAGGAGATAGCAGTGCATTTCAACTTTTCCAAGCTGAAAACAAAACTCGGTTTGTTCCAGATGTCTTCCCCATTTGTCTTGCCTTACAAACTTATTTGTTCTACATGCCTTATTCACTTGTTCTCGCACAGAGAGTCCTCTAATGTCTTCATAGGGAAAGGTTGTAAGTGAGGCCCTGAGGTAAATGAAGAAACAGATGGCAACTAAGAAAAGATGCATCAAGTCTAAGATTTTTCAGTGTTCATTATCAGTTTCCATCAGAAAGCCATTGTGGGTGGAGAATGCTGTCACTGGACACCTGACTGTCTCTGACAACCTTTCTCTTTTAGAGTTCCTTAACTTCCGTGGTAATCAACCAAATGCAAGCTTGGCCTGAGTTATAATTGACAACCAAATATCATTAGCTTCAGCCTATTGAGTAATGGTAAAAAATTATAGGTTCCATTTTGAGATAATCTGGTCTTTTACATTCTTTTTGTAACAGTAATTATTACAATGGTAACTGGACATGTAAATAATATACATATTCTTTTTGTCAGAGATATGTTACCTATGGTGAATGAAATATCATCAGTAATATTAATGTAAAATAAAAAATAACTATTGCTTATCAATATTTGTCATTGGCTTCCCAGATGCTTTTTTAAAGCCTTACTTTATATGTCATGTTTTAGATCATATACAGTCTTTTTTGTTTCTAATTATCCTCTATGATGGGATCTCTCAAAGTATATACTTACAGCCTGATTGGTTACATATTGAAAGGCAAGTTTGAGGTTATTATTATTTCTTTTGTTTTATTTTTCATTCCTGAACAGTATTGTGTACAAAGTGATCTATTAGCAATTTTCTGTCTATAAAATCAAATCAAAATTCAGTACTGTACTTGTGGTCAAAGCATTTAAACAAGTGCTTCTATTATGTTCTTCACTCCTGTTGTATAATGAAAACAAGAAAATGAGAAAACCATATTAGGAATGTCTTATTAAAACCATGGGATAAGATGTTTTTTTGCTTGATATTGCTATTTGGTAAGAAGTTTGATATGGATATGTAAACTAGACAATTCTAAATTTTGTCAATTCCATACAAAATGAAATCTGAATCAATTCAATGTGGGGGGGGGAATCTAAATGTCCATCTAATTGATTCAGTCTTCTCTAAAATATAATGTTTTCTTTTTTGAATGCTCACAGAAATTCTTTCCAGGATCAATTTAACTTCCTTTGGGGGGGGGGTGGAGAATGATGGAATACTGACACTTTGAAATCAATTGTTGTTATATGTGAAATGGCCAATTCCATGATAACAGAGTGAGTGCTAGAATAATTCTATTTCAAAGGGGATTCCTTTTCTCATACAATAGTTAGTTATTGAATAAGCTGCTTTAGATGACTTGCTATGCTAAAATTGGCTTTGGAAACATCATAAAGTCAGATTCGGATTATACATTTTTAAATATGCTTCTAGATTATGGTTAAGCAATCTTTAATTGCCATGAAAGAAAACAAAACTGAGATGTATTTGTCAATATAATTTCTTGATTTGCTATGGAAAAGTTGGTGAGTGACAGGTGTTTCCATTCTCTAGTGTTAGTTTTCTTTAATGAATGAAGGCAAATATACATGCGCCAGGATAATGTTGGAGGATCCAGTCCGGGTCAGTCACTGGGACAAGAGCTTTCAGACTCATCCTAGAAGCCATCCTCAGGGAACTTCTTTCTCATCAGAATGTGTATCTGTAATTCTTAATTTTATTAAACCCTTACTGTTTATTAACTTTAGTTGCCTGGAATCCACTTCAAGTTTCTCTTTTGCCTTCCTTAGTAGACTGCAATTATTTTATTCTGCTTTAAATCAGCAGTTTCAATTGGTTATTATTGTCCAAATCAAAAGCCCATCCTTGTTCACAGCAACATACCAATCTATTGTTCAGTCAATAGGCTAGGAATAACTACAAAGAGCAGTTTCCTTCAATAGGATATATGGCAACCACAAGAGGAGTCATAACTTAAATTATAACTGCCTATGATATCTACAATGTAAATTTGTATTTACTAACAAAGCAAGGAACAGCTTCTGTTTTAAAAATAATATTTGTCTCTGTTTCAATTCTGTTGTTAACTGACTGGCACTTAGTCAAAATCAGAATTAGGAAGCTGAGTCACATTTGAACACTCTGTTCTTGCTTTTTACTGTAGATTTATAATTTTATGTTAAAACTGAATTGATTCACTTTGTACTTCTCTCCCCTTTCTTTTCACAGTCCTAGCATTTTCTATACCTAGTGAAGTATGAGCAAAATATTTTGCAGAACATTTGTTATTTTCTAGGGTTCCTTGATTTGCTTCTGAAATGTCCTGATAACTTCTGAGAGGGAGGGTTCACTTTGCCTTGGAAACCTTTTCTTTCATGCCTTCTCTTGGGATGTGGGTCTTAATTTCAATTTTTAAAAAAGATTTCATAATCTGTAAATGGAAGAAAAGAAGCATAACATACTAGTGTTTTGTTATTTCTTCTTTTGTTGTGCATGATATTTTCCTCAAACTACAACTATCGTTTACTGAAATAGTATTCATATGTCTATAAAATTACACATTAATGCTAATATGTTTATCATTAGTTAGATCGCTTTGTTTTCCCTTTACAACTGTTTTAAATGTTCAGAACTGAAAACTTAATTACTCAATATTGATGCATGCTGAATGATGAACATTTAAGCCAGTTACTTAAGATGGAAATGGAAGTAAGAGAAAATAACATGTGTTACCATTTTGCTTCAAGGTAGATCATATTTTATTGAAAAAGGTCAATAAAATGTCAGGCAAGGAAGGATTGGAAAAAAATATGCAAAAAGGAAATCAATTTTATTTCTCAGATTACATTTTCAAAGACAGAAAACCAAATTTTATATTTCAGTGCTCATTGTACAATGAGACAAAGGAAGTTTAGATTATTTATATGAAAGGAAAAGGTGTATTTCAGTACCCCTTCTCCTACTTTAAGGGTGTCAACAGAAATGTGTAAACCAAGTCAAGGCTGCTGCAATTTGTATTCATGCCTATCAGGAAGGCTATAGAACAAGCTTTTCTTTTCCTTGTTATAAACTCTTTAAGTTGTGAGTCTTGAATAGTGATAAGTGTGTTTTTATTGTATCAAAGTGTTTATATGATTTATAAGGCTCCCTTAAGTAGAACCACATGACGTCTCATATCTGTAGGAAACAGCTGAGAATATGATAGTTGCCAGATGATATTAGTCAAATAGGATTGTATATCCAAACACATCTGCCAATATCTGGCTTCTAGGGTTTTCCCATTCTGAATTCTTAAAATCTCTTCAATTCTGCATAAAGACATCTGCTTGGGAATTACACATTCTAACTTGTTGAAGAATAAGAACAAGGATTGTGGATGTATTCCATCAGCTGCTTTCTATGACACATTCTAAAACAATGTGTATAATATTTTAAAATAATTACTATTTTTTGGTACAAGTAGCTGTTGGAAATAAAGTGGGGGCGGAGAAAATAAAAAATTCTTGAATGCTTGCAGTCTTAAGTAAGTTATGGCCTGATTCACATTTTGTGTCAGGCTTCCTTGACTGGAACTCAAGAGTAAACTGGGGCTTCTTCCTTTTATCTTTCCCAGGTACTTACCTTATATGATGCTTGGTGAATATAAAGCTGAATTATTGTTCTATGTTTATATAAGGGCCATTCTACTCTGGTAACTGTTGGTTTCCTCTTTGTTTCGCATACTGAAAAGACATCATTTCTATAAGAATCTTGGGATGTCATTTCTTTCCACCCAATATTTTCAAAATTTCTCGCTCTAAGAATTTTGGTGCCACAATGAAGTTTACCTAGAGTCTGGTTTGGGGCAAAGATGTCCCCCACTATTTAGAATTCTAAATTTTCTTTCTTAACCATACCAACTTTTGGTAAAGTATGAGCTGGGAAAAAGAAGCAAGGAATATACTTCATGTTATAATCATTCAGTGTATCTATTCTCTGTAATAACTTTGATAATTGTTATGATATTAAAAATAAACAAGCAATAAATCCACCCCCAACTTGAGTAAGGACATTTGAGCAAGTTAATTCCTGGACTTCTTAAGTGGTTATCCATACAACTGCTGTACTACATCAGAAAAAGAGAAATGCATGTGATCATGTTCCAGCATATAAAGTGAAGTAAAGTTTTGTAGACATAGAATCTCATTGTAGTTTTTGTTTTGGTGCTAATTATTATATGAGTAGGGCTGAGAGCTTGAAAATGAAATAATAACAAAAATGGAATTGGAAAGGATGAAGTTCAATCACACAAAAATCCCTAAATGCCATATATTTTATATTTAGTATAATTGCTTTGACATTTTTTGATATTTGATTAAGTGAACGAAATATTAATTGGTCTCCTTTATGAACAGCAATGTCACTGGGTAAGCATTCTGTGGAATTACTCCACATCAAAACATGAAAGATAAGTTGCATTTTTCTATGATGCCACATTCTCTATTTCCAGGGCTCAGAGGCAAATGTTGTTGTTTGTATGACTAAGAAATATAGAACTATAGAAAAGTAAAGGTAAAGGTTACCCCGCACATGCGTGCTAGTAGTTTCCGGCTCTAGGGTGGTGCTTATCTCCATTTCTAGGCTGAAGAGCCAGAGCTGTCCGAACACATCTCCATGGTCATGTGGCCAGAATGACTAAATGAAAAAGGCGCATGGAGTGCTGTTATCTTTCCACCAAAGTGGTCCCTAGACCAAAGTAGAAAAGTATAGACAAAGGCAAAAGTTCTGAGTTATATTTCAGACAAATACAAAAGTTGGGTAGATTTATGTGACAGAAGGCAGATCTTTAAATAGAAAGGAATGCACAAGACTGAAGTAGAGCTGTAAAACTCTTTAATCATCTTTCTTTGGAATAATAATAATAATCAACATCTGCCTATTCCATGTCTCTGGGAAGGACTCAATAGATGGATAAAAATGCCAAATCCAGTCTGACCATCTAGCTGACTGTGTGATGAACCATAATAATAATACGACTTTACACATCCAAATTCTTAGGAAGAACTTGATTGATATAAAAACCAATGCCAGCTAAAGACTGGCAGCTGTGATTTCTCATTGTTGTGAACAGATAATAATAATTTATTAAATTCATATGCTGCCCAACTCTCTGCAATTCTGAGCATTTATTTTCACAGAAACCTATTTTTATCACTGCTTCAAAAAGATTATGATCCCCTATTAGGCCTGTCCATTTCACAGCATCTTAAGAACTGGCATCTTGCAAATTAAGATTCATTTTTGGAATAAAATATTTAATAGGAAAAGTAACATAAGTCTTTAATTATTGTTGATGGTCATGATTATGAGAACACTCATAAATGTATTACCTGACATTATCTTTGCTATAC